>OZ018306.1:8973809-10318450 GCA_963969485.1 Nomada goodeniana
TATGAGTGCCTTCATTTATTTTTTGGATGCAACCCTTACAAAACCAATCGACAAATTGGCTTGAATGAAACGGTATTTTGAAGATAAATAAATTCTCTTCTAATTATACCTATTTATGTATAAGAAAAGAATGATTTAACATACTTAGTTTAATCTTCCCAACAAAATTTTCTCAGAGAAATCAATTTTTTTCAAAGCTTTGTGTTTTTGATCGGTCACGCACAATTTTTTACAAATTTGGGTATAGCCAGAGTGTCATATCATAACAAAAATGAGAATCCTTAATTTTTTTGTTCTAGGTCAATACGTAATTCGAACATCTAGAGTCTAGACAGTACGAAAAATGGGACAATTCTTCCGCTGCAGCGCTCAAGCTGATTGAAAATATTTTTTAATTAAATTCTTTTTTTATTACAAAAGTTGAACTCCTGAACACTATGACACTCCTTAAATCGATAACACTTTGTGCAATTTTATTTCTAAGCGGTTGTGTAAATAATAAAAAAATATTTATAATGTTGCTACGATTAACTTTCATTTTTATGCGAAGATATAGGGCTATACCAATGAACATAATTAATGATACTTAATTAATATAATTGATATGCCTCGAAAAATCTGCAATTCTGCGAAACGGAGATAGAATTATTATAAAACATAACGTAGTTATGAAAGGAGTTGTACACTGTGCATCAATGTATAAATACAATGACACTGTCGTTCAGGAAGCAATCATGACAATTTCTATCCTTACTCTAAGTATGTTTATGTACCAACTAACGATTTTAGATATTCAGCGGTGGCGATTGCAATTTGAGCACACACCAGCTACCTACGGTGATAAGACGGGACAGTTGTTGCCTGACTGTGTCTTGGGTTTTTCCAAATTCCCATGGTCGGGACTATAAATGCATAAAAAACGAGAAAAACGCAAGAACTTGCTGGCAACAATTACACATAGATAAGAGTGTTTCAAAATGTAATGTTTTCGGTTTTTCAAAGCATTTAAACAATTGATAGTTTTTAATATTTTATTTCAACAAATAGTTATTTTGAAAATCTGTTTGCATATTTAAATTTGTCATGAAAAAAATCATTTGTACAATTGCTGTAATTATTGTACCCTTCTTCATCGTACGTCGATTGTCTGAACACAGTTTAAGATTGTAACTTTCACTGCCCAGTTGTTATTCGATGTACATAGCAATGACTTACAGAATTATAAATAACATGACTAAACAATGGAATAGATTGACCTTTAGCCTATCGATTTCACTTGTACATCGTATTCGGATGAACGCAGCTATGCGCGATATGATGAGTCAATGTCGGAATCTGAACTGTTCAGTCATGTAGGGAATTATTTAATGGCACATTAAATTGTTTGACCAACATAAAAGGTTAGGCAAAACGGGAATTCAGAAACGTAGGAAACTTTGCGTACATGCAAAGTTTGTCACCCGCAATACAACCCTATTTTCCGTTCCTGCCAGAATGCGGCTTTGAGAAGTGAAATCATCCCTTGAAGAAAATTCAGAATTTTCTTTTCCGTTAAATATCTCAGGAACGCTGAGATGTATCTGAAACAAAGTTTAAATAAAACAAAGACAGGACAAATTGGTAATCATTGACGCTTTGGCTGGGAAAGAGGTTTTTGACACATACGTGTTAGGACGCCTATTTTTCAGTTTTTATTGTTATATTGTTTTATGCATCTTGGACGATTATTTCTATCCTGTCGTGTGAAGACAGAGTACTATTCCTGTTTTAGTAATTTAGTTACATCCACGCTGAAGACATGACATCTCCTCCACTATCAAAGTTAAGGACTGACAGATGGACCTATTACTTACTATAATTTCAGAGACACCTGCTTAAGTTCAAAGATGCTCCGCTGTTTGCAAAAGGACTATTTACGATTTATTGGTAATGACATTGCTTCTGTCTTCGATCCACAGTATCGTTTTTAAAACGAGCACGTGATACCACGATAAAAAAGAAAATAGCGACGACTTCAAAATATTGAATGTACCGCAACAGACATAGAATCATCGCTATAAAGTAGAGGTCTGTATGAAAATGATTCACAGAACACAGTTTCGACTATATGCGCGTACAGCGACTGAAATGGAGCAATCTGTATACAAATTGTATTATTTCAATTATATTAAATTATATTCAATTATATTAAAACCTTTAAAACGACCGACAGAGCTTCACAGAGGAGGAGGCAACGACTCCTTCGTTGAAGGAGTGAATGAATGCATTCAATTGTATAAAAGGACCAGATTCTATAACTGTACAGGGTGTAAAGAAATTAAGGGCAAAGGGCATTGTAGCGCGATTCTACACCTCTGGATGGGTGAAGATGTGTAAATAAAAGTTGGTTCAAAATTGTCCTTGACCTTGAAATGCAAAGTCGAATTTCTATTATTGCATCGTATTCTATTTATCACTATGACAAAAAAAGTCTGGAAGGAACCATATGCCGCAAATGCACGGGTTTCTCAATAGAAATGGTTAAAGTACATAAATAAGAGTGTGTAAGTCGCACATAAGAAGGAACAAACGGGCGGCACTAGCATTTCTCGTCTACGAAGGGTTAGATTTCGTGGACGAACCCGATGCGAGATCGGGGAGCCACTGGGTTGGTGTATTTGTAGTTATTTTGTTTGGATAAGGCGTGCGAACGAACCTGATACGAAATCGGGGAGTCGCAGGAAATGTTAGTTTGTCTCGTAACTCTAAATTAATATTTGATACTATTCGAGCGGCAAAATTGTATCAGTGAGTACGTTGTTACTAGTATGCAAGGGTTACGGGGTAAAGATAGGTTTAACGAATCTACTCGATTTATAAGTGAACGTATTAAAGTTTATATTCTGAGTAGCAGTATAAATACAAATGTTTCGGTCGCAATGAAGTTATATAAAATGTGTAAGTTACCTAAGTATTTGCACGGTGTTGACGCACTGGCGATGCGGGGTCTGAGAGCCGCTTTTAGAGTATGCCGAAAGAACTTCAACCGGACTAGCTGATTCTAACGGGTTAATCTATGATTCGAAAGGTGCGCTAAGCCCAATCTCACTAGATATAACTGACTCTGTACGAGCGTGGCACGACGTGACTCTACCCGTGACTATGTAACTCTGAACCGACGAGGGTAGAAACCTAAGGGTTTATATACCCCCGAAACGCGCGGGAAACGCATTAGAACTTTCCATATAAGGAAATTTAGGAGTCTTCGTCGGTCCACGCCCGTCTTGGTCATAATGCAGCTGGTCGCACGTGTGCTCAGGACCCCTTTATCTGTTTATGGTAACCGAAAGAATTTTAGGGCGTTTTCCCATCACAGACGCGATTTCGAAAACGCGTTGTGAGCGACGTATGGAAAATATTCTCCATACGTGACAACGATGTAACATTTTCCGTACGCTTTCCTTGGATACCCTCGATGCCCCTGTAGCGCCCAGATAACGCATGGAAACATAAGCACCATAGATCGTCACCCCAACTTTGGAACTTGATAAACCCCTCCCCCACTAAACCCAAACCGAAAACTGTACTGTAAAGGATCCCTAAAATAACAACCGACGTTCAGTTTTTTTCTCAGCTTATACTTGGAAAAGTCGTATATACTCGAAGACTGCGGGGACTCGTAATCGTAGTATATTTTATTATTATATTATATCAATATTACTATATTACTGAGAATACCTACAAGTTAAGCGGAACATACCATCTGTGGTAATTCTCCGAACCACTCTGGTATATCTCATTTTAAGTCGCGGAAGTCTTTATTAATGATTTAAAGTGTTAAATCAGAATCTTCGTGACTCTGTTACCTCTTTCTTAAAATAAAACCCTGCGAATCCTTTCCACGTGACACCACCGTACACGATCGAGCGCAGTAGCAAGATACGCGCCTGGGCGCGCGCTCTACGGGCGATTTCATTGGGCAGTGTTTTTGGTTAATAACTGAAAAACGAAGCTACAAACAACATTTTGGTCAAGGAAAAAGTTATTCAGTATCACCCCAGATATCCCCCATTTCCCGATGTTGCGGTAGTTGCGGGACACCCTGTATGTGTGCGGACGCCCCATCGCAAATTACCAAACATTACTTTACCCTTATGTTAGCAACCGAAATTTCAACGTCTGTCTCGTAACCGGGTACCCGGGTACTCCATACTGTTTCCATTGGCACATTAGCCAAATTGGTTGATTCCACCTATTAAATTTATTACAATTTTAACGTTAAAGTGTTTTATTGACACTTAACTTCTATATTTATAATAAATTGACTTCTTTTTGTTTTGTGGATTTAACCGATGTAGCCAATGAGTGGCTGAAATATGAAATTATATTCTTTCGAGACCGTTAGCTTTCATTTCTATAACTCAACAGCTGCAGTTTTAAACATTTTATGCAAATCTATTATATGTATATTCTTATACTGATATGAAGTATCAGTTTATTTTTAAATATTTTAAGTACATGCTCTTCTACATATGAAGTCTCCCAGTTTCTCATGTGACCAGTTTTCGAATTTTGATTCTTCGAATTGTTCCTAGTTCGATAACTAGAGAATGGATGCTTATCTTGTTTATATAAACAAGTATAAGCTAGTATCAGAGACCGTCTCCAATATGCATCAGTTTGTATTCAGTTTTCGATTCGAGACACACGATTCTTTGCAGTCAGGTGAAACGTACAGTGCTTTTGTGAAATATAATTTGTAAGTTTCAGAAGTTCATATTGTAAAAATGGAAGCATTATCAATAATAATATATTGTCTAGAAAATCAAATAATCGTCGTGTGTTTCTACGTCAATTAGGGGAAGATCTTTGTTTTCGAACAATTCGAACCCGATTGGCAAATGCTCAAACTATGAGACATCTTTCCAGAAAATTGACAATACAAAGCATGAGAAATAGTCAAGTAGAAATAAATGAAATTCCTTCTACTTCCAAAAAGAAGTCGTGGGATTCTGTTATATGTGTCAGGCTGATCCCGAAAAGAAATGACGAAAAACACGAAAGGCTTGCCACAAGTGCGACCGTCCTATTTGTGATAAACACGTAAATACTATAGCAATATGCAGAAATTGTCCACAGAATTGTTTATTATTGCAATTTAATAAATAAATCAATCAATTTAGTTAAAAATTGGTTCATGTTTATGTGCATAGAACAGCTAACAATCTCGTCTCTTATATGGGTACCTGCGTACCCCGGTTACCAGACAGGCGTATAATCATGTTTGAAGCTTTGTAACTTAAAAAATTGCGAACCAATTTTATTTAAAATTGGTATATCGACGTAGAAACATCCAAACAATGGGGATCCAGAGGGGTTTTGCGATATTTTTACCAGAACATCAAAAATTCTGGTAGGAAACATGAAATGGGTATCCGGGTACCCGGTTGCTAACATAAGGGTTAAAGTATAAAACTTCAGAAACTGAAATTCTGTTTACCTTACCGATACTTAAACATGGCAGCTTTAATATTGTGCATTATGGACTACTAGCTCCTACAGCACATTAAAATTTTTTATAGAATATACGACGTGTGGGGTCCACGTTTATGTATGGAAACCGTAAGAGTAAAACTAAAATATTAACTAATATGAAATAAAAAAGTTGATACACTTTGTGTGGTTAATGCAGAATGAAAACGGCGCAGTATACGGTTAGTCCGGGAGAATAAAGTCAATACGGAGATTTGTGAAATCCTTGGTGAAATGGAAACGGGTGCGAAACAATTAACAGAGTTGGCGTGATTCCGCGTGTGTCTGACAGCATTTAGAAATAAAATATACGACCGTACGTCTTGTAATGGTGTACAGGTCGATCCTGGCGTGGAATCCAAGCCAGGCTGAAAGTAGAAGTGGCAGTTAAAAGGGATGAAAGTTGTTGGAGGGGTAGCGGTAGGCAGTGATCGAGCGGTTGCGACTTAATGAAACTCTTAAGTGCTGACTATTAATATGGATTTCAAGCTGCTAAGACTCGTTTCATCTCCCACTGTTCTATCCCTTCTCTTTCCATCTTTGCCGTGAGTTTCTTGCACGAATGGGAAGAGAATGAACGCAGAATGTATGCGCGACCGAGAAAACCAGTTGAGAATGGAGTATAGGAGAATACAGGGAAATAGGACGCGCGGCTAATGGAATTCTCCGATATTCGCACTATTATCAGGTATGCATACAATTTACATAGAGGAAACTACTTCCAAACGACACATAATTTCATGAACGAATTACGCGGCCTAAAATTAGAGATAACTCGCGCTCGTATTAGTGTTTTAAGTATACATTGCGAAAAATTTTGGTATACCGTGTATTTGTGGCCAAAACTGTCATTCTTTTGTAAGATATCCATGCTATGCATTGGAATATGGGTAGTAATAATAATCTATTCTAATGTGGAATAAAATACTTTTTATTTATTTATATTTCCGAAGGCACGTGGGAAGGCACGTCTGAATACTTTCGAAGGAACTTGACGAATTAAAGTGACCTTGATTTAAAAAAATATTGTTGAAATTTTATATATTGAAGTTTTAGAGAATGGTTGAGAAAGAAACGCGTGCCATCAAATCTCCTAACTTCCGACAAATCACGCTGATCTCCGACTTCAAAAATAAGAAAAAAAAAATTGATACATTGTGTTCTTCATATATTCAACTATGTCAGACAGCAAAAGCGTTCTGTAAAATTTTGGAAATTGACTTTTGTCCGGGTTTTCGGGCCAAATACCCCACGCCGCGGGGTGCTGTGAATAATTTGCGAATATGCGTAAGTAACGATTTTAAAGATAACACGCTACCATAGCATACAAATAAACATATGTATGTGTACATATATGTATGTTAGCGTCAACGTATTTTTAAAGAAAGGAATATGGCTGGTTGGTGGAGTACTATTCATTCAGGGTATAATTTATATTAGGGTCTTAGTTTACGGGCGTTCGGTGAGGTTGTTGTGAAGATATGCAATCTGGGCGGCAGACGATGGCTGGTGACTCGTCGCCACTCAGCTATCGGATGTCCTAGGATTGACTAATTTATGGCAGGTCTAGAGATTGTATGAATGGGTCCAAACATTCTGTTGGCGGGCGATAGCTGTTGACTACATTGGGTCTTTCAGTTATCGGGTGTCGAAGGGTGAACTGTTTAAAAAGGAGAGAGAATGATCAGAATGGACAATCGGCCCGACGCCGTATTGCTAATGAATAGGGACTCTGTTCCTCTAGGATCTGGCCACGGAGTGGGGAAGGTTTTGCCTTCTGGTAAGAAAACTGTGATGAACCCTTTCAGCACTTACCCCAGAACCTTGGAGCTTTGGAGAATATTCCATAACACACAGTACAGTAATATAGAGTTGTTGACTATAATACCTGATTCGAGACGCGAACATGCAGTGTAGAAAAAAGGAAGACAGTTGAAAATACAAGAACTTATGGTAACAGATTACGGTGTATAATTTAAGTACATTTTGTAACATGACTACGGTTAGAAGTGCAGTTAATGATAAATTCAAGATAAACCTGAAAAATATATTTTCGCCCGTGTAATAAGAACTTGAAAATTCTAATTTTCTGAACTTTGTAGGTTTGTAAGAGACCTCAGTGGAAGTATCGGGCAATTTTTCCTTTCGGCCAAATTCGGTTTTTAGACTGGAAACACTCATTCAAAGTAGAGAGACTTATCATACATTACATTATACATATGTACATATATGTATCTTTCGAACTGTAATAGATATAGAAAACTGGTTACAATGAAAATTACACCTATTTACTTTTAAACTGTGTTTTTACCTTAGAAAATTGAGTTTGAGATCCCCCAAAAACCTGAAAAGTTGGGAACAAGTTACAGTTTTCAGGTTTCTGAACATCCTTGGTTAGTCAGGTATATATGTATGCTTTTCAGCAAAGGTACTGTAGATAGAGTGCCGAAATTACCTGATCATTCCAAGTGTTTACTTTTTGCTTGCTACTTTTGATCACACTTCCTATGCCGTATACATTCGATCTTTATCAATGACGCTGTAACATAAAATACAACACCGTATCTTATAGCGGCAGTTGGGTTAGTATTGCCGACGTTATATGATCGTTGTTGTCCATGTATAGCGATTGCCCCTGCAATCAATAAGGTTCTACCGCGGCAATTGCTATGGAGCAACAAACGAGGAGCACTCGTCGTTTCTCCAGATAGTAAAATTGGCTACGCGGTTACGCGTTATCCGTAACATGTGATGTTCTGGAACGCGGCAAGCGGATCGTTCGTATTACAAAGGTGATACAATGCTTTCTTCAACGTTATACAATGAATAGATTACATGCATCCATCCGCAAGCCTATCACTTGCTTTGTATGTCGATGTTTGTGAGTAGTATAAAAACTTGTAATTTTGTTAACATTTCTTTTATTAATGTGAATCTATCTCTCTCGCTCTTTCTCTCTTTCTCTCTTTCTCTCTTTCTCTCCCTGTGTTTTAGGCTAATTTCTTGCAAATATGATTATTAAACGCACGCAAACAGGGTTGTCTAAATACTTTCTCTCTTTAGCCATATGAAACATAATTGATATTCACTGATTTCAAAGAGATTGGGCACATTACCAGAGGAACCGAAAATATTGTTCCTGTATGGCATGGATATTGCGCTTATGATCTGAAACCATTCTTCGAAGTAGATATTCAAACAGGCTAATGAAAATATTGAGTTTGCGATAGAGTAGTTTTGCGTTGATTATGCGGCGACAAATTCCTTTTTATGACGTTATTTCGTATTCCGAGTCCGCAGACAAGAACGTGTCCGATTCAGGTCTATTGTAAAGATATCAAGATTCAAGAAAAGATTGCAATAATATAAACTTGATTTGTAAATTGCATACTATTTTCTAAAATATTTATTTTGCGACCTAAATTTGCTAAGCATTTTTTCCCCAGTTGCATGAGCGCTACACGTGCTCAAAGTGGGTAACACTTTTTTCTAATATTCTGTACATACCTGGTGATTCTAGATAATGGGTCTGGGGATAGCTTCATTCCGAGTGAATCTAGAAGATATCGCTTAACGAGCTTCAGCATTCTATGACACGATTTTTTGTCACAATTGCACCGCTGTAATTGTGAACTGCACAATTTCTTCATTATATTCAGAAGATAACGAACAAACAATTGTACAGTATTGTTTAGGAACGAAAATTTAAAAAATGTATTGGAACCATTCTCCAAAGCATTTAGATGCCTACAAAAGAGTATTACTTATCGCCGCTGTGAAATCCTTGGAAACGAATTTTAAACTTGTATTCTTATCTAATTACTAATATAGTGGGAGTAGCATATTTCACACTTAGTATTACGATTACATTTTTCAAACAGATTTATTTAAACCACGCTCGAAGCCGGTCCATCCAAAATTAATCTGCAATGTGTGCATTTAAGTTACGAATTAATTTAGAATGCAGTCCACGAGAGTTAAACACCAGCAATATGCTATGTGGTCCAACTCGGCGGGAGATTACGCTACATAGGTATATTTATATTAACGCAACTGACGAGCCAGCACTTGCGAGAAGTCGCGTGTCCAATCCGCAGACATCTAGTGGCGAACTCGTAATTTTCGAGGACTCGCACGTCATAGCCCCAGTTCTCCCCCCCCCCTCCACTCTTGGGTTCCGTAAGTTATCCGTATCGAGGACATGACCCCACAATAGTGGTATCAATTATAACAAGTTATAGCCCAGTGTAGCAAATGTAATAACTACATTTATAAATTTAGGCGTTGTTGAAATGGTTTTTTCGTTGTCGCGTGTTAAATGCGGAGCCCAGTGTATGCGTGCCCGACTTTCAAATTCGATCATTTAGGAAACGAAGCATCGTATGAACAAACTTTACTGTACAGATTTCTTTGCATGTAAAATAACATCCGATTCTGTTGTACCAATTGTCCTGGACTACTCTGCTCAACACGGTTTCCATACTATGTGATTCTAAAATTGTACGTATCCGTGCATGCTGTAGTCTACAGTTTTTCAGAGTGTGATGCCATGTGTAGGTAATGTTCGCGTCAATATCAAGTGTTCTATGTATTACCTGTTTTGCTGTAACACGTATCACGAAGTATACTGGGACATGTTGTAGCCGTATTTTCTTTAATATTTCACGTCTCTTTTACTTCATTCTTTAGTAGCATTCCGGTTTTACAATGCGTATCTATTCTGTGCGTGTATACAGCTTGCGCAACGCATATTCCGTGTCGAGTTTTCCCTTTTAGCATTTCTTTGTGTAATGTATAAAGCTGTTTACCTTCTGGCAAAAATTTGTATTTGCGTCCGAAGATAATGTAGGAAATAAATAATCTGTGTAAACAAAATAATTGAAATCATAAGTTCCATATTAATCTCGCGCGATTAAAACATTATTTCATGGCAAAAAATATATATAATAAATTGCAAACAGAAATTTACTGACATTCTGAAGTAAATAGTAATATATATTTTCCTCACTTTAAAGATAAATTACTTTATTTCAAGCTTAATCTTTTTCGAAACTAACTTCACTTTTATTATCGCACGTAAGATACCATTTTTTATGGAAGCCAAGTACTGCGTTGTGCTAAGTTTATCTGTACTTGCGTTGGAAAATACTATTTTTAAACAGTCAAAATCATATGCCGATTAGTATAATATTTTTCATGTCAATTTTTCCTCTGGTGGAATCCAGGTACCACATAACGGACTAATGTGTGCGAGAGGGGTGACGCCAAAAGTCAATAAGAAAGATAAGAAAAGCGTGAAATTTGTCTGTAGGAGTCGTCGCTGCATAAGCAAACGTTTCTTCAACTCTTGCGTTTCCATCATCCTATGTTGTCTTCAGCATAATGATGGGAAGCTGGAGGCGAAAAGTGCTTCGAATTTACATTTGAAAACGCCGAATAAATAGAAGGTCTCCAAGTTCGAAGAATCAGCAGAGTTTTGAAAGTTTCGACAATCGTGAAACAATCGAAAGTCTACAATCTCGGTAGTCTTTAGATTCCAGAACTCTAGATATTGCCAAGCTCCCATTATATTATACATATAATACACATGTATGCCATTATTATTGTTTCGTTCTGTCATATTTTCATTCAATCATATCTGTGTTGGACATAGTGGTTCGTTTTTTTTGTTTTATTTTTATGTCTCCATTATTTTTTGTAGAAAAACAAGCGAATATAAATGAAACTGTTTTATCCAATAAAATAAATGTTGTGACGAAAGAACTAAGTGTTCAAAGTTTTTATTCTACTTTTTACATTTTCGAACCACGCTGTACAGTAATGTCTCGATTAGTGTACCTCGATCGTGACCGAATGTGAACTCTAATCGTGTGCAGACACGATTCTCCAGCGAGTTCGGGTCCCCTTGGACCCGAAAATTTAATTTAAAACGGACCAAAAATGAACAAGTTTTAATATTAGATTTTGATCACGGTAGCGTTGCCTCACTTACACGGGTATTTAAACTTGCTTCTTTCCTGGTCGCTGCCCGCTGGCGCGCGTCTCGGCTGCCACAACATTGAACGTGTCCTGCGCACGATTAGTGATCGCATTCGGTCCGAGTGAGGTACACTAATCGAGACAGCCGATTCGAATTTACTTCCAATTTTATAATCTCAATACTAATTACCTTATTGCTAACAACTAATATACACATATTTTAGTTGTCATCGGAAACAATAATAAAGGGGAATAAAATTATTAATACCACGATAAGTAAAAATTATCGAAATCATATTGTGTTTGGTGTCATTTTAATCAAGAGATTGTAACGAACATTTTGGTAAAATTTCAATTAAAATGGACCAAAAATGAACAAGTTTTAATTTTTAATCTCGCTTGCATCAGCGTTGGCCCTCATCGATATTCGATCTCGGGTTGGATACATACTCGGCGCTTCATGCTTCGCTGGTTCCAGGGGGGACAATTCCAAGTAGTGGGGATAGAAATGAACACTAATCGTAGACACAATTTTGAACACTATTCGAGACATTAGTGTATTTTGCAGTAGTACAGCAGGAAGAAGAATACCCTTCATCAGAGTTGCTAATGTAGCTAGAGTCCAGTACACCTCAAATGCGTCCTTAGGTTCACATTGATCAATATTCAAGAAAAATAGGCATGGAATTATTATATTGCAATCCATTCAGTTGTGCATAAGTTTTATATTTCACTCACATTCAACTCTATACAGACAAAATTTTTCTCAGACATTGACCGATCTTAATCTCGGGATATACTTTTAGCAATAATCCAGGCCTATTGTGCATCTGTTGTAGCGTGGAACGATAATCTCAGCACCTGCTGTGCTGGTACACTTTTATATACGACGCAAAATGTAATACTAGTACATACGTCCTATTCAGTCGAACAACTTTTTTTTAATACACTTTTACATACCATCCAAGAAAGCGGAGACATATAGCGCGTAAGATACGTAAGTAAAGATAAAAAGGGAAACTATTTTTAGCTATTCAAATTTTGACGTAAAAAATAAACTAAAAGTATGTTTTGTGTGGTCTATCTATTTATGTATACATAGTATATAACTATCTACATAACTCTTTTGTAACATTCCATATGTTGAGAGTAGTTAAAGGCTTTGTTCAAATGAGCGTGGTCAAGACGCAATGCGAAGAATGATACTAGCGCAACAAATTGATCATTTCGTAATTTTTTACGCTGCTAAATAGTCCTAAATTATGTACTATTTCCCATATTCGTGATGGTGTCCTTATATCTTTAGAACTTCCGAAAAATCGAAGTAAGATGGTTTTACACCTTATTAAAAGTGTTCGAATCAATGTCGGGCCACAAATGAATACGTATGAAAACGCAACTAATTATTTTTAAATGTAACCCAATCTAGGAAACCATCCTATCACATACTAACAACATAGCATTTGGAATAACAAGCGAAATCACAAAATTGAATTCATAATATATTAGCATATTAATTCAGTTATTTCCTATATAAACAATATTATAATTGTGATTAATCATTTTCCTATTAATTTTTTAAATGTAGGAACGGATGTTTAGGATAGAAGCAAAAAGGGGGGAGCCCGTGTTCTGTCCCAGGATCGCCTATTAAACTCTTCGGTAGGTTGTGTAGACGATCGCTGCCTCAGACCTAGGGGTATAGGAGATAGGAATAGATGTTCGAAAGTCCTCTTTACCCAAGTGGTGAGCGACCACTTGTGAGATATCCCGAGGTCCCAATCCGTGGACATCTGTTGACGAATTCGTGATCTTTGCGGACTCGCACGTGACAACTCCACTTGTCGATCGCCCCCGGAGACAATTCAAGTAATATAAAGCATATGTCAATATTTCCGTAACGGTGGCTAGCAATTCGAATACCACGAGGCGCCGATAGCCGACAGAAGCTGAATTTAGAATTTACAGTACTTTCCTGTATTAGTTTCGCCACTGAAAGTACCATAAAATGAGCCTTAAAATAATCAACTTGTGCCAAAACTTTCGGGTATACATGCGATCACAATCAACGTGGATAATCACCTTCTTCAGCTCCTGCTCATTTTCCGCCCTACAATGGATTCCACCCTCCAAAAAGTGAAGCCAAATATAAAGTTTTCTTCAGGCATAAACGCAGAAATAACCGAAAACATGATAAAGTATAATATATTTCGCAACGTACCTGGGTCCTTTCGATCTTAAGCGTGCGGATTACCAGATTTTCAAAGATGTAAATTATTTCGTAATGGAACAATTTTGTTAAGGCAAAGGGCATTCATGAATAATTTCTAGTCTCCACGGTTTGTGAGTTTACTAAGTTTTTAATACAAACTAGTTAATTATTGCTTAAACCATGGAGAAACACGAGGAAATTATTTTAAGTAAATGCATATGCCTTGAAGGCACTACTTGTATTGAAAACGTCCTTTAATAAAGTCAACATTTCATACGCACCATATACTAAATTGTTGAACATTTGCGTTAATTTTCGGTTACAAAAAAAAACAAGTCATATATAATATTTCGCAGAATTTTGGGTAATTGAAATTATCCGTGGATATTACATAGTTTAAAAAATGTCTGAACACGACATTTGATAAAGCCTTGATTTTGGAAATAACGCGTGTTAGATACGATGCAACACTGACCAATCAACTTCTTAAACAGGCATATAAAACTAATAATATTAATTAGAACAAAATAATCTAGAATTTGAAAAGCAGGTCTCAGGACCAAAAGTTCCAAGAAATATGCTAGGTGTTCGGCGATATGTGGCCTAGTTTCAGGAAATACAAGTCTTGTTAGGATTTAGAATAGAACTGGGATAAAAATACTTAAGTGAATACGACCACATACATAGTGCACGATTCGCATAGAATTTAGTAGGAAATTGTGGTAACACAACACATTCGAAGGATTTTATGGTAACCCGTTTCGAGGGCAATAGACTCCTACATATCGGGATATGCAGTTTGCAAGAGCGAAATACGAAAACTGCCGATCGTTTAGTCGTGCGCGCAACGACCAACCCTTCCCATCTACCTTTTTCATCTATCTAGCATGGTGGCGTCCGCTCGTTTTTCGATTCGGCACCGAGACAATGAAGTCCTTATCGCCAGTGGCAATCGCTTCGAAAGCCAATGCACCAGCACCCATGTATTTCGCCCCGCGTTTTTTCCCCATTTTTCAATACGTTCTTTTTATTTGGTTTCAACCACTGCTTTCTGTGCTTTTACCACAAATCCAACGGCTCTGACCGCAAAGCGTGGCCGCCAACAACGAAAGTGCTATCAACGATTTTCCGGTAACCGACAGGTCCATGTTCGTTAAGACTGTACAATGCCTTTTTGAATTTAACACGACTGCGGATATTTATTGTTTCTTATCCCTTCGTGACTGATTTGTGTGACATTTGGAAACGTTGATTTCACGTTCGTTTCTAAATTCATGCAATCGGGGAATAAATATTAAGTGCTTGGAAATGTATATGCATATGCACATAATGTGCATAATATAGCATTCATAACAATGTATGTTATGAATGCTATAATGAACAGAGAACACAATTTTTTATTTCGTATTGTTCGAACAGTGCTGTCCCATCTGAAATTATCTTATTCGGCGCCATTCATATTCTTTACTACAAATATATCTCTATGTTTGCATTAAGCGATGTTGAAGGAGTGTGCTAGATTTGAGCAATATAACATGTTCACGACTGTTCTTCTGCTGAATTGCAGTAGAATGATTTTACGGCCATTTTTCTGAACCCCCAGCACATTAGCAGTATGTAGTACAGAACGATTGTCTTGCTATAACGAATGCTTCAGCTAGTGTCGTCCGCATTTTGTCGTTTGTTCCGTTTGTTCAGTAGTTAGAAATGTTATTTCCACATAACTATGCAAGGAATGTCGCCGAATGATGCGAATCAAGATACCCTAAGACAATGCGTAAAACTGGTTTCCAATCTAATAGGTACAGAGAATAGAAATCTCTTTTGATCGATGTCAAAGACAATATCAGACTTATATCTTTTAGTATTAATTAGTGTTTACTAATGTTATAATTAATAATTAACAATATTTAATCCACGATAGTCTTTATATTTGTGTTAAGTTTCGTGTTACGCATAGTTACAGCTTAAATGATATCGTTCAATGTAATACACTAGCCGGTAACTATTATTGCAAAGTGCACGGTTGGGTGTAGAACCGATTTGATAGAAGTGCTATAAGACCAGTGTCTGTAATTATCGTTTAGAAAACCGATACGATATATGGTGTGCCAAGAGATTCCGGTTCTCGATAAGTACTCAAAAAACTGAAATCGGTCCTACAACTGTTCGCAAACCCTTGCAAATAAGGAAGCTAGTGAAATTAGAAATTCAACAGCTTTTAATACTCATTTGCCATATTGTCAAAACATGTGTACTAATTGTGAGACTGTTTGAATTTGACCGATTACGATCGTATTTATTATAAATCACACGATGTCTCATGCAATGTATTCATTTTTTCATCGATACAGCTTGCCATTTTGGACACCGATTGACTTGGTGAACTGCTTTATGTGAAAAATGTCGTCTCGATGCATTAAAATAGAGATTGTATTTTGCACGTACACCGACGTGTGTCGTCTGGAAAGCCGTATGTTTTCCAGCAGGGCGGTGCGCCCGCCCACACAAGTCATTTGGTTCAAAATTGCTTGTCCGACAACGTCTACATGTTTTGGTCCAAAGAATTCTGGACTCCCAGCAGCCCAGATTTAAATCCTCTAGACTTCTATGTATGGAGCGTGGTTGAAAGGGTCACCAACAAGTCCAGATATCCAAACGTCGCATCATTGAGAGCCGTTATTGAAGCGACATTCGCCGATATGGTCCGTGACGCATTAAAACGGGCCTGAAAACGCTTCAGACCGAGAATGATGGGGGGAGGATATATTCAAGCAGGGGGAGGATATATTAAGTAAATGTGTTCTTTATGACCTTACAGACAATTTAGTAAATAAAATTTTTAAACAGTAAGGGAGTGGATAATAGTTGATCTACCCCGGCAGTTTTTGTTAATGCAAAAGGAGCCCATACCTGTAGAAGATACTAAATGCAGTTGCCGATAATCTCTGGTACGAGTGTGCGTGAAAAGTTAGGAAGGAAAGTCTTGTTGATTGCATATTTAGCGTTGAACCGCGCAAGCAATTATGACGAGGCCGCCGGCCCCTTCACCGATTATACGTAGTATGAGGGGTTTCATGATGAGAGGTGAGATTGCAGCCGTACATGTACGTGGCTGGCGTTGCATACACGATTAATGCAATACCTATTAGGGATTGATTAGGTATTAGCAGCTAATACCCGTAGTTTAGGCTTCGTTCACGCGGTATTAGGTAGCGTTGCCCGGAGAAATAAGGAGTATGTACGACGATTAGACGCCATTTACAAAACAAATCGGGAAAGAACGTACTTTCTCTGCGTTGCGGGTAAAGTTGCGAGGATGGGAATGAATGCACCACTCGTACGTAAATTACATTAAATTTAAATAAAGATTGGATGATATTTCGTTTAAATTTCACGTTAGAATGAAAATATCTTCAACTTCGAGTTTAAAAAAATGTCCACTATTAATGATTATGACCGCTCTTTATTAGCAAAATGTTTGAAGCATGCAACATATTATTTAATAGAATTGAAAAGATTGGACAATGGTTTCACCTGTGGTACTTGCATAAATAATTAATAGCCCGAAAGCAGCGCGTAGCGTTGTCCAGTATTCTTAATACTTGTGAATGTATACAATTTTGTATGTATGTATGTATGTATGTATGTATGTATACAGTGCATTCAATAACGTTCGAATTTCCATTTTCCATATAAATTATTAACAATTTTTTGCATGAAAATTATTTTGACGGCAATTTGAAGTACGTAAGTAAAATCACGCGAACGGCAATGCAGGTGCACATTTAAGTTAGATATAGAAGCATCAGGTTAGCAATAATATTCAATTGCACGCGATGATGTTCACATTTTTTAACAAATCTGTCTCAATTCTCTTTCGATTGTTTGGCATATAGGAAAAGATTTCTCTGTTCCTATACGCCGAAAGGTAAGTTTTCAGTCTGAATATTGTACGCCAGACTGATACAAATTTCTCGCCCGAACCCGTATCAAAATTCTTTTCGAAATGAATTCCTGGATGAAAGTGGTGTCAGAGTGGTCTTCCAGAAATCGATTTCTTCGAAGCTATCAGGAGAACGACGCAACCGAGAACAAGAAGGACGATGGGAAGGTAATAAGGTAGCCGTTTGTCGTTCAAACTGTCAAATAAGCGTAGCAGTGTCACCCGTTAGGGCGTCCTGATCTTTTTTCCAACGTTCTACTTTACCTTACTGCCGTCACATTCCGTCGACCAATTTCTCCTTTTTGTTCATTCGCTTTGCAAGAGATGTTTAGAATAATAAAATCGGTTCCCGTCGATATATACTAAGAATAAGATAGCTGCTCGGCATTCCCTGACAGCAGCATTCCACAAGGAAGATTTAATAAAAACAGGAAGTACAGAATATAAAAATCGAAGCGCCAAAATGGTAAGAAAACTGTCGTTCCGTCTGTTTGTAGTGCATGATATATTTTAATTTTCGGAATACATATAAAATTTGCAAGTAGAAATGTATCAAAGTAACGCTATAAAACATCTTTATTGACTATATAATTTTGGAAATATTTGAAGCTTCACTGCGTTCGGTCGCATTGCCCAATAACTGCTGCACTTACGATTAGTGCGCGACGTATTGTATAGCACTTATGTGCATACTTACATGCGTCACGGCATGCACGTATTTCCAATCGCGTGCCACAAAAATGACAACCTTAATTAGCTTTGCTAATAGTTGTAAATAGTTGCTTTAATTAGCTGCCGTCTAAATAGTTGTTTCCGCAGTCGCGATTGTAGCAACGAATCAGCATTGAAACAGCGTTTTTATTATCAAATTGATTACAGCGATCTGGAAATCTGTTAGTCCGTGGCACCGCCAATCGTGCGCAGTATCCTGACTGGTTCTCTGTAATCAGTAATCGTCATCCGATTCGATTTCGTTCATTGATCGAACAGACACCGATGATTGGGCCGATTTCGGGACAAATTAATTAATGGCCGTTTCTCCGTAGTTTAGTTGCTTCTGCGTCTTCCTCTCTTCTAGCGATAGCTATGTATGTATTGGCAAGTGCAGGTCGGATACGGACAGTGTTCGATCACCTCTCCACGGCATTTCCGACTGTATACGAAATTCGCGGACGGCCATCATTGATTTCCACCTATTCCAATAGCGTGCTCACGAATTGCAGGGAAATGCCACACATTGTATGAATCTGTGTGCTATTTGTGTATCCGAAATACTCACAAAGTACCGTAATACGAAATGTCTGAACGTCGGGCGAGCTGCTAGATCTGCGTTGAGTTTGAGAAACGGAGACACTGTAGGGACAGTTGCGTTTCGAATTTTGCTAATGGGGCATCAAATCCGTTCCAGAAGTCTTATAGTAAATTTCAGGAGTCTGTTATATGTATATATACAGGTACGGGGTTTTAGTAGGGCAGGGAAAAGAATGGGGAGGGATGTGTTTCGTCTCGGGATCGCCTGCTAGACCTCTGCTCCAGACACAGGAATATCGGGGTAGGGGAATATTTTCAGAGGTCCTTATATGTATACAACGCAAAGGGCGAGCAACCACTTGTGAGAAACATCGAGATCTATCCGTTGTTGCCGGGTGGTGTACTCCCGATCTTCGGGCCTCCATGTGACAGCCTCATTCCTCCTACGTCCCAATCATTTTCTAAATAATCTAGTACAACAGAATACCACTTCGATCTAAGTGAAACAGTGCGCGTCTTTAAGCATTGTAGAGCGATCAACTCTATTTTCATTCGTTTCATTCGTTCAACGTTTGTTTCTTAAATGTGTATAGTTAATAATTCATCCCGTTTGTCAACCACAGTGAGGGTCACTGTATTCTTCGTAACGTTATCCCTCAAGCCTGCAATATATTATAAGAAGAATGTGTCAACCTCTGTATCAAAATATTTGAACATTAAGCATTATTCTGAATGATAAATATTTGTTTTGTATTGAACTTCGAGAGTTTAGTCAAATATTTTGCAATGGAGAAGTATGCCCAACGTCAAATGAAATCAAAAGAAAGCGTGAAATGTATCACGAATCGAATGCTAAATGATAAGAAATACTTAGGTCGCCCTTGTTTCTTACTAATATTGGATTGACAATAATTATTTTCAAAGGGTACTTCTTGTAGCTCCATCTCGGCCTTGCATTCAATGCAAGTTGCATTGCTTCGCCATTAAAAATAAAAGGAACAAAGATGGAAAAAGATTCGACAGCCTTCTAATTCTACAATAACCATATCAAACTTTTTAAACTAAACTATGCCTTCGCGTTCACTGCGGTATGGAAATGTGTAGTCTAAGTACATCTAGTCAAGGCATACGAAGCAGAGTGAATGGCTTGAAGTGGAATTGCAATTCCACATTCACAGATTGAACGTTTGCAAATGATGTTCCGAAACGAACTTATATTACAGTATATACTATACATGGGAAAATAACTTGAAAATTAGGGAGGTGAATCCTAAGGGAAAGAAAAAGTGATTCCATTTAAAAAGCTTATACTAATAACAATATCCCTACATACGCACGTAGCATGCACTTTAGTCTTATACGTAGTACCAGTTTGATTTTTGTTGTAGTATAGCTAATACGTTTCTACGTCCAATATTATTATCTGCACTTTGCCATACCTTCCTTACGCGTGTATAGATTTTTATACATAGTGGCATGTACCCAGATACATGCGCGCAGTAGGTCCATTAAATGGTCTAAGTTCAAGTGTCGAGTTCTCGGGAGTTCTTCTATCTCGTGAGCAAGTTCGGCGAGTGTTGGCGTTCGATAAAAGTGTTTCTCTTTTCCCCGGTAGTTTATACCAAAGCCACAGCTGGAACTTCTGGCTTCTTGACCAGCCGGTTACGCTTCCTTCCGTTCGTTTTTGCGATCCCTTGGTGGCCACAGGGCCTCTGATAACAATGAAACGGTATCGTCACAAGGCAGCTGCAGTACATTAATAATTCATTATTCCAAGCAAACAGTGTGACTTGCCCCATTCGCTACGGAGCTTCGTTATTGCTTCTATGACGTCGCTGGTTGAACGTAGGACAAAATATTCTTAAATTCAGCGCTCCGATAAATTGGGCCAAGTTCCGTCGCTCGGAACAAAAATCTACCAACTTTTGATCATTTTATCTTACTAGGTGAGGTACATAGTCATTACTCTTTAAGACAAACTCGTTCGCACTTCCATTATGCTACCGAAGAAGAATTTAAAAATTAGTCAAGAGGTTTGAACGTTTTCTCCAGGAAGGAACTTCAGTCGAGATTCCGTGGTAAACTGCGACTGAAAATTCTTTGCCGATTGTAACAACGGCTATTAATGACTCTGCGGAAGTTTCGAAAAATAATTACTTTATTGTTAGAGCTTCGTTCTGTGCGCTTAAAGTGAAACATCGTGCAACGTCAGTAACGTTCAAGTAAATATAAGCAATGTTGTCAACGTCACCGATAAAAGTGTTTATTACAGATTAAAGTAGCGCATTTGAAATGATGTTCTCATTGTAAGTTCGATACGCAGGGAATGGCATAATGTGAAAGGGTGCTATGAAGTTTAGAATTCCGCACGCAAATAAAACCATTTGCCGTATTATAAGTTTCGAATTACTTCTACAATGCGTATCAACAATTTTTGTTACTAAAAAAGTTAATAGACATATTGCTGATACCAGAAAAGTCTCGTAACATTTAAATTTATCGAGACTGTATTCAATCTAAGGCTATAGAATTATTGGTGACCCCGACGCGACGCGATCAAGGTGCCGCGTTGTACAGGGTGGCTGAAAACCCGGTGAACATCGGGAATTTCCCGATGTTCCCCGGGTTTTGAGCCACCCAGTCTTTTGGTGCGATTGTGAGTGACGTCCGTGAACTTTGGCGTTCAGCGACTTAATCACTGCCAGGGGGTTGATGTGGCGACCCATCGCCATTCCACGAACAGCGCCCTCGAAGCCGCTTGACCGAGGCAGATATCGCTTTAGCTTATGGGTACATCCGAATTTATAAACATCCGTGCAACAGGATATTCGTAAAAATACTAAAACTAAACCAACTACGTCTATCGATACTGAAGAAAATTATACAGAAATGGTGTATAAAGTGTTAAACATTTTGTTAGATTTTGTACGCTCTCGTAAACACGTACATTCTATATTACTCGTATAGTAACAGTTTCACGTAAATTAGGAAACCTTTTATAAATGGGCATTGCACAATATTATTTTGCTACGTAGTTTACCCAAAATTTAAATGAAGCGTATTGCTTTAAAATAGCTTGAATTTCGTAATCGAATTTCCCGGGAAAGAATTAATACTATCTGATGTCTTCAATTCATATTCAATTACATTGTAACACGTAACTGTCGACTGCACGAATCGAAAGTGTTAGTTGCAGCACAATCTATAGGGTGGATCAATCGTGGACCTAACACTATATACGTAATAACGTATCGCATAAACTCAGCCCCAAATAATAGCTGTATGAAACCTTTCTATGCTAGAATCAAGAAGGGTCATAACAGTGGTAAATGTAAGTACTAAAATTCCCACAAAATGGACGGCCATTAATCTAATAATAAGAAACATTGCCGCGCGATATTAATATTCATTTCGAAGGAAGGTTTCAGATCCACCAAGATAGCACGGCCAAACAAAAGCGAGCAAGTGATTACGAAAAAATCTGTTAAAGAGGAAAAAATAATTTACTGTAACGGATTATGGAAAACAGAGGAACGTACTTGCAGTATAAAACCAATTAACATTCAACTCATGAATGTTAAACAGGGCTTGTGGAAATATAGTATCCTGATCTCCTTTTAGATGACAAATGTTATACCTGGAGCTAAGTGTAGCGAGCTTTTTATACACACGTGTACACATAAAAAAAATTAATAGAAACATACCCGACGGGTGAAATCAGAAAGTGATATGCGCTGAATATTACAGACCGTTACAGCTACGGGGCACGAGACTAATTAAAAGGCGTGGATGGTAAAGAGTACGAGGCAGGAATTCAATGCGTTGGCTGAATTTTTCACGCGATGCGCTATTTACACACGGAAGCCTATCAATTTACCGAAGCTTGCTACAGGCGCATGCGCTCGCGTGTGTACAGGTAGATATATGCGTGTGAACGGTAAATTAACCACGGCAAGTCAAGCGGGACTTTATAATCCGGAAATTAAAGGTGTATTATATCCGGAGGAGGATCCTGGGTGTTAGCGAGCATGCCCCTGACGAAAGGGGTTTGTGGTGGTGGCGTAGGAAAAAGCAGGCTCGCTTGGTGGTCGAGGCGTAGTAGGAGCAAAAGGAAGCGTAGGCAAGGATGGGCGAAGGAGGAAGCTGGATATACGGGAAATAGAAGAACCGAGCGAGGCCGAACTACTAACTTTTCTTATAAGATCTAAAGTTTCCGCGCGCTAAGACTTCACTTCCTCTCCTTTTCTCCTTTCCCTTCTTATTGTATAACCTCCTGGCTATCGTCTCATTCTTTCCCCTGCTCTTCGACAGCTCGTACCGCGCAATGCACGCGGAAGTATCGAATACTGGTCGGGAAATATTACATCTTTTAAATGTCATTATTAGTTTATAATGTGAGACGACGAAATTTCGGAGTGCCTTGGTTATATTTCGATGGTTGCTGGTGCTAAGTTTTGTTTTTTATGCATATTACTCTTAACGGCGGAATAACAATTAACGAATCATGGACGTATTTCTTCCTATCTAGAATATATTTATATTGAAAGATAATGTATCTTTCGATATCCGAAATTTCTCATGCACGCAGCATCTATTTGTAGATATTGTATGGTTCACGTGCCTACATACCGATTACAGAACTTTGAATACCGTTTATTAAGCAGGTAGATACGATATATACGCCCCACACATATCGGAAAATGCTAATTATTTTATTTTAACATTTTATTCTACACTTTGTCTAGGTACTAGATTTTTATCCGCGAATTATTTTTCTCGCCGTTTGACTGGTTTCACTGCGGATCATCCTTCGTTTGCACAGTGTAAGCGGAACCAAATGTAAGGCGAATTATGAAATAAATAGTATTATGCGTATGAATAAAATCAATACAGACACATACATATATATGTATATGTATCGATGCGTATAGTATTCTCTTTCTTGTGCAAAGAGAGGAAGGTCGGGCATTTGAACGCCTATTCTGTTCAATCGTCCCATGAATTATAAATGTTGTGGGATAGCGACCTCCATTTCAGTAACAAAATAGCAACCTTAAAAAGAAAATTGGGAGAGCACTAGTTCGTGGAAAAGCGAATATTGCAGCTACAAATTCAGATAGCCGAGGCATTCGTATTACTCGGCCGCCAAGGTAATAGAATTGCAATTTTCATAGACGACGTCACGTGTACAAATATTTTCCATGCTTCATGTCGCAAATGTATATGCGTTGGAGATTAAAAACAAATTTGTGAAATTTTTAGTAACGTAGTGTAATGTGATTCGCGACTGTGTATGCATAACCCAGATTTTGCCTAAATGAGACCGTGACCACAATGTCTTTTTAATAAATTGCCCTCAAGGAATAAATCTTCGTGCCTAAGTTTAGTTTTGCTAACGAAAGAATTCCTTTGCATACCTTTGAGAGGGTGGAGCGGGAGAAATCTTTTGAAAATGCACGTATACATATAATAAAAAGACTGCAAATACAAACTTCAATGCTGTGAAAATGAATGATAATATGTAAGTAGGTAAATAGTTCTTACCAGGTACGAACTACAGGCAATAACCTAGTTTATAACTGAATTTATTATCGATGTTTCAATGTCAAATGCAAATTCCCAAGAACGAAAGTGGCTTATTTTCGTGTACCAATATCGTGTGCAACAATGCTCCACTAAACATGGAATTCGAGTCGCGTTACCTCTTTTGCTTTCTTGGTCTGCCTTAATCCTACACTTTATTTACGGCTTATTCTTCGTCCGCGTGCTTGGAGAGATTGTCAAGATGCAAACCGTTCTATCGACGAGTAATTAAACAAATTTGCCGTCAACCGTAGACGAATTATGATGGGAAAAGATCAAACACCATGGGTTTTAAGCCTATGGAAATTAGCGTGCTGAAATTATTTCGGATTTGCAAGGAAAAGTGAAGAACATTATTCCCAGAACTGCTCATTTATTTTTTCAATAATTCTGCTATACGTTCCGCGAGCAATACGAACAGAAAAATCGTACCTCACAAGTAACCTGACCCCTCTAGGGTTAATTACGAATTGGATCCGGGTGTAAATTTTTCGCATCAATGGCCATGCGGCAAAGTCGTCTACCATCAGAAGCGGAAAGTCTTGAAAGTCTGACGCGAGTCTGCGTGAAATTAGAGTTAATTCAAGGCAAGGTGAGAATTATCCTCGCCACGACGGTAGAACTGAGGTTGCCACTGTTAGAAATTTGAAAACCAAAGCAGGATGACATCTCAATCGTAGTGTAGTTCAGAATTGTGTCGAAGTTTCTTGATAACAACGCCGCACAGTTCCCTCCCCTGTCGCCTTTATAGACTCTCGACCTTTTCGCGGTAATCTTAGACCTCCTCCAGCCGAAGAGCACACATTTACTTAACCCTACCATCTTAGTCGTCTTGGATCACTCTGGACAAGTCTCGAGGGTCTCGCTGAAACTCTCGACCGCATTCATGGCTGGCTGTCGCTCCTAGGAGAAGCAGCTGTTATGGTCGAAATCACTTTTCCCCCACCTTTCTCTCTTCCACTCATGCACTTCCGTCTGCTCTGGCCATCCCCATTTCGCAGCTCTCTATTTCACTAGCTTCGCAAGCGGGTACCTCGATTACACCTAGCTCGAGTGTACGAGTACCAAGCTGGGTTTCTATGGGGCAACCCTCCAGGGTTTACGTGATTCGAGCGATATCCGAAATACTCTCGCAGTAGTCCTTCCTTCCGATTTATCCTCCTCCGCGCGTCTTGGCCAATATACATTTATCGCTTATGATCGCATTGATTTCTTATGTGCCATTGCACGATCCTACGTAATCCTACAAGTTGTCGGCGCCTATTTAATTGTTTTGTCCATAATAATTGTTCGGTCACGAAACCAAACACATCGACAACCATCGTGGCTGAGCGGGCGGGCTGTTTTGTAGCGGGCCGTTTCTGAGTTGGACTACGTGCCTTCCAGACGACGGAAAGCCTCCGAACCGGCCTGAAAACAGTCCCTACAACATTTTCCTAAACGTTTCCACCTTTCCCACCTCGTGCCTACAAGGGTGGAAAAGCCGGCAGCGAGCCGCAGTCGGAACACAGACAGAAGATATAAATCTCTAGAACAGCCGACACAAAACAACTCTTTTGACCTTCGACGAGAACACGACAGATTACGCGAATCGTGCATTAAGAACGCGTCGATGAGAATAGAATAGATACACACGATTATTATTATCTTATACTCGACCACCGCGGACAACTAACGAGGCGCAAGTGATAACGTCGCGAGTGTCAAAGTCATCGAGCGAGATTCCGAACCTGCGAAATTCGATCCAAGAATTGTGGTGCGCGCGACGTAACAATAACCGTAAGTTATTTGTTTGTAACGAAGATGCATTCAAGCAGGAAAATTAATTATCCGGACGATATAAACGTAGTATGAGAACTGCAAAAGGGGAAAGGAAGGCACATTCGAAGGATTGGACATTCGCCTTTGTGCACTGGCAAGCAGCGACTTTATTCGCTTAGCCAAGGTATCTCAATCGTATCCTGTAATGTGGAAGCCCCGACAGCGCAATACCATTTTGGTAATGCAAGGATAAATCTATAATTACTAGCAACGTATTTCTGAAATTTGTTATTTGTACATTTCGATGTATATATTCCTCTCTTACCTTTCAACGCAGCCCTATTTACGGGCAACATAGATGCTCCATAGATCAAATGCTTTTACTTGAAAACGAACTAAGTACATCTGTAGTAATAAATCGCATTTGTGCGATTGTTTTTATACTTGTTAAACTATTCATTCAGACTATTTTGCCATAGAATACCACTTCCATACTGTGCTGGAGGGCTTTCATGTAATTCAGCTTGAATCTTCTTCTTTATTCGTGCATATTAGAAATGGGACAATCATCTTTATGTATCCGAAATAAAATAAAGGGATAATCTATTACATAAATTTAATTGGGAAACAGAGGAAAAGAGTGGCGCCTAACTATTTGCGCACCGAATGCAGTGTCGTCTCGTAATCAGTAGAAAGTTGCAGCCCTATTGTGCACAATTGTTGACTCTTCCTCAAAGTTTGCGTAATACGTGTAATATCGCATTAGACAATATTGTAACATTCTGCAACTTTCTAGCAAACCTTTTACGTATAAAGTCAAGTTACCCACTACTTGCGGATCAGTGTAGTACACGCGAACACTAATTTACAAATGTTTTGACTTAATTGACGAAGAAAGGCTAGTTTCGATGTAATATATTGAGATACTCTTTAATAGTGGTTCTCAACAAAATGATACATGTAATAAGATATATCTATACACAATCG
The DNA here is from genome assembly GCA_963969485.1 of Nomada goodeniana. Lineage (NCBI taxonomy): Eukaryota > Metazoa > Arthropoda > Insecta > Hymenoptera > Apidae > Nomada > Nomada goodeniana. Next base: position 9,001,040 of record OZ018306.1, read on the forward strand.
AGCTGTGGCCGTTCCGTGCCCCTGTCAGTGCACCGGACCTCAATCGGTTCCCATAGTTCTATATGCAATAATTTGAACATTATTCATGCCGTGACCGCCGACATCCGTGCCTTGGACGTCCTCCGTTCACATTTAGTAGCCTCTGATATTTCTCCTGTTTGTGGATCCGGTCAAGGAAGGATACATCCAATAGCATGAACTTGTAAATATATAACGTTCGCTTCGTCGCTTGACTTCTTCACCCAAAAGTACATACTGCTGCTATAGCCAAGTCTTCAGTGGAAAACGACATTTTGTTGCACGCCCTATGTTTCATCCAAATTTTTCAAAGATCTCGCGTTCATTGAAATATCGAAGTATGTCTTATGCTTTCGACGAATAATTGTGCCGTAGGCGTAATAAAAGACCGTTCGCAGTCCCCATCAGACACGCTGAGTAAAAAGTGACAATTCCGAGTGTCACTCAATTAGCGGGCACTTTTTTCGCGACAACATAAAGTTGGTGTCATTCGAACTTCTCGAGTCGATCATGCTTGATCGTTCTTTGATCGAGACCAATTACTGCAGAATATTCTATCAGCATTCAGACCTTTTAGTGAGTCAACGATATTAAAGCAATCGAGGCAAATTAGGCTTGTATATTCAATCAGCATTCGGAGATTTGGATTTTGGCTTGGATTTTCAACAATAGAAACCAATTGGCATTGAGCATTTGGTTAGACTTCGAACCCGACACTTTACTCTTAGACTTTCAATCATCCTAGATTAGTCACCTTTGAATTTGGTTAGCATCGGGAACCGACAGTTATTCTTATCCATTCGACAAAAGTAACTGTCAGGCATTCATTTGGCAGGTGGCAGGAGCCACGGTGCCCTGTGGGAAATAAGTTTGCTCGTACTAAAGAAATGATAGTTTCTAACTTGGTCGTTACGACCCAAATACAGAAACAATCATCTAGTGCTATGTAAAGTAGTCTACTATTGCCGGTTTATACCAAATTTCGCTCGGCTCTATGGAACCGTAAACATTTAATGTAAAAACATTAACGCGTATCTAACCAAAAGTAGTTTCTATATTATTAGTATACATACGTAATATTAGTACATTCTAATATTACATAATCATACAAACTGTATATTAGTACATTCTGTACTAATACAGCTTTCTCGAAGGTTGTTACGCGGCGTTCGTTTTCATATATTACAATGAAGAAAGTGTATACTGACTATGAGGTATTTAGATATCGTTAGTATGTTATATGTTATTGGAAAGCGTATGACTTTAAATATACACGTTTTTAATTTGTTTAGCACCTTTGTTGACCATTGACGTTCATCGAACAAACGTATCTAGCACAGTGTAACGGTTCGAATGGACTGGAGCCACCGCCTACGTCCAAATTACCATAATTTTATGCACTTTAATACCAAAGAAAAACTAAAACAGAAGTGCTATGAAATTTTGTTCCCTCTGGAAATACCGCGGATTCAGTTTACTGTTTTCACCGGAAAACAAAGAGGACGTGTGACTAAAGACTAAGGACGATAATCTTACAAGCTGCTCGTAAAAGTCGTACCGAGGCCGGAAGCACTCTCCTACTCTCGACAGATATATCGCCTACATGCTCAAGTTTAATGGCGGTTACTTATTCACATAGTCGAAAGAGCACTACTTTCATGAGGTAATAAATAATTAGTTGGCGCAATGAACTTACACTGCTGACACAATGAGACTACAATATGTTTATATGCATCGCAGTTCAGAAGATCTCTAGGGCACGAAGAAACTGTTATTTCTTTTGAATCGAAAGGAATATATGCATCTTCTATAGCTTAACAAAATGTTATTATTAAGGACATGCAGATTGTTGCAACAGGATCTAATCGTCTGGTGTGTCAGGTACAAGTAATTGCAGGGGAATTCTATTATGGTACGTAATCGAATTCCTATTTTCTCAACATTTTACTATTCAAACATTTTGATTCTTTAGATACTGTACGTATTTCAATAGGGACATCATTTGCAGAAATATGTAAGCAGTTGAGTAAACATCGGGCCCCTGGTCATTTTAAAAATTTAACTAACTGAATTTGAGAATCAGCCCGTCAAATGGTACCTGTCCATCTCTTAACGTTTCAAACAAGAACATTTACCATATAGAAACGGGACACATTTCGAGCTGTAGTCTAAACTATAAAGTATATTTCGTATATGATAGATATTGGCCATTTTGACCAATCAGTAGACAAGGCTATGGACCGTACGAGCTACGGACGAATTTGAGCTACGGACAAAGTAAGATACGAAATAAGATTCGGAGAAGTCTCTGCTTCCAGTTTCCGCAGTTTGTTTTTTCTGAAAGTCGGGCAGGATACAACTGACATGAATTTTTGTTTGTATAAAACCTGTAACATTAATATTGTATGAAAAGACATTCATTTTATGATACGATTATAGTGACTGCGTGCTTGGAATCTTATAAATACATACATGGAGTCGACATCTACTCAATAATGTCAATCTCCAACTCAGCATACCTATGGCGTACTAATTCTTGCATTTTAAAAACATATGGTTGATTTTGATTAACATTTGCTAGGAATTGTTCGACTAAGTAAGCATCGGTACCATAAACCTAATCGCTTTAACAGTACGGATAACCGCAAACATGTTGGCAAACGGCATGCACGCGTGATTAGCTAACGTGTTCGATACGTAAACTTTAATCCCAATCTGTTTTTGCTATTTGAAGGACAAAGCCAAGTAAGAGGAGTTTTGTATGATCAATGCTGTTGTCCAATGTACTTTACACTAATCGAATCCTACTTTACATTATTTAGTGCAAAAAGATATCATTATAGTTTCAATCGTTTCTATTTTTATTTCAGAATTCTGACAGATACGCCCACAAATTATTACTATCATATATTTCCATATAACGAACAAAGATGCACCTGAAAATCGTAAAAGCGTAACAAAATAGCAAGCAAACAGATCGTAGGAGGAATCAGTTCATCTGAGGATTAATTACATAGGGGCAAGGGGGGACAGGACGTTTCTTCATTTCACACTACGATCCTTCCATGTTTCTAAAAACAAAAGAGAATACTTAAATCGTGCATCAGATGTTTATTACCAATAGTTTCAATTAGTTTATCGCGTTCTTACGCGTTTCCCAGCCATGTTTCTTATTGTTACAATTGTGTTCTTATTCCCTGTTACGTGTACCAAAATCTACATGGGAGAGAAAGCCTAATTTGGGAACATTTAAAACTGAAAGGGAGAAGGAATTATTCGTAGTATCCTGTGTATAGGAAAAGGGAACACCGATTATTTGGCTTAACCATAACGGCTTTAAGAAAACTTCCGTTTCAGTTGGCAGTTTTGATTTGGTTCATCAAAAGGGGTTGCTGGTTTGGATTGGCTGAACGGATTTATGAAGCGACATACAAATTTGTCTTCAGTAGTAAGAGTCATGGCCCTCAACGCAGTTGTGATTTCGCATTTCTTTGAATTGCTAGGCCAGGTGTATGATATATCGAGTATGCAATTGCGACGAGTAGGCATATCCTCAGTGCCAAAATCAAAATCAAGAGTAATTTGTGCAACGATGCCGAATGCGTATTTTGTGGTCACTTGTCCTTCGAATCAACAGGAGGACGGACCGATCACGCTGCGCGCAGAACACGGCATCAAGGGGCGATTTCTGGTTTCCACATTTAGTGGGGAATCGGTGACAGAAACTGAACACACAGCACGCGGCATCGGCCCTTGATGCCGTCTTCCGCGTGCAGCGTGATCGGTCGACGACGAGAAGACCTCCGACGCGCCATGACTGTTTGCCCTACATGACGCTACGGTCGTTAATGTGCGTGTCGTGTACGTGTGGAAACAAGCGCGAATCAGATTTGTATCGATCGCCGAGACGACGTAAATAGACGTGGCATAAAATTGCTAAGATAGGTCAGGATCGGTACAATGATGAAGTGCCATGGACCCACTTCCGTCGGAGCATGTTAATTCGTGGACGAATGGGTAAGTTTGGCCAACTTTTTAATTTTTAAACATTTCTAAGAACTTTTGTTTCAAATTTTATCTTAAATATCTATATTTATTATCATGAATATTATTTACGCTTAATACACGTTCGATAGTTTATTACGTACATATAGTTACACGATCGATTCATCATCTACAGTTATTCGGAATGGTACACCCACAAAACTAAAGGATTGTTTATACACTGAGTACATACACGAAAAGGCACAACGTACCCAACGTTTCCGACAAATGTTCGTTTTGAAGTATCGATAGTTGACACAACGCTAACTTTGAAGCAGCCGTTGAACATTCTGTTATGCCTTTTATACCAACCCTTCGAGACCTCGGTTCAAATACTAGTGTCAACATCTCCTCTTCTCCTCTTCAGCATAGCTATAGGGGAGTGAGCTGTTATCGCAACAGGAGTGTGTTAGTGTACCTACCCGAGTTTAAAGCAACCGGTGCGTACCCGAAAATCTCCAATCGATAGCGCGAGTGTAGTTCATGAAAACTATAGTAGGGTGAATAATTCAAGTATAATTATTCTTGGAAGCCAGGAAAGCCACGAGTGCACCAGATCTTTTGTATGTATATACGTATTATTATGGGAGACAATTGCGCAAAAAGGTTTGCAATGGGGTCAATTTTGGGCGCGAGTTCTGTTCGTCAAATTGAGAGAAAAAATATCAGTACGCCACGTTCATGGGTTGAGATGATTGTGTCAAGGTAAAGTATTCTAACGGTAATTGTATTTTGTGTTTTTTAAAACAGTCTGAAAGAAATTGTAAGAAAGAAAGTGCATTGACACATTGCGTTATAAGTCTGATCTGAACTTATTTTATTAAAAGGAAAGATTGTATTACTTTTGTAATTAAAATCCGATTTCTCCTTTTAGTTACATTTATCTTTCTGTGACATGGCACACAAACAAATCGACGCAAGAATCAGGCGCCATAGATGACGGGAAACCTAAACAAATTCCAAGGAACGAGGAAATAATAAAGGTATAAAATCCACAGCTCCGAGAAAACGCACTTTTAAATAGAAATAGTAAGAATTAGAGCAGTAACCGAGTGTCAAGAGTTAAAAGGGTGCCAAGTGTGAACAGTCAGTTCCACGTTGTCCATGAACGTGCCCGTCCGAGAGATGGAAAGAGTAATTAAAGTTGCTAAAGTAAACGTTAATTACCATTTATATTGTATTATAAGTTCAAAGACTGTTTTTTTCCCGCGCCATTCTTGTTACATTATCATTCTTCATTTATTTAAAGGGTAGATTTTATAATTAAAGTGTTAGAAGAAGTTCTAAGCGTTTTCTGTTTACTAGAAAGGTGCAACATAAAAGTACATCAAAGATTTGTAGCTGTTATCAATTATATAATAACATTATATAATTTTATGTAAATCTAAAAGAAGTTAGAACAACTGTTTAATACGTTGTGTTATACCCTGTTGTACTTATTATTTGACAATATGCTTTAAGAAATAATGGAGAATTCAAGTGTCATGGATAAGGCTACCAATGCAATAATAATATAATACCTTCCAAACAAAATCCTTTTGGTGGAACAATTTTAGTTTTTGCAGGGGCTAAAAGTGTTGGGAACCAACCCGTTTTTCAAGGTTGTAGAAATGCTATTTTCAATGGTTTTCCTAACATCTGAGATTTTAAATTAAATAGGAAATTTTTTTGTCTTGTCAGATATGTTTAAAAGTAGCAGCGATTGTATCGAAGAAATGATTTAAATAGTCAATTAGGACTACTAACACTATATGTACTGTCAACTAATTGGAAACCTTGGAGAATTTGAATTATTATATGCGATTAGAATAAATTACTTCACTATTGTGCTGCTGCAGAGTCGATATAATTTGAATCTTAAGTATTTAAATTAACTACGTTTTCTATTTCAAGTTTGTCTTGTACAAAATGCGATATGGAATTATTATGACCAAAATTCACTCAATTATGATACATTTTCAAAATATATTACAATATAAATACGGTGATATACCCATGCTTCGCAAATTAATTTCTTGAATCGATTTGCAGCATTATACGCTTCCTGCTTTAATTTTTTAATACTAGGACAGAGCAGTTCATTATCATTTTATTATTCGATTACGTGTGCCTGCTTATCCTATTTAAGTATTTTCTGCTATTATTCCATTGTCTTTTTTACTATATGATATTAAGGGCCCCGACTCCTTTGGGGTCAACTCCGAATCGATCTAAGCGCCATTACAAAGAAACGGGCGTTAGATTAAACAAAAAATTTGCAGATTCGACATTTGACGGGGTGACATCTAAAGTAATTATACAGAATTATAAACTGACGGTGTGACATCTAATGTCATTAGGCAGAATTATAAACGGAGAGTGGGAGGCCATAGTTGCCAAATCACATAATTTTGTGGTTCTGTCGCACTGTTGCCACATCTGTTACAATCCTGGCCACCAGCAAAATGAATCGGCTCGAGCCGAGATTTTGATTCCTGCCGGACATAGTCATAGCTGCTGAACGCTTTTGTAGGTTCGATCCCCCTCGGGTATATCTTTTTTTGCATTAATTTTTTTCTAATACCGAACTATATGACAATGATCAATATTTGCTGACCAATATTTTAAAAACATTTTTGAAATATTTTAATTTAATATACGTATGAAAATCTGAACATACTAGGAAGAATCTCAACTGGTCGACTCGGATTTTAATTTCCTTTTGCAGGTTGATAATACACAGGATCCTGATGGTCTACGTTAAATATTATGTGTAGTTATTCATAAACTTTAATCATATTAACAATTAAAGTTACATACCTTCTATGTGAGGCCATATCTTCCATGAATAGAGAACGATTCTCAAGAAAGTTGGTAGCCAAGTGAGATTGTTTATGGCTTATGCCGTAGAGGTTCCGGGTTCGATTTCCGGTTAAGTAATTTTTTTTTTTTATTTGTGGTTTCATTTTTGCGACACTGTGCACGTTTCTGGATGATAGTTGTCATACATGTAATTGAAACACAGGAAAGTGCGACAGGACTAGCTATGCATCTTGGACCGACTTCGAAAACTCTTGACTATGTATATATTATGCCAAAATAATAAATATCGCAGTGTGTGGGTAGGTGAGCCTATACGTGAAATTAGAAACGTACTCTAGGTTATCTACAATCTGATCATAAACCGTGTTGACCGCATGTTCACTAAAACGTATTTTAAAGAAATAGTGTTTCAAAGTTATTAACATTTTAAAAGAACTATTTATCATTCAGAAACGTGCACACTGTTGTTAAAATGAAACCATTTAAAAAAGAATAATGTCAATTCACCGGGAATCGAATCCGGAACCTCTACGACAAAAGCCATACACCATCTCACTTGGCTACCAATCTTCTATAGAATTATTCCCTATTTATATAAGATATGGCCTCACATAGAAGGTATGTAACTTTAATTGCTAATATCATTAAAGTTTATAAATAACTACACATAATATTTTACGTATACCATCAGGAGCCTTTGTATTATCAACCTGCAAAAGGACATTAAAATTTGAGTCGACCAGTTGAGTCTTCCTTCGTTCGAGCGCTTTTCGTGCTACCGTTTCAAACAGTGGTATGTTTTACTACTATTTTGCTTTCTTTTAGAACACACATTTATTTTTTTTTACAAATCTAATGAACAGTGTAAATGAAAGAGATTCCTTGGTCATGTTGAACAAATCAGATTTATGAAACAATATTAATATGTTTAACAATAGAACGTTTTATTCATATTTTTTATTTATTCCGTGTATATACATATACCAATTTTTTAATTTTTTAAAATAATTTTTTTTTTAATTTATGAAAGAAGGCTGCTATTGTTGCTTGATATATGTCAGGCTCAGCCAACCGGCGGGCCGTGGGCCACGTGCGTCATACTATATATCGTACACGCTTTGTAGTAGTATGCGGTGTCACGGGCGAAAATGGCGGGAGGAGAAACGTTGTTTTTCACATTTATTAATCAAATTTTTTAAAAATCATTTTTTGTATTTAAAGTTTATTAATTTGTTAAATATAAAGGGTGGCCCACAAGTGTCGCAGTATTTTAAATTTTCTTGTAGCTGAGGTGATGCTGAACAACTTTTTCCATCACCAAAATATGCTAAGTAGGTTCGTTTTTCAGTTATTAACGAAAAAAAGGCCAATGAGCTCGCCCGTATAACGCGCGCCCAGGCACCAACGCGCGCGGCTGTCATCGGGTGTATCGAGGGGCAACGTACGACAAATATTACATCATCTTAAATTAATAATAATGTGTAATGATTCGTTATTCACGAATAACAATTTAATTATCAAGCCGTTTATTAACTGTTCCATACTTTTATTCCTTATCCGAAACGTATAAGGTACTTTATTACTTATTAAAACAATGTTTGGATAATTAATGTTAAAAAAAGATAGGTAAATAAACATATCCTTTCGTTCACGAAGTAACCAGCTTCGACGAAAGTGGGTCCTTGGCCGTTGGTCATTGTACCAATCCTGACCTATCTTAACAATTTTATGCTACGAAACGCACGTCCCAGCGATCGATAAAGATCTGATTCGCACTTGTTTCCACACGGATGCGAGACACACATTGACGTACATAGGCCTCATTGTAGTGCAAACGGTCTTGGCCCGTCAGAGGTGTGTGTGGGTCGTATCCGTGTGGAAACAATTGCGTAGCATAAAATTGTTAAGATAGTGTAAGACTACTCTTTCTCTTTATTCAAAACTATACAGAATAAGTCGTTCTACTGGACTGCTGTCAGGACTGTTTCCTTAGGCGATCGATGCAAGAATGCCCGTTGCATCGTGATCGCCAAAAAGGACAGGTTCCTTGGGTTTCTTCCCAGCGCCATGGCTTCAAGGGTGTCCTACGGTGTCCTGTCCTGTCGGTACGCGCGGCATCGGGCCCTGCGTTGACGTACGCCAGATGCCCAGCTAAGGCGCTCGCAACCGAAATCTCTTACAATAGGTCAGGATCGGTACAAATAAAAATACAAAGCAATACAAAGATTTATTTTTTTATTTATTAGAAATAAATGAAATTCATTATACTTCAGAAAAAGAGTTGTCGGATTCTGTTATATGTGTCAGGCTGATCACAAAAAGAACCGACGAAAAACACGAAAGCCTTGCAACAATTTCGACCGTCCTATTTGTGATAAACACGTAAATACTATAGCAATATTTCTAAATTGTCCAAAGAATTGTTTATTATTGAAATTTAATAAATAAATAAATCATATTATTTAACAACTGGTTCATGTTTATGTGCATAGAACGCCTAAAAATATCGTCTATTATATGGGTAGATGGGTACTTGGTTAATAACATAAGGGTTAATAAATATATATAATTCACATATAGTTAGTAACTTGAAAAAAATTATATAGAAAAAATGAACTTGAGGGGTTTCGAACCTAAAAAAAAGTTTTTGCAACGGCTCGAATCAAAATCTCTGCACGAACCGATTCATTTTGCTGATGGTTATAATTGTAAAAGATGTGGCAACAGCGTCACATAGGTCTTGCTACGTGCCGGCAACTATGTTTTACTTGCGTATGTGTTTGCGCATCAGGTATTCACGTATGAAACGACGTTCGTTGTGTGAAATTATAACTTACATTTACCGACTGATATGTATTTTTATCGACTCTGACGGTAACCTGGCAAAATTTACTAAAATGTGCCATAAATGCCACAGACGGATAATCATTGAACTATTCTAACGTCAGATGCGTGCAAATCGTAGAACCGTTTCTCCGCTTTAAAGAAGTGATAGATTGTGAAAAATATAATTTATGTGATTTTGTGCTAGTAAAAGGAAGGCCGAAAGGGTGTTTAAGCAGTGAATAAACCATTAAATCGTTCAATATTGGCGAAATGTGAAGTGTGTCAAGATGCTGCAGCCATCTTGTTGCCTACATCGATGTCTGTCTCAAGCTTGACAGTTTCATAAATAACGTTATCCTGAACGAATGCTGAATTTATTGGCGTTCAAACGAATGACTCGGGCTGTGGCGAAGTCTACCCGTGTGTGGTGTACCAGTGAAAGTTTCATTAATGAAATTATAGAGAAGAAAAATCGAATCTATGAAATCTAGCCTCTCTCTCGCGCATGGCGTATACGTGCATGCTTTCCTTTGGTTGTGTGAGTGCACGCACACAGTTCATGGCGCATGGAGTCGGGGCCCTTAAAGACATGTAATTTTTATGTAAAGATTGAATAGATAATATACATAATTGTGAATTAGAAATAATCATTTATTGCACAGAAATCAATTAAACGTACATGTTTGTTTCACTAAATGCTACTGGCAACTGGCAGATAATCTTATAAAAATGTGATGTATTTTCATCATAACATACTCTTTCTCTGAAGCTGAGTACCGTATTACTCCCTACCCTGATACTCCCCTTTGTCTCACCTGCAGATTGTTTGCAAGCAAATTGTAACGATTATACTGTTTCATGATCGAAGAACAAAGGCTCAACCCTAATGTCGGATGCATTCTATTACAATTGGATGTACACTAATGAGTGATTAGTAATCAGAGTGCCCAGTGCCTAGTAAGCATAAAGCTCTCACTGTCCTTTGCGCGTCTATTCTTGATGGAAATTTGGAGATACCAGAGCTACACCACCGGAGATTGGCAGACGTTCAGCAGCGGTGCTGAATTTCCGACCAGGTTCCAAATTATGCACTATGAAAGGCTCGAATTAATTTCAATAGGGCACTATTTAAAAAATTCTGTCCTTAAATATAGGTATAAGTAGTTCGCGTTCCAGATTATCTGGAACATTGTAAATTATTAATTACAGTTAATATAAATAAATCGCACTCGATTTTAGACAGTGGCAAATTAAATTTTAGTTATATGTGAAATAAATATTGTATCAGGACCTGGTACCTGCTGCTGGCGCGGAGTGCTTAGGAAATCAAGGAAAAAGCGAACACGGGCATACATGATACGTACTGTGTACCGTGTACCGTGTTATTTTACGGTTGCACTACGAAGAAGTGGCCCGCCATTTCGTGTTACACCTTCTTCCCTTCCATATTTCGTGATTTTCTTTTATGCAAGCGTAACATTCAAATCTTTGTGGCTGCAAAAGATTAAAACGGAAAATGACGATTGCGACTTCACACGTTGCATGAATAAATATAAGTATCTAAAATTATACAGGATCGTCGAGGTGAATCCGGAAAAGTCATTGTATAAAGAAAATCAGATGAAATTCCAGGAAAATGTCAATATGTTCTTTCAGCAGTTTGTACAAAAGTTTTGAATGGTATAAAGAATGGATTTTCTTTTTTTTTTCTGCCGAGTCATTTATTGACTGTCCACCATCCTGATGAATCTTTTCTTTCAATTCAATTCAATTCAAGAACGCTTCCTGTGAGTTGACCGGGATGCAATTACGGCCTTCTGTTTGTCAGAACAGGAACATATTCTTGAATTACTTGACTAGGCCGTACAGTTGCGTCTTTTTATAGCCAAATCACCGATAGATATTCCGGCGCGAAGCGATTTGAGTACTGATGCGCCCCGCTCGTATTCTCGATTCATAACTAATATTTTTCCGCTTGTTCACTGTTCGGTGGTTCGTATTGTGGTAATCCTTATCGGCAAGTGCTCTGTTTAACTCTCTCTTACCTATATCTTATTTGTGGGACTGCCCGAAAGAATTCCGGATTTATCTTGACGACCGGCCGTGGCCCAATATATTCTCTTACATTATTGCGCCAAGTGTTTATTTATTTTCGCATTTGTGTTTCTCAATTAATCCGCATAAAGGGGCGAATAACAGTAGTTATGAATGTTGCAAAATTCTTGCAACAGAAACCATTGCATAAAAGAAGTGATAAAACGCTGGCTAGTCATTAGAGTTCTGTTCATATCCAGACAGAGATATGTATGTGTTCTTAAAACTTTGAAGGTAAGCGCATTTCGCTTCAAAACAAGTGAAATGGGACAAGTGGCATAATTAGTTGTAAGAATGCCGCGATTATCTATCACTGTCGTCAGAAACAAATGACACACCGATGCGTCGCGACGGCGCAAAAATTCTATCCCATTTCATGGTCCAAAAACTGTACCTATATATTTTTAAGTGAATTTATATTATTTCTATGCAATGTCAACGATTGGTTAAAATTTTTCTTAGAATGGCCCTTTATCTCTAGATTAAGAACATAGTTTTTCGAACGTTTCACAGGACATTAGACGCTCTAAGCGCACAGGAAGATTGACTGGAATCCAATATAACTGCTTCTAACTAGGTAGCCTATGTAGCAAAGTTGAACGTCGTTTTTTTAACTTCATTTCATTTGGATGGCTTTGCATCGTGGACCTATACAAGATGTGGCTTACTTAGTGATTAAAATTACCTGTACAGATTATCTACTGAGTCGGTGGTTAGATTTCCTGCGCGACAACTGCACGTCTTTTTATGGTGGGAACATTAATCTACAAATACCAACGAATAAATATTTCATTGAATTGGAGCGCAGAAATATCTCAAAAGCCGCAAAACTTTAATGAATTATACGACATAGTGCAAGAAGGAATGAGTGTTAGGAGTTATTGACTTAAAACCCAAAGGAACAATGCGGACTCTACAAAATACAATGTGTTGCACTTGTTTCTAAGGTAACATTGTGCTATAAAAGCACCTGCAACGTGGAGAAACTAATTTTCCGCGCATAAACAATCGAATAGAGGGTTAGATATCTTAGTCTAAAACACTATTAAGAATAGAGAGTAAGGAGATACCAACACTTCGCATAAACTGTAAGAAACAGTCAAGTAACTGTGGAAGTAACTTTTTAATGTTAATATGGTATTCATATGATATTAATATTTGTTTGTGTACAAGTGATTGGCATCCTTTCTGTGGTCGTGTACACCGCAGCTTCGGCGAAAAAGCAGGTGACGGACAAGAAACTGATTTACCCTTATGCTTATCTATCACTCGTATTCCAAAGCTATTAGAGTTCCACTGCAGACGAATCGATACTCGGTACATTCCGCAGCAAATTCCAAAAGCATCCGAAGGGAAGCGTTCAACTTGCAAGACACATCCCCGTTCCTCTTCGTTGTCCCTATATTTCGAGTCTCTTCTATCTGTTGCGAAGATACAAGGTGATAATCCGTAATTAGGCGTGGAAGGGCTGGCACGCTTGTTCATGTTGCTGCGAAACATTCCGGCGATAATTCCCCGGAAATTCTCATCGTTACTTGCGTATACGCCAATTTGTATACCTGTCAGCGCTTTTCGGATGCCGTGAGAAAATTTATCGGATGCAATGTATCGATGTCTAACAATATTTCCGTAATTATCTGTTATCAACATTTAACTAATATATTACATGCGTTATTTTGTTTCACATCAACACTATCATACTTTGGTTTAACGTGTCTAAGATTGGGGCTGGAAGTGTCTTCCTCGTTATTAATCTTGAGAGGATTCGAATATTCGTATCGAGGGTGTCAATAACGTCGAACAGGAAATTTCTTCGCGTAGTCAAACTTGCATGAGATATCGAGGCCAACGAAATGTTTGGAAATGAAGCAATACCTTTACAGTACTGCAATGCTGATACTAAAAAAAGCGCCAAACCGGTTCGTGCAATGACACGCTAGCTTTCGGGTGTAGGGGGATAATTCCTTTGGCCCGCAGTTTCATTTTCGATAGGTGTTGATTTTACTACTGGTACACGCAAAACCGCCCACAAAATTAGATATCAATGGGAGCAATATGAAAACCAATTCCCGGTTAACACCAATTTTCCCTCGTCCAACCCAGCAAAAGGGAAAGTTTCTGTCCAATACCTCCCTTGATATTCTCGCGCAGTGAACGGAGCAACCGTTTTGCTGGTACCAGATGTTCTTACGATTGTGAATAGGTAGATATATGTATACGGCGTTCTACTTTAATCAGCGCAGGTGGAAACCGGCGAAACTGTTCGATGTATTCAAAGGCTGTATCTCAAATGAAAGTAAAATTTCTTCTAAGCGCACATTGTATGGTGGCAATAAATTATTTCTAGGTACAAGCATTCAATAATTCGAAGGGCCTCATCAATTGTGTCAATTGTGTTGTTAGGTCGGGAACATTATAGGCCCAGAAAAGACAGTATAAGTCCCTTATATGTTGATAGGTATCATTGGAGCTGATTTCTACGTTCACAGTATAGTTATTCAATTGGCATTACAATATTTCACAATTTGACCTCTTTAGACTATTCTTCGTGGGGCTCTTAAAGAACAGAGTTTACCTAGAGTCTACGAAGCCTACGTACAGACCACCTGTCTCGTTCATGTGATGCATCGAAGAGATATATGTCTGGCCATTGTCCGCTCACTGGTCAGTACTTATGTTCATGACAGATCGATTCCCGGCTTGCAACAAATTCAGTTGCAATTTTACGTTCTAGAGTTTGCCATTAAATCAACAAATTTAATGGGGCGCAACTCAATTACACGAACCTCCCGTATGATTGAGCTTAATGATATTTTTCACCTTGAAAAGAGACATTCGAATGGTGGATTTCGCGTGACCTGGTCATATTTCATGCAGGCACATTCCCTGTAAACCAACAAAACACAGCCAGTGCGCCACTCGCGCTAATGAGAAGTAACGTTTCAATAGACGTCTAAATACGTTGTTGACGATCGCGTGACTTAAAAAGAGCATCATTAAAGCATCAACTTTCTATTTGCATTTCTCATTTTTTGTACCATGTAGCATTCCGAAAAATATGTCGTGGTCATTTTGTAATTAATTGCTAATACGCATCATTTCAAACAATAGCAGGGAATTACTTGTTTCATTTCGTTGATGGTTTCGATACGTAAGAAAAGCACACTTGGCTCATTATTTCTATTTACTATATGCAGGTACATCAGAAGGGATTTTATAGGTAACTCTGCTTACACGGGTTTACACGCCAGAATAAGATAATCTCTTAATAAGAAAGATAGTTTATTGATTGCACTTCTATAGGAAGGGCATTTTAGGGAGGCAGGGGAAAAAAGAAGGTTGAGGGTGTATTTAGTGTTGAAATAGACTCATCAGTAAGTCGTTCATACGAATCCTACTCGAGCCATGGGAATATGGGAGATAGGAGGAGACGAGACGAAGTCCTATAATATTAACGCAAGTGTGGAACGATCACGTGCGAGACAGTTGTAAAGTCCCAATCTGCTGTCATGCGGTGGTAAACTCTTGATTTTCGGGGCCTTGCACGTTCCAGCCCCACTCCTACGTTCTACTAGACATCAGTACATGTACCGCACGCAACTCGGGAATTGACTGTTGATCAAAAGCACGATGGCCGTTGCGCTCTACAGCAAACTAATGTCGCGAGGACTAGTTATATAAGATGATGGAAGGTGGTTAAAAATTCAGTTAATAAATAATCGTACATATACGTGTCATTGTGCAAGATGATAATTGAATGTGACTACTCGAAGGTGAGTACTGCCTGTTGTAAAGTTGTGGAAAAACTCGTGAAAGGTGATGGAAAGAAATTGTCGAGCCTTCGTTAGAATCGCCCTTACGAAGACTCGCGAAAACCTGGAGATGGGCGTGTTGCGTGGTAACATGCGGATTGGCGAATTCATATAGTTTGTCGATGTGGAGAGGCGACGGAAGGGATATTCGAAAATTTGGTAGATATGAATATTAACTGCCCCTGTCTACCGGTCACTCTCAGGTAACGAGTGACCTGAGGGTGACTCGCGCAAAGTCCACATATGCAGCTACCGATTCGCAGATAGTAGAGTTTAGGAAAACATACTAATCCTAGAAAAGAGGTGTACAAATTTATAGTTATATAGCTTGCCGCTGTGCAGCTGAATGTAGTAGTTGTACGCGCAAGTAAATAATTGTATTTTAAGGAACTCGATGGCTTTATAATTCTACTGTTGCGACGCAACAGTATGGATGCCACGAATCCTATAATTCTAGTTGATCGTACTGATGTATACACGCACAAGACGCTCCATTCTCGACTCACAACACACGACTCCCTACTCTGGTTCGCAAATCTCACTATTCGTCGACTGTACGTCAACGCTGAACTCACTCTGCTCATCATCTTCATTCTGACTTTCTTCTGGCACTGACTCTTATCTGTATACATTATGTGAAAATTTCTTGAAAACAAAGTATTTATATTGCACAAAAGTACAAAAAACAAAGCACGATCTGTGGCGAAAGTTCTTCCTTCTCGGGCCGTGCGTGGTGGCGAACATGTTAAAAGTTATACATAAGAACACATATTTCCATTCAAACTAATTGCAATTCGTACTCCATACACTTTTATTTAAACACGATCGTTTACACTTTTATTATGCATTTGATGTAAGAAATATAAAGATATGAGTACAATCTCTTTTATCGGTTGTTCTTAAACTGTTTACATACATCTATACATGTATCCAGTTTCAAATTGAAAACGGGGAAAATGTTGCGTCAAAAAGCGACAAATCTGAACTTATCATTAAAATTATAGAGAAACTGTTCTAAACCATTGCAGCTGAAAAAACGTAAAAACTATAAAATGTTTAAAATGGTTTGAGAGAACAGAGAACCTTTCGAAACGTTTTCCTGTCTAACCTCTTTAGCACTTAATGTTGTTCCATGGCCTGTATTAGCGCAATGATTATAATTTAAAAAAGTAATAGCGGCTGTTCCGCGGCAAATCCTCGGAACCAGCACGCGGAATGTATTACCCACCCAATGAAAAGTCGGCTAACAATCTGCAGGAAGAACAACCTTCGACATGCAGATGGTTAAGGCGTTTATGACGCGCTAGCAATAAAACTGTTTTTGAGGAAACCATTTTTGTCCATAATCCGTCCGGATATAACAAATTAAGCATATACGGCTTCAACAGTCAATTGCATGCGTCATAAACGTGAACTTCCAAAGGGGCCCACAGCTGTGTCCCAGCAGGCGAGACCAGGTCAAGCTCTGGGACCCTGGCGGAAATTACCGTGCGTTGCCAGGTCAGTCAAGACGGTCAGGGTGCACCCCCTCCGTTGGAAGGCGCGCTTCGAGCTTAAAGAAGGATGATGGGTGTGTCCCCGTCCTAAAAACACGCTCATTGGTATTTGGTCATTTTTTCTAATATCCAATGAGCGTGCCAAAAAGTTACTTCCGAGTCGACGTGATACGATACGCTCGACGAGGAAGTCAGTCGTTAATCAGGACTCCGAGTGTCGTGCATCAGAACTCTTACAGTAGTTACCAAGGACTCGTACAGTCGTCACAGAATTCCGTCGGTCGTTATACAGAACTACGTCGGTTATCCTTCAGAACTTAGAGTCGTGAGTTAAAGTTCAAACTGTCCATACTTAGAGTCCAACGCTCTCCGTTTAGAAACTGTCACTTGTATTCAAAGTCTAACACTCTCCATTCAGAGTTTTGACTTGCTACATTCAGAGTCCATGACTCAGTTCCAGTTAAAGTCTAACACTCTCCATATAGAGTTATGACTTACTATAATTAGAGTCCATTACTCAATCCATTATACAGATTTAATACTTTAAATTCAGAGTCTATACAGTCTAAAGCCTACGTCCAAAGGAGTCTCAGACAGGGTCTTTCGCAAGAGAAGGGGACACCATAAACCCCCCTTCTTCTTGTCTGAGTCCATGACTCAGCGGTACGAGAAAGCGTATACTCTCCTACCTCAAGACCTGAGTACATTGGAAAAGGAAAAACCGTATTCTCCCTTCTTCTTCTATCAGTCTTTGACTCTGAAGTGCGAGAAGCAGCATGCTCTCCCACTGCAAGACACACGGTGACGACTTTGACTCAGAAGGGAAACATTATTTTCCCCTAACATTATTTCACTAGATATTGCACACTCAATAGATGCGTTTTATTATTTCGTTTTCCTTCATTATCAGTCTATTTATATTCAGTCAAAAATAAGATTCATTAATTAAATCAACAGTAAAATCAATTTATCACCCCTATCTCTGTAAAAGGTCGTAGCGTCATACGCGTGCAACGGTGTCGATAGAAATCGAAACGGAGATTTACAACCTCCGTATACTGGGCTCTGAACGCATCCTGTATTATCATCGAAGCAGCGTTTGCGTAAAAACACTCCTTTAAAATAAACCCTCAGCCGTAACTTCATGGGTGTTTTAGACTTCCTCTCCTCCTCAGGCGTATATGGTGCACTGAAGGTACATATATCGAGATCGACGGGGGCGAAAATTGTGCATCAAGCAAAACGCCCAGTAATTATTACTTTCATTTTTGCCGAGAGTAAACACTCAGCAGTAAAAAGAACGGGGAAGGTGTAGTGGAAAGTACGACGATGGCGCGAGTGTTACTTGTAACTATGCGCATATATGTATGTGTAGTTGCCTCGTCGTTACAGAATCCCATAACCACGAGTATATTCTGGAAGGTATCTTACACCGACCTCTCTTGGATGGCGCTAATGTTCCTCGTATATGTAACAGCGATGACAGAGTTTCGCTTGAGATACCCTATTCTTCTGTGCCACTTAACGTATTAACTCGTTAAGAGACTCAGATAATTTTTTTCACGCGTCATTATTTTGTCGAGATCGACGTTAGAAATCGAAGAAATTGAACTTTATATGTTTTATGTATATTTCTCATGGCACTTATGTCGATTTAAATACTACCCCTCTTTGCAACAATTCAGCATTGGATAAGCCTAACAGAACCGAGGTTCTTTTGAAAGAACTAAGTATACATATGTGAGGGTACTTCCTACAGACACCGCTAGGGGACGAGCACCATGATCCTGCTCCCGAACGTGATCGTATAGGTCATCGTGACCATGTATACGTAAGTAATAGAACACTTTATTCCTTTCGGTTAATGAATAAACCTATCGGACACGGTTATTAAACGACTTCATAGTTCATATCTTCTTAATTGAGACGATGTAACGGCGGTGAAACAAAACTTACCAAGATAAACTTTGTGGATTTCAATTGCACCAACTATTGTGCTTCTTTTGTACGCGATCAAGAGTCTATATGATATTGCCCTCCTTTTCACTTGAACCTCATAATATTTTCCATTAAATACTGTTACTTTGTACACAAAACACAAGCATTCTGCTGTAAAAATGTGCGGTGAACAGAAAGCGTAAGTCGAGGCTGTTAAAAATTAAATATTTCTGCTCCCCAATCGTAGTATATTCAACGTTTTGAGCAGCAAACCTTTCAGTTTTGGAATTCACTCTTATTCTTAAACTGAACAGAGATATTTGGCTACTTATTAGAAAATAGCTATACGAGACAGCATATGTTCGTACGACTTCGAACTATCCTCCACTCTTGTAGAATGCGCAACGTTTAAGCAAAAATGCACGACGATAGCGTGGAACTCGTACAGCTCGATATACGATTATAAATTCTATTATTATGATAACTGAACACGCGGCAAGGTGAGCATACAAAGTTTCGTCAGGTAACAGAAGCAAGTATTTGCAAGTATTTGATGCATCTGTCGAGGTGTCGTAAATGTACGAGTTCAAAAAGAACGCCATAAGTTCGTCGTAAGACACTGCTTCTGATCCGTATACTAGCACCAGTTGGCGCATGCATCATCCCTGGCCCTTTCTACCACATTATTCCATTCCAGCAGCGTAATCTGCATTCGCCGCTTTATGTTGCAGAAATATCGAGAGAACGTGGCTAGCCTGGCTTTGCTGCCAAACTCTTTCGGACATCATGCCAGCTATTTGTATACACGTAGTATATAAGTGCATGTAGGCAAACCGCTCCCTTAAATATGATCGAAGATCACATCGAGTAACATAGCATAAAATTAATTGCATTATAATCTCTTTACTTACATTACTAGGCATCATTTATAGACAATGTTGGGCTATGTTTTTGGGGAATTCTGATTCGCTTTTTATGAAAATAATAATAGTTTATTACTAAACTATACTTTTACACGACCCTATTAACTGTGCACTACTCTATTAACTCTTACGTGACTCTATGTACTCTGTGATAACTCTGAATGCAACTCTGCTCTTACGCTTCTCTCCATACTCTGAACTCTGAATTAACTCTCCCTTGACTCTGGCTTAACTCTCTGTTTAACTCTACCTCGCGCACGCATCCGGCAGTCTACATGTATATTCTTTCACTCATTGTCATGGCTTATTTGCTCCCACTCATTAGGACAGACACCGCCACACACACTCTTGCCACGTGTCACAGGTGGACCACGGGCCACCATGGACCCAAGACTCCACTCGCATTTTCCCAAACTATTCGATCTTCGCTCGAGATGAACATTCAACGTTTCCACTAATACTCTTCATTCACACTTTGCGGTACATTCAACGCTTCCCGACAAATTCATACAAATTCTGGCACACACAATAAAATCTGATGCATACAAGAAAAGTCACATTGGTTGGATCGGTAGTAAAGTTTTTAAGACACACTTTCTTTTGTGGAATATGACTGCTGGGCGTAATCGTGACAAGCATCGTTGTAAAGATCTGTGTACGAAGAGGTTTATGACGCCGATGACTAATCCTGTCAATTCTGTGAAAACTATGTATCCCGTTAAGCAATAAAGCTGGTTCAGCCAGATGCCAAGGTCATTCAGCTTATAGTTCACAAAGTTTGAATTTCTGCGTGCCATATGAATAGCTGGTGCCATATATCTACACTATGAATAGTGACTGACGTATCGTAAACCCCAGTCTTCGATCAATGTGAAATTAGCGTGGCACAGGTTCTCTTCACCTTTTGGTTAATTTCAAACGACCAGCGACATCCAGGCTATGTCCTATGACATAGGTTACGCCCTTGGACTATCAAAGTTAGTCAGATAACTACCAACCCAGAAGGATAATCCGAGGGTGAGAAATCTATTAGATTTCCTTAACCCTTATGTTAGCAACCGGGTACCCGGGTACCCATTTCATGTTTCCTATAAGAATTTTGTATGTTCTGATAACAATATCGCAAAACCCCTCTGGATCCCCATTGTTTGGATGTTTCTACGTCGATATACCAATTCTAAATAAAATTAGTTCGCACTTTTTAAAGTTATAAAGCTTCAAACATATTTATACGCCTGTCTGGTAACCGGGGTACCCGGGTACCCATATAAGAGACGAGATTGTTAGCTGTTCTATGCACATAAACATGAACCAATTTTTAACTAGAATGATTTATTTATTTATTAAATTGCAATAATAAACAATTCTGTGGACAATTTCTGCATATTGCTACAGTATTTACGTGTTTATCACAAATAGGACGGTCGCACTTGTGGCAAGCCTTTCGTGTTTTTCGTCATTTCTTTTCGGGATCAGCCTGACACATATAGCAGAATCCCACGACTTCTTTTTGGAAGTAGAAGGAATTTCATTTATTTCTACTTGACTATTGCTCATGCTTTGTATTGTCAATTTTCTGGAAAGATGTCTCATAGTTTGAGCATTTGCCAATCGGGTTCGAATTGTTCGAAAAGAAAGATCTTCCCCTAATTGACGTAGAAACACACGACGATTATTTGATTTTCTAGACAATATATTATTATTGATAATGCTTCCATTTTTACAATATGAACTTCTGAAACTCACAAATTATATTTCACAAAAGCACTGTATGTTTCACCTGACTGCAAAGAATCGTGTGTCTCGAATCGAAAACTGAATACAAACTGATGCATATTGGAGACGGTCTCTGATACTAGCTTATACTTGTTTATATAAACAAGATAAGTATCCATTCTCTAGTTATCGAACTAGGAACGATTCGAAGAATCAAAATTCGAAAACTGGTCACATGAGAAACTGGGAGACTTCATAGGAGAGCATGTACTTAAAATATTTAAAAATAAACTGATACTTCATTTCAGTATAAGAATATACATATAATAGATTTGCATAAAATGTTTAAAGCTGCAGCTGTTGAGTTATAGAAATGAAAGCTAACGGTCTCGAAAGAATATAATTTCATATTTCAGCCACTCGTTGGCTACATCGGTTAAATCCACAAAACAAAAAGAAGTCAACTTATTATAAATATAAGAAGTTAAGTGTCAATAAAACACTTTAACGTTAAAATTGTAATAAATTTAATAGGTGGAATCAACCAATTTGGCTAATGTGCCGATGGAAACAGTATGGGGTACCCGGGTACCCGGTTACGAGACAGACGTTGAAATTTCGGTTGCGAACATAAGGGTTAAGTGTCATGGTCATTGTGTCGCAAAAATATGCAGATATGCAAACTTACCTTCCACACAGGAAAATGCTGCACGTGTCTGTCACATATGCATCGTGTATAATTAGCCATTAGCATATTTAATATTGTGAAATGTGTATACAATTGTATATTTCTTGCTTTTCTCTCTCAATACATACTTTTTGTTCGCAAATAAATTATTCTTTTATATGCAATCGACTGCACGCACGTACTCCAAAGAAGCCAACGTTGTGCTTAAACAATATTCAATTTTCAAGAAAGCGTATATTTTTACACTACCGACAGAAATAGGGGTAAAAAGTAAGAGACTATACGCGGCAATTTCTTAATATGATTAATCAAATCTCTACAGTATGGTTCACTCGAATAGCTCCTTCTATTTTTTTATATAAATTACAGTCAGTAGGGAAGGAAGTGCCTTCTAATTTTTAATTCCCTTGCATTTATTATTATTATTATTATTATTATTATTATTATTATTATTATTATTGTTGTTGTTGTTGTTGTTGTTGTTTGTTGTTGTTGTTGTTGTTGTTATTATTATTATTATTATTATTATTATTATTATTATTATTTTGCATTTAATCAGAAACTGTAAAATCTTTCTATTAAGTAATAAAGTCACTGTATAGGCACAATATAAAAATAAGAATATATTTAAAAGTTGAATATGTTATTTACTAATATTTAGTGCGTTTGCCTTTGTTTGTCTGAAGCAAATGGTTTGTCAATATTTGAGCACGTTATCTTTATGCGATTAATAATTTCGGTTGCTATTGCCTAGTGTTTTTCATATTATTTTCCACCAGTGTAAATTTGTTTAAAATAACACCTCCGTCCATTCTGTACACTATTTAGGTCGGAGGACAAGGTTCGCTAAACGTGTTTAATTTATGGAGCATTATCGGTCAAAAAGTCTGGCTCTGCTGTCCCATGACACGTCCAATATTTTCTGACATTTTCTCAAGAATAACCATGTATTTACTGAATTCATGATTTCGGGCCATAGTTATTAAGCGCGTAATGCCGAAGCAGGATGTTGCACCTCTACATCATAACAAAATGAAGCAATAAGTGACGAGGAAAAAGAGTTCGTCCTTCTCGCAGATCGTTGTAATAATGTGTGTATCTATCCAGTCCATCTAGATTGAACAATTTTTTGCCTGTAGTAATGACACCATGTCACTGATTAGGCCGGGTAATGAATGCACGTTTATAGAGCCGGGTTTTACCATTCCGCTTTTTTAATGCAGATTTCATCTTGATTTTGTAACGTTATCTAGCACGTATTGTACTACTTGTACAATAGAATTGCCAAACGCATCGCTGCTATTCCAACGTATTATTTAATTTTTAAAACGAAAAGTAGTCGATCAGAAATTTTTTTACAGAATTAGTCTCCTCTCCTTTCATGTTTAAAATTTTTGCACACTATTATATTTCTTTCATTATTTAAAAACTATTTAACGATATTATCAACAATTTTAACAACTCTATTGATTTTGCTTGCAATTTCTTGCATTTCATGCCCACACCCTTTCGAAACGTTTTCCTGTCTAACCTCTTTAGCACTTAATGTTGTTCCATGGCCTGCATTAGCGCAATGATTATAATATCAAAAGTAATAGCGGCTGTTCCGCGGCAAATCCTCGGAACCAGCACGCGGAATGTATTACCCACCCAATAAAAAGTCGGCTAACAATCTGCAGAAAGAACAACCTTCGACATGCAGATGGTTAAGGCGTTTATGACGCGCTAGCAATAAAACTGTTTTTGAGGAAACCATTTTTGTCCATAATCCGTCAGGATATAACAAATTAAGCATATACGGCTTCAACAGTCAATTGCATGCGTCATAAACGTGAACTTCCAAAGGGGCCCACAGCTGTGTCCCAGCAGGCGAGACCAGGTCAAGCTCTGGGACCCTGTCAGAAATTACCGTGCGTTGCCAGGTCATTCAAGACGGCCAGGGTGCACCCCCTCCTTCGGAAGGCGCGCTACGAGCGCAAAGAAGGATGGGTGTGTCCTCGTCTTAAAAAACACGCTGATTGGCATGTAGTCCTTTTTTCTAATATCCAATAAGCGTGCCCGTCGGTCGTTATACTACGACCGTTATCTACGTTATACTACGTCGGTTATCTTTCAGAACTTAGAGTCGTGAGTTAACGTTCAAACGGTCCATACTTAGAGTCCAACGCTCTCCGTTTAGAAACTGTCACTTGTATTCAAAGTCTAACACTCTCCATTCAGAGTTTTGACTTACTCCGTTCAGAGTCCATGACTCAGTTCCAGTTAAAGTCTAGCACCCTCCATATAGAGTTTTGACTTATTACAATTGGAGTCCATTACTCAATTCATTATTCAGATTTAATACTTTACATTCAGAGTCTATACAGTCCACATCCTTCGTCTAAAGGAGTCTCTGACAGGGTCTTTCGCAAGAAAAGGAGACACCTCTCTCCTTCTTCTTGTCTGAGTCCTTGACTCAGCGGTACGAGAAACAGCATACTCTCCTACCTCAAGACCCCAGTACATAAAGAAAAGGAGAAACAGTATCCTCTCCTTCTTCTTCTGTCAGTCTTTGACTCTGAAGTGCGAGAAGCAGCATGATCTCCCACTGCAAGACACACGGTGACAACTTTGACTCAGAAGTAAGAGAAACATTATAATCTCCTAACTCAAGATATAAGGGAAACATTATTTTCCCCTAACATTATTTCACTAGATATTGTACACTCAATAGATCCGTTTTATTATTACGTTTTCCTTTATTATCAGTCTATTCGTACCCAGTCAAAAATAAGATTCATTAGTCAAATCAATTTATCACCCCTATCTCTGTAAAAGGTCGTAGGGTCATACGCGTGCAACGGTGTCGATAGAAATCGAAACGGAGATTTACAACCTCCGTATACTGGGCTCTCAACGCATCCTGTAGTATCATCGAAGCTGCGTATCGCGTAAAAACAGCGGCAAAGCCCTAGAATTATTCACAGAATTGTTACTAGTGTTTCCTTACAAAGAATTAACTTCGCGTAATTAAACAAAGACACTTTCTTAGTTTACCCAACAACAAGATTAGCAAAATTCTTGGAAACATTTGCAGCTATGCAGAGTAATAAATCCCTCAGTTGACAAATGAATTCAGTATCCTTTCTTCGTTCTGTAAAAATTAGATTCTTGTGTAGCACTTTATGGAGTCACTTTTTCTCGTTTTTATTAACATAAAGTGTTTCTATAATAAACTTATTTTTTTAATTTTGGACTTACTCCACTCGTCAAATGAGGTGATCAAATGCTGCCCGTTGCTACGCGTTATTGCGTATCGCGTTCGCATTCAATTACAATATAAGACTGTTGGATGCCATTTGTTTTCACTTAACCGGACGTATAAATTTTTATTTGAGATCGTTCATATGTAACGTACTGTATGCCACCCAGCGTTACTACTCGCTCACAGTTAGTTTGCTATACCTTTCAATTCACTTTACTCTGGTTATCTATAAGGCAGTTATAGCAAAATGCTATAAAGAAAAAAGAAATACGTAATGAGGATTTGCACAGGAAAATATCGCAGAGGCATATTGTAGATGAACAATCTATGAGATCGTGACTCCCATGTCTAAAAACAAATAGAACATAGCAGTGGGTCAGTGCTGTGCGAGTCCCCGAAGATCGCAAGTTCGCCACCAGATGCCGCGGACCGAAACTTCTCGCAAGTTCGCCACCAGATGCCGCGGACCGAAACTTCTCGCAAGTGGCGGCACCCTACTGCTGTGAATATTTGCATACAAATTTCCAAACATCTATTCCTACATATACCTCCCGTATCCCTTCGTTTGCGTTAGGAATCATCTGCACACTACTAACAAGTCCAGTAGGGAATCTCGAGGCCATACGTCGTGGTCCTCTCCGCCTTCCTTTCCAAGCAACACAAATTGTAAAATACAACGCAGAATTGTATTTTCAATGGAAAGATCCAGATCAGCTGTAATGATAATGGCCGTTCTAGGATTTGTCTTTCACTTCAATCTGTAGTGATAGTTACCGAGTTAAAAATGACCTTCACAATAAAAGCGCAAAGCATTAATTGAACAAGCATTTCACATTTAGAAGAACAAAACTGACCGACTCTTATTGTATACGAGCTAATATGTACACAATGTAGAGTTAAAGTCGCGGTACGTGTTGGCACAGGACTATTCTTGATACAGAAACATCTCGGGTCGAAAGCGTAGCACAAACCTTTATCTACCTCTGCTTCCTGAGCCTTTGTTTTCGAGAAAATTAGGTTTGAAGATAGCGGAAATGCGCGTACATAACTACGCTGGCGTATCGAACGAGCTGACCTCACGAGTAAAAAAGTTCAAGAGAATGCAAAAAATAATTAAAGTGTATTCATTTTATCGCATTGAAATTAGTAAACAGTGCTATGTCCGCCGAATTTATGTTACGCCACGCTCCGCTTCTTCAAATACTCCAAAAATTTTCCTAATAGTCGCCTCAGACTTTTCCACTTCGATCTATTGGGCACGCACATTAGCTTTAATATAATATGGACAGCTCTTTAATGTAGACTTTCTAATATATAATATTCAGAAATAAATTGCGATTTTCTGTAGCCTAATATTTAAACCTCCGTCCACTACGAATTTCGAATTTGTGTTTATTATACCATATACCACTTTGAAGAGTAGACATCGCATTATCGTTTTTTGTTCATTTTCTATTAACATTGATTGGTTGTTGGCACAGTTCATCTAAGAACAAGAAGCAATAGAATCCATTTAAAAAAGGGCGTAATCCGGCAGAAACTGCACAAAATGTTAATCGTGCGTTTGATAAAAATACTATATAAATACTACTGCACGCGCAGTGCAGAATTCGTTTCAGCGATTTCATAGCGGCGATGAGAGTCTCGGAGAAGAAGAAGACAAAACCTATCTTCGGCAATTGATAAGGAGAAATTAAAAGGCTTTCTTGAAGATGATCCATACGCAGTATTTATAAAACCTCCGAAATTGCAAAGTGGAATTCAGAAAGCCACAAATCTGAATAAGTGATAAGCACCACGCCTAAAAACCCCAACTTATTTTTTAAAACGATATGTCCTTTCTGTCGGCAAGCTTAATTTTGTCGAATGAAAAATGATGTAAACAGTTACCTGATAGGTATAGTTTACGTGTACTTCACGACAATGCTTAACGTTAGTTACACATGTCTGAATGAACACTGGAATTGTATCAACCAGGATACGTAGGTCTTGTTCACAGTCACTCTTTCATTATATCACCTGTTGATTATCACGTAAAACCAGCAATAAGATGTATACTTGAGGTATTTGTTGCAGCCAGGCATTCTATCTGCCAGCAGGAATATGTTGAATATATTTCACCCTATTTTTATTAATAACAATTGGTTTCGATTACGTTATTGTAGTTTCCAACCTTTTAATAAATAAAATTTGTTGTACACCAAAAATTTGGACTCACGAAAATGCGCTACAGTCATTTGCAATTCGTTGATACAAACATGTTGAACTGTTACTTGTTTTGATTAATAGAATTTAATTGCGACTACGTTGTTGCGATTTAAAGTTTAATTTATGGATCGGCCATTTCATGCGAAACGGCCTAACAGTTACCAACGTCATAAGTCCAATCATATGATCGTTTTAACGTTTAAACATATAGGCTATATACATATATGTAACATCAACGGCTCAACGAATAATCTACATCGCAAAATATTTCAATTACATCAACTACGTTGGTCTATAATCCATTAATTGATTAAAATTCACCAATAGTACAATAACATACTTACGTGTGCATAATTTTGTACCTGTGGAGAAGAACCGAAAATTCGCACGCCCGGTATATATTAGGTGCTTGCATGTATTTTGATAATTTTTTCACTTCAAAAAGGCATTTATTGAGAAAAATTGGTACAATATATATTAATCAAAATATTTTCCATAATTTTCTACAACTTGTTCCCATCTTTCTGGCAACATGGCGATACCGTGTCGAAAGAACGATGTTGGTTTGGCAGCGATCCAGTCATCGATCCATTTTCGCACTTCTTCAGTATTTCGAAATCGTGTGCCAACCAAGCCATGCTTCATCGATCTGAACAAGTGGTAATCAGAAGGCGCTATGTTTGGTGAGTACGCTGGGTGCGGCAGAACTTCCCATTCGAGCTGCAACAGTGTATCCTTCACAACTCTTGCAACGTGTGGCCGAGCGTTGTCATGCAAGAGGATGACTTTGCGTCTGTTACTCGCTACTGCTGGTGCTTTTTGCAACAATACGTCGTTCAATTTGTTCAATTGACGTTTGTAGACATCTGCAGTAACAGTTTCATTCGGTTTTAGCAGTTCGTAATACAGTACACCTTGCTGATCCCATCATATGCAGAGCAAGACTTTATGGCCATGAATATTCCGCTTCGGTGTCGATGTCGATGGCTCACCTTGACTAACCCATGACTTTTTGCGCTTGGGATTGTCGTAGTAGATCCACTTCTCATCGCCAGTCACAATACGCCACAGAAAACTCTTCTTTTTTTGCCTGGCAAGCAGTGAAACCGCGATGTTGAAACGGTTCGAAATGGCATTTTCAGTCAATTCGCGTGGTAGCCATTTTCCCTCCTTTTGGATCTTTCCCATTGCATGTAAACGTCTGGAAAGAGTGGATTCACCAACTGCTAAGCTGTTTGAAAGTTCCTTCAGAGTTTGAGCTGGGTTTTCGTCCAATAAGTCTTGCAATTCACTGTCTTCGAACTTTTTTGGTCCTCCAGGCCGTTCTTTGTCATTGACATCAAAATCACCAGTTTTAAATCGTTTAAACCAAAACCGGCAATCGGGATATAACGGAGCAGCATCACCATAAGTTTCTAAAAGTGTTTGATGGGCTTCGGCTGCAGATTTCTTCAAATCAAACAACAAAAGTAATGAATGTCGAAAATGCAATTTTGAGCGTTCCATGATTAGCGTCTGTATACACTGAATAGCTCAACAATACTAAATGGAAAACTGTTATTGTAGTAGAGAAATGTCGAAACAATTGAATACAACAGTTATGTTTGGTTGTTTGCATTGATACATTGCATTTTCAGTAACAGATGTCGCTGATCAAAATACATGCAAGCACCTAATAGTATGCTATCTCTATTACAAATTAGTATAATCGATCTTAAACGAGATGCTGCGGTTAAGTAGCAGTATACATTGTTTGGTCAGGCGATCGGTTTGACCAAACGTTTAACACTTATAGTTGTATCGCAAAGAGTATTTGGTTGGAACTTTATTAGTATCTAATCGGTATAGAATCTGAATTCAATCTGATTGCACATTCTGATTCGAAACCGAATCCCATAGGACTATATATCTGATCGGTTCTGCGTTTGTCTTATACGTGTATACGCTGTGTGGCGTGGGAGTGGTTGGTTACCTTCGAGACGCGATGCGAAAATAGGACTGTATGACCGTTTGCCTCATCGTCAGTGTAAATTGGCGGACTACTAAGCGATGGATTTCTTATATAATAGTATGTATATCAATGCACGACTCCGTGCAAAGTGTATATTGTATAAACAAGAAGAAACGTATTTAATCGAGAAAAAATTAAGGAAGTACAAAATTTCAAGTTTTAATATTGCACCTTGTTCACTCGGCACATTTTAAATATTTTATATATTAATGGAATTCAGTTATCCTTCTTTTTAGCTTCACAATTATAAGGTGAACAAAAAATACATGTTCCTAAATGTTATTCACCAATTTATTCGATTCTCTCGGTCGTTGTTTACTATAGTACAAATGTACCGTGCTTACACAATTTGTAAACGACCGCGGCTGGATTTTTGTTGCGGACGAAATACGATTCTGTTACTATTCAGGCGGGTTCTTGTTTTTTATTTTTCATCAGATTAATCATCGCTAACGTAGAAATACATCATCTAAGTCTTCAAAGAATGTTTTTCCGCTACACTACCGCATGCTTTCCAAGAACTATGGATACTAAAGTTTGTTCTCTTTCCAAACTGTCCGTTATTTACCTACGGTATCTTTACGTATAATTAACATTTACGCGCGAGCAAAATATTATAATGAAATAAGGGAGACATTGTGGCGTACGCCGTTGGACAGTTCGTGGAAATCTGAAGATTCGCTTTGGTCTTTCCTTGTCCTCAGATCCTACATTATGGGATATTCCAATTATCTTCACAGTTTCTCAGTAAATAATTTGCCTTGAAGCACAAGATACTCGACTACCCGTAACTCGTCAATACTGAGATTGCTCATCTTCGTAACCCTACACCTAATTCAACTCCAGGAGCAGCATGGTATTACAGGGGGTGGGAAATAAAGGCGTGATAGATGGTATTAAAGTTGCACAATCAACCCGCCATACTGTAGCTGCAAGTTGGCCCCCTCTATTGGCTCCGTTCGATGCCACAGTTCAAACTGTTACGAATATAAATGAATGGCGAGAAATGCAATTAACCTACTAATACCACCGATTTTTCTTGCATCTGCTACCCAGAAACGTTCAAGTCTGAAGCTTTCAACAAAATAGCTGAATTATTTCCGCAGTCAACAATTCCAGATTACCGTTTTCAACAAATAGCTGGGAAGGTCCACGAACCTGCAAAGGAAAGCAATAGTATTGTTCTTCTTGCGTGTAAATTTGTACTGACAAGTTTATAATACTGACACAATGTAAAAGAATTGAATTATGCGTACTATGCAAATAATAAATGGCTGTTCATTCGAAATATACGCGATCTTCTGGAAATCTTGTTCCCGATGCTTGGGCGCAAAATGTAAAAAAAAATTGAAGCAACACTCGGTTACTTTTTCAATATTATAAAGAAGCATATTCTTCCTTCGCTTTTCCGTTCGCCCTATAAAGTGAAGAAAATGCGAAAAACTTCAAACTTGGTCTCAACTTGATTGAGCCACTGCGTTATTTGCTGCTCTTATTTTGTGAACTTACGATATATCAAATATCTAGTATGCTTGATACTGAATTGATACTTGATACTGCTTTTATTCAAAACATTGACTCTTTGTGAATTGTGGACGTTAAGCAATGTTCGAGTATGGCTATATTCTATGGGAAAGTCCATATAACTAACGGAAACACATGAAATGCAACAGAAAGATGAAACTGTTGCATGGCCAGCAAGAATTTAGAGCGTTGGAAGATCTACGATTGCTGATGTTACATGACAGAAGTCGAAAATTATGTGCAATGTGAAAAACTGTAATGGTCGTTGTATTTCACTACATTTTTATTCAATCGATCATATCCGCTGTTATTTCGGACATTTAAGGTCGCGCAATAATTCATTTCAGTAACCGGAAATAGACCCGATCTAATCTATCACATTTTCGCGATAAATGAAAATATTTGGAATATTTTGCAAATCTACTGCACACTGAGAAAAAATCAGGGTAGCTTGGAACCTGCAAGAATTCAAAATTTGACACTTTCTTTGTGTACCAGTTGACAAGGTTCCATTCCGTAATTTCAGCCAATAAATAAGTTATTAAAACAAAGTTAAACTGTTATTTAACAAGCTCTAAAAAAATCCCGATACTGTGATACAATCATTATCTGAGGAAAAAATGTAACCTTTCCTACACTTCACGAGTACCTTTGTGGCCCGCTATATAATGTTCGTATGCATCCTCTCTTGAAGTGGTTTCTTTATGTTGATGTTGTGAAGAACTTTCAACCTTGAAGCTGTCACAGAAGTCAACTGTAATACGAATATCGCGTTTCGCACAAAATAGGACTACGCGATTAATTCTGGAGTTATCGAAAATATTTGACGTGTTTGGCGTTTTTGTAGTTTCCTATGTTGCATACAGTGAAACTGAAAACGTAATATACATAGATTCACATAAGATAATATCTTTGTTACGTCAAATCTTTAAAACACTTTTTGCGTACTCCTATAACATTTAAAGAATTGGTATATAAGGTGATAGAGTTAGCCAATTCTGTCGTTGCCGGGAAAATAACACACAGCGACAAAGATTACTAGAACATGATATAGTTAGAACATTAGCTAGTTCTTAGGAGTGCTAAGATTTTTTAAATTCAACTAGGAACTTACTCATATACTATGTAGTTAATCGCGAGAAACGAAATGAAACATTTATCTCGTGTTCAATAATACAAGTGAACGTGAAAGTATAATTTTATGTCATAACTTCTTCATTACCATTTTTTGAAAATTATTACCAAATTTTATTTACACCATTCTTTTATTTCTACCTGCCTACTCTTAAACGTCAACTAAGTATTTCACTTGTTAACGGCTTCGTTCCGAAAATTTCCTTAAGAATCGAAGAACTCAGTAATCCTTAAACTACTTGAAAGATAATTGCTAATGCGGCGCCAGCGGGGTTTTTACAGCATATTCACAGCTGAACAATTTTTTAGCCTATTTTAAAGATGCGCATTTATATTATTGTACATATGGTAGGCTCAGATGCCAATCAGTGTGAGTCCAACTATCCCTGTTAAAGTTTTCAGTTGATAAATCAATTAAGACACTATTTTCATACGTGTGCAATAAATGACGGTACTAACATCGAATTTTTACAAAAGGGTCTCCGTGGCCGTTCGTTAATGATACGCGGAAAGTAAATAGATTGTTTGATTATTATTAGTTTACACTAATAGAGACACCTTTTTCGTTCAAGGAGAAATATATTTTGCAGGATCATCATTTTAATCAGCGTTCACGTCGATTAGAATTTTGGCCAGCAACCAAGACATAGGATTGTTCGAAGAACAATGTTAATGAGTTTAAATAACATTTAAATCCGTTAATTCTTCTTTTCATACTTCCCGTGGCG
The DNA here is from genome assembly GCA_963969485.1 of Nomada goodeniana. Taxonomy (NCBI): domain Eukaryota; kingdom Metazoa; phylum Arthropoda; class Insecta; order Hymenoptera; family Apidae; genus Nomada; species Nomada goodeniana. The sequence goes on from OZ018306.1 coordinate 9,034,246, forward strand.
ACGAAATAATTAAAACGTGCACGATACATTCTCGTAACACCTTGCATTGATCAACCCGGTTCCATTAATTTAATAAATGTCTTGCGCGATATCGATTTACACGTCGTCATCATCTGGCAGCTAATTCGTGGGAATACCATAATCTTAAGTGAAAGCAACGTCGAGTTGCATAGGGACCTACATATTTACATAAGGGAATTTGCTAATTGCCGTAGAAGTAGCTTGATCCGTATTGCGCCAGCCGTCATTGTGCCCCGTTGTCTGACAAATCTGACGATATATTGACTTGGTCAAACTAGTAGGTTTATCCGTGACGATACATTACCCAAATGTGGTTTCCAGATGTGCTGATAGAGGTCCCTTGAAATTAATTTCTCTCGTTCTCTTCCGCCTGATGCCTTCCTACCGGAGCCATCGCACTCCATTGCACATTTATTCTACTCCTTCAACTCCTTCGCCCCGTCTTTGCTCGAAACCGCCGACTATATTTATTTTGTCCCGATTATTGTGCATGCTCAATTGGTTAGAAGAAGTCACCTGGAAGACAAGCCAAAAAGTAGACAGCTAGGTAAAAAGTTTGGGGAGAACGTCAGGCACTATTGGCATCAATTGAGCGTGAAACTACGAAGGTGGAAAATGGCGGTGGTTATACAGTATATATATATAAGAGAAACATGAAAGAGCCTAGGGGCTTGTTTAACGAGTAAAGTCAGTACGACCTTCTACATAGGTTTCGCTATCGGCTACGAAACGTGGTTCCAACAACTTTAGGACAAGCTAACCAACCGTCTAACTCGCAATAATCTCTCTTGCGCCCTTTTAATAGAACTTTGCCCGTGGGAAAAGATTTCACCCTTTCCTCTTACCAACGATCAGTGGCCAAATGAATTTTATTACTCTCGACTCACTTCGAAAGTTGGTTTACGTAAGAAGAACAAGTGAATCATAAAAAGATAGCGTTACCTAGAAAATAATTACCAATAATTATGCATAGTATGTAGAGTCCCGCTTATAATTTTCAAACGCTAAGCCACAAGAATATTGATTCAAAATATTCTTCTTACATATCCATTTGAGGTATACTTAAAAATGAAAACTTCTTTTATTATTTTTCAAAGGTAATTGCCTTTTGATTATTCGTACAATTTTAACATTCTAGTAATTAATTTTTGAATATTTTCTCTGTTCCATGTCCCTGTAAACATTTCTGAAGACCATTTTTGGGAGTTGGCCATTTCTTTCTTGCGGCCCAATCAAATTCATCACGAGATCAATTTTTTTTTTGTTCCGACTTTTTACGACAAATATTATCGAGGAACTATTGTCACTTCGTGTGATCAAATTCAAAATGTCAGTGAGTTTTGATTATGCACAACCGTTACGGAAACGTCAATTCACGTCACCCAGCTCTCGAAACAAAATAATATTCAACAGTTTCTTTTTCCCTTTAACGAAATGAGTATACAAAAAATCTATATTTGTTAAATAGAAAATAACATCCGGACATATGACTGGATGACACTGTTTATTCTTTAAAGTAGGAATATAAGACCTGTAAATGCTGTTCCACGCACCTACTACTACAATACTACACCTTGTACATTCATTTAACATTACGTCACTGTTAAGCGAGACTTTAAACAAGATACAAAAGCTATCGTATTATATGTAAATAAGAAAAAACATATCATGTGCTGTTGAGGATTCAGATTGCATGGCATGGACGTCTTGAAACCAAGGATGTCCTTTCGCGTATCGTCATGTTTTGGCTCGAGAGTACGCGTCTGGTTTTCGTTGAGTCGCAGCATCGAGCTGTTGTTCCCATTCGTTGCGGAGGCTCGAGTTTTCCCTTCAGCCGGACCCGAGGGTCTCGGGGTTTAAGGGTTCGACTCGGGTGGCCTCGCGGGTACTTGGTTTCTAGACTGTCGCCAATGCCAAGGATGTCGATAATTGTGCCCAGATGCTGGGAGGAAATTTGTCCAACACTGTTTCCATATTTGGGAATGTTCCCTTTCTCCTGCATCCTAGCCACCATCAATATCGACACGCCTTCTCACAATTAAACGAATAGGAGTTTAGTTGTTAAAATTTGTACGTAAGACTCCACCCTTGCGAAGAGGTCTGTCGGTTTCCTTCTGGGGAGTTTGTGCCGAGGAAAACAGAATTGTCTGAGCATTGGGAGAGAACTGTTTGAGCATCGAGAGAGAACGATCAGAGCATCGCGAGAGAACTGTGAGAATCGCCGAACAACAGCATTGTAAAAGTAATAAACATAACGATCAAACTCTGTTTACGAACAGAGTGTCGTAAGTTACTATTAATTGTGAACATTGTGTAAGAGCAAAGTGTTTTATTCAATTACCACCAGACCTTGCTCATTACAAGCTGAACATTAGTTCAACTATTTGGGCTCTTGCACGCACCCTTGGTGCAAGAGAATTGTCAGGGAATCGTGAAGATTTACGACCTTCAAGAAAGCGACGCCCTGCCATAACATGTGCGGACATTTGAAATCGTATACATTTGATTTCGCAGTTTCCTATTATTCATATTAATAATCCCAAATGCAATAAGACTTACTGTGTCGTAATGTTGTAATTTAGAAATGATATTCAAATCGTTCCAATGGTAGTATATAACAAGGATTTTTCAACAGTACTACACTCCGTTAAAAAGCAATATTTAGCACTTCCAAGATTAGTCGAGCAGTCCAAGGCAATTGCAATTTACATTGGAGTTATAATGAGCTCACTCGTGAGTTCATGAGACTCAGTCTACTAGTCGAAGATAAATATAAAATTTTTCTCTCTAGAGCTGCAACTCTTTTCTCTCATATCTTTTGGTGAATGCGGGAGTTTGTATTACTGCCATTGACAAATATTATGTTCGTGAAAATAATTCATAAATAATGCATAATTGAAGGTTGTTGATGTCAACGTTTGCCAGTGCATTTAAAGATCGAGATCGCTCCACTAAAGTAATTTAAACACGGTTTACCATTATTCAATTCATGCCACGTGCTTTAAATGTTATCTATCTATCAATATACTATCTTAAAAAAAATATAGGAAGCAACCTGACATACATACCCAAGGTTGATAGCCTTACGTGTTATTTGTCAAGTATACGTTGCACCTATGCCAGTGTTGGTGTTTATATTTGTTGTGACACTCCCGTTGTCACTAAATAATTTTTAACAACCCTATGCTTCATCGTTGCACGGTGTTTAATATAGATCGGAATTCTGAAAATTGTATGCACATAGGTCCCTCCTTTATTTTAGACGAAACGAATTCGAGCCATTAAAGTAATTTACCGATGTTAATGGCCCAATTTATCCACGTGAATAGAAGGATAATGATCTTTGAAACGAATGCGCTGGAAAAGTATATGGCACGAATTGATGCATCAATTTCGCGAAACGACGCATCTGTATTACGGAGCCTACTATGCTGTAAAAAGCATCGACACATCGAAATGGAAACTACAAAACAGTGGTCAGTTGCATTTTGATGGAAAAGCTTGCACGTTATCGCTCAGGTGTTTCAAACCGGAGCAGGTAAAACCGTCGTAAAACCGTATCCGATATAACATATCCGATGTCAATTACGAAAATAGAGTGATTAATTTGATTGCTATGTGTATTTTCTGTCAAATTACAGGTACATATTTATGTTTCCCAGAGTTTATATTATATGGTACATGGTGCATCTGTAAAGTTTTAGGATTGGATTAATAAAAAATTAAACTTTTAAGGAAGAAAATAATCCGGAGTTAAGAACTGTAACACTTTTCCTTGGGAGAAAATCTTTGCAAACGACAAAGTTATTGGGAGCATTGTAATGTATTATTATGTCTAACCACAACAACACGGTATTACAGGGCCATGTGTTAACAAAGAACTATTGGCAAACGCACGTGAGTAACCAGGTGAAACTTTGCCTAAGTCAGGTCATGTTTTAAATTAGTAGTCAGAACGGCCACTAGATGATTTCCATAGTACTCTCTGAAAAAATTCTTCTCAAAATATCGTAGATCGTGCATGTTCTATACAAAAGTTTGAGAAATTATCTCCCGAGAAATTTGCGTCTGCAACTTGTGCGTAGTATTAATAATAATAGTATTGTCGGATTGAAAATTGTATGCAATTAAGGTCCATGTAAGAGTAATATAAAAAAAATATATATATATATATATAAGAAGATGTTGCGTCGCAATAGTAGAATCATAAACCCATCGAGCTCATTAAAATACAATTGTTTACTTGTCCTATACAACTACATTCTGCAGTTGCAAGCTATACAGGGTGTCCTGTAACTACCCTTGCATCAGGAAATGGGGGGTATCTGGGGTGATTCTGAACAACGTTTTCCTTGATCAAAATGTTGTTTGAAGCTTCGGTTTTCAGTTATTAGCGAAAAACAGTGGCCAATTAGAGCACCCGTACATCGCGGGCTCAGGCGCGTGCCTTTCTACTGCGCTCGGTCCTGCACGGGGCCATCGAGGGAATCGTACACCAACATCGTACTTGTTACATCGTCTTAAATTAAGAATAACGTTGAATTTTTAGTTATTCATTAATAAGAAATAAACTAATTATTGTAGCATCAGCTGTTGAATCGAAGCAGGTTAATTCATGGGCGAATGGGTAAGTTTTTCGTAAGTAATAAAACACTTTGTTCCCTTCGGATAACGAATAAAAGTATCGAACACAGTTATTAAACGACTTATTACTTCATTTCTTATACGTGAATAACGAAATATTCCACATTATTCTTGCTTAAAGCCGAAGTGACACGCCGCGCCAATGCTTTCTTGCACAACCACGACCGTGCTCGATTAATGAATAACCAAAAATTCAACATTATTTTTAATGTAAGACCAACATTTGCCGTTTGATTCCCTCGATACGCGTACACGACCGAACGCAGTAGGGAGGCACGCACCTCAGGCCGCGCTCTACGGGCGCTCTAATTGGCCAGTGTTTTTCGTTAATAACTCAAAAACGATGCTTCAAACAACATTTTGGTCAAAAAAGGTTGTTCGGAATCACCCCAGCTACCTCCCTTTCCTGATTCAAGGGTAGTTACGGGACACCCTTTATAACTATATATACTTTACACTATATACTTTACACCTCCTTTTCTAGGATTAGTATAGTGCATCCAGAGAAAAATGATGAAAATAGTGTGGGGATTAGTAATGTTCAATTTATTATGTATCAAAACCATTAATAAATATTCAGGAATAATACATGTACCTGCACAAATATGTACAAAGTATATGTGGGATTGGGCGCCTCCATCAAAGAACAACGTTAAAAGGAACAAACGATATAACGAATATAGGGAAGGGGCCGCACAGTGGGGCCATTTCTCGAAAAGCTGGCCAAAATTCAATTTTTGAAGTATTCGGCAGCTTGTTTTCAGTATAGCAGATTTGTTGTATATATATCAATGCATCTAGTGCCGCTGGAATTTCTTAAATATATTGATTGGTTACTGAAATATAGGCCGTCAAAGTTGAAGAAATTTCATGCTCCTTCGTATCTTGAAAATTGGAGCTTGTTAATTGCGTCAGGGAAAGTTTATCTTAACAAAATTGATATGTGAAACATTTTACCATTAAAGTAGGCGTTATAAACATAAATTTTCCACAGAAGTAAAGTAACATATCTTTTAATTTATTATTGTAATTCCGTTTTCAATATATCACAAATCTTAGCCATATCTTAATGAACAAGAAGGAAAACAAAGATGTTGTTCTCGAGGTTTCACGCTGGGACAAGTCTCTTGATATAATGTTGCATGTCAGCTATGACATCCAGGTGAGAAAGTTTGCACCTTTTTGCCCCTTTTTAAGATATTTAAATTTAAAGTATCAAATAGGGGAATTTTCGGTCTATGCCACTAGAGCGTAGAGCTGATATCTCGTGCAGAGGTTAATATATTTGTGAAAAATTTCATATGGTATAAAGAAATCTATCGAAGGCACTACTAATATAATAGTAATAAATAAATAATAATTAATAATAATAATGATGGGTCCAAGATTATAGCTTGATAACATGATTCCTTGACATAAGTCAATTGGATAGCATCACGAAGTTTTGAGTTCAGACTTGGAAAGTATACAAAGTGTAATCGACAGAGGAACCAGGACTTCCGGGTATTTGTTGCCGGAACTATTGTCTTCTACTTTCTGTTCGATGCCTTTGACTTTCTATTGTCACACATCTGGAAACTATAACCCTGTTAGTTACCTCGGACCTCCAGTCATGAAGTCATCTGATCGCTATTACCCACTGAGACCCTTTGTACTTTTTTAGCAGTATTCAACTGTTCCGGAATACGGACTGAACAAACTCAACATCCGGACCATAAATTACCTCCTTCCCAAAACACAAATTTTCTTTTCTGTACTGTTTTTAAGAACCAATGCCAAATCGTCTTTCCACTCCCTCACAATAGTAGCGACCAATAATTGAATGATTTCATAATACCTTAATTATTATTTCTTGTGGCAGAATTATTAATTACACAAAATTTGGAAATTATTGTATTGTATTATATTAAATTAGACATTCTAATTACATAATTTTAGTAAAAAATCGGAAAATAGTCAATTTTGACAAAAGCTAACTTAAAAACAACGTTTATACCATTGATATTAGATCGTCCGTTATGAATTTTGCATTTTCTATAAGATATTTGAATTTAACAACTCCAAAAACATAAGAATACCAATTCTTGTCAAAATCGTTTGAAATTATGAATTATGGCCAGCTTTTCGAGAAATGGCCCCACTGTGGGCCGCGGCGTAAATGGACTGATCAGTGTCTAGTAAAACGAAGATCTCGGGTTCGATTCCCGAAGCCTGCCCTTCCTTTTTATTCGGTTCCTACATATATATAAATTAACAAGATATAATTATATCGGGGAGGCCGAAGGTGGTTGTTATACTTTATAATTAAGTATTTTTGTTTTAATTGTCAGATATCGAAATAAATTTCCGCATGATCACCTACAAAATAGATATCTCTAATTTCAAAAAAGATACTGATATTACAATACAGCTACAGATGTCTATTTTCTTGTTTTTATTAATTAGAATAGTGTACTAGGTGACAAGTATCCTTACTTGCCATGAAGTTCAAAATGTGAGTCTAAATATAACAAATAGTAACGGAAATGAAATTGTATATAGAAGTCTTAGCCATTATGGCTTGTGGTTTTAAACGGAATTAGCAGAACATTGTCTCTATATTTGGAACATTAGAGTTTGTTAAAACATGAGCTCTATGAGCGTTATATTCCAAAAGTGGTTCCCATACTACAAACTAAGGATAATACTGCGCGAAGAATTCAAATTCTATCAAGTACTTAAAATATTGAATAAAATGTATAGCTACACTAGTAGTAACTGAACTATTCGTGTGATTAAAAATTGATTGATAAGCTTCGCATCTTATTGCTTAGAATGCACAATCGGCCGCTCCCACTCCACTTTCTTCATTTAGCTCTGGACGCACTATCTGTTTTCCTACACTCAGAGCGCTTGATCACTTTTACTATCTGCGAATCGTTAGCTGCACATGTGGACTTTGCGCAAGTCACCCTCAGGTCAGTCACTACCTAAGAGTGACCGGTGGACAGGGGCAGTTAATATCCATATCTACAAAATTTTCGAATATCCCTTCCGTCACCTCTCCACATCGACAAACTATATGAATTCGCCAATCCGCATGTTACCACGCAACACGCCCATCTCCAGGTTTTCGCGAGCTTCGTAAGGGCGATTCTAACGAAGGCTCAACAAATTTTTTTCCATCACCTTTCACGAGTTTTTCCACAACTTTACAACAGTCAGTTCACCACCATTGATGAGTCAAGTCATCACCTTTGACTAGTCGTCTCACCATCATCGACAGACACTCCTCACCTTTGAATAGTTACATTCAATTATCACCTTGCGCCAATAACACAGAAGTGTACGATTATTTATTAAGTGAATTTTTAATCACCTTCCATCATCTTGTATAACTAGTCCTCGCGACATTAGTTTGCCGTAGAGCGCAACGGCCATCGTGCTTTTGATCAACAGTCAATTCACAAGTTGAGTGCTGTACAAAAGGTATTACACTGGATTAAAATATCTTACATAATTATACTATATTTGCTCCACACAATACTACGCTATTTATCCCTGTTCCGTACTGCGCGGCTCTACACTATTCTACTATTCGATCAACACTCCTCCGCGGTCGAATCTACTCTGTACTCGCTTTCCATTCGTACAGCCGTTTGTCATCACTGATGACTCATCAGTCATTCCCGTTTCTCTTTCTCATTCACACCCTTAAACCTTTAAACCTGCCGGTAATCTTAAAAAACATAGAAAACGGGGGCCATGGTTCTGCTCGCCTGCAGAACAGCCGTGTCCCAGGCAGCCCGGTCATAAACGAACCAAGTCCGAACGTTGACCGCTGCGCCCTGCCACAGTATCGGCAATAGTATGAGCCACCCATATGCATTTTCATTCATTACTGACAGTACCTTTTGTTTCGACCGTACGTCACTTTTTTAGAACAGTAACGACGGCGCGCGTCTAACAATTGTAAGTTGCTAGACTGCGCTTCCCGACGGCAAATTAATGGCGGCGAGAACTTTTAAGCGATTAGAGAGCCTTTGAAGAACTGTAACCACAGTAGCTCCTAATCAATGCGATATACTTTATTGAGAACTACAGTTCGGTTATTAGTAGATAGACAACGGTGTTATGGCTAGGTACAACTGTTTCTTACGCTGGTTAGTGGTAAACTAAACTAAAGGCTCATCATGCTCTTCAAGGTGGACTCCGAGTGGGTGGAGTTCTATATGTTTTTTAAAACACAGATACTTTATTGGTGCAATCCGGCATAGCTCCCACCAAGGGTGCCAAATAATACCTTCCCCTGATAATTAGGGAAAGGGAAAAACTCGCCGTGGGAAACCCTACGACGCGGGCGGCCAACGTCGCCGCTGGACCGCTAATTCTGTCATCGGGCCTCACAGGCCCTTATCGCCTGAGTACCAAGAGGCCCTTGACTTTGACTTGTACGCCAGGAAAACTGGCGTCTCGACTGTGACAAGTCTCGCCATACTCCAGAATCCTGGCGCCTTGAAATAAATACAAATTCCGTCTACGGACGGAACACCTTTAGTTATCAGATTTGTGCTTTCATAGCAATACGAATACAAATACAATAGGTAATACAAATATTTTTGCTATTTTTAAATCTTTCATTCTTTTACGGAGAAAGGAACAGGAACACAAATTGGCTCATGGCTACATACGCGTTTCGCACAAATTCTACATTTTCAATCATTTGAAAGTCAACACTTTTATTTCACAATATGTGAAAATAATACAATACATTTTTAGCGAATAACCTTCACACCCGCAACCTTTTATTTCGGTCACAAAATGCGTGAAACTGTTGACCCATATTCTTCAGTCTCATTTGGTTCAATTTACGATGCCGAATTAATCTTCCACACTTATAGGTGTACGAAATGTACAACAGTAATAATAATATACACTAATAGAACTCAAGGTATTGCAACATTCATTACTTGGGAAGATCATGATATGAAAACAATAATGCAAGTTGATTAACGATTATTATAATGCCAGAATAAGATTCTCGCATCGATATCAAAACTTTTATAGACGTCTATGCTGATCGATGGTGGAATATAACGATTTTCGCTATTCTAATAATTGTAATAATCCATACGTACATAAGCAGGTACATAGAATAGCAAGAAAATGTTGGCGAATACGTAACACTAACAGAAAAGGTAGAGAGACGTGATTCACATATTGTGATCAGGCGTTCCAATAAGTAATAAAGAAAGCATTTTTAACGAATTTCGATTCCTCGCGTACTATTTTTCAATTCAATTTCTTATGGAGTGAATTATGTAATGCGAATGCTTAATTATAACAGTAACTGCTCATAAGGCATCCTTTTAGAAAATATTTATGTACGTACACATGTGTAATATAAGGTTTGGGTTGGAAAGTTATAAAAAGAAATTGACATATGATGAAGATTAATGACAGCCTTCAATTACTTATTATTAAAGCTATTCTTATTTGATATTCTACACTTAATGAATAATTAACTATATCGGAGTAGTTGGGGCGACGCGTCGCCTCGCGACGTGGCTTTTGTAATGCAAGTAAAATTAAATTCTTTTAACTTTACAATTTTATTTTATTTTCTTCTTTTTTTGCACTACGCTAAGAAAATCGTATTAAATTTCTAAGTACATTTTAAGAGGATATCTTTAAATAGTGATTAAACTCAAGTGGAGTGTCATTAAACTGTCCTGAAATTTGCACAACCGACTGGGTCATTGTTTGCTTTAACGAAGTGGTATTGAAACAGAATATAATGCATTAATTTTCCTACTTTCTATACCACATTTCATTCTTTTCTTCCTTAATCCTTTATATTCACTTACACATTTGTACATTCAGTTTATAATGTTAAAACTATAAAATAAAGCAAAGCCAAAAAGTTTGGTACTTATGAAAACTAGGTGCACTTAAAATTGAATAACATTTGTACATTTAGTTTTAAAATCATCACGTTATTTTGCATACGTGTATTGTGTATTTGCATACTGTATATCAAACACAAATTGTATAAGTGAGCGGAGCAGCTAAATCAGTTAACTTCACCTTATGACTTTTTTTACATATTATCGTCAAAACGTTTGATTGACATTTAACTTTTTACATTTAAAATAAATTTTGATATTTTTGTTTTGTGTAGTTAACCGACGTAGTCTATGAGCGACTCAATTAATACTCGCGAGCATCATGCTTGAAAATATAGAAAAGGAAAGGCAAACAATTATATATTCTGCTTGCCCAATTTTTCGTAATGTCGTTAATCGTACACTGTACGATTGTACTGTAGAAATTATTTTCTGTAAACTTCACGTTGTTTTGAATCGAGAACAGGTGGGTTGTTCTCTACTATATAAGACTTCAGTTTTTTTCAACTGCTGGCAGACTTTATTAATATAAAACGTCGACACACGACAATTCTCTAACAAACAACGACTCTCACACGACTCTCCAAACTATTCTGTCTACGATTCTCTCTACTCTCTATACGGCTCTCCTTTAATTTTGGCTCTCGTACGCATCATCCACTCTTAGTTTCTCTCCCATTCTATTCCTCATTTGCTCTCACTCATTTAGGATACACACTGCAGGCATTCCTTGGGACCAGTCGGTCGCGTCCACCCGAATCCTTGGGTCGCTGCACCCTCCGTTCACACGATCTTCTCAAGTACTCAGCTCCAAACACATATCTTTCATCCTCCGGTATCATTCTAAACAGTCACGCAGTATTTCCAGTCCCACAGTATGAATAATGAATATCTATCTGCTCTGAAATTACAAAGGCTTCATGTAGCAAAAAACTGCGTTGCAAATCGAAAACGACATTCAGGAATGAAAAAAGAGTCTTGCATAGTATTAAAGTTCATTATGCATGAAAACACGTTCACGGTATACCAACATTTTCTTATGATATGTCACGAAATATTAACATATCTAATTAAGTATTTAGTTTTACATGAAAATATTGTGCATTGCGTGTTGAAGTTGAAGTTTTCTTTAATTTTATAATAGAAAATTTGGTACTCCTATGTGCCTTTTGTAGTATGTAAATGATAGGTATGTTACGTAAGAAGCCTCCGTTTCTTTCATTATGCCTTTATTTGGTAATCGAGAGTGCATGCAGTCGAACCACCCCTTCCGCAATAACGCAATTACTCAGTCCCGTCAGAGGAACCTTTGGACTCCCAATGAAGATAACGTACATCCACCATCTTTTTAGACTAATGTTTCAGTATAAAAAGAGCACGGAAACCATTCTCCGGACTCAGTATGGAATCCACTAGCTTCGCGCCATGACGGTGCCAGCTAGCCGCACTGATGCCCAGCGAGATCGGGCTTTAGTCCCTTTCCAGTAACTTACATATGTATTACCCTGCTGTATATAAATCTACTGTTAGGCATCTTTGAACCGAAATTTTTCTTGTATCCGTAAAGATTGAGAAGGGTGGGTCTTAGTTCCGCGACAGTCTGTACCTAACGAATACTGAGAATATAGACTTTTTCTTACTCGAAACATAATCACATTTCAATAATTCATTTCCTGTACTAATCATTTTCCAATAATATCCCACTTACCCGCTCAAGGTGTATATACTTATTATAAGTTACGAGATTACATAATTAACAATCCTGTGGCTCCCTGTGATGAAATAGGTTTTTCCTCCGTTTCCTCCGTTAACTAACAAACTCGTAAACAACCGATAACAGGCATATACATGTAATCATAAAATGAAGAATATGAATGCGACGAAAATGCAGTCTCGTTCGAGATGTCGGTTTCCAAATATGTATGTTCCAAATTGCTTCCGATTTGTGTACTGTATACCGCGTGTGGCGGCGATAAGCCGGCGCCACGTCTCCGCCTTAGGTGTAAGGCAAAACCGTAGTATGACGGGAAGTATCGAATGTAGCGTGAGGTGCGAATGAGAAGTGTTAGTGGAGATGTCGAACGAATGTTTATCTCTGGGAAAGAGCGAATGCTTTCTGGGAATGCACGAGAAGCTTTGAGTGCATGGTGACCCGTTGTCGACCTGTGACACGTGGCAAGGGTGTGTGCGTCGGTGTGGGTCCGAATGAGTGAGAACGAATGAGGGATAGAACGAGAGAGAAGCTGCAAGTGAGAGAATATATGGAGCGAATGATGCGTGCGAGAGTCAGTGTATGGGCAGAGTTCAAGAAGAGTCTTGGTTAAAGACTGGAGGATAATAAAGCTAATATCAAGTATTGAATGGGAAGTTATTCCATTCCCTATCACCATATCCCACACGCGCATTTACCAATACTAAAAATACCTTAACACAGATTTTCTTCTAACACAGGATGTTGCATACTATAGAAACCTAATAAACCAGTTTCCAATATTAGGGAAAGGTAGAATAATTCTAAGACAGGTCGAACCTTCCTAAATCTATAATAGCATCGTTTAATGTCCAGGCATACTCCTACTGTTAATTTGGTTTCCACTTAGAGCAGTGATGCAGGGTACATCGAAAAAAGGGGGAAATGAAAGCAGAAAACGTTTACAGAAATTACTGATATCTGGAGTATCCGTGCCTCTATTGCGGCGGGCAAAGAAGAATTTCACGTAGCAATTGGTTGATACCGCTACCATCGAGACAATCGAGCTGCGCGCCTGCTGTTTTCATCATGATAGCGTATACGAGTGGAGGAGCTTGTGCCGCCTGGAGGGAGTGGTAGGGCAGCATACGTTGGCTGGCTACTACGAGAGGGATGAATTATCGCACCCGGTAACCGAGTCGAAAGTTCTCAATTCCCATTAAACGAGGCAGCCGGCCAGAAACCGATAGGTTAGTTGGTGAACCTGCTGAGAATCCCCGGTGCTCACACCACCGACCAACTCGGTGACTACACATTGGTCCGATGTGGAACATCGACAAGCAGGCGCCAAGCACTTATGTCCGTGCAACTAACAACGTTAATAATAATATTAATTCGATGCTGCACGGCCGCTTACAGTTGTTTTGAAAATTTGGAACGCCACCGTGAGTACCTACGTTTCTGGATAAATGTATATTGCTAGAATGATTTCATTGTTCCGTATCTACTATCATTGCTATTAGGTTGGCAACTAAAGTGGGTGCTCAAATGTATGACTTCACGCTGAATCAATGAAATCGCAAATGGAAACTGAGAGAAAAAATAAAGGCATAAAGGTTTCCAATTCCTTTACAGAAAAAAAAGTCAAGATTCCCGATTGGCCTGTAAACTCTCCAGACCTCAAACCAATCGAGAATCTATGGAAAATATAGAAAAAGGAATTTTCAAAGAAGCTTGTCACAAACGAGCAATAAATAACTGACCGTTTAATTGCAATATGGCGCGAGAATGCTATAAATGATCTGTGTTCAAAATATGCTGACAAAAATTCAAACCGTTGTAGTAGCAAAATGTATTGCTACCAAATAATAAACCGTGCATTTTTAATTATAAATGTATTTATAATTTTTTAAGGAACGTTATTCAATAAAAATGTTTTGATGTGTGACGCACGCATGTGTGAGTGACGCCAAAGCAGCAGCCACCGACGTTCCTGCTGAGCGATGAGCTTTTCTTCTTTGGGAGAGCACATGTCGCCCTACGTCTCCACAACTGTGGATTCCACAATTCTGTCTTCCACAGTTGTATCGTTTCCACTTCTCTCTTCTGTATCTTAAGGAATATTTCCGTGCATTTTCCTTACCAGGAATTGTTCCTTTAGGAACACTATGGCATGACTCAAGCGGGTTTCCTCCTGCATCTCCGGACCTTTTCTTCGAAATTTTGCTGATTTCCTTCCGGAATGTGACCCGTAGGCCCATCCACTTACTTAGTGTTCACTATTACAACTGAGACTATTTGCAATGTACGATAAATTACAATTTTTAAATGAACGATGACATGTAGGCATATACGAATAATAATTGATTCTACAATACATATAAAGGATGCATGTTTTTTACAGATTTCTTTCAACTGGCTTGTCATTTAGATCACTTAGCTTTTCATATAGAATTTCACACTGTGCAATAAGACAAATAGTTTACGAGACATGTCTTTCCATATGGACTTGTTTCTACGAAGGGCACATGCCTGTACCCAAAACAACTGATTTGAAGAAGATCGCAGAAGATTATTTCACACGTTGGAATTTTCCACATTGCATTGGTTCTATAGATGGTAAATGCATTCGAATTAAATGAAACGGGAGAAATTAATTTTTGTACGTCCACAACTCTGTCCATGGCTATCAAATTTCCCTGCGAGGTACTACGAATCAAACTCGTTTGATAATTATAATACATATGTTCTGACGCCTTGGTGCAGTCGAAAAAATCAAAATAATGCGGGCCTATATATAATTATTATTCTCAAGAATTTATTGATTTTAGTAGTTGCTATGGTAATGTTTGTTTCATACGTGTAACTGATCGAATCGTTACACACCACTACATGGAGAGATAGAGTTCGTACGATCGATCGGAATATCACAGTGTTGTCACGAATTCGTGCGACATCGGAAAAGAAATTGCATGTAGTGTAACCACTCGCATAAGTAATAATGCATTTGATTGTTCGTCAGAACGCCAGTTCCGACGAATACGCATCCACCGTAACCGTAGCCTTATGCAAAGTTGAGAACGATAGAACGGAACCTGTCCAAATATTTTAAATCAAACGGGTCCAACTACTACCGCCAACGAATTGAAAAGCTGTCAAATATGTGGCAAAATATTATTGATTCAAATGGAGCTTATTTCGATTAAAAATTGCAAATTGTACGTTGCACAATTTTAAGAAACAATTGTGTTTGAGAATACAAAAAGATCGCGAATTTAGTTGCCAACCTAACAGTTTATATAAGTTTTTAATACTGTCACGATAACGCAGGTTTCGTAAATTCTTTTATTATGTACACGCACTGTTACAAAATGTGCTGCCAACTTGAAGTACCGAAGAGAATGTATGTACATACATACATAAGTGAGATCGATACGTTCTTGACAGAAATATAAACACACGGGAGGATTGTGCAGCATGTGCAAGAATATCGTACCGTGCTACTAAAAATGTATAAAGGGAGAGGACCGTTTCGTAAAGTATGTCCCTACATTTACATCGGGAAATGTTCATGGAAAATTGTACATCTGCTTAAAACTAAAAGTGAGTAAAGAGTATAAAATATGTACAGCTGAACGGACTACGGTAAAATCAATTCAGGAACACTTTTCTTGAGCATCGGGCGACGTCGAACCAAGAGCATACATATTTTGAGAGGTGCACCTGGCCCTACGTGTATCGGCAATGGTGCAGAGCAGTCCTTTTGTGCACGTTGTATGTTAACTGTTCTATAACGTATGTGGTGTAGGGATTTATGTCTATTATAGTTGTAAGCATCAGGCGGCCGTTAGTTAATATTAAATTATTAAAACCATTGATCTACAGCAGTCTTACCATATCTCCTGAAGCAATTTTTTAATATTATATTGCATATTAGAATCAACACGTGTACTTGTAGTCCGTGGGACGAACCAACAATTGTCAACTGGATATTATAACTTTATAACTGTTGCACCGCATTTGTATTCAAATCAAATTATATTAAATAACGTTCTTGTATTCGATTTGGATAATTCATACCACTTTGAAAAATCCTGTCATAAATGTTAGAATATTCGAGGTACAGGAACGGCCGAGGCGGGCCATGTGCATTTCGTCGATGCACGCTGTCTTTGTCTAGCGTAGCTTTCTTTCGGGGCGAATCCTAAAATGGTTAAAAAGGGCCATGGTGACGTAGGCGTCCTCACGACCGACGCTTTTGCCAAAGGAAGACATTCTTGTATAGACTACGGTCGAGAGAGCACAGTATTAATAAACGCAATACCTTGTTAATATATACACGCCTACGCAATTATTCTAATACCTAATCGAGACTTCGATTCGAGTATTAGTATACATCTCTTACATAAAAATAAAAATAAATTTGTTGCGAATTACCATTGTTAAAGAAAATTGCATGCTCAATTATTACCTGGCTGAAGGTATAGATGTATTTTGGTTTTTTCATACAAGTGAAAACGATAGGCATTATTATCGTTACTTACACAAAAATTTCCTTGTCCGAAAAATTACTTAAGAGCATTGCTTTTAATTTCATCGATTCCTGTTCACATCATGCATGGTAAAAAAATTTACCACGCATTCGTAGCGTTCAACTCCTAATACCAAATAGCTCCCTATAATTCCCTAATTAACGGCGTGGCATAAAATCACTGTAAGCAGTAAAGCAACAAGCGCTTGGCAACTATTAATTAAATGGGCGTAGACGGTGGACCGTTGGTAGGTGGATACCGTAGCCGTAATTGTTAACGAAACTGTGCGCCGTTCTCGCTTACTTCCCTCCACTCTCCACGATCTCTTCTCCTTTTCCTCTGTGCCACCCCCCAGTTTATAATTTGCATGTACGCGATCATTAACCCAAAGCTGTGCGAACAATCAAACGACCGCGAAAACCGACGCATTTATACGCATAAAGTTACGCGTGCATGAAATTGCACTAGGCAGGTATGTTACCTACTACAGACAACATTGCACGCGGGTGCATACGAATTTACATACAAATTCGGAAACTTACTCTGACACAGTATTACGTACTTTAATAGAAAGGTCCATCCAACGGTGATTCTTCTCCTTTCTTTCCTTTCGCGCGAAATGTTTGGATGCGAATTTCACTGATTACGACTCGATTGATACACGTACCACATTCGTTTTCCTACAAAATTACCAAGCGTGTGTTGTCTGCTTGTTGATAAGTGTGCCCAGTCATATCACTCTTATTTTACGTTCAGCTATTAACCATTACGAGACAGGGTTGATGTTTGCCCGATGCTGCCTTTATAAGTTCAGCTTAGACGTACTTTGTAGACAACGCAAGTATGCACATATGTTGATTGAAGATGTCGGTTGCAAGCAAAAACGTGCACAATTCCATGCTCATTACTCGGTTTTAAGGCCGTCCTGTATCGTTCCATGTCGCTCCGCTTCGCCTACGAAGCCACTTTTGGGGTCGGAGGCGGCGCAACTTTTGTTTTCCGCTCGTTGATTTCAATATACAAACACGACGCGGAGCGCGGAGAAACTCTGTTCAATTATAACAAGATATAGATTTACCGATGACAGCACTTAAACTGTACATTCGCGGTGCTCCAGACTTCCGCATATTACGTGTTAACACATTATCGATGCGTCAGGAGCGAACTTGTGCTTATTCGTACATCAATTTATAAAATTAAAAATGTGCAGCATTGTATAATTTGTCATTACAGTATTGCTGATTATGTTGAATAGTGTCCACATGATTTTTTAACAATTTCTGTAGTGTTAAGGCGGTAGTATAATAGGTAGTCTAATATGCGAATGTAATAGTAAAATTATGCACCAAATATTGGATCGTATAGCGAATGCTTTGTATAGTGCCGCGGTATTCAATTTTTACTTGCAACATTTGGTTCCAGCAATCTGTTTTAACAATCAATTACTGCATACTTATTACAAGAAGATCAGTCAGATTTTTATGAAAGAAAGAAATAATTGGCAAGAACTCAATCAATTCCCTCCAGCTCTGATTGTCTGTAGTGCCATCTAATGGTGCTTGAGAATTTACTCCCCACATTTATTTAGTCTCAATGTACCAGGACATATCATAGTGTCGTTTTTGTTTACTTAGCTTTATTGTTAACTTAGCACAACTCAACTCTATATACTCTATGCTGAATTCAAATCGCACATTGATTCTCTCTCGATTCTTCCAACTCCGCCTTAATTCTGCTTCTCAAACGATTCTGCTATACCCCCCCAACTATTCTCTCTTTCCTCGAGATAAACATTCACTCGATCCGCATTCGACAGTTCCACGAATTCTTGCATCCCATATAATAATCCTACATATTTATATATGTAGGAATGTTAGTTTTAAGGGCAAAGTAAGACGTATGCGATGCCGTACGGTGGGGAAAAGAAACAAAAGGGTAGCGACGGCCGTGGCCGATCAACGTCGACGGCCGCGGTTAGTTAGTAGTTCAAGATACCTCTTAGGAGAAGCGTTATATATTCTGTTTGTACGTGTTCATGTATTTGTTATGTAATATAGTAATATAATTAAATCACCATTGTTTCTTAAAATCCTACATATATTAATATTTAAAAACATATGTTGCGGTTTTTCCATTCCAAGTACAAATATTCGAACATTGCAGTAATAAGTAGAGGCAGGTGAATATGATAAAATATTGGAACCAAAATGACGTTCAGGTGTAAAATCTGCACCTCTCGAGTGTCTTGTGTGAAAGCCTCCATTTGAAGCAGTGTAGTACCGCTAGCGGTGCCGACATCTTCTGTGGTTGAAACGGTGCGATGTTCGGATGAAATCAGTGGGAGACACAGTGTCGCTGCGTTCGAGGTATTCGACACATGTCTGAAAGACCCCATAAGCAGAAATGCTTTCTGTAGCCTGCAATGCTGCATGACAAGAAACTTCGACACAAGGTGTTTTTGTTGATATACGGCCAAATGTAACAGTATGTACTTCGATTACTCGTCGTTTTACGGATTTAAGCTTTACGGATGACGAATTATGGTCGCAAATTTTAAAATCGTCCGTTACGTCTACAAATATTCAGTGTCGCGGTGCTTTGACGATTTGAAAGTACCTTGTGGGCGTGGCAGCTAGACTGCCGACCGAAACTTTCGAATCCCTAGGTATTTCAAGGGCTGTAGACATTTTCAGAGCAACTAATTTCAAGTTGGGAAGTTATAAGCAACCCTAAGCTACAAGATATATTGAAGTGGAACAAAGAATTATTAGATTCTATAACATCAATTTCGCATTAACGAATGGATAACATAGGACGAAATATTACTTATGGAAACTTGATCTCGAAAGCTACATTCGCACAACTTTTTACAAGTTATTTTATTTCAATACGTCATACTGCACAAATTCGGCACTTGTAAACATATTTGCGAAAGATCAATCCTCAAAAATCAAGAACGATAGATAAAACTTTCATAAAGTTCAATACATTGGTCGGTGTGGTCTTAAGTATATGATATTAGAGAAAGTAAAAGTATTTAATGTGTTCCCTAAGTACGTAGTTCCCACAAGGGTTTTTTAAATTATGCATTTGCGTAAATGCATATGGGGCTTCTATCTACCTTATTCTTTGTAAGTATCCCAACTTTTAAGATTCAAGATCGTGTGATATTATTGCACAGATGCCAAGCCCTTACGGACCAAGAATACTTAAAGTGGTCAATAAGTGGCAGTTACCTTTCAAAGATAGTTGCAACCACAACCAGGAGTTCTTAATAGCTTTAAATACGCAAATGTAACGGGTCATTGTCCGCAGTATCTAGAATGACACATTGTGCGTGCGCTACCACAATGCGCCAAACAATGGGCGTAGATGTGCTATATTTGCTCTTGATTTGTCATGCGTTCTACCCAACTAAGTTGCTACTCGATGCTGTTGGCGTAGCCACGCTAGTTGGCATAAACTTCAAGCGTAGTAAGTTCATGCGCCCGTGAATACCGAGTCGCACCTTGCCACACGAATACTTAATGTCGTAATCTTACCTACAGGATAACCGAAGAAAGCATGTGGAATGTGTACGCGTGTGTGTACATGAGCGGGCGGTTGTACAAAATAACAGAAGAATAACATTGTCCTATATTGGCAAATTTAGATTTACGTAGATGTCTAACTTGTAAATTTTGATTTAACTTTGGAGCAAAGAGTACTTTTGAAGAGCCTTTTGAAGAATTATTGTTGATTAGAATGTTTCTCTATCCTTAGAAGGAAGTCTGTGTAGTGTAACAGAAAGAAATTTTTAATAAGGTCGGTTAGTGTAGCAAGGGCAATAAATAAAGTTTTATCATTAATCGTTCCACTTAAAAAAACGGAGGTGATCTTCATATCTCCTTTACGCGCCAACTTCTTAAATAGCTACAATCGGTATATATTGTAGGAACCGAATAAAAGGGAATGGCAATAGAAAATAATCAGTAAAGGAATGCAATAATAAGAAAGGCGTACACAACCTGAAGCGAATACCACTAATTTTCAAAGCCAATTGTTGATACCTAACGTCTTTTGACAAATACTTCCGTTTAACACATTTAATTTATTTTTACATGAATAATCATTTCCAGCTTAATTGCATCAGAAATCAAATCACCCCTTGTTCATCGATTTTACTTTCAAATAAAACTTATTGATTTATAAAGGACCTATTGAAGATAAATGAAATTTAACTAAGTTATAAAGGATCGTGAACCTCTATATTTGCTTACTATATAAGTAAAAGAGCAATTCTTAGAAGGAAATTGAAAACGCCCACCTCTGACAAGGGAGACATTCCTTTTTCCTCGGTTTCTACCGCTATGGAAGCGGCTTGCAGTAATTAGTACAATGTGAGCCGTTCAAAAGACGAAATTATTAGTACACTTTGTAGGAAGTTTGTCCGGAGCTTTTACTAAACAGCATGTGCGTGTAGTGAGAACCGCCGGCTCTACGTATTTGCATCTCAACTTTCCTACTGCTTCTGTTAACATACAACCAAATAACATCTGGCCGAAGAGTACACTTCAATGCAACTATAGAGTCCGACAAAATGCCACAATCAAATAGGTATCAATATTTCTTACTTTGAAGGATGCCACAAAGAAAAATGTGACTTGGGCTATTTCTAAATTAATAATATCTGTTACGTCGTAAAGGCCTCCGTAAGAAATGGGACGTCGAACGCGCGGTCCTCAGCCCCCGGTCAAGGTATTATCGAGGACACTACTGCTTCGCGAACGAAGCAGCTAGCATTGTTCGACTGCTTACTCGATACATTCATAACCACCGTACCTTCCAAAAAGGCGGCTGGCAATCGGCACAAGCAAAAACCTTCCACGTGCAGATGGCTAGCCCGTTTATGACGCGCAAGTAATAAGACTGTTTTTGAGGAAATCGTTTTATATCTTTAATCCAGAAGCTACACGCCTTCAGGTTACCCACGACCTCAACAGTCAATTGCATGCGTCATAAACGTGGACTTCCAAAGGGGCCTCGGAGCTGGTCCCAACATACATCTGGCAGCTCATGTTTGGACACCCTGGCGGAAATTCCGCTGCATTGCCAAATTGATAGCACCCTTACCTCCTAGAAACGCGCTTCGGGCGCTAAGGAAGGATGCGGCTACACCTACAAAACACGCTGATTGGTATTTAGTACTTTTTCCTAATATCCAATCAGCGTGTAGAAGATTACTTCTGAGTCGACGTTTCGACAAACGTTCGACAACGAAATCAGTTCCATTCCGACTATCCTCGAGACAAGAACAGCTTGCTCTTGAGTTACTATCGCTTTACCTCAGAAGCCAAGATTGAGCCTTACAACCTCGATCTTGACACTTCTCTCAGGATCGAGCCTTACAACCTCGATTCTGAACGTGCGCAAGCCGAGTCTTGCACCTTAACCATAGCGACGGAAGAAGGGCTCCGGAGTTTGATTTACGACCATTCTTCGTTATTCCCGTCCTGATCTAAGTTACGAAACTCGTGACCGATACGACACCACAGTATCTATCAACTAATATAGTACATCCACAGAAAGTATTTGAGATGTAGAGATCATATACATATGTATGTCTGCTTAGTAAAGATTTCGTTAATAAACAGTTAGATAGTCAAACAGAAATGGTAATTCGAAATACGTACTTCGTATATCGTGACGTGAAGTGATCGTGCAAGGATACTAGGACGGCCGTAACAGTATCAGCTGTTGAGCGTTGCCTAGGTCAGGATTCACACAATGTTAGGCAGGTTAATTCGCGGACGAATGGGTAAGTTTAGCTAGCTTTTCCTAACATTAGTTATGCGAATCGTTTTTCTTGAAACACAATTCATCCACCTGAAAACGTACTGATAAAAAACAGTATTTTTTTCATAAGTAATAAAACACTTCATTCCTTTCGGATAATGAATTAACGTATCGAACACGGTTATTACCCGATTTATTAGTGTATTTCTTATTCATGAATAATGAACAATACCACATTATTCTTAATTAAGACTTAATAACTCAAAAACAAAATTATAAATAACATTATTATCAAGGAAAAAGTTGTTTATAAACACCCCAGCTACAACCCAATCCTCGATGTTCCCTGAGTGTTCTGTCACCCTGTAGATATGAAGCATTATCAGCACGCTCACTTTTTAATGCTTTTTAACAACTTCACATAATGTCCTAAAACACAACATTTAAATGACAGATTGTTCAACCAGGGTATTACCAGTTACGCTTCTGAAAGTTAGTTTGGTAAAATCTAAGATCCCGGTACTTGTTCCGTCCGTAGACGGAATTTGTATTTATTTCAAGGCGCCAGGATTCTGGACCAGCGAGACTTGTCACAGTCGAGACGTCAGTTTTCCTGGCGTACAAGTCAAAGTCAAGGGCCTCTTGGTACTCAGGCGATAAGGGCCTGTGAGGCCCGATGACAGAATTAGCGGTCCAGCGGCGACGTTGGCCGCCCGCGTCGTAGGGTTTCCCACGACAAGTTTTTTCCTTTCCCTAAGTATTAGGGGAAGGTCTTATTTGGCACACTTGGTTTGAGTTATGCCGGATTGCACCAATAAAGTTTCAGAGTTTAAAAAAAAAATATAGAACTCCACGCACTCCGAGTCCACCTTGAAGAGCATGATGAGCCTTTAGTTTAGTTTACCACTAACCAGCGTAAGAAACAGTTGTACCTAGCCATAACACCGTTGTCTATCTACTAATAACCGAACTGTAGTTCTCAATAAAGTATATCGCATTGATTAGGAGCTACTGTGGTTACAGTTCTTCAAAGGCTCTCTAATCGCTTAAAAGTTCTCGCCGCCATTAATTTGCCGTTGGGAAGCGCAGTCTAGGCAACTTACAATTGTTAGACGCGCGCCCTCGTTACTGTTTCAAAAAAGTGACGTACGGTCGAAACATTGGTCCTTCGAGCCGGATCCACCCTTTTGAGAGTGGTCCACATCTATTGAGGAAGCAGCCGTGATTCACGACGGGAAGGAAGGTACTTCGTGCTTCTGGGTCTTCTGCCGAGCTGTTTGCTATTGGGTCTCCATCGTCTACACAGCTGCCAACAAGAAGACTTGGCGCAGAGATTCACTTGCTGTTTGACGTCGCCAAACTATATTGTGCAACGGAGGGTCAAGGACAGCAGCGATCACTGCACGGGACGATCAGGACGGACCACGTGGCAGCGTTCGAAGATAGGGCTGAAGACGCCATAAATTACGCTCAGGTAGGTGGTGACTCACTTTTCCTTCTTTCCTAAGACTCCTTTCGGATATACCTTCAAATTTCGATTGCCATGGCGGAATTAATGAAGAAGCTAATACGACAACGCGGTTCATATAAAGCACAGTTAACACGGCTTCACAAAGCAGTCGTCCATGTCGAGAATCCGGTTGACGTTGAGATGTTCAATCAACGTCAACAGAAATTAGAGGAAATTTATAATAGTTTCGGGAGTGTTCAGTTAGAAATTGAGTCGCTGGAGGACAATCCAGAGCACGAGATTGAACGTGCGGAGTTCGAAAGACATTATTATGAACGTAGTGATGACATTAGGAAGGGCCGCGGTAGAGTAGCAACCGCGAATAACCACCAAAATCTTTCGACGATTAATATGGCGTCATCATCACCGCCGAGCGGACGGTCAATTCTTCGGAAAATACACATAAAGCCATTCGATGGGAATTATGCCGAATGGGACAGTTTTTATGATACGTTCCGGGATTTGGTGCACGAGAACGAGTCACTACCGGTAGTACATAAATTTCATTTATTAAAATCATATTTGTTCGGAGATGCATCAACCGTGGTCGGTTCGATTAGTGCCTCGGAGGAACACTATATGATCGCGTGGGAGTTGTTGCAGAAAAGATTTAATAAACCACGCAAAATTGTTCATGCGCATATTCGTGCGCTTTTCGAGTTAGAGGAAGTGCCATCGAATAGTACAACCGCATTAGGTAGTTTAGCGGACAAAGTCGAGATGCATGTAAAAGCATTAAAGTCGCTGGGGCAGCCCACTGATTGGCACGAAATGCTAATTTATATTGTTGGTGCTAAATTAGACAAAGATACACGCATTCACTGGGAACGTTCGGTAGATGAGAGCGTCATGCCTACGTTAGAGCAATTATTAGAATTTTTAAATAAATTTGCTAGGGACGCGGAACCAGTGAGCCTGTTAGTCGCGAAGCCCAAGAGTTCGCAACGCGAGAGACCGCAATTCGCGAAGCGTGGTGACCGACCGCATCATGCTTATATTCAAGGTACGGAAGGTGTAGGTTGTCCAGTCTGCCAGAAAGGGCATTTTATACAGGACTGTGGGCAGTTTTTAGCGTTGGATCCGCGTGCTAGGGTGCTAGAGGTTAGAAAGGCAAGGATTTGCCACAATTGCTTTCGGGCAGGTCATTCGACCGTTCAATGTAGGAAAGCTAATTGTTCACGGTGTGGCAAAGGACATCATGTGTTATTGCATTTTGAGGCCACCGTAGTTGAAAGAGCCACTATGGCACCAGGGGAAGAACGAGCTTCAGGGTCGACAGATGGAATAAGGGCGTTAGTGTCGTACCAGCGGTCAGAAGTACTTTTAGCCACGACGCGTATCATTATCTTAGATCGCGATAAAAAAGAAAAGCAATGCCGGGGTCTCCTGGATCCGGGTGCTCAGTTTAATTTTATGACGCAGCGACTCGCGAAGAGCCTTGGTTTAAAATTGCACACGTTTGAGGTACCAGTTTTGGGATTGGGTGCAAATAGTAGTAGCGTACAGTATTACGTGAAAACACGCTTTAAATCTAGGTGTTCGAATTATTCGGAAACGGTAATGTTTTTAATACTGCCCGTGATTACGGGTCGTCTACCTGCTTGTAAGGTGGACCCGGGGAAGGTACCGGTTCCAAAAAAGCTCAGGTTAGCCGATCCCGAGTTTTATAAGCCTGCTGAGGTAGATGTATTATTAGGGGAATACATTTATTATAGGGCTTTAGATATTGGTCAGATTAGATTGCCCAATAGAGTAAGTGTATTACAGAAGACGCGTTTTGGTTGGGTTCTGTCCGGTAGGACGAGCTGTGCGCAACCCAATAATGCCAAGCGCAATTGTTATTTAGCTCGCCTCGGTTTGGAGGATAGTATTGCTAAGTTTTGGGAATTAGAGGAGTGTCCGACCCAAAGGTATTTTTCGGCTGAGGAGAAAGTATGCGAAAAGCATTATCAGCAGAATGTTTCTCGCGATGATGAGGGTAGGTACGTAGTGCGACTTCCCTTTAACGGAGAAGTAGAAAAATTAGGTGACTCCTATCAGAGGGCGTTAAAGCGATTTCGTGCATTAGAATGTCGATTAGGGAGTCAGAAGGAATTATATAGACAGTATAAGGATTTCATTTCCGAATATATAGAACTTGGACACGTGTCCATCATAAACGATGATAAAATGAAGGAAGGATTTTATCTGTCGCACCACGCTGTGATAAAGACCACGGAACAACGCGCCAACATAGCACTAGTGAGTGTCATAGACATAGATAAATTCAATTTATGTTCCAAATTTTCTTCATTTCGTAGGTTACAAAGGGTAACAGCGTATTGCCTCCGATTTTGCTCTCTTGCGTCGAGGAAAAGCAATTTGAAGGGTGAGCTGACCGCGTTGGAATTGCGGGTCTCTCGCGATATAATTATTAAATTGACACAAGCGCAGGTATTTCGTAAAGAATTAGCGCAACTAAAGGGCAATAAGCCTCTTGACGCATCGAGCAAGCTACTGGGTCTTACACCTTTTGTCGATGCTAATGGTATAATTCGAGTAGGGGGTCGGTTGAAAAATTCGGATATGAAGTATGCGCAAAGGCATCCAATATTGCTACTGAAGTCTCATTCAGTTACGACTTTGATTATTCGAAATGAGCATATTCAGAATTTACATGCCGGTGCACAAGCGACTTTAAATGCGGTTAGACAGGTTTATTGGCCAATTGATGGGAGAAACAGCACAAGATTTATGATCCGCAAATGTCTGCGATGTTTCAAAGCAAAACCGACCAGTCCGCCAAATTACCTGATGGGCGATCTTCCACGCGATCGGTTAGTTGCGACACGTCCGTTCGAGAATGTAGGGGTGGATTATTGCGGTCCTTTCTACATAAAAGAGAAGCGCTTTAGAAATCAGAAGCGTCTAAAGGTTTATGTAGCCGTGTATATTTGTTTTCTAACAAAGGCGGTGCATTTAGAGGTAGTCAGTGACCTTACTACTGAAGCATTTATTGCATCTTTGAAAAGATTTTTCGCGAGGCGCGGCAAGGCTAAAAATGTCTATAGCGATAATGGCTCGAATTTTGTCGGCGCGAATAATGAGCTGGTGGAATTGTTTGACTTTCTTCGTCGCAGAGAAATCAGTCAGGAAATGACTCGTTATTTGAACGAGTTATCTGTATCATGGCATTTTTCGCCACCAAATTCACCACACTTCGGTGGTTTATGGGAAGCTGCGGTGAAGTCGTTTAAATATCATTTGATTAGGACCGTAGGAGACACCTTAATACCTATGGAGACAGCTTAATACCTATGTGATTGAAATTGAAGGTGTATTAAATTCCCGTCCTCTGACACCTCTGTCCTCGGATCCAAATGATTTACAAGCCTTAACCCCAGCACACTTCCTTATTGGTGGGTCATCAACCGCTCTACCTGAGCACGACTTTAGCGACGTGCCATCTAACAGGCTGTCTGTATGGCAGCACGTTCAAAAAATGAAGCAGCATTTTTGGGTTAGATGGCACAAAGAGTATATGAACGAGATTAGGATTCGCAGTAAATGGAAGCAGGGGTCCAGCGAGATGCTGAGCGTCAACGATCTTGTGTTGATTCGAGATGATGACTCGAGAGAGTCTTGGAGGTTCACCCTGGAGCAGATGGAGTGAACCGGGTGGCCACAGTTAAGACAGCCGATGGAATCTACAAAAGGAGTGTTAAGAAACTATGCCCCTTACCCATTGATTTCAATTAGTGTTGTCCCAAGACAATGAATTCTATGTATCTCGTTATAAGATAATTTTATGTGTGAATTGATATGTGATAAGCAATATAATTTTGTTATCATCTTACTTCTTTCTGTATATGTTACAGTGCGCATTCTTCGTATGCGATTGACTTGATGTGTATTCAAGGCCTTTATTGTTGTAGCTTTTATGCTTATATCTATGTTTGTATCGGTGCTTACCATGTAATTTCGTTATTTCTTAGGCTCATTTAGTGTCATGCGATAGTTTGTAAGTGGCTGGGTAGTGTGGAGTCGTATGTTGGTGCAATCGGCTGGCTGGTCCCTTTCATTAGCTAACAATTTAATTTTGAACGTAGCCGTTCAAGGGGGCCGGTATGTTCCGTCCGTAGACGGAATTTGTATTTATTTCAAGGCGCCAGGATTCTGGACCAGCGAGACTTGTCACAGTCGAGACGCCAGTTTTCCTGGCGTACAAGTCTAAGAGCCTCTTGGTACTCAGGCGATAAGGGCCTGTGAGGCCCGATGACAGAATTAGCGGTCCTGCGGCGACGCTGGCGACGCCCGCGTCGTAGGGTTTCCCACGGCGAGTTTTTCCCTTTCCCTAATTATCAGGGGAAGGTATTATTTGGCACCCTTGGTGGGAGCTATGCCGGATTGCACCAATAAAGTATCTGTGTTTTAAAAAACATATAGAACTCCACCCACTCGGAGTCCACCTTGAAGAGCATGATGAGCCTTTAGTTTAGTTTACCACTAACCAGCGTAAGAAACAGTTGTACCTAGCCATAACACCGTTGTCTATCTACTAATAACCGAACTGTAGTTCTCAATAAAGTATATCGCATTGATTAGGAGCTACTGTGGTTACAGTTCTTCAAAGGCTCTCTAATCGCTTAAAAGTTCTCGCCGCCATTAATTTGCCGTCGGGAAGCGCAGTCTAGGCAACTTACAATTGTTAGACGCGCGCCGTCGTTACTGTTCCAAAAAAGTGACGTACGGTCGAAACAGTACTTTAGGTTGTAACAATTCTATTATTTGCTTCAGTAACATTGCTGAGGTCCATATTCCTTAAAGATAGGCTAAACAGAAGCAATACTGTGATTACTACAAAAACAGTATTGCGTTTGTCTGAAAATTATTGAGAAAACGAGATACCAATTATTTTAACCCGTTGAACTCACGACTAGCGAAAAGTAAATTAACTAACAAATCACGTGCAATT
Organism: Nomada goodeniana; assembly: GCA_963969485.1. Classification (NCBI taxonomy): domain Eukaryota; kingdom Metazoa; phylum Arthropoda; class Insecta; order Hymenoptera; family Apidae; genus Nomada; species Nomada goodeniana. The sequence continues at coordinate 9,063,257 of OZ018306.1, forward strand.
AAAGGCATCGACCGAACAAAATAACGTACACAATTTCTATATGTATAATCTGGTAGTAAATTATGATCAGGGTAATTGAAATTAATAGCCGTGTTTAAAAGTTTTCAAATGGAGCCCATAACAAAGCACGAAACATTCGAAAAGATAGAAATTGAAAACTCCAAACATCCAAAAAGGTGAAGAAGCCCCGGCGCTATATTACTCAAAGAAATACTACTTTTCCATCTACTTCTACAAAATTATTTTAAATATTGCGGGCAGAATTTGTATTGCCTATTAAAAGAAAAAAATTAATTAAACTCTATCAGGTCCCGGCATTGTTCACAAACGCAAACAAAGTTATGACAGATAGAGCTGTGATGGTTCGGTTGGTTAAGGGCTGGACTCGTAATCGTGCGATCTTCGGTTCGAATTCTACCACTGCCGATTTCGGCCACCACCTCTGTATGTGAATGTTACATGTTCTTTACACCGTGCTTCTGGTCATTCGGAATCCAACCTAAAACTGTAGCTTGAAAAAACAGCTACCCTTATTAAAATCATATTAATGACACTTGTCCTACCCTCCATAGCCGACACGGTAATTGACAGTGGCAGTCGATGCAACGTCAACTATCAGCTAACTAAAGTTAGCTTTAAAAAACTATTAACCGATAAGGTTAATTAAAAACGCAGAACATTGATGGATAATCCGAGTTATTTGAAGAAAACCAAACATGGGCAGTCAGTGGAGGAAAGGGATATATAGTTTCGATTTACATTTGCGTGAGCAATTACCAACTTTCCGGTTGTATCACGAGTGTGGAAACATTCTGTATGGAAGCAGCGTTACGCCCTGACAACAGTTACAAGTTAGTGGCAATGGCGAAACTGGCAATAACAGCGCGGATAAAGGGTTGCAACGAAAACGTGGAAATGTACATCAATAAAACACTCTGGATTATCCGAGAACGCTTGAGGAGGACTATCCCTCTGCAAATTAAGTCGCTTCCTATATTCTTAGTGTACCCGTCTCTTGTTCCGTGCTTGCAAAAAAAAAGGGCAGAAATAATGGAAGCTACTATGCAGGCGCACATCTCCAATCATCAAATACAGGCATAGCTATCCATTTTGGAGCAACGATGGGGAACGTCTTTTGTCGCCACGCTATGCGTGTATGAACCGGGACAAAAGCACAACAGTCAAATGCAAGGGAGTTCGATTAATGGCTAGTAATAAATCTATCGTATTGCCCTGGCTGAACGGCGCTATTTTATCAACAGTGTTCGGGCTCCTTTATTATTTTTTCTATTGAAATGGATGTCACATGTCTGTAAGGCAATCCCAATCATATATTCACAGCATATCACACTCACCCTATTTATCTGGTTTTCTGTAGGGCTGCAATCAGTATCGGAACTCGGTGATAGTATGGTGGTAAATAATTAATCGAAAATTAGTAGGCTCGTATTTTTTTTATGGGAGTGCCAAGGTGCAAAAGTATATATACTTTTTGCAAACATACTTAACTGTCATTTTTGACAATTTCTACGTCAGCAGTAAAATACTGGCTAAATGAAAATTCCCAAAAGAAATGGATTGTTCGTCGCGTGATTTCATCCTATGGGGGTACTCAGTTTATCGCACTCCGGTTGATAGTGCAATAGAATTACGTCGACGAATAGACAGCGCATGTGCAAAAGTAACATCTGAAATGCTAAGGAAGGTGGAAAAGCAATTCCAAAACATGGTACAGAAATGTATTCTGAAGATAGCTACCTTAGATTACACTAGTTACTAAATAGACACACAAGCAGACAGCACACAGTGATGTATATAAACTGTAAACTTTAATAACTCAACAACACCGTACGTAAAATACATGAGTGGGCAGTGCTTTGTAAATGTCTCACTATTAGCTACTTTTTAACGTTTAGTTAAAAATTTGGAGTTACATATATTTAAAAATTAAGGGAGATCTTGATAAGGTACTCCAATGCTATTTCAAGATCAAACAGTTATCGTCACGATATATTCCCCATGATACCATATAACTTTCATTTGCAATAATTTTCGTGAATCTCATAATTATAGAAATCACATATAGACACTTAACACGCAAATACTGTCTATAGAGTATTTTTGGTGCGGGTGTAAATAAATCATTTTTTGAGTTTCTAAGGAGTAACAGTTGAGTAACTGACTATTTATTTCTTGAGAGCTTCAAAGGTAAACATACATTTTTGTTTCAATGTTCATGATGTTTTACGACGGTGTACATCTGAACACAGATCGATGCTAGTTCATTTAGAATTATGAAGAAGAATTGTTACTTTATCAATCTCAAATATTTGCATAGGTTGTATCAATTTATTACCGATTATAGGGGATTTCTGTAGATTTGGCATTGAATTCTGTAAAGTGTGCATACGCACTATTAACTTTAAAAACTGTCGAAAACACCCTAAAGATCCATGTTGAACTACCAGAATAACACTTTAATTCTATAACACAGACGGTTAAACACCTAATTAAAAGTCCCATTCCGCGGCAGTAACTGTCTCGCGGATGCTGTCGCTGGATTTCTCGGCAATTGGCCGGACGCACGCTGGACGCAGTGTGACGTAGCGCAAGCTCTTCCAAACCATTTATTTATTTTTTTGTTGTGTGTGGCCAGAAGCAACACAATGTAATTAATAACCACGGTGAATTGGCAGAATTTAAATACTCAATTTAGAACAAAATATTCTTCTTCAAAAATTTTAATGTACAAAGAATAAAGGATATTTGCTCGAAAACTTTCGCTAGTAACTAATACTGTGAAATTGTTAATTTGTTAAAGTTTCTTTTCTCTAGAATAAATTGAGCAAGATGAAGTAATATACACTCAATAGCCAAACACAAATTTTGCAAGAAGCTATGCACATCCGTACATCGAATGCCAAAGGCCTTACGCAGCTGAGGTTCGTGTAATATTTCTGTTGTCTGTGGACATTCTCAATTAGATATTCATGTATACTGACTTTTGCCTCATTTTTAACAGGTATACACTTGTTCGTTTACCATGTATCAGATTTGAAACATCAGATATTTTAACTTTATGTATTTTTCACATAAATCTCCAGTCATAACCTTCTACATGTGTAAGCATTGTACAATACGTGTTCCGCCTTCCAGATATATGTATGTATACATATACTACTGACATTTGACTTTCAGTACAAGGATAAATTCGACGAAAAAACACTATCACTGTTCAACAAAAATTACACTGTTCGACAAAGTTCAACTTTTTTCTTTGTTTTGTAATCTTCAATAGGCGTTTCTTATAGACTTTAATGTGCTGAATACGAATCTGCAATCCGCTTTTCTCCAGAACCATTTTTGAAAAAATCAGTTTGGAAAAAAATCGAAAGTTTTTAACTTTGAAAGTATTTTGTACTTCTGCGGTAAAAGTTATTCAGTTGCGCTTGGTGCCAATTGATTCTTTGAGGTTTCAACAATAAAACGATATAATTAGTAAAATAATGGTCAAAGTGAAAAGGGGACCGAAAATAGACGCATTTTGGCTGATATCCTTCAATTTATTTCAAAAACTACGGGTCTAGGAGGAAATCTAACTATGCCACGCGATAGAGCACACTTATCTGCGAAGGAAAGCATCAGTGGAAGTTACAAAATCATTTTCATTTTCAATATACAAGCGAAATAGTTTGGTAGAACTATTATTTATCCCCACCACTGAGGGGTATGTCCCTGGAGACGTTGTGAAAGTCGCTTGGCGATCGGTGTAACGCGATCCTGTATCGGGTATATCGGCAAACTAATACCAATTCAACGACGAAACTTTGCTATTTCTCATCCTTTACTTACGAAACTTTTACACAGACATAGCTGACATTTTTCTGATTAAAATGACACCAACCACGATATAATTTGGACTATTTGGACTGGCTTAATAAACCGTAATAAGTTTAGACCGCAGAAAAGGGTAGCTAGTGAAAAGAAAAGAGGAGCTGCTCGGTCATTTTTCTTCACTTGTCGTTCTCTTCTACGTTCGACGCTGTCGGCAAACAAACAATGAATGTATGAAGTATCCGATATAGGTGAACGTTCAGTCCCGAGGCTTTCGCTTGTATCCAGACTTTACTGTACTGGACTTTAATACAATATTAGAAAAGTTTATTTGTCTGTCATTTGGACTTACAATAGCGAAAGAAACCCTTCATGCACCCGTGTAACCTTCAAGTCATGCACTAGGCTTCTATATTTTGTTAATATTATCCTAATTTTTTCAATAATTTGGCCAGCTATTTGGGCAATTGTATCATCTTATGGCAATCAATGGTTTTGTTGTGGCCGTCACCCGCTGGAAATTCAAAGCTACATATTTTTCTCTTATAATAACCTATTCAAAATAATTTGCAACGCGAAAACATATTCCGGCATAGAGAACTAAATTAAATACGACGGAGATCTCCAATATAATCGTATATTAATAAAGCGTTGCAATTTAATTCGATAGAAAATGTAAAACGTTTTAAAAACTCACTTAAACAGAATCGCACGGAATGGTCTCCTTTGGAACTAAAATCCTCTTCGTATTCTTGAGAGGTGTACGGAAAAACTTCTACTTCGTAAGCAATTTGCAATTCTTTTGAATCGTGCACGGTACATAGTCCGATTTTAAACTATTCTACGAACAAGCGCGCACAGTAGCGTCTATTCGAATAGAATTTCTTCAACCCCAAGCTATTTTCTTTACTCGCTCCTCCTCCAACCATTTTCATAAGATTACAAATTAAATTGGCGGCTAGAACAGTACCAAAACAGATAATACTGATTATTAATGATTTCCTTCTGTCAGTTTTACATCTGAAATAACGAAACTGCATGAAAACATCGGGTGCCATACATTTTACTTATTTTCAATAAAACTTGCACTAAATAATGATTTATTTTGCAACTTGAAATACGTGCTCCATAGATAATGTTGTAATAGCTGGAGCGAAGCTTTTTTGTGTCCCTTTAATGAGGCAGTATTATGGAACAGCTTATACTTAGTTAATATCGTAGAATGCAATATCGCTGCAAATTTTAACAATAGAAAGTCTGACAGCCGTAGACGACATCATTTCAGCGTTCAGGTAGTTGTTACAAGCAACGGGGACAGACGTTGATGTATACGTAACGGGCGCGCTGATAGGTCGTCGAAACGACGATGCATATGGGTATTCCATTCCATCATTGTCAAACTGCGCGTCAATCCAAACATGAAACTGACAAACCGAATTTCAGTAAGTTCCACTTGCAACGGAATCGCGCAATTATTCTAACTATAGTGATTATTGGAAATGGTGTGTTAAATCAAATAACTATTATATTTTTCTCAATCAATGTATTTAAGATAGCTTGAAGGAATGTCCTTTCACTCTGCAATGTTCTCTTGAACTGAATTGAAACACCCAGAAGAACTGGGTACTTATACCTACGAATGCGCATCGTCTCATTTTACAACCCGGGCAATTTTTGACTCTCCAAGTAGAGTCCCATCTGGTTCTCTTACTATCTTTATTAGCAAGCCTTAAGTTTCTAAGAACGTTGAGACAATTTTTCTCTAGCATATTTTATATTCACTATCAATAGCAAATATCCAACAGTGATATTATTAATATTATGTTAAACTTAGTATTCTTACAGCGTACCTTTCAAACTATCGTGTGTATGGAAAGCATTTCAATATATGTATTATATAAATAAAGGTGCATACATTGGATGAGATATGCACATTTTACAATATAGTTAACAACAAAATAAGATGTTGCAAAATTTCGGTGTATTAACAAAATCAATATTTGGTATATAGGCGTTTAACTTTTAACGTTATACTTTCAGTAAACCATCATTTTTAATTATTGCAATAGAAGTTTTAACGCAAAATGCCAACGCTGAGAAGAAATTTCTGTATAATTTTGTTTCTTGATTTTGTATCTATAAAAAATATTATGTAGGGTATTAATACCTATTTATCGGAATATATTAAAATAGATTTACAAAACATAACGGCAGAACGTACCAAAAATGGATTTTGCGCATAGTGACAATGCTCTGTTTTGCCCCACACACGGGGAAAGAAGTTACATTTGATTTTGATTAAGACAGTTTTTACAGCTCCAAAAGCTCCCAAAATGAATCTTCATTTGTTGAGAGTTTTCTCGATACAAAATACTTTTCTCTCCACCATGTGTACGTGTTACTGCCTCACGATACCCATTTCTTTTTTTATAACTGCTTCAATGACTTTCCACAGCGATTCGTCGGGCCGTTCTTCTATGCATCCGAACCATTTTATCTAAAAATCAGGAGATATTAAAAAAATGTCCCCATTTCGTTCCAAATGTTGAATCGGAATTAATTTAATAATAATATCATTATTTGTCCAGGATTGATATTCATGAGCAAATAAATAAAAAGCTTGAAAAATTGTCTAACTGATAGCATTCAAGAGATAACAGTTTGAGAATTGTTATAAAAATAACTACTGTTGGAAAGATCAAAATTGTGGCCGATAAACTGATGCGCGATTCAAGTGTTTTCTTTTGTTATCAGTAACATGGAAGCATAGTCTAGTGTGAAATAAACGATAGTCTCGTCTTGCCCCGCGTTCCCATCTTGCCCCATCTTCGCTTGCAGGGGATATGTATATTATGCCGTTGTTCTTCTGCGAAGTCATTTAAATTGCGCTGCAAATATTTCCGATATTACTGAAAACAGAGAACGTCATTTAGGCGGTCTCTTCTAATTGTAAGTAAGAAACCCGGTAAACAGTTTTATGCCATAATTGACAGGCTTGTCAGAAACTGGTGGTACAACTAGAAAATGGGTAATTCTACATCAGCTAATAAATCGAAAATGTGGAACAAAATTTGTACATATAAGGCTTTGTTTTCGAGAAAATCGACTTGAAATTTTCGCCCGATACTCGTACACTTTACTGTGTCACGGCGCCTAATGTATTCCGCTGTACTGACTGACTGTCTTCGTTCAGATTTGTATTTATTGAATTAAGTAATTAAGAACACACAATAAAATAGAATATTTACTTACCATAAATTTTATGATTACAGAAAAATGTTGCCCATTCTGCTGAATGCACGATTGTGCTCTACGAACAAACGTGTAAACGTGCCTGGAAATATGTTTTATTTTGCTTGCGACATTTAACAAACATTTACCGACAGCCCAAACAGATAATTTAAGGTAATTTTGAATAAACAATTATATTCAACTTTAGAAGAAAAAAGAACCTCCGTAAAATGTAGTATCAGTAACCTAGTTGCTACGTCATACTGCGACTTTTATTGTTTAACCGCTGCTAAGTTATTCATTGTACATTTATGAATTAGTGTAACATTGTATACCATTTAAACACTATGCAACTCAATCTTTTAGTTAAAGTTCACATAACGCACAGTAGTTATGTATTTATGTTGTCAATCAAGGAAAAAAAATGTTTCAATCAAGTGATACTTCATTAAACAACGTGTAACAAAGAAATACAAAAAACTGTGGGATTGGAAATACTGCGTGACTGTTTCGAATGATTCCGAGGTGTGAAAGATATGTGTTTGGTGCTGAGTACTTGAGAAGATCGTGTGAACGGAGGGTGCAGCGATCCAAGGATTCGGGTGGACGCGATCGAACGTCGCGAAGGAATATCTTCGGCGTGTATCTTAAATGAGTGAGAGCAAATGAGGAATAGAAGGAGAGAGAAAACTAAGAGTGAAAGAATATATAGAGTGCATGATGCATGCGCGAGGCAGAATTAAGGGAGAGTTCAAGAGAGTCGTATCGTGAGCGGAGTATTGAATTGAGAGTATTGTGAGTATCGTGTGAGAGTCGTTGTTCGTTGAGAATTGTCGTGTGTCGACGTTTTATATTAATAAATTTAGTGTTTAATTGAAGGAGACTGATGTCTTAATACCCTACCCGCCCTCTATTCCAATCTACGCGAGGTTTGCAGGAAGTAACTTCTACAAAACTGACACACGCCGGACACATCATAGCAGGGGAGTGATAGTTCATTATTCGTTGCGCAAAAAATAGTACCCAAGCAATAAAGATTGCAAGAACAATTTCTTCGCTATCTTTAATAGAATCTGAGAAAAACACCTTAACTAAACACTATTATTATATGTATAATACACTGTATATAACCTATCCCGCATAAGAAGTTGAAATGCAAAGTTGGTGTGTACTAGAGCAAGCGTGCAGCGTTCCGCGGTGCTTCAAGCCACGCGATACAGCACAAAGCTGCGCAAGCTTGCGCGTAATCATGCAAGACGATCGTTCATGCCCGTAGTGGTTCATAGCACCCGGACTGTCCACTATGAATCGTGATGTTACAGGAAACATCTAAACCGATAATACACAACCTTTGACGCATTGACATTTATCGGATCTTGCCCGATCGTGCGCAATTCGACGCAAGCTTATTTTGCAAACCTCGAGGGCGTTGATCTAGATTTTCGCACACCATTAACAACAATGTGCTCCAAACATTAGTGTACGGTTTATGTTATAGATAGACAGTATATCGTCGATTTACTTCTCAACTGATCCATCCCCATTAGTCTGTAACTGAGAAAACTGAGTTGCAAGTTCAAGAAGCTTAAAAAGTTTTGAGATTGTTTGGAGTTAGGACTTAAAGGAACTGAATATTTGTTGGGTTCTAAATAGAATTCTCACCACATTATGTGAATTGGGTAGAGCCAGTTTCTTTTTTTTAAGGAGTTGGTGTAGTTAAGCACTAGGGCCACGTTATGCAACTACATAGGTGCTTGGGGTATCCTAATAGCAACGATCAAAATAGATTGGTATTATACAGAGCACGGCCTGTAAAAGGGTACACCCAAGTAACTCCATTGTTGATAGACATATGCAAAGACTGCTTAAGGAGAAGCTAAACTAATGGAACAGGCGAACGACCTAATTTTTTGGTAATTTCTGATAGAAGATGAGCTGCAAATGTAATATTCGTGCAGCTCGCGAACAGTTCCGACCAGTGTAGGCACAGCGTGAGGAGTAGTGGAGACTAAGGTGCCTGATATTTAGATAAATAAAGGAGAATCATTATTACAGTATAAATGCTCTCGGCGGATCGCCATATATTTCAATTGTTACTGTTTGCTTTGTACTATACCATACAGTTTCTTTTGTTTATTAGTTCAGGAATATAATACTGTATCAAGCATCCCTACGTATCAGGCCTACGTAATCTCTGCATGCTTGGCATCATTAAAATGAACAGCCACATTTAGGTGGTTTATTCCACTTGAGGTCATCGTGTACAGCTCTTATTAATTGAAGTAGAACCATGTGCAACGATTTCACTTTTCTAAGTATGATGGTATGGCATAAATAGCAAATTGTGCTTAGATAACCAAATTATGTATCACCAATTACGTTGGCAACCATGTATGCGTAGAAATTACGTGCATTACTGAAATGTAATTCTACTTCCACAGCAACGTAATTCGATGGACCTCGATGTCATTGAAAATGTTCAGAGCCCACTCGAATCCCTTGTCCACTCGTTATCGGACAACGCATTTTCCGATATAGAAACAAAATTTCAAAATATTTAACAAATGATGAAGATGAATATACCAGAAACGATACGATTTACAATTTTTTTTTATTACTATGTCTTCTCCAAGAACTTTACAATTTGTCCATTAAGTACATTCGATAAATTCATAAAACTATTGTGTGGATTCACGTCACGCAGATGCATTTCTCATGAGACAGCATCAGCACAGAGTTGCAGCGTATTTTGCTGGGATAGGGGGTCACTGGAGTGTTTTCTGCGCAGTCTTCTAATAATATCCACAGCATATAGCTTTTTGGCTAGATCACTGGGATGATTGTTTATTCTTGCTTTACATCTTCCACTCTGGAGCTGTATTTCTTCAGTTACGGGCTTAACATTGAGATCCTTCCGAATTTCGTCGTTACGCACGTACCAGGGTGAATTGACTACGGTCCTAAGTATAATGGATTGGAGTGCATCTAGTTTAGCTATGTGGCTTTTCGCTGCCATGCGCCATAGTTGTAGGCCCTAAATCCAAATCGGTTAATTAGTGTTTTGTATATTAAAAGTTTATTGTCGGCGCTTCATTTAGACTTTTTGCTAGCTAACCAGTACATGTGTGGGGGCATTTCCCACATACACCGCTAGGGGACGAGCACGACGATCCGGCTCCCGAAGGTGGTGGTATAAGTCCCCGCGAGTATATATATACCCTCCCACCATTCCATACTATCCCTATGTCTAACAATAAGGCGGGGCCTGCTAGCATACATTACTGACGAGTCCGCGCTAGCAGACCTAGGACGAAACGCAACGTTCTTCCTTCCTCTTTTCCCGTCGTTTCCTTCTTCCACAATCCCTACGACGACGAAGCCTCCCACACATGTTTTTCCTCTTGAAACAGATTTGATATATCTTGGCGCGTATGTGGTACTTCCATGTTAACCGTGAACCTAAGTGCATACCGAGGTACTTAATTGTCTTGACTTGTGGTACAATAACCTTATTCAGGGTTACAGATGGAACGGTATTTTTCTTTAAGCTAAAAGTTGTATATTTACATTTGTCGGTGCTAGCTTTTATGTTCCATACGTTCAGCCACTGTTCGATTTTTTATAGATGTTGCTGGAGTGTAGACGATGCTGTTTTCAGGATCTTCCTGCATGGCTAAGTTGGCTGTATCGTCGGCAAATGTATGTAATGAGGTGTGAATAGGTGTGAGGTGAGAATATTCTCTCACTTGCAGCTTCTCTCTCGTTCTATCCCTCATTCGTTCTCACTCATTCGCACCCACACCGACACACACATCCTTGCCACGTGTCACAGGTCGACAACGGGTCACCATGCACTCAAAGCTTCTCGTGCATTCCCAGAAAGCATTCGCTCTTTCCTAGAGATAAACATTCGTTCGACATCTCCACTAACACTTCTCATTCTCACCTCACGCTACATTCGATACTTCCAGTCACACTACGGGTTTGCCTTACACCTAAGGCGGAGACGTGGCGCCGGCTTATCGCCGCCACAGAGGTTTCTTGCGTATCAGGGTGTCAGCAGTATATGTATACTGTATAGAGGGTGGCACAAAAGCCAGGGAACATAGGGGAATGGAGTCTAGCTGGGGTGATTCTGAACAACTTTCTCCTTGACCAACATGTTATTTATAGTTTCGTTTTTGAGTTAGTAACGAAAAGCACTGGCCAATCAGAGCGCCCGTGGAGCGCGCTCGAGAACGCGAGTCTCCATCGCGCTCGGTCGTGGTCGTGAACCAACGCATTGACACAGCGACCGAGTGTCGCGTGCTCTAGCACGCGCTCTTCGAACGCTCTGACTGGCCAGGGTTTTTCGTTAAGAATTCAAAAACGAAGCTGCAAACAACATTTCTGTCATGAGACAGTTGTTCAGAATTAACCCAGCTATCCCCAATTTCCAAGACCTTCATGCCATACTTTATCAAATGCTTTCTCAACGTCTAGGAGCAAGGAAGTACAGTACAATTTTTGTTAAAAGTCAAGAGAGATTTTGTTCATTATTCTGTGTATTTGTTCAATTGTAACGTGTTCCGAATTGATGCAATGGAATTAAGTCTATTTCCATGATAACTTTTTTTATTTTGGATAAGACTATTTTTTCCAGTGTAGTAAAATTACTAAGGGCGTTTAAATTGGCTCAGAACAATAAAATGTAACAACAAGATATATATTTTGACATACATAAGGTTCATAAGATAACATACATAAAGCACTCGATGCAGGGGCGTAACATGCTTTATAGTGACACCAGTCGGGTGTCCCCACACCAGTAGCTTCGACATTATCGAAAGTAGTGAAATTGGTCTATAAGATGCTGGATTATGTATCTCTTTTTAGGTTTGGTTAGCATAATAAGTTGTGCTACATTCCAGTTAACTGGGAAGTATCTAGTCCTGAGTACTTGTGAATTCAAGATTGTTATCGCTTTCGGCGGGAGCTCTTTGCTGATTCTACCGTTGATTAGGTCAAAGGCAGGAGTCTTTTTCATCTGAGTGTCTTCAACGATTTTTTTTTACTTCCTTTAGTGTAGTTCTTGGGACGTCTTCGATGAGGTCAGACTCATTCACACTAGGTGAAGTTTTTCTTGATAATTTGGGAGATGTTCGTGCTATTGGGTTCGAATGTGTTTTGCAGGTGTTCGGTAAAAGATGTGACTTTGTCATGATTGTCCCTTGCCCAATTGCCCTATTGTCAGCTTTCTTTATAGCAGGTACAGAAATGATTGGTCTTTCTAATCTTTTAGTAGCTTTCCATAGCGAGTACGCCGCGTCTTCATTAGGAGAAAGGATGGAGATATAATTGTAAAACTCTTCATTACAGTGGTTCTGTAATAAATTTTTTACTTCTTTAGTGATTGAGTTTAATCTCTTCTTGTTACCCGGGGTTTTTTGCTTTTGCCATAGATATTTTCCTTTACGTTTCACTTTGATTTTGTTTACTATTTCTATTAGGTAAGTAAAGTATTTCCTTTTAGTTTCTATTTGTTTGATGGCTGTCCAGGCGGCGCTTTTGATTAGACTTGTAAGATTAACTATAGCAGATTCTATTTGTTCGGGGTTTTTTACGGATATATTAATTTATATGATCTTCAAGGTATTCCTTGAACTATTTCCAATTAGTGCTGCTATTGTATACATATGGTGTTGGTCATGTCAACATTGGATTGTGTAGATAGTTGAAAAGGATCGGGGAGTGGTCAAAGGTGAGATCTAAAGAGGATTGTACGTCGAAGTGTGATTTATTCAAGGCTTTGATTATTGCGAAGTTTAGCAAATCAGGAGTTTTATCGTAAGCCGCCGGCCAGTATGTGGGCTCGCCAATTGATAGCACATATATCTAGTGATAATTTCCGTATCGTTTGTTCCAATATTTTACCACGGGGTGAATTGGTTTTGTTGAACAGAAATTGTTTGACTGAGAGGACAGTATGCAGCGGCTAGCGTGATATTGCCGTCAGTTGTCTTCATAGTAACAGAAGTAACTTGTATGTGTGTGTCATTGAGGGTGCTGTTTCGAATCGTAGATGATATAAGAAGGAATATTATTGTAGTTTTTAGCAGTGAGATGGCTTTCTGATATGAGTATATTGTTAATTTTGTTGGCATGTAGAAAGACTTTTAGTTTCTATGTTCTTTGCTGTAGCCCGTTAACGTTCCAAATTGCTATTTTTAACGTAACAGCCGTTTTATTTATTTAAAAGCATGCATTTTAGAAGTTATATCGCTTTATTAATTTGTTGAGATTGTTGACTTAAAAGTTTAGTTTGGTTGAAAAGCATATTGCTTTTAAAAGCAAACAGATCTTTTATTTCTGACATATCAGTTGCAGGTTCGTAGTCGTGTATAATTGTGTACGTTTCTTCTTTTAACGATTGTGCTCTAGTTACACGAACATAGGCCCTTGTATTTGTGTTGTGTTCTTGTCTTTTAGTGCTGTTATGATTGTTCTCGGGAACAGTTTGTGTGGGAAGTTTTAAAGTATCTGTAACTGTTTTGCGTCCAAGTCTGGTATACAGTTGCTGTTGTAGTTGTTTCCTGACTATGGCAATTACAGCATTTAACGTTATTTATTTTGGGAATCTATTCTGTCTGGCGCTTGCCAGCATATTTAACGCATGCGGGTATGCTATTGCAATAATTTTTGGTGTGGCCATAGGCTTGCCAACGGTAGCATCGGGAAACGTTCCTTTTTATTCTAGCAGGTTCAAATGATACTATGGTGTTAAGCAGGATATAAATTTTGCATATGTCCTTATTGTTATCACTAGGTTCAAATTGAATAAAGAAAAGTGGCAGTGGCTGTTTTGTGACCTGTTTTACCATGCTATTTATTTGCCTTACCTGATGGCTGAGTTATGTTAGTTCATTGGTGATTGTGGCAGCGTTTGTCGTAGGGTACATCCCTCTCAGTACGACCTTGTAGCTTTTGTGTTCTTTTAAGTGGTACGTATAGAAGTTGGCATTTTCCCTTTTAAGGGCGGAAATGATTTTACTGTAGCTTTCAGTGGTGGTAGCTTGTACCTTGATATGACTGTTTTTAAGGTGTTTTAAAGTCTAATTCTCCTTTGCTATTTTGTCCGAGCGATCAGAAAGGGGGAGAAAGGATGATTTGGGCCTCAACGTATAGCGCTGGTAAGTTTCCAGCGACGTTGAACACTTTCTGGTGTAACATTTTCTGTTCGTTCATTTGGGGTTTCCTGTAGTACACTAAATGGGTTTTGAACTGGTACATTTATCAACCACTTTTCGACTTGTGATTCTTGGTCCAGATCGTCCAGCGACTTTAACCTGCTGGCTCGCGGTTTATCAATTTCCATTGAGTCCGTCATGGCTGATATGTTGTCTTGCCTATTGTTGATGGCGTATTTGTCCCCTATTTTGGTGATTTTTAATTACAAGTCTTTTGCTGTTGCTACTTCCGATTTTAACTTGCCAGATGGCAAGTTACTCCAATCGCACTCTTCCACTTACACTGATATTGTCAGCTGTACACATGCACTGATTATTACTCGCATAAACACCTCTTATTCCTCTGACTGCCTAAGCGAGACTAATCTACAATTAAGGCAGGGCGGAATCACATAATATTAACATCTATAGGCCTGGAAAATTAATTAGACTTTGTCACCGGAGGAATTAAAATTATGGAACCAGTTAAATTAAATTCTTTGAGCGTTGGAATTGAGGTGGTATTCTGGAGTCTTCAACATTTCTAATTATTTCAATTTTCCTTCCAAGTTCTCAAGCGTGACAGGCGCTGGGGCCGTTCACTAGTTGCGTCAAATTCAACGTCAACGCATTTCACTCAAGTAATTTATCAATAGCGTCACAACTTTACGCATTGTGTAGACCAATTCCAATCGCTTCTCTGCTCAACTTGCAGTGCAAATACACTATTCACAGTCAGTGGAACACTGAATACGTTACCATTTAAGTCAGAGCTCGGAAATGAAGGTAATTATAAATAATAATTAGGAGCAGTGTATGCAATTCGATTTTGCGACATTGCTATTAATTTGTACACATACAATACATAGTTATAATTTTAATTTTAGAAGCTTACAATTTTCTCTTATTATATCGTCTATTCTGTTCACCTGTTAACAGTTGGGTGTATTGCTCGATTTCCTATACATATTCCAATTAAACACACGTACTACACATTCTGTATTCAACATTTCACGGATTATTTGCTCACATTAATTTTTAACATTTAAGTAAATATACATTGCAAAGATCCAATTGTGCTATGAAAAAATGCGTTCTGCCTTAAAGTTTTATGTACTATATCGTTTTCATTTTTCTATTCTCGGATTTGTCAGATTTGTCAAATTTGTCGGATTTGTTACCGCTTGTTATTGATCGAAACACTTTCCAAAGCATTTACAAAGGTCATTATACGTGTGCATTACAGTATTATTTGACATTCTAAATTGTATCCTAATGTTACATTGATCACTTGAAGCAACCATGGATAGTGGAAATTCATATCGTAAGGAATTCTATTCCATTCAGTGCAACGCAACGTTCAGCAATCCGAGCCATTGTACATAGCTGGGCTGCTGTCACGGTGGCAATAACACTAATCATGCTTCAGGCACTTTAATTTTGGTGGCGACTAAAATTTGATAGTTCAAACTGAAGCATATTAATTTCATTGGATTAAATGCTCGTGAAATATACAGAGAAACACATTAATGTGGGATGCAAGAATTCGTGGAAATGGTATGAGAGAGCTTTGTATGAATCGTGTGTTGCGCGAAGTGTGAATGAAGAGTGTTAGTCGAAACGTCGAATGCGGACCGAGTGAATGTTCATCTCGAGGATAGAGTGGATGGTTTCGGGGAATACGCGTGGAGTCTAGGATGAATGGTGACCCGTGGCCGAACTGTGACACGTGGTAAGAGTGTGTGTGTCGGTGTGGGTCTTAATGAGCGAGAACGAATGGTGAATAGAATGAGAGGGAAAATGCGTGAAAGAATATATGCAGTGGATGATGCGTGCGAGGGTTAGAGTTGAGGTGGAATTGAGACAGAGTTGAAGCGAGAGCATTGCTGAGGTAGGATATATTGTGTTGTGAGAGAGAGAGAGTAATTAAGTGTTATTGAATAATAAAGTAATTTTACGAGAAAGTAAAGGCAGTCACAATTTCCCCTGAAAAATAATCCTACATTAAAGAAGTAGAAAAATCGCATTCCAATTATAAGTTTGGCAATTAGAGTTCTAATGCGTTTTATCATAATGGACGAACGGGTGGTATGGTAATTTTGTCGCTGACAAATGAGCAAAATGGATGATATTGGAATCGGAATGACGCAAGCTTAATAGGAGATAAAAAATTTAATGGGACAGTCATATTAACTCATTGACTGCTATGGGCGCATATATGCCAGGCGAGAGCTATCAGTGTAGACTATGGACGCAAATGCACGCACGGCGAAGAAACAAATGCATATTGCGCGAAAAGTATTCTGTCCCCAGCGATCGCTACTGCGGGCCTGATGCCGCTCACGCGAAGCGCTTCAACTTGAAGCAGTTAGCAGTCAAAGGGTTAATAGCAGAAGGTATATGAGGTATTGAGATATGCGCAGAATGTTACTCGTTTATATTATATTTTACTGTAGCTTCGTATATTACACAGTAAAGAGCTG
Source organism: Nomada goodeniana (assembly GCA_963969485.1). Taxonomy (NCBI): domain Eukaryota; kingdom Metazoa; phylum Arthropoda; class Insecta; order Hymenoptera; family Apidae; genus Nomada; species Nomada goodeniana. Next base: position 9,080,010 of record OZ018306.1, read on the forward strand.
TCTATTTATACCCATCTCCGTAGGCCATTCGAAGGTAACTGGCAAAAAGGTGTTTTATTTGAAACCTGTACTTCTTCTGTACTCTGTGAAACTTTACTAGTTTATGATACCACGTTACATAGTACAACACCGCGTCTAATTGAATGCAATGTAACAAAGCTTTTAATTCCATTTGCTAGTACATCGAATTAAACTCTGATTTTTTAAACTGCAATCTTACAACCAATCAAGTTTCTGAGTGCACTTTTGGTCCAGCTTTATTGCAACGGTGAGATCCATTTTTGTTGGCAAAATATTTTGCTGAGAAAGTAAACTGCTGCAATAGAAAAAGTGGTCGACGTATACTTTATTCCGAATGTCTATAAACCTAAACCTCCTTCCGAAATGTTTCTGGGGCCGACCAAGGACGCAAATCGAAGGCAACAAATATCAAGTAAGGAGTTCAGTTACTTTTCCTTATGTTTTAAGTCGACCGTCAGCTTAGTCCTTTCGCATGGTCGTGCTAAGTATTCTCAATCCTTAAGAAAGTGACTTTTGTTTCTTGACCCATACGTACAGGGTATAGGTATGTACATGCACGACCCCCAAATGTTTACGGGTCCCGCTCGCTTATCGGCCTCGTGGCGACATTTGCCAGATGAGTAAGCGAGGCGCTCCAAAGCCTCGGGTTTTCTTACAAAAGATACTCGATAGCAATAGAATCGCGGCAACAAAAGAGCTACGCTTGCGTGCAAAAGTGTAAACAATTACCAAATTCTAATTTCGGACATACAAATACAAATGAAAGCACCTTTTGTTATTAACGGAAAAAACTTTGTTTTCGTTTCGTATTAATTCATTGCTACATCACACAAAACATGTTTTAATCAAGCCAGCGTGCTTGCAGGAGAGCTTCGTGTATCGCGGTAGATACCGTGCGTGGTGGAGGAAGAAAGCGACGGAAAAAGAATGGGAGGAAAGGAGCGTTTCGTTCTGGGCCTGCTAGCAGGACCTACCTTGTTATTAGGCACGGGGATAGTAGAGAATGGGCAGAGGTTCTATATATGGTCACCCACGCAACCACGTTCGAGAGCTCGATCGTCGTGCTCGCCCCCTAGCGGTGTATGTGAGAATTTCCCCCATACAGCTAATAGCTAATTACGGTAATACTGCTAATAGCAGTATAACAGATAACAATGGAAATAGACAGCCTTTAGGGTGCGAACAGAAAGTTGAAAATATTATCGCGAGAAACAGCTCATAATATTTATTTGTGTTGAAGTATTTGCACCTTGAAAAAAAGTGATAAGAGTAGAACAGAGGCGAAATGTAGCAGCACCAGATTAGTAAGAGTGTGTATCATCGTATCTCCTTTTTTAATATTCTTTCCTACGGCGATAGTTAGTAAAACGGAAAAACTCAGTTACTCTGACGAAGTCTAATTAACTGTAACTGCCTTAGTTGCACGGACTCCGCATAATTTCCAAGGAAATTATTCGATGCAGTTATTTAAAGTATATCAATAAAAGTAATTTTCTCAGTACTTGGCACTTCATTTTGAAGTTTTACTCATTGTCAGTCGATTTTTCATGGTTTAGTTGATGGCAAATATTCATATTCACCATTTCTTTATTCATAAATAAACAATGGAAATACAAAACACTAAACAATAGTTCAACCAAATAATAAAAATCTTAGATTTTAAATAAAATAAGCTAAGGATCCTCGTTAAACTCAAGTCTAAGGTTTATTCCTGAGTTTAACGACATTTTGAATGCCTGTTTATAATAGTTTGACGCAAACGTATGATATAAATTAATTAATAACTCAATGATCATCATTTTTTTACCATTATTTTCCACTTTCAAGTTACAAATACCTTCGTCTCTACTTTGAATGCAGTGTATGATTGCTTGTTCCAGATCTTGAAATGTATTCTGCAAAATGCAATAACGTGGCTAGCGGAACCAAACAATATGTCCTGTAAACTTTCGAAGACCACAGCTACTGGAATTCAAGTATATGAAACCGTAAGGCAAATGATAGTCCCAGATCATTAGGAAGACCAACCTGCGTTTCTTCCACTCAAGAATACATAAAGTTTTCAAACCATCCTAAATAGGTTAAACCGTCCTGAACTCAACCACTTATTATAAATGTATAATAGAATGCCCTAAGCATTGCGTCCATACAGGGTGACAGAACACTCAGGGAACATCGAGGATTGATGTGTAGCTAGGGTGTATATAAGCAACTTTTTCCTTGATAATAATGTTATATATAGTTTCGTTTTTGAGTTATTAACGAAAAAGTTAGGCAGGTTAATTCACGGACGAATGGGTAAGTTTAACTAGCTTTTCCTAACATGAAAACGTGTTACGAGCCGGGGCTGTGGGCAACGCCTAGACCGGCGAGGTTGATATAACCCAAGGAATACGGTTGAGAATTTATTATTAAGGTGCACGGACAAACCCGATGCGAAATCGGGGAGCCACTAGGAAAGAAGTTCGCAGACGAACCCGATGCGAAATCGGGGAGCTTCTAGGAGGTTGGCTTATTCACAGACGAACCCGGCGCGGAGCCGGGGAGCTGTTCGGAGGTTGGAAAACGTACGGACGAAAATGATGCGAAATCAGGGAGCCGTTCGATACAGACGAACCTGGTGCGAAACCAAGGGGGCTGTAGGATGGGTTAGCTTTCGTGGACGAACCCGATGCGAAATCGGGGAGCCACTGGCTTGGAGTATTTGTAGTTATTTTGTGTGGATAAGGCGTGCGAACGAACCTGATTCGAAATCAGGGAGGCGCAGGAAATGTTAGTTTGTCTCGTAACTCTAAATTAATATTCGATACAACTCGAGCGGTTAAGTTGTATCTGTGGGAACGTTAGTACTGATATAAAGGATTACGGGGTAAAGATAGGTTTAACGAATCTACTCGATTTAATGGTGAACAAATTATAAATATATATTCAAATCAGTCGTCAGTACAAATGTAATTGTCGCGATGAAATAATATTAAAGTGTGTAAGTTACCTAAGTATTTGCACGGTGTTGACGCACTGGTGATGCGGGGTCTGAAAGCCGCTTTAAGAGTATGCCGAAAGAACTTCAACCGGACTAGCGGATTCTAACGGGTTAATCTATGATTCGAAAGGTGCGCTAAGCCCAATCTCACTAGATATAACTGACTCTGTACGAGCGTGGCACGACGTGACTCTACGCGTGACTGTGTAACTCTGAACCGACGAGGGTAGAAACCAAAGGGTTTATATACCCCCGAAATGCGTGGGAACGCATTAGAACTTTCCATATAAGGAAATTGAGGAGTCTTCGTCGGACCACGCCCGTCTTGGTCATAATGCAGCTGGTCGCACGTGTGCTCAGGACCCCTTTTTCTGTTTATGATAACCGAAAGAATTTTAGGGCGTTTTCCCATCACAGACGCGAGCTCGAAAACGCGTTGAGAGCGACGTTTGAAATATTCTTCATACGTAACAAACGTATTGATAAAAAAAAAGTATTTTTTTCAAAAGTAATAAAACACTTCATTCCTTTCGGATAATGAATAAACGTATCGAACACGGTTATTACACGATTTATTAGTGTATTTCTTATTCATGAATAACGAATAATTCCACATTATTCTTAATTAAGACGATGTAACATTTGCCGCATGCTTTCCTCGGTACCGTCGATGCCCCCATCACGGCCAACCGCGAGTGATCGGTTCGCACCTGATTCTCATTGGCCAGTGTTTTTCGTTAATAACTCAAAAACGAAACGATATATAACATTATTATCAAGGAAAAAGTTGCTTATATACACCCCACCTATACGTCAATCCTCGATGTTCCCTGAGTGTTCTGTCACCCTGTATAGTGACATCATACTTATATTTAAAAAAATACATAATATGATCGAAATGTATTTATAAATGCATAAAGAACAATATTACTTGCGGTATCGAATTTCATGCAGCAAGTTTTTTTTATGGTGCGTGGGATTTTCATATTTTACAATAAAGGTAACACAATAAGATTATTAACTTGAATGCGCACTTCATAGTATTAGATACCTCTTGTATATTTCTACTAAAGCAACCGTAAATTGTTTCGCATTTTGTGTAGGTATACCAAACAAGTCTCACCTAAAAGCTATGGTGGAAGCTTTTTGTAAGTGTGCTTTATGACTGTTAAGTGTACTGTTACGTGCGTTTTACGAGTTCAGTCGTAAGTCCGAAGCCGCAGAGGAACTAAACCAACTAAAAAACTAGAACAATGATCCACATTCCACAGTACTATTGGATTTCGTTGCGAAAGATTTTGAAATTCTGCTGATTAATGTGTCAAGAAATACATAACTCATAAAAATGTTGACTGTGCTAATTCTCCTGCCAGATATGTATTCTATTAATTCATTCAAAGAGTATTTTAAAAATATCAAAAAGATTGCAAAGTACCCTAGAAAGCATTATAATATAATATAACTAATTATGCATTGTTCCTTTGGATATTTAACAATGTTATTGTATAGAGATTTTGACAGACTACAAAATGGAGAAAGCATTGAGCATTTTTCACTAATAGCTACCGTAATTCATTTCACATTACTGGGAACTATAACGCAAATGGTATATTTCTTATCATTTCTTTCAAGTAAACTCTGTAAATTAGTTCTTTAATTGTGCAAGTTTCGTTATGCATTCTACTCCGTAGCATAACATTCTGTAAATATTCACCATAATAAAGTTGGTATCTAGCCGCAGCGTGTAACAAGCAGTTTATAAATAATTGTAATCCACCTTTATGTCTTCACGGAATCACAACTCTCTTTTACAAGCTATCTGAACCGTACTTTTCTGAGTTACAGGTTTCCGCAATTGATATTATTCTAATAATTTCGCATTATTTTTTTATTTTAACACATGCAGCACGTGAAAGTCAAGAAAATAGGCAGGTCACTAGGAAGGGGAGGTCACAAACGGACAGACTACGATTTTAATAAAACTCTGCAGGATTGAAGAACAGTGAAAAACATTAGATATGTAGTTTTTTTTAAACTGCGGCAACTCCAGTTTAAGGGGTGAAACCACTCTCCAAAGTTGATCCTCTAAAATGCTACCACAGAAACGGTTTGAGGTAGGCAACATTTTTTAATATTTTCGTTCACAACGTGTTCATTAATTTTTCCCTGCATTGAAATTATGAAAAAATTCAACTAGATACTAATAGGACTCGACTAACTGCAATATGACACGTTATATTCTCAAATAAAAACGTTGACTTTATTCTGATGTAATAGAGATAAATTATATGTGTATAAATATAACAATCCGTTAGCACTAATCCTCGAAAGAAAGAGAATAAGAAAATAAAGTTAACCCTTAATAATATTATCTTGTAAAGCAATAGAAAAAGAATTACTACATGTTCTGTGGAATTAATAATTTCCCCAGGAGGCAAGCACAACTTGGTCTTTGTCCTTTCTCACTCACATCGTAGTCCAGTTCTTTAACTTCGTGCACACTTACACACCCTTAGTCCTCCCTTCCATCTCACGCTTACACTTACATACTCTCGCGAATAAAAACATTGTCGAAAACTAAAAAAAATACATATTTCTCCGTCTCAATCTATCAAACTGAAGACTTTGCTGTACAAGGTGAATTACGGCTTTAGATGGTCGTATATATCGAGCTTATTGTAAGTTGAAGACCGATAAACTATTTTGCCATGACATTACTTTGTTGATAGGTGCAACGACGAACGTAAAAAATGCCATCGCACATATTATAGAAGCACATATGTATACGTGGATCGATACTTCGGAACATTCTGCGCAAGAAAGTATTAGAGTGTGTATAATGTTTCAAAAATGGATCTGTGTACAGGGTGAGTCATGGATTTGATACGGATGCAACGAAATGGCGTATAACGGGATATTCCCCAAGACTTCACTCTTTTCACCAGTGAAACGTTGCATCGACAAAATGCAAATGCCCCTTTTTGTATAATGTTAAAAAATGAATATTTCGTGAGATATTTGAAATTTCGGTATTTTTCCGTGAATTTAGGTAAAGAAACAATTCCGCCATCCTCCGCTGATGACATAACGGAATGAATTAAATTACATCATTCAAGCACAAGAAGTGACTATATTAATTTCATTATGGAAAACATGAAAAAACAATTTATAAAATGTTTACTATATGAAGGCTATATGAGGTTTACAAAGAAGTACATTTGTACTTTTAGATGAAAATACCTATGAAACACGCCAATGAAAGAAGTGAAGTCATAAGAAAGGAATCCACTTTTTCTTCTATACTCTTTTCTATCTCTAACCAAACTTGTGATATAACCAGTCCAAATTCCGAGACACATCCCATATTATTTGGATTTTTTGACTTCGAAATACGTACTCACTCGAAACATGTAACACATGAGATGGAGTCTTCCCATTCTATATTTAAAATAAATTTCCATATTTTTATTTTGTGGACTTAACGGATTTGGCTAAGGAATACGTCAGGAATACGTTTTAACAGGTAAAAGTTCAAAGACAATATTCGGTTACAAACACAACCTACTATTCATTTTTCACTATTCATTTTCCACTGTAATTGTTCTTAAAGATAGTGATTTTCAAATTCGCGGTAATGATTTGTACTTGAGTATTTACAATAATACAGGAGCCTCTTTCCTCCGAAATTGTGAATACACATATCATCATTCTCTTCGCAGTTGCTTCCAAGATTTGTATCAGCCTGTCATTACCATAGACAAACAATTAGTCTTAAACCGTTAAACTTTAAAATGTCATGCATTATTTAAACTAATGTAGTCTTAGACACGTTGCAAAACGTTTTAAATATGTTCTCTACGAAAGTTGCGGTTTCCTCTGCCCTGGTTTACCTATTTAAACTAGGTCAACAAGTTGTACAAGCAGCCAGGAGCATATGTAAAATATTGAAGACGTTGAAGTTAGTGATCGCGAATTGCAATACTGGTTCGCGAACTTTTGAAACGGAGACGGCGCTCGAGGACGAGGCGCAGGAAGTTGGCTTCTATCGACAGAAAATCAAGTTAGTATCATAGAAAGCGTACATAGACTTGATAAAAGATGTAGGGATACTTGAAACAGTATCTCAACAATATCTCTGTATTTTCGTTACTGATTTTATCATTAATGAAATATGATATCGGATTTGTAAGCTCCTTTGTAAACCAAATGTAAACCAAAAGGTGAGCCGTTAGCCTGTAAGACTGAAGAATAAGCACTGCATTATTAATATACATTACTTTTTATTCTTCTGTTCTGTCCTTAGACGGAATTTGTATTTATTTCAAGGCGCCAGGATTCTGGAGTATGGCGAGACTTTTCATAGTCGAGGCGCCAGTTTTCCTGGCGTACAAGTCAAAGAGCCTCTTGGTACTCAGGCGATAAGGGCCTGTGAGGCCCGATGACAGAATTAGCGGTCCTGCGGCGACGCTGGCGACGCCCGCGTCGTAGGGTTTCCCACGGCGAGTTTTTCCCTTTCCCTAATTATCAGGGGAAGGTATTATTTGGCACCCTTGGTGGTCGCTATGCCGGATTGCACCAATAAAGTACCTGTGTTTTAAAAAACATATAGAACTCCACCCACTCGGAGTCCACCTTGAAGAGCATGATGAGCCTTTAGTTTAGTTTACCACTAACCAGCGTAAGAAACAGTTGTACCTAGCCATAACACCGTTGTCTATCTACTAATAACCGAACTGTAGTTCTCAATAAAGTATATCGCATTGATTAGGAGCTACTGTGGTTACAGTTCTTCAAAGGCTCTCTAATCGCCTAAAAGTTCTCGCCGCCAATAATTTGCCGTCGGGAAGCGCAGTCTAGGCAACTTACAATTGTTAGACGCGCGCCGTCGTTACTGTTCCAAAAAAGTGACGTAACATCTTCGAAACATCTCCTTCCCAAAGAAATTAATTTTTTTTTATTTGGACAAAACATATTTTACTTCAATGAAGAATAATACCGAACAAAGTTGTATTCCAATTGTGTTTGTATTATAAAGCTGATCAAGCATGTCTATAGGTTGCGCCCGAGTGTCGATATTATTCGAGTCTTCTTCTCTCTTTGTTTTCACCTGTTCTCCAGAATTTCACATACTCGCAGAATCGCACGTTTCGGTTTCGTAAATAACTCGTTCTACAAAAGCACAGTAAAATTACAGTAACTGACATTGTCAGCACTGGAATAAAAAAAATTACGTATTGTAATGGCGAAAATAAAGAATCCTGATTTCTGTCAAATAACACGTATTATATGTTATGTACTGTTCAGAATTGAGAAGAAGTCGAGCGAAAGGAAGGCTTGGACCCAATTACAAAATCGGACCTCGTGCATTTTCACTATTCACTGAACTGGTTACGTTTGCTAACCGCGATCTGCAACGTCGTGTGGCGAAGAAATCGAACGAAATGTATTGGAACTAATTGCAAAAGTCTTCGAATAGAGCGATAGCGAATGATGAACTGGCGTAGACGCGGTTTCAGCGCGTTCATCTACTATTGGAACAAAAGTTAGGTTTCGATACTTTGAAAACTTTGCCGTCCCGTTAATCTTGTTGTCAGCTCTAAACAATACCTAATGAATCATCAAATATGTAGAGTGGAGTAAAAATACTAGAACGACTATTATGTACACTACTGCCATGGGCTATATATCGCGAATTTACTAAGAGGTAGAATAAAAATGTTGATAAAAAGCTAAGTGACATAGTAACGTCTATTTTCCTACGACTTCATTTTACTGTGTTTTGTTTGTTTAATATTGTAACGTAATATTTTCTGACAGGATGGACCGGCAAGTCGATGCGAGTAAAACAACACATATAATTCCAGATGCAAACCGTCCCAATTGAGTAATCAATTGTATTCTTGCCAAAGTCATCAAGTTGTAAAAATTTAAGTGTGTCAACTTGGATGCTTGAAGGAAAGGATATAGCTGAGTAACCACTTGTAAAAATATGCAGGAAAACAGCATCCATCTCTCGTGGTGAATGTGGAAGATGTCGCTGCTACTACACAATGTGAAACAGTTACATCAACGGGCCAAATTAATTGCACCCTCTCTATAACATATGGACATGTAAATAGTGAATGTAGATAGTCAGACGAAAAATTGTACTAGCAATCGACTAACCTGCAATAAATTTGAAGGCTAATAGCAGGCCATTAATCGCTCAAAACGACTTCAATTGACACATGTAATGATAAAGTCGAAAATAAAACAAATGATCGTGACAATAATGACGGCAACATCGGCCGATCCACCGCAGTTCTTGTTAAAACAACCGAAATGATTTGCAAAATAATCAATAAACAAATCCCCACGCTGAACAAAAGTACTTGTACCAACAATCACCGGAGACGGCACTAACAATGGAAATGAACATAAAATATCAAGTCTAAAGTCAAATACAGAGAGCAGAGAACATGCAGGTTCGAAAAGAACAAATGTTAATGGAAACTTTGGAATTGGTTGTCACTTCGAGTAAAGTAATCAAACTATCTTTCAAAACTTAATTAAACGCAAAATTTAATTTAAAGCGCGAAAGATTATTCGTACGATACAGGAGCTAGAATATTTATGATTAATAAATATACATTAATTTATACATTGAAACAAATGAAACCAGGTATGTAGTGGTCATATAGCTTCTTTGTTTACCATGTGTAATTTGCCCCTCGTAACGATTCTCCTAAACTAACCTAACCTAATACGAAGGGCGTGATAGCTTAGTTACTGTGTACTTAAGCCAAGTCCAGACTAAACTGAAGCCGCAGAAGAGCGCGAAGCCGCGCAACTTTGTGCACAGTCATGCCAAATGATTGTCCATGTTCGTTGTTTCATAATGTCCAAACTGCTCGCTACGAATCGGGATCTTACAGAATACTCACCGAAGTGCGCGCATTCTTGCCACAATCAGCGCAAGATTTAGCGTGCTAGTATCTATATTAGTCGTGTATGCGTACCCGTATATATTATACATCCTTCGCGGATGCCTGATTTAAAATCCGTGATTTTATACTTTTCACGGCGCAAGTTAGTTTGTACATATGTAAATTATGGTTTCAAGAAAAATGTGTAAAATCAATTAACAGGGGCAATCATTGGCATTAATATGAAGGGCATCGGTTCAATTTAATCAAAAGAATGATATTAACCGATCTTAGATGATAGTGGGGATTGAGGTACCTGCTAATACAAAGGTATTGATGAAAGTAGAATTTCTAGATTAATTTCTATCTTAATGGAATAAGATGTGTGGGGTTACTTCCCCCATACACCGATAGGGGACGTGCACAATGAGCACGACGATCCGGCTCCCGAAGGTGGTTGTATAGGTCCGCGGGACCATATATACAACCTCCGACCATTCCCTTCTATCCCTGTGTCTAAGGCAGGGCCTGCTAGTACGCCTTACTGATGAGTCCGCTAGCAGGCCTAGGACGAAACGCAACTTCTCCCCCTTCCTCTTTCTTTTCCCGTCGTACCTCCTCCCACCATCTGTACGACGGACCGTCGACTACCGCACCCCTCCTCAGATGTTTTAAAATCTTAGAGGTCACACAATTTTTAGGCAAGTTAATGATTTGTGCATTTGTTATTTGAAGGACTCTTAATATTGTTTATCAATGGCGATCCAGTGGGTTAAAAGTTCAGTATTTCTGTGCTACATGCGGTCCTTGGAAACGTGGGATTTTATCCGTTTGCATGGTGGCGTACGTGACCGTCATCGGTTGTCGAACCGTTACATCCAAATGTGCCTACGGAAACGTTCCGGTGCATGGCATGTCTTTTAGCTGTTCGGGCAGGAAATACTCTACGTTCTAAAAGCAAACAACGAAAAAACTACTTATTCTCGAAAATAGTTTTATTTGGCGATCGTGCCATATACCTTTGTACATGACGTCTAGGGTAGTCTGGGTGGCGCATTATTCCAACGCGACAAAATTTAATTTCGTTGTTTGCCTATTGCGCGTGGGCGACACGAAAAACAGTTCGTGAAATTTTCGTACATTCAAGTTTTCCTTAGAATTTCGTTATCTCGGACACAACAATAAACTTTTGTTTCTTTTGATGTAGAACAATGAAAGAAAATAACACTTTGTATGGTCGAAACAAAGACAACAATGACGAGTACTATCGACGTGAACTCTCTTTTGTACTTGCATGATTGCACAATATACACCATCTCTCTACAGTTTGGGTACGCCTATCGCAATTGTACTATGCGGACAAACACAAATTACAGGACGTAATGCTTCACCTCAACCTACTTTTTTCATATTTTCTTAAATCATTTTCAGTATAGGAATTAATAGTGCCGCACTTGCTTTATATAGAGCAAAATTTTTTGTCAGGAAAACCGCAAAATAGTGAAGTTCATTTGAGCGTACAGTATGAAGTACTATCGACACAGTAGCAAAGGGCTGGGACTTTAGAAGGAATCGAACGTCCGACAGTAGCAACTAAATCAGAAGATGAAAGAAGACAAAAGAACTGGAATTACGTCACAGAGTTAGCAGAATAAAGCCTGGTATTTCCTCACGTTTATTTTAACGCGAGGTGGGAAGTTAACAGCTAGCCGACAATTTGAACTCTCGCATTTGATATATTCAATAATTAACTGTATTTTTCACTTTATATTGAAGTGATAACTGTGTACGGAAGTGAACTTATTCGGAGGATATCGATAGCTACTTGATCACGTTAATATGATATTGAATTAGTTTCATGGCACGTGTTCTAGCTATTGAGGGCTATGAACCTTGAATATTTAAAACGTGGTTAATAAACTAAATTGATCTCGCCAGGGCATACTCCAAGGCATTCAATTAATCGACGAAAAACTGCTTGTTCTTAGAAATAGCTTTCCCTTGCGAACCTGCCGTAAACCTTTGTCCGTGGATCCTAGTGAAATCAATGGGGCACATTATTGTGACGCAACAGGCTTAAATGCCCGAGCAGAACTAAATGCGTAATTACTTTCACAAACGGAAAGTTTAACAAAGTATAACATGTTTTTTAATCAATTTGTATCTTAATGTACATATCTTGAAATACAAAACAAGAAAAGTAGAGCGCTAATATTACATCAAAGGTAGAAAGTTAGGAATACATTCTCATTAGCACGAGCACTCAAACTTTGTGGTAGCAGTACATACAATAGTGCATACATATACCGACAGGGTAAAAGCAAAGTTTCTGCTCGGAAAGCGTATACATATGCAGCATTCAAAAGTACAGTCCTCACAAGATTAAAAATCTCGAAACATCTTCAAGGACAAACTTATTGTTGGCCAATTGCTTCACTTTCTATTGGGTTACAACGTTCACTAAAACAAAAACGTAAGATTCATATTACATGACCTTGACAGACTTGGTGTATTCTAAAACTAACGAGCTCGTAATTACAAAAGCGTTTGCATGTTGCACTTTTGATGACCAATATGTCTTTGAAACAAGTTTTCCTAAGAAAGAACATACGATTGAGAATCTCCTATCTTGAGACAATGTTGGTAGTGTAGGATTGGAAATACTGCGTGACTGTTTAGAACGATTGCGATGTATGAAAGGTACGTTCGGAGCTGAGTACTTCAGAAGGTCGTGCGTATGGGGGGTACAGCGGCCCAAGGGTTCGGGTGGTCGGGACCGACCACCACCGAGGAATGACTACAGGGGTGTGTCCTAAATGAGTGAGAGCAAATGAGGAATAGAATGAAAGAGAAACTAAGAGTGAAAGAATATAAAGAATGAATGAGGCAGAGCTAAGGCAGAGCTAAATAAGAGTGAAGAGAGAGAATTGAAACAGAGCGTAGTGAAAAGTATCGTGTGTTTGAGTAACGTCGTGTGTCGACGTATTTATAATAAAGCTAGTGTTTTAATGAGAGTAACTGAAGTCTCATTACACCACCTGCCCTCTATCCCAAACTACGTGGGGTTTGCAAAAAATAACTTCTACAGTAGTATTAATTGGGCGAGTGCTTCAATCAGAAGATTGCGAGATCTCCAGTATTTTCAATTCTACGTAAATCCAGCAAGCGAATTATTAATAAACCATTGTTCAGGCAAATTGTGATGACAGAGTAGCGCATGCGCATTATAACATCGAATCAATTTTATACGAATTACAGATGACGACAAAGTGATAGGATCATCCATTTACCACACCCTTCTTAACACATTGTGTATTTCTCCTCTTCATTGCCAAACAGAAGTAATTTGATTTTTAATTATGTGATTTATTAATAAGATTATTTAAAAAAGCAGCGTACATATTTATTTCGCGGAACGCAAAATTATTTTAAATAATTAAGAAATACACTTCTACGAACGTTATGTGTTCTTCCAGTGTTTTCTCTATTCTGATCAACCATTTGTTAACATTTCTAAATAAATGTTTCAATTAATTGGAAGTGGAAAACTGTCTAGTGTTTCGATTAATTAACGCGCTTGTTCCGTCCGTAGACGGAATTTGTATTTATTTCAAGGCGCCAGGATTCTGGAGTATGGCGAGACTTGTCACAGTCGAGACGCCAGTTTTCCTGGCGTACAAGTCAAAGTCAAGGGCCTCTTGGTACTCAGGCGATAAGGGCCTGTGAGGCCCGATGACAGAATTGGCGACCCAGCGGCGACGTTGGCCGCCCGCGTCGTAGGGTTTCCCACGGCGAGTTTTCCCTTTCCCTAATTATTAGGGGAAGGTCTTATTTGGCACCCTTGGTGGGAGCTATGCCGGATTGCACCAATAAAGTACCTGTGTTTTAAAAAACATATAGAACTCCACCCACTCGGAGTCCACCTTGTAGAGCATGATGAGCCTTTAGTTTAGTTTACCACTAACCAGCGTAAGAAACAGTTGTACCTAGCCATAACACCGTTGTCTATCTACTAATAACCGAACTGTAGTTCTCAATAAAATATATCGCATTGATTAGGAGCTACTGTGGTTACAGTTCTTCAAAGGCTCTCTAATCGCTTAAAAGTTCTCGCCGCCATTAATTTGCCGTCGGGAAGCGCAGTCTAGGCAACTTACAATTGTTAGACGCGAGCCGTAGTTACTGTTCCAAAAAAGTGACGTACGGTCGAAACAGCGCTGATTGTTCCAATATTTTCACCTAGCTTTTTCCAACCATTGTTCAACGACAGTTGCGGTTACTTATGAGTATTATTCTGCTGGAACACAAATTCTGTAGTTTGAAATATTTAATATAATTCGCGGAGAGTTATGGAGAGTAAAATCGCTATGATAGCAAGGCAATTAATCAACCTCGTGGCCTTATGGAGTAACTTGTGGACAATAGATTTGTGGATTGAGTCTAAATATATACACACTACAAGTACACTAATTATATGATAAATAATTAGGCCAGAGACTAGTGTCATAAAATGGCAATGCTGCCATTATTCTGTCGCCGTAGAATACTGTTGGACGTTCATTTCAATTTTAAAATAAATATCCAACCCTATTATACCCTGTATCCTACGATACACTGTTTAAGTCAACGTTGATATATGTATGTAACAATTTCCACCTCGATCGATTAATATAAATTGTGCAGTAAAACTCATTGATGTAGGAATGTGGGGCATACGAGTCTTTTAGGGTCATTTAAAATCATTTACAATTGTTCGATATCTGTATGCTCTAAACGACCAGAAATTCTTTTGTATCTAAAAAATTAACCATGGCCGTCAATGTATCAGTTCATTCGACCTCCCAATGATGAGCCATGTTTTACAAATATACAGTAGATATTAATTAATATTTTGTGATTCTTCGGTTAAATATGTAACAATTTAGTATATTTAGTGTACGCTATCCGATTTGAAACTATTTGTTCCTGCGCATATTCCAGAGAAATTATCTACTTTATATAATACATCTACTTTGAATTAAATATGAATAGTAGGTAAACATATGATGCATATGGCTCCCAATTGAATTTCACTCAACAACCCCCAATCTATTTGCATGCTTCCTATAAAGAGCTCAAATGTGCAAACGTCAGACACTCGTCATTCTATGGCGATTCGTATTCTTTAAGGAATTAGACGCTGAATGAATGTCGTTTACATATCACGTTCTAATATATTATCGTTCGTATCGGTGAGACAATACTAATGCAGCAGTTAAATTTTCTTGTTTATTAATTTTTCTAAATGTAACTTTTACCAATGTATTTGCCAGAATTTTCTAATTAAAATGAGACCAAACGCGATATGGACCGAATTATATTTACTTCTGGATACTGATTACATACGTACCACAAGTACAAAAACACGTTGCTCTTTTTAAAATAATAATAACAGGATAATGTAAAATAATAAAGCACATATATATAATAAATATAATAATACATTGAAATAAACAGGATACAATTTGCATTATATTTATTTATTAGAATAAGAATAAAAGCTTAATGCAAAATAGTAACGTGCGTTACAATAAATACTGCAATACATTGGAATACATATAATAATAGATTAAGATAAATAATAATAGAGCGTTACCTTAAATTGTGACCAAGGCCGCATGTAAACGTAGATTCGACACCCTGCTTGGTTATATGAACCAACACTGTTGCATATAGCCAAGCCTCCGGCCATCACCTAGGTGGGGGGGATAGTCAAATTGCCTATATACAAGCAACATGTTTGGCATATAAGCAGGTTTTGCTGTAATGTCTCCATATAAGCGAAAGAAAGAAAGAGCTTTACCGGCAGCGTCGAACGTAGAAAACGACAGCGAGTAAAGATAAAGGGCCGAGCAGCTCATCTTTCCTTTTCACTAGATATCCTTTTCTGCGGTCGAAACTTCTTACCGTTAATTAAGCCAGTAAATATAGTCCAAATTATATCGTGTTTGGTGTGATTTTAATCATAAAAATGTCAGCTATGCTATGGAAAAGTTTCGTAGCAAAAGGATGAGAAATAGCAAAGTTTCATCGTTCAATTAGTATTGCTCATCGATATACCCGAGCCCGGTTCGCGTTACATTGATCGCCGAGCAAACTTTTTCACGTCTTCGGTGGTATACCCCCCAGTAGTGGGGATAAACTCTTCGTTTATATGGGATACCACATTTTAGCTCACGTGGAGACACTACTCTATCTGTTTACTTAATAGGACATACTTTACTTGCACCTTGTTAATATGTACTTGGATATGCACTTTAAAAAGATATTCGACATTACATTTTGTATCTAGCACGTGTTTGCTATAATTCATGTATTCCTCTTTAAAATTATAAATTCTTTGAAGCAGATTCCGGATGTTTCATTAATACAGTCGACGTAATTATACGCCTGATAGTTAATCGTCATAAAAAATATTTCAGGCCAATGTTATCCTTTCGATGATAATATAATCTGGCAAGTTTATGAATATAAAAATAAAGAATTCTATGGATACAGAATGCTCCATACAAGGTACTCTATCCAATTGTACAGGCAATGGCATTGAAATTGCGGAATATAATCAAAAGTTTGTGAAGCCAAATGGAATGTGTAAGAGATTTCGGCTGCGAGCGCCCTAACTGGGCATCTGGGGTACGTCAGCGCGGGACCCGATAGCGCACGTATCCACAGGACACCATAGGCCGGAGTCCCTTGAAGCCATGGCGCCGGGAAAAACCCAGACAACGCGTCTTTTTTGGCGATCACGATGCAACAGGGCATTCTGGCATCGATCGTCGAACGGAGCAGTCGTGATTACAATTTAACAGAGTGTAAAAGGAGAAATACTTGTTTTGACCGCGTAAATAGATCTGTCTTATCTATTTACGCGCAACTGCATTCTCCTACGCTTTAGTATTGCATTGTATACTTTGGAATAAAGAGAATAGTACTCTTAGAAATGGATCTAGTGTTGCGCGAGTCTTTTACACAAGTGAATAGGTTTATAAGTTTTCAAATTCAATGTTTTAAAAATGCAACGCTATCTTCTTTAGGTATGTGTCTAACAATGTTTTTCATTTTAATTATTACAACGCGAATTTTTTCTGTGCACGATTAATCTAAAAAGTACTTTAGCTAACTGTTTAAAAATAACATTCGCGAGTTTCGCAGCTTCCTTTGTTCATCTACGTTGAAAAATTGCAATATCGTACTACAACTGAAAGAATAATTATGAAATTAACTTTGTTTTAAATGTAATATCCTATTTGAAGTGCGAGAAATGTTGAAACGAAATCGTTCTTCTTTCACGTTTTCATAACAAACAATATTATTGTGAATTCAAGTTAATTTAAATATTTCTGGGGAGGTCTTTCTACCTGTGAACACGATGAATAGCGCACGGAATAAATACAGATAAAGAGGTGCATATAAGTGAAATGTGAAAGCATATGCCCATATGCAGATTGTCCCAGGAACCTCAAAGCGTAAAATTGTTCCGTTAAAACGCCTACATATTAATCCTTTCTATACAGAGAATGTATACATGTATAAATTCGATTAGATACAAATATTTGTTTGCATTTAGGAAATCTGATTTGTCTTTGAAATTTTTCTTTGAACTGCTAAATCAGTTTTCCAACAGTTTCTGATTTTGTTACGCGTTTTGCTGGCGATATCGGTAACACTACTAAACTCGTAGATGAGCCAAGTGAAATTAATATGAGCTTAATTGCAATCTTAATGACTTGATCGATAGCCGATAGATCATAATTGATATGATTACTGCACGAACCCCGGGGTCGCTTGTTAATACGTTCCGTATTTACGAGGGTGGACGACGCGTCGCGCAGACTGTAATCAACAACCGATTGTTTATCGGCAATCAGTCGCCGCTGTAGGGTTTCCAATCATCTCGTCATTTGACAATTGTAATTGAAACATATCAGCTGTGATGTCTGTTCAAAGTACAGCACAAAGATCAAACAGCGTACGTAACTATTTTAGGTTTCTTGATTCCATTCCACTATCTAACGTTTCCTAACATAAACTCCGAAATCACATGAAGTGTAATGTGTACTGGTGCAGCATGATAAGCAAGTACGCATAGTTAGTATTGGTCATTATTAAATAAATTTTCACTCAAATAATTGTGTCATTTGAAAGTTATTTGTTATTGGAGCTTTCAAATAAAAAGTAGATGTAATTATTTGTTACTTAAACAATTCTAAATCAATTATTTTATATAATACAATTGTTATTTATATACATCTACAATTTAGTTCACCCTTTAATTATTATTTACTTAATTATTTTTTATATTAAATTATTTATTTAATTATTATTAAGCGATTAATTATACAAGTAAATATGAACTGCGAACTGTCTATTGGAAAATAACCATATTAATTTCGTGTAGTTATAAAAAGCACACGAAGAACATACAAAAACATGTGATATTCGAAGCTCGTTAAAATTGACTTTCCTCCCTTTTCCTACGTCATGTATTATAGTATTCCCTTCTCCTAATGAAGTAGATACAAAATTTCACGGTAATAGTGTACCTACATTCGGCTATCGCAATCGAATTGCAATAATTAATTACAATCTAATAAAAGACTGCTATCAAAATAAGAATAAGTAATTTTTGTATAATGTCCAATTACATTTTCCAAAGTGCACAGACAAGGATATCGGTCCGTGTTCCAACTCACGTACCCTTTTACACAAGAAATCGATTCATCGAATCTTCCTCTCGAGATTGGATGCCAAGGACGGGTTTGAGAAGCAGTCAAGTGCGGAATAATTCCTGAAGGTCTTAAGGATGCATAGAGTTTGAAAGCAGTCTAATACGTTCAAGGGCCATCGGGAGATCCGCGTCCTATCTTCCTTGATTCGAAATCAATTTATTATTAGAATCTACCAGGTTAATATTTTATAATAATAATTGCAAAATTTCCATGAATGATATGAACGAAATGACCTTGGGCAAATCAAGTAAATAAACTAAACGATGTTTACCTATTAAAAATGTAACAAATTTATCAATTGGGCAATGTGCCACAAAGTTATTAAACTCAACACCAACGTATTTATTGTAGGTATAAACAACTTATGCATATTGGTATGAAATTAGAACAATTTGGTATAGAACTGCATAATGCATCAAATTGTTTATATACCTGAATGCACATAGAATTCGGTGAATATTTTACGGGGAAAATTAGGGAATCATAATTTTTAATATACTGTATAAACTATTTGAGGTAACAGAAACTATGCATAGATGGTGAAAACAGGGAAACTTTTAGTACAGATTTATGTTATGGTTTTTCATTTTAACTGACAACATGGCGTAATTTAAAACGTTACAGAGTTCCCTGTCCTTATGCAGTGATAACATTTTTCTGTTTAAACAGTGTATCTGTTTTAAATCGTTCACCGCCTTTAAGTGTGCGGCCCATTTTCACCACCCATATGCGGACTATTGAGAGTTAAAAAAAGGTACACGTCGACTATATTGGCACTGGTCGCTTTGTAACAAATTTCATTAAAATCGCCGGGGGATGGTCCGTTGTAAATGGCCGTTGTCGCCTTCTATTGTATTATGGTCCGCGTATCTAGTGACGTACATATTTCGTACGTATTCAGTATAAACGCGAACTTCGTATGTTATGAAATTAATTTAAGCTGCATAATAATTGCAACCCATCAGTGAAAATACAGAGATGTTGCAGTTCCAGCCACTGAATATTACGTGACTAACAATAAGTAAGAAGTTTAAAAAATCGTGAATAAATTCCTAGGTAGGCTATAAATGACACTTTTAGACTTAAAATAAACGCATTCGTAGTCGGCATTAAATTCTTTCGAAGAATAATTGCATCAACACTAGTGGCCCTGGCGTTTCTTAGCCCATATGATTGTAAAGAGTTTTTTGAAACCATATATTTATATTATTTTTATACGTTCATAATCAGCACAGTAACAATTTTCAGATGTAACTATAATAATATACACCTGTTCCGCGGCAAATCATCGGAACCAGCACGCGGAATGTATTACCCACCTAATAAAAAGTCGGCTAACAATCTGCAGGAAGAACAACCTTCGACATGCAGATGGTTAAGGCGTTTATGACGCGCTAGCAATAAAACTGTTTTTGAGGAAACCATTTTTGTCCATAATCCGTCAGGATATAACAAATTAAGCATATACGGCTTCAACAGTCAATTGCATGCGTCATAAACGTGAACTTCCAAAGGGGCCCACAGCTGTGTCCCAGCAGGCGAGACCAGGTCAAGCTCTGGGACCCTGGCGGAAATTACCGTGCGTTGCCAGGTCAGTCAAGACTGTCAGGGTGCACCCCCTCCTTCGGAAGGCGCGCCACGAGCGCAAAGAAGGATGGGTGTGTCTTCGTCTTAAAAAACACGCTGATTGGCATTTAGTCCCTTTTTCTAATATCCAATAAGCGTGATAAAAAGTTACTTCCGAGTCGACGTGATACGATACGCTCGACGAGGAAGTCAGTCGTTAATCAGGACTCCGAGTGTCGTGCATCAGAACTCTTACAGTAGTTACCAAGGACTCGTACAGTCGTCACAGAATTCCGTCGGTTGTTATACAGAACTACGTCGGTTATCTTTCAGAACTTAGAGTCGTGAGTTAAAGTTCAAACTGTCCATACTTAGAGTCCAACGCTCTCCGATTAGAAACTGTCACTTGTATTAAAAGTCTAGCACTCTCCATATAGAGTGTTGACTTATTACAATTGGAGTCCATTACTCAATTCATTATTCAGATTTAATACTTTACATTTAGAGTCTATACAGTCCACATCCTTCGTCTAAAGGAGTCTCTGACAGGGTCTTTCGCAAGAGAAGGGGACACCATAAACCTCCTTCTTCTTGTCCGAGTCCTTGACTCAGCGGTACGAGAAACCGTATACTCTGCTACCTCAAGACCCCAGTACATTAGAAAAGGAGACACCGTATTCTCTCCTTCTTCTTCTGTCAGTCTTTGACTCTGAAGTGCGAGAAGCAGCATGCTCTCACACTGCAAGACACACGGTGACGACTTTGACTCAGAAGTAAGAGAAACATTGTAATTTCGTAACTCAAGATATAAGGGAAACATTATTTTCCCCTAACATTATTTCACTAGATATTGTACACTCAATAGATCCGTTTTATTATTACGTTTTCCTTTATTATCAGTCTATTCGTACTCAGTAAAATATAAGATTCATTAGTCAAATCAATTTATCACCCCTATCTCTGTAAAAGGTCGTAGGGTCATACGCGTGTAACGGTGTCGATAGAAATCGAAACGGAGATTTACAACCTCCGTATACTGGGCTCCCAACGCATCCTGTAGTATCATCGAAGCCGCGTATTGCGTAAAAACAACACCGTATATACATATTGTCAGGGTTTTGCCAGGGAAAAATGAGTTGTACACGCACGTATTGAACTTATATTTATTGTACGTCTAGCAGATTATGGATTGAAAAGGAAACTACCATCAGGACACGATGTGTCGTGTGTGACGCAAGACAAAAGAAGCACATAATCACTCGAGGGCAGCAGGCCCATCAGCGCCGCGCTCGACGCTGCACGCGCACCATAGCAGAACGCAGATTGAGATTCTCACACATATGTATGTAAATAGACTTAAACATGAATTATAACTTTGAATAAAACGAATAAAGGAAACTTGACTATCCAACCAATATAACTTAACTAATGCAACTTAGGAGACAAGCATCAGATGCATTGCGATAGAAAATTTTGCAGAACTAATAAACAAACTAAGAAAGAGCTAAAAACAAAACTCCAATTTGTTTCTAGAGCGTTAAACGTGTGACTGAAGGTGAGGGAGTAACAAGACAATTATTAGTTTCCTGGACGTATAAATGTGTTGAAGATCTGAAATATATATGGATCTCATTCCATGAAAAACGGGGTTGCAATTAACGAATCTACAAATGTCATGAAACTCCTCAATTATTGAAAGGAAATATCAGAGTAATTATGTAGTAATTAATACATCTTTGTGCTGTAACACAAGTAATGTTGTGTTCTTGGTCCGCATTAGTTGAACATCAATATTTTATTTGACAATACATACGTACTCTTCTTTTAGAAGAAGTCGAAAGTTCAAGATTTAAACAGTATTTTCTGTTGAAGTAACAACTTATATAAACCTGCACGCTGCACCTCTATGTGGGAGTGCGTAGCGCCCACCGTCTGGTTACAGCGCGATTTGACCAGGCTACCTGGGACACAGATGATCTGCAGGGGAGCAATGGTGGCCTGCAGAACCGTGTCCTCTATTTTCTATGTTTTAAGGATAGTAACTTTGTTTAAAAAATATATTGTTGGAATTTATTGTTCTGAATAAAGGACAAAACTATTCTATTTTTCGTATATGGATTAATTGGTTTATTTTAGTCTGCCCTGGTGTATACATTGTATGTACAATGTCCGCGGAGTAAATGCGTCGCGCTTTTGTTTCTTGACGTGTGCAACCCTCACTCAAGACATTTCTTCGAAAGCGTTAAGACGTGCCTTTCTACGTGCCTGGGAAAATATAAAGAATAAAAGTATTTCAGTGTTTAAACATTATATTGGATCATTTCAATACCCATATTCCAATATATATAATAGTTCCTGTTGTTAATTATATTATACTTACACCGGCTTGGTTTCCCATAAAACTTCCAATCCCACATATAAACAGGTACAAGGAAATAAATAAAACAATCTTCAATAAAACCCAACTTTGTGTATAATTCAACAGTAGCAATAGCAATTAGTCATTCCTGTAAATATATTCATGTATATGCTCCATGTCTTCGGTACATCGAAACCATTTACATTTCAGTAACATTCACCAAAATTAAAACAACTGTTAGTTTAGATCGATGTGCTGTTATACAGGCTTCTTCAATCTACTATATTAAGTAAACGACATAACTTCATTAAAAACGAATGATAGAAAGGTACAAAAGACTGTAGATTTCTTGCAGCTTCTTCATATGTAAAGTGATTCACATAAAGGTCTGCTGTATTAATACTTGCCTGTAACCCTGTCATTATTAATTTGCATGAATGGAAGTACTAATTATCGCCGCTCCGACCTCCAACCTATATCTTGTTACGTACAAAGACTTCATCCCAAGCTTTTGACCCCGTAGGGAGTTGCAATGAACACGCCTAGAAGAAAGGTCGTCGCCCCAGGAACGACTATGGTGCAGCGAAATTTTGCAAGGAAAATTATTTATGATTAAATGCAAGCATATGCTCTATAGTTCTTCAGTACCATTTATTTGTATAAAAAGAACCCACGCATGAATTGTCGACCCGATTATTCAAGAAGACATGTTGCGTAATACCCTGTCTGATATTCAGACAATTTTAGTGACAAGATCGGGAACAGAAGTTTGAACAATTGTTGTATACAAAATTGTGCAGGATTTTTAATGCCAGAACACTTTTATCTGATCCGAATTTTTTAAAGCGCTGGAATGGGAGAAATTCAAATTTTGATTCCACGACATTCTATCTTAAAATAGATACTTCGGAAACCTTTAATTTCATCGACTTACAGTACGGGCCATAAAAATTCGAACAATCGAACTTTATTTATCTGTTTCCTCCTTTATGTTCCTTCGGATCTGATAAATTTGGGATCATTTTGTGTACTCTAATTGTCTCCAAAGACAGGTAACGGTTTGAACAATACAGCTCCGAACATTTTCCTTATTTCCGGCATTGCCGATTACAAATAGCTAGATATGAAATTATTGTAGACCTGTTAAACTTCCAACTTAAAAGAATGGTAAAACTATTAGTTCGAACGTAAATAAAAATATAAACTATCAGCGAAATTATTGTACTAAATAAGACCCCGTGGAAGAAGTTTTTAACGTAGGCCACAGTTGTTTTAATACGGTATACGTGTATCAACACTTTTCACGCCACATCTGCCACCTACAAAACTTGCTTGTCCGTCGATGTAAGTTTAATAAAGTATACAAACACCGTATACTTTTACGTGAGTCATAACATGGAGAAGATTGAGAAATGATAATGAAATTTTTTTCTATACATATAATTGATATTAATATCCAGCGCCATACGTTGTCCGAATACTTGATGCTTTATAGTACACGCAGGAAAGGGTGAACTCACTTGTACCGTAAAAATATTGAACATAGTTCTGCTATATTTGATAAATTATATTATCCGGATACCCCGGAACCGTTTAGAAGAAGTCCGTGTATGGACTTGGTGTTGTCACTTGGTGACGACTTGGTCAGGGCAAAGCCCGTGTGACGATTGACTTCCACGTCGAGTGTAACCATACACGTCGACTTGGCAGCGTTTTTTATGCACACTTATTGGATATTAGAAAAAGCATCTAATATCCAATCAGCATGTTTCGAAGGTGCAGCCGCACTCTTCTTTAGCGCCCGAATCGTGTTTCCTACAAGAGGGGTGTGTCTTTGAACGCCGCAGCGGAACTTCCACCAGGGTCCTAGAGCTTGACCTGGCCGCGTCACCTGGGGCCCAGCTGCGAGGCCCCTTTGGAATCTCACGTTTACGACGCATGCAATGAACTGCTGAGGTCGTGCATGCCTAATTTTTGCCACCTTGGCGGATTAAAGTGTAAAACGACTTCCTCAAAAACAGTTATATTACTTGCGCGTCATACACGCCCTAGCCATCTGCACGTTGCAGGTTATTCCTTGTGCAGATGCTAAGACGCCCTTTTATAGGGGGACCGATTTTAAAGATATGTTGGTTCCGCGGGTGTGCCGCGGAACATATTCAATATAAGTATTCAAATGTACACACATTTGACTACATATCAATCACGTATTGAGATGCAGAATTGAATTGTATATTGTCTAATTTATAATAACACGAAGTAAAGACAGGTCCAATTGGTGGACATTGGCGCATTGGCTAGGACAGGTGTTTGTGACACGTGCGCGTTAGACTAGCTATTTTTGAATCTAGAGTTTTTATATTGTTTATCAAAATACTATTATTCCCACAGTTGGTCATTTGGCCTCCTCATCCTCAATAGTTCTAAAACGCGGCATAAACAACGAACAGTGGTCTGGAAACCTCTTATAACTTTGCTAGCGTAGCAATCTTATTACAGACCGGATAGTAAAACGACTTCTGTTCCGTCCTAAAACCGACTGTACGAGGGGACGCCCCGGCCAGGGAATTATCAAGGACCTGTTAATGACACTGCTATTAATGAGACATCAAACATCCACCAGATACACATGTCTCTCATTGTTACAAAAACAGTATCCAATATAATCATCCATACGCCTTTAATTAGCCGTTGGGAATCGTCGAGATCGCGGTGTTAATAATAATTGAGGCATGGATTTACGACGCACAGTCTTGTGGTGCCTCATCGCGAACGTGACGAACATTTCCCATTATCTGGTAGATACTACGTACATTGCAACTGCACGTGTACTATCAACGCTTGAACTGTGTACAATATTGTATGGAACACATTTGAGTGTTCTTCATTCGAAACTAAAGCAGTAGTCAAATTCTTAGCTTAGAGTGAGCATACAATAATACATTTGAAACGAATCCAACTGTAAAGTTACAAGAACCATTGTAGTATTCCTAGTGGTTCCCTATAGTTGAACTGTAGGTTTGTCCACGACTCCCAACCTCGTAACGGCGCGGCGTGCCCTCCTATAGTTTAACAGTAGGTCCCTATCCGCAAAAACCAGTCTTCCTGGCAGTCCTCTATGGTTTAGCCGCAGGTTTCTTCACACTCTCCAATATCCTGCGGCTACCAGTGATAACCAAGCATTAGGTCGTCCGCAACTAACAAACTCACACAAACATAATTCCATGGCGACGCACCTTCTCGGCCGTTGCTCGTAACAATTTAACCATTGGTGCAGTTTGTATCGAAGTATCGAAGAATCTTATATTTATTATTCAATTGTGGGAATGAAAGGAGTACAACTAGGATACATTTTATAAATATTATACGAAGATGGGACTTATTTTGAAATTATGCTCACTAACATGGGATGTTAATCTGATTACCAATTAGTTAAAAGAAAAGTACGGTTGGAAGTTTCAATACTCTACCTCCTAATAGCTGAAATGAGTGCTATTCTCACGAAAAATTTGATGGTGGCTAGAAAAATGTCTAGAGATACAAATGGCATTTTGTCGTATTTTTTTTTTTTGGTTTTTACAGATGCATTTAAATGAAGTAACTGGAATAAAAAAAACACGAGGGTCTCGATTCCGATGGTGGATGTTAAACATTTCTTTTTATTTACCCCACCGAAGTTCGAATTACGTTTGGGTATGGTATATTTATAAAATTGATTGAATGTATGTAAGTACGTGAAAATATACCTTCGTATTTACTGTATATTTTTACTTTACGCGTATGTATTTATGTAGTACTGACATTACTAGCTGTAACTTCGTTAAAGAAACTCAAAAATTACAAAACCTATTGTCTGTAGGATCCGACATTTGTCAAACTTTCCAGGCACTTACCAATTGAGCACGGACTTAAATAATATTGAACAAATGAGCAAACAATGGACGGTTCAAGCTTTAATTTGCTTTTCGATCCAAAAAATTTGGATAAATATATTTGATTTCGGCATGTTACTAGTAAGGTAATGTTGCCCGTAGTGTAACATATTTGGAATCTACGCACCCTAATTTGTTTCGAATTCTTACATCGTTTCGACAAATTGCAAGGCAAAAGATTCTTCGCACACATGTTGAAAAATTGTACGCTATTCAGATCGAAAAATTGTTTTGTACCAAATTATAAAACATGGACAGTAAATTACATTACTCTTAAAGAGTAGGCAGCATATTAACTCTAACTATACTTAACTTACGAAATTTATGGGAAAATAGTATTATTTCAGAATATAAGTACATCAATAAAAATTACTTCCAATTGCGTACATATTTGATTTTCAAAATAGTAAAACTTGTGAGTGGTAATATCTGTTGCACTGCAGTACCGTCTATAATTATATACTTTGTTTCAAAAGTCAACCTGTTGTGCTGACTCAATTTGTTGCCCTACTGCAGCGTTTTTCAACCTTTTTTATCTCACGACACACTTGACCTATAGTTGAACTTTCGCGGAACACTTAAGTTATACCTGTATATTTTTTTTTTTTTAGTATATTGTGTATACGTGTGTCATGCAAGAATTCGTCGAAATGCTATGAAAGGGTTTTGTATGAATCGTGCGAAAGGAAGTATCGAATGTGGAGCGAAGTGTGAATGAAGAGTGTTAGTCGAAAC
Source organism: Nomada goodeniana (assembly GCA_963969485.1). Classification (NCBI taxonomy): domain Eukaryota; kingdom Metazoa; phylum Arthropoda; class Insecta; order Hymenoptera; family Apidae; genus Nomada; species Nomada goodeniana. The sequence continues at coordinate 9,107,279 of OZ018306.1, forward strand.
GTCGAATGTGGATCGAATGCTTGTTTATCTCAAGGAAAGAGTGCATGATTTAGCGGAATGCACATGGATCCTTGGATGCATTTGTGACCCGGGGTCGAACTGAGACACGTGGCAGGGGTGTATGGGTCGGTGTGGGTCCTAATGAGTGAGAACAAACGATGAACAGAATGAGAGGAAAACTGCGTGAAAGAATATATGGAGTGTATGATGCGTGCGCGAGTCAGAGTTGAAGCAGTGTTGAGGCAGCCCCTATAACTACCGCGTACAGCTGCGGTCGCCCTAACCATTAGGAAAGGGGCGAAGACAGCGTACGCGAAAGCAATGAGCTTCGCCAGTAAAATAGATCTGGCGGAGCTCAGCATCACGGAGCTGAGGCCCAAAAGGGCGGCTACCGGGGGCTCCTCCTGGAAATTCCGGGGTCGGAGGGGGCCGCAAAGGCGGACGCTCTGGCAGAAAAAATACGGCAGGCCCTGAGCGAGTAGGAAGGGGTCACCATGGCGCGTCCCGTGAAGATGGCTAAGGTAAGGGTCAGGGACCTGGTGGCAACCACCACAACTGACGACGTGGCCGCGGCCATTGCGGCAGACAGAGGATGTGGCCCGGCGGAGGTGAAGACCGGGGAGATACGGTCGTCTCCGCTGGGACTGGGCAACGCCTGGGTCAGGTGCCCGCTGCCGGCTGCGAGGAAGGTCGCAGCGGCCAAAAGGATCAGAATTGGATGGACCATGGCCCGAGTGGAGGCGCTGGCGGACCGCCCGCTGCAGTGCTTCCGCTGCCTGGAAACGGGACACGTCAGGCAGCGGTGCACCAGCACTGTGGACCACAGCGGGCGCTGCCACAACTGCCGGAGCCCCGAGCACAGGGTGGCGCAGAGCAATAGCGCGCCGAAATGCCCCCTGTGCTCCGACCTAGGAAGACCCTCGGATCATAGGATGGCGAAAAAGGGGTGCGCGCCCTCGCCCAAAGGAAGGGGGAAGCAGGGAGCCGGGGGGACAACACAAACAAAAACCCAACTGGCCCCCAAACTGGCCGCCCTGAGCCAGGAAGGGCGGAAGACCGCGTGGGCGGCAGCACCGGGGGCCCCTGGCCCCGGGAGGAAGGGAGCAGAGGAGGCGATGCAACCACCGGTGACCCCAGCCGCGACGGAGCAGAAGAGGCCCGTAGAGGGAGGGGCCATGGACCGGAGTCAGTGAGGGGGCCATGGCCCTGCTGCCGTTCTCCCTTCTGGAGAGCGGCGATGGATACGTCGCGGCACACTGGGGAGACCTGCTGGTGGTAGGGGTCTACGCGCCGCCTCGCTGGGACCTCGGGTCCTTTGAGGAGTTTCTGGAAGAGGTCGCGAAATGCGTCTCGCGGTGTCGGCTCCGTCCGGCTATCGTCCTGGGTGATTTCTACTCCAAATCCCAGGCCCGGGGTTCCCCCAGGACGGACCCGAGGGGCGAGGCGGTGCTGGACTGGGCGGCCGGCTCCGACCTCCGATTGTGGAATCGGGGGTCCGACAACACCTGCGTTCGCTACCAGGGGGAGTCCATTGTCGACCTAACGTGGGCTTCCTCCTCGGTGGTGAGTCGCGTAGGGGGCTGGAGGGTGGCGCAGGAGGTGTAAACCTTGAGCGAGCACCTCTATATACTAATGAAGGTGCGCGCAACCCGGGGCCGGGGGCCGCCAGGAAGGGGTAGGAGGGGTGTGGGGTTTGGGTCCCCTGATTCTCCCCCCTCAAGCAAGAAGATTTGGGCGCTGAAGCCCCTGGACAAGGACGCGCTGATGGCAGCGCCCCTCGTCGTGGCCTGGCCCCAGATCCTGGCTGGGCCGGTCGTGGACGTCAAGGAGGAAGCGGCGCGGTTCCAAAGGGGTATGGTGGCGATATGCGAGGCTGCCATGCGCCGGTCCCGCCCGCCGAAACGACGGGCGACGTATGGGTTGTCGCAGGAGATAGCGCGGATGCGCTATATCTGCGCTCGCGCCCGGCGACTATTGCAGAGGGCCCGAAGAAGACGACGCCGCGACCTGGCGAGGGAGCGTCAGCTGTACGACGGCTACCGGGATCAAGTGGTGGCCGTCCAGCTGACCATCAAGAAGGCGAAGGCTGGCGCCTGGTCAGAGCTCCTCCAGGACCTGGACCGTGACCCCTGGGGGCGCACGTACAGGATGGTGATGGGCAAACTTCGCCCATGGGCGCCCCCCGTGACGGAGACACTGGACCCCGTGTTCCTGGACAGTGTGGTGAACATCTTGTTCCCCCCAGACGAGGGGGCGATCCGACACCGGAGCTCGGGGTGTCGGATCCGAACACCTGGTCCAACGACATGGGGGTCACGGCGGAGGAGCTGGCTGCGGCCGTCAGGAGGATGGGGGACCGCAACACCGCCCCGGGTGCTGACGGCGTACCGGGCCGAGCCATGGCCCTTGCCCTGCGCGTCCTCGGGACCCGCCTCAGGCGCCTGTTCGACGGCTGCATGAGGACGGGGCGTGTTCCGTCCAGCTGGAAGAGGGGGAGGATGGTCCTCATCAAGAAGATTGGAAAGCCCGCCGGTTCTCCCTCGGCTTACCGGCCGATCTGTCTCCTCGACGAGGTGGGGAAGCTTTTCGAGAGGGTGGTGGCTTCCCGCCTCTCGGGACACCTGTCCCGGGTGGGTCCCGACCTGGCCGAATCCCAGGTTGGATTCAGAGGGGCGCTCGACGGTCGACGCTGGCGACCGCGTGAAGTCCCTCTCGGACTCGGCCACGTCCCCGGGGGGGTTGGGGGGGGGGTTCGTTGGTGGTGAGCTTAGATATCACCATCGCCTTTAACTCTCTCCCCTGGGGCCGAATGGGGGGGCGCTCGAAGAGCACGGAGTGTCCCTCTACGTGAGGAGGGTCCTGAGGGACTACCTGAGGGACAGGCGGGTGGAGTACCCGGGCAGGAGAGGTCGAATGTGCTCGATGGCGGTGGATCGCGGTGTCCCGCAGGAGTCGGCCCTGGGCCCCATTATGTGGGACATCGAGTACGACTGCGTGCTGCGGGCTTCCCTCCCGGTTGGCGTCACCCTGACGTGTTACGCAGACAACACGCTGCTGAAGGCCGCCGGGAGGGACTGGAGGAGGGCCATCCGGCTGGCTGAGACGGGGCTGGCCTCCGTCATCGATGGTAGTCGGGGGCTGGGGCTGTATATTTCCCCGCAAAAAACCGAGGCCATGTGGTTTCAAGGCAGGCCTCGGAGCGGGGGACCACCCCGGTCATGGATATTGGAAGGGGGGGAGTACGTTCAGGTTGGGGACCGAATGAATTACCTCGGTCTCCTCCTGGACAGCCACTGGCAATTCGGAGCCCACTTCGACCGTCTGGTCCCCCGGCTGGAGAGGACGGCGACCGGCCTTGGTCGCCTACTCCCCAACGTCGGGGCCCCGGAGAAGAGGGTGCGCCGCCTGTATCTTGGGATCGTGCGGTCCATGACCCTATACGACGCCCCGATATGGGCGTCTGCCCTGATGGTCAGGCGACGTAGTGAAATCTTGCTGCGTCGCGTTCAGAGGACGATGGCCATCAGGGAGGCCAGGGGGTACCGCACGATATCCCACGAGGCGATGCTGACATTGGCGGGCACCGTGCCCTTCGATCTGCTGACGGAAGGGGACGCTTACGTCTACGAGCGTCTCCGAGAACTCCGCACGGGGGGCGCGATGGTGTCCGTCGAGGAAGAGGTGGGCATTAGACGCCAGGCCCGACTGGCCGCGCGGAACAAATGGAGGGCGGAGCTCCTGGACAGGGGAGCCGCGTAGCGGCGGTCGGGGCGGTCCTGCCCAGCCTGGACGAATGGCTGGACCGCGGCAGAGAGACCCTTACCGCTCGGGTCACGCAGGTCCTCACTGGACATGGATGTATCGGTTAGTTCCTGTGCCGGATACGGGCCGAGACGACGCCGGAGTGCCGTATGTGTGGTGCTGCGCTGGACACGGCACAGTACACACTGCAGGAGTGCCCGGAATGGGCGGCTGAGCGCCGTGAACTGAGGGCGCATGTGGCGGCGGACCTCTCGCTGCCGAGCATCGTCAGCAGGATGCTGGGCAGTGGGAGGGCCTGGATGGCGATGGCCTCCTTCTGCGAGGTAGACCTTCGCAGAAAGGAGACAGCGGAGCGGGATCGGGAACTATCCGATCCCGCCCGACGTGAGAGACGGGGGGGCAGGACTCGCCGGCCACGGACGCGTCCGTTGGCGAGATCCCCCGCCCCTTTCGTCGTGTAAAGGCGGTGTCGGCCCGGGAGGCGACTGGAGGCATTCCCTCCTCGTCTTTCGGGCGACCTTGATCACCGTCCGTCGGATGGGTGGCCCTACTGTGGGAGGACGCTTGTCCTCCTGTTTCCCCGCAGGGCTGCCCGATAGCCGGAAGCAGCGGCGTGGACAGTGAAAGGGGGGTTGGACTCGCCGGCCCTTTTTTCGTCGGCGGGACCTACATCCCCTGCCCCCTCCGTTTCGAAGAGGGAAAAGCTGTGGCGAGGCCGAGGGTGCGGTGGTGTTCCCCCCTGCACCCCTCGGAATGGCGCCACCGCTGGCAAGCAGGCTGGTGGCCCACCAGGTGGAAACACGTTTCCCTCCTTGTGCGCGGGGCCGTCGGAGAGCCGTGAGCGGCTTCGGGTGGGGGCCCGAGCCTGGTCCTGATCAACGGCCTGGAGGAGGGCCGCGTCGGGTGTTACCCCCGGCGCGGCGGTGTAACAGGAAAGGTCCGCCTGACCTTCCCAAGGACAGGGGCTGTGACAGCCATGGCGAGGGGAGGCACCGGAGGTAATCTCGGGAGTTCCCCCAACAAGCGCAGAGGAGAGGTAACCGAGGTGGTTTTAGTCGGTCAAAATCCGACAATACCTCCTGCTCGTCCCCAGGGCAGGAGGTGTCTTTTGAAGATTTCCACCTCCTAATAAAAAAAAAAAGAAAAAGAGTTGAGGCAGCATCAAGGCAGAGTCGAGGCGGAAACAAGGCGGAGTAATGTGAGAATCGTTGTGCGAGTTGAGTATTGAGTATTGAGTATTGTAGAGTATTAAGAGTTGAGTTGAGTTATTAACAGACTACTAACCGACAGCAATAACGAATTGTTTTTATGAAAAATGATACAATCACAAGTTCCCCTCGAAAAAAATTCTACATACGTTTATTATAAAAATGATATATTCGTTCTATGAATTTAAAGGAGTTTTAATGTTGATATGGACACTTATTGTGCTTTGGACTTCTTTCGAAAATGATTGAATTAATGATCCTTGATAATTTACACTGGGACACCGAAGATCCTCTCATTGCACACTGGTTGAAAATCGCCGCCCTACTGTGACGGGTGACCATCTAGTAAATATTAAAGAACACGAGTAAAATACGTGGAGTAGAATTGCACAGAAATATCATAAACTTGTGTACGGCTTGTGGTCGTCATTAGCGCTCTATATGCGAAATTTACGAGAAAGTCAGAATTAATTTTTTGCAGCCGACAATTGCTTCAGTACTTAAACTGCTCGGAATTTTTAAGACTGCAGTCGCTCAAGGCAGAAATAAAAGAATTAACTCTGGCGCCTAATAATGTGAAATTTCGTAAGGCAAAGGGTTAAACTCTAACTGTTCTGGCGAAATTGCTGTCTGCTTCCGATACATTGACACTCTTCATAATCTGATACTCTGCTTGATCGCACTCCGATATTGCGTAATTTCAAACATGAAAGGTGACCTGAGTCGTTATTCCCAAGGTACTTGACTCCATCACCGGTGATTGACTCATTGCAACACATCTAAGAAGTATGCTACTACTCAATTTAAATTACAACCGTACTTGGATTAAAAGGCGCAGAAGTCATTTTCTGAGATTAAATCTCTCGTGCTCATAAAATTGATTAGATATATGCATATTTGCAAAACTGCCAACTGATTCCTCTTGATGATATGAGGTAGCGAAAAAGTTCATGCGGTTCTCCCGTTGCCGAATTTTTAGTAGCATCTCATCAAAGGAAACCTGCAATTGTGATTTCGTTTACTTTATTCATCTGCAACACTTTGTATACACAGCGTGCACTTTTTATTTGATGTGAATAGTTCAATATGTAGATAAAATGGAAAATGATGAGCGAGTACACAAGTGTTGGAATCGGCGAAATTTATCAACATAAACGGAGGAATGCAGTAAGATGTTAGATAAATCCGTTTCTGAAACAAAGCACATATAACATTCCATCGATATAGGGATAATAATTAATCTCTAAACACTATAAGATATTCTAAAAGCTTTCCATTTACAATCGAGCATAGCCAATTGCCTACAAATGTGCATTCATACTTCAACAAAGGCATATCTATTTAAAATAAGTCATAGTTTAATTGAAACTGGTGAGAATGCAATTCGGTGGCCACGAGCAGAGGATTCTAAGCAACAGTCCGCAGCCGCAAAGTCTTCATTCTATTCACCAAACATATAGGACTGTGTTAAATAAGTTCGTGCAAACATTTCCCGCGATTTGGATATGTCGTGTCAGATTTGTTTGTGCGTGCTGTCCAATGGCCCAATTCAATGAATAATGAAATTCCATACTCTTTGCACTGGGACTTCGGTAGCATATAGTTTTCGAATGTTGTGTATTGCGTACTTTGCAGTTGGGTTCTTAGCAGAACTTTTCGAATAATTGATTTGTCAAATAATTGTAGCATCTGACGAATAAAACAAAGTATGGCATCCATTAGTTTGATTGCATTTCGAAACTGCTCCTTCTACATTACCACAACTGTGTGCCTTTCAAGCAAATTAGCGCTTTACAAACTATGACAGAGTTGAAATTGCCATTAAATCTTTCTTTGCAGGCAAAACTAAGCAGACGAATGTAAGAAAATAATAATCGAATCGGAGTCGCGATTAGGTATTACAATGATTGCGTAGGCGTATATATATTAAAAAGGTGTTCCGTTTATTAATACTTTGCTCCCTCGACCGTAGTCTATACAAGAATTCCTTCCTTGGGAAAAAGCGTCGGTCGTGAGGGTGCCTACGTCATCATGGCCCTTTTGAACCATTTTAGGGTTCGCTCCAAACGAAAGCTACGCTAGACAAAAACAGCGCGCTGCAGCGTGCATCTACGAAATGCAGATGGCCCGCCTCGGCCGTTCCCATATCTCGAATATTCCAACACGAAATCTATGAGCTTATGCAACATAATGGAAACGTCATAGAAATGAGTGTCGATATTTTTGTTATATAAAACTATATTTCACAAAAGTTCCAGTTAAATGAATTTTGTACTGGAAACCCACACTTATTAAACCCAGAACGAGTTTCAAAAGTTTATATGGAATCCAAGATTTTGATTTTCTAATCAACAAACAAATTGTATACACTTAATTTACATATTTAATGTACAAAAAGACTATTATATAAATACAAAATAATAATAATGTCCTTTACTATAATACATAATAAAAAAGAACATTTGATATTCACATCAGATAGATATAGCTACTGCTTGGTGTTGTTGAACGATATCCAACATGATAAAAATGTCGTTTTTGCTGCGTAGCATCGTAGGTTTTCAGCAGAATGCACGCCAAGAAGTTTAGGCGTAGTATGAAACATTGGGGCTCTTTGCTGCCGGTTCTAAATTACGTCGTCTGTGAAATCTCGGCGTGTACGTAACTACAAAGTCTTCAGCCCTTTTCTTTCCTGCCAGGGGGAAGCGCAACTTCATGTGACAACACGTGTAAAAGTTCTTTGGCACCAGTTGTTTCTACAATACATACCGACGTAGATATACATATACGCGTCAACACATTCCGCACATATGAATAATTGCAATACGATAACAATATGTGTTTTGCCGCGCATCCCCGATGTACCGCGCGGGCAGAACGGAACAGGTTGTCGTCGAATCGCTTAAGATGAACTGGTGTGGTTCGTAGTTTATTCAAGCTTTAGTTATATTTGCGATATTCTGCAGATTTGGTTGTGTTTAGGTCCAATACCGTAGAGAGTTAAATTTTAACTGACTACTTGCTACTAACTTTTACTATTGATTCTTTGCTTCTGAGCTTTTGGGTCTCACAAGTTTTCTTTTTATATTGCGGAAAATGTCGGATAAGAGTGATTGGGGTGTGCCCTGGGCCGAATTTGGATGTCGCGGGAGAGGACCCAAATATCTAAATGACTGGTGCTGAAGTGGAATTTGGAAAGGAGGATAAGTGCATTCGGCTGTCTAAGATTTTAACAAGGGGTGTTAAAGAAATGCGTGGGAAATAAGATGAGGGGGTCGTTTGACAAGGTAAAACGAAGGTCGTACATCTTCGTTTCGACTAGGGTCGCTACGCGTGATGTTAGGGTTCCCTATTTTTATTACCGGATAGGAATAAATATTGATGTTAGTGGGTGAATATCAGTGATGATGGCGATGTTAACAGTTGGCATACATTTTGGAAAACAGCAGTTAAACTATGAGAACGATTGTGTGGTCGATGCGAGTGAGTGTTCATGACTGGTGTTGACGAAATATGTATCGAGTGGAATAACTGCAGCTATGTCCAAAACTCGATCCGCGGGCCTCGTGCGGCCCAGTTGAAGATTTTATACGGCCCTTTTCAAGTCTGCAGCTACGTACATAGTTTAATTTGAAATTAAAATTAAAAATAAATATTTAATTTAAGTTTGTTTTATCAAATGAATAAATAATGAATTATATAAAGGAAATAAAATACAGTAGTGATTAATTTCCCAGTTTCTATGAACGGCCCACAAAAGACCAGTAAGATATTTGTTGGCCCTGTAAACGATTTCAGTTGGACATCGCTGCGTTAGAGTCCTAGAGTTCTCCTTGTAAATGTGAATTTAGGCTGATGAATTGAGAGTCGTATGATAATGCCCATCTTAGACTTGATTTAAGACTGAACGGTTAAGAACCTTCATTAAGTCTGACTTTCTCGTCGAGCGTATCTGTAAATTGTCCAAATTTCGGCCCGCCTTTTTATGAGGGTAGCGATTGTATTGAGGCGTTGGTTCCGCGGGTGCGCCACGGAACAATAGAAGCAGTTATAATAACCTAAAACAAGTTTTGATTGCAAATGTATCGTTGGTAATATAATACAGAAACTCACAGAATACAGAATATGAGAAGTGTTAGACATCATTTACTATTGTTTTATTCAATTTTGCACCTCCAGTATGCACGCGTTCTAATTATTAGTAACAGCTTGCGTTTGGTGGAAATTATATTAAAAATATTTTTTACTGGTTTTGCTCTAAATAGAAAAACAGCGTACTCAGGCATTACTCCTTGAATGAGTACATATAAATAAAAATGATTAGAGAGTAGAGGGCTTATTGTTCGTAATAAAGTATTTAACATCGCAGGCGTGAAATATAAATTGGAGTACACAGCTCTAATATGTAGGTGTCATTAATATGGCAGCTTCATAATATTATATTATTTCTCCAATATTCTTGCCTTACTATTACACGTGTCACTAAGCGATGGATATTGACACAGCAGGCGTGCAAGAAGTGATGGCTTCTTGGAAACATAAAAGCCGGAACGCACAAAGCATAGTGAGGATAATATGTGTCCCTCCCTCATTCCGAACCCTCGCTGCAATTAAATCAATCTCCTTCGTAAATTACGCTTCCAAGAACCTCATTCTCCTCATAGCCCGTTCGATCTTTGTCCTCATCACTGATACGGCGCCTCCTACACCTTCATTGATTTTACGTATTCTATTGGTAGACCGTTCTCCAGCATCACAAGATTGCACGTACTTCGATTTAACCGCAGGACTGTCTGAGTTGTCTGAGATGCTTTGTAACGAACGACGATGGCGAAAGATTATACCACGTTACCTGATGTATTAAATGTGTGATTTGCTTCCAACGTTACCAGAGGTTGGCCCCATTCTATTTGCGCGTATGAAACGTGCGTATATAAAATGGATACTTGTATCGTAGTATTCCGCAACAAGTACGTTACAATCACTATTCTTTCGACAAGCGTCTTTCACGCTATGGTATTTCCTGAACGTGTTGAGTTTTTAAAACCCGTAGTGTTGGACAAGCGTTCATAAAAGACATTACACTTATGATATATGTTACGTCGTAAAGGCCTCCGTAAGAAATGGGATGTCTAGCGCGCGGTCCTCAGCCCCCGGTCAAGGGATTATCGAGGACCAGGCAATTACACTACTGCTTCGCGAACGAAGCAGCTAGCATTGTTCGTCTGCTTACTCGATAGATTCATAAACACCGTAATTTCCAAAAAGGCGGCTAGCAATCGGCACAAGGAAAACCTTCCACGTGCAGATGGCTAGCACGTTTATGACGCGCAAGTAATAAGACTGTTTTTGAGGAAATCGTTTTATATCTTTAATCCAGAAGCTACACGTCAATTGCATGCGTCATAAACGTGGACTTCCAAAGGGGCCTCGGAGCTGGTCCCAACATACATCTGGCAGCTCATGTTTGGACACCCTGGCGGAAATTCCGCTGCATTGCCAAATTGATAGCACCCTTACCTCCTAGAAACGCGCTTCGGGCGCTAAGGAAGGATGCGGCTACACCTACAAAACACGCTGATTGGTATTTAGTAATTTTTCCTAATATTCAATCAGCGTGTAGAAGAAACCTTCCGAGTCGACGTTTTGACAACGTCCGACGAGGAAACCAGTTCCATTCCGAGTACCCTCAAGACAACAACCGCTTGCTCTTGAGTTACTATCGCTTTACCTCAGAAGTCCAAGATTGAGCCTTACAACCTCGATCTTGTCACTTCTCTCAGGATCGAGTCTTACAACCCCGATTCTGAACGTGCGCAAGCCGAGTCTTGCACCTTAAACACAGCGACGGAAGAAGGGCTCCGGAGTTTGATTTACGACCATTCTTCGTTATTCTCGTCGTGATCCAAGTTACGAATTTCGTGACCGATACGACACCACAATATATTAATTTGTTGGTTCGTCAATGAATAAAATTTTTTGGCAACATTTCAATCACCCTGTTTACTTTAAGGGAAGTTGCAGACAAAAAATCTAGTTTGCAGTCCAAGCACAGTAGCTTTTGTCCTATTCTGTGGAACGTACTCTAAAGTCATTTTCGTCCGTCGGACGCATGTAAAAAATATTTCCAATATTCTGACGGCAAACGGGCTTTTAAATAATTTGATATTGCCAATTTTTTTCTTGAGGGCTTTAAATAATTCTTTTCCTATATTTATGTTTACATTTGTAGAGTTGAAAATACTTACCACGATCTGCAAAATATTTGCACATGCTGCACATGTAGCTGTTAAAAAAGTAAGGTTTCAATCTTTTCGTGAATAAGGGTGCAAGTCAATTTTATTCCTTAATTTACATTCATTCGTCGTTAAATGGATATTATATTTTAATCAAACTTTTATCTGGAATTTTCGGTTTCTGCTTAAATGATTTGGTAGTATGAAATTCTGATCGGTCGAGCAGTATTGTCATTTCCGAATACTTCCAAGATAAAACACAAGTAGCACAATTTTTGCAACAAAGTTACTGAACTGCCGCAAATTTTCTATGTATAACAAATACGCAGCATGTCCAAGGCGAGAAAGTTTCACTGCGAAATTCATTAAATGAAATAACGACGGAAATCATCTCTCATTCTAATTGACAATGGAAATAATTGGTGTACCTACTCAGTACTCAGACTGTCTATAAGAAGAGGAGGAAGATCATAAAAATGATTGTTGACTAACGTTATTAGCCTAATGCATAACTATATATGCATGCACATATGCTTTAAACATATATGTTTCCATAATATACCTTTGTCACGTGCGTAGTCGCAAGAGATATGCTGATCAGTGAGGCGGTGGTTTGGTCCGGATGAATGTGGTATGCACGAATTCGTGGAAATGGTATGAGAGGACTTTGTATGAATCGTGTGAAGGAAGTATCGAGTGTTGCGCGAACTGTGAATGAAGAGTGTTAGTCGTAACGTCGAATGCGGACCGAGTGAATGTTTATCTCGAGGAAAAAGTGAATGGTTTCGGGGAATGCACGTGGAGCCTTGGATGCATGGTGGCTCGTAGTCGATCTGTGACAGGTGGCAGGGGTGTGTATGTCGGTGTGGGTCCCAATTAATGAGAACGAATGATGAGTATTGAGTATTGAGTATTGTAGAGTATTAAGAGTTGAGTTGAGTTATTAACAGACTTTTAGGAATAAAGCATTGTTTTTATGAGAAAAGAGTCGACCACAATTTCCCCTCGAAAATAATTCTACATGAAATAATACACACATAGTTTACTTGATCATAGTAACTTGATACCACGTTCTGCGTGCAGCGTGATCGGTTGGTCACGAGAAGACCTCTGGCAAGCCATGGCCGTTTACACTACAATCAGGCCTGCGTTCGTTAATGTGCGTGTCGTGTACGTGTGGAAACAAGTGCGAATCTTATTTGTATCGATCGCCGCAACGTGCTTATCGTGGCATAACATTGTTGAGGTACGTCAAAATCGGTACAATGACCCACTTTTGTCGAAGCAGGTGAATTCGTGGACGAATGGGTAAGTTTATTTAACTAATGGAACAGTTATTAAACGACTTGATAATTAAATTGTTACTCATGAATAACGAATAATTACATATTATTCTTAATGTAAGGCAATGTAATATTTGCCGTACGTTGCCCCTCGATGCACCCGATCAGGAACGCACGCAGTTGAGTGGTACGCGCCTGAGCGCACGCCATACGGGCGCTCTAAATGGGCAGTGTTTTTGGTTAATAACTCAAAAACAACGCTTCAACCTACATTTTGTTCAATGAAAAGGTTGTTGAGAATCAGCTCAGCTGCCCCCGGGTTTCCGTATACTGTGCGGGTTACGGGCCACCCTGTATTTGGATGACTTCTCATATCGACATGGTTCTAATGCTTCCTTTCCTTCCTCACTGCACACATTGGTCACAATCTCTACATGTCAATGTCCATGGGCCGTTCAAAAGTCATTATGCTACTGGACAAGATAATTGGATGCGCAATAATCCTGGAAAACTATGTCCATTAATAAGATTCTTGGGATTGTCAAACATATCTGTCCCGTGACATCAATTCCTAATAATATAACTGATTGATTCAAGCGGACGGGGGTATGCCCATACAAAAAAAATATATTTACGGACGTGGACTTTGCTCCATTTTAGGTGACCGACCGTGATTTAGTTGCTCACCATAAACCTTAACCAGGGCCCTCGTTATTGATAACGCAGGGCAATTGATTCTCTCCAACATCGTTGAACAGGCGGAAGTAGTCGGACCTTTACCAAAAGCAATGCCGAGGCACTGGAAATCTATGCATCGTGGAGTTAAACAATCTGCTATCTTAACTAACACCTAATTTTTTATGTTTTCTCTACTATTGAATATTCTCCCACATTCCAAAGGTTGTTATCCTTAATTCTTAAATGGACGAATATTTGTCTATTAGTACGTGAAAATTGAAACCTCCATAATTTTTGATAATATTCGTATATGAAAAGCCGATTGGCGACTTGGAAATCATGATGCTAGGATATTCCTTTTGAGTACGTTCTTTATGAAGGATCGGGGTATTATCTTATTGAAATTCCCATGTAATTGTGCGACGTCCTTGAATGTATGGAGGGAAATGTGATTTTAACATTTTTGCTATTGTCAGCTGCTCATTTCTATTGAAAGATAGACAATGGAGTTTTCTAAATTACCGGATGTTCTCTATAATGTCACACTAGCTCCACTGAAATTGAGACTTGAAAAAATGGCTATTCTTCTCTAAAGCGACGTCAACGCAAACAGAAGTTATATTGACCACAAATACGATCAATTTCCTTCCTCGCCACGATAATCATTTGAATACAAACATTGGTGAGATAAGAAAGTACGTAAGTGAATGGTTGTTAAATCAACTTAAATCAAACATTCATTTAAAAGAAACTACTCTCTTCTTTCTTCCGCAAAGTTACTTCAAAGAAGCTTATGCTGTTCCTGATCTCACAGAGTCAATTAAGAACCAACTGATACTTCAAACTTCCCAACAGCAATGTACTTGTGAATTTCGATTTCACGGAAAACAAAATTACACAGAAGTTGTATAGATTGCAACACAACATATAAATCCTTGCGTTGCGCATTATGTATAATTTGTCACACAAATTAGCATTCAACTGCTGAATGAAAAAACAAAATTTCGTACCAGGTATTGAATATAATGCACATATTCCACACATGGAGAATACGGCTATTAGAGCCGTGAATTGAATGCGCAATGGTAGTAAGGCGAGGAAAATGGTTAGTGGTTAAGGAACGGGAATCTTCTAAGCTTCTGAATAAGATAGTCGTGTTTTCTAACCAGAGGATATGAAAGTCAGGCTGCTTGAGAAATACCGGAGCCGAAAGGGTCGGATAGATACTGCGAGAAGTGATTTATGCGAGAAGCACGGGGCTGAATATTACTAGGAAAGGTCCGCACATAGAGTTCGCTTGTGGTGCTAGTATGATCGAACTCGTACATTTCCGCAGCAAGCTCGAAACCTCTATGCATAGACACATCGTGCAAGTGGAAGTACAGGGACGGAAAGTAGTCGATTCCTTAAACGCAGAGGTCTGAAACACTTGCGGTACTGATACTAATGCCTATGCCAATATTCCTCAGAGATATGCTATCCCTCTTCCGTGCGCGTCCCTACATACATCTTCGGAAATTCCGTTTGCGGCTTCGTGAACCTCCAGGCCCGACTAACGCTTACTGCGATTTTACCTTGCTTTCAGAATCACTGCATTACCGTCATTTATTATTTTCCCGAATTATGGCTCAACGGATCTAGTCTGCCAAACAATTGTCCGCGGTTACATCCCTGCAAACAGTGAACGCACAGTGTACGTGGTTAAAATACGTGTCCGCAGACAGTCCGTGGACATGGTTTGGTCTGTATTTCGTTTTCCATTGGAATGGAAAACAAGAGACAGTGCCTGTGGAATTTTGCCGACCTCCAGGAATACGTGTCTACAGACAATGTCTGTGGGTGTGGACGAGGCTTAAGGAGAATGGTTCACGTAAATGCACGATATGGACAACGCGTTAGACAGGGGGAAAATACCAAGGTAGCTCGAATGCAAATAAATAGGATAGGTAAAGGTAAAAAAGAAATGCATAGAATACACAAGAAGGGAGTTCGTTTCGAATTAAGACTACCCATGAAAGGAGAAAATTGAAGTAAGCCATTTTTCATTCACAACTCTGGAACTATTTCGTAAAAATAATTTAGTGCAGCTAATAAACTGCTCACCATATTGAACGTAGGATTTCGGAATATTGTGCGCCCATTGGAAGAAATAAAATTATCAGCTATCGAACTATTAAGAATTTTTTACCTACCATGTAAACGTTCAATTTAATTGGCACTATTAGCACAGTACTCCGTAAAAATTTTATTAAAATTGCTTGAATAATTTGACAGAAAGTGGGTCAGGAAGTTCAGAACTAAATAAGGATAAAGCTTCGCCGTGCGTTCCTTTGAAAGAGATGAATTGATTACTTTAACTCTGCCTTGAAAACTTCTTTCGCAAATAGCACGATTGAAATGGTTATGTAACAACGTTATTAAAACAAAACAAATACACTCCATTTCATTCTGAATATTTGTATATTAACGATATGTTTTATCTGCCCATATTAAACATAGAAATGGAACAGATATAATTGAAAAATAGGGAACATTACTAGTGCATATTTTAAAACCGCAATGCTCTGCTACTGTCTACTTAAGCATCGTTCGAGGTGGAAGCACAACCCCGCCCTCGAATTATCCGCATCGTAAATTTTCAGTCGGCAGCAACTGATGCTTGATATCCAACCTTTGCATTTCGCGTCATGTTCCACTTATATTTCAAATATTTCCGTCTCAAGTTTCGTCGCGTTACGGCAAAACATTTATAAAATGTTACAGACTGAAACATCAGTGGGTAATAATCCTATCGTACGTAATTACTTACTTCCGAAACGACTAAAACAGAATTATTAATTTTATTCTTAGCGTTTCTTTTTATTTTCAAATATGTTCCTATTGTAGGTGTGCGTTGTAATTCTATCCACAGTTATTGCGTATGCATAATAAAGATGTCAATGCTCTAAAATAAATAGTACAATAATTAAATTTTGTAGATATAGTTATATTTAAACAAATTTTTTTGTTAATGCTCTACTATGAAACCATGATTATTATGCACTGGTATGAAATTCATTTTCATTTATACTCAATATTCTAATAGATTTGTGATTCGTTAATTTCACAGTCGATAGTGAGTAAAAAATTCCGTCTATTATGCATTCTAGATCATATTCGGAACTGAATGGGTTTCATATAATGTAACAAGCACGAATAATAGTTTGAAGTGTTAAAAATACTGTGATTTTCTGTTTAAATAATCAATTCTGTTCTTATTGCCTTCGATACGATACAACGCGTTGTATCAAATATTCTTCGGTGACCTATATGGTACATAAAATTAACTACAATCGATATTTGACCCCTCAATTATTTTCCTTCCTAACTTGTATAATTTCTGTTTATGCTTTTGAAAAGCCTGTACTGTTGAAAAATCTACCATCTCCGTAGTTTGGTGATGAAGACGATTCAACATATTTTGTATTTGTAACAGAGAAAATCGGTTTAGAGTTTTTTCAGTTTTCTCAGTTTTTTCTCGAGTTTAACTTTAACGTATTATATTACATAATTATTATATCATTATATTCAACAAATTGAATTTGATAAACAATTATTGAAGACAATTTTTTATTTCTAAACTTTTGACGAACCAGCAAAGCCTGATAGACGTTCGTGTCTGATATGTTACCTGGCAAAGTCATGTTATATTTAATGTAACTGCAACGTGTAACTGAAACAGTATTCTACATTGATTAATATTGCACAAATCCCATGCAATATTCAACACGGACAATAATTTTCCAAAGATACACTGTTGATTCAGTTGTTCGTTCATTTACTTGTAAAATGGATCGTCTTAGGAAAAATTATTTTGTGCAATCATCAGTCATAATGTATTGGACTGTTAATTAATTTTACTAGTGTAGAATATTATTTGGCAAAGATAAAATGTATGAAAATGTATTTTCGTACATTTACCATTTCAACTAATTTTAAAAGTGGTATTTCTTTAGCCACAGGTTCAAGTTATGCATATATACTTCCGTACCTTTAGACTCGTTTCAATTCGGACAAATATCAACAAATAAACAGTGCATTAACATACGCATCCACTAGAATATTTTAAAATGCATGTATAAAGACATAAATAAAAGTGGATGAGTACGAAAAACAAGTAAATAAATTAAAACCAATTTTGATAACAACTGACTTTTTATACAGTACAGTACGTACGCACGAGATGAAGATTATGTTTCTTAATTGAATGAAAAAACTGCAGCTATTATGTTGTATGTATATGTTAGGGATGAAAAACGTATAGATTCGGAAGAATATGCCATTATCCGCATACAATTGATTACAACTTATGGTTTCCACACTACAAATGCGTTAATTAATTTGGCGACTCCAATAATACAGAATTAGCATTCGAGTCGAATTTATAGTGGAAGCATTAATATATAATATTCAATCAACTAAGCCGTATTAACACATTATTAGATTATGCACCACGGCATATTATTGGCAACAGGTAATTAACTATTTAATTTAGAATCTGTTACCCCTGTTACTGTAAATTCGGTGCATTCAGCCTCGTACAGTTTAGTTTCAAAATACTATTATTAAGTTATGGGATGCATTTTGACTCGGGCTACAGTATATTACAATAGTTATTTCTATTGTGCTATCTGCAAATTAAAATGATTCATTAATAAAACAAATTAAAAATTTGTACGCCTTAACATGTGTTCCTCTTGTTACGATAGTAATTCAATAAACAACCACTCTACAGTTTTAATGAAAACGTTTAGGGAAGGTCGATAAAATAAAAACCCACTGCACCTGACAGAAACTTATGAACTGTATCTACTGTCAGAGTTACTACATGTCTCGCTTTAAAAATTCTTTTAGAGCTCCTTTTCAGATGTTTCCATTTCACTTCGTCGCTGTTTGCGTGTACTTTTCTCGTCGAATCCGCCTGAATAATGCAACCATTACGGCGTATTCTTTTCTCTGATACGCCGTGCACTCTGCAAGCTCTCTAAACATCCACAAACGAGCAGCATTCATAACAGTTGATTCCATCTTCGTGCAAAGACAGACGCTCGCTGGCAAATGACAAGTGCGCGCGCCAACCAGGGGATTACCCCTCTTTTTCACAAAAAAAAAAAAACAGACCCTCGGTCTCGGGAACTTAAAATAGGAAATCTGAAAGATTGTAAACGAAGGGGTTGAGACACGATTCCGAGATCATGGGTGGCTGGCTGCGAGAAAGAGGAGGGACGGGTGGATCGAGGGGTGTTCCAGACTCGATAATGAAATGGATGCCCCCGGGTGCAAGCGGGTGAAGTGGCGCGTAGTGTGAAACCCATTCGCAAATTAACCTTACTTATTCATTAACGCTAACGACCTCCCAGCATTGCGTTCAACCGTCATCCTATTTCCACTGCTCCTCTGTACTCGTCTACACATCGTTTTTATCTTTCTTGGAGGAGGAACTCGGTAAGCGGGAAATATATCGCTCATTAATTTTTCTTTTACCACGACTACTACGATTGATATTGTTTTTAAGTGGCTCCTGGCACGTGTAGCCGATGTTACGATAAATTAAGAGTGACACTGTTGCTCCCGAACTCAATTTCATTATTGTGCATAACGAAAAGCATTTACAATCAGACCGCTGATGTTCATGCCATCAATATGCTTACCCAAAAAGGCTGATTACATGAGAATCTTTTATTTTTTGTATATCTCAGATACAAACTGTAAGCAAATTTCAAACAATGTAGGAAGTACTCCATATAAGCGAACGTTCAGACCCGAGGATTTTGCTTATATCAAGACATTACTGTACCATGGTGCGTCAACTGTTGTAGGAAGGATTACTGATTGCGTAGATTCCATTTTTGAGATGTGACTTTTGGCCGTTGTACCCCACAACTATATACTATAGGGCCAGGTGGGTTTGTCTATGCTTTTGTAGATTATGAGTTTGTTTTTGGGACTTGGTTTCGTCCGACGACTCGTTAACCACTGCATGTGTCCTCTTTTGGCTCTTTTGATCCATTGTTTTATGGATATGCTGCTTCCAGGTATAGTTTCGTGTCTAGATGCAGGCCCAGATATTTAACTACCTCTCTTTGTGGAATTTCGTTGTCATTGAGTATGATCCTTGGTCTCTTGCCTTTGCACAAGGTAAACGTAATATGATTGCATTTCTCGTTGTTTACTTTTATTTTCCGTGCAGCCAGCCATTTCTCCAATAGGTATATGTGCTTTTATTGGCTATTGGTTACTTCTTTCGGGTCTTCGTGTACTGCTAATATTGCAGTGTCATCTGCAAATGTGCTTATTCAACTGTCTGGCGTTGTTGGAATATCTGCTGTATATAAAGTGTAGAGGATGGGTCCAAGTACACCTGCTTAGGGTACTCCAGCGTCGATGAATTTAATATCAGAGTGTGAGTCCTTTATTTTAACATGGAACGTTCTGTTGGTCAGGCAGGATTTGAGTAGTTTGTATAATGCATCTGGGATTAGCTTCTTTATGAATTGTAGCAGTCCTTCGTGCCAAACCTTGTCAAACGCTTTTTCTGTGCCTAAGAATAGAGGTGAACAGTATTTTTTGATATCAAAGGCAGTTATGATATGTTCTACTATTCTGTGGATTTGTTCTGTAGTAGCATGTTTTTCTGTAAAACCAAACTGGTGATCCGGGATTAGTTAATGTTTTGTGATTATTTTCTTCAATCTGACCAGAACTGTGTTTTCAAGAATTTTAGATAGTGTTGGTAATAGGGATATTGATCTGTACGAAGAAGGCTCGTGTACGCTCTTGTTTGGTATTGGTAGCATGATGATTTCAGCCAGTGTCCACGTATTTGGGAAATATTGAATATTATTGTGATCATTCTTATTGCTTTATCTGGAAGTTTTGATTATTTTACCATTTATTAGATCATACCCCGGAGCTTTATTCGTTTTGGTAGCTTTGATTAGCTGTTTGATTTCCTTTTTTGTGGCGTTGCGTATTTTGAAGTTGTAGTCTGCGTTTTCGTTCCGGTTATATGTTACTGCGTTTTAATGTGATAAATTGTGTGGTTGCAATGCTTGATGCAAGTGTTCCGCAAATACCATTGCTTGTTCAGATCAAGTTTTGGCCCAGGAGCCGTCTGGTTTTCTTACAGCTGGTGTCGGTGTAATCGGTCTTTTGAATCTTCTTGTCGCCTTCCAGAGAGAATAATTCGTGCTTCATTAGGTGTTAGAGATTGGATGAATTTATTGAACTCTTTGTTGCACTGATCGTGTATGATCCTGCTTAGCTCTTTAGACGCTTTGTTCACTTGACGTTTGTCATCAGTTGTTTTGTATATATGCCATTGTGTTTTTAGTTTTCTTTTTTGTTTTAGTTTTTGTAGGATATAGTTATGGGTTAGATCTGTTGTCTTTTAAACTGTTTTAGTATATGTCCAGGCTGCTTCTTGTATAATTTGTGTTATTGGGTCTACTGCGTTCTCAATGTATTCTGGAGTTTTTAATGGTATGTTGCAGTCAGGGCCGCTCCAAGGAACGGTTGAAGTGATGCCTGGCATCAGGGCGGCCTGTTACGAGGGCACCTTACCAGATTATTTTTTTATATAAAATGTTTGCTGTTCTTAAAGTTTTAATATGTCAACCAAATTTAATATCAATTATTTTTCTTACCAGAAAGTCAGCCACAATTCTCTTTAAAAAAATATAGGCAGAGGGGCGGTATAAAAGAACTTCGCAGCAAGGCGCCAACTATCTTTCTGCCTGCCCTGGTTGTAGTTCAGTTTTTCGTTTATTCTTAATCTGAACCTTTCCCAGTTTGCAGTGTAATATTTTAGGTGTCATATGGTGTAGGTGTAGGTGTAGGTGTCATATTTTAGAGCTCAGTTTTGCCGGTGTTCAATCATTACGGATGAGTGGTCCGTGCTCAGATCAGGGCTGGATGATAACGTTAGTTGATTTTTATTCAGACCTTTGATTGTAGCAAAATCTAATAGGTCTGGTGTTTTTTTCGTATGCTATTGGCCAGTATGTGGGTTCACCGGTTTATAATGGTGTCAGGGATAGTCACATTCTGTCACTGATAGTAGGGTTTTATCTCTAGGTGTGTTTCTGTTTGACCCCCAGTATCGGTGCTTCGCGTTATGTTCTCCTGCAGCTAAAAATTTGTTATCTAGAGTTTCGAAGAAGTTCTGATATTCTTGTGTGGTGAGTTTGTGGTTTGGGAGAGAGTGTACGACTGACAGTTGGATCGCTCCGTTTGATGTCAGTGTTATGATTTTGCGAAGAATAGAATGTGCACTTGTGTACAGCTGTTGCCTGTGCATAGCTTCTCTTAGGTACATTCGCTCGGGAGTTGAGTTCTGCAGCATGATTGGTGTTTGTTTCTATTGGTAAGAGTTCGTTTCTTTTCCTGAGGCTAGAGAATAGCTTTTGTTGTAGTTGTTTCCGAACAATGCATCCTTTGTAGCTTGCGCAATTGAGAGACGCGTACTTGAATGCGCGCACTACGAGCTCTCTGATTGGCTAGTGTTTTTCCGTTAATAATTCAAAAACGAAGCTGCATACAATATTTTGGTCGAGGACAGAATTGTTCGGTATCACCCCAGCAACCGAAATCGAAATCAAATTACAATAGATAAATTCATACAAAATACAGAACGGCGTACTTTTTCGTGTACAGTATTCGTTGCACTTCTTAGTTTAGACGAATACGAAGTTAGTTGCCAAAGATTAGACATCCCAGAAAGACTAGAAGAAAGAAAAACCTCATAATACTAAATATTTTCTAAATAGATCTTTGTATCGCAAGCATTAAATTATTATTCAAAGAGTACTCGTTCTATATTATACTTTAGTATATTTTTCTTTTATTTCCTGCAAAACATAATTACATATTCCTCTAATGATTTTGAATAACTCTATTACACACATTTTTAATTATTTCTTAAAGCACATTCAGTGCATTTGAATTAGATTATTAATGCAACAATTTCTGGCCTCTAGATCTCTTTATTAATAAGGATTAGATTCCCGATTTGTTAGTATACCATTACCACTTATTGAAAAATCATATCCATAAAGGCAACGGTAGGTAATGGATTCTAGGATTAGTGAACTACTTTCCATTAATTAGGATCGTCTAGTATGTATCTGTTGGATACACCTGATTACAAAGCAAAATCCCGTAAAGAATTTCTATACATCTCTAAAGCCAGCCAAGCAATTCTATGCAAACACAGTGAATTACTATTGCTTCCACTAACAACTGGAAGACCTGCAATATGGGAAATACATTCATTTTTGTTTCATCGTTAATGTTTTAGGAGCCTGCATTAATCTCTTTAAAAACGGAGCAGCAGTCCTGTAGAACTCAAATGACAGATGAAAACTTTGATTTTCGAGAAATAATGCTTTGGTCCATTTTACGATAATGTAGACAAAGTACTGACTGGAAGGTACTTATGTATGTACTTATAGCTATAGTAGGGACGGGTTTTTAGGAAGTAATATGCGTATTGACGCAAATGTGGAGCGACCACTTGCGAGAAGTTGCGAAGTCCTAATCCGCAGACTTCTGACGGCCAACTCGTGACCTTCGGGGACTGACGCATCACAGGATCACTCTACGGCCCCTTAGTTTTGGGTATGCAGGGCACGATTTCACACTATCTCGAAGATTAATACTATTATAATACATAAGGCTATACTACCTTAAGTTAACCTTAACCTAAGTTAAACCTTAACAAAAATAAATGGCTACCCCCATAAAAATACGGCTAGCAATTGGCACAAAGAACAACCTTCGATGTGCAGATTGTTGGGGCGTTTATGACGCGCAAGTAATAGAACTGTTTTTGAGGAAGTCGTTTTATTCTATAATCCATCGAGGTATACGAAATTACGCATATACGACCTGAAATTGCAGTTAATTGCATGCGTCATAAACGTGAGTTTCCACAAGGGCCTCGCAGCTGGGACCCAGCAGGCACGACCAGGTCAAGCTCTAGGACCCCGGTGGAAATTCCGTGGCGTTGCCAAATAATCTGCAACGTTTAAGGACGGACACCCTCACTTCAGGAAACGCGCTTCGGGCGCTAAGGAAGTGTGCGACCACACCTTGAAAACACGCTGATTAGAAATTAGTCATTTTCCCTAATGTCCGTACAGCGTGCCTAAAACACACTTCCGAGTCGATGTGCTGGAGTACATTCGACGAGGAAGTCAGTCTAAGACAATCTAGGATAGTCTAGGACAGAGTCCAAGAGGGTCCTACCCAGCACACTGAAAAGGAGAAGCAGTATCCTCTCCTTCTTCAGGTGTCTGTCTTCTTCTCAAAAGTGCAAGTCAGAGTATATCATTACACTCTCCTCCTTCAAACCAAACGGGAAACATTATGTTCCCACAAATTGTTCACTGTGCAGTATACAAAACACGACTGCACGGTCCATTTAATATCTTTTTTTTGTTATCAATCATTTGTTAATAGAAATTAAAATCGTTATCATTCGTTACATTAAACGAGCAGATATTCAATATACCACCCCTATCTCCTTAAACGGTCGTAGGGTCATACGTGCGCGACGGTGTCGAAGAAATTCGGAAAGGAGACTTACGACATCCGTATACTAAGGTATCTCGTTGCATCCGATGGTAGCATCGAAGCCGCGTATTACGTAAAAAAAAAACTAAAAAAATTAATTTCTACTCTGGATAACTGTGATAGCATATAGTATATAGCAGATTTAAGTAAATAGCAATTGTGAAGAATTATTCGTCGCGTTCGCCTGCACAGATTCGGATGATTATTATCGAAACATGTGCACAGTTTTATTATTAATGACTAAATTAAGTCCGTGTCAATGTTTGAGTAACATTCTGTTATTATCGATCGCCCGGCAGACATTACGTACATTGTCTTAATTGATCAATAAAAGTCGATTTAGAAAGTGCTATTACTGACGCGTCGGCTAGTCGCCCATGGTACAGAATTCCATTCTGACTCGATAAAATGCAGCACAATGCGTATTATATGTACATATGGTCCGTGTGCTTACATTGTTCTCAACACTAGAACGCGCCATATGAATGGGTAATTATGTAAAAGGACACATTGCAACCATTAATAACAATATATACCCGCGGGGATTAATTATGTAACTATATTTACCATTTACGCAAGCATTGTTCGTTTGTACAATCAACTGAGTCGAGTAATGTGCGCCGAAAAAAGGGGTGCAGTTATAAATACGCTCCCGTGCATAATTCATGGGACACTGTAGTTTCAGCTTTCCGTTGAAATTGACACTAATAAACGTTCGTAAACTGAACTCAAACGATTCTCAGGCTCCCCGTTTAGCGAGGATAGCTCTAAGTAACTTTTGTAGTCCTAAGGTGATTTTTTCATTTAAGTCTCTTTTGGTATTCTTAGAATAGAATTGTTACAAATGTGTTTTCGAAGACTTAAATCTAGTTGATCCTATAACTTCCCAATGTTAATAAGAAGTAGCAACATGAAAAATATTAAATTGAAGTCATTTTCCTTCTGCAAAAATGGTAAAAAAATTATTTATTTTCGTGTACAACTTTACTTCGCTGTGCTGTATGTCATGAACGGTGTCCATAAGAAAATAGTAACGTACCACGCGTTGTGGTGCCAATAAACGTGGGAAAGGACATTTGCTTTCTTTTTATAACGAGAGAATAACAAACAACTAATCGAAGTTAGTAGAAATGCAATGCCACACCTGTAGAAAGTATTCAACGGATATAGTGCTTGGTTAATCTTGTTTGATGTTAGAAGAATCAGAATTAGGCTAGTTTAGTGTAAGAACGTCAGTTTGTACTACACACTTATTCTATAACTACATATGTATAAATAGTAAAAAACTCAGTGCAGAGCCGTACATTATCATTTTTCCAAAATATAGAATACATCAAACCTGTGGAATGTTCTGTAAAAATCAAATGGCTTCACGTTAAATAAGTAGAAAAAAGTGACTTTTTCGTGGTGTCTCTTGATCTGACAAGTGAGTATTCCTAATACTAGGGTGTCCCATGACTAGTGGGCCTGAGTGCAAATGACGATGTGTTTCTGCGAGTAGGTAAGTCAAGTAAGTACACTATCAGAAGTAATTAAAAACTGATTAAGAAAAATATAGTGTTAACGGTATAATTTATATAACTTCCATAAGAAAATTTGATAGACGTGGAATTGGAACCTCTAAATCCACAGCAAAAAAGGCAATTTTACGGAGGTTCCCGTGAAGACGCCTTGCTTAAGTGAGTAAAGGTGTGGCTGGATAGTAAGCTACATAGATACCAGGATCACTGGTTCAATTCCCGGATATCTGGGATTTTCTTTTCTTCGGTTCCTACATAGATATGGATTACGTTCAAAGAAACTGTCAATTATATTTAGCACTATAAGCTGTATAAGTGATTAAATATTATATATAGACTGTGCAATCGTAATTAATTAGTTCATGGAAAGTGAATATGAAAGGCTCACGTTTCAACTTAATTGTTAAATATTTATTGTCCCTGAAACTGTTGCTTTTCCTCAAGAATTCTATTTCAGTGGCTGCACGTGCGTGTAATGTAGATGCAGCTGATCGAGGACGCGTGTAAATGTTAGTAGTTTTTGTGATTTTGATGGAAAAGTACTGGGTTCGGCAAATATGTGTGACATAATATATGAGAGAAAAGTTAAGGGGTGAGTAGAAAATATCTAACTGTCAGTAGCAAAAAACAAGTAAGGAAGAAGATCTTCGGTAGATAATTTGATTATGAAATTCTTGCCGAAGTATATTTTTGATTAATTATAATGCATATATATGTATAAATATATTTATACGATGTATATATATATGTATAAATATATTTATACGATGTATACATATATATATGTATGTATACGTATGGAGAAAGGATTAATACAGTCTCCCCAATTTTTTTGAACAACACAATGAGGTTTCGCATTGTTCCTCGTGTGAAAGAGATATTTAACGGACGTGTGTTTTAATAAAAAGCTTTTCACGAACAACTTCAATGCCTTCTTTTATTTACTTATAGCTTTACTTATCTACTATACGTACATAGTATGTGTATTATGTTGGAGGGTACTCGTATGTGCACCCAAGATATTATCAAAAAGTTCTTGAATGTCGATTACAAAGCGTTAAAGCGTCTTCTATAATGACCTGCAATAAAAGTAAAACACCCCTAGAGTACTTCTTTATATTTGAGACCATATGTAGGACCTTTCGAAGAGGATTCCGGGTTGGGAAACGTGGAAAAAGTGCAACTGCTAAAGTTTTTAATGATAACTACAAGATAGGTCTCCTTTTATTGAATATACATATTACATTAAACGAAAAGTTCCGCGCTACTTTACTTTTCAATTCCTTCACTTGCTGCATCGGCTGACTGCTATTATATTAGACGAAATTGACTTTAGATACGTGTTCTATAGGTAGTATTTCTAATCTACCAAAGTCGATCCTACATTCATACAGGGGCGCAGGTAAGCCATTCTATCTTGGTTGTACATCCTATCATCGAAGACTAGGTGGACAAGCTAGTTGCAATCAAGGACCGCTATAGTGTACGGTCCGGGTGAGCCGCTTTTGTAATCACGCTCGCCTATCAATGGACACATTAAACACTTTAACCTGTTAAACAAAGGTGACCGGTGCATTGAATAATGGGTTGACGTGACGGCAGTTACACGCAACAACTGGCAGCTAGGTATGGAAAACCGGCTGAAGGTGCTTGAGAAATTACACGCGCAGGGGACGAGAATCGGTGTCGGAAGCCGCGAAATACTGTTCAGAGGGAGGGTAGGTGGTAAGCACGAGAGCCGGTGGTTCGAAGGGATGAGGTTAGTCAAAGGGAGGGTTGAAAAATTACCAACGGAGACGGGGAGCGTATTCCCTCGCCGACTTTCCCTTGCCATGAGAAACGAGTGTAGTAGGGTGAGGTTAGGGGCAATGCAGGAGGCAGTCAGAGAGAACGAAAGGTGGGGAGCGAAAAGTCTGTGAAAAGGACTAGAATGACGTTGAGCCCAAGTCTGTGGTCTTTTGCCACATTTTTTCCGTTTAAAGCAATTTCTCTGCCCGTTCCGCCCAGCTAAGCCTCACCCTTCTCCCCGCTGGTACCCAAGCTATCGCTGCAGGATTTCCTCTGCGCCAGAGTTCTGTGACAATTGTTTAAGATTTTTTTCCTCCCTACCTTTAGACCGTAGAACGACGTCCATTTTCTTAAGCAGGTCGATTAGTCACACTTCTTCATCTTTCTCTCATCTCGAACAGATCTTTCTGCGACCCAGCAAGACGATAATTGTCTGTCGGTAATTTGTCTCCTTACTTTAATAATTCGTTAATTCAATGAATAAGAATATTCCGTGCCCACTCTAGTTATTATGTATCGGTGGTTTAATGGATTTAAAAGAAATGGTAGTTAAGGGTGAAGGTATTAAACTATATCGTCTAATTTTTCTTCCTTTGTCCTTGCAATTTCATCTCGTGAAAAGCTTTTATATTCTGGCATTAAATCCTTCGTTATTTAATATTTCAGTCGAGTAGAATTTATCCGTTCAATCATTAGTACATGTTGCCTATGTATATTTAAGATATCGAAAATAAGGAAAGATTGTGAGTTTACGTAACGATTGATTTCATTGCATACAATTAATGGATTGCAAATATAATTTTTAAGTATTTTATTCTTTCGATTATGATTTTGTCGTGCGTTTTAAGTTGTATTTTATAATACTGATAGCAAGTGACCTTGGTTACTGAGTAGCTGATTAATATCGCAATATAATTTTCAAATTGTGTACGCCAATATTTTGTTTCCTCTGGTATAAACAGGAAGATTAGGTTTTAAATCGCACATAGTACGCGATAATCAAATGTTTATTACAATAACATAGATATAGGTATTTACCAAATTAGCTAAATAAAATTGCATTTTGACTATTTCGTTTCGTACAATGAAGTAGATATTATTTGCCAATAAACTATAATTATTTTAGAGTATGTCATAGCACAATAAAATTGATTTTTGTATAACCACAAATAATTTATCTAACATGCAATAATAAAATTTATTATTTCATCTACTATTTGTCTACTATTTGAAAAGTGCTTAATCTGTGCGTTAAATTTGTGTACGTCGTCGAATCGTGTGTAGTTATTCTTTTTTATTATTAGTTACCAATTTATAATTTGGAATAAAAATAATTTCTGGCCACTAACAATAAGTGTCACTTCTCGAATGCTATTCTTATGTGTCAATAAGTATACAGTGGAGTATACTAATTTTTGGAAGAATGCAACGATATGTAGTATTTGTTATTAAATAATGTTCAATATACGTTACGAATAGAAATTGAAAGTATTATTAGTTTTGTTTCCAGAATTGATGTTTTAACATTTCAATTAGGTAAAACAAATTGCAAAGAATAATCCATGTCACTCCTAACTACCCTTTCGGCCTCGTTGAATATTTTCCTTGTCACGTTTTCTCATCATCCAGTTCAATGGATGACCATTTTTCTTCAGACTCTTTGCTATTCGGTGGACGCTTTACGAGGAATACAAATGATCCTAATATTCAAGCCACATGAATAACACTGTACGAAGGAACCTTTAGAATAAGAGGTATGGCAAAAAAATGTTATTGTGAAAGTAGAAAATGGCTGACTTACTAGAATCTGAGTTTATATAAGATTCCTAACACAGAAGTCCCTGATTCGTTTCGCAGTATTTAGATCCAGAATATTTATCAATCAATTTACATCGGTTTTACTTTATATTACGAATAACAATATTATTCTGTATTATTTATGCTAATGGATATCGTTGCGCCCAGAATGCAGAATATCATTGATTTCTCGAACTCCATTTACAGAAATAGATGGTATTTCTTAAAAGCAGCTTAATTTCTATTATATTACGTTTTGTATTATATTCAAGTACACTTCAGAGTATTATAACTTTTAATGCTACTATTATAACATCCTATCGATTTGTAGAACATGTATTTATTAAGGTAGTTTAACTTGCAGGAATTATGCAATACAAATAGCATGAAAATTGAGCAAATCTTTAGGAATAAATTACCACGATGCTATTCATTCGAATGAAATTAAAACGTTTTCATTTGAGGCTCAGTTTTCGAGAAAATGGAGTTTGCACAGCTATGCATACGACAGGGAGACAATCAGTTTCAGCAATTTTGTAATTGATAACATAAAATGTTGTTCCTTAAAAGTCTTCCGTGTATTTTTGCTTCAACTCGGTAACTTTCAAATGCTGTGTACGCATTGTTTCCAAACAGGATACGCGTTAAAATGTATTTTATACGTTGTTCGTTGAAACGCAACTTGGCTGTAACAGCATACGCATGCATCGGATTTTCAAACTCGAATCTCCCGGAAACTAAGCCTCAAATGACAAAATTATATTCCATATTTTGTTTTTATTTTTCCAGGAGGAATAACCTCGTGCCCGCTTGTCCGTGTTATTCGGCCGCACTCTGTATATACTTTAAAAAACATCGTCTTATGTAGGTGTTCGCATGTAGATGTACGAATAAGCAAAGAAAATGGGGTCGTTCTCACTTATGCCGCAGTGAACATCCCCTAGCGTCATCGAGACATCACGTACCAGTGACTCAATCTTCAAAAGCTTTTACCAATCCTGAACACACAGTTAATCGCAAAAGTATCTGAACATATATTGCTATAAATATGCTATAAATCTATTAGCAAATATGAAAAGGTTATTATAATACGATTGTGGCATATTATTTTTAAACCTGAGTCTATTATAACGCGAATGGTTTAATAAATAAAGAATTTTTCCACTGCCACCGAACTTTCTATTATTCCTCTTCCACGAAAATACTGAAAATATTCTTTTTTCCAGTGTGTTATTGTTTCTGCAGCAAATATTAGTTAAAATGACGAACGTCACGCGATAGAGGGTGTTATTTGTCCTAGTGTCGTTGGAGCAGTACGTAACTGGAACGCCCAAAGTTTTGTACGCGTACTGCAGTCCTACAATTTTAACAGTTTATTTATGTATTACAATATTGATTATGCCATTTAATATTTATTCTTCATTTGCAACGATTTCTTAAGATTATTTTCCACTCACAACCTTAATCGTTGCGTATCTTTTAACTTCTTGATTGATTCTTGAGCTCTGCGCTTTGCAATATGAATTCGAGTACTGTGGAAATTATTTTAGTCTATTCTAGATCTGTTAAAATCCTTAACGGTTGAATACTCTTAGCAATGGTCTTCAGCTTTTGCCGAACATGCAAACTGCTAAAGCAATTTAATTAATTTTTAGTATTAGATCCAATTTATAATTTTTCGAAAACTCATTTGCACAACTGCTACGTTAAACAATCACAAGACAAATTTCAAGGAAGAACGTCGCTTAAAAATTTTTATGGAAATCAACGTCTGTTCTGCAGTATTTAGATTTAAGGGTTAAACGCGATTAACGTTCAAGATTATGAAAAAAAGTTTGTAGTAAAGAAATAAATTTGTTTTAAAAATATCTTCAGTTAGCTTGAACGCTTTAGCGGAAGAGCTCCGCAGAAATGACTCACAACAAAAAATGGTGTAATTTCATATTGTTCATGGATTTACGCTATAGTTGCACCTAAAATTGCAAACAATTGTTAAATCAGTTTTTTAATGCTGAGAAAATAAAGAGAATTTATTTATCTCAAAAATCCACTTTGATTCAAGTCAATTGGTCCATTAGTGTTTTCGCTATATTGCCCGAGAGATTGGAGAACGTCGCTTTGAGAAAAACGCGTTTAAAGTTTTCGGTAGAAAAAGAGTAAAGTTAAAGTAGGGATTCGCGAAAAGGTATTTTTCATAGAGTATAAATACGTAGATACCTTTCATGACACATGTGCTTGTAGCTGAAACAACACTCTCTACAAATATATAAACAGATTCGAGTCAGTCCCTCTCTGTAAAAAAATATAGCACCGCAAGTCGACTGCGTGTTCCAACTGCTTGCGCGCATAGCTGCGAGCGCACGGTACGGTAGTAGGTACTTGTTACACGTTTATAAAGTTTGATTTCACTAAAAACCTCTGTGGACAGTATGCTACACATACGAAACTATTCATTTATGGAGAAACAAAAATTTGATTTTTTAGACCAGTTAAGTGAGTTGCCCCTGTTTTTACGTAATACGCGGCTTCGATGCTACCATCGGATGCAACGAGATACCTTAGTATACGGATGTCGTAAGTCTCCTTTCCGAATTTCTTCGACACCGTCGCGCACGTATGACCCTACGACCGTTTAAGGAGATAGGGGTGGTATATTGAATATCTGCTCGTTTAATGTAACGAATGATAACGATTTTAATTTCTATTAACAAATGATTGATAACAAAAAGATATTAAACGGACCGTACAGTCGTGTTTTGTATACTGCACAGTGAACAATTTGTGGGAAGATAATGTTTCCCTTTTGGTTTGAAGGAGGAGAGTATAATGGTTTCTCCTGCTTCTGAGTGAAGACAAATTAATGAACGAGAAGATGATATACTTTGTCTTGCACTTTTGAGATGAAGACAGACACCTGAAGAAGGAGAGGATACTGCTTCTTCTTTTCAATGTGCTGGGTAGGACCCTCTCTTGGACTCTGTCCTAGACTATCCTAGATTGTCTTAGACTGACTTCCTCGTCGAATGTACTCCAGCACATCGACTCGGAAGTGTGTTTTAGGCACGCTGATTGGACATTAGGAAAAATGACTAATTTCCCATCAGCGCGTTTTCAAGGTGTGGTCGCACCCTTCCTTAGCGCCCGAAGCGCGTTTCCTGAAGGGAGGGGGTGCGTCCTTAAACGTTGCAGTTTATTTGGCAACGCCACGGAATTTCCACCGGGGTCCTAGAGCTTGACCTGGTCGTGCCTGCTGGGTCCCAGCTGCGAGGCCCTTTTCTAAACTGACGTTTATGACGTTATGAATTAACTGTTGAGGTCGTATATGCGTAATTTCGTATACTTCGACGGATTATAGAATAAAACGACTTCCTCAAAAACAGTTCTATTACTTGCGCGTCATAAACGCCCCAACAATCTGCACATCGAAGGTTGTTCTTTGTACCGATTGCTAGCCATATTTTTATGGGGTAGCCATTTATTTTTGCATGGGTTTCGCGGGTTTGCCGCGTAACAGTTTCATTGAGTGAATTATACGTGTAACATTATGTGAGGGAGTCGGCAAGAATTGTTTACAACGAAACATAAGCAAACGTATGCGTTTGTGAGCGATGAAACTGTGATGAAACGATGAATGCTTTAAGAAACTTACAGATAGATAGCTATAACTTGTTTTAATCTGTAAATACTTACATTTTAGAAACTATGCAATATTGAAGAATTTATATTTGGAGGTACAACTTGAGCTGAATACTTCAAGTTCTTTTCAGAGGTCGTTGCATTTTGAAAATGTAATGTAATATATTTTACCAATAGAATTGTAAATCTTAACGATATAAAATCAATGATTGCTATATTTTTGTTTTAAAAATGCAGAATTGTCGAAAACGGAAAGTTACATAAAGTTTAATTCGTGATTATGCGATTTGTCATAATATATCCTCTAATTCCTTTGCAATACGTGTAATTTATTTGCATTTATAAATTAGGTATAATTATGAACCACAGCCTGTGGCTATCGGAAGCATGTTGAATGTATACATTGTTTAATACGATTAATTATATAGAAAACTCTAGGAATTAAACGACGGGACACTGTTCGTATTTGGTTTTGTTTTTCATTTTTCATGTTCATAATACGTGTTATGTGTAGTAGAATTGCACCAACAATAGGTTGCGGATCATGACATTGTCAGCTTTTAACGCTAAATCAAGTACAAATTGTCGGTTATTTCATGGTGTGCAATTCAATGATTTACCTCAGTTTAACTGGCTTCTATGTACCTGTAGGTTTCTAATGTGTTTGCACATACGTCTAGCGCGCTTCCATATAGGACACACACAGGAAATAGCGTTAAACCAGTGGTTTGCAGCATGTTGCTTTCTCTCCATTACTATAGAGGAACAAACAACAATTAGGTATTCTGATAATAATTATCGTTGAGTTCCAGATCAATATGAATTTGATATTGACAAACGGTTCCCGAATTAATGGGTCCGACAGGAAACAGTAATGCGAGGAGTATTTCAAATTATCCATGTGGACTTGTTCTCGTCTTACCGTCATCTTTTCGATTATTATAAATGCATATATCACTCAAGGGTATATGGTAAATATTTTGTTGAAAGTAACGTAAGACATTAAAACTTTATGCGTCTAAATCGACGCATTTATAGATACGTACTGCGCTTCATAAATTTCAGTATTAATATTGTTCAAAAAATTAGGAATTTTTCATCATTTACTGCTTCTTTCAAGAAAGTGGATTTTTTAAATAAAAGAAACTTATTTATGGTTCATAATTCTTTTCGCAAATCTTTAAACTATGTTTCAGATACAATTGTAACAGTAGTCATTAGTGAATACACATTTTAGTTGTAATATGTGTCGACTGAAAAAGTCGAAACTTGAATGAAAATTTTCTCACGATCGGTAGATCTCGCATATTTTATTCATTATTTTAAAAGTGGATACCAGATTGTATTTGTGGGCTATGCAAACGGGCGGGCGTTTTTTTTTTAATTGTTGAGGGTGTAGTAAGCTTTGCAAAAAATATGTGAGGGCACATTTCTGCATTCGTTACACTTTGCATAAGTAAAACGGAAATGAAAGGTGTTCAACTTCGTGCTACCTCAATTGAAAGAATTATTCAGGAACATCGATTTCAATTCAAAAGGCAAAATCGTGCCTCGTGAAGTTCGACGGTGCATATCACAATTTTGTAAGAAACAAAAAGAAAAAATGTTATTGAGAAATAATGAGAAATCTTGTATGCTTGAGAAAATCAAATCCAATACTTGTGTTATTCATAATTTATTTCTCTATGGTACTAGCACTTAGATTGGGTATTTGAACACGCGGTAGGTAATTCAGGTGAACATCAGAAGTTCTATTGACAGATTCATTAATTTAATTCTTTGCGAAACAATTGTTCTGCTGTTACCTGCAACTGTATACTATTAATAAATCATTGCAACAATCTGTAGTGAAATGTACAAATAGTTTGCCTTTAAATGTTCAGCATCTTGCACTAAAATTGCCTGTTTTATTTTTCACTAATTTCCTTCAGCCGAAACTCCAGCTACTGTACAGAAATTAGATTATTTGATTTAGGTTCCACACTATACGATTTATACAAGATAACATAATATATTATAGATTACCTCATATAGTACTAACTTAAATGGGAAGCCATTAATTTCTTTGCACAATAATTTATTGGTAGTAGATTATGTAGTACAGTGTACGTAGTAAATGAAGTTCACGTATAAATTACACTAGCTATAGCTAAAACTAGCAAGCGCGAAAAAACCTAAGAGCACTAAATTACTGCAAGTCAATTCAGTTTCCCTTAAGTATAATCACAACACTAGATACTACTTTAGGTATCTCCAATCAGTTATAATATTGGCATATTTCCATTTCTGCTGAACTACAACTGTTAAACTTAAATGTAATTATTAAGTTCGGCCTTGAATCCGAGTTGATATTATCGAGAAATACAGGGTTATTCTCTGTTGGTTGGATTGGTCTTGACGCCAGCTGCCGCCCCACGTAGACACAAATGTATAATCCTATTTTTCAAAAAACATCGATTTATGGAATCTCCCGAAAAATATGACCATGAGAAAAAACACCTTCTTTGCCAAAATATTTGCCCCTTCGAACCAAACAATCGTTATAAATAACCGAGATATCGCCTTGTAACTAAGTTATCGGGACACCCTGTATATGGGACCCTCCATGCCCAAACCTAAAGTTCACGAGTTCGCCACCAGATGTTTACGGATTGGGCCTCGCGACTTCTCACAAGTGGTTGCTCCCGACTTGCGTCAATATACATATGTATACTAATATCCCGTTCTGACATATATTTCGTATGTCATAGCATGCATGATTATTTACATTTATACAAATATGTATATTGAAAACGGTATATGCGAAGATGCCATTGAAAATCACACATCTCTTCAAAAATAGCAAGGTTTACTATTATATAATCCTCTTAATATGATAATTTTGAGCTGTTCATAGAATGCATTGAAAATTCTTCATTGAATTTGATTGATGCGCGTTTCTAAGGGAAAGCTGGGTTTCAGAAGCAGTTAATGGAAATTTGAACACAGGAGATATGCAGATGCCGCGACGTACTACGGTACGAAACTTCTAGAACGCGGGAAAATACCCAAGTGTTCATGTTGTCGTAAACACAAGTAGTATACGCGTTGCCCTATTATGCACAAAGTGCTAATAAAACCTTATTGTCAGAAATTTCCGTGACAAGGTCTTCTGCACTATAATTGAACAAATTATGATCCTTCATTATTTTCCGCTGAAATCAACCGCCTGCATACATGAGTATATTTGTTCAGAAATTTACGTGAATAATGTTAACCAATATTTTGTTTAAAGCTTCGCTGGTATAATGGATGCAGTGAAAATGTGGTAGAAGATTACTTAAAATACTAAGAAGCAAAATTATTTATATAAAGTAGAATATAACGAATATTAATTATACATAGAGCGTATCATGTTGGCTTCAAATGAGAAGGATATTCTATTCTTACTTATACTTAGATACTACTTTTAGAAATTCGGGCCACACTCCGACATGCAGGTTGCGATTCTATTTGAATTATAACTGTGATATGTTACAAATGCATGTGCTCGTTTCTAATCAATATTTGAGTATTACCGAAATAGCAAATGTTATCGTACAAAGCGGGGTCAGAATTTAATAACATTTTGCATACATGTAATGTGAAACATGCATGTAAATGCAAATGTACCACTTATCTATACTACTCGAAATACAACTCTGCTTCCTACTTGCTTCCAATGATAGGCACTCTGAAAATTCTATAAATGCATATGCGATGCGCTGTATATCGGTATTATATGATATTTCATTAAGTATCCTTCAAATTCCTGTTGTCAAAGGATTACTAATTAAAATTATTCGATACAGCAATTTTACTCCATAGCATAGTTTTCTCATTAGAAAATATAACACTGAAGATAGCTTGCCTTTTTTGTAGAGCTTATACGAGTAATGACATTTTAATAATAATGAAATATCTACAGGAATTTACAAGGGGCCGAGCGTTTTTGATACCATAATCGATTCATATAAATTGAATCACCATGCGAGTATCAAATCACAGTTTACATCTATCTAGCTGTGACTCATTGTTCATATTTGAATTGCTTTTGCAGTAATATGTGAGGCATACGGGTTTGTGCAGTAGCCATTTTCGTGTTTGAGGAACGATTGAAACGGAATGAATAAAATAAAATATGCAGGGTTTCATGCCACGCAGAATGTAATGTTTTGTTGCAATATTGAAAATGGAAATTCCAATTTGCCTGTATTCTGTATTTTAGTGTGAACAATATATATTGTAACAGTTTTCAATAAATTGTTGAAACGAATGCGCGTACATATACGTAATTTATTTCGAAAGCAAGTGATTCTAGTATATCATTAATTTCTCTAGATCCAAGAGCCTCTAGGTTATTCATTTGAGAAACTTTTGCCAATCTCAACTTTGGAAGCCATTCCTATCCAAATCGAATGTTTTCATGCCAATACTGTCTCTTTATTAACATGCGCATATAACATGTTCTACAGCAACGCATTCGTCAATGTAATTCTTGTCATTATTTATTGGATCTCTTCCTATTCTTCTGAGATATTATACATATTAGAAATTATGCATCGAATGAAAACTATTATTTATACTTGTAGTCAAGTCATCATCAAACGTATTTTTCCGAACGTCTACAGTACCATACCCCCCCCCCCACACCTCATACTTTTTAAGCATCGCAAAACGCGAATGGGACAAGCGGTTCATAAATACGTCGGGCAAACCATCGTTCTAAAGTCTGACCGAATTTCTGCAACAACAATGTAAATGTTTGGAGAGATCCGCACCCGATAAATTGACCGGACCACCCAAATCGAGCGTCGTCGATAAGAACCCTCAAGCAACGCGCACCGTGTCATAAATATGTTGCGAAGGTGTAGATATTGTGCTAACTATGTAAAAGTGGACATGCCTTGTATCAATGCGAGGTCGTTAAGAAATTGAATATTGCGATTCGCCGACAGAGGGCGTGCAAGCTCAACGTCTGCTTTAATTATCTATGGTCAGGCTACAGAGCGGCGAATTGTACCCGAGGAAATTGTAAAATTTGTAAGCGAACTCATCACACGTTGTTACACACATTATTACATATTACACGATATTACACATGATCTACCGAACGATCGTGTGAATGTAACCAACGAACAATTGTCGTATCAACTGGAGCGATTTTGGGAAATAGAAGACCACAGGGGTCAGCGGTAAATAGATACACGGGATGATTGTGCTCCACCAAAAGCAATTTGAAGCGACGACCACGCACGATTCTGTCGGGCGGTACATAGTGAGCATTCCATTCACTGATCGAGTAAAAACGTTACGAGAGTTGAGTAAAATCATCGAACGATTACTCTCAATTGAGGGAAAACTTGCGTGACTTCCGGAAGTACAGAAACAATCCATCGAGTTCAAGGTGGAGTATGAGGCACTCGGCCATATGACACCGATAACGAAGGAGAAGCGATCGGATCATCTGTTTCGATATTATCTTCCGCATCATTCGGTGACGAAAGAAGGTAGTACTACAGGACGAGCTGTTTGCAATTTTGCTGCAGTTCCGAAGACATACCTTCGTGTTATCAGCAGATGTGACGGAAATGTACAGGCAGATGCACGCTACACCAGCTGACCGACGATTCCAGAAAAACTTGTGGAAGAAAGAGCCTGCACTGCCGACTTAAAGGTACGAACTCAACACCGTGACGTATGGGACATCATCCGGGCCCTTTTTGGCGACACAGGTGTTGCGAAAAATTGGAGAAGATCACATATGAACGAATCTGCAAGCGAGCCGCGTGATCATTTTATACGGACAATTTCCTTACAAGTGCTAATACAATAACCGATTCAAGGCGTCTATATTGCGACGTCTAAGCGATACTGAGGGCAGCAGAGTTGGAACTGCGACCCCAATAAGAGCCGCCATTATGACGTGATGTGGGGGTTTAAGTAGCCGTGATGAGGCCCAAGGCCATGGCGGCTGGGCTTCATTCCCGGCAGTGTCACCCATGCCGGACGGGCTTAGGCTGAATGGTGAAAACACGAAGTAGCGGCTCGTAGAATGAAAGTACGTGGCGCACCATGTCAGTGCCTGACCTCTGCGGAAGTAATAAGGGTAAATGTAAGTCCGACAAGTTTGGAAAACATCCCGTGACCCCGTAAGTTAAACGTGGGAGGACCACTCGCGTGGCCACTGACTAGAGCCTATGAAGGGGTTGAAGTGGGATATCCGGATGCAGGCATGGAGAATTGCTTGGTCAGTATTTCGTCATACCCGGAGCTGGGTAGAGTGAATCCTATCACCGTCTAGCCTGAGGTTTGGGTTATGCATAGGCACGGATCCGGTGTAACCCATTCAATAGGAGTGACGCAAAACCTTTTGCATTATCTATGGCGCGTGTCTATCCCGTAGCATTCTTGTATAGAGTCACTGGCCGCCGATAGGACTGACCATCCGACCAACCACTTCTCCGGTTAACTTCAAACGGGGAAGTAACCCCGCCGCGATGGGGGTTCGATGATGGGCGTATCGTTCAAAAAAACACTGCCAATATGTCTACAATAAAAACACAAGCCACAGAACGAATGGCGAAGAATCAACCAGACACAGGCGGCTGCACATCCAGGGCTACCCCAGGAATATCGAGGGTAGCGGTCATCGCTACCCGACATTGGTGAGCATAGAGGTTGGGAGCTCCGATTCAAGCGCTGTGACGGTGACGGGAAGGAAGAGGCGAAGGTCATCAAAGGTCTCGAACGTGGAAGAAGCTTTATGAAGTGGAGGGTGGTGCTTCGCGGACGAGGCCTCTCCGGTGGGGCGCACCCTTGAGCTCCCCATGGACATCGAGGGGCCCAAGATATTGACCCAGATGGCTGTGGTGGAGAGCGTGGTGCTTACCAGCAAATACCTTAGGGGCACCAATATAAGAGATCTTAAGTTGGCTGTTAGCTGCTAGAAATGCGTGGCAGATGGAGGACGAGTGTCTCCAGCACTGCCCTGACCTAAAGCTGGCGCTGGCCGCCACCAAGCCGCTTCCGGTGCCATCAGGGAGGACGAGAAAGGGGGCAACTGGCACCCTCTCCACCCCATCGACGTCGGCGACGGCCCCCGACGAAAAGGAGGGACAGAGAGAAGAAGAAACAGCGGAGGACGAGCAACGACGATGACGGAGCCGCCATTACCAGATCCTCACTTCACCAACAGAAGGCAGCTTCCGGAGAGAAGGTCATCCTCCTCCTGGATGGAGTGAAAGGGGTCATAGGCCCCCAGGGACGACCGACTAGGGTTGCTACTTGAAAGTTTCATACGCCACGTGGAAAAGAAACTCGGGGTCCCAAGAAGGGAGCTCTCTCCAGTGGAGAACCGGTGGAGACTCCCGCGGTCAGAGATAGGACCACTGGAGAGGCTCGGCCGAGGAAGGCAAAGAAGAGGACGCAGAAGGCGAAGGAGGCAGCCTCTTCTTCCGGCAGGGTGCCCTCAGGCGACCCCGGTCTGGGGCATCCCGTCCCCAGACTACGGCTGTCCTTGTAAAGCCGGACCCCCCCCACCTTCAGGGTAAAATTGGCGGAGCAACATGGGCCACCGTTGTTGGAAGATAAAGGCTGGGGACATCCGGTCGTCCGCCGTTGGCATGCGCACCATATTTGTGAGGCGTCCTCTAGAGATGGCCAGGAAGGTGGTCGTGGCGAAGAAGGTGCGAGGTGGGTGGACCACCGGCCGGGTGGAGGCATTGATCACCGGATGGGGGCCAGCCGGTGTGCGCCTCCCACAGTGAGAGGGAAGAAGCCGGGCGTCAGGAACAGGGATCAGCACTCCCAGCTGACCCCGAAGGTGGCCGCCCTGAGTCTGGCCGCGGTGCAGCTCCCGGAGGAGACGAGGTCCATGAAGGAAGGGGCTATGGCCCCACATGCGTTCGCTACCAGCTGGAGTTCACAGTCGACTTGTCGTGTGCAACCCTCTTGGTGGCTCGCCGTGTGGGAAGTTGGAGGGTGGTGCAGGATGTGAAAACCATAAATGACCACCTCTTCATGCTCATGTAGGTGTGCAGCATCCGGAGCCGAGGGCCGCCGGAAAGAGGATTGGGGGTGTGGGGGTTATAGGTCCCCGCTTTTCAGGAGTTAGAAGAGGTGGGCGGTAAATTTCTTGGACGGGGACGCGCTGATGGTGGCCTTAGCCGTGGCTTGGCCACAAACAGTTGTTTTTATAACTGTTTCCAGTACGGCGAAGCATAAAAGAGCATAGGAACGTTGGAGAAAAATGTAAGGTAAAAATTGGTTCAAATGAATTATCGACACTAATTTAACCTTGAAGCGTTTGACAAAAATAACATTCAGAACAAATATTTTTTACAATTTTAAACAGAGAATGTATCAACTATTACTAATGGCATAAATAGGGCGTTTGATGATGACCTGAAAAAAACTATCAGAGGGTACTACTAATAACAAACGACTATAACTGTCGCCAAGTACCAATATTCTAACCTCCTGTGCCAAAATTTGAGTTAAAACCGTCGAATAGTTTACAAGTCCCAGCGTCTGAAAACAACCAACCATGGAATTTTTTTTAAATCGAAACGAATGAATTTCGTGTTTTGATGAAACATTATTTTTTGCGTGGAAGAACTATCAGTGGCACTAAAATTAAGCTTGATAAGTATTATCCGGACTCTTCACCATCAATCGGAACAATTCACAAGTGGTTTACAGGATTTCCTTGCGTTCGTACGAGTACAAAAACCATACCAAGCCCAGGTCGTCCAAAGAGATCACAACACCAGAAATGATCAATAAAATCCATGATACCTCTTTTGAATAACACGAAAATGAAAGTGCGTGAGATTTCTGAGATGGTAAGCATCTCATCTGAACGTGTGTGCAATATCTTGCACAAACATTCGAACATGAGAAAGCTGTGTGCAAGATGGGTGTCGCGTTTGCTCTTTCATCGTGATAATGCACCATCCCACACAACGATCATCGCACGGGCCAAATTGCACGAAATACGATACGACTTACTTCCTCAAGCACCGTATCCACCAGATGTAGCCCCCAGCGACTATTGCCTGTTCCCAAACTTCAAAACATGACTGTCCGGTAGGCGTTTTAAGTAGAACGAAGAAGTCACATGGAAAACAGATGTCTATTTTGGAGGAGTGGACAAGACGTATTATTTGAAAGGCATAAGAAAGTTAAAAGGCCATTGGAATCGTTGTATCGAGCTAAATGGAGAATACATTGAGAAATAAAACCGACTTTTGCTAAGAAAAATAGTTTCTTGTTGACTTTTTCAGGTCATCAAAACAGTACCATAATAATAATAGTGCTAGATAAATAAAAAAATAAAATATATATGTATATTGTAATTCGTTATATTTCATGTGTCATACCGTTTGTGGAAATCAAGTTTTATTAGACCTTCATAATACATAATGCATACTACATAAATTAAATTGTGCTCGTAATAAATGTGATCACCACAGTTCTGAGATATGTATTTAGAATTTAGATGAAAGCGATATCATTTTAAAATTCGAAGCAATATTTAATACAATATTTACTAAAGAAAGTAATTAGTAGTAAACTGTTGTTCATTAGGTGTATGCAAAAGGTGGAATGGCCAGTAAATGTGAAAGACTCGTAGTGAATGATAGAAGATACTTTTATATATATGACAGAATATATTTGACACTTGTTGGCTATGCTAAGGTTTGTCTACGACTGAGACTGGGCTCTTGTGACCGTCGCTGACCCGTCGCAGGACCACTTGGTCCTTGATCGCCGCACGCATAAACAAGTCCCGTATCGTACTAGCAAGACAGTTGACGACGATCTCGTATTACTGTAGACTGTAGACGACGATCGTCTCTCTTGATTTGCCAGTAACGTTGAAAACATAGTTCGCTCAAACAAATTGATGATGCCAAATGCAATCTCAACTTCAAGCCAAACAACAAATGGCTAATTCAAAGAAAACCGGACCTAAGATAAAATTAAGCTCATCAAATACTGATATACGTATAAACAAAATTCGTTACTGAAGCAATATTGATGTACTATTAACTTGAATATATAAAATTTCGAAGCAATAAAGAAATTAGTAAATATATTGAAGTAGTTGGAAATATGTAGTAATAGGTAAGGAAAGAAGCAGTAGAGTTTGATATTAGAAACGAATAAGAAGCAAATACTTCTGTTAATACCTGTTAAATAGTTAATCTTTCAACAAATATTTTTTCTTCTTATACTTCTGTATTATTGTTTTACGACTGCAGAAAGGGAAGCGCATAATAAAATATTAGCTATTTTATTAACGCGTATCTATTCTGTGGTGCCCCTCCGTATAATGAATTGTATTCTATAATTCATCCTCGTAGAGTTTGCGTACCGTTTACCTTTTAAAATTTATCTCGTCCGCCACTCTGTCATCTCACCACTCATCCATGCCACATTCAATTTAGTTCCACCTTACGACCAATATGAATTAATCACGCCTATTTAACCCATGCCGACTTTGATCTTCCTTCGAGAAGTTAGTCTCAGTTTAGACCACAACAAAAT
This sequence comes from Nomada goodeniana, assembly GCA_963969485.1. Lineage (NCBI taxonomy): Eukaryota > Metazoa > Arthropoda > Insecta > Hymenoptera > Apidae > Nomada > Nomada goodeniana. The sequence goes on from OZ018306.1 coordinate 9,150,373, forward strand.
TTTACTTCTCCAGCAGACCAAGTACAGTTTATACATAACAAAGTTTTGTATCTTTTTATTTGAAAGTTGCACCTCAAGGTGCTTTCGCTCTCGTGTTTAATCTAGCACTTTACACGTTGTGATGTAAATTCGTAACACACCGTGAGCCGACCCGGCGAACGCAACAGCACTCATATGTACAGTACATCAAAGAAAATGAGAGATAAAAGACGAACGCAACATTTATGCTTCATTGAAAAGGCTTGCAAACAATTTTACCACAAATTGGATCCTAGTAATTTACGTTGCACCTTATTAATTCTGTAAAAAATACCATAGAGAACATTCATAAAACAGCAGAATTGTAATTAACTGTAAGGATATACTCAGTTAAATGTTCTAAAATTGTATATTCGAGGTAATTTTCGAAATTTCGAGAAACGGAAACATGCTAAAATCAGTGTGAATATACATTAACAAATATTAAATTTATTCCAAATGCGCGAATGCTGCAGACGATCGAACAACTCATAAACCTTTGGGTACATAGCAGAAAAAACGACCACAAAGCATAATAAATAAAATACATTTACGATCCCATTTAAAACGGGTTACACTGATTTACCGAATAATGAAATTGCAACTGGAAACAAATTATTGTGTAGAATTAAATGAAAACCTGGTAATCAACATTTGGTAAGATAATTGTACCATAAAAATTGCAAAAAAGCTCAAGTCAAACTATGCACTATAATTTTTAAAATAGCTTTAATCAGACCTATTGCAGCATTGCCTGCACAATTGAAGTTCGATGTTAACGTAGCTCTTTTATGCCACAAGGTTTAGAAATGACTAGTATACGTATAAAAGTATGCTACGTGGTATAAATAAAGTATGTAATCTTGAAAGACGTTTGTACGGTTGGAACAAAGTCCTCGAATATGGAGGAAAGAATTCGATCAATCTCTGGTCGAATCAGGTATACTGCAACGATCAAAGCTTGTCATGTGTGTTTATCGTTGAATAGCAGAAAACAGGGAAACAATTCTGCCAATCTCCGTATAATACAACCGTGACGTTCATTAATAGGAAAAGGCCAATCGCGTTGATAATCTACGGTTAACATTGAATGTAGAATAGCCAAAAAGGTTTTCGATATGAAATATTTGTAAATAAATGATTGGTTAAACTTGTAACTGGGACAATTCCCAATCGTACATTCGGTACAATTCGGACGTCACTAACTCCAGCTGATTCTGCGAGAATAGAATAACTCACCAACTTCTACATACGCAGACACTCTGCACTCTTAAATCTCATTAAACATACATACATGCGTACATCACGTGTTTCACACTGCATTCTGGGTTGCATTCGAAACTTTGAATACATTTCTAGGCAGTCAGACACGTGGCTGCATTAAGTCAAACTTTGCTCGGACAAATCTTGTTATTTTTGTTATCTTATTTTGGAGCAAATATCATTTTTAACTAAAGAGTTACGATTTTATGTGAAAGCGGTGTAGAATTTTTGTCTAAACGTATCATAATTGTAACATTACATTCAAAAGTACTTTGTATTTCGATGCAAACAATTCTATTGGAGCACTGGAAATGTTAATCTACAACACAATAGGAAATTTTGTATCGCTATATATTACTTTCCTTTCCAAAATGAATCGCCGAACATAACATGTGATGCTCTGCCACCTCTACGTAAAGACATTGGTTATATGTATATGGAAAACTTTGCTGACTAGAATGTGCATGCATTAATTTATGCAATTATTGAAGCAACAAATTGGATAAGTTGCCATTATAGCGTTGAAATATATTTACAATGTTAAATGATTAGCGAACAATGAAGCGATATAGGATCCGAATAATGCACCAAAACAAATTGAGAATATATGACATAAACAATTTTTGGAAGAAGATGTAGAGCAATTTGTGCTGATAATTGTTGTATATTATATCCTGTTAAATCTTTAACCTTCTTAATAAACAATTTGGTCGTTATACACTTATAATTGTATTGACGAATGCATTGCGTAGAATTTACTTAATTTTTATATTATGAATAATATTTTTCCACATTTGCCTTACGCTTTAATTGCAATTTCAGTAACGTTAAATTTGCCAAAGTGGCCGGTTTCATGGTCTAGCTTTTTGCATAAATAGCCGCCAACAATGTGTTAATATATTCCACCAAAAGTAGTGCGATCGATTTGCCCGTCGCGCGTACACGAACGAAGAAGAATTAGCATAGAGAGGCATTGCAATTTGTGTCAACTCTAATTTCCCTCAAATGGACGAGCCATTTAAATTTCTGGATTTAAACATACTCCGATGACGCCGATAAAAGACTTGAACTAGTGCACACCACCATGAAGTAGCGACGTCGAATCCTTTATTAAGATCAATTTCTAAAAAGAATCCTCGCGGAATTGAAACGGTTCAGCCGAGCGAATTTGCGAAACGCTAAGAAATACGATTCTGGAGATATGACGAAGTTAAACATGCATATAACAAATGTCGCCACCTACAGTACATCATCGTACTAATACCTTGAACCCCCATAATACTTTCATCTAGCCTAACAAAATTATATTTTAATTACTTTGTCGATAATTCGACTGCTTAATTAAAGCGCAGCGCTGCGCAAATGGTTTTTAATGGTCGAAAGCTGCTTAGCGGCAACAAATACGGGTGAAATGAAAAATTGTTGGGTAAAATCAATTTTTCCGTGGAACGAAAATGCCGTAAATTCAGAGGCAAAGGAGGAACACACGAATTCCTGCGTTACGAATCCGATGAAATTAAAACGGTTAATGGCATTCTGCTGATTGGTTCGGGCAATTCATGAGTTAGTCGATCCACAAATGCATCTGATGTTGTACGCGTTGATAGTGTAACAATCGTTGAACACGGAACCAAAACAAACGTTGGCAAATTATTTCAGCTGGATTGCCGTGCGTTTACACGTTACCGCGGGTAATACGATGCACCAAAAAATTCTTAACAAATCGTCGACATTGACGGGAACGTACAAAGGATCGAGGTAATACATTGTCGGTTTCCTGTTCCGCTAGTAGAAGTGGACATAAAACCTGTCGTTCGATTTCGCAATACAGCGAAAACAGTTATTGAGCTGCACGTCAACAAATTGTTTGCATTACCTCGAACAATACGCGCGGTGGTGAAATTGTAACGAAAAAGTAATTGCGACGCGACAAAAATTACATTCCTGGTGAATTAAATTTAATTGGTATACAAAGCGCGACAGGACGGTGATCACAATTCGGTGGAGGGGGGGGGGTCTTAAAATAAATCGAAAATATCCAACAAATTGTTTTTGTAAGAAGCTTGATATCTGAGAGAATTAAATTTACAGATTCATCTGCTATCTCCGGACTATTTGTTTGTACCAATAAACGACACCAATGACTTAATAAGAAAGGATAATACACTTATTAACGTTTTCATTAATTTGTATTATTATAAAATTTATAACACATAATTGCACAAAGCAACGTTGAAAGAAAGCAACAACAATGTTATAACTACTAAACAGGCAAAGTTAACTTCAATTTTACACAAAGACATTAATTAGAAATTGCGCGAATAATTAGTGGTACATATACCAAATAGATATTTCTCATTGGCATTTAGTCATTTTTTCTAATGTCCAATCAGCGTGCCAAAAAGTTACTTCCGAGTCGATGTGATACGACACACTCAACGAGGAACACAGTTGTTAATCAGAAGTCCTGAACTCGAAAAGGAGACACTGTATCTCGCCTTCTTCTTGTCTGAGTCCTTGAAACATTATCTTCCCCTAACATTATTTCACTAGATATTACACACTCAATAGATTCGTTCTATTATTACGTTTTCCTTTATTATCAGTCTACTCATATTGAGTCGAAGATAAAATTCATTATTTAAATCTACCTCCGTAAAGGGTCGTAGGGTCATACGCGTGCAACGGTGTCGATATAAATCGAAACGGAGATTTACACCCTTCGTATACTGGTCTCTGAACGCGTCCTGTAGTATCATCGAAGCCGCGTATTGCATGAAAACAATATTAATTTCAAGAGAAGAAAGCTATTACCTGCACAAAATACAAAATATTGTCAAATAATAGGGAGAATAAAACGAAAACTATACAAAAGACTCTGGTTACAGAAGCATTTAAACAAGAACGTAAAAGAATACATTCGCTTTCGTTCGTTTCTAACCTTCCGTGCACATTGACCCCAACTCATACAGCTGAAACCCATTTTTCCATCTTTTGTCTTTTATTCGTATTCTTCGGGTATACCAATTAATTGTGGTTTAATTTCAACCTAAATGATCTGACAGTACCTAAATTGTATTGTTCTGTTCGATTGTCCAATACTATTAACAGTGAGAAAGTATTCCAATTTTCTTGGAAATAAACCAGCCATGCAAGAAATTGCATATCTGATTGAACAGAAATAAATCTTATTAGTAACTCAAATTTTGTAGACAATATAACAAGTGGGGCACCCACTTTATTTGAAATGAACTTTGGGGACACCATTTATTTTCCCAGAATTTCACGAAACACAGCTTGCCATTTTAATTCCCGCAAGCTGACATAATAGAAACTATTAGAGATATCAAATGTTTGAAATCAAATTTAATCTCTTGGGCACGAATTTCGCAGTACATATTCAGTGTCGCATGTGCGGTTGGGCAAATGTGCGTGCGCAATTACTGATTGGATAAACTGAGAATGCGTACAGCTGGAACGAGCAAGGCTGGGACTTGCGGATGACTATTAATCGAGCAGATGTGAGAAACGTGAAGGAATGTGGAAGCATCCCCGATTATTTATTTCCACGCAGGTATACTACTTCCAGAGGGCACATTACGATGCAATAAATGCAAACTTTAAGTAACTGCCAATGGCAGCAGATGCAATTATTTTTATAATTATTACAATCCCTAACCGTTTTTCATTTAGACGTAATTAAAAACAGAGACTACCTAGAAGAAACTGTGACGCATTATATCGAAACTGTGGCTCTCTATGTATATTTGCACTCAAGTCAAACTTTTCATTTTGCACAATCACGACAAAGCATCAACACCGAACACTTCATGGTAGTCGTGAAGTCGTTCTTTTCATAGCAGAGAAAAGGACTCTAATTGTAATCTGGGATGGCCTTTGCGTCGGACTTGTGTTGCCCGGAAATCACTCTGAGCGTAACGAACTTTGTACACCCACCGAATGAGGTTTAGAAATAAACGATTGTCGCGAAGGATGGGGCGCGTCGTTTGTGGCAGGACTCATTACCTACACTTACCGTGCCCTAGTGGTCCACGATTAAAGACATATGAGCATCGAATGAGATTCTACAAAATATTATTGTATGCGAGGTAAAAATAGAATTTGTTCAACGTCCAAACACTTTTGCGACCGACTACGATGGTTGCGGCTTGGATGGTCAATTTGTTGTGATCTACTATGTTTGTAATCAGGGTTGGAACATTTGTTACACGTGCAATGGGATGTGGACGATTAACCTGTTTTGTATTTTCCTCGCGTTTAGTTTAACGCGAGATGGGAGGTCAATGGTTGCACTGATTCCCGAATAAAAACACAACGATAGGTACAGTTCGCAGATGCAAATAAATGTATGTATTTGTAAACTTAACAAACTGTACAAAAGGATTCAACGTGGTGGTAGAGTAAAAGATTGTACGTGTATATATATTGGCCGGATAAGTTCCGTTCGACACGAGAGTTGAAGTACTGGTCAGGTTCTTGGTAGTTCCTGACTTGATGTTATTTTGACTTCTCTATTACTTCTGGTTTTGTTTGACGGTGCAGCTTACAGGAAACCTCGGTTTTGGCAATTATCCCTCTGATTGGTTGACATTCGATTATTGCAAATGCCAATCAGCGTGGTTAGTAAGAATAATCACCGCCCTTCCAAATACGCCCTTAGCGTGCTGTCTTTTGGAAGGGAGGGAGGTTACCTGCTTGCCTTGGTGATGAGATTGACCGTCATGGGTATTTCCGTCGGCTGATGTTTCGGCTGTCGAACCGTTACATCCAGATGTGCCTTCGGAAACTCTTCGGTTTACGGCATGTCTTTAAGCTATTGAGGCAGGACCTACTCTAGAGTTGTAAAGGCAATCAATATAAAAATTCCTTATTCTCAAAAATAGCTTTAACTTGCGATCGTGCCGTAAACCGTATTTGCCGTATTTGCCCATGGGTTCTAGCCTCCTCTGCGGGGTGCATTATTGCGACGCGACACCTGTAAAGATAATTAAAAACTAGATAATAAGGCGTACAAGTTATAAAGGCAGCAAGTATTCCTCTGATTACGTTTGGAAAAGTAATTGAGCGACCAAGACTCCCTAACGAAAGTTCAAATCTCCGGTTGCAAGGATGAAAATTTAAGCGCCACGCTATCCTTATAGCTGCGATTCGCAACTCCGTACGTGCGCTGCGACATTGTTTCAATTATAAGTATCTTATAAATATCTTACCATAGCTCTTCACAAAAGAGGATACAAGCGTATTGCGGTTTAATAATACATGACAGTACTAATCCTCTCTACCACATAACATGAATCGCTTATGACAAATCCTTCAAGCTACTCTCTAGTCGTTGACTTTTATATTTCAGAAATAGGGGAAGGCACTCCTGGTAGTTGGATGCTATTATTAATGTAAATAATGTTATTATATAATGCACGGAATAACATCAATAAATAAATGATGGAATAAGTCGGGTAGTTTAATAATGTCGGGATTTAAATAATTACGAATAAGGTATATTTATTATAACTCCTTGATTCTTACCACTCTTCCCCGCACGTAAAAGTTCACGCACATTATCAATGAACTCTAAGTCTGGAGCTAAGTCTTTGTCGTTTTATATCCTCCCTTCCCCTTCTTTAACCGAAGGTGAGCGCGTCCGACGCTATCCATCCACTTTCCTGGGGGCCTCTTCGGCGTCACTCCCACGAGGTATAGTAGCGTTAGGTATCTACCTACTTAGGCTCTCCAAACACGAAGGCGTCAAACATTGGGTCAAGCCCGGCCTCCTCGAGCAAGCAGTAAACGCACTATAAACCCCGGCAGACCGAGCGTCTGGTCAAGCACTAAAGCACCAGACGTACAATCGTATAGTATGATTAAGTATTATAATAAAATTATTTGTGTTTGTAATTGAAGAAGCGATCGATTCAATGACTTACGTATATTATGTTGTATGCGTAAGCGATAGACAATTGAAAGAGTTAAAATTATTTGGTCACATTGTAATGACATATAAATGTTCAGACGACTGATGGAAATTATCAGTTTTTCCATCGTCGTGTTTGTGTGTGGTCTCAAGGGCTAGAAATCGTTTGTCGGTGCTGAAAGTCTGGAGTTCAGCGCATCATATCTCCTGTCAGTACCGTGACTCTGCAACTATGAACAATTAACATGTCGTAAACCCCCGTCACAATGTATATGCCATCAAGGAAGCCTAGAATCTCCTATCCCTTGAGACTGACACCTAAGGATCATGGCACTACCGCAATATAAAGCTGGGCGGGTGTTTCTGAAGCTAGAAGAACCATCTAAGGATAAAGATACCCTTGGAAAGTACTCGCCTTTAGAAAAGTAGATAAAAGAGGCGAAAATATTTGAAGACTTCGACGATACAGGACACCTGAGAGACCTGGGTATGTACTATAGTTATATTGTTCACGCGTCTCCCAAAATTACTATCAATTTCGGGAACTGTAATCTTGACACTGTATCAATAAAGTGTGCACATCATTGTACATACTGCTCTTTGTTCCTTTGAAAATGCGTGCATAGCTAAACAAAGTGCATCTCATTTTGTGGAAGCCAACAATAAGTGGCACGTTGCTTTTTGTATCAATGTGTTCTGCTAATTCTAAATCGAACCTAGTAATGACACGAGGAGCTGTTAAAAAATATAGTACAGCATTCTGTATAAATAATTGCATTTCCTTTTTCTCGCTGCTTTATTTAAATAATCAGGACATCGTATCCGTAGATGTATGTAAACATGCATTTATCGTATTTGGAAATAACATTAAAACTACATTTCTGTTTAATATAACTTGGCCGTGCGTTACGAAAGGTATTCAATCTTTTTCTACTATTTACCATATAGACATTGCAAAGGAGACGCAAATTTTGAACATGGAGTTAATTAGCGTTGAAATTATATTAATGCAATATGTATTTAAATAACTCAGGGCATCCTTGTTTCCAACTTCGCATATACGTGTTACGAGCCAGGGCTGTGGGCAATTGCCTAGACCGGCGATGTTGATATTACCCAAGAAACTTGTTAGTTTGTCTCAATACTTGAAATTAATACTCAATACAACTCGAGCGGTTAAGTTGTATTCGTGGGAACGTTACTACTAACATAAGGAATTACGGAGTAAATGTAGGTTTGACGAATCTACTCGGTTTAATGGTGAGCAATTTATATATATTCAAATCCGTCGTTTTGGTACAAATGTGATTGTCGCGGTATTTGAATAGCGTGTAAATTATTACCTAAGTACTTGCACGGTGTTGACGCACTGGTGATGCGGGGTCGGAGGATGGTTACAGTAGTATGCCGAAAGAACTTCAACCGAACTTGCGGATTCCAACGGGTTAACTTGTATTCTGATCGGTGCCCTAAGCCCGAACGTACTGAATGTAATTGACCCCGAACGAGCGTAACACGATGTGACACTCCCCGTAACTGTGTAGTTATTAACCCAGGGATTGGTCCACGGATCCAGGGATTAACCCAGGAATGGAAAGGCTTGTATAGTCCCAAAATGTACAGAGGGGCGTATTTGGGGTTTCCATATAAGGTAAGATCACGGAGAGCTCGTCGGGTCGCGCGTGCACTTAATCGGGCTCGATGCAGCTAATCAATATCAAAGGCCCTTATTGTCCGTGTACGATAATGATAGAAATCTTTGGGCCCTTCGTGGAAACGCGACTTCCCTTCTTATGCAAGCTCGAGCGGCACGTGCGAGAGCAGCGTATAGAGAATATTATTCATACGTAACATACGTAAATTGTTCAATGTCGTGGTATGCGACACTTTGGAGATACGGTAATACGTCGGTATAGCATCTCGTTATAAATATTAGCTGTAACGAGTCACTATTGAGATTGGTGAAACCAAGACTCGGTTATATATATTGGAGGAGATGGTCCCCTGGTTGGTGCGCTTCTTGTTGAGGTCAAACTAAGACTGACTTCCCTGTCGACCGTTTCCTCAAACGTCGACTCGTAAGCGTTTTTTATGCACGCCGATTGGACTTCCTTTGCACCAGCGGCGCGGTTCCCGAAGGTGGGGGTTACGTCTTCGATAGTTGCCGTCAGTTTTGACGATTCGGGGGAATTTCCGCCGGGATGTCGATGCCTGACCTGGTCGACATCTGTTGGGGACCAGTGACGAGCCCTCTTTTGGGAATCCACGTTTATGACGCCTGCGATTAATTGTTGAGGTCGTGTAAGATTTGACGGCTTATTGCTTCTTGGCGCGTCATAAACGTGCTAGCCATCTGCACGTTGAAAGTTGTTCCTTGTGCAGATTGCTGGACGCCTTTTTTTCTGGGACGGTACAATTGTATTACCGTTGTTCGCAGGTAAGGCGCGACATAGCAATTGTGGCTCGTTTTCGCGTGGCAACATAAGTAAATTCTGTAGCGCAACATCAAATACATTATTTAGTTTCGGTTCAATCGCCAAAAGGTTAAAGATGACGGAGTGAAAATCTAGGTTACTGGAAATACTCGGCACTGAAAAAATTGTAAATATAACGAAAATTTGAAGCATGCTATCAAAATGTCAAAATATCAAAGGCCAGAAGATTATATAATATTATATCAAATACATAGACTAGAAGAAACAGGAAGATTTTTTAATAATATTTTATCATAATTTTAACAGAAACTTAAAATAGAATTTGAGTTAAAAAATGTATCATTGTCTGCAAGTCCTGCTTTTACATATTTATGCATAAACTGGTAATAGCAGATTGTTGAGTGCACATTTATTATACTTATAAAATATATGGTTTTTTGCGCGTTTTATTAACGACCACTGGCAAAAGTGGAGAAAAGTCAACCCCCTCTAAAGGTTCACTGGTTACATATTGGCACTAAAACTGGTGTTCGAAGATGCGTATGTTGCGTAAAATATTTCTGTCAAACGTGCCATAATTTCTGAAACCATTCAAGAATAGTTTTTAGCAAAAAAGTGGAGGCGATAATAGTTATTATAGCAGAACAGAGGGCGGATGTTTGCTACAGTTATGTTATTACGTATTGAAGTAAGCAAAATATAACGAAAATATAGATATGTAGAGAATATGTAAATGAGTGTTTTTGGTTGCTTCCTTCACTCTAACTTAAGCTGCAATATATCACAAATTTTCTTTAATTTTGTCGCCTATAAATTGAATTCATTTGTCGTTGACCTTAATTAAAAGTTAGGCGGGTAAGAAATATACAAAAGGCTCCATAATATATTTATATTCTAATTACAAAACAAGCAGATATATTTTTATAATTCAGTGATGACTAAACCAATGTCTATTAAGATCCAAGATCCGCTACATATATTGGGACAAAACGTACGTTTTAAAATGATAAAGATACAATATAGCAGAGCAAGTGAAATGTTGATTTATAAGGTAGAATGTAGGGGGCTCCTAGTGTCGCAATAATGAAAGTTGCAATACATCAACGAACAACCTTATAGTAATCACACGAAAGAAGAATATATCATAAGTTTACATCGGCCACCAGATTCACCAAGAGTAAAACGTACGGACATGAGATATAATATCACCTTTCTCCAAATATCCGGGATAACATCGATGGTCACGTCGGAAAGATCAGTGGCAGGCTGCGAGTTATGGGGTCTTTTGCGGATCAGAGACTCCCATGAACAGAAAGGAAGGCCAGGAAGGAAAGCAAGGAAGAGGGGTTGGTGGATTTGTCACGGTTCGATATATATCCCATCTCTCGTTTCTCATAAAAAATGATCGATCTTTCCCGCCAGTGCGACCACGATGGACGATTGAGTTCGACTCGAATCGCCAGATATTAAGAATCTTGCCGATTTATAAAAGGGTAGTGGACCCTCGGTTAGAAAAACCCAAGCCCTTGCCCTTTCTGGATTCATCCCATCGCCTTTCGTCTTTTCATCCTTTGCTACTTTCACGCTGCTTTGATCATTTTTGAACGATCTTAACCTTCGCCCGACGGATGCCGGGTCGTTTTGAACCGCTGAAAAATACAGTTTGTTTTTCACTTGGATGTTATCGCTGTGACATACGCATGCATCTACTTTGCAGTCTACAGCATCTAAAGCGAACCCTTTGAAACGAATGTTCCGTAGACAGTATTCAATCTAGCACCTAAACAATTACACCTGTTCGTAATCCTACATTTAACGGCCGCGTCGCTTTGTGGGACGTTCGCCGTGCGAGGGTTAATATTGACCTAACGCAATCCCGCGCATTAATTAATACTTCAAGAGTATTCTACATCTCATTCATCCAGGATAGCTTGCAGTTAGTCATTATTTACTGTACCCTTGATTATTGTAGAATATTATTGTATTAACTAAATGTAATATTTCTTAATTACATATCGACCTTATTGCGTATGTACGAACCTTTTAAGATATTTGTAACCACTTCCCTGCGTTAAATTAGCTGCTTTAAGGTATAATAAGCACGTTGCAACACTTTGCGTATGTTGTTTATCAGACATCAATATAACCCCGTATTTCTTGAAATAATATGCAATTTATTAATTAATTAGACAATTTTATTTAAAACGTATCAGACATGTTACCATTATATTTTTCAGGCAAAATAAAATATTGTAAAACTGCTTGCAGGAATATTTTGAGTTACAAAAACTACCATCATTTATGGCATCTGCAAATCATTAATGTCTACAATAATTAAGTTGCCATTACGTATCCCTAATTTTGGGAAAGCCAACATTATGTGTTTTCTTTCATGTATAGTATAAGACGCACATACATACATGTTTGCCCCAGCTCAATATTATACCAATTGGGAGTATTAATATGATAACGTTACAAAATGATTGTGATTCACAACATTTGAATTAGTCCTTTGGAAAGTCATAATTTCTTAGTTGTGTCACTGTTCCAGTAAACGAGCAATGTACAGAGTGTACCATCCCAAGAAAGCCACGTAAATATCTGCTTCAATTTTATAAATAGAAAAAATGTTTCATATTTATAATTTCAATAAAACGTACGAATCCCATGTGAAATATATTTGTACCTAAGTCTTCTTTTTGTGCTATTTTTTAAAATGACAATGACATAACCCTGAAACGACCTTTAATTTTCGAAATTAAAGTTGAACATGAAATTACTTCTATCGGTAAGGCAAACAATCGAAAGATCATTGCAATCATTGCTCTTGTTGCTAGTTTTTAACACTTATCAAAATAAAAACTGGTAAACAAAATAGACAAAAATACTTGTTTTACCTACGAGAGGACAACGAGCAAGAATTATTGCGTTTGTTTGCCTGACAGGTATAGAACATATAACATATCGACATATATGAATTTTATGTTCAATTTTATCATTGATAAACCAGATGGCTTCAATATCATTATACGTATTGTAAGCGTTGGCTGGATCGGGTGTCGTTGTAAGTCCCTTATCGCTTTTTACGGTAAGGCGCCATGTAGTCGCCATTGCGTCGGAGGGGTGGTATGGTTTCGGTATGGGAAGGGACAGCATTATTACTTTACTCCAGAGCGCCTACATTTATTGAAAGACCCTTCCATCCTAAAATTCAGAAGTGGGATATCACGGGATATCACGGGATATCACGGTACGCGAGTGCAGTTTAGGTATAAGGTGCAAATTAAGTTTGTGGAACTAGGCTTGGAATAAGTCAGCTAGTGAACCTTGTTAACTGCGTGTGACCGTGAAAGAACTGGGTGTGTTAGTGACATTTTTTTTTTAAGACTGACATTTAGGTTGCGTAAGATGTCATCGCTTAAGATACCTGAGTTGAAAAAGTTGTGTCAGGAAAATGATCTGCCGATAGTGGGAAATAAGGCCGATTTAGTGAACAGGTTGCTGGCAAAAGGTATTCCCGAGTCGGTATTACAGTTGACGATGCTGCCGATCTCCGAGGAATCTGTGGCGGATAGTGGGCCTCAGGAGGAAGCACAGGAGGAAGTACAGGCGCAACAGAGCGAATTGCGGGGTAGGTACTTGTCTGAGAGTGACTCGCTAAGAAGAGAAGTAGAGTTGGCCGAACGCGAAAACCAGGTGTTACGCAAGGAGCTGAAGCTTGCCAGATTAACGCATTCAATAAGTACGGCGTCGCAATCGCGTGAAGTTCGTTGGAAGGATGTCAGGAAGGATGTCAGTTCTGATGCGGGAATTTGGGTGCAGCAAATGCGAAAATTGATTGCACTGCACGGGTTCGAGGATTGTGTGGAAAAGGCGATGATTTGCAACAAATTGAAGGGCAAAGCTTTGAAGTGGTATCAGTCAAAGCCAAATTGCGTTGAATTGACGTGCGAAGAATTGCTTATCGGTTTGCGTAAGATGTGCGGACGCCGACCAAGTACTTTGGCATTAAGGCCCAAATCGAGCAGAGAATATGGAAGAGTAGCGAAACGTTCGCGGATTACGTCCATGACAAGGTTGTGATGGGGAATCGAGTACCCATTTCGGACGAGGAGATGGTTGATTATGCCATCGAGGGAATACCAGATGAGCATCTGAAATCGTTGGCAAATGTACGAGAGTTCCGGACCGTTGAAGAGCTGGTTCCGGCCTTTGCGAGGTCAACACTGCCGGATGTGACGAGGAGGGCCAAGACAATGGCGCGACGGGAGGTCAGTCCACCAGCGGCAAGGGTCACCCAGGAGCAGCGGGGCCCAAAAGATTTTAAGCGTGTCCGATGTTACAACTGCAACGGGACAGGACACTTCGCTTCAGAGTGCAAGAATCCCAGGAGGGAGCGAGGGGCCTGTTTCAAGTGCGGCCCCACAGGACATCGGTACGCCCAGTACGTAGTACCTACGTAGTTTCCCATAACGAAGAAGATTGCGATTTTTTCCCTATGGTAACGTTAGATATAAGAAACACCGAAAATAATTTTAAGCCTATTCAAGTGTGCGCGTTACTAGATTCGGGTAGCCCCATCAGTTTCGTTAAAGAAAGTTGTATACCGGCTAGATTTATGCATGGTATAGATAGAACAATTAAGTTCGCGGGAATTAATAATAGCGAAATGAAAATTTTTGGTTGTGTTCAGGTTCAACTTACTTTTTGGAATATTACTTATGATATTACGTTGCATGTAGTTGCGGCAAGTACAATGCAAAATTTATTAGTTTTAGGGAGAGATTTTTTGATAAAAGCGGGAATTTCATTTAAGCTTAACAAGGAAATTATGCAAATTATGAATATTGAAGTAGTCTCGAATGATGATAATCAAATATCCAAATTAAATATTAATGAGAAAATCCCGCGAGATATTCAAGATCATACTTGTTAATTGTTTGTAGAGCATTATCAAAAGCCTATCAGACCCGAACAACCGCAAATAGAGAATGTAATGAAGCTTACAGTAACAGACGAAAAACCGTTTCATTATGCTCCACGCAGGTTATCTTATTATGAAGAAATGAAACTGAAGGAAATAATTGATGATTTGATGGCAAAGGGCGCGATCAGGGAAAGTGCTTCCGAATATGCTTCGCCGATAGTTTTGGTTAAAAAGAAGAATGGGGAATTGCGTATGTGCATAGATTTTAGATTTTTAAATAAAATTACAGCTCGAGATAATTTTCCACTGCCATTGATAGGAGATCAGTTGGATTTGCTAGACGGGAAAAAGTATTTTACCTTGTTGGATTTGAAGGACGGATTTTTTCATATTAGAATGCACGAGGATTCCATTAAGTTCACTTCATTTGTTACGCCATGTGGGCAGTACGAGTGTGTTAGGATGCCATTCGGTTTAAAAGGAGAACCCTTGAGGTTTCAGCGATATGTTGTACAAATATTTGGGAAATTAATCGAGGCTGGAGATGTTTCGGTATATCTGGACGATTTCTTGGTGGCAACAGGGACATTGGAGCATCATCTGTGGGTGCTGGAGAAAGTTTTTCAATTATGCATTGCCAATAAACTCGAGTTGCGTTTAGACAAATGTAAATTTTTACAAACCAAGTTAGAGTATTTAGGCTATGCTGTTACGAGCGACGGTATTCGGCCTACGGAGCGCGGTATAAATGATGTGAAGAGATTTCCAATTCCGCGGAGTGTTCGCGAAGTGCAAAGTTCTTTGGGACTTTGTTCTTATTTTCGGAAATTTATTGAAAACTTTTCATTAATCGCGAAGCCATTATACGACCTTACTAGAAAGTCGGTTGACTTTAAATTTGGTTTGGTGGAAGCGCATGCGTTCGAAGAGTTAAAAGAGTGTTTAACGCGTAGCCCTATTTTAAGCATTTATTGCCCGCGCGACGTCACTGAATTGCATTGTGATGCAAGTTCGATAGGTTTCGGTGCGATTCTAATGCAGAAAAAACAGGATCAGAAACTCCATCCAGTGTTTTATTTTTCTAAGGGGACTACGGAAACCGAGGCTAAATATCATAGTTTCAAACTGGAAACTTTAGCAATTATTTATGCGTTACGCCGCTTTAGAACATATCTTCTCGGAATCCAGTTTAAAATCATTACAGATTGTCAGGCTCTCAGCTTTACAGTGAATAAAAAAGATACCAACCCACGGATTGAACGGTGGGTGTTGGAATTACAGAGCTACGACTATGTCTTGGAACACAGGTCAAGCTCTAGAATGCGACATGTAGATGCACTGAGTCGGCAAATTCTCATTCTGTGTGACAATACTTTTGATCGGAATCTCGCATTATGCCAGGATAGTGATCCTGAAATAGTTAATATTCGTAACAAACTGGAGAATTCAGAGGATAAGTATTTCGAGATGTCGAATGGGTCAGTTTACCGGAAAATGAAAGATCGCATTTTATTTTACGTTCCTTTTACTTTAGAGCACAGTATATTGCAAAAATATCATAACGATATGGGACATGTGGGTTGCGAAAAAACAGTGGAGAATGTGTTGAACAGCTATTGGTTTCCGAAAGTTAGAGAAACAGTGAAGAGTCACATAAAATACTGTCTCAAATGTATTGCATTCAGTCCAAATTCGGGTAAACGGGAAAGATTTTTGCACGAAATTCCGAAAGACAGCAAACCTTTCTATACATTGCATATCGATCATCTGGGGCCGATGACGAAGCAACAATCAGTCAGTAAGCGTTACATTTTTGTAGCAGTAGATGGGTTTACGAAGTATGTAAGATTGTACGCAACAAAGACCACGAATACGGCGGAAGTTGTTAAATGTTTGCGAAACTACTTTCCGACTTTTAGTAGGCCGTTACGGATTGTATCGGACCGAGGTAGATGTTTTACTTCGCAGGATTTTCAAAATTTTGTAGACGAGAATGGGGTGACACATGTTCAAATTGCTACAGCCTCACCACAAGCGAATGGTCAGGTGGAGAGATTCAATCGGACCATTGTGCCAGTGATATCAAAGTTAGCGGATGAACGGAACGTACGGTGGTACGAAACACTTGATGATCTAGAGTATGCGTGCAATAATACAATAAATAAATCGACGGGAGAAACTCCAAGTATGTTATTGTATGGTGTGAGTCAGCGGGGGAAAGTAGTGGATAGTATTCAAGATACGTTAGGGAAATTGGATTTGATAGTGGATACGAGAGATTTAATAGGGATAAGAGATAAAGCTGCTGGAAAAATCAGACGAAGTTCCGAAATAAATAAGAGATATCATGATGAAAAACGAAAACCGGCAGGAATGTATCAGGCCGGGGATAAAATAATGATTAGGAATTTTCATACTACAGGTGATTCATCGAAACTAATGCCTTTGTTTAAGGGACCGTATGAGATTGGAAGAGTATTGAGAAACGATCGGTATGTTATAAAAGATATTGATGGATTTCAGAATACGCGTCCTCCTTATAGAGGAACATGGGCAGCGGCGAACATGAGACCATGGGTGTCGCCACAACCTTGAGCGGTTAAGGGTAAATGTAAATTAAGTGATAAATGTAGCGGTTAAGGTTAACGTAGTAATTAAGGTTGATGTTTAGAATTCTAATTGTGAGTATTATTCTAATGTAACTTTGATGTTAGTTAAGTTAGTTAATAGTTTATTCCATATGTTGGTGTGAATGTAGTGTGTGCGTTGATGCATACATGTTGAGTTGATCGGGACGATCATCGGTCAGGATGGCCGAATTGTAAGCGTTGGCTGGATCGGGTGTCGTTGTAAGGCCCTTATCGCTGTTTACGGTAAGGCGCCATGGAGTCGCCATTGCGTCGGAAGGGTGGTATGGTTTCGGTACGGGAAAGGACAGCCTTTTTCGAGAGGCCCAGTCTTGTCGAAGCCACAGTGAAATAAAGAGAGCACTATTACTTTACTCCAGTGAGCCTACATTTATTGAAAGACCCTTCCATCCTAAAGTATCATTATACGTTTTTAGAGGCATACAAGTGGCCGTGGAGCAGAAACATATTTTGCAATAGATTCGTTCTTCGACATCACTCAAATGGTATGTAAAATATATTTAATATCCTCAAAACTGAAGATATTATATTTAGGTTGATACCTTTATGTGGGACACCCTGTATGTTCAGTGCCGCTCAAAAGTATGTGGATACTCTCTATGTTTATGAAATTTGTGATGTTTAATATATATTATTAAACAATATTTGTTGCTGAATTCTATTTATGAATATGTACGTAATGTATTTTAATAGTACTAAATTAATAATTTAGTTCTTCAATTTTCTATCCGGTGGATGGAAAACTGCGTGATATTTCGTTGGGTGGGTACAGTTTGTAATGCTTTTCTCTAGTAGTTTACGATGTCCCAAATCTGAAAAACATTTCTGGGAAATCTTAGTAAACCGCGGTGGATATGTAGATATAATTATTCTTTATCATTATCGGTAAGATATTTAAGGAACTATTATTCAAATATGTTGTCGAACACTGTACGAATTATAATAGAATACATAGAAAGTAGTCAAATTTACAAAAGTTATCATAACCTTTTTCAAGTAGTTATAAGAATTAAGGAAGGGTCCACGTACTTTTGAGCGGCAGTGTAGATTCTAACAATAACATAATATGAACAACAATGAACAACAATGTATGTACCTGTTCTGCCACAAGCACAGACTATTTTGCACTGGCACGGGATAACCTTTCGATCACGTGTACCTAAATCGGTATTGCCCCAGATGAGCACCCGGGCTTAAAATTAGAGAGCTCCTATAATGACATGCATGTTCCCAATTGACTTACCTTCGGCGAGAAATAAAATTTTGCCTTTAATTTTAGATAAGATACCTAGACTTTAATCACTCATTGTCTCATGGCGATAGCGCGTAACGAAGGAATAACCATTTTGCGATACATATTTTAAATAATTTCGCACGAACGGGGTGCAAAGTGTAAGAAGACATACAATTCAGAAAACATCGCAGAAACTATTTTCTTCTAATTTTCAACTCCAAAAATATGTTTTTCCTTCATTCTCAGGACTAGAGTCTACACCTTTTTATGATGAGGATTGAACTCCATTTTCGTTTTTCGAAAGAATGACTCACCTGTAAAACCTGTTTTTAATCCGTCCTAGCTCGCATTCTCAGGATCTGAAAAACCAAATTCAAGCAAACTTTGTATGGCAATGCGTAAGAAATTGCTAAGAATCTTGAGTATAGGAATTTGGAAAATAACGCGTAGTTTGGGATAAGATAAGATAAGAAATAATCATTTACCAGCTTTTGAACGTATCCTTTCCTATAATTTTTTTGTATACTTGCAAAGATACCCGAGATTCAAGTTATTTATTATTACTGTTAATCAGTTGAAATTTGAGAAAGTGGGTCAGAAATTTCGAAACTTTCTCATAAAACGTTCCCTGAGGGGGATAAAATATAAAAGATCCAAAGATTTGCTTTTTAGATGTTCGCTTCTACCAATTACCATAAAGATATAAACCACTAAAGCAAAATTCGTGAAATTTCACAAGTTGTGGAAGTTTATGGAACAAGTATTGTACCTCTACCAAGGACTTCAAACGCAAAACGACATTTTCCAAATTGGCAGTACAGTTATCTAGAGAACTACTGCACCAAGTAGCTTGCACTTTTGCATAAATGTAAAATGGATATCCAATTATCGTTTCAATTAGAATAATGTAGACATTTGCAATAGCAAGGCTCGCTAAAGAAACTGCTGCCGATATTGAGTTTGCATAATTAAAAGAAATTCATTATACATGTATAAGTTGTGAGTTGTCCAAATAATTCCAAATTGGCGTCTGCGAAGTTTTAGAACCAATTTTGAAAGAGTTCTGCTACTATTCAGGCCATCGAGCGGCTGTTACTGCTACTAATTAATGACACATCTGAACTTGACTTGTATAAAGTTTCATCCAGATAGTCAGGTACGTTTCAAAGTAGCTCTTTCTTAAACTTAACACAGTAATACCAAGTTGTTATGGATTGATATGATGATGTATGACAATGCTTCTACTTGTGACACGATAGTGCCCAGAATCTTTAAGAAATGTATTTCAAGTGAAGCATCTTCAAAGTTTCAAACAGTTTCTGCAACTACTTAAATCGTAATTTGGTTGTATAGTAGACTGAACAAATTCTTCACCGACAAAAGATTGAAAAATAGACTTTGAAAAAGTCTAAAAGTCTAAAAACTTCAAGACACTGAAAAAGAAAATTATTTGAAACAGATATAAATAACAGCCCACAGTAATTTTTACTTTAGCATAAGCAGTTTTCATTTTCATCCTCCACATATAAATCGAAGTATTTTATTCAAATAAATAAAACAGTATGTAAGCAAATCTGTATTTTTCAATTTTTCTTCAATTGAACGGATGACTCAAACAATATATCAAAGTGATAATAGTGATGTTATTCCATACAGACGAAGCAATGATTGTGTTTCATATAAAGGTCATTCAAAGATTTTCAATACCATTTTTCACAGCACGGTTTGCCCCAGCAACGGTACAACTCTAAGCCGACCCTTAAAACTGTGCCGGTTATATCTCTGTTTGAAATTGATACGTTGGAATGCTGTTTTGCCCTTTTCAAGTGTCGATCTTAATGTTTCCACGGGAAAATAGGTATTTCAATCCTTTTTCACATACATATAGCGTATAAGCTGAACAAGACTCAGAAGCAACAAGAACAATTTTTGGCGTAAAATTATAGCGAGTGATGGAAAAATAGTTTCGTATAAGAACCGTAACCGCAGAAAACTACGGACAGATCCATATCAATCATTAGAACCTAGCTGGAAATCCATTAGTCGTACCAAAGCAAATTTGATTGTTTATGTGGTGAGATACGAGGGACATGGTGTATTACGAATCGCTAGATGCCGGTAAGACTGTTACTGCAGAACAGCCACTAGCAATAATTCACCCGTTTGGCTGATGCATTCAGGCGAAAACGGTCATGCATTAGATAGAAAGCCAGGGAAGTCATTTTACAGCGTGACGATGCTCGGCCACATGTCGCAAAAGGGATGAAGGACATCGTCTACTTTCTGGGGTGGAAAATTCTTCCGCGTGCGACGTATTCACCAGACCCAGTCGTATTATCACTTGTTCCGGTCGCTCCAACACCATCTGGCTGTTACCCGTTTCAAGACAGTGCCAGAAGACGAGAAGAAGTGGTCGTAGAAAACTTACACTCTACCGTCTGCTAATCGACCGCGATCAACCCCCATGTGATGTTTGTGATAATACTACATACACATATAATACTATTGCTGTGAAGGAAATCATCGTTGACTGTCTTAAGTGTACAGTTTACCATTAGCGAATCAGATTTAACAGAATACAAGGGACAGTTCGTAGCATTAATAGGGATTTGATGGTTTTATTCAACAAACTCTCACTTTGATTTACAAATTCGTTAAACTGATGTTGACCAAAATGCAATTAGGTTAGCGGAATCCTAAGCTATTTAGAGCAGATATTTTTGTATGAAAAGCGTCCTTCCCTTTTGATAAATACACGAACAATGAAGTCAATTGTGAGTGATAGAATACTAAAATATTAATATGAATATAAAGATTTGGAACTGTTTTAAGACATTTTGCTAAAAGCTGGTGAAATATTTTTTCATTTAATATGTTTTTAGTAACTGGTATGAAGATTGTCCTCTCCAAATTATTATAATAGAAAACAATCTTCTGTAGCAATACCTAAAACTCACTAAGAAGACTTGTTCTGCGACAATTTCTATTAATTACGGGACCATATCCGTGGCACAAAACTTGTAGCTTGAAAACTAATATGGTAGACAGTTCTTACCTCTGTACGCAATCTAATACACTGATCGTTTCTTTATCTACGCAATTATTTATTTTGTACCTGTTTTATGTGCCCTTAACTTCTTTGGTGAAATATATTAATAGCGTGCGTCACGCAATTAGAATATATTACTGTTCCGTTTTTGTTTGAATTGGTGGGCAAAAATTATACATACATGTATGCAGAAATTAAGTCCCGTAAACGCGTTTCTTTCATAATCCTTTGCAATCATTTATTTAAACGTGTGATAAAGATTAACAATAATGCACCCACGTTGTCTATTTATTTTTATATGACACAACTTTCACTTGCGAAATGGTGATGATGGAAATCAGTTTATGCATACATATGTATTACACATACACGTAGCAATTCTGTTTTGGTCATTAAATACATTTATCGTAGTGTGTAGATATGATACATATTTCGTTTTGAAAATTTATGTAGAATACCGCATATTAAAAACAATCATTTTACGTAATTTCACATACAACAATAATTCATCTATAACAATTTCAGTTTTTAACAATAGCTGTTTATAAATTTGAGCACTTACGATTTATTAAGAAAGCAGCAGTTCGAGCGCTGAAAACTGCATTGCTGCAATACTTAGAAAATTGCAATTTTATATTAGATTGGTCAGCTCGTATGTTTCTGATTGTCATTTTTCTCAAAGCTTCTGAGCATTGCTTGAACCACAAGGAACAAATCGTTTAAGGAACTTTAATCGATCATTTACAACGATTCTTGAAACTGGATTCTGGTAATACTGAAAATGAAACATTCATTTGAGAGCTTTTTCTGTAACAAAGTATTCTAAATGCGACGAGGGATGAAATTAATGAAATGGTATAAATGTTTGCGGCAGCTGTCGCTAATGCATTAATAATACGACTCTTTCTGTCTTCAATTCATAGTTCACAAACCACAAAGTATCACTAAAATAACACAGTATTAGTTCACTAAGCTTGGGCCGAAAATAGAAGAATTATCGGAGTTGCCAGAAACAGAACAAGACTTTAAATTCAATTAAATACGTCGAGATTTTCAAGCAGTATGATCAGTAAATATGGATGTGTAAAGAAAAAAGGCGAGAAAGAAGCTGCTATCTTTTGAGGGTACGAGAACTGTTTCGTATTGAACGCGATTGAGACGTAGCGTCATATAAGAAGGAAAAAAAAAACGTTTCAAGTTTGTAACTTAGTAGGTTAATGCAGAGATATTCGGTCATTTGCGAACTGACGAGTTCGTTCGATCGCAGCTCACGTACACGAAGTAATTTGTTCCGATTAAACCAACCAGTAGAAGCGACCGCAGCAGAGTCTGCTCAGTTTAGTTGCAGCTGCACTTTCTAAGGGAGGAGCTGGAGTACTAGATATCGATCGTTTAGCGTACCAATTGTGAAGATGATGGAAAGTTGGCCGTTTTCAACTTGCCCATTGGATTGCTCGACATTTATAACAGTGTTACTAATAGAATTAAAGGTTACTTAGTTAGAAATGTACTTGTCATCCGATATACTTAGATAAATTATTCTACGCTTGATCTATATGTCACGTGTTCATAATTTGCATGGTACTTTCAAAGTATCGAGCCCTGATCATAAGGGCGGTCCAAAGTAATTGGCAATAACTTCAGAGCTTGTAACCTCATGAATTACCAAGGATATTTCAATAACCTTTTTTCAATAATCAATGCCACAAATATAAAACTCGATTTTGCGTCGACGCTCGTACATCCTTCAAAAGTTATTTCACGACCAAGTCTTTTCCCAAGCATTGTTATGTTGTTCCACAGTAATGTATTTTGAATAAGAGATCCTCTTTCCAGAATTGAGCACACCAAAACATCCATAGCATTCGCGATCAGGAAAGGCCAGACATCTATATCCAAAACCTTTAGAAACAATTCGTCGCAAAGCCTGGTCGATGATTTTCCTACGTGTGCAGGTGTCCCAAATCTGTTGAAGGCTTTTAATTTAATTTTTCACAAAGTTCGTATCGAAATATGAGGAATGATTCAAATATAATATATTTATTTCATGTTAATATTGCTCTGAATATTTGAACAATTTATTCGTAGACTATTTTCGACTAACATGCCATTTAATTGATTTCCTGTCGCAGGAAGCTTTCCAGCTCTAAAATGCATAGAGCTCGATAATTATATCACACTTATAAGCTATAAATTTGGGTTTTTGATTCGAATACCAATTTCACTGTTATAATAGTAACATAAACTATAGATACTAAGATTTACCTTCTTCCATCCTACAGCCTTTAACCGTGGTCCAAGAGACATAAGCCAACAATAATCAAATGCATTAGCATTAATAACTGAGAAAAACGCCGTCACTTTTTGAACAGGCCAATACATACATATGTATACTACGTGTAGACTGTCCCTTTGAACCACATAACTTTTGTATGTAACAATGTTTTATACGCTACATAGAAGTTATTCAGGTTGTGCGAATTAAATCTGCCACCCTGTATAACGAGCACAGATGGTACAGAGTGTCTCAGAAGAATCGTGTATCATAAATATTTCGGCTGTTCTACATTAACGAAGAGTAACGCATATTAATCTATAAACGATTACGTTTAAGAAAGCACGTAGAATTGGTAAGCGTGTTTGTGGGAAGTTGAAAAGGTAAAAGGATCATGCGTAGGTAGCAAGCTTATCCAGTAGCGGTTGGTAAAGGGAATTTAAGGAAAGTTTCATTTTTTGTAATGTCATGGCGTACATGAATCTGTACGTTTTCGTGCGTTTAGTGAACCATCGAAAAGAAATGTACAAATTATTAGAAATAGGTGCTATTTAATTTAATGGTGGAAACCGTGGCAAAGTGAGTATACATATGTGCGTTTGCTGCAAAGCCACAATTAATTCGAACGCATAAAGCTGATACTTTGAGAGTGCAGACAGACACGCTCCATCCAAGAAGGTTTTGAAAATGTTACACAAGTCAAGGCACCACATATAAACGTTTGAAACGGACTCGCTTTTGTATTTTATCAAAGTTTCCGGACAAAGTTTTCGAAGTTACAAAAGCTTACAACCCATATATTTTTGTCGTAAAATCGTGCAGCATTTATCGGAAGGGGGTTTTAGGAGGGGAGGGTAGAAGAAAAGAGGGGGGTGTGCTTCATCTCGGAATCCCCTGCTAGACTCATCAATAGGGCGTGCATACGATAACGGCCCCAGACACAGGGATATGGGAGATGGGAGATGTTGGAGAAGTGGCCGGTAATCGCTTGTGAGAACCCCGCATCCTCGCCGCTGTCGTTTGCTAGCGATCTCACGATTTTGGGGCCTTACGTTACACCCCCGACCCCCCACCACCTCCCCCTAACCCTTTAGATCTCTGCACCATTCCTACGTTTCATTACTTTCGAGGGGCATGGAGGGCTGGGATCTCGCGTTATGTTTTTCAATCCACCCTGTTGCTTCTGATAATCCGGAGTAATCCTGTCAGAATATGTATATTACATATGTATATCCGTTGTTATTTAGGAAAATGTAATTTCCCTTCAGCAACCTGGTAGCAACATTTGATAACGATCCTTGCCAATGCTAAATGGTACTGGTATCACGAGGACAATTAGTGTATCAACACAGTCCAAACTTGGTTCCTGTACTGCAGAACAAATGATAAACACTGCGATGCTAACCCAACACCAATGCTACACTGTCATGTATAGAATTATGAAACTATCGATACCAATACACATCCAAGGTAGGCCTACAAAGGACCGATGCCTTTGATCAGACCCCTTTAAAGCTTATCGATGAATATTGTGATTTCAATACAATCATACTTTGCTATTAGGAATTGATATTGGTTAAGGACGACCATGCCCTTCACTAGGCCGTACAACGCTTATACATATATGTATACAACTGTTTGTATTACCCTAAAATTTAAATAGTTTTCATACTCGAAGGGGAAGGATATATTTCTTTCAGTGTTCTGGGCGGACATAGTCATTAAAACACAAACGAATAAATACAAAAATGGAATTTATTTCAGACAAATTGTGACTGACGCAGTATCAGTATAAATTCACTCTCTGATTCTCCAACTCGAACTCCTATGACCGACTGTCGACCCTCGAGGGCCTCGCTGTGTTCAGCCTCTTCATGAAAATATTCATATTCTCCAAGAGTCTGAGACAGCCACACGTCTATTCTATAATTTTCTATCAGGCGTTCCAACTACAACGACAGAATTTTTGCAATGTTGTTACACATACTATACAAATGGAAATTATATTTTTCTTCAATCCTTTTTGATTGTAGTATATCCCTCATAAATCGCTAAAAAGAATACTCACTTTTCAATTGCTTGAATAAATGAAAAACAGGCTGGTGTTACTTTAACCCTTATGTTAGCAACCGAAATTTCAACGTCTGTCTCGTAACCGGGTACCCGGGTACCCCATACTGTTTCCATTGGCACATTAGCCAAATTGGTTGATTCCACCTATTAAATTTATTACAATTTTATCGTTAAAGCGCTTTATTCACACTTAACTTCTTATATTTCCAATAAATTGACTTCTTTTTGTTTTGTGGACTTAATCGATGTAGCCAATGAGTGGCTGTAATATGAAATCATATTCTTTCGAGACCGTTAGCTTTCATTTCTATAACTCAACAGCTGCAGCTTTAAACATTTTATGCATCTATTATGTGTACATTCTTATACTGAAATGAAGTATCAGTTTATTTTTAAATATTTTAAGTACATGCTCTCCTATGAAGTCTCCCAGTTTCTCAAGTGCCCAGTTTTCGAATTTTGATCCTTCGAATCGTTCCTAGTTCGATGACTAGAGAATGGATGCTTATCTTGTTTATATAAACAAGTATAAGCTAGTATCAGAGGCCGTCTCCAATATGCATCAGTTTGTATTCAGTTTTCGATTCGAGACACACGATTCTTTGCAGTTAGGTGAAACGTACAGTGCTTTTGTGAAATATAATTTGCAAGTTTCAGAAGTTCATATTGTAAAAATGGAAGCATTATCAATAATAATATAATGTCTAGAAAATCAAATAACCGTCGCGTGTTTCTACGTCAATTAGGGGAAGATCTTTCTTTTCGAACAATTCGATCCCGATTGGCAAATGCTCAAACTACGAGACATCTTTCCACAAAATTGGCAATACGAAGCATAAGAAATAGTCAAGTAGAAATAAATGAAATTCCTTCTACTTCAAAAAAAAGTCGTGGGATTCTGTTATATGTGTCAGGCTGATCCCGAAAAGAAACAACGAAGAACACGAAAGGCTTGCCACAAATGCGACCGTCCTATTTGTGATAAACACGTAAATACTATAGCAATATGCAGAAATTGTCCACAGAATTGTTTATTATTGCAATTTAATAAATAAATCAATCAATTTAGTTAAAAATTGGTTCATGTTTATGTGCATAGAACAGCTAACAATCTCGTCTCTTATATGGGTACACGGGTACGCCGGTTACCAGACAGGCGTATAAATATGTTTGAAGCTTTATAACTTAAAAAATTGCGAACCAATTTTATTTAAAATTGGTATATCGACGTAGAAACATCCAAACAATGGGGATCCAGAGGGGTTTTGCGATATTGTGACCAGAACATGAAAAATTCTTGTAGGAAACATGAAATGGGTACCCGGGTACCCGGTTGCTAACGTAAGGGTTAAGGTCGTCTCATACTGCATACATAGATACATTTTATTCATGCTACACATAGCCACGGAAATAATAGTGCAGGATTCTATTTAAAATAATTATACTGCGCATACATACCGTTTGCGTACAGACGTTACGCGTACATACTCAAATATACCATGTGCTGATAATCAAAATACCCAAATGCATCCCCGGGATTTTTGGGCCTGTTTCTGAGATATAGAGAGATTACTGAAACACGTAACAAATAAAATATTACAATTATACGTAGGATTATGTGGGATCGGTCGCCTCCATCAAAGAACGAAGTTAAGAGGAAGAAACGAATAGCGAATATTGGCAAGGGGACGACGTGGCGTAAATGGACTGATCAGTGCCTAGTAATACGAAGATCGCGGGTTCTCGATTCCCGAAGCCTGCCCTTCCTTTTTATTCGGTTCCTACAATTATGTGTAATGAATTACGCATTGATTGAAAGTTTTATAGGAAAATTAGATTTACGATTAAAATCGATGCAATCCGTTATGTTATGATACAACATAAATTGCTTTCACATGTACTGTCCATAATGGCCATTGCGTGACTCTACCGCATTGATTGCATTCACTGAACAGCAGCAAGTTGATTCCTGATCATAATGGCGGCTTCAATTGTGTTTTATTAAACATGAACTTTACAGAGACGAGCAGCTTATTTCGGTTAACGTGACCATTTTAGTTTCTAGCACGATAACCAAAGGGGAATTTCGTTTCTGTTCATATTCCTATAACGTATTTTAACAGGCTCGTGATTTATATAACCTTTCTTGCCCATTGAGCAAATAAAATTTGTCGATTTCATTAGGGAAAATGCAGTAAATTATGCATAATGGAAATTTTATTGTGTAAGAGGGTGATACTCTAGTCACTAGGGTGTAGTGGAATGATATATGTAAGATGGATGACGTAAAAAATCTATTCTACATTTTCCATATATTTATACACAGCAAATCGTTATTTACATGGTTGAACCATGATTTTATCTCCAGTCTCTGTGTGCATAACAATCCAATAGGAATTTAGTATCACACTATTTACTATTTTCTTTGAAATTAACAGTTTAGTATGCTCTGTTTGTGGATTAATCACTGTTACATATTTATTAAAAACTAGTTTAAATTATCCAGCATTGCCCGACCTCCATATCTCGAATATCAGTGTTTCTGAAAATGTGAAAATCAAACAATAACATATGAAAGTAATTCATAGTAATAACAAGTGATTTATAAATATACACTGGGCTTGTATCGCTATATTATTACGAAGTGTCCAGGGGATGAAATCTGTGAAAGAGGATGGGGAGTCCAGGCTTTATGGTATGCTAGTCCAGAGGAGCCAAAGGATTTATGAATGCAATAGATAATATACAGACAGATATTCTACTTTATACATATACAAGTAGCACGCAAAAACTTCCGATTTCTCAATTTCTTACTATTATTACACATAAGGGCATATTTTGTAAACAAAAAATATAACGAAAATTAATAACGACGCTACAAAATTTGTATTATATTACGTTATTTAGTGTAATATAAATTGTTACATATGACGATAGTAGACTTTTTATCCTCAACGACTACGAACTGATACTATTTATCAGTTAGCAAGAAGCTTACTATCTTCTTACTAATATTCGCTCATATCCACTTTTAGTAATAAAGCAAATATCTACATATCTATGCCACAATCCTTTAAATACATGCTGTGGTTGATTATAAATAATAATGTAAATTATCTTATAATATATTGATTATTATGGCGATAGCTTAGATTCTTAGATGTTCGTATGTAGTAAATTAGATTGAGAAATTCACGTAGCCGGCAAGTGTAGATACAAATATACATATACATAGTACATAGTGCACAATAAAATGGATTTAAATCGATCTGATTGATTATGAAAGGTTGCGTGCAATCCATCTGTCACAGTAATGTGCTGACGAAATAACTATCGACTTTTTAAATTAAAATAAAATATCAGTTTTGTCAGTAAGATGTGATATTTTCCAAAATACTAAATACTTTACATTAGCTAACAATAACTCTTAATTTTTTCGTTGATTTTATTGTTCTGTCGTCACTCGTGATCGGTACAAAGTGTTATCTTTCGGGCAAGAAAATTCTGGCTCATTGATACCTGCTCACTATGTTTGAAGCAAATAATTGATTGACAATCATTAAATTTAGCGGTAATTAATTGAACAATTAGGCACACCTCATGAACAATATGTGAAAATAGAAGACTAAAGATTATTCATATTCATTTACTACACAGAGACAAGGCATAAATTATATTTTGCATTGCTATAAAGTGTACGTCTTGTAACCTCGCCACTAATAGAAAATATTAAATATTCTCTACTAAGCTGCCCTATTTATTCTAGAAAGCGAGACCCAGAAATTCTTTCGCATGACGTCAAAACTTAACATTTCTGTGTATCTCAGGAACCTACATATGTATGTCTTTCTCTTTACATCTTGAGCATCGATTGATGCTCCATAATGCAACCACGAGGCAATAGACAAGCAAAGGGGTCCAAAAAGCCTTCTCGCCCTTTCGACTGATTCCTCAACAATCATGACACAACCACCCTCCTACCCTGAGGCTACCAATGGAGGCTGAATATCTGAGGAGGACTCTACAAGAAGAAAGAATGCGCACTGATTTCGCAAAGACTACGACACTCATCTTACAGAAAATGAATAACGACGACGAACTCGTCTTTAACGATGGAAACAAAATTGTTCAGCTTAAGGGGTAACGCTGGTAATTTAAATGATAGTTTTTCGTACTTTCAAGCAACTACTACTCCAAGAAACTGCTGTATTTTTTTTTAAGTATGATAAACTATCTTTCAAACCATATTCAACTTGAATTGATACAATCGTATATACTGTGGACAATAATTTATTATTGCGGAGATGAATACACCGAGACAATTTTAACGGTTTGTTTTAAGTTTCGAGAATAACGATATTGTTAAAGGAAATAAAAACAATATACAAAATACGCTATTATTTAAAACGCATTCAATGCCTTCCCTAAAGCTACCTTAGATTTAGTTTTTTCTTCAGTTTAAAATATGCATTAGGTTACGAATGACCCCAAGATACCAGGCAAGTACCAACTTAGAAATATTTATGAAACTTCATATAATTATGCACTGAAATAGACAAAACTGAGGCAATAATCTGTGTGCAATGCA
Source organism: Nomada goodeniana (assembly GCA_963969485.1). Taxonomy (NCBI): domain Eukaryota; kingdom Metazoa; phylum Arthropoda; class Insecta; order Hymenoptera; family Apidae; genus Nomada; species Nomada goodeniana. The sequence goes on from OZ018306.1 coordinate 9,180,815, forward strand.
TACTGCCAGCTAAAATATCTCATTCTACGGTACTAGAAACGCCCAAAGAGGCATATCTATCGGTATAAAAGTTGTGTACACGCAATACTCGAACGGCGATAGCGAATCCTTACGTGTACTATTGGATGATCTACGGAACAACTAGCATGTTGCATCGATCGTTGCCACGACAATCCGCATGTCGCTAATTCCGAATTACGGTTTAAATATGTAGCCTCCAAGGACCTCTGGAGTACAATTCTCAGAGTTCACTAGTTCCAACATATTCAAGCACTATCTGCAGGAAATAGGTACGAACTTTTCGGAGGATGCGATATGATATTTGTATAAAGGGGGATCCTTTTAGATATGATTTTTTTAGAGACAATCCGCAATAACCGTTATTTAAACAAATAATTATATTGTTTTAAAGAGCTACGTGAAGCAATCTCATAATTTTGGAGCAGTCGAGAATAATTAATGGCGAGCATACTGCACACCCTTAACAGAAATTATTATGCGACATATCCAACTACCAATGAGGAATAAATGAAATGAACTGTAATACGATACATTTGCAGTAAAGGGACTACATTTTCATGATTTTTATATCTTTGCTGAATATGTATTAACAGTGTATACATATAACCATACACTGTAAAAGGTTTCACACAATATATTTAATGAAGTTATAGTAGGATTAAAAGATTAAAATCCATTCGGCCCTGCTTCGTATGTATGTCTGAAAAAAATATACTTACACACTTATTTGCGACTATTCATTTTGCAGTATAAATTTATGAACGCATGCCAATTTTTACAGTTCCCGGAAAATCCATTATTTTCCATGACATTACTGAGCATGTAATGAAATGTACATGCGAAATATCTTTTGGCAGAATGAATTTTTGCCTCCGCAAATGCTGTCGTTTATAGGTACATTTGTATACATATATGTATGCATGTGTAGCAGAGTTTCTCGATACAATAAGGCATGAAGCAATGGCTGTGGTTTAACTGTGCAGCGAGAAAAATGACTAATTCGATGTCTCCGTCACTAAATTCTTACTTTCTGCAACCAGAAGCTTGTTTTCCGCGACCTCGTTGATTTATGCATCGCTACAGAGGCGCGTGCAAATAAATTATAGCCGATTCCCTAATAATAATGTTTGCATTTCAATAATACAGCCATCTATCCGCTGGACAACAATAACATTGATGCATTACAATTGTGTCGCAAACACGTATCGAATCCCAACCAGCAATTTTCACACGAAGGAAATTGGATTTAATTCTGACGCGCGCCATCCATTACATTAAATGCCTGGGGTCTTACCAAATGGGGAATACCAAAATTCCTGGGGTTTTCGAGGTACACAGGATGCGCGCGTGTAAGGTTCGAAGCTGCACAGAAGAGTCGAAAGTAAAAAGGCCCCTGAACGAAATGAAAATAGAAGAGTCGAGTGCGTTGCAGGGGACAAGTGAGAATAGGTAGACGGGAAACGAGTTAAATTTTGTAGGCGATGCCAGCCCGAACTCGAACCTCGAGGCTTTCCCGTGGCGATAAGAGGTCCAAACGTGATATAAATTCGCGAGGGGTTTAAGCCACGATCGGTCTAACGAGCGTACACAGCACCGAACTCAGGGTCAGGAGTTTACTGAATGGCGAAACCGCACGGTAATTTCCTCGAGTAATCGTCGCCCAGTAGTCCACGAGACTGTTCCGAACTTCACCCGAGTTCGTCTCACCACGTTAGCCAACGTTCATTCTTTCTCCCTATTCTCCCCCGCGTTTTTCCTCGCGCCATATCTCTGATTTTACAGGATCCCACCATTTTATATCCTTTTTCCCACTTTGCGGCATCGTTTCTTTTTCCTAGTCTCTATCCCTTTTAGTTCAACTATAATACTAATAAACAATACTTAGCGCTTCGTCGTTAATTTCATTGCGACTCGTATGTTTCCGCACTGCGCTGTCTCGTATCTCTCACGCTATATCAGTTTCCACGCACGTACAATTGGCGTATGCTCGTTACTTTTATCATCGTCGTTGTTGTTTATTTTTCCTATCTGCGTTTGCACTCGTTTAGTACACTTGCGATATGCTTCAAACATCGAACCATAGTAGCACCTTGTGAATAGATGTCAAAACATTGGCAAATGTTATCTCATGTCGTATTTGCATTTCTAATGTACAATAGTAATTGTTGTTTTGTTGCAATTTACTTTGCTGGTACTATTATGATCTTCTTTGTATAAAACGTAATATCGAATCGGAAATTAACGGATAATCATATGGACCGTTCGGAATGGTTGGTGTTTTCCTTGTTTGGTTCGTAGCGCAACAAAGTTGTAGGAGAAAAAGTTGAATGGCGCTAGAAAACTGCACTTCTTGCGACTACACTTTTTCGTGAGCGACAAAACGCACCCAAATGATGCAAGTATGCTTCTTCTTGATGCAGCTACAATACGGTTTCGCTTTTTCTACAAAATTTATACAATGAATGTTTCCGATAGGCATTGCATTAATACTCCAATATAATAATTTAGTCACCCCTTTCAATATTTGTCGAATGAAAGTGCTGTCTAAAATATACTCCTGAATGCAATTAATGCTACAAACAATGCTGTATCTCAAGGTTCTGTTCCCCTACTGAACAGAACATTGCAACGAAAGCCGAGAATTGTTTTTAGTACTAGTGCGTAAACAGTCAAACAACAAAACCTCTGGATTAACTACTTTCAACAGTTAGCTAGGAAACGTTTAAGCTTAAGAAATTTGTAGGAAAATAATTGAAACGCTGGTGAAAGCGTGGATTTAATTGCACGGGCAGCATACTTTCATTTGTCGGCCTTAACGGGTGCCTGAATAGTTTAATTGCAATTACTCGAGTGTAGGGAAACAGTTTCTCTTGTGAACGAACTGCCTGCGATCCCTCAAGGAATCGATTTAACAATGATCGTTAGCACGGTGCTATAAACTCGCAAAGTCTAATATTTTAATTGTGGCCTACTTGCTGAACTGGTAGCAAGTAATACTAATAAATTACTTCGATTCGCGTTGAATCAACACCGATTGCACTTCTACCGAAAAGAACAGGCACCGTTCAGAGCTGGTTCGTGGTCTAGCCTGCCTTTATTGCTAGATAGATGCTCAGGCCTAGCTCTGGGCTTACAGCGTGGACTTATAGTCCCAGCTATTTTCCAAACAATTTATATTTTTTCGCCACAGTTCTTGGGCGAGATGTTAAGGGCTTGGAAGAGTTTACGGGCGAAGAAGGTCTGAATTTTTACGCACCATTTGGTCTGTTAGTACCTCGAGTCTGTCCCTATGAACAGTTGAGATGTCGTAGTCTACGTATCAATGCTCGAGCAATCAAGAGCACAGCTTCGTCTAGCCTATAAGACTGTCGTGTAGTCGTCACGATGTCATTACCTTTGAGACTATCAAGATGGGCGGATGGCCAGGTAACCTAGGGGGATTGTTCAAGGGTGGAGATGGCCTCTGAGTCCCCTAAATGTTCACTGTCTATCGTATGATAAACATGTAAAAGCAGATTGCTCACTTTTAAAAATTACTCTGAATTCCAAGAACTTAAAGCATGGAACATTAGCAAAGAATACTTAAAGACACATTGTGGACCTGGGCAAACCGCATTCAATCATGTACCGTGAATATTTATAAGGAAATGACACATAATACTATTAAAACATATACAGTGGGGTATCCTATAACGAACAACCTTACAACGACAAATTTTTCTCTTTAAATCAAAATGCTTACGATGAATGAACAGCTCGCCATGGGAAGTAACCTTGATGGCTCCCCTCCCTTCTCTTCTTTATAATTTTTCATAAAATTTACACACGTGTGTAATGTATGCAATTTATATATAATAAATTAAATTTATAATACGTGTATTTGCATGCTCTTCTCTTTCATCATAGAGATTCTTCGAGTTATAGACTGCATATGTATCCTATAACGAAGGAATGCTAACGAATAAGGTTCTAGAACAAATTACAGTTCGTTATAGAATACCCCACTGTACATGTATGTGTGCGAGTAATGAAATAATAAGTGACTGGTGCCGCGGATAGAATGGATAGTATGGAAGTGACGATGAGCGTGTATGGAAGTTCCTCGGCGGTTGAATTGTTTCTGGTTTAGTTTTCTTCATTTTATTCAATAAATATATTTAGTATTCAAATATATTCGTGCAGGTTTCCCTGTGCCTTAATAATCAGTTCCGCGATATTTTTACAACAAATCTGTGGACATCTCGACTTTTGACCTATTCTCCTGGGTCCAGAGACCTTCCGCCCACTTTGATAGTCGAAGGGTAGAGCGGTGATGGACTCATGACCGTTAAGAAATCAGTCCCAAGGGTGAGGTAGCACTCAGTCTGCCTTGATTGCCGATACATTGCGACGTGGTTTTATGATGGATCGATCACAGCCCATATGTATGCTAGCATGCAGGGGGGATATCTTTCTCCAGACATAAAATGATCCCTGAGCCATAATATCTGACTAAATTACTGCAATCTACTAGAACAGGTGGCATTAATATTTTAAAGAAATAGCAAGATTAAATGCCTGTGCTATAAGTCCACATGTGTTAACATTGTTACGAGCCGAGGGCTAAGGGGCACAGCTGCGCGAGCCGAGGATCGGTTGTTTAAGAGTTTGTTAGTTACGGACGGCCAGTGCGTATTTCGTCACTGGAAGCCGCGTAGATAGGAAGTGCGTGAACTTGCCGATGCCTGTTTCATCACCGGGTGTCACAGGAAGGTAAAGGTAATCGTGGACAAACCAACGCCTATTTCATCGCCGGGAGCCACAGGAAGGTTTTCGTGGACAAACCAGTGCCTATTTCATCACCGGGAGCCACAGGATTGTTAGTAAAAATGGACTCGTAACTTATAGCGATACACCTCGAGCGGTTAAGGTGTATCTGTTTGGTGGGACGTTACTGCTAATGATTGTCAGAGGTGATTCAATGAGAAAATGCGTACGATATTATTAAACGTATATTTCCTACTCTTTGGTTATTCTACAGTTTGATTATAAACTACAAAATCCACATTTCTCAATCTGTACGGATTGGAAATGTATACTGCCCAACAAAGGCCTGACGATATACCGTAAAATATGTATAACGTCTTTAAGAAATGAAACGTGTAAGAATTGCTCGAAGGGGACTCGGAACCCGATCTCGCTGAGCAACAATATCAAAGTAGTCGATACGGAACGTACTCGAAGCTAGATTAATACTGAGCCGCCGAGAGCAGAATTCGTGCCCTTTTTATACTCGAAATCCGGACCAAAAAGCTGGTGGGGGCACGGAAAATTCCAAGGGAGTCCGGAAAGATTCCCCTAAAGGGTCACGTCATCGCGACGTCGCGGAAGGGGCAGACTCGACTGCATGCACCCTCGATTTCCAAATAAGGGCATCATAGAAGGAAGAAATGGAATAATACTTCCTACGTAACAACATACTTTAATTTAAAATAGTCCTCAACGATTTAAAGCGGAAACGATTTGTTTCTTGCGCTCTGATATTTCGTTCTTCTCACATTGTATTCTTTATTCTTGAATCATTTGTATTATGTAAACAAGTTATGAGGAAATAAAATATACACAAATAACAATTAAGTACGATTTTTTCAATACTATTGTATACAATAATTGTGTTATTGATTGTGATTAGTGTAAGGTTGTAACGAAGTTTCAAAGCACGATGACTTCATTTTCGCAATTCTCATTTATAGATATAAACAATACGAGGCTTCCGAATTGAAATCGTAATTATACCTAGAGTGTACATGCATCTGCGTTAAAATGCACCTGGTTCAAATTTATTAGAAATAAAGACAACACTGTGTGCCTGAAATATGTTAAAGGTTAAAAACAAATATTACTACCAAATCATATCTACATCAAATTATATGAACTGAAAGGGCTGAAATCTGTTGCATATTATATGTATATGAGCATAAAGATACAGTCAGTTGCATACAGGAATCTTTTGTATCAAACAAAATAACAATACTTTAATATGTTCTCCATCATAATTATGCACTGGACATTTAATATTCTACATTTTTACTTGTGCAATCATTTGTGCAAAAACATTTGTATAATCATATAAAAACTGATCATTTTTAAACACTCTTCTAGGTACCTGTTCGCGCTAATATAATCCAGAAGTTAAAGTTCGCACTTTGCATCAAACTTAGAAGTTTTTCCAGTAACAGTTTTGTGACAGCTGCAAGTAATAGGAAAAATGAAAAGAGGGGATAAATGGATAACGCGTCGATTAACAAATAGTGAAAAAGTTGACACAGTTTCTTGTTTCTCGTCACATGCGACCCGTAACAACTATGGAACCATTTCCTCAGAATCGTAACTTATTGTGACGGAGAGTAGATATACTACTGCTGGAGAAAACGATTTGGACAATGGTTAAATCTTACTAAAATTGCGGAACGTATAATGAAATGACTTGCACAGTCAGTTGAAATTGCCGAAACCGAGAAAACTATCAAGTCCATGCGGTAATATATAAAATACGTATAAAATATAAATAAATATGATAAATTAACTTTACTGTACTGTCAGCAGAATTACGTTAAGAGTCTATCACTATTACGGCTACTTATATTTCTTCTGGGGTCAAGAATAATTTCACTCTCGATACAGCTTATACGACATTTGAAAATTCAAGGATTAATAATTTTTCTACAAACTAGAAAGCTTCATCAAAATAGTATATTACGCTATATGACATGCCATTAAAAAAGAAGAAAAATATTCATTATAATCGTGCACACTTAGACTGAGTATTTCTGCGCGAAGACACAACATTTTTATCTCAGTAAGTATAACTAAACATTTCATAAGGTTGAGGATAATACACATAAAGATCTACCTAAAAACACTATAACTTGAATGGGAAACTTTTTTCGATATTGCCAGTTATTTTCACGATATCCAAGCCGTTCGGAACACACAGCTGCGTTTCCATTGCAGAAAGAGTAGAAAACTGCTATTTTTGAAAGTGTCGTTTGTCAGTCGTTCGATTATACGGTATTTTTCTTCGGAACAAATACGTGACTAGAATTTGTCAGCACCCAACTTTATCGGAAAAGTTTACCAGTCATCGCTACTCAATAGCCATTGAATCCCCTTACTTCATGTTGAAGTAAAAAATTCGTTTTTTTTATTAGAAAATTGAAATCTATTAACAGTTTGGTGCAATAACTTTATTGAATCGCTATTATAAGGGTTGAAACATTTAACGTTCCATTAGATTGAATATTTAGGACTTTTAATGTTATATTACATTTAATGGAATAAATCCATGTTTCGAATGATGCTCCAATAGTAGTTAAAAAAATGTGGATAAAAGTTTGAACGCGATTTAATTGTCTGCAGCAACGCGTACAATATTTATAGAAAAGACTAAACAAGACTTCCATTAAATTAAATTAAAAAATGTCTGAATACTGAGATTATAACATACTCTAAATTTTAATAGGTGGAGAAGTCATTAAAGGTACCATACGACTTTTATAGCTAGAGATAAGCGCAAATTTATGATATGCACATACGCGTGTACATATATTCGTACATATTACAGCTCAAATAATCCTTTCCGACGAATATTAAACGCCCATCATTAGCGATAACTGTATCTGAAACGATAACTATAAAAGCTCTATATCACGCTTATCAGAGATATACAATACATCGGATATTACATTTTTGTATGTCACAGAGAACTGTAATATTGAAAGCAAATTGTTCAGAATAATAGCATCGATTACTTTACTTTAAAAAATATATTTTCAATACGGTAGCCTTTATAGCAGATGTGCAAATAGCTTCTTACAGGCACAATTTTGCAATACATACGATATCTTGATATTAGACTCTAATTAGATACGTATACAGAGTGAGTCAATAACACCTGCAGTCTAAAATAAGCAATTTCTTATGTATACAATAGACAGTTAGTTATAAAAGTCTACATTCAGCTTGTGAACGTAAGTTACTAATAATTTTAAAAAAATTGCAGATTTAAGGAATACGACGGTTTGAGTACATAGATTCCCCTATGTAGTTTGTCATACTTGTTCACGGTGTTACATGTTACTTGTTCTTTTAGAAATACTTGAAAAGGGGTGTGTGGATACTTTTGCGACTGCCTAATTTCCAATATACTGTCCGGAAAATACCGTTTTGCCATGTGTCTCCTGAGTACAAGAGAACTAAATCTTCTGATAGGAAGATTTTCAATCCTTAATCTTCTGTGAAATATCTCGTTTCTCCCTTTCGTTTCGAATACTCAGGCACAAAGTCTTGCAAAGGACGCTGACTGCCATTTACTAATTCATATTTCCATCGCGTGCAAAAGAATGCATAAAAAATATCAAGGTTCTGTGAAGAAGAGAAAACTGGAGATAATGGTGAAAGCAAGTATTAAAGTTTAAACTTTAAACTCTAAACTTTTAGTGCTTTAACCAGGTTGCATTGGCTAGCAATTGTTTGATGGGTATAAAGACTCGGCATTTCTGCATGCCCTATGAGGTATTAACGCCTTGCTTCCGCATCCTGTCCAGCGACCGACCTGTCATAAAAGTTCGTCGCATTGCACCGACAATTAAAAGGACCGCACTCTTGGGATCAATTTCTTAACGTCAACATTTAAGATGGCCAGCAATCATTTTATAACATTTCTATAACGGGGACGCGTCGCCACGTCCTCGCCTCTCATACGGATGATCTAGTTCAATTGCTTTAAAATACGGTAAACTGTAAAGAGATGTGCAACCTGAAAAACAGTAAACTTCAGGTTCTGTAGTAAGAAATGACTGTTTTATAGCAACTGTCCTACGCGCTTCCTTTGTATTCAGCAGCATGTTTGGAAAAGCAGATTGTGGTCGGAACCTTTATGAAGAGGAACCTCTACGCAGTTCTACACTGTTCTTGTCCACAATCCACACTGTTCCGCCGATCAATCTACTCTGTCTACTTTGCGCTCTACCTTGTTCCGCTGCCCCATCCACCCAGTGCATTTCCATTCGTTCGTCCATTCTCTCTCTCTCTCTCTCTCTCTCTCTCTCTCTCTCTCTCTCTCATTCGTATCCTTAAAGCTAACGGCATCCTTGAAACATAGAAAACAGGGGATAGGTTTCTGCAGGCCACTCTTGCACGCCTGCAGACCACCTGTGTCCTAGGTAGCCTGGCTATAAACGCCCCGTGCTCGGACGCGGGGCGCTACGCATTCCCACACTCCAAATCTCGAACTGAACCGACCGTGAAGAGATTCTTCTTTGTACCATTCTGTACCTCTCTTTAAACAGCTCAACTTCGCTTGAACAGTTTTATTCGCACACTTATAAACCGTTGAGATATTGAAATCCACAAAATGTAAATGTACCCGTTTAAGTGCTCCACCCAAGGCTCATGAAAAATTCAATTCAGTTATTCAGCGCAGCTTTTTAAACAGAACGTCTCCAACACTTTCGGTCTAATTGATAAATTGAACTGAATATTTCATCCGCAAACAAGTTACGGTGCCTCAACCATTATACTCAACCATGGTATACTAATATACCATGTGAACATTGTTTTGCTTTATTCCACATGAAGGATATTCGTGGGCGATGCCCGTTGCATTTCTAACTACGATACGATATACTTAATGCCCAGCAGAATTTCCCAGGTGGCACTCACTGTTGCCGTATTTTCTCAGAAGCGTTACGCGTGATAAGCTACCCAGCTTCGCTATTTTCTACAGAGTCAACTGAAATAAGAAACGCTTGAGAAAATTCACTCGTTAATTTCACGCAAAAGACGAATCACCGAAGAAATATCAAATGGAGCAAATGATGCCGAACAGCCGCATAAAAATGGAGTGAATATCTCAGGTAGCTATAGTATTAGTGTCTGCCCTTAACCCGTATGTCGATAACCGAAATGCATAAGGTTTGTTCAATATGCGGGGTACCAGGGTGCGCACCTTCAGAACTCGTATAATAAACGCAATTTTATCAGGGGTAAATTTTTGGTTTTACTTATTTATACGCATTGTGGGCTTCGGCCTCGTTCCAAACGTTTCACGAAACATTGTATTCTGCCGTGTCCTTAACAATTAGATTGCTACCAGGAATCGTTGTGCGCGCGGTCCTCAGGCCCCGATCAAGGGATTATGTACCGAGTACAAGGTAATAATGCAAAGAGCGTACCGACTATGGTCCTATCGTTTAGACATTAACCTCGACATAGCGAGGTTCGTCTGTGAATAATCCGACCTCCTAGTGTAAGTGTTGGCTGGATCGGGTGTCGTTCTAAGGCCCTTATCACTGTTTACGGTAAGGCGTCATGGAGTCGCTATTGCGTCGGAGGGGTGGTATGGTTTCGGTATGGGAAGGGACTTGTCGAAGCCACAGTGAAATAAAGAGAGCATTATTACTTTACTCCAGAGAGCCTACATTTATTGAAAGACCCTTCCATCCTAAACTAGAGGCTCCCCGGCTTCGCATCAGGTTCGTCCGCGCACCTAACTAACAAACTGATAACCATATTCCTGAGTAATATACCCCTCGCCGGCCTCTCGTGCTGCCACACAGCCCGGCTCGTACCATCCGTAGTGGACACAATTACGGTTTTTAATTATCGCAACGAGAGGTCATTTAATTCTCACAAGGAGTAGCGGTTTCTTTTTTCTTGCAACTGGTACTTTACGTACTCTTTTAAGCATGCTAATTTTGTACGCGCCCCTCGTCGCACTTTGCGACTCGTGTAATAATTAAATACTTACATCTTGCAATTATGCCATGCTTTTGATCGCGTCTCGTAACGGAATACGATCATTACAGAACTAAGAGTCTTTAAAATTCAAGTCAACTTATTGCTGGTCGCAGTAGAATCTCAAAAGATGGCAATGTTCATTAAATGAAAAATTGGCACAAAAGCAAACACTTGATAATTGCACAATAAATTAAGAAACATTATCTTATTACAATTTTTTGTTTAACTTTAGTTAAATTATGAACCCTCATTGATAGCTTTGCAGTTTTATTAAGGAAATAATGTTGGAAGTGCAGTACCTTCGCAAAGTGTCTTCAGGGTATGCAATCATCAGGAACTTTACAATAAGATTATTGATCGCAAATGTCGTTACATTCGGATTGGTACAATTTGTTACAGCGTTTAAGCAAATGTTGAAACATTTCTCCCTAATGCTAGTTTCAAAAAGTCAAAAGGGAAAGATAACGTGAAGTGGTAGCTGTGATTGGAAAATACATCTGGAGCAAAAATTTAACTTGTGATTGGCTTTGAATTCGAACGAAACGAAGGAGCAAAAGCTATCTCGGGAATATGACGGTTGTTCCGAGTTTCAAGGAATTGGCCCCGATTCACAGAGAGTCTGATTTCCTGCGGCAAGTAACGGCCAACCGCAGCAAAGTAGTTCGTCGCAGATGTTACGAAATGAAAATTTTTACAATCATATTAATAAAAGCAATGAGACACGAAACTGTAAGAAATATATATTTCCTAGTCACAACTTCACTTTCCATATTTTGAAAAATTATACGACGATACCGTTGGAACGGTATATCTAGTTGAACGGAATTATTATCTACAAAAACGTAAATCCTCCAAAATTCCCTCACTTCTACGCTTTATCCGACTGAAATGAACGTCATTTTGCTGAAATTTTATACAGAATTGAATGCCATTGGAGAAAGCCGACTTTCTTCTTGAATAGGGGCCGTGATATTGGCCAATTTCCGTTTCAATGAGGAGCTATCTACAAAAATGTAAATACCTCAATACCTCGTCACGTATACGCTCTATCGTATGCGGCTAACGTCATTTCATGGGAAATTTAATTCAGATGGCAATCAAGTTCGTGGTATAAAACGTATCCAACATACTTTTTTTCCTTTTCAGTTCCTACTCAATTTACTTTTCTACAAATAAATTTAATTTATCCTTTCGTTTTGGATTTCTGAAGATTGGGAATATGTCTGTGCACAAAGCAGTGGAATTTTTATTAGCATCGAGAAGCTGAGCGCATTTAAACATTTGGCTACTTGGTTTAATTCAGTAAGGCATCATTTATATAAATAATTACAATAATGTACCATTATTGCAGAGAACGTTTACGTACGCATTCAGTAAATGGTTCCCGAAATTCCGGAGGTTTGTGAAGAAAATTATCGACACTGATTAGTTTTCATTAGCTTATGCATTAATTAACATTAGCTCATTAACCGGTATGTAACAGTTTTGATTATAAAATTATTTTTGTGAGTGTTGTCACTGTACGGTCTTTTGACCAAAAAAGGGTATTCCAGTGGGCAAAAGTATCCATGCTCCAATAATCTGAGTCTGCGTGACTAATTTCTATTCCGAAAGATAAAAGAAAGCTAATAAGTTAATAAAAGAAGCTGCAAGACCAACGTTTGGGAACTGTAGACAATACTCGGAGGGCCGTGTCCAATCAGCTAAAGACACTTTCTACTGAAGATTACGTGCACTGTTCACCCACACTGCCAACAGTCACTTTGCTGTCAGTGCCTAGATTCCCATGGGTAACTACATTGACCTAGATGAAATTAATTTAATACAATAAATACAAATACAAATTTCTGCACTGTCAGTATTGTTGCATTTCTGACAGGCCACATATGTGTACATGTGGCCTATGTATCGAAAGGGTTAACCGCAACAAAGAGGAATATATGTACGTCGGTTTTCGTCCAAAGGTGTTATCGCTCATTTAGTGGAACCGGGCTAAAAAATCCTGATCTGAATATGTATTGTGAAACATTATAACTTTGTAACATCATCAAGTTCAAATGCCCTATTACTGCAACTGCATCTTGAATTAGAGTACAAATATAATAACGTCACTTAGTACCACAAATTAAAATTAATTAAAACGAAATAAAAATTCAATGAATTAAAATGAAATGGGCCGTAATATGAAAGCCGACTGTTAGGTTCGATTTTTACAATTTATAAAAATTAGTAATATAAATATGTTGTATCACTAGGTAGTTGATGCTTATATAAATATTCTTGAACAATATTAACAAAAATATATCTTCACTTCACATACATAAATAATATGTATCTGTCCCAGGGTATATTCGAGAATCTAGATCATAAACCTTAATTTCTAAGCGAAACCGATTTGTAGTATACGCGGTTCAAAAAACTATTTTAATATACATATTATGACTTTAATTGCAATCAATAAAGCTCTAAATAACAGACGTGATATACTTTCTATATAGAACCCTGCACATATTTGGCTTGGTGGTATGGCAAGCATTTAGTTCCCTCCAAGAATTTAATCCACCGAAATAGCAAATAGGAATAGAAAAGAATATACTATAAATATGAAAGCATTAGTTCCCATTATGGTTAATTAATTTTATCCCGTTTTAAATCCAATATCCGTCAGTCGCCCAGGATCGCGTTTAACGACTCGATATCGGAAAATTCATATGCTGGACGGGACGTCGTATTAATTACGAATTGTTTACGTTCAATAGACCCAGGTCCTGCTTGATATAAGGCTTTTTAAATACATTGCTATATTTCATAGACGGGAATTTAATAAATATCTAGAAGTGCCAGTGTATCGATAAAGCCATTGAATAAATCAACAATTGCAGTTAACTGGCATACATGCTATTTTCATCATATTATTAGATTATCCCACGAATGAAGAGGATCTATTTGAGTTAGGTTTCAATCAACGTAGATCGTTCCGATTGTAACAGTAGGATGTGCGATCTGTCGCATTATAAATACTGCGTGCATATTTATATAAAACGTTCTAACATGGAGTATGCTGTACGAGTAATGGAACGTTCAGGCGTTCGGATAGTACACAGTTTGGATAACGTGTGTTCGGATAATGCAGATTCTACTGTGATATAGTGCAAAAATTGCCTGAAAGTGTTCTATAACAGTTTCGTTATAACACGGAGTAGTAAACATGGACAACCCTTGAATGCAACCGATGTTTCATAGTACTACTTTATAGAAGCTTCAATGGAAGTTATAGAAGATTCTACATATATGCATAGCGAAAGCGTTATACGCGTACCTTTTTCTGTAGGAAAGAAATTCAGTAGCTCTTTTTTTTTTTAACAACTGACGGCAGTCGCACAAACACATTGATATAATACGGTACCGTGAGACCAAATTTTCATAAAACGGGGTACGAACGAATCTTCATTACGATTGACGTACCACCTTGGCCTGGGCCATATTTTTTTAAATTTCCAACCTAATTGTTTCTTCTCTTTTTTTTATATAAAACTGTGGGGGCACTTCCCACATACACCGCTAGGGGACGAGCACGGTGATCCGACTCCCGAAGGTGGTTGTATAAGTCCCCGCGACCATACACGAGTCCGACTATTCCCTACTATCCCTGTGTCTAAGGCAGGTCTAGCAGCGCTAGCAGGTCTAGGACGAAACACAACCTTCTTTTTCCGTCGCTTCTTCTTTCACCATCATATCAACCGATACACGTAACTCCCACAAAACCATAAACTATAGTATATATCAAGTTAGACTAGACCTTGAATAGACCTTGAAATTACATTAAACTCGAATTTTTGTCTGAGAAATACCACATGGTGTCTTATAGTCATGATGTCATGGTGTCTTCATAGTCGAGGAAAGTTTGAAGTATCTCCATCAAGCCAGAAATTGCATAGCTACTTTTGCGTTATCTTATGGATTTAATACTGCTGTGAAAAAACATTTTGAACGCCATAAGGCGTCATGAAGCGGCGATTAGATGCTCCCAATATGATAACCATCAACATCGTCAGAGTTTACTTTACGTGTAAGTCAACCTTACCGCAATAAACCGACCGTGCTGCTATTGACACCTGGACCAAACGCACCCATGGGAACAATATCAGTTTATCGTTAAGATCTATTACTAATTCCAACGAATCGTTCATCTCCTTAAACGTGGGCGCTATTATGGCCGCATCCACAGCAAACCCCAAGGGAATCACTATGGTTTACGCACTGAAATCTTGTGATAGAAAAATGCTTCAGCTGAGCCCTTTCGTTGTCCAGCGAGAAATGGGTCAGTGGACGAATCGATGCCATTGTGCAGACTGGGAAAATCCACAGCGGTCTGCAAGTTGCGATCGAAAGTATACAACTAGTGTAAAAATTGTAGATCTACACTTTTAACAGATACGTACTGCTGTCGTATTTGCCAATAGGGCACGTGTTGTCTCTAGAAATAGAAATGATTTACACTCGATAAGCGAAGAACTTCACTAAAAGCATACGTGCAAAACGCAAACGGGCATACAGATGTTACGTAGGAAGCCTTCATTTCCTTCGTTTCTTCATTATGCACTTATTTGGGAATCGCGAGTGCATGCACTTGAACCACCCCTTCCGCGATGACGCAATGGCTCAGTCCCTTCACAAAAATCTTCGAACTCCCATGGATGATTCCATTCCTCCACCATCCTTCTCGACTAATTTTCGAGTCCAAAAAGGGCATGGAAATCACGTCACGATATACGAAGTACGTATTTCGAATTACCATTTCTGTTTGACTATCTAACTGTTTATTAACGAAATCTTTACTAAGCAGACATACATATGTATATGATCTCTACATCTCAAATACTTTCTGTGGATGTACTATATTAGTTGATAGATACTGTGATGTCGTATCGGTCACGATTTTCGTAACTTAGATCACGACCGGAATAATGAAGAATGGTCGTAAATCAAACTCCGGAGCCCTTCTTCCGTCGCTATGGTTAAGGTGCAAGACTCGGTTTGCGCACTTTCAAAATCGAGGTGGTAAGGCTCGATCCTGAGAGAAGTGGCTTGGCTTCTGAGGTAAAGCGATAGTAACTCAAGAGCAAGGCTCTTCTTGTATCGAGGGTAGTCGGAATGGAACTGATTTCGTTGTCGAACGTTTGTCGGAACGTCAACTCCGAAGTAATCTTCTACACTCTGATTGGATATTAGGAAAAAGTACAAAATACCAATCAGCGTGTTTTGTAGGTGTAGCCGCACCCTTCCTTAGCGCCCGAAGCGCGTTTCTAGGAGGTAAGGGTGCTATCAATTTGGCAATGCAACGGAATTTCCGCCAGGGTGTCCAAACATGAGCTGCCAGATGTATGTTGGGACCAGCTCCGAGGCCCCTTTGGAAGTCCACGTTTATGACGCATGCAATTGACTGTTGAGGTCGTGGGTAACCTGAAGGAGTGTAGCTTCTGGATTGAAGATATAAAACGATTTCCTCAAAAACAGTCTTATTACTTGCGCGTCATAAACGGGCTAGCCATCTGCACGTGGAAGGTTTTTGCTTGTGCCGATTGCCAGCCGCCTTTTTGGAAGGTACGGTGGTTATGAATGTATCGAGTAAGCAGTCGAACAATGCTAGCTGCTTCGTTCGCGAAGCAGTAGTGTCCTCGATAATACCTTGACCGGGGGCTGAGGACCGCGCGCTCGACGTCCCATTTCTTACGGAGGCCTTTACGACGTAACAGTAACTTCGTACCATGTCGGTGCCATCTAGCCATACTGATGCCAAGCGAGATCGGGTTTTAGTCCCATTCGAGCAACAACTATTTATTTATTACCGTGCAGTACATAAATCTACTGTTAGTCATCTTCCTCTTTCTTTGCCAGTCGTACCTCCTTCCACCATCCATACGACCGACCATCGAAACATCTCTCCCCTCCCCACAAACCTATATTGCACTTGTATCCGTGAAGATTGAAGAAGGTGAATTTTTAGATCCGCGGCAATCTGTATATTACGAATAGCGAAGAAGTAGAGAATATAGAATATATTACTTGAACTTAACGCATTATAACAATTCATTTCCGATACCAATCATTAGCAGTAACGTCCCACCAAATAGATACACCTTAACCGCCGAGGTGTATCGATATCATAAATTACGAGGATACATAACTAACAATCCTGTGGCTCCCTGCCATGAAATAGGTGCTGATTTGTCCACGAAATCTTACCATCCCGTGACTCCCGGCGATGAAATAGGCGCTGATTCATCCACGATTACCTTTACCTTCCTGTGACACTCGGTGATGAAATAGGCACCGGCTCGTTCACGCACTTCCTATCTTAAACGGCTCCCAGTGATGAAATAGGCACTGGTTCGTCCGTAACTAATAAACTCTATAAAACAACCGATCCACGACTCCGCAGCCGTGCCCCTTTGCCCTCCGCTCGTAACACAGATAATTAAAACGGGGATTCCAACCCACGTAACAGAAAACGTACAAAATTGGCGGAAAAAGAATAAAAGAACTGAAAAGGCGAAAAACCGAATTTACAGAGGAAACATGTGGGTAATAAAAACGCAAAAAATTATCCACTTGAACGGCATAGTAGGATGGTACTGTAACGAACTTAACATAGGTAACAGAATTTAATTAGTAAAAACGTTATCATAAGAATGCAAACGTCCAATGTTGGAAACTGATTATTGCCCCCAAATATACACAGAATGCGCTTTGCGAAGTCGCATAAACGAAATTTATATTTTTTTCCAGTTGATTGCTGGAAAAATACGCATATTTGTCAGTATCGCCTGTCGCGTGAGCTAATGCAGTCGCACACCAAACAAGTATTTTTTGCAAACAAATAATCATAACCTACCACCTCTTGGAGCTTCACCTACGACTCCTGAGCATCGATGAAATTTTCCTATATGCTATCTTACGGAGCATAAAAAAACGAATACCTTGACCTTTTACACTTTTTATATCTGCATTATCCTTTACCATTATCTGCTTTTACCTCACATTCGGGAACCATATTTACTCCCTAAACACGAACATCAAGCTGACAAAAATAAAGGTCGAACATTTATTGATCCTTTAGACTCGTGCAAAGTTTCAAATCGAAAGTTATCGCTTGGATGATGTACCAGTGTTCAAAGAATTACAAAAGCACTTTGGTAGATAAAATAGCGATCGGACAACTTACAACTCAACTGGAAACGGAATTGGAATTAATAGAACGCCAATTTCATTGCGAACGAGGTCGAATAACTGCGTGTCGTATATGTATAATGTCCAAATAGCTGATTAAAAAAGTTCAAGCTATTATTTATTAGATAGAAACGTGGCAGTTGTTCAGACCTTGACAAAATTTACGGGCGGGTATAGATATGCATATGGTACAGTCTACAATCTACACGAATAGGGACTGAGGGGAAACATACCTACTTTTATTCTCAACTTTTAGGATAATAGAAAACGGAGGGAAAAAATGAATAACACTATATTAAATGTACATGTAGGAGAAGGGGGATATCCCAAAGGGTATAATATTTCAGGTCTAACATTCTTTTTAGTAGCTATAGACAATAACAATTCAGTATCCATAGAGAATATCGCGGAATCTATAAAGAAACTTTTATGCGTAGGTACGTTTATGACGAAAAGTTTCCGACCAGCTCGATATATGTATGTTTATAATAGATTAGTAAGTCAACGAATATAAAATGGAAAGTTTGCATGGCTTTGAAGAATCACAAAACCGTCCAAAAATGGTTATACGACGCCTTTACTGGTAATAATAAAAAGATAAAGTTATGCAGTGCTCTTGTTAAAAATTATACCTCTAGATCTTTTCAGTTTTCAAGTTACTCTATGTACTTTGTCAATTAATTTGTTTATTGTGGAAAATCCTGTCAAGCATTTCGAAAAAACATCCCAGAGATCCTTATTTGACATTGGATAACGTTCTCCAACCTTCCTGCCGGGATGATCCCAGAGCAAAGCAATGGGGTTTGGATCCAGCGAACCGAGCTGGCCATCTCTTATCAATTAGTAATCCTTCCTATATTTCTTTTGGAAATCCTTGACATTTGAACGTACGCTTGGAGTCATCCTCTACCCGCACGAATCCATGTCAAACATCAGTTACAACTTTCAGAACATTTCAAGAGTAACGAACACTCGGACCAAAATCGGTCAAGCAAATCTCAACCCATCAAGATTGGGTCTACGACCAGACGTAGCTCTCAGTTTTAACAATAAACTGTTAGAGAAACAACGCATAAGAGGAGTGAGCATTAAGTACAAATTTTGTTGTCACGTATTATTGAACTACATTAATCCCATTCTACTTTCCCATTAACTTCAACAGTATGCAATAGTTTATAACTCTAAAACATGAATATAATTGCATATGTTTAGTCAATTTCGTATCACTGTGTTTGATCGAACATTTTTTGCCACTGGTCAGTCGAACCACGTCCTGTTACTTCTTGCTGTTACACCCAGGCCTCGATCTCACGTGTATTATGAAGTATTTATTGCACCCTAAATATGGCTCGAATAGAGAAATATGTACTAAGTATGATAAAATACAACATTGCAGACACTGACATTTCAACGTAAAGCTGTGCAGCTTATCTAAGATCTCAGAAACGTGTAATTGTGATAAAAAAAATTGCTAGCGACTAATCAACAAATATGGAGGTCACTTTTCACGAACGTCATCACTAATACGTTAATAGATGCGTATGTGAGCTTTACAGATGGATCAAGCCTATCGGCGGAAACAGCTTTCACCATTCTTTGGAGTAGTACCTAAAATATAACGTCCGGGTAATAGACATGGAATACGGGCATGGAAGCGTACACCAAGGTTATAATGTAGAATTTACAACGGAACACAAAACACAATAACTAAACATAAAATAAAAATAACTTGTCTGTTCGAAGTCTCTAACGACCATTGCAATAGAAAGCTCTGCAACAGTCGATCCACCCATACAGAAGAGTGAATTCAGTGATCGAAGAATTGTCCATAGTGATAAAGAAACATATTGTATACATGCGAATACGAAACCACATAAGAATCAAAGACAACGAAATCGTTGACAAGGACGCACAAAAAATGACAGAGGGTGTATGCGCAAATATTATCCTTATGTGATCAGTAGAGTTAAAAAGACATACTCCCATAAAGGTGGGTATAGACGAGCGCGCTGCGGCTGCAACGCGGCTGCAACGCGGCTGCAACGCGGCTGCAACGCGGCTGCAACGCGGCATTACAAGGTGTGCACAGTGTTCCGTTTTTACCACGAACACGCACCGCGCACGGAACGAACCATGAATTTCAACGCGCATTCGCCGAAGACGATGAAGCTCTGATTACAGCTAGTAGTAGTGCAGTGATAATTTTAGCTTGCAATGACTTATGAGTTTTCCTTTCTTTAAAATATACGCTGACTGAAGAAAACATACGGGTCATTCGTGTCCCCGATGCGCTTTTTCCCGAAACCATCCTGGCAGAAAACCGTCCACACTGCGGCAACGAATCCCTTTGTGTTCGCGCAAAGAACCGACCCGAAATGGTTCGTTGCGCGGCATTGCAGTATTGCCACACGCTGCCGTCCAAACGAACGAATATTCGGCCAAACACGTTCGTTATGAGCCGCGTTGCAGCCGCAGCGCGCTCGCCTATACCCGCCTTAAGCATGCTCGTAAGTCATACGGCAGGTAACATAATTACATAAAATTTCTAAAAAAGTATTTGAATCGTTACCATGTTTAACAGAAAACACTGTTTCTTTTACACAATACCTATGTGGAGAAAGTTAATAATAATTAGATCTTGATTTCGTCCACGTATACTGCGTGGGGACATATGTAACGTTTCTACTAATGCCGACATACCAAAAATTGATTCTTTTTACAATTTCTTTTCCATTCTTCTTTTGTAGAACATTCCGCAGCCCGATTTTAAATTCATCCACAACTACTTTCCACCACTTTAATTATGTTTGTCATTGTTTAAAAGATTACAACTACTAATCTTTTGTTCGCATCCACGAAACTAATATTAAACGCATATATTTGTAAATGTACGCAGCAATAGAACTGTATGAAATTTCAATAAAAAAAAGAGAAGCCACTCGCTAAAAATAACCTACTGAGAGTAAAACTTACTGTTATGAAACGGGAAACTTCATCTCAAATGAACCAACGAAAAAGCGTCATATGACATCATTAAAATTGGAAACGATATTATCGTGCACCCATAGAAGGTGAGACACGTAAAACAGGACATCTAAAAATCTCTACCAGGGTTGAAGAAAAGGAAGCATGCAAAGGAGGAAAGTTATACTGTTCAAGAGGGCAATTATGTTGATACTGATAAAACTCCTGTTTGACATATTTGCAAGGTCTTTTATAGATCATTGATGCAGTTTAAATGGAACTATACGTATATGTCCTTGGCTTCAGTCTGTAATAGCTTGAGTCCAGGATTCTATGTTTGATCATCGGGAATATTAACACGCAAAAGGATTTCGAGAGTGTCAGATTTCAATCATGCCCGTAACGTGTGTGCAATTAGTGAAAGATGATCTCTAAATGTGCATATACAGAAACTGCGCCACAGCTGTGCCAAATGGTACAATATACAGTAATGTCTTGATATAAGCGAAAGCCTCGGGTCTGAACGTTCGCTTATATGGTGTAGTTCCTACATTGTTTGAAATTTGCCGACAGCGTCGAACGTAGAAAAGGACAGTGAGTAAAGAAAGAGGACCGAGCAGCCAAGCCAAAACAAAATCCAGCGTATCGGTGAAATAACACTAATGCAAAGATAAAACTTTTTTATTTCTCATCCTTTTCTTATGCAACTTTTACATAGGATAGCCGACATTTCTCTGATTAAAATGACACCAAACACGATATAATTTGGACTATATTTAGTGTCTTAATTAATTAAAATTGTCAGCTATGCTATGTAAAAGTTTCACAAGAAAAGGATGAGAAATAGCAAAGTTTCATGGTTGAATTAGTATTAGCTCACCGATATACCCGAGCCCGGATCGCGTTACACTGATCGCCAAGTGAACTTATTGACGCCTCAAGGGGTAGACCCCTCAGTGTTTGGGATAAACTCTTCGCTTATATGGTGTAGAAGTCTTTCCCTTATATCAAGACATTACTGTACTGCATAATATCCTCAAACTTAATTATCTTGATTGTAAGAAAAAAAAAGATTGTTATTTCATTCACGCGAATCGAAGAAATTTCGAAGCGCCATGAGGGCATCTAACTTTATTAATCGAATTGTATATGAATGTTGTATACAAATTAATAGAATTACCCATGTAAATATCTTCGATCTTGCTACCTGGCACGCCAAGCATACAATATTTACGATCTGACAGTTTTCAATAAAAGTTTGCCGACGCCTGGTATAGAGTATAGAATTGTACAGCGTTAAATTGATTATGCATTTATATCTAGTATTTTCTTGTGTATTGGAGTATTGATCGCTATGTATAATTACCCGGCGTATAATTAACATTGTCCATATCTATCGCTATAACTGATCATTGAAAACAATGTTAAATAAATGTATCATCGTAATGTATAGTAATGTATCACTGTAATCATCGATATTCTTGTCAGTTGTTGTGCAACATGACATTAGCAACTTGCTTCCACATAGTTATAGTCGATGTTCAAATTTGTTATAGTATTACATCATATACATACATCAGCTTCGTTAAGCCATCATCCTCTGTAATGGCAGGGGGAACATGTACATGTACCTACGTGAGCGTTTAATAGTTCAATAAGTTTTTCTTTCTGAGAGCAAGATTACGCGTCAGAGATACGATGCAAGAGATATTCATGTTTCATACATTTATGCAACGGATAAATGGTTGTCTATAATAATTGTTACACAAGAAAAACATGTTACATAATAAATTCCGGTTGCTGCCTCAAGTATTCAACAAATTTTCTCCACGTGTTCAAACATTTTCAATACAGATTGAATACAAATTTTTGAAAGAACAACATAATTTAGTTATATCTTACAAAATGGAAGGGGCTGCCATTCTATTTCCAAAATATACTATTGCATATGTATAGAACATTATGAAGTCCGTTCTCAGCGTTTTGTTCTTTGTTTTTAATCAAACGTTAGACATTGCTTGCACTATTTTCTGTATCCTGCAAGTCTGGAATCCTCAATCTAAATAGCATTTATGGAATACAGCTACAAAATGTTAAATGAAAAAAAAACAGAAAATATGTATAGTTCATTGTACTTTTTAATAATTGGAAGAAATAATTATCTACTTTACAGGCCACTTTGTGTATTAGATATGATTCCCCTACTGTCACTTGTGAAAGCAGAAATAGACGATATGTACAGTAAATTAAGGCACAATACGGTAAATGAGAAATAACGGATCGGAAAGAATTACTTACAACTATTTCCCTTTTTTACATAAAACTACTTAAGAATACAAGGCGCAAGCAAGTTGCTTACAGTATTCCCTTAGAATTGTATATAAAAATTGACCTAAGCGCGTCGTGAATTTGATACACCAAACATCTTATTTACTCATTTTCTTTAAAAGAAAATCAGTAATCTACAATTTATTGGCTTCACAAATAATGTGTGATTTTGAAGAACAGTATATATAAACTTGTATATCGTACACAACTGAAGAAGCGTCGTAGAAAATTTTACACCCCTTGAGAAGCCGTGGATTAGTATGGACAATTATGTCCCCTTTTTGCTCAACAATTTTCTGTTTTATTTTTTAACTGCTTTACAAGTACTGTGTGGACCACATCCTATTTCAGCACATTTCTTCTTCACCCTTGACTGTAGTCGTTTTAAGGCAACGCATTTTTTAAAGAATGGAAGGAAATTTTTCATAAATTGCAGGAAAGCTGTTAACTCTTCCGGAAGAAATATTCAGCCCTGTATATACTACACTACTTCGAAGTACAAATAATCAAGCCGTATTGATGCATAAACATCATATTTTAAGGACCATTATAAAATCGTTTAGAATAAACAGTTTATGTAAACAGTTCTCGGAACAGAACAGCTTTGTTTTATATGATGTACAGGGTGATCGAAGAGATCGAGACTATCTGCATCCGTTGTTTGGTTGCAGTTAGAAAAAAGTTTTGCAGGAAAAATTTGGTTCAAAGATTATCTTTTTTCTTCATTTCATTTAAGTTATAAGTATGAATATTTTACACTTGCTTCAGTTTTGTGAAGTTCTCTTGTTGGATTCCGGGGTAAACGAAATCGTGTGCAACAATTACTTTTGCAAAGAGGTTTGATATCAGAATATCGTGACGAGTTCGCGCGACAGAATGATGGGATGCGTCGCGTCCAAAACTATTCTAGGTACAATTGGTATTCCGCTACTATATACATGTATTATGAGTTTGAGGGGGAAGGCTAACCTTAGCCCTTGTTGTGCCGCCTTAGCCAACGCGGAGTCTTGCCCTTGGCAGTAGTCATATCGCTGACTACCACCTTCGCGCATAATATTGACTCTGACTGGGCCAGGATCCGCGGGCCTTACATATTACCGGTGACTCAACGGCTGGTCATTCAACACTCTTTAAACCATTTAACCTTTGCTCGAACTGTAGGGAATCGATAGGTGGGCGCGATGGGAAAGAGCACCAAATGAAACGGTTTCGGTTGCGTTCGAACGTTTATTTGTTTTTCGTAAACAAAGTTAGTTATACAATACCGCAGAACAAGCAGGGAAGTTACACGTGACAATAGTTACATGTACATACTCATTATATCAAAGATCTTTGTGCGATAGGTACAATGCAAATTGTTTTACATCATTGTAAACAGTATTGGTATTTAATCAAATTGGTGAATAGGCATAAAAACAACGGTCATTACACCCTTTCCGTACCGAACACCACCATTTTTTGTTCATTACAATAAGCTAAGAGTTACGACTTGTTCCAGCTAGTATCCTTCCACTTTGTATGTTAGTAACTCAGAGACGTCAAGACGACAATTAAAGACTCGTAACGGCATTAAAAAATCGTCGCGCGACCACAGATACAATTGACTTCACGCGACCAAATTATATTAAAAAGAGTATACCTCAAGAACCACTCGGTTGATTTCGAAATCTCTTTAAACCTCAGCTAAATATTTCGCGTTATTGTGATTTGCAAAATGATAATTTCAACTATAGTGGTCTAATTCTATTTACCTAATTAGTGGTCTCGTCCACTACCTCGAGAAAAGTTTGAGTTAGTCACACCCTTGGAGAGTTTGATTACATTAATTGTAATCAAACGAGATATTTACGCTAGCACGTAGAGATAATATACGTATACATAATTTATATACATTAACGGTTTATTTCTGCAAACCTGTTTCTAAATTTTAGCATTCTAACCCCTTGATAGAAGTAAGATTGACCGGGTTTTAACAAATAAAAGAAAAATCTAAATATCAAGAATGTGCAATAAAGTATGAAACGAATATGTAGTATCAAATGCGAATTAAGTATTTATATACTTGGAATATGTAAGAGGTACTTCGCTTTCGAATGTTTAGCGATAGACTAGCTTCATGAAATTCTTTAAGGCCTCCTAATATACTTGGACGAAAAGAAACTGCGGCAACGAGTTTTTTCACTTCAGCATCCAGAACGGAGGGGAATTTAATTACATGTGCATCAATGTACGGGTGTTTTCGCATGCGCAGTGTAACTCGCGACACACATTGAACGGTACGTTTCTTGAGCGAGGAATAAGGGTGGCACGTGGGTACCTGACATTCGTTCTGTCTGTCTGG
This sequence comes from Nomada goodeniana, assembly GCA_963969485.1. Taxonomy (NCBI): domain Eukaryota; kingdom Metazoa; phylum Arthropoda; class Insecta; order Hymenoptera; family Apidae; genus Nomada; species Nomada goodeniana. The sequence continues at coordinate 9,206,478 of OZ018306.1, forward strand.
AGTTGAGGACCTAGACCAACGAGCAATATAGATGGGATAATTGCAGATAATTTGCGGCGTCGATTGCTATGCGTTCTCCACTTCAGCCACCCTTCTCTCGTCAGCCACATCCGTCCCCTCGTTCTCCAATTATCGTTCCCCTTGCATCCTACCTCGTCTTTTCAACACTCGAGCTTGCCTCATTTTGCTCGTCGAGAAGGAACAGCTTTTTGCTCGCAACTCCGAAACCTGGCGATCGCACGAATCATTTACATGCAGCTATAACTTATAATCTGCGAACTACGAGCGCCATTGTTTTTGCCGGCTGCGCGCTCACGAACTCTCGTTGCCAGTTGTACTTCTTTGCCCTTTTCGGACCAGTGATTTTTGCACTCGGGTAATTTACTAGTTTTTTTTTTACCTGCAGTTTGAATAAATACACTTGTGCCTCGTTACATGTTGGGCGTTGCTTGAATTCTACACGCCGGAAAGAATTGAGAACTTACGAATAATATGCTAGGCTACCCCTTCGTTGCAATGCTTCTCCGGTCTCTGATTATTTCATGCAAATGTATACTAGTCTCTCGCTCGATCGAAACATTGCACAATTATATTTTATATCTTCGTTTGTACTTCAGGACCACGGTTTTATACAGATAACGCCAAAGAACTAAAATTATTTAAAACAGGATGAGCGCGATGGATTTTAAGCTAAACTTTTTTGGCCTGAACGAAATAGCTCTCATTCAGTTGCGTAGAAAAATAATAAATGTAAAATGTTCCTTTGGAAAGAACGAATTCTAAATATCAATAGAACGGAAAATACTGAAGGGGAACTGATTTAAAAAATTATATGCATATATGACTATCGAAATATCGATTTAAAATGTATGCCTCTCGTAAATGCGTCAGATTTGTATGTGCGACAGAAATGTATTTCGAACAGAAGAGCAGAGTTATAGGTGTATGCAGGCAGGGCTTGGTTCTAGTATACACGGAGCCAGGCTTTGAGCGAAAAGCTTGTGTCCTTTAAAAATGTGCAGGATCAGCCAGGATTCAGAATGAAATGGAGAATGAGAGACAGAGGGGGAAAATGTATTAAAGTACTACAATACGAGGATATACACGTACATGTCATAATAATGCATGCTCCCCGTATAGTAGGATTACTTTTGAAAAAAGAATAAGGTAAGGAGACGCCGTTGAATAATTTTATTTATTAATTATAACCTCCGGATTAATTTTTTATTCGTTTATGAACATAAAAGTACCTACACTTTTTTTTTCATTCCTGAAACTCGAACTTGCGTTCTCATAGGATTTACACAAAATAATCCTAACATTGTAAACCATATTAAGCAAGTCTGGTATCTCCAATGCAACACCGTACTATTCATTATGTGATTAAAACGAAACCCAAGCTTAGATTACCTGGAGTTTACAGAAAAATTTACTATTTAAGAAATAATATAATTATCACATTGTAATGCGATAATGTATTAAATGTGTTTAAATGTTCCATAATATATTGAAATAGTATTTATTATTTGACAAACATAATTTGTTCAACTATAGAGAGCCTCCTACAGAGATTTTCAAATTGATAGATTAATCACAATTCCATAAAGTTGCCTTGAGCAGTTTTAAACTTCGCAAACTAATATACCATAAATAACGTTTTCAAGTGAATGAAATATTGCCTACATTCAGAAGTATGAACTAACAAAATTTTATACCAGACGTATTTCTCAAAATACTAAAGTTTTGATATTCGAAATTCACAGCTGTGGCCAACAATCTGTAAGCCATAAAAAATATCTTGTGATAAATATTCCGTTCAATTGCGAAAAGCATGTTCTTCACAAAAATTGAACAGAAATAGAAAAATTGAGTAATGAGTATTGAGGAAAACTATAACCTCGCTCGTGTACTGCAATTTTAACGTACATCGTCTTTCTAACAATCGCTGCGCATCTTTCAACCGTCAAGTACCGAGGACCTATGCTGAAAGAACTGAAATATTGCCATCGAAAATACAAGTTTAGCGTTTGAAAAGCTGCAAGATGGTCACCATATGATCGATTACACGGGCAACTGAGTTTAATACAAAGTTGGAACACCCAAAGCTCCGAAGGAAAATATTGCTGAATGAAATAGCGCGAAACATATCAAAGTTCTGAAAAAAAGAAATCAGTGAGCGTACAATCTGTCGCGGTTTCCTTAAGAAGCAAAACTTTACTACTCGGATTTGATCTTGGGAATGGCTGGATGAAATTGGCCATAAGCACACCGAAGTCCCTCCCAGCGGTGGACGAGCAAGAGTGCGACTTATCGAAACTCTTTCGAAACTTTTGCGAGAGGTCTTTTCCTCGGCTCATCACTTCAGCTTCCCACCCTTATTGACTTTAAGTCCGCCATTTGGATGCTCTCCGTTACCTCCCGCGCTTACAACAATCTGTCACGTTCCTCCATCTGTGTGAATGTATCGATCTTATAACTCGAAGCCCTAATGAATTGAGCCGATGCTAAATACATCGGTAAACATATTCCGACTCGATCCTCGTACTATTGCCCCTTGTCTTCTGTTTCAAGGAGGTATTTCGGTATCGAGCTTTGGAGAAATCCACGTCGTTTACTCTCGCGGATGATACAGTTTAACAAAATTGATGTGCAAAACCCTCTACTGAACACCAGAAATGAACGAATGATTGTTTGGAGGACGCTGGGATCAATGGTATTTGTTAACGGTAAATAAAATTTTGAATGCGGTTCTCAAAACTGTGTCCATGATCACTCGTACATCTACTGGGCCGATTGCTTCCAAGTTTCAAGGCCACCTTCAGTGTATTAATGACTATACCGCTACTAGAACCAAATCAACATTTGTGTTCCTACCTTCCTAAGCCCTCCGAAGATAAAAAAGAGTGTGATAAATCGCTAAAATAACTTCAAAGTATCGCTATTTTTGTACTTATCGCCTTTGGTTCTTCTTGTTCATATTATAGTCAAATACATTAGAATAAGTGAGGATTTTAAATAATACTATTGTTCTTTTGATTTCGTTTAAGGTCATGCGCTGTCACCAATTTCGATTTTCCCTCAAAAACAAAAATCATAAACGTCACTAAAATATCTATAAATATTCCGTGAAATTTTTACTGCAAAAAGCATTATAGTTTTATTCGGAAAAAGTCCCCAAAGCAGCATTAAAAAACGCGTCCCACACTAGAATAAGTAATTATGCTCCCTTCGTCGTGAAACTCTGCCTCAATTTTCTATGTCGGCATACTGCTTCCACGTCACATTTATTTCTGCGCGGTCATAAAAACCCTGTGATTAGACCTGCCTTTCGAGACTCCGGTCATTACAGTGGTAATTATTATATTAATATGAATTAAGAATTTTCATTACACCTCTGCGCAGCATTCTTTAAACTTCGTTTCAACTGCATCGCACAAGTGGAGTTTACGAAGTTAATGGAGTCTTAAATTATACATTAAATGCTGCGAAATGAAATTTTATTATTCGTCAGAGCTTTTGTAGTAAGTTGGTATGGCGCATCAAGTAGCTATAAAACAGAACTGTAATATATTACACGGACTAAAAAGGTCAGTAGCAAAATCTTTGCAGATTATTTATATTATATTCCTTTATCGAAATAATACATGTTCCATCGTCTTAACACGATAGAAACCGAATATTCTAAGCATAGACTAGCTAATACCTACCCTTCGTTTAAACAATTTATCCATACTGAAATTTTAATGAAGAAGCCCAAAGCTACGAAAATAGTTAATACAATAATGAAGCGAATCAGAAATAAACCATCACGACACCTTACATATTTTTGTACTTTAATAATTATTAACGTTCTTGGAAATCCAACTATTATAATCATACTTTAAATTGCTGTGAAGGGCCACAGAATGAATTTAGCAATAGTGAACAACTGCTGAGGAATATTGGTACGATTTGCACTGTTATATAATCTGTATCGTGATATTATGCCACGTCAGGATTTTGCAAGGTCGACATTAAGCATTTCTGTGAAACCCGTGGTCATGGTACCCTATGTCGTTGAAAGGTCACACTTTTACACGGTCATCCTCTTTGCCAGGATCCCTTATATCCTCTAGGGTATCTTATAAATTAAATTGAATCAATATAATTCGAGGACACGACCAAGCACATCTACACGCATCCTCTAGGAAATGTTACGTTATCCCAGCGGTTCTCAACCCCCTTGACTCTTGTACCTATTACAAAATGTATTTCGTAAACAAAATCGCATCGTTCCGTACTCCTTCAGCTGTTGGATAAAAATGTGATACAATTCAAAGGGAATTTAGTAGGTGAACTGCATTTCAGGCGCATATTAAATTAGCCTAAGATCGGATTATTAAAAGGGATATATACTCATACGATTAAAACCAATTTTTGCTTCAAGAAAAAATATACTTTCCAAGCTTTCATGATTGACACCAATAAACTTTTGCTTATGACAGTTTTTGTTTTATTAAACCAACAGAATCAGCTCAAATATCGTGACGGCCGATATACCACCATGTGGTGCATAAAATTTTCAGTGATTATACTATTGATTTCTTAAACACATTTTACCTAATTAGACGGTGGAGTATCCATGAACGATATAGCCTGTGTATCTATCATAATTACTGAGTGTTGCGTATAATTGTAAAACATTGCTGGACAGATCCCCTGTTGAGAACCACTGTGCCAGAATGAAAACGAGGATGCGTGAGGTTGATACGCGTACAGGTAGATGTATCGGTCCCCCTCGTAGTGAATTAAATAGACCATGCCTGGCCCAATCCCTAGCTTATTGGATCTCTCTCCCTCGGAAAGTGGCCAGAGTTTCACTTACTGCCCTTCTGGCCTCTCTCGAGGGCATTGCGTTGATAGCCACATCACTATCCCCCAGCGTAGCCGTGGTAACGTTTCTATTACGTAGGCACGATGACTTCCTAATTATCATTTCACAGATATTGTGATACCGAGAGCTTATCGGGTTATTTTAAGTGAAAGAGAAGGGACGGAATAATCTGGGCAATCGGCTTTGCGATATCGAGTCAATTTTTTCTGTTAAGATGTGCTTGTGGATGAATCTAAGTTGAATTGTTAAGTTTCGGCGAGCAAAGGAAGAAACGCTGATCAACGTTTCTATAGATTTGGAGATGATCAGAAAATATATTTGATACGGAAAGGTTATTTTTACAACTCGATAATCATTTAAATTAACGTCACAAAAAGTATTCCCATATTACTAATGTAATTAAATTTGAAACGTACATACTAGTGTTTGATGTTTGAATAAACAATCGTTTTGAAAGTGCTTGATTTCTCGGCCACTACAACAATTGTACCATTTATTCCATTTATCATAACACTTCACTATAATATAACAGCTATGCTATACTATATATTATGTACTATAATATAAGCAATATAAAATTTGCAATAGTCATATGCGATGAAACAGAAGCTTCAGAAATCTTCCATGCAAGTAAAATAAGGATTGTAAAAATTGAAAACCAGGCCTATTTTATTAATAATATTATAGTACGTTATACATATTCAATATATCCGATCTACGAATATATGAACAATTATTTCAATCATTCGCAATAATGAAACACTCGTTATAACCATTAGAGAATATTTCGTAAACATTCAAATGGTGGAAGGTTGACGGAAGAGTTGTTTTAAAAAAACTGACATTCGTTTAGCATCTAATATACAATTAAAAATATGTAAAACAAAAAATTATATATTATTATTACATTTTTGTTATCTCAACCTAATACTCCTTTTTACCCTTTAAGCTTCACTTTTGTCTATTCACCTTCTTTTTATACGGTATGACGAGATGCTTGTGCAAATGGAATGCAAATGGAAAAGCAAACTAAAATAGCAAACTGAAATAAGTTTCAAATGTATTTCAATCTATGAAGAAATAATGTATGATTACGATGACACGTTTTCCAATGGAGTTGTAATTTTAAGGAAACTATAAATAGCCTTGCTGTTCACTGCTGTTGCAAAATGAATAAAAAAAATATCATCCATACCTGATTGCCAATTTTTCCATAATACTACGTTGAGTGTGCATGTAACCATCAGAAAGTCTTATTGGCTAAATGTATTGCTATTAATTAGACTTCACAAACAATTTAATCGTCCGTGAATAAGTAGTTTGATATTTTACCTATTCTCTACTTTCTGTCCAATTTTCTCCTACCTTCCCGTTCCCCCATACTTCAATTACAATTTGCTCCTTTCTTTCACATATTCATGTTATACATATAGATTGCAATAATAATAGAATACTGCATGTTTCGCCGCGCACCCGCGACGTACTGTGGACAGGACCGTTCCGGTAAAACGAAGGTCGTAAATCTTCGTTCCGACTAGGGTCGCGTCGCTTGGTGAATTAGGCTTTCCTATTATGCGTTCTAATAGGATTAATTATTGATGTAGTGGATGAATCTCAGTGATGTTAACGATGTTCTGTTAACGGTTGGTATTTATTTAAGAAAACAACACTTAATTTGATTGGTTCCGCGGGTGTGCCGCGGAATACTGCACGAGATGCATATAAATGTGTAATATATCTGCCACACTGAAACGACATACACGAAGAATAATGGACACACACATGTGTTAGAATCTATTTCGATATATGACCAATACAGGCCCGAATACAGATAAGAGTACCTTTTAATCGTCTGTTAATGTACTTTCATCCGAAAGAATTATAGGCCATTTAATCAAATTTTGAGGCATTAAATTGCTTCTACTTTTAAACGAATTGCATATTAAACTATATTTCTTATTTTGTAATTATTTCCGGTAAATATTATTTATTCGTGACTATTGGAAAACTAGATTATGAGGAAGTGTGATAATATATAATATACAGTTCAGTTTAACAAAAGTACTTTATTTTATATAGTTGAGGGGCGTGTGAGGTATCGACTGTCCGTCGTACGGATGGTGGAAGGGGGTACGACGGGAAAAGAAAGAGGAACTAGTCTCGTCCTAGGCCTGCTGCTAGCGGACTCATCAGTACGGCGTACTAGCAGGCCCTGCCTTAGACGCAGGGATAGTAGGGAATGGTCGGAGGTTGTATATATGGTCCCGCGGACCTATACAACCACCTTCGCGAGCCGGATCGTCGTGCTCGTCGTGCTCGTCCCCTAGCGGTGTATGTGGGAAGTGCCCCCACATAGTAAAAGAAAGCACGTCCTTATTCAAAAGAGAAACTCTAACGAATGAATACAGAAGAGAAGCATGGAGCATTCGGACCCTATCGGTCCTTCTTAATATAAACACTTTTGTATAAGAATTGGAATTCTATACCCCAATATATTCTCAGAACTATAAGAGATAATTTTTGTTTAACTGGGTTTTATACAAAGCATAAAACCAACAGTGACATAGGATAGATTGAACCGAAATCTTAACGGTGATGCATTTATAAATTGCGTACAAGGGTTAAAGGCTTGGAACAAGTTGAAATCAGTTCTTACGTTTAATATTTCCATCTTCCAATGTTTAACGGTAAGGAATTCTGTTTTTTTCCAAACGCATGCACGTATTATAAAAAAAATAGTGATGTGACGCAATATATTGTTTAACCAGCAAGTAGCTCATATTGTCACCTACAATGCGTTCTTTTACCCTCTGTAATATATTCGTATTCGAGAGAAAGTACTGTTTAAAATACATAAGATTGAGTTGAATCATATTAAATATTAAAGCACAAGCATAAATTGTAATATAATTCAATGCTTGGTTAATACCAGTGATTATAATAGTGGTCCAAGTAAAAAAAAAGTGAATTTATCACTTATTTTGTGTTCCATAGATTAAAATTACAATAATGTCTATCCGTTTTTACGAAATAATCAGAACTTGAATCATTAAATTAAGTTGGTAGTTGTGTCATTGAAGGGATTTCAGTTTACGTATATTTTGGCAGTCGTGTAACAATATGACACTTGCTATTCTGAAAATTGTGAAACAATATAAAAATTATATGTTTACAGAGTTTCTTAATATTTGAATTAAATAGATTAAATAATGTTGTTCGAAGGCAAAGAACACCACAATATTGATGAACATTAATTAATCAAAATACAACAACTATGAAATTTAAATTAATATATTCGTTTCTAACTGACTCTGTCTTACAAAAATTTGTTATTCAATTTGTTAAGATATACCATTTATTTTGACAGTAGTCCAACAAAAAATCATTTGAAGTTTCACAGAACACCTTCACTCGTAAGCTAAACAGGAAATTTTTCAACCATAGAAAATATTTCAAATAAAAGCCCAAGTATTTTGTGAAACATTTGGTACATAGTGCAAACACATTTTCGCGTACACCCAAAGGTAAAACTTTAAATATCTCGGAAGGAAAAATACTCTATTACGATGTAGCTTGATTTATCTATAAAAATATCAAGTTTAAACAAACAAGTATAAACTAAAATATAATGCAATGTATACAGAGTGTCCCACGTAGCACCTTCCATGATCTTTCAAGTACTTGCGATAATCTGACAAAAAAATATTTGTAACAAAATTTGATCAGTTTTCGATTGGCTATACATTGCCATAATAAAGTTCGAAAATGGTGCTTTGTATTTTTGACTTAACAGTATTATAGTCTGTATCAAAACGAATTCAACCACCCAGTATACCATGATCTTCGGATTACCTTGAAGGCCCGTACGATATTGTCGTAGCGAAGTTCGTCGCATGCTGTACGAATACGCTGTTTGAAATGTTCCTTATTTTGTATTGGAACAGCATAAACTTTCGACTGTAAATAACCCCATAAAAAAAAACAAGTGGTCGCAAACCAAGTGATCGTGGTGGCCAAGCAATAGGGCCATAAGTACCTAACCAATATTCTCCGAACTTTGCCTTCAAGATCATCCGAAGATCATGGTATACTAGGTCGTTGAATTCGTCTTGATACAAACTATAATACTGTTAAGTCAAAAATACAAAGCACCATTTTCGAACTTTTTTATGGCAATGTATAGCCAATCGAAAACTGATCGACTTTTGTTTAAAATATTTTTTTGTCAGATTATCGGAAGTACTTGAAAGATCATGGAAGGTGCTACGTGGGACACCCTGTATATTCTACGGTTTTCGATTCTTGAATAAACATTATATTTTGCACAATTTGCCCTGCATGTACTTAGGACAATTTACTGTTTCTTAGAAGCGCAGTGGAGTAAGACAAAAAAAATGGAGGCAAATTACCACAATGAAATGAATAAGAAAGAGTTGCTAAATTCCGTTGAAAAATGCATTATCGGGCGCATTTCAGCCTGGAAATGACAGAAATCCACGTTTACATTTGACAGTCAGAAGGACTTGTGAAGGGAAGAAGTTACCTTAACCTAAAGGAGACTGACTGTGACAATGTAGAATAAAACAAAAGTAAAGGTGGAATACTGACGGAACTCGCAAGATAGAAGAGTGGGAAAAAACAGAAGGAAGGAAAGCCACTCGATTCTTAGAGGCTGATAATTTACGAACTTGCTGGATCGGATCATCTCCCCGTTCCCTCGCCACCCTTCCACTTCTCATTCTCCCGTCCCATCTATCTGCGATTTAGTAGCCAATTTCCAAAGTGCGAGGCGTTGCTGGTACTTAGACGTTACTCCCTTTTAGGAGATCGAATGGCATGACGGAATACGAAGCAAGAGGAAGGAGGAAAAGACTACGAGGTTACAGTTGAGAGTTAGAAAATGGAAGCTTCAATTTCAATTTAAATAGTTCTTACCTCACCTCCGGGCAACAAAATCTTTCCCTTTAGCCAGCACGCCCGATCCTAGGAGGCACGCGCTTACGCTTACGTATGTAAGTATATCTATACTGAAATGGTAGAAAGCGACGAAAAAGGAAACTAGAAAGGATATCCTGCGAGAAAGGGTAGTTTCTTGCCACAGCTGAAATCCAATATTCGGACAACGATGGAGAATCTCGGAAGTTCCATCTACCACTTACTTCCTTGAAAGTTATATCGCGCTGCAATCTATCTCGTGTTACACCCGAACCTTTTTAATACAAATGTAATAACGAGGCGGAAATCAATCGAGTCGCATACGCCTGCTGCGAAACTTTATTCCTAACGTTGTACAATTTCATCAAAAAACTTTGCTACTTACCAACGTTCTTGTCGAGTTTGAAAATATCAATACATTTGTTAGAAAACAAATATGAAAGGCTGCTGTAAAATAAAGATGGTTAGAGTTAATAAACTTGTGCAATAACGTGAGCAGCTCGTACCTTGCCATTTTTTTAGAATACACGATCATATACCGATAAATATTACATGATGGACTAATTTTACATGAAAAATCATTTTTTCGTCTCTTGGAAATATAATATTATATGATTCATATTATCAATCATATTATCAATCATATTATATGATTGGTCAGATAACGATAAAAAGTGCCCGAAGGCACTGAGGAGTAGTAAATACAATATCGACCGCATCCTGCCAAAACTATGAATGTACAAATTTTTGTTTCTCAAAATCATCTCTTCCCAATGAAAAATTGTTTTACAGAAATGTGGGAGCTGTATATTTTCATTGTTATCTGCTATACTGCTATTGGCAGTAATACAGTAATTAGCTATTAGCTTTGTGGGGGCACTTCTCACATACACCGCTAGGGGACGAGCGCGACGATCCGGTTCCCGAAGATGGTTGTATAAGTCCCCGCGACTATATATATAACCTCCGACCATTCCATACTGTCCCTATGTCTAACAATAAGGCAGGGCCTGCTAGCATGCATTACTGACGACGAGTCCGCGCTGGCAGACCTAGGACGAAACGCCGCAACCTTCTTTCCTTCCTCTCTTTTCCCGTCTTTTCCTTCTTCCACCATCCCTACGACCCATCTCCCACAGAAATATATCAATCCGATGATCACATTGGCATTAAGAATAAATACTTTTTCGCTTTCAATATACATATACATCTAACAAGTATATATCATACTTGTAAGTATGTATGATAGCAATCATATATCAAACTGCGCATTTTCGAGTTATATTTGGAAGCTTTCGGAAATTGTAACGAAAGTATACATATGCACGAAAATAGTGGTATTCACAATCAGGAAGAGATATTAAAGCGGATGGCGAAAAATATCGAAAAAAGTACATCGCCCCACGACACCTGTCAACAAAACTCTTGCGTCGCGAAAACGAGCAACAATTGCTATCCCCGCACCTTATCTTCGAACGACGCTAATAAATTCGTATCATGCCAAAAAAGGCGGCTAGCAATCTGCATAACGAAGAACCTTCAACGTGCAGATGGCTAGCGTGTCTATGACGCGGAAGTAACAAAACTGTTTTCGAGGAAATCGTTTTATTTCCTAAGCCAAGAAGCTATAAGCCGTCAAATCTGTACACAACCTCAAGAGTTAATTGCATACGTCATAAACGCGGATCTCCAAAGGCGGCTCGACGCTAGTCCCCAACTGCCATTGATCAGATCAGGCTTCGACACCTTGGCGGAAATTCCCATGCGTTGTCAAACCGACGGCAACGTTTGAAGCCGCACCCCCTCCTCCAAGGAAACGGTCGACGAGAAAGCGAGTCTTAATCTTACAATAGTTTGACCTCAACCATAGCCACACCAACCAGGAGACCATCTCCTACAGCAGAGACTGCCAAGCTTCTCTACTCTAACGGCCACCGAGACCCCACTACCAACTAAACCCGAAAATAATGTGACGTTGATATGGCATCTAACACAATACGCATAGGTGTGTGGAAGATATAAGTAGGGAAAGGGGCCACCATTTGGCAGACTCTGTCCTACAGTGAAAAACCAACCGAGCCTTGGTTTCGCTCGATTTCAATAGTGACTCGTCATACTTAATATTTATAACGAGACGGTGTTAAGGTGCGAGAAGGCAAGATTTATGGCAGAGCAATTAACGACAGTCACGGAGTACGTGACTGTCTAGTTTTTCTGCAGATGTGCAAAAGGGCACATGTAATTAGGCCTTAAAGAAGACCCTGCCATAAACATCGCTGCACCAAGGCATGACTCGGCCTCGCCACTTTCGGGTGTCCGCGGCAGCGACTCGCCACCTGGCAAGGCATGGGAAATACCCCAAGCGCCGCCAGTGCGTAGCCCACCCCCAAGTTCCCCTGTGGAAAATCACCGTGCCCCTTCCTAAAGAACATCACGTCAAGGGCGTAATGGAAGGGGAGAACACGATGTCTTAAAACCAGAGGAACTTGGAGAATTTACACAGAATAGATCAGTACAGAATAGTTTAGACAGGCAGAATAGATTTAGACAGTACAGATTATTAGACACTATAGGACAGTATAGATTAGAACAGTATAGAAACAAGCAGTATAGAAACAAACAGACAGTAAGAGGAGACAGTACAGTATAGAAAGTATAGACAGTAACAACACAGTAACAGAAACTATAGAATAGAATAGATAGAAGTCAGTCCAAGTACTGACAACGAACAACTACACCTACACCATATCTGTAACAGAACGATACAATAAAATAGTTAGATATTGTATCAACCCGTGTCACAAGTAATTATTATTATCACGGTCCCAAGCCGTACAACTTGGGTGGTCCTTCGAGCAAAATATAGACGGCACCTTTGTGCAAATATTCAGGGGAGTTACGCCCCCTAACAGACGGTGTACCGACGTATTACCCTAATTCCAAAGTGTCGCATACCACGGCACTCAACCGAAACGGTCATAATAAATTTTAAGTACAATATTTTCGTCATCAAAGTGCTTATTTATTGAACAGATGTGTAGGAACAGGGTGTCAAGATGGAAGTGGAAAAAAGGGCAGAGCCGTGTTTCGTCTTGGGATGGCCCGCTAGCCCTTTACCTGTGATGTAGAGTCTAGGGGACTCCAGACTCTACCACGTTATTAACAAAAAAAACTGCTGATAGAACACCGACACTTATAACATGCAAATTAACTTTCCCTACCTTCAAGAAGGTACTAGAATTTACGTGGTCGAAAATTCACACGTTCCAGGGAGCCGACTCTAAATCGATCTAAGCGCGATTGTAAAGAAACGGGCATTAGTGAAAACACATATTTGGGAAATTGGACATTTGACGGTGTCGTATCTAACGTAGTCATGCAGAATAATAAGCGGCAAGTGAGGTGGCATATTTGCCAAATCACATCATTTTGAGTTCTGTCGCGTTATTGCCATATCTGTTACAATTCTGGCCATCAGCAAAATGAATCGGCTCGAGCCGAGATTTTGATTCGAGCCGCTGCAAACTTTTTTGTAGGACCCAGTTCCCCTCGGATTCATGTTTTTGCATCAGTTTTTTTGTGTAATTCCTAACTATATGACAAGATCAATATTTGCTAAAAAATGTTTTAAAAATATTTGTATAGTATTTTAATTTAATATATGCAAATATAAACTTAGGGGGCTTTTTGTACTACACTTTTCCTTGCCATGTATCTTGCCAATTATGGTAGTGTTTAATATTTCTTAACAGTAAAGTGATACAATGAAGTGCATGTTCAGATGTCTTAGATTGAACAGTCGTACTATTATTTCGCCTTTCTTTTAGACCACACAATTTTTATATTTTGAATGGAAAAGGTTGTTCACAAGTCTTCTCAACAACTCCCCATTTTCTGGAGTTCCCGCAGTTACGGAACACCCTGTAGTGGCTTTGTATGACGGTTAACTTTTCGAATTGCCAGGACGGATAGGACGGTGGCAGTATTGTGAAATCGATTTCTCGCGACTTCCTATTTTTTTGGGGCCTGTAAAATGAAAACCGAACGATTTGGCCTAATTCTGGTAGGGACGATAGCGAGACGTCTGCTGAAGACGTGTGTAAAAGATGGTCCCTCTCGGTTCACTAGAATTTGAGATAAAACACGGTTTTGAGGAACGACGCAAGAATGCAACACGTATATTGCGATGTGCCTTGCTCGACGCTCAGGTTGGCACTAAAACTATAAACCTCCTGCAAAACAGAAGGGACAATTTGATGAAGACAAATGACTAATAACTGCCAATCAATATACATGTTAACATGTTTCTACATATACATTGCTAAGGTGATTCTAAACAACTTCAAACAACATTTTGGTCAAGAAAAAGGATGTTCAGAATCACTGCAGTAACCCTCCATTTGCCAATGGTCCCTGAGCTTTCAGCCACCCTGCATATAGTGTCAGAAATAGAGAAATAGGCCTGGCCTAGTCCAAAGCTGGACGTAACACTGTTATTTTGATAAAATCAGGCAAATCTTTTTGCAGATCTATTTTCTATAACATCTAATTCTAGAGAATATAAAAAAAAATGGACTTTTTTGTCCGACACACTAGAATACCCCCTTACAGTAAGTTTTATTTTGACTTCTACAGGTTTTCGCAGCGGAGAGGAAGGATATTCAGAGAATTTTCGTCTTATAGAGGTTTTCGAGTTAACGAGGCTCTACTGTATTCTAAAACAATTTTCTGAGCAAACCTATTAAAGCAGATTTTACCAAACTATTTCGCTTGTACATTGAATACAAAAATGATTTTGTAACTTCCACTGATGCTTCCCTTAGCAGAAAGGTCTGCTCTATCGCGTGGCATACTTACATTTCTCCCTGGACCCTGTGTTTTCGAAATAAATTGAAAGATATCAACAAAAATAGGTGTACTTTCGGTGTCCTTTTCACTTTGATCATTATTTAAACACATTTGAATGTTTATAATTCAATTACTAATTTTGTGATTTTATTTGTGAAATTTCAAAGAATCATTTGGCATCAAGCGCAACTGAATAACTTTTACCGCAAAAGTACAAAACACTTTCAAAGTTGAAAATTTGCGATTTTTCTCAAAATTGGTTTTGTCGAAAATGGCAGCTTCCCGAGAAAAACGGATTGCAGATTCGTTTGTAGAACATGAAAGTATAGAAGAACCGCCTATTGAAGGTTACAAAATCAGACCCGCATTGAATAGTGTAATTAATGTATTACCACATGTTTTGTAAGATGTTTCGTTTTTTGGTAGTTTTATGAAGCTAGTGTTATTAAGCTTGTCCCGATACGTTAGAAGCACATCCTATAACGTACCTATGTTACACCCCACGATTTAAAGTATAGTAATCTCCTGTAACAGTTTGTCATAAACTTCATGGATCGTAAACTTGCAGTCGTTCACGAAAATATTTACACACCAACACTTATTTGACATTTATATTTATGTTTCAAAGGGGATGCGTTGCTTTTAAAATCCGGGTTTCATTATGTTATTATACAAAATTATTATTATTGTTCTATCATTACATTGTACCGAAGTGTCCGATCAAACTAATAATTCAAGTGAATCGTAGAAATAACTAAACGCTATATCAACTCGTAAATAACAATCTTCTGGTTAAATTTAATACTTGGTCCGATAGACCATGTGTTTCGGAATATATTGCAGAAATATCGGCGTTCGGGAAATATGAAGTTTTTACGTAGCATACATTAAATACTGCATCGCTCTTGTAAAGGACAAATACAAATTCCATTCCAATTAAACTCTTTGCTTTCATTTGCGATACAGTTTGACACACGAGCTAGCTGTACATTAAAGTTATTCATGGCACAGATAGTCGTACAATATTTGAATTGTTTAATAATGGTATAAAATATCGGTATGGATAATAATTTCAGAGTAGCCCTAATAAAATTGTAAATGTCTTCTACTGCGTTAGTAGAGATAGAAATCTCTTTTCATCTGACCGCTAATCGAAGCATATAATTATCTGTTTTCGATACATCGAATTATCGTTAATGATATACTCATGATATGATATACTCACTCGATTTGCAAATATTTGCAGTATTTAGAAATTCATAGCCCACAATTTAATTATAATTCCAAGCATTGAAGCAAAATATTAAATTTGTTGTTTTCATTAAAACCACTATTGTATCTGGAAGTTGTCAGCTTGATGTTTGGCTTTCGCCAAATTTTAATTAGGGATTTATATACGGTAAATGAATCAATATCTATTAATTCTGATACGTGCAAATACGCACGTAAGTGCGTGTACATTTGATAAACAGGGATAATGAAACATTTGATTGCATAATCGAAAAAATACCTATGTACAGGTTTGAAAAAATGAAATGAAAAAGTTTTGCCCGCCGTTTCTGCTACACCCTGACCATTCTCTACTACTATTAAACTACCCGCCCAAATCCATTGAAAAGTAACAAAATATCGTAAAAATAAATCGCAATGTTAAGACAAATTTTAGAAAATATTCAACTCGTACTTCGCCTGTATACCTAGGTCAATAATTAAAAGGCAATGATTTTACTTGTACACAATAGTAACGCGCATTTTAGTTCTATTCTAACAAGGAATAATATTGAATAAGTTCTTTAGCTCAAGTCAATGTATGTGTTTTTCCAAATTGTAATAGTACGTTGCAAAAAGGAACAGTAGAGTAAGTATCAAAATAAAATATATAATTATTGAAACTCGTCTCCAACACATAATCTTTACATAAAAAGATATACTCTACACGTATAATTTACCTAATAATTTTACTTGCATTCCTCGAAACAAATACATATATTGTTCTTATAGATGTGTATATGGAGAATACCGATTTCTATTGGAATGGTTGCAAACATACAGCGAGTGAGAAAATTATTATAAACAGATAGAAAAATGATATACTTACTGCTATTATGACTTCAATAATAACGAAGTGTACCCATTCTTTAGCCTATTGAGATATTAATATGCAATCTAAAATATGTAACTAAACGTGAATAAATAATCATTCATATACGACCTGGTCGTATATTTTCGTTTATAGATTCACCGGCGGAACATTCGAATGATAGTTCCACAAATAACGTCCACGATGAAAGAGAAATTAAGGAGCGAGAGCGTGCGCCCCTTCGCACCAATTAAATCTAATTACTCCAATTCCCGTAAGAGTAACGTCCATCTAATTATCGTTTGACCGAAGCACGTATTAATAGCAAGGCCCGTCGAATCAGCTTACACTCTAGCATCCTCATACCAGCATCCGTTCTCTCATCTATATAACACTATCGTGTAATTGCAGTTGTACGCGAGCGCACGTGTACGCGCACGTACGATTAAACGTGCACGCCACGTGCACACGTATGTATATGTAGGTGGCTAACCTAACGACCAAGAAAGAAAGAAAACGGTCGGCGGATATCGTGGCAGTGGCCTGACCTAGCCACGAGGTCAACGGGGGTTAAATCGCTCTTCTGACGAACCAGGCGGTTGCCACAGAGGCCTATGACCCGCGTAATTCTTCGCATAAACTGTAAACGATGCCCTCTGCTATGCCAATTTACTTATGACCGATGATTCGTGCACGAATTCCATACCTCGTCGTTGAAGAATTATTCCGTTTATGTTATAGAAACGACGAGATAGCGTTCTCTTCTACTACAATTCCTCAGATGTCGGCAACTTGGAAATGTATCTTAGGATTCCAAGCAGCCGGTATAATATATTAATTGTAGGTCGACGTTAATTTTATTCAAATTGATGTTAATATGCAGCCTCATTTTCATTCTGGGCATATATGTACAAATAAAATGTACTATTATTAACATCGTTATTTGATTAATCATTAGCATACCAAGGTGGACTCAGTTTTTTTATTCTTATATTAATTATTTTAATCATTTGTGATATTATTATTATAACATTTTCGTTTCAATATCCATCAAATTAAACTTGATGAGAATATCATTATAACCTCCACTCCTTTGGTATGCTAAATGTTAGCATACGTTAGTGTCAGGCTTGAAGACCTCGTGGAAAATCACAAACGTTATTGCAAATTGGCACCTAGCCTGAGTAAGTACAAAACCTAATAGCGCACTATTTTATGATTATAGATCATTTATTGCTGAAAACTTTGTTAAAATATATGGGAAATATTTCACGAGTAGTAAAAGAGTTCCAGAAATAAATTGTTGCTGTTTACAAGCGCGATGTTTATTGGATTTATTGACATTTTCTGCTTGCCGCAATTTTCTTTGGAGATAGGAAATCATATTTTTTGCCTTTTTCGTTGTCAATGATCGACGGCAGATCTTGTTCTGCTTTCCATTCGAAACTTTTATCGTCGCTGTGATATTTTGATCAAATTCACGATTAATATTTCGTGCAGTTTCTGCTGACTTCCTTTCTATTGCTTCTTCCTTTTGAATAAGCTATTTCGTCAGCAAATCAGTGTTAATAGGAAACAAACTCTACAAATTGGGAATTGCATAATAAACCTAAATTCAAAATTTCTAGTGCACAGAGCTCTAAATATTAGACTGCTGAAAACCGCAATTTATTTTCGGACACCGCACTAATTCAACAGAGATTTAGTCTTTTTATGATCGAGATATCGAAGCTGTTATATTAAACTCGTTCTATGGCAGTCATAAAAAGAAAATGAGTCTGAGACTTTGTAACTGCGTGCTAGAGGCTCATACTAGCGGCCGATTTAAATCGACACGAGCCTGTTGACAAACTTATATCGCGTGATAAAGTCGTTCCAGCTGGCTAACATTCCAATTCTTTCCAAAGGTGAAAGCTGAAATATTGCGGCAGCCTTTTTACAATCCTCGGGCCCGTTATTTCGAAGGTCTATCAATAACTCCATTTTTAACGAAGTAAACACTTCGTCCACTTGGAAGTGGAATCTTTGTGTATATTTTTCTGCATTTATACCGCAGTGGATGCGTGCCATATTCCCATTTTGAAACATATTTCTCGATATAGAACTGCCGGGGGAAAAAAAACATCCGGAGCACAGCATAGAGCTGTGCGAGGCGAATGGCAAAAATTTCACAAAACAAGAAGTCTACGATGTCCACAAAGGCCGCGAATAACCCAGTTTCTATCCATTAACACGCAGTTTCTTTTTTTCCTGTGTCGGATTCATCTGAAGTGGTTTTTCAGCGAATTTTTCGTAACATTCTGGAGATTATCTGCAGCCTTGTTCCTTAGCAGCATTTGTCTGCAGACTTGTCCACGAGCGAATCGCTGCCCCATAGATTTGGGAGGTTTCCAGCTACAATAAAAACTAGTGTAATATCCACAATCTTCTTACCTCCTTCTCATTATTATCTTCTTACTTTTTACTTACCTTTTACTGCACTGCATCCTGTTGGTTCAATAAAGGGATTTAATCAAGATTTCGAAATTTGAAATGCTCTACTCAACCATAGTAAATGTTCAAACAATGCGAAAAACGTGCCGCTCGAATCGGCTGTCTACTCGAACGCTCAGCAGAGTTTAATTATAGAAACCAGGTACATAGTTCGGAATGGACCGGTATAAAAATTCTGTATTAATCAAAATCTGTTGTGGTCTAAGAAAATATTTCAATATCATCTGTCCGGAGACAGAAGCGAAAGTTTTGCTGTGTATTTTGAATTAACAGAGCAAACCGAACCCATTATATTTCTGATTTAATTTCAAGGGCTTAGGATGACATTTTATCGTCATTCAATTGATTTTGTCCAGTCGAAATATTATTCCCATGTGAATTGGAACATGTCTGAGAATGAGCGGCGGGAGTAAAATCCTTGAAACAAGAAGTAGCAACTGTTTCACTGCTTATTCAGTAAAAAAAAAGTTTATTGAATACAAAAATAAAAACGAAGGGTTTCCAGTTACTATTATATTAGAAGTCCGGATGAAATTGGCTTCTGAAGTGATATTGAGAAACTTTATTAGCACAGTTTTTTGCGTACACGAATACACAAATACAACGAACGACGGAGTTTCAAGCTGTACTTGTTAACGGAAATTATACCACGTGTACTGTGTACGGAGCTGCAGTAGTGTTGCCAGAAAGTTACCGCCGTGCCTTGTGATTTTTTACTGACCTGAAAACGATAGCAGTTTGGACCATCAACGGGAAGGGGCATGTTCGACGAAGCAATGTAGTTTTTGGTAATCAACAACTGGATAATTAACCGCACAAAGTTTGATGGACTTACATGTCAATTTAGTGTAATCTTGTAATTTCCATTATTATAACATCGTAACTTTGTTACTTGCATCTGCCACTTATATGTAGCATACAGCATTCAATGTACATAGATTACAATACTCAAAATATATTGTTGCTTTATGTTTCATGAAACATGTTGCATTACGAATGATATTCGGCGTGTATTCCTATCTAATGAAACAAAGTTGTGAAAGAATTTTTCGCTAATAGGACACACCTTTTTTGGACTGCTTTTCTTAATAAAAGAAATGCAGAGACACAATGCTAGAAAACATTTGTCACAGTCCCGCGTTAAGATATATGTAATCCCAGCAGCATAGATATCGCGGTCCCAATGATCATTGCATTGTTTATTAAAAATAACTGCAGTCGCAAAGTTTTCTAATGAAACCCCTGTATCTCTAATTGCCGCAGCGACACAACTACGGAGTACATAGCCTGTTCGTATAGAAGGTTCGCGCAACTTTCAACGCCGCTGAACTTGCAAACGGCAGCTTTGCATACGTATATGGGCCAAGTTTGGGGAACTCGAGGATTGAAAAACTAAGTCTTCTTACATAACTCCAGTCACAAGTTCCAACTGCGGTAACATTTCGCGGGATCGCAAGGAGATAACGGAAATGAGATCAGGAAGTGACTGTCAGCGTTCCTGTTAAATTTCCATTAAGTTATCGAGGCGCGAATTGTGAAATATAACGGAAAATTTAGCCGTGTAAAAGACATACGCAAATTATATGAATCTTTGAGAGTAAACTTAGTTATGCGAACACTATACGATACGACTTATGACATAGCACAACAAATATTGAGATTATGTATTATCAATTATTTTTGAACTCATACAGTAAGAATATCGTTTTTGTGCATCTATGGAAAATACTGATTTCCATTGGAGTGGTTACAAACTTACAGTTCTTGTTATTACAAACAGATGGAAAAATTATATATTTTATGTTACTATGGCTCCACTAATAGTGTGCAGTATACCCATTCTTTTGTTCTTGGTATACAATTATGTACAGATACACAATTTAACTGTATTTTTATACATTTGCAACGGTGTTTTGTTTAATCAATGTACAGCACAACACAGATTTGTAACAACCTACCAATTGGTGCTACCATTGATCATTCGCAATCGTGGCTTGATATTAATGGTTCATGCGTTTGTTTTATCAGACTATTATTTATTTTACTATTGGTTTAAATAAAGCGGGTATACATATTATGGTATTTTGTATGTAGAGAAATCGTGTAAAAGCGTTGTCGTGTATCGTTAAAAACCTAACAATATGTCATGCAATAAAAGAGATGGCATTATAAGCGTATTTGTAATTTCATTCCTGATCAAATTTAAAGTGAATGGTAATTTCGAAGTGTTCATAATAGTACGGTCGCGCATTGTATGTTGCAACTGAATCAATAAGATACGAAGCAAGGTAACGCAAGTCCGTTTTTATATTGTGCTATACATCTATATGAACCGATACTGATTTTACGTCTAAAATTTCTAAGTTTTGAACAAATTCAAATTGTTGTCTTGCGACTTTTAATTGCCAAAATAAGGGACAAATCCATCGTCTTTTTTTTTTTTTAAATTTACAATTATAGATACAAATTTCACTAAGCATCTAATTGTGCACGACGATATATATCCAATTACGCGATTCAATATTGCAGAGTTAGAAACATAATACAAAGGACACATACATACGTAATTGCAGACGTGGTAAACTGCCTGTCATAGAAAGTAATAAAGCGCTTTGAACGTACAGGGAATAATTAGGTGTTAATGGTTGGAGCAAATATTTCTTAATATCGCGTATGAGTACACCTGGTAAATTAAAGTACCGTTCCAATGCTATTAATACAGATGATTTGTAGATGGCATTTTTCTTTTCAATACGGGTGACCCAGGACTACACATTATTGAAGATGCAAAAGAATCTAATAAATTTCTAGGCTTCTTAATATCCGCCCATTGACTTGGGCCTGCACCAACGAGTATTCCGTTAGCTGGGACGAGGAAAGCATTGAAGCCGCGCTTGATAGAGACGCCTAATGGCGCCTTTCAATTTGCACGTTAATGAATTTTTCAGCGAGCATACTTCCTCCCCAACTACCTCACCCTCACCTTCTCTCTTTCTCTCTCTCTCTCCCTCTCTCTCTCTCTATATATATATATATATATATATATATATATATATACACATATATCTTTCTCTCTCGATTCGTCGAATAAACAGGCATGCTTCAGTCTAGTAATAACAAGCCGTCGTTCGCCCTCTGCTAACCGGCACGATGTAATAAACGCAAACTTCTGCTCGAACACAAATTGCGACCACACCCACGCCTTGCGGAGGTCAAACGTTGCGTCCCGCTATGGCATCCTGAGAAAGAGCAGGCTGCAGCTCGGTAAACTGTTCCTTTTTCATCGGATTCTTACTCTTTTATTAGTCAATACACACTCACTGATCGTCCCCCTATATTTCAAAGTACTAAAACGAATTTATTAACGGCGTAAAAACAACCGCGGCAGGATAGAACCGATGTGTGCACAGGGTCACTGTGGAGATATATCGGTTTAAGGAGGTATCCTGGCCTGGAACGCATATGTTATATGCGAATAAACAATAAACTATACACTCTTTTTGCAGTCAAAATTTACGGGGGATATTTGTAGAATAGTCAGTAACGTACATAGTTTCTGTGTTGGGAAAAAGTCAACATTGCTAACTGTTAGAATCTGAAATTTATTGTTTTCAGGAAAATGATATCCTCTTCCTTTACGACTACACATTAATTCTCGAAAACTTCCAGCTATTTAAGAACGTTTGCGCGATAGATGTTTCTAATATGGTTTCGTAATTCTTCTAAGTGCGTGAACACTCTTTCGAAGTGTTGGGCGCAGAATCTCTGAGGTACTGGGAATGGAAAAGTGTCTGATAGGAATGTTTAATCCTCGTGTTACCTATTTCTGTACTTCCCTTAATCATTTTTGTATGTTCGTGACAAAATATCGCACAACCGCACAGGGTCTTCATCCTTTGGACACTTTTACATCAATACACGTTTCGCGAAAACAAATTTATGCAAAATACTTGAAACAACCAAGCTTCAAACTTATTGCCCATTTTGGTTGCCAACGGTAAGGGTTAAGGTTCAGGGCGTATGACTCGGATTCACGACTGAAGGGATTCAAGGGTCCCTATGCGTCATTATGAGAGGGAGATAGGAGGTAGGAGATATGTATAACGATTTGATGATGCTGATCTTAATGTGTGATGTCATTGTAAACTATGGAACCAATCCAACATGGTGCATCAACATCTTTATACAATTTCTGTAACATTCATCATTTTTGTTGTTAGGAAACAAACCAACATTGGCGCCCTCTTAAACATAATCGCATTTAATAAAGGTTACTACACGGTGAAAATATCCGTGATCCCGGCCATTCTGGTTATCCCAAATGAAAAAAAAAGCAAAAGGATCCCTAATTAGGACGAGTGGTTATAATGAGACCAAGAATGAGAAAAAGGAGTCATTAATTAAAAGCATGGGTACACTATGAAGTTTGATTATCGATTTGGTTTCTTTTCATCATTAGGGGGCTTAAAAACATAGAAGGAATACAGATTTTGTATAGATTCTAGCTCGGACTATAGTCATTAATGACATCGTTTTGAAAATAAAACGAAATTTGATGTAGTGGTAGCAGTACAACCGGATCGTTAGGGCTTTCAGACACTTATAGCTTCCTTAATCCGGAACTCCTGAAATTAACGACGACAAACAAGAAACAAACAAAAAGGAAACGTACATATGTAGAAAACATCAAACGACTTCTTTCTCAGGTACCTTCACTTTCGAGAGTATCGAGTTTAGATATTCGAAGAATTCGAGTTTACTGAATCGCTCTACTGTGGATTCACATATATACATGTCTGTATTTGGCCATGCAACACTTCCTGTGTAACAAAGGAGAGGTTTCCTGTAATAGTGACGCGAACGGAAATAGTAACAGATATTCACTTAACGAATGATTAAATCCGATTTTACCACGATTTCTGAGGCCTACTATAGGTAGCATGAAGAGGAGGCAAGATGGGAACGCGGGGCAAGACGAGACTATCCTTTATTTCATACTACTACTATGCTTCCATGTTACTAAAAGCGAAAGAAAACCCTTCAATCGTGCATCAAATGTTTGTTACCAATAGTTTCAATTAGTTTACTACGTTCTTATGTGTTTACCGGCCACAGTTCTGATTCCTACGACTTTCTTCGTATTGGCCGGCATGTTTTAAACAGTAACAGGTAAGCAACAATTATCAAACATATTATCTCTTGAATACTGTCAGTTAGACAATTTCTGAAGCTTTTTATTTATCTGCTTACGAATATCAATCCTAAACAAATAATGATATTTTCATTGAATTAATTTCGATGCAACATTTGGGGAAAAATAGGGACATGTTTGTAACATCACCTAGTTTCAACGTGCAGATGCCTAGGGCGTTTGTAACGCGCAAGTAATACAACTGTTTTTGAGGAAGTGGTTTTGCTCTCTAATCCGCCAAGGTGGCAAAAATTAGGCATGCACGACCTCAGCAGTTCATTGACCTGAGTTTCCAAAAGGTCCACGCAGCTGGGCCCCAGATGACACGGCCAGGTCAAGCTCTAGGACCCTGAGACACACCCCTCCCTTAAGGAAACGCGCTTCGGGCGCTAAGGAAGGGGGCGTCTACACCTTCGAAATCTGCTGATTACAGATTAGATATTTTTCCTAATATCCAATCAGTGTGCATAAAAAACGCTTCCAAGCCAACGTGTAGGGTTACACTCGACGAGGAGGTCAGTCGTCATACGGACTTTGCCCTAACCAAGTCGCTCCATGGGCTTTGATCCAACCTAGTCAGTACTGGGTCTTGACCCAACCACGCAACAAGTCTTTACACAGACTTGTTGCAAACGATTCCGGAGTATCCGTTCTCACGAGAGGTGTAAACACCACGATTCCGCCTGAGACTACGTCATTAAATACTCGTCGAACATTCACTCACTTCATCCGTTCAATCATTCTTGTAATTTAAGTGCTGGTTCCATTAATAAATACAAACCGTTAACAGAACATCGTTAATATCACTTAGATTCGTCCACTACATCAATAATTAATCCTATTACATATAAATATAGGAAAGCCTAACGCATCAAGCGGCGCGACCCTAGTCGGAACGAAGATTTACGACCTTTATATGATTTACGACGTTCGCGGCAAAACAAACAGAACCCCCCCCCTCCCCCCACCGCCGGAGTTTACTAGTCGATACATGTAACATTTATAACTCAGAAAAATTAGAAATTCTCAAATTACATATAGCTTATTTGTTTTGTCAGACATAATACAAATTCGGCCCACATTGATGAAAAGATCTATTAGTCAAATAAATCTTAACTTTATAAGTGATAGGAAGTATTACGAACCAATACATCACACTTATTTTAGACGAGAATCTAGACCAATAAAGCATGCTGCAGTTGCAACCTTATACCTTTGTTGAGTAACAGAATAAACAGACTGCGGTATTGAAGTTGACTGTAGTGGCTATTGCACAGTTCTATTTTGGTTAAGCTTACTATGTACTGCCTAATCCAACTGCAACAGGTTAGTATTATTTGTTGCTTAAAAAGTTAATAGAAGCGACATTATGCATCATCGTCGATTTTATCTCGAGCCATCCACAACATTAACAGCAACCAAAATTGTGGCATTTAAGAAAATTAATAATAAAAGCGACATTGAACGCCAATTGCGACGCGTCGCCGTGCTCGCTTAGGGGTACCTATCCGCAAGCGCTACGCCTCGTTCGTGGCGCGGTGTCAGATTTTCTAACAATTTCGATATATTTATAATTATAATATAGATTTTATACTATTACTGTTCATACAAGTATACTTACCATTCTAAGTCACAACAACAATTAAATCAATCATTTGTGTAGTTTTACCAGAAAGTCGGGCTTTTAAACGACGAATTAATTTTTCAAACATTCGGTACAAATACGGGCAATCATATTTTATTATGCAAATACAATTTATGCCGTTGAAAGGTCTGCGTCGTATTTAGAGATATGCATAATTTTCTGCTCGTTACTTCGTTCTCTGAGTCAACCGACCTGATAGAAAAGGTTTCAAGTAATCGGTTTCTCTGTTTCTTTTTAATCTCCAGACAACTTGAAGAGTTCCCTTGCTATTATCGATATAATCGCGTGTAAAACAAACAAGCGGCCAGTGCGCAGTATTTTATCAATATACGTATTCAATTTATTCGTTTCATATAAGACCCGGATAATGAAACAATGAGACTGCTTCTTATGTATTACCTACCCCTGAATTACCTCTACTGCTTGCACGTCATTCCTGTAGAAAGAATTCTTTATTTTATTCCGATTTTAACATTCGGCACTTTTAGAAGTCACCATTATGTCTCTTTATACGGTCTATCGAATAAGTAACTAAGGCTATTAGTAACTATATACCTTATCGAAAAAAGCAAGAACCACTTCGTTCGTGGCTTCAATGGTGGCTAATAAACTCCGCGTGTGTTCAAGTATATATTCTCTTAACGTTCTCTTATTCGATCAGAATGCTCTATTTGCTAATACTCGAGCAATCAATTTTTGTTCAATCTGTAAATGTGTTAGATGTATATGTTTGTTTCATTATAAAAAAAGTTGAAAACTTTCAATCGAGAAATAATGAACGTCAAAATTAATGAAAACGCAACAACCCTTCTTTGATGATGGTTACACGGGTCTACTGTAATTAATAATAACGAATTCGCGGACAGGAGATTTTTCTATGAAAGCGTGGGGGAACTACTTCCTGTATTGCGGTTGATACGATGGGGGATGAAGGAAGCGACGGGGGAAAAGAAAGGGAGGAGAAGAGAAGGTTGTGTTTGGTCCTACCTAGGCCTCCTAAGTGGACTTTGTGAATAAAGCGTGCCAGCAGACCCTGCCTTATTGTTAGACACAGGGATAGTAGGGAATGGTCGGAGGTTATATATATAGTCGCGGGGACTTATACAACCACCTTCGGGAGCCGAATTGTCGTGCTCGTCCCCTAGCGGTGCATGTGAGAAGTGCCCCCATAAAAACAAAAAACTTGATTTTCTTAGGGCAATTTATATTTTGATATATTATTTTGTTCCAAATATTATATTCTGACAATGCATCACAAACTGACCGTTTTATTTCTCCCATTTCTCCATTTTCCACTGGAAAATGGAAAATTGTCTGGGGGAATCGATTATGATGATACGAAAAACAACAGGAATTCCAGTTATCCAGTTTCAAAAGAGAGTCATACTTTTTAGGATATTATAGTACTCGCCGAGAAGAGTAAAAATCGACATCAAATCCTAAAATCAATCCTATCAATGTAAAAAACGCAAAGATTTGTTTGCACAAACACAAAAGAACTATGTACTATGTTCCTTCCCTGATAGACATCTTTGAATTATGAAATGACGTACATTTTCAAGTATTCCTTTAGCGATATTTTGGAGTCAAACAAACTTGAACTAATGTATTATACTTCTTAAACCATGATCCTGTTCACATTTAATACATATATTGTAGGAACGGGGATTTAAAAAGGAAGGGGCGCAACCACTTGCAAGAAATTGGGTGTCCGTACCGTAGATGATCTAGACATCTGATGGAGAATTCGGGATCGTCGAGAACTCACGCGTCACAGACCCATTCCTCGATTTCCCCCACCACTCTTGCGTTCCATTTGTTTTAGCGTATAGAGGGCACGGTCCCACAATACTGTAAAACTGCCGGTATAAGACACCCGCAAAATATTCGTGCACAAAAATATATTTTACGTGCGTTGTTGAAAACAATGATTTTAAAATCCATATTGATCCAACATTTTTCATTTCTCTCGATCGGAACTATAAGCCCGTAAAGTCTTAAACCTTTTTCTTATTTTGTCACCGTGTATAGCACTAAAACTTGATATGCTTACATAAAATATGTGTTACAATTGGTAGGTAAAGAGTCATTGAAAGCGTTAATTCTGTAGCATGCAAATTTGAGCTTGCTTATGCTTATTTGAGGCACTATGGACAATTCAATGAATAACGTATAGCAAACCAACCATTAATAGTTTTCGCTTTATTGCGGGTTGCAAGGCAGCCTGACATTATAAATGAACATCATTATTGCTAGAAACTTGTCTTGTTAGCAGCTTGTTAGGATTATATCCAGGTTTCGCTTTCACAAAGCGACTTATGGAATTTAATACACTGTGTGAGGCTAATGTCTCGGAAACTGACTAAAGTTTAACAAAATGTTTTGACAAACTTTCTTAGATACATACGTCTTGCTGTTTACGGCTCGGACATCGACCATGTGGTACCATTGCTTCTGCAAGTCAGCATCATCATTAAATGTGCATATCATTAATTTCAATTGATCATTAATGTCTCTTTGCGTTTCGTAATTATTGCGTGATTGAAAGAAGTTTGTAAGCGCTATTTTATAAGCAAACCTGTTGTACCGATACCGGAAGAAATTCATAATATCTGTATCATAAAACAAAGTCTATTTGAAATGGGTAAATACTTCATAATTAACAAATTAAATGATTTTTCTGTAGAACACCTTGACAGTGTCTCGTATTGGAAGGGCGGTGGTAATTCTTATTAAATACGTCGATTGGCGTTCGAAAATATCAAATGTCTGTCAATCAACCCGAAAATCAGAAAAACCGAGTATTCGTGGAACACAGAACCAATACGTTATAAAAAATGATATCGAACGAGAAACACAACTGCTGTTGGAGAAGTTAAGAAAATAAATATCGCGTCGTATAATGCTAACAATAAGTGTCGTACTTGTCGAAGTCTCGTTTGATCAAAATACAGTCCACTTAAATTATCGAATTGGGGTGTACCAGTGTCGTCTTGTGGTCAACGTCCCACCTTTGCTCCTGCCCAGGAATTAACAATCGTTATGTTAAAAAATTAGCTAGATTCTTCTCGAGCAGTTCTACAATATTAAAAGTAATAAATTGCACGATTCCAGTTAAAAAGAAGTCACCTGAACGTTACTTAATTAATATAAAATATAATTCTTTTAAACGTTAATGGAGGAAAGCCGAGGCGAGGAAAGCCGTTTAATATCATATGCAGCATTGTTCTATTGCAGCATTTTATAAAGTAATTAAAAACTCGTTGATATTTTTGTAATGAATACCTCGTATAACATTGTGCATTCATTTGATTTACATTTGGTAACGAAGAATAAAATCATCCATTACGAAATTCATTGTACAGGATTAAAAACGTTGCAAAATGAATCAATTCATATGACAATTCAGTTCTTTTCGTGACAGGTAAATATAGTATATGCCTTGTATAAACTGCAGATTAAACATATAATTATATCAAATCACACATATTGATATCCATAGTGCAAATATTATAGTGCAATTATTTATTATAGCAGAAGTATCACCTACATAGGTAAACC
This sequence comes from Nomada goodeniana, assembly GCA_963969485.1. NCBI lineage: Eukaryota > Metazoa > Arthropoda > Insecta > Hymenoptera > Apidae > Nomada > Nomada goodeniana. Next base: position 9,236,104 of record OZ018306.1, read on the forward strand.
GTTTTAAATGTGCGTATACATACATATATGTTGGTGCGAAGATATGCAATACAATAACGATAAACATTTTAATATCTTTTCACAAACTTAGTTCCGCTAATAATCATAATTATAACTGAAAATTCCTCGTAAAAGAACATGCGTTAGCTGCTGGTTTTTCGAATTCCACCTTACAATTAATGTAATTTTCTGTTGCAAATAAGATTTACCGATATAAATCACTTTTAAATGCACATGAGCACTAAGTTATTAATATATGTGCATTCGAGCGATGTATTATTTCCGTATTATTCGACCATTTTTGGACTAAAATATTTGCAGTATTAAAGATTTTAATTACTGTTTACTGTGACGTCTATAGATTATTGATAATTAAAGATGATTGACTATTAATAACGGAAATAATGCAGATGAAGTGAATCGTGTATGTGTATGTGGTTTGACGTTGACATGAGAACAACGTAGAAATAATTAATTCCTATTTACGTACTGACGAAAGTACACATTTTATTGAATATATATTCAGGCGGCACTTCATACCAAATAATTAGAATGCGTACAAGCACTAACGACTGAAAATTCTTCTAAATGTTATACAAAGAGAAAAATGCAAGATGCATAATGATAGGATAACTTGTTGGCATATTTGCATGTTTATATTAACATATAATCCCAACACCGTTCTGTGATAATATTACTCCCATTCTTAAATGTTCTTTCGCATAATTAATTATTATTGTTATTTTATCCAATGAAACGGGAAATTTAATAGAAAGTGACGTTTAAAAATTTCCAAATTTTATGTTAAATTTAATAGAAACAACAATTGAAAATTTCAGGATTAATGAAAGTTCAAATAATTCTTAGAACGAACTTTGTAAGTCGTAACATTAAAGTAATTTGACGCTCTCCTTGCCAAATTAATGGGAATCTAAAATTAAATCATACTATACATTTACTTCACTTGTGAAAAAATATGTATATGCTACATACAGTAACTGATTTAAGCAGAAAGCAATATTACAACGCCTGTAAAGAGAGAAAAATAGATGAAGCTCCAAATATAATGCAATAAACATGAATATATTGGCTAATTCATACCTACTTAAATTAATTTTAGTGATCAACTATTTCGCTCGAACAATTATACACGAACCTGTAAAATATTCGTATGAAAATTATTGCGCATTATATATTGTCCATTATACACGTCTGAATAACATTTTATAAGACGAACCTTCTTACTAGAATGCACATAATATTTTCTATTCATTTATATAATTTCCTTCGATGCGTGTTTGCGTATTATGTATGTACCTACGTGTTTCCAACTTTTAACATATTTTTGAAACGATCATACCATTTGTGTCATAGACAAATTTACGCCTACTATTTTTCACGCAGTACATACGTATCTGCGTGTGAGTACTCCCTTCCATAAAAAACGGAGTAGCCAGACTTTTGAATTCAATTTTCCCATTTCCTCACATTCAAAGCAGCAACCCCGTACAGTTTACATATGGCTCGAAGCACTGTGTAGTCGCAGAGTTTTTCTTCTTCAATTCATAAAGCATGCAATTTAGATGAATTTCATTTATTCTCTACGTAGCATGCTTCGTGGTATGCGTAATCGATCGAATAAAAAATTTCATCAAAATTCAGCTTTTAAATTATACACTGCGAGAGGAGAAAAGCAAATGATTGATATTAAAACATCGTACTAATTCAGAAGTATTCCATCCACGTAGCAAATTCACCAGAATCAACCAAACGCTTTTTAAACTGAAAACATAGCGTACCAGTCATGCAAATATTATAATTGCATGTATATTAGAGCAATGTCACCATACTAGTGTTGCCAAAAAATATCCGGAATACAAAAAATAGATTATACTTGGCAAAGATGACAGAATTCTTCGACACGTGTTTCCGCCAAATGAAATCGTACATTATAAAAGCTTTTACACTTTGGCTTGTAATCAATACTTTCTTCCCCTCGGTACGTGCCATGAGTACACTTGTGCGGGGAGAGAAACGCAACTAACACGAACGTGTTGCGTGACAAAAGTAGACTAGTGGCTGTTGAATTCATTGGCAATGGGCAAAACCGTTATGGTGAATTTACTCTTTTATACTTTGAATGTGCATCGTCGATGATTCATCTACGGTGAACGTGAAAGATGAAAGCTAGACTATTTGCACCAGTTCAATGATCCAATTCATTTCACTAGTTTTCGAAATGTATACGACTGAAACAATGAGTGGTGGGATTTGAGCCAATAAGTTTAACCCTTGTTGAAAAATGTCGTAGAATATTAGAAACAAGGGAAGAACGTTGAATTCGATGGCGAGAGGAATTGGTAGCATCGACACAATTATCAATAGAACTTGCTGCAGAAGCTCTCGATAGCAATTGGATTCATTTATGTCATAATAATAATGCTTTAAGGATAAGCGAAGCTCGGTTTAATGTTCTTTGAAAGAAAGTTAGTGCTTTCACGAAGACGGGCCGACACCTCCTTGACGTCAACTTCGTCTGCAATAATGTCGAATCATTCATTCAACTCATTGAAAGTAGAGGCCGGCTCTCTCAAGTGTCAAATCTAAATTCGCCTTTGGCCAAGTTTTCACATTGAGTACTATACTATTTCATATATGTATATGATTTAGTAGCCCAGATTACGGGGACAACGAAGTGTAATAATTGAAAGCTCGATAAGCAATAAGCAGCTGCTCGTTTCACTTTTCGCTAGCTGCATGATATTCTAATTAGCTTCCCCTGAACCACCTCCGGACAAGAATATTTTTTGCCTTATTTTCACTCATTTCTTTCTGAGCAGCCCGGTCTCTTTCATAGCCCCCAAGCATAAATCACTCCGTCCACGGTCATTACGGACAAAACCACCGTTGTTCCCTCAATCCTCTATATTTCGAAAAAATTTCTACTGTGGATCGAAGGTACGTACCATCATGCACGAAATGTTGAAAAGAGGCAAGGGATCGCGCAGCTAACATCCAGTGTAGACTATTGATTATCGAATTCATTTTCATTCTTCATTTCCATATTTATTTCTGTCTTCTTTGCTATCGCTGGTCCTATCGTTGGTTTCAAATCGTTGCCAAATTAATAATGCTTGGTTGACGTCGAAGATTTGCTAGGTTCTCAGAAACAGGGACACGGGGAAAGTATCGCATAAATTACAGTATAAACGTCTGGCTTCGAGACGTAATATCTTTACAAACTGTTCGTGTGACAAAAAATTACTCGCGGTAAGCAAACAATTCGACAATTCGTATTGTATTTTGTAAAGATCAATAATGAAATGATTCGCGAAACAGATGATTCGGGAACGTTGAACGTTTTTACAATTATGATATGCATTACATAGTGCATAGAAATAAAGATTGCTCAATACTTTTAAACACCGTGCTGAGTAAAGTGGGGACATTCGTATCGAAACGAATCAAACTCATTAACACGTGAAACAGTATCACAAATAAATATGTTAGTAACTCTGACATTAATAATGCAGACAATCCTTTGTTGCATGTAAAGATCACTAAACCTTCTTTCGTGTATAACTGTATCTGACGATATCAAAATTAAGAATGCTTGTTGTTGGAATTTATTGTTCTGAATAAAGGACAAAACAAATCTATTTGTCGTATATGGATTAATTGGTTTAGTTTAGTTTAGCCTGCCCTGGTCTATACATTGTATGTACAATGTCCGCGGCGTAAATGCGTCGCGCTTTTGTTTCTTGACGTGTGCAACACTCACTCGAGACATTTCTTCGAAAGCGTCAAGACGTGCCTTTCTACGTGCCTTAGAAAATATAAAGAAATAAAAGTATTTCAGTTTTAAACATTCAGTTGGATCATTTCAATACCCATATTCCAATACTTGTAAAATACGAGATATAGGTATGAACTAAAAGTAAGATCACCCATCAAATCGGCCCTCGAATTGCGGATAGTTTTAAAAGCAAAAATATATTTCAATTCAGATGGAAATAACTATAACGCTTCATCATTCGTGATATAGATCATAGTAACATTTATGCGCGTCCGTTTTTCTTTATTGCTATGTCAAATGCAAAGTTATATCATTGGATTTTAAGATCAGAAATTGTTGACACGTGTAATACTACTTTCCACTCCTTTTTTCACATCGGCCCTGCTCTGTATTCCACTGTTTCCCAATTTTTGGCATAAAAGTATTCACCACCAGTTCTCTTCGGTTCCCAGTTTTTTGATACGCCTTTCTCGTATTCCCTTTCTTCTACCGTGCTGAATATAACGGTATAAGTATCGTGGGTGGAATTGTAAGCCTACTGCATACTACACATATCAATATAGCTGAAACCTCTTGCACGCGGGAACCGGAGCCGTGGCTTAACCGAGTCACCTTCTACATAGGCATGTTACAGCTTTACGGCACTTTATATACTACCAACTTTAACTTCTCCGTATAGTACTACGAGCGGAAATTTAATCACGAACTTCCAACTCACTTATCGAATATTTCTGGAAAAGATAACCTTGTCAGAATTTTATACGCGCGGCACTGAACGTGGAAATCCTCACCGCCTAACATCCATACATGTGCATCCACTTTGTTTATCTATATTAATCATGAAAAGTTAATTGATGCACGTTTTAAGCACACCTTGGTACTACCATCTTTACGAAAAAATTTATATATTACTTATTAGAATGGGGCTTATTTAATAAGAGGAGAAGCTCTTTTTGTATTTTTCAACGAGGCGCCCTGTGAATGTGTTCACCCTGATGAGTAAGACGGTATTTTTTTTCAGTTGCATATTAGCGCATTTCTACCAGTCATTGAATGTTGTATTCAACAAAATAATGCAATGCTCTTTTCGACATGTTATGATCTCTAAATAAATTTTCTTAACATTGGAATATTACTACAAAGTAAATGCGTGACTCATCGACTTTCAAAACTAGCCGATTTACATTTGTAACGATCAGCTTCGCATATAATAGCATTAGGCTAATGAAATCGATTTGTTAATATGAGGGTATTGCTTCCGGAATTGCTTGACTAATAACAACAAGCCAATCTCAGATTTGTATAGAGCACGATGTATGGGTTCGTTATTCAAAATATTAACAAGTCTGTAGCAGCCATGTAATAAAATTTTACCCCGGCCGTTTTTTAGCGTAGCGAATAAAATGCTAAAGTGCTTCAATAATATTTTAAAAACGGAAAATTGAAGTCGTGTTATACTATACTATACTTTATCCGGCCATCTTTTTTTTAAATGTCTTGCTACGTTTCAATAGATAATGGACCATAGCGCGATATTGCAAGAAAGCATTGCATTGAAAACAACAGAAGGGAACATTTGTATCTTGGATGCAACGAAAATTTAAATCTTGTCGCCGCTTGTCAGTTATGTTCTTTCTAATATTCTGTGAGTCTCCGATGTTGCTAAAATTTGAAATGCCACTCATCAGTGGCAATAGAATAAATATTAGAGATTAATCGGTTAAAATTTAAATGAAACAGGATTTACATACATGTTTTCTTTCAACTCGTCTTCCTATCTAACATTTTCTGAAAAAAAATATTACATGTCGTCTATGCTTCCCGTTTCCTCTTCTCATTTCCTTTATCCTTAAAGTTTAAGGACCAGCTTTTAAGTGTTCAACATCCTTCAGAACGTTAGTAAAACTTCTACACATTTTCGTCAGTGAAAGAGGCTTTTGTGCAGCCTTATTGTAATTATCGGTGTAACACGACGAAAGAGAGAAACTTATACGTCCTTCATCTCTGTACTGGACTTCTGTTTCGTTGCAAGTTAACTTAAAGTAACTACGCGGAACAGTACTACCGGCCATAATTTTCAAAGGAGCTTTATGTTTTTTTACCGAACAACATGCAGAACTTTACGTTCTTGGCGAAGTTATGCTCGAGAACATACAAGACCAAATGTAGCAAATATTTTAATTAACTTCACTTTTCTATAGTGTTGTACATATTCCACAAACGAAGGAAACACTGAACAAATTAAATAACAAACGAAATATATTTCGCATATATTTCGAAGACTTCGTTGTTCATTCTATACATTTATTTATATTGTAGTCGAATGAAATATTTATAGAATCGACAGATTTATTGGATTAATAAGGATAAGATAAATCGGACGCACAACATCAACTTCTACAACTAGAATTCCTACATTTTATAAATTGACTGTTTGACTGTGTAGAATTGATCATTGACCAGTTACGTTGCTGAACACGTGTAACATTCCTTTTACTAATTTTATGCGCTCCATAATCCCTTTAGAATCTTCTTACCAATTCTAGCCAACTTTACGCGCTTCTCAAATGAATAGCTAGTAGCATTGAATTTCAAAGCAACCTTTATCAAATTTCTCGTTAAAGTAAGGATCCTTATTTTTATAAATGTATGGAATTTCAAATTAATTTTCGAATATATCAAAGAGTACCAGAAGTTCTGTGCAATACCACCATCCAGAATATGTATATATTCTTTATCTTTGTCTAATTTTTCATAAGGAATCACCCTTTATCATATATACCACTGCTAAGACTTCGGCGAGTCGATCATCAGACTCTAGCTTTACGATACGATACCTGACAATTTTATTCAGAGACATCTGGCATAATAACTTGCGCTCCGCGGTGGCTTTTCTAATAAGGCTACCCTGAGCCAAATGTATGTACCTTTTTCGCCTTCCGTCTCTGAATAGAAATTAGAGTATCGTAAACCTACGCCGCTCCGGTAGAAAGAACCAACGAACAACCCTTGGGCCCACGCGCCCGATACCGTTAACCGGGGCGAGCATACCTGGCTACCCCAAACTTGCCAGCGAGGCCTCTGATTGGACGACACTCGTGCCCACTATTAGTATATAAGCAAGCATCTTTTTCAATAAATTATTATTCACAAAGGAACTACGAAACGAACATCAACTCTCTTTCCTTCCGCAACTATACACGTGCCGGAAATTGAGCATTCCGGCTGGTCCTTCGAGAAGCAACACAAACAACCATTAGTCGGCACACACCTCGTGCAAATTGACAACAAAATCAGAACGATCGTAAGATCAACCGCTGGTATTTAACAACCACTAGTTACATAACAACCTATAGTGAAGTGCACGTGCGCGAGATCAATTTTCACAGTGATTTCTCTTGAAAGGAAAGGTTTAAATGAAAAAATTGTATTCTGTACTTTCGATTTATTTTGTCACGTAGAATGCACGGGCCACTCTATTTTACATTGCACTGCTGCAATAGACGTCGACGCAAAAAGCTTTCTATACCTCTACCCTCTTATTAAAATAAAGTAAATAAGGTAATGAGTTCATAAACATTTTAACATCCCCGGGCCAAGTTTTATTTACGTTTACAAAATTGTGTAAGGTTTCCAACAATTATCAGCCATCAGATAATTGTTCATCACCAGCCAAGCGTTTACGGTGTTAGCCGCTTATAGATAACGTGTTTACCATGCGCTATTACTGTGCACATACACGCACTTCATAACCATCTAGTAGTCAAACACGCCAAATTGCGTATTTCGGGCAGTAAACTCGTCAAACAAATAAGCTTCCTAGTGTGACAATATTATAAACAGTGCGTTCAACTGTTTTGACAACGCAATATTAAGAGAATGAGCCTTTTCCACTAAATAATCGCAGAAATATAATATCCGCGAATTACGCAAACGAAAATGCATCTCTTTTTAGCATCTCAGTTAGCCCTTAAAGAGTTGCAATTATGTCGCAATACATCCAAGTCATATAATTATAATATTGCTTTGTGCACAATCTTCATTAAGTGATATTATCTAAATGCTGCTTCATATTGTGTACCATATGTACAATGATACAAATGTTTCACATATTATTGTATATCTAACTTAGAGATCAATTGCTGGCAATAGCACGAGGAGCAGAAGGTGTTGTAGCATAATATTAAATCTGATAAACAAAGAGTTCTGTCAAACATTTAAACGGTTGTGTAGGCTATACTTCTATGTACGTCAAAAATGTATTATTTGGCACAATAATAACGAATGTGAATTTGATCTATAAACATCCAGCGTGTATCAGGTATATTATAAACCTATTATAAATATTTCTCAATTATAATTCTTATACGCAATTGACAATGTTTCGTGGAATGTACTGCATATCTTATACTGCATCTGTGATACTATTATTTAATATAATAACAACAATGAACGGAAGCTTTCTCCCCAAATATTTTGCAAACAGAAAGCATCACTTTTCTTTAATTGTATAGTATTAAGGGGTGAACTAAACAATGACAACCAAGCAACTAAATGAGCTGTTTCATTAAACAAAAGGATAACCTATGTGTTCAATGAAACTTTGTCAAGTTGTACAATTCGTCAAGCGCAATTAGGTAAAAGCTCATGGTATGTGTCGAAAATGATATTACAGAGATCGATTATATAGATTACATAACTCCATTGATCAACAAATAATTGCAACATAGGGAATATTAAGTAAAATCATACACTTTTAATGGAAAATTTCTTTATCGAGCCACGTAACAGAAATATAGTACATAGGACAAGAGGAATTCTTCGGTTCTAAAACCCTCCGTGCGAAGAGACGTCGAGCGCGCGATCCTTAGGCACCGGTCAAGGGATTATCGAGGACAAGCTAATCACACTGCTGCTTCGCCAAACGAAGCAGCAAGCATTGTTCCGCAGCTTACGCGCAGAATTAATAAGCTCGGCAACCTTCCCTAAAGGCGGCTAGCAATAGGCACGAGGACAAACCTTCCAGCTCCTCCTCGGAGCTGGGCCGAATAGACATCGAGCAGGTCAGGCCTCGATACCAGGCGGAAATTCCGCTGCGTTGTCGAATCGAAGGCAACGTTTGAAAACGCACCTCCTCCTCGCTAAGGAAGGGTGCGGCTACGCTTACAAAACACGCTGATTGGTATTTGGACAGTTTCATAAATGTGCAATCAGCGTGCATAAAGTCACTTCTATATCGACGTTACGAAAACGCTCGACGAGGAAGTCAACGACCACACTCAAGACAAGCCGGGCCTTGCATATACACATTCACGGAATTTGGGCTCCGGCGTACTTGCAAGACTTCATAAGGTGACCCACGATTAGAGTAGGCATTGCGCGGTCAGTCGTGGTACCGATCAAGACCTACAACATTGATCAAATATACTAGTGTTCGCAAAAATTCGTTGTCGAGTATCGCGAGCACGCCACAGGAATTAAAAATATAAATGTATGCAACAGACATGTACATACAGTCGCCTCGGATGCAAGTTAACGATCGGCATTTATTAATGGGAACGATATATGTAAATCTTTGAACCTTATTCTTTGTATGTACTTATATTATACAGAATACATTAAAACATATAAGCATAAGCACATTTAAACTGTTTGTAAATACGTAATTTATTTTAAAAAACAAGTCTGGAACAAAACACAAATGTAATTTGCCTAAAAATTATGACGATAGCAGAGCCATATTTGTCTATTGGAACAAAAAAAATTACAGTCCCTTTTTGTACAATAAAACAAGTGAAATATTAAACGTCCGGTGATTACTGGTATCTAAAAATTTCTATTAAACTATATTAGCTAAATTAATGAGCTACGTAAATACGTTAAACTTATGGACTACGTAAATTTTGAAAGCCGAAAAGTGTATAATTAGAGACTCTTACTACACCGTTCCATGTCTACTCTATTACACCACATCTAATCTTCTTATATTTTTACACGTTTATAGCCCAACTGTTTTGGGCAAATAATTAATTGCACCAAATGATCGATCACCACACGGTCATTTTAAACAATTTAGACGGAAACGCACATTTAGCGACATGAAATCAAAGTTAAACCGGATATACGATTTTTACCACGCAATTTGCCACTTTTTAAAACTATGATACTAAATCAAAGGAGGAACACACGCGCGCGCGCGCGCACACACACACACACACATGTATACTATCTACCGAAAGCAAATCATACAGCACTACAATATTTGCCGGATGTCCGAAAACTTTTCGAACGAGAAAATTCCTCGAAACTTCAGCACTTTCGTCGTTTCAAACTATTTTACCCAACCCTGTTCGAATAATTAATGACGCGGTTACTCTGCGTAGTTTCACATAATTCGCGTACAAGTTCTCGATAAACAGTGGAGAGGGGGCGGAAGTGGGAGGAAAGTCAGGGATGAGAAGGGATGAGAAGGGGTGAGAAGGCAAGAGAAGGGAAGAGAAAGAACAAGGCTGTTCGCGCACGGTTCAACCGGAAACTGAATGCCATACGAGCACATGCTTCCCGTGGGATAATCGAGAGAGGCCATGATGGACGATGCATTCTTTCTCTTTCACCGTGGAGATAAAACGAAACGACGGGACAGATGAGCTGAGTTGCCGCTCTAAAAGTTTTTCAGTGCGTAATACGCGGCCGGAAAAGCAAGAGGGAAGGGCGCTGGAAAGCAGAAAACCTACCGCATTGTGGCACATATAGGGTGAGCCACGGAACTGGGACAAGCTGTATTTGTGTCACTGTTTGGTCCGCAGGTCTGATAGAAAGAACGGAAACGTTTCTTACTCGAACCGAGAGTTGTCTTTTTATTTTAATTCATTTACCGCCCACGCCTGTTGCCGGATGCAGTGGGGCGATCGAATTACAAGTTTACTACACTTTCGTATATTCGCAATCAGTATGTTTGCAACAAGCTACCGATTTGACGTGATTTAATATTGCTCGTTCCTGCTGTTTTTTCTGTTGATTGCTATTCCCCGATTACCATTTATTTTGACGTTGTTAAGCAATAGTGTGCCGCAGACGAACGAGTGTTGATGTAACATACGTAAACATTTATTCTTGTTAAATACCAGCGGTTGATCTTACGATCGTTCTGGTGTTGTTGTTAATTTGCACGAGGTGTGTGCCGACTAATGGTTGGTGTTTGTTGCTTCTCGAAGGACCAGCCGGAATGTTCACCTTCCGGCGCGTGTATAGTTGCGGAAGGAAAGAGAGTTGTTGTTCGTTCGTAGTTCCCTTGTGAATAATAATTTATTGAAACAGATGCTTGCTTATATACTAATATTGGACACAATTGTCGTCCAATCAGAGGCCTCGCTCGCAAGTTTGGGTTAGCCAGGTACGCTCGCCCAGGTTAACGGTATCGGCCGCGTGGGTCCAAGTGTTGGTCGTTGATTCCTTCTACCGGAGCGGCGTAGGTTTACGATACGCTAATTTCTATTCAGAGACGGAAGGCGGAAAAGGTGCATACATTTGGCTCAGGGTAGCCTTATTAGAAAGGCCACGGCGGAGCACAAATTATTATGCCAGATGTCTCTGAATAGAATTGTCAGGTATCGTATCGTAAAGCTAGAGTCTGATAATCGACTTGCCGAAGTCTTAACAATTCTAATAAAATCGAACTTTGAATTCCACTATTGATGAAACTTCGAATGAATGATACTTTCGAAGTGCTCATAATAATTTCATCCCCCGTTGTCCAGTCATACGCAGAGCCACATAAAGAGTGAAGTTAGCAAACACGATAATTAACATTATCTTCGAACCGAAGAATTTAATTTCTACCGTAACCTTGAAAATAATTTACCACAGATCACCCAGCTATCTCATTAATCAATTTCTAAAATATTACACGAAATGCTATCTTTCTCGGCAACATTTTTCATTATCACTTAATTTGAAAAACTTGCTGTTTAAAGATTAATTATATAAGTACAATCACGCAAAAACCAGAAGATTGAAGAGTGAACTATATATTAACCTCCACTAACAACAGGATATAGATCGCAATTCGATTTGAATCGCCCACCCTGTATAAGGTTGTCGCTGTACTTCCCGTTGTGCGATATCAGTGGAGGCAGTAGCGACTCGAGAACGACTCGGCATCGCAACATAAAATCGCCATTACCGCAGCCGTATGGCGAGTTACGGCACCGAGAACATCTTCCTACCTCTCCACGGTCCTGTAAATAAATACGTCGTTCCATCTTACGTACTTGAACCTTTGAACGTATATAGATCCCGGGATAGGGGAAGTGACAGACCAACCCTGGCAGTATTCCAATAAAAATCCGGCAATGTCGAGCCACCTGACGTGAAAACGGATTGTGACGCGTGTACGATCCGGTTGCCGAAAGTCCTGCCCACGTCAAACTCGCCTTTCTCTTCCCTTTATCTAGTAGCAGACCCATCCGACTTTAATGAAATTCCGTCTCCCTCTAACTTGAACGGTGGTTCTCCGACAAATATCACAAACTCTACACTCCATTCTAATTTTTATGGCGGTACAAAATCGACAAACCGTTGAGTACATTTGAACAATCTCGTTGGATTTGTCAGTATATTTAGTGACGCGATGACAACTGTATTCGTCGCGCGTGTAGAATATTGAGTTGGCTTCAAGAGAACGGGATTGAGGATCAATATTCATGGCACAACCGAGACAAAATTTTCACGAAGAGCCACGGCATTCGTTGCAGGGTTTTCATTTAACTGAGAATTTTATGTTATAGCTACTAAATGGTGAATTCTAGCGCATACTGGATCGTGCACCTGCTTCCACGTGTTTGCTTTCCTTTTTATAGATGTGCATTTATTCGAATAAGTTTTTTAAGTCATATTTTATACTTGATATTTGTAACCAAGCTGAGTTGAATATAAATGGACATTTATATACGTACTGTTATATGTAAGCAATATTAACGATGACTAATATAGTATAATATATAATCATTCATTTTTCGAATGTGTACACAAAGGGAGATAAACCCTTGCCAGTTAAAAATATTTATTTTCTTTCTTGAAACAAGAAATATTAGTGAAACAACTGATGTACATAAGGACAAAAGTGTTTGGATCCATGAACTTCAATCCATAAGCGAGATAAAATCGCATTAATAATAAACGACCACTTGCTGCGAAGCAAGACATTTTGGAATAAATGTTTAAACACTTTTGTTTCAGCCTATCTCCAATCCTAAACGCGCAACAAATATTTTATTGCAATATTTCAGAAACAAAACGATCGAGGCAACCGAAGATATTCTGTAAATCTCAAGCTACGGGATATTACTAACAGTGTAGCTTTTCGAATCACGATATGAAAAAAATATTAACTCGAATGGAAACGGTAGCAACAAAAATAATTAAAATGAACAAGATATTACTCCCAGTATGTGAAAATATTTGCAGGTACATAAATGTATAAGGGTAAGCAATTCAAATAATTCCCATTTCAATATCTTTTAAGACAAAAGCCTATTAACAAAGGTCTATGAATTCTGAAATAGTTAAAAGTATTATCACGAATTCCCGCAATGAATACTTTTGTTCAACCGATCGAAGTCATTCTGCGATTTGAGAATAAATGAAGTTCCTTGAATGCAGAGGGATCCGAGGAGACGAGAAACTTTCAGGAAGCGCGACAATTCGTGCCATTATCAGTAAAAGATTGCGTTAATTAGAATCGCCGACGTATGAATTAGTGAAACTCCGAATAACTGTTTTCCCTTGATTCTTTATTCATGCCCGGCATCTGGAAGTAGTAATAATTTCAGTTACATAAAGTTGAAGAGAGATGGAGACCAATTCCATGTATATGTGTAGAGTGGTGGCCGTACGATGAAAATCATCACACGGCGAATACAGCTGTTTATGTTAAACATAATAAGCGACTAATTCTAAGGTCGTCCATCATCCATTTAGTATTATCCGCCGAGCAAGCATAGGAAACCTGTTGCGCCACCCGTATCAGATTAACAACAATGTTCTTGTTCAATGAGAACAATAATGACTGAAACATTTTCAATTTTAAAGCCATCTTATTTTCAGAACTGGCATTACGTACACTACCGATCAAAAGTGAGGAACCACCAGACATTCCGATTGATGCAGTTTGATGACTGATTAATCATTTTGAGTTGAGCATTTATTTAAGAACATATCGGGACACAGCTAATTGCTAACAGTCTCTATAAAGTTAACCTCCAATCAATTAATCGTTCGCAAGCCATTCAATATTTGTATGACTAAAGAAGTGTAGAAAAAAATTAACAAACAAAAAAGGTTTATTGTTGCATTAGTATTGTCGCACCGATACGTTTCGGCGCCCCGCTTTGATCCTTTCGACCTCTCTCTCTTTCCTCCACTGTCTGTCCCTTTCTACGTTCACGATACCTCTGTAATTCTCAGGAAAAATACTGCTATGCTTCCATTTTTATTAATATGGAGAATATTAATATCCTGATATTATAAAAGCCGCTGCAGAATTTGTCGCAAAGAAAGCATTGCCTGGTGACTATTGCGTACACTTTATAGAATAACGAAGTTTAATTCTTGTTTCATAACAATTCAATGGATCCTTGAACTGCAGCAAATATGCGCTAAATATTCTGAAAACGTCGATCTCTAAAAGGAAAATCATTATTTAAGCATGGGCTTTTGTTTAAATAATGTAGCCTATATTTGTTAATCTGAAAAATAGTATTTCTTAATTTTCGTTGATTTTATTTAACTTTAGCAACTGAAATGCATGTACATGCATTCCAATCCGATTTCCAAATGATTGTACTTTCAGAGATACAACTTCCACGAATTCGTGAAACGATGTTTCGAGAAAATCGCGTTTCTAGTTGGGTCGCGTCGCGACGATAGCACAAGCTGAAGAAGCGTTTCAACTACGCCAGTAGATACGGATGAAGATGAATTGCAGATTCGACACTGTAGCATATATTATAACATAAATGTTTCTATATAAATGTCACTATCTATACTACAAATTAATACAATAACACGATATATGAACACAGATTTTTATTTAGAATTACAATATTATTAATTGTCCTGCAATTACAGTTACGGTTAGATTTATGTCGATGGAAGCATAATTAATTATTTTTGACGGTTGTCAGGTTTGAATCTTAATGTTTGCCCTCATAATGAAGTTTTATTTGTTTGTGTATCTTAATGTTAAGGTCGGCTTGGCATATACGGTTTATTTTTCGTCATATTACTTCGTCTCTTAAAAATAAGCCCCGACTCATATTACTGCTAAGAAAGATTTGCATGTACAATTATTTTATATTGATATTATACAACTATCATAAACAGCATTTCTTTTCTTAAATATAAATAGTTTATATTAAATGAGTGCAAAAGTTCTGTCGATTTTGTTTCTTTAAGTATTTAAAAAAACAATTGCAATGTTCAGTATTTTTACTTGCTTCTTGTGTATCTATGTACAGAAAGTAATTTCTACAAATGTTTCCTATATTGTATTTTCTCCCTCTGAAATAATAATTATTTGTATGTTCCCTTCAAAGTGCGCTGATAAATAAATGATGGCTATATACGTAACGTACTAGCTCGCTTCCCGTTCATTTTATGAAGCAAAAACCAGTTAAAGGAAATGCTGCGAATAGCTCTGTTAGTCCGGCTGGATAAGTGAATTGCAACGAGGTGTCAGTAAAACCGGAACAATCGTCCTTAAAATGTTAAGAATTAAATCCCCTGCGAACGCCAGGTACGCATCGCAGAAGTGTCAAGCGGAAAGTGGCTGTAAAAAGAAATGGGCGTAACTCGAGGCTTACAGCTGTTTAGTCGTCTCGTAAAAACGTCTCCCCAGTCTGAACGCTTGCTGCATTGCTTTTTCCTTTCACCGTCGTGTCCACGTTCTTCCTGTATACTTCCGTTTCCTGGCAACACAGCGTGTCCATTTGTCGACAATAGCCCGGCATTCCGGCTACGTCTAGAAACGCGATAATTTTTTTTATCAATCATCCAGATAAATTGCTTTCCATTGGCAGAACTTTACATAACTACATAATGTACGTCGATTTCTTTCCTTTCGTGCTATATTATGTGTAGGTTGTCCTACTTTAGTCTATAAATGCGACTTGCTTGTAAATTATCTGCTGTGTGAAGAAATTCTTCCCAGAGAAATTGAAAGGTTTAGCGAGGGACGTTTTCCGGTGTAATTAGATTTCTATAAATGCACGTTTAAAGGTAATATGAAGGTGATATACACTGTCCTGAACGGAATTACATATTCAATTTTGTGTGCATACGTTGGTACAGCTTTCTATTTCCTATAAAAAAGTAATGTGGTATTTCTTTCGAGGAACCATTATTTTAGGAGATATTTTATTCAGAAGTGCGAGGGCAACCACACATTGGGACTATACATATGTATACGTACGTATATTACATTTCTTCTACCAGTATATTTCTATTCTGCTGATTTTTATTGCTTTCACAACCAGCATTACATGTTTATTTTTAAATGGCCTAATGCTAGCATTAACTCATTCCAGTTGTAAAGGAAAATACCTGTTAGGTAAGTACGCAATCGTCTTACAATACCCGATAACGTCGTACGTAGGGGACGAAGAAAGTGTCGTAAAATATTTTTGCTTATAATAGTTGGGGAAGAAAGTAAAATATTCTGAATCATCACAAAATCCAATCGATTCTATATGAAACTTTGTTGAAACTTTGTTCTCCGATTGTTCGTTCTTTGTCAGCTTTAGCTGTTCACGCAACTTAAGCCGATGTATACAAATTTGTCATTTCTCGAAAAGATATTTTTCCATTTTAATTTCAAATATATTACATTGCGAAAATTTTGAAGCTTCTTTTTTAATCTGCTTGCAGCAAGGGTCGGTGGTTTCTTATTAACTCCATCTAATAGAGTTCTAGTAGTTGCGGTAATAAGGTACAATTGTGTCACACATATTCATTTTAAGCCTCGAGAAAGGGGCCTCGGATGTACTTGCAGATATTGAAATTTGAAAAACCAAACACAAAGAGCAACCTGTATGTAACTCTCGTATGTGCTATTGAAGGGGTTTCAATGCGTCCAGTCCTTGAGACCCCATTCTACTGCATGTATCCGGTCACAAGCTGGCTTGTGCCAGGTAACTGTCTCAAATTACAGAACCTGGCTGTTGTAATGTGAGACCACGATTCCTTCTAAAACTTAGGAACAAAATTAACTGCCCTTCCATATTTATCAGCCTTCCACGATATTCAACGATTCCAATAATATTACATTTTAAACACTTCTATATTGTAACAAACTTTTGTTGCGTATTATGCAAGCTGATGAGTATACAGCGTTGTTGCGCAGCAGCTCGAGTTCGCGTACATCCAGACTCGATACGGCCGCGCTTAAATGTTTTATGCGATTTGATAGAGGTGTGAAGAATTTCAAGTATAACAAGTAGCTGTCACTTACTATACATGTATATACGTTTTATTCTGAATATTACACAACAATTATGAACCTTAAATGCGTTATAATCTTTATACTTCGTAACAGAGCAGCATAAATATTCATTATAAAAATATTGTCAGACGCTTTACTTTATTGTAAACATCAATTTCATGAAATGTTTAATGCTATTGAGGGTCATACATTTTTATCGCACTTTCAGAAAAAAATTAACTCGACGTGATAAAATGTCACCACTTTACATAGTGACCATGCATAAATGTATACATAATTAGTTATGAATAATATATATCACAATTATCAATAGTGGGTAGTGTCTTTCCAATTCATAAATATGATATAATTAACCCTTTACTGTATACATATAAACACCCCTGCATGCGATTCAAAAACATTGTCGGAAATATTACAATTGATCAACAACTTGCAAGTTTTGTGCAATATCGACATATGTACATACAGATGTATGAACTATGATCAAGTATGATATGTCACATTAATATTACACAGCGCCTGAAACAAAGAGGTCAACGAATAACATGCATACATACATACATATTTCTGTGTTTACGTTATAAATATCATATTTTCACCGACCCAACATCCTGTAATTTTCGATTCCCTTTATAAACTTATAAATATTCGAATTTTAAAGTGTACATCATGATATGACAAATCTGCCGCATTGAATCTGACAACGAATGGAACAAAAATACATTTAAACTAAAACCCCTGTGCACTTTCTCAAACGATAATCGTGAAAAATGTATCTATAGCCTACGAATTCTACGATTCATATAGAAGCATTTTTTTTTCACCTCAATCCATGTTATATTATATTTACCTAAGAGGTTCAATTTTTCCGTTATAAGTCAGAATAAGCTGGACAATTTTAGTACGTCATACATTTAGAGGAAAGAGAGCAAGATGGGGCTGCTAGGTAAGACGGGGTCAGGTTTTATTTATTTATGCAAAGAGGTCATCCGCTGAAAAAACAGTTGAATCTAAAGAAACATTGGACATTCGTATAACACAACCGATTTTGGTCGATTTATAATACCCTTGTGCGTGACATAGCCTTTTTCCACTTTCTACCGTCCCTGATCTAATATAAGTATAAGTAAAAGCATATAAGTTGCAATTTGTAATTGAACTAATTCTATAATATTCAATTCGACGGTATCGTAACGTATCCATTGTTATAGTTATAGCGATTATTTGCAAACAAAGTAACTTGTTATCATGTCATTTATGTCAGTATAACATTTGGGGTAAGGCGGGGACATTTCCACGGACAGTAATTTTTAGTCACAATTGGTGCGATTCTACAGAAGAAGGACCGAGTGGCATATATTAGTCTGCGACGTCGATGCAAAGGCTGTTGAAGTAGTGCAAGAAGAATATCGACTATCATGCCGCTTTTAATGTTCCCCAAACTACATTAGAGAGATACATACGTGGCTTCCCATCGAAAAAATCCTCAACAGACGTTCAAAGTTAGTTTGGAACCTTTACAGGCAATGAACGTTTGTATCTTTTATAATTTAACTTCCAGAAGGGGAGAAACTAGTAATGGATCTTCGAGCTATACCGAACATTAGTTTTTCATAGTTCTCGCGTTTAACATGGGCAATTTATTTTACTGGAAGTACTTTGATAGACAAATACTAACACAACATATACTATTATTTATGTACATTACATCGATAATGTTAATGTTCTGCTGCCTTTTTTCCCTTGCTTCCCAATCATGCCCCGTTTCCCCTCATTGTTCTAAAATATATTCATAACATAATTTCCGGAGAAATCCACTGTAGTATCATTTTGATCACATAGATCGTTAAACATAAATTAAACGCAAGTCACACTGAAAAGGAACAGTGGAATAACAGAAATCATGCTCACTGAAAGAATTAAGGTATTAATTAACGATGCAGTGGCGTCAATTATAATTTAATCAATAAATTTAATGGCCACACATATTACAGGTACTTTCGCAGAAATAACTTCAAATAAATAATAGAAGAATTTAATTCGAATTCAAAATGGCGTTATAGTGGAGCAGACAATATTAGAATTCCGACAGCACTATAGGTAGACATTTTCTGACTGTCATTCGTAAGCGCAAGGGAGCGCACTAATCAATATAAAGTCTATTTTTAAACAATGAAAACATTTTCCTGTAGTGGTTTCAAATGTATTGAGACAAAAACAAAATCATACTGCTTATTAAAGTTATATTACAGTGAGATGTACATGAATATTCAAGCGCGATGATTCGGATACTAGATATTTCAGAAACATTTATTTCCATGTAACGGCAAATATACTCATATTCACTTTTCGAACTCTGTAGATACCTATCATTGAGTTCGAAACCCATTCCTATGGGCTGTGGTAGTTTGCATGTACAGCCGCAGCCATGTACATAGTATATCTATACATACATATGTACGTATAGAAACGAAGCATTTGTTCTCACGGCTGGTATTTGATCCGCGTGAAATCAAACTTGGGATTTAAGTTGATGCCGATTTGTAAGTTCATATATGAATGCAGAACTTGATCTTATCCATGATTATACTGCTTTGGCGGTCATGTTTCTTGACGATAGCTATTGTACTATTTCTAAATTGCATTGAACATTAGTATTTGGTATTTAAGTTTAGAAAATAGTTATAATAGTATTAATAATAAAATGCTTAAATACTGGATGATAGAAGTGGAAAGGCAAGATAGGACAAAAAATTCGCTGCAAAATAAAATAACTAGTTTAAACAACGTAATTCAACGAAATAAATTACGCCATCAATCAAGACATTCTCTTGTTGATAGTAATATATTAAGGATTGTATTTGGAATGAAATTTTTGTTCCTCTAGTTTTATTAATTTAACCCGTATTACGATTCTCATTCCTACGGTTATAAACCGTAATGAAATCAAGTATACTGAGTAATGCATACGTAAAATGGAAGTAATTGAAGTAATCCTGTATTAAATTTAACTTTCCTCCTGTTCCTCTTAACTTCCTTATTATCTATTCATATTTATTCTCAGTTCAATGTCTTTCATAACTGCTAGTTAAATATCTGCTCTCTTTCATTGTCTATACCATTGTAGGTATTTTATTCTAGAATGAAAACTATATCGAAGACTTTGTCTCCCGACTAATTCATTAATTTTCTGACTTTTTTCAAGCTTCTGTTTGATATCCTTCTTTAGAAGAAATGCATAAATCCAGAATCTAAAAAAATAAAATAAACGTAACCATTCTTAACTCCAATACGAACATTGAATCACTATTTTATATGAATGACTAACGAATTCTTATCACTGTAAAATTCTTGTACGCTATCAACATGAAAAATTCGAATTCTCTTTCTTCGATTGAGACCCCACACTTTACATATATCCCATCCGTACACTATATATTATATGGGTATCTAGCTTTATACCTTCTGTATAATATACCCTTTATCTGCCTTCGCGTATATCTACATACATATGTATGCAGGTGCTCCAGGGTAGGTCTTCTGTCTTCCAAAGTATTTTAATCCATAAGGAAATAACATTTATGACAGACGAAACAAACGGAATAAGTCGAGCTATTATGAATATTATGAACCCACTTTTTTCAATGACAATATTCTCAACATAATGCATTCAATACGAGAGCCCGGAAAGACTTGCAACTGGATGGATGAAAATTTGTTATATACGCCTTGCACTCATTGAGACGGCCGAACTCGTTACAATTTCCATTCAAACATCAATTGTCCTGTGACACGTTTTATCATTTTCTGATCGACCTTACCTGCTGTAAATATTATTTTCTTATGAGTTCTAACATTCTTAAGAGTGCGTGCAACATTGCAATCAATCGGAAATAACATTCACAATTAAATCTACCACTTGCACCAAACAGATTTGTTCGAAATATGCATAGTACGTCATCAAATAAAACACGTACAAGTTTCGTTAAGGAATATCCTACTTAATTGCATAATCTTCTATATGGATCCACTCCACCAACAACAATTTCTCCAATCAATTTATTTTGCCAAATTAACACCGATGCATAGAGACAATAAATATACGACTATGTACTAAAAAGTAAGTAATTATATATAATACGAAATCTTAACTACTGTTGAGTATCTTCCGTCATTAATTGTTAATTCGTTTGTGTGTCTTAATTCGGATCCTGTAACTATTACGCGAACAAATCTTCTCCTAGTAAACCTATTGGACCATTTAATACAGCATTTTACCAGGTTTCTTGCAATTACCCTTGCACATCGATTGCAAGCATTTCATGAACTCTAATTTATTTTTGTTCACTGGCCTGGAAGTAACTGGCGGATAGAGAAAGATGGTTAAACTGATAGGAATAAAGGTACATATACATATATACTTATCGTGAAAGAGAGAGAAAGGAGATGAAGCGAATCGCAGCTAGGATCTTTTGTGCTGTTGCCTTTCTAGTCTTCGTCGCCCGTTACACGGAGCTTTGTAATTTTAATTATTTCATTAGCGGAAATCCTTCGAATATACAAAGGAGATGCAGAGTAGAAAGTAAGCTGCCGTTGTTTCTCTAACTCAAGGGAATACGTCGACGTCGTCGCCATTCTATATCGGTTCTATTTTTCTTGCAGAGGCATTTTCTTTCTTTGTCGGAACCTCCGTCCAACATTTCCCCCTTTTTATCGTCTGCTTTGTCGTTGCCTCAGCGACTTTATTCGCCCCAACCGTTAGTTCCCTTGGCATATTTTTTACTCCCAACCGGTTCGACGCGATACGTTGAAATACTAACAAGTTGCGTTGATAACTTTTCATAGTCGTAATTATCAGCTTAGCCAAACTCCAATAAAAATACTACAAATTTTCAACTGGATAATGATTGTTATCGCTGCTTATTTACTTGACAATGTACCGATAGACAAAACGGCGTTTCAAATTGTCATTTACACTTATACACGTATACCTTAGAATTTTAAGCTGCAATGCCGATACAATATATAAGCACCTGTGTCTTTCGAACCCATGATCTCCATGAGTTAAAATTGTATTTCAGGTCTCGTATCTCGCCCCATGATACCAAACAAATTTCTAAAACCTAATCGAAGCCTCACCTGATCGGTCACCGGTGCAATTTGAAGGTGTATCCACATTTTGTTTCACGTATTGCGGCAACTCTTTTTGTTTATTAAATTGGCCACCTTCGTGGTTTCTCCAACGCTTAACAATACTTTGATCGAAATACGCTCAACTTAGTACTCAACAATACGCTCAACAAAATACGCCCAATAATCTTTTACCGTTTGTTCGGTAACTTTTCGATTCGCAGGGGGTAAAAGTCTTGTTTGATTAAAAATATGCGGTCACGTGCGTTCTGATGTCCTCAACTTTGGAGAAACATCGTCTTATCAAGTTTGCCAAGACTTGATCGTCTGATCAAGTTTTAATCCCCTTGCAACCTCTTGTAGGTTTTAAGAGACGCGTGTCGTTTGCTAATAAAGCAGTGATGGCGAACCTTTTTAAGAAGCGGGTGAAATTTTGTTTTGCTTGTGAAATTTTTTTGTACTAGCTCGTGGGTCACTAAGTCAGTGGCGTCACTTGGGAATTTTGACATGCAAATGGATTGCTGCAAGACACCGGTGATTGCCGAACATCGTCGATGGCCCGCTTCTCGACGGTTGTTCCGATGCAGCGTTCGTCGCAAGAAGTCTTTTGTATCTACCGATCTAAATATACTATTCTCTTATTCTTAATTAATGCAGTGCCAACATTTATTTGTTCCCACACTCTCGAGATGTTTTTCGAGGATCTGCTTCATCTTTATCAATTGCGAAATTTGGTTGAAAAAACTGTTGTGTTGTGCATGCGCTGATTAATAGTCCCCTGACCAAACGCGTTGCTAACATTGCTGAACTCATATTATAAGATTGCACGAATTAGCTTTCTTTCCGTCATCTAACAACGATGAAACAGTTAACAGAAGAGGCAGAATACCAAACCGGTGTACTATACGAATGTGATATGATAAAACGTCACTTGAAAACCGCAGTTATTTTTATGTCAACCCAACTGTAATGATTTGGTGGATCGTACCTACCCCAATTCTTCAATTTGACGGCAGCGTTCGACTTGCAATATGTGGCCGAGCGGCGCCCTGATGCAGAATAATTCGTTTTCGTAAGAGTTGGCGGAACGATAGTTTTCCGAATAGTTTTACACTTCGGAGCCCACTTAAACGATATTACCCGTCAACATAAGAAGCCTACAAATATGGTTCTTGCGAAGAAAAGAAGAAGACGCGAAACGATTGGTCGTGACTTTAAGTGCTATCCTAATACTTAACATATGTGGAGCAACATTGTTTTCCTCCTGAATGTTTTTCATTACACACCACGGTGAATAATTGCCGCGATGAATCATACGGATGACAGGTGGCTGACGATTAACAAGGCGCTATTTATTAGACTCTGTAAATCCATGACGAAGCAGGACGATGTACCCCGATGATGCTTATCGTTGTGATACTGGCAGATGCGCGGCTGTCGCGATATTAGCCGGTAATAAACCACGACGTAGATAATCAAATACACGACACGTAACAAGGTCCAAGCACCTACCTCCGCGTACAACGGGGCGCGTGGTGCACCGGTAATTTAGGTACCATTGGTTTGGTCAATAGCCAATTCCCATTTGGCTTAGATCCAAGAGGTCAAACAAACCGGTCATGCCGCTACGAATGGTAAAGTTTAGAAATCCCTTGAGCTCAAACTTCGTTCTTTGGCCTTCGACAGCCTTTATTCCTGCCTGCTGCCCCTTCCTACGAACACTGAACCCATCCCTTCGTCAATGGGTCGCACCCTTTCACGTTGACTGTCACATTCGAGAGTTTTGCTTCGGTTCTTGTTTATTAACGAGCCACTTTTGTGCAACATGTAATTTATAGAATAAATTGTAAACATTTCTCTCCGAGAGACTATCATAAAGAATCACCAAATTTGGCGAGCATATTTTACTTTGAAAAGAAGCAGAGCTTCCGGCTTATATTGTGAAATTACATATTACAATATGTCTCCAGTTTTCAATAATTACAGATAGTGCTTGATAAGTTACGGGGGGGAAGAAAAATCGTATGGAATATCACGAAACTTATTCTTATTCACGCTCCTTCATTTGTATGTATACTTATATCAATTTAGCATTGAGAATTTGTGAACGCTACCGATGGAATATTTGAAGTTATTAGTTATCACAAGTTATCACGTCAGTTTTCTATACGCTAAATTAGTATCGAAATACTAATTTTGGATCTGTGAGAAATCAGAAGATTCGATGCTTGTGACAAATATTCTAATACAAAAAACCTACGTACATAATGAATCCTGGTTGAAATTGGTGGTGATTATTCGAATCAGAGTTTCAAGGCAGGTGTAATATCGATCTTGTTTCTCGCAACGGTTATCGGACAACTGTTATAAATGACCGAAAGCTCTAATTCCATCGATTGTACTACCTATTATGAAACGTGTCATACATCTACACAATACTGATTCTACACAACTCACCGCGGCTTCTTTATATGAATTACTACCACTAACGTTCAATCGCTTGGCATTGCTCTAATATTACTATTGCATGTGTTACCTGCGCGATCTATAAATACGAATCTATTAATCGTTTTATGTACTTATGTACATATACGTCAGCGGTAATACAACAATTATTGCTAATACTATTTTCTGTCACAGACTGTCACAATTAAGTCCGAGATTATTTCCGGCACATCGCATATGTCAAATGCAACGCTTGGACAAGCTTTGGAAAGTGCTGAAAGCCGGAAATCGGTTGCAGATCGATATAGTAACGGGTTATAGAACCGAATTAATTAAGTAAAGCTTCCCCTGATGGACAAATCGATATTTGAGTAAACCTTATTGAACCTTCTTGCACTTATTGTTAGCGTAAGTATATAACATTCATAGAGATTGGATTGTTTGATAAGTACCTACGTACAAATTTTCGTTAATGTAGAAACTTCGTGATTTCCAGGCGTACTTTTGTACCAATTAATCGATTGAATGTTCGGTTCAGTTATTAGCCAATTCAGGCTTTCGCAGAATTATTTTTGTTGGGCCAATTAGCCAAGCTTTTAAACGCTCTTATTCAAACGGGGAGCCCGTCTAGAGTCTGCCACACCATTTATGTAATAATTGCCCGTTCTGACGCGCGAAAATCATTTCCCAGACACTTTTTCAGTAGCATAACCTTCGGCGTAGAACGCCGAACAATGGAGAAATATTTCGGTCGGCCTCGGCAGTTTTCGGGCTGCGATTGACCTCGACAAGGAAAATACGTCGAAGATGCTTATTTCTGCTAACTCACTCAGCACTCCATTATTTTTAGATTGAAACGTTTCCGTCGCCATAACAATGGGAGACGTTTCGTAGAAACGATTAACGACGAATACAAAAAAAATAAAAACCGCATGAACTTATTGGCTACAATTAAGAATACGAAGCAATAATATTTTCTGAATTATTGAACTTAGGATAAGTTACACAGGATATTCTTACGCAGTACTATAATATTATCGGAATGAGTATAGTTTTTGTTCAGTGTACACCCGCGAAAGAAAACTCAATTATTATGAAGAACGATATACCAGACCTGTGATTTGTAATAAATTGCTTATAATTTAACTTTAATTGTATATTATATTTTAGAAACCTCTGTTAAATAAACTATTGTATAGCAATTACATATTATATTACTATTTTTACAGTATGTAGCTAATTTCTTCAGGCAGCAGTTACGCAATTTGAATTGTAACTGAATAAGTTAGAATAGATATTTTACTCTTCGAATAATATAATCATACAAAACGATAACTAAAATGTCAACTTTGCACACAAGGTTAATTAGAAAATTTAAAAAAATTAAAAAATTAATCGTAAAATTTTTCTTCCGAATGTAACGAACATTGTTGCAATAAATATTTCAGCGAAACCCTGCGGCCAATGTATAATGTATATCATTGAACATCACCGACTGCAAGTAGTTTCAATATGACGTATCTCTAGCACATATGAAGTCGGTTTACAAAGGTATTGTTAGACACTTTTACTGAACATTAAATAAAAAGGCTCGTTCGTCCAATTTTGCGACATTTAATTTTGATTTATGGCGTAAACTACAAAATATGATTTCTCATGGGAAGCCTACATTAACAGAATATATGACGCAAAGAATTATTGCTGATTGTGCATTAATCACACCACAGGACATGGGAATGGTTCACAGAACATTCATCAAACGACTTTAATTATGCATCGAAAGCAACGGCCATTCCTTTCAACACTTTTGGCTCCATTTTCTCATAAAAATGTTGCTGTATTTATCTGCTAGTCTTCTGTAACAAAATGGAACAGGTATACATATACAAATATACAGGATGAGTCAATAAGAACTATTATCTAAAATGACCTGTATGCAACCTATTGGTTGCATACAAAAAACATTTTAAATCACCTATCCTGCATTTAAAAGGATATATTCGAGGATATTAAGGTAACCTCATGCTTTTTCAAGACGTTGTATCCTATAAGAAGACGAATTCAGAAATCTATAATGATATAGTCTGGTACTTGTATCAGGTTGACCTTAAAGCTCAAAATTCCGGATCTAAATCCATTCAATTTCTTCGAATTGATCTAAAGCCAACACATTTCTTCGAGAAACCAAATTGCGTCCATCCCCCTGATACGAACCTTTAAATTCCCTTTAAATACAAGACAATTCATTAAAAATGTTTCTTGGTACAACCAATAGGTAACCAATAGGTAACCAATAGGTAATGTTGTAGGTAATAATTCTTTTACAGGGGCATTGGTATCATATGTCATACTGAAAAAAGTCAGTGTAAATTAGGACTGGCCAAAGTTGACCCCGTGCTTACATTTTCAAGGGGTGCATGAAAACTGAAATTCTAGTAACTATATAGTACTGCAGATGCGCAGATACAATCGTTAGCCCATATGTTCAGCTCAAGAAATATGCTATCGAGCAGAAAAGATTTACGTTTATTCGTCTATGTACATCGTGTCCTTCTAACAATTCGTTTCATTTTAAATAATATTGCCACATACGCATAAGGCGTTTCACAGAGGAGTTACGCTGACCGATTAAATTGTAAAACATATTTTGCTATATGAAACGGCATTCAAATATGTTTATTGAAAACTTTGAACGTTTTAGCCTCGGTTAACTGTATAATTAAGTATGGTACGTTTATTGAAAATGTTAATAAACTGTTAAACGATTTTACTGCTATACATAACGCAGGACGGGTGGGATATGAATTTTGTTTAATCGTTTCTAAAATATACTATGCAATCGTGGTACACCTGAGGAATTATTTCTTGACCAGAAAAGAAAATGAACTGCAACAGTTCCTCCAGCACATTCTTACTGCTAGTTCAATTCTAATGAGACGCGTTCCAACTAATTGAAGCGCCCATAAAGAAATTCAGCAACACAATTTTCTCCACAGATAGATTATATGTATAGAAATGAACTTGTTAATGTAACAATACTCTTAAGGAATTTTTCTTTCAGGATAAAAGAAGAGAAACAATTCAATCGCACCCTTGCGTTTGAACATAATCGAATTTTTCAAAGAAAAATTCAAATCATGCCGGTTCTTGGTAAATAACAAAAAAGAAAATGAGAGATAGGTGCCTCTCCTCTGCTATTAGTAGATTAATCGCAAAGAAACTTCAGCTCGTAACCATATTTCGTGCACCTCCTTCATGAGCCCATCCTCTTCCTTTTTTTCACTTTACTTCTATTCCCATTGGTCATACAGATCTTTTAGTTCTGGTGACGTAAGTCCTTAGCGACCCAGTTTTCAAACTGCTACAGAATATATTTGCAAGAGTTGTACTATCGACCGTTGGTACTTGTTCTCCTTTTCATCTTTGTTCTCTTCGTTTCCTGTCCCGTTGTCTCTAGGTTTCGAATCGCGAGACTCTACTGCACCGTAGACGTGCTATAATGCTCGACGGCATGTTCGGGGATCTAGCAAATGGAAAACCGGTCGCATTTGTACATCGTATCGATGCATCAAGTGTTTTTCGCGTTATATGAAAAGACACGACATGACTTTTGCAGTTAGATGTATGTATTTGGAACGGTGCGCCGGTCCATTCATCGAAACGAATGGACATATTGCGCAAAAAAGTCAAACGAGAAAATTAGGAGCCATTTGATAAGTACCTCGCACATCGCACCTAATGCATTTTTTCGTGTAATTAATTGCAAACATTCGTAACCTAAGAATTTATGATATCTTTTAGACTTAGGTAAGAAACGTAAAAATCGTCGTATCTTGGCACGGTGGAGGGATACTTTTCCTATTGAAAACATACCCGAATGAAAATTGGAAATGAACAAAACGAAAGTGACTTAGAAATGGTATTACTGCCAACGAATTTGGAAATGTAATCCGAAGCCACAAAGCTGAGAACATTTTTTAATGGAGGGAAAGGAAGAGCCATTATCAGACTCGAATTCATCTAATGGGGTCATAATGTATTATACATGGCTCGTAGAAAGGGAGAAAGCAAGCGCCTTCGCTCCTCATTTTGTAATTGTGTCGAAAATATAATTCTATATTCAATTTAAAGCACAGTCTTTTTAATAAATCATGGCAATCCCCGAAATTCGTTTGCTAAAAATTATATACACATAGGTAAACGTCCTCCGTAACAGAGTTTGTTAAGAGAGTTACCTAACAAAATCAATATTTATAAGTTGTGCCTTAGTTAATCATTAGGTTCAATTTTTCCTGAATAAGGCATTTTTGTTGGACAAAGTTGGTGACTTTTTTCAAGTAATTTTGCAACAATGTGAAGAAATGATAACTCAGTAATGCTAAGTCAGGTAATGCATAGTGTAAGTACAACATAATTTTCAAACTCAATTCTTCATTTTTTTTCACAGCCATGACGCTCATGACCACGTACGATCAGGCGTGGTAGTAGTCAGCGACATGACTACTGGTAAGGGCCAGGCACCGCGTTGGCTAAGGTGACTCAGAAGGGGCTAACGTCAGCCTTTCCCCCTAAACATC
This sequence comes from Nomada goodeniana, assembly GCA_963969485.1. NCBI lineage: Eukaryota > Metazoa > Arthropoda > Insecta > Hymenoptera > Apidae > Nomada > Nomada goodeniana. The sequence goes on from OZ018306.1 coordinate 9,265,550, forward strand.
ATAATATACATATATTGTAGCGGAATATCAATTGTATTCAGAATAGCTTTGGACGCGACGCATTCCATTGCTCTGTCGCACAAATTTCTTAATTTATTTATTTTTGTATACATAAAACGATAAAATGGTATCCTGTAGAAGGCGTAGAAACTTTCTATTCGATCCAATACCTAGAAATTGTGTGGCAAATATCGTAATAAATGTACCGAGTACTCAATTTCTTTCCGTAAAAAAAAGATACACTGTTAAACAAAAAAACATGATCGCCTTAACTTTATTTATAAGCAATGTATAAGAAAAATAGGGTTGCCATAGTCCTGACCACCTGAAGAGACACCTGTCTGCGAAGTCCCGAACCACTTGTAGGAGAGCCAAAGTAACAGAAAGAAACGAACAATCGACGTCGCTCCTTTCGTAATGGGGAAAAGTTAATGTGAGAAAAGTTCTCCACTATGCGTATCAGTCTGTTGATAGGTCTGATTTAAAGTTTACTTTTCATTTAAAGAAGTGGCCCATCGTATATGTATATTGCCCAAGGCTCCAGGGCGAAGAAATGGGGTGATCTTTTTGGCAAGGAAATGGAATAGGGAGAAGAAATGCCTTCGTCTCGTTTAGAGGAAGCAAGTTGTATTTAATTATGCTATGGATATATAAGGGGGCTGGTGACTCGAGTATACTCTAGAGACCGTTGCTAACTTTATAATGCACGGCGCAATGTCTCGGTAATGACTCAGCAACCAGCTGTCTGCTCGTGCCTTATTAAAGCACACACGCTATCGCCCGTAATATGATAAATATTAAATGCTGTATACACATAAAGGTAAAAAAATAATCCATCATACATTAGGCAATATGCAGCATAGCAGTATGCCTGTTAGCGATACATGCGTATTATCGTAATCATTTTCAATTGCAAAACATTTAAGCGATAAAGTCCATTCTAATAGATTACCTGCGGCTCGTTGCTCGTTAGTAATAGTGCAAATATCATTTGAGCACACAGCAGCCTTAACAAATTACTCGTCGATGCACTAACGAAGAAACTGCGACGAAATTTATTGAGTTACAGAAAGTCGGTTAGGGAAAGATGGGTGGTCTGTTAAACATAACACATTTAATATTGTACGATTAATATTGCATAATAGTGAATAATAGCTTTCAAGCGAAGGGGGTATAAATATTCAATTTAAATTCTCCGAAATAATTAACAATATGTAATACTAGCATACTAAAAATATGTATACCTATATTGAAGAATTCCTAGTTTATTGCAGTTACACAGAAAATATAGATTGCGTCTTTTACGTTACGATCAAATTACGAAACATACGTGAATCAATTTTCCAACGCTTTCCAAGAATTTGTTATGCTAGAATTTTGGGTAATGATATCGTTTAATAGTTTCTCTTTCATTGGGCACATTCTTTGTGTCAATTTAGAGCACAGTATTTCCCTCGCTATCGGGTACACACTTTGTACATAAAGGTACTACTTCATCTCGACGTTGCATAAGTTGCTGTAACTTTTAAATTCCGTAAGTTCGATTCGATGTAACAAAAGGCTATAGCCGGATAAGGGGATAAGATGTGTCCCTAAATCAAATTCGACTTGTTAGGTGTGATTCGATAGCTTATCAAGAAATACCAATTCATGGCCAAGCTTCAACCCTGTAACTCGACTGGGAGGGTGGATACAGCGAAAAAACGAAAATAGAGTGTTTGCTCAATACCTCCCAATTTAGCGCAATAAAAATGTCCCATTTTCACACTACCTACGTGTACCTAATAGAGTGGACAATATGAATTTGTCGAATTTTTATTAAAAATTATCAACGGCCAATGGAAAATAATATTTACTAATAAAACTACAAGGTTATTTATATCTTTGTTTGAAAAAGTTTGGGTTCCCAATTGCAAAGGGGTCTTCGGAAACCACTTTCACTGGACATTCGTTACTAGTTTTGACTTTCATTATTCTCCGATTAAAACTTGTCAGACCTCTGAAGATTGCATTGATATTATAATGAGGTTCAATTATTCTTATTCATACGTCGGTTTAAAATGCAATAAAGAAATACGATCCAATGAGCATTTAATTAATTAGTTTAATGTTTAACCGGTCAAGCACAGCGTCCATAGGACACGTCGACACCAAGTTTTTCATACGCGACCAACCGCCTCGCGTGACATAGACTAGACGGTCTGCTTATTTCTCCGCATTTCTTTATCCATTCAAAGCGAAGGAACCGCGGTCCATACGAGATATGGAGGTCATTCCTGTAAATAACATTGAAATACCTGTCTACATAATGAATCTGGGATCGGAACACGGAAAATGCATCTATCCGCACGGACAGAAAAGTGGATCTCGTTTAGCTCGTTAAGGGTGGGGGCGGGCGTTTCCCCTTTATCCGATCGAGCTCAAATTCACAGATTATTATTTTATTAATTGGAACTGTTCTGCGAAAAAAACAGAAAAGTTGAGAACAAAAGCCACCCTAGTGTTAACGTGCAACAAAATCCCATTCCTCGTCACTCATTTTCTTCCAATTACATCAGACAGATGGTGAATATTCTCTCCTAAATGTTGTCAGGTCGATGATATTCTGAAGCTATTTTCGAACTTCTGCCATTGGCTTAAAATAAGTATCACCCAGACACCGTTAGAGGGAGCAGAACGATTTCTCACCCCAAGGAGTAGACGATGTCCTTCGCCCCTTTTACGACACGTAGCTAGGTATAGTCATGCTGTACAATGACTTGTCTACCTCCCTGACCAATAATAATAATACATGGTCCTTTTCACTCAAGTTCATGGCTCAAACTGTCAGCTGGTTTTGCTGACGTTCTACACTAACAATATGACCAGAATCCAGCAAGTAGTAATACACTGGGTCTTTTATATATGCAGAAGCCGGCACTTAAAAAGAAAGGGACAAAAGAACCAGCTAGACAGGCGTGTACCAAGGCGTGTAGACGATCCTCGCAAACAAATTTTCCCTATAAACCAGAGACACATAAACCCTATACCCTATACAGTCGTATCGAATTTTGGATACCAATTTTTTGGCTGTGCTCGCCCAAACCCTGCGTTCTACTTTTCGCATTTTACCCAAGTGATTTAAGCGAACGCGGATTTTGAGTAACTGATTCGGCACAAAAACATTCAGTTGGATATTTGAAGATAGCACACCGGCAGGAAAAGGCTTAAAACAGAGAGACACTGGTGTTCGGAATTGAATGATTAATAATTTTTCGATGCAAGATCGCCGATACTTGAACTACTCTAACTGTGTGAGAAAATATCGTACAACAAACCGTCAGAGTTCATTTTGAAACGTAAAGTCTCTACCTTCACAGGCTTCAGTATTCATTTTCGGGTAGCAGGTGAAAAAGTGAAGATACTTTTTTCGAAAATGTTTCCTCGAGAAATTTTGTTCGTGACAGAAATCATCATAGATTTGAAGATAGCCTTCACTTTACAACGACAACAGAAAATCCGAGGCGCAATTTTTTCTGCAATTTTGCCGCGCGTTGGAAGAAAAGTGTGCCGTTGCGGTACTGTCACATAAAAACCCAAGGTACATCACAAGGCGGTTGCACGACCAGACTTGCATATATGTATTCAGTGTGTGTTTGACGTGTCCTTAGAGAAACCAGATTAATTTGTCCACTTAATATATTGTGAAAGTAATTAATATTTCATGCATTCGACGCATTTTGTTGCCGTGATAGAATTTTAGCCATTATCATTGTTCCGCGAAAATGAAATATCATGAACAACGAGAATCAGGTCAATTATATCTTCTATATCTACATATACATCCGAGCATTCAATGTTGAAAAATGGATTTAAGCAATAAACAATTAACGAGGATAGTGTCGAACAAATCTTGTTTCATTGATACTTATAATTTTCGGCCTTTTGTAACCGCCACTGCACTATTCATGAAATATTATAAATTCATCTACCGTAACGCAGCATAAATGTGTTTACATTGCGGAAAAATGTAAATTCACCTATGCGTTCTTGTGCAGCTAAGATATGATTGAAATTCATCGAAAATACCCAGGCGTACGCGGGCTTCCTCCGAGATAGTTCATAGTAGAAAACGACGTTTCTTGTTCAGCATACAAAGTGTTTTGTCATGCGTAACACAAAGCGCAATCCCAGACCAATATTTAAATCAAAATTTCATACCGGAGATTAATTTTTTTTCTTCTCAAATGCACATTCCGTCTGATATCTCGCGATACGTTTCCTTGTTTACAATTTTACATTAGAAAAATCTTTCAAAAACTTCTGTTTACATACAAATGCTGTACCAGTTTGAAGAATAACTTGTTATCGAATATTTGAAGAACTGAACGGTATAAATTACTTGCGCTTGTTCATGCCATGTTAGCTTAGTCACATCATTACCGTATAGCAATCACTTAATTGCAAATATCTTTTTTCATTCGTAAAAACGCTGATCTTATTAAACAAAGTCAAATATACATTTAAGCATTAAACGCATGCTGCACCACAAACTATTTCATATAAAAAAAAGTGCAAATTTTTGCAACGTCTTCTCATAAATTCGTATTTGAAAATTGTTTTCCTCTTGCAGGTAGTTCTCTTTCTAGCACAGAGATTTGGCACATAGGCCAAATTAAATTTCTCTAGCGGTACTTGCATATATACATATATGGATAGACTCATTCATCCGCTCCTTTTTAATATAATGTTGAAAAATAAACATTAATACATCATTGGCACACAAAAATAAAAACAGTTTCCACAAAAGAGTAAAATTCAAATACTACCGCATTCAAAAAATCTTTGAAAAAATTAGTTTTCAAACACTCTTACTTCTTCACAAAAATATAATACGTTCCTCCAATTCTATAATGTTTACTCAATGATAAAACAGTTACGAAGGTTTTTCGCGGTTGTCTCTTCACGCTTCGTTACAAGTTACTAATATCGTGTTCTGTTGTGCGTGATTCTTACTTTGATATCTCGAATTCGAGTTGGCAAATCTCTTTTTTATGTGTTGTGATGAATTTCTATTGGTGAAATTGCAAGGATGTTTGAGAGTGGAAATGCTTCTGATTGGCGTTGCAGGTGGTTCCGAGGTGTCTACTAATTTTTAAGGCCCCGACTCCTTTGGGGTCAACTCCGAATCGATCTAAGCGCCATTACAAAGAAACGGGCGTTAGTGCAAACAAAAAATTTGCAGATTCGACATTTGACGGGGTGACATCTAAAGTAATTATACAGAATTATAAACTGACGGTGTGACATCTAATGTCATTAGGCAGAATTATAAACGGAGAGTGGGAGGCCATAGTTGCCAAATCACATAATTTGGGGGTTCTATCGCACTGTTGCCACATCTGTTACAATCCTGGCCACCAGCAAAATGAATCGGCTCCAGCCGAGATTTTGATTCCCGCTAGCGTAAACATTGCTTCTGTCGCGCTTGAAACTTTTTTGTAGGTTCGATCCCCCTCGGACATATTTTCTTTACTTTATTTTTTTTTAATTCCTAACTATATGACAATGATCAATATTTGCTTACCAATATTTTAAAAACATTTTTTAAATATTTTAATTTAATATACATATGTAAATCTGAACTTACGAGGAAGACTCTCAACTGGTCGACGCGGATTTTAATGTGCTTTTGGAGGTTGATAATGCACAGGCTCCTGATGGTCTACGTAAAATATTAGGCGTAGTTATTCAGAAACTTTAAAGATATTAACAATTAAAGTTACATACCTTCTATGTGAGACCATATCTTCCATGAATAGAGAAGGATTCTCAAGAAAGTTGGTAGCCAAGTGACATGGTGTATGGCTTGTGCCGTAGAAGTCCCGGGTTCGATTTCCGGTTAATTGACTTTTTTTTAAATTTGTGGTTTCATTTTAGCGACACTGTGGACGTTTCTGAATGATAGTTGTCATACATGCAATTGATTTTTATCGACTCTGACGATAACCTGGCCAAATTAACTAAAATGTGCCATAAACGCCACAGACGGAGAATCATTGAACTATTCTCACGTCGCATGCGTGCAAATCGTAGAACCGTTTCACCGCTTTCCAGAAGTGATAGATTGTGAAAAATCGAATTTACGTGATTTTGTACTAGTAAAAGGAAGGCCGAAAGGGTGTTTAAGCAGTGAATAAACCATTAAATCGTTCAATATTGGCGAAATGTGAAGCGTGTCAAGATGCTGCAGCCATCTTGTTGCCTACATCGATGTCTGTCTCAAGCTTGCCAGTTTCATAAATAACGTTATCATGAACGAATGCTGAATTTATTGGCGTTCAAACGAATGACTCGGGCTGTGGTGAAGTCTACCCGTGTGTGGTGTACCCGTGAAAGTTTCATTAATGAAATTATAGAGAAGGAAAATCGAATCTATGAAATCGAGCCTCTCTCTCGCGCATGGTGTATACGTGCATTTGTGTGCATCCTTTGTTTGTGTGAGTGCCCGCACACAGTTCGTGTCGCATGGAGTCGGGGCCCTTAAGTGGAAGGCTGAGGGCAAAATAGACTTGAATGACCATGAGCCTAAGGTAATAAACATTTAATAATATCTTTAATAATAATAAATTTTCTTATGTCTTTTTTTCAACAGTTTCAGCTTCATCATTTTTATCTATGGCCCTTATACCGTTATACAATATACCTGTACATGTACTATGTACTGAACCGTTTCTCATATGACATCCACCTACCAACTTTTTGGTCGCTGTGTATTGTAATGACGAATGGCAAATGAATTAATTCAATAAGATCAGAAACAACATACTTATGCCATTATTAGGGATCTTTTCTGAAACAAGGGAAACGTTTCACGTGCGAAATTTAACAAGAATATTTTTTCCAAAATTCTTGTGAAGAATGTATAGGTGTTCTTGGAAATATAATAAACAGCCATATAATTCTCTATATAAAAAATAGTTTATGAAATTTGTATATTAACTTTTTTACTTGTGTTGTTGTTACGTGTGCGCTAACAATAAGCGATATAAATCATCCAAAATAAGTCACCCATAAAGCTATGTATAACATATTGTTAGATTATAATCCTTTATTAGGGCGATAGTGATACATTTGCTTTATTGTTGGGCACGTCTGCATTCATCCACTGATCAGTTCGCACTAGTGGTGGACAAATATCGATGGCGCTACCCTATGGATGGTTACTAATATCGAAAACTATCCATAGTACACTTTTACTATCGATAGTAATCGAAAACGTGGGTTGACATTCGTAATTCCGATAATTAAAAAATGAATGGTTATTTGATGATAGGCATTTGTTCTGTAACTGGCGATAAAGATAGTATTTTGTCATTAAAGACTGGCTTTCCGTGTGATCTTGCATACGAAAGAATCTGCAATTTAAAGAGTTTTATATCCTTCGTTCAGGATTGAACTGTATCTGCCCGCTTTCAGGAGTGCGCTCTCTTCATCTGCGCCGAGCGTTATTGGCTTGGCTGCCGGAGAGAGCGCTCTCCCTTGCATTACTTATGCATGTACTACATATACAGGAAGGCTTAAAACAAGGGGAACGTCAGGAAATGCGGGGTAGCTGGGGTGATTCTGAACCACTTTCCCATTCGCAGCAACGTTGTTTGCAGCTTCGTTTTTGAGTTATTAACGAAAAACACTGGCCAATTAGAGCGCCCGCAGAGCGCGCGCTCGAGTACGCGACACTCAACCGCGCTTGGTCGTGAACCAACGCAGTGACCCGAGCACGATTGGGAGGCGCATGCCCGAGCGCGCGCTTTACGGGCGTTCTGATTGGCCAGTGTTTTTCGTTAATAACTCAAAAACGAAGCTGCAAACAACCTTGCTGTGAACGGGAAAGTTGTTCAGAATCACCCCAGCTACCCCCCATTTCCCAATGTTCCCTGGGTTTTGAGCCACGCTGAATATATATCACATTCCATCAGTATCGATAACTATCGATTGTCGATGGTCCAACTATCGGAAATTATCGATCTTTCGCCATCACTAATTCGCACTGCTCCACCATACTGAGGATCCGCGTATGGTCAAGACGACATTTGACGATAGCAGCCCTATCGTTAATGACGCCCATATTTCCCACTATTTTACCATACATCTATGTGTATATGATTTGTAGTGTTTTTACATGTATTTCGTTACGTCTGCAATTCTTTCGGACTTAGTACAAAGGACTTTTCCGGGTCGTAAATCGCGTTTACACGCTCAAGATGACATTCGAAGAAATAAGGTTGGCTCACGCATGAAAACGTTTGATTAGAAGTCGCGTTGCTATGGCACAATGCGATATGTTTTCGTGTTACAGTCAAGCTACGATTTACTCTTACTTCACAATGTTGATTTACAAGTTTGCGATGTCGTTGTTCGTGTTATAATATCGTGTTGTTCGTGTTCGTGTTTCTTAAAGTTGCGTTACAGTCAATGCTTTACTACTACTGCGTGTTATTGTATAAGGTTCGTGATTTTTCTTCGAAACGTTTACATTTATGTGTGCGAGCCTTTTCGTGTGTTATGCTCTATTTCTGTTGGCAGATTTGTGAGGCTGTTTGAGCGTGGTATCGTCTCTGATTGGAGTGATATTTGTGTTAATATATTTAAATATAAACAATATGGTTCAGTACCACGGCCGATTTCAGCCAGCATCTCGCTTCACGATTCGTGTTCCTTACATTATGGTTCTGCAGGGTTGGATTCCACCTGAGAATGTAAATCCAAATGAAGTGAAATTATTTTTCCCCATAACCCTACTGTCGAAATAGCCACTAATGACCCTGGCAATCGATACGACTCCAAAAACCCAATTTAAAAAGGAAAACATGGTTCAGTACAATCAATTCAAATCGAGCTCGACGAAGATTTCAGCTAAAATTATTTTAACGTACATTGCTTGATGGGCGAATAAATTCTAAATTCCTTGGCTCGTGAAGTCCGGACATTGACTTCCTGCCAAGAAATTGCACGCTGATTGGCAGACGCACGAAATTCTATTTTTCCAATCAGTTTGCTTAATCACGATCGCCGTCGCCCCTTCAAAGAGCCCTTATCGAGGTTTTACCTAAAACGAAAGGGGAGATGTCTGGAGTGCGCGTGAAGTCTTGGAAGAATTTGGCAAGGATGCAGAATTCCTTCCAGGTCTTAGGAAATCTATTTCCGGCATCGTTACAAAATATTATTGACAAACCTATTCAAAATTCCAGATTTATCACGCGATCGTATCTATCAAGGCCGACCAAATGGGATGGTACATTTTTTTAAATAGGATAGGAACAATATGTACAAATTTGACTTGCAATGAATTCGTCCTTTAATGTCATTAAAATTTCGTACAAAATTTTCTTTCTATCCCTGAAACTCTTAATACTAAGAACAAGATTTTCATAGCCTATTTTACATGGGACACTGTACATTCACGTCTTCACTCGAAAATAGCCGCTTATTCCCAATTGCGTCATAAACTATGCCAACGAACTCATTTCGCTTTGTTCCGATGAATGGAACAGCCCTATAATGCCTTTGCCTCTTAATTAAGGGGGATTGAGACGGGTTCAGTGAACCGAATGAAAAATGTTCTCCGCTATCTACAGAAGTTATACGACGAAACGGGTATTTTAAGAGAAAAATATCTTTGCACGTGATGAGTAACGTACTGTATGTACTACTAATTTTACATTTTATACTCACTTAAATTCACAGCGTGATTTGGATTTATGTACTTACGTTTGTATAACCAAAATAGGTTTTTGTCCTGAATGTATAAATAAACTCTATATAGCCTGTCTTTGTACAGTAGAACCTCGATAACTCGAACCTAGGTAAGTCAAAAACCGCCATAGGACGAAAATTTTTTTAATTCCTTCCCCTCCGTTGAAAAAACCTCTACAAGTCGAAATAAAACTTACTTTCACTCGAATTATTTGACACGTGTTTGACCAGGTGCAGTACTTTACCTGTGTAACTCGAATTTAAAATAACCGAACCTCTACAGCTCGAAGTATAGAACTTTGTGTCAGAAATCATTCAACCGTTGGGATTGTCTCAAAACATAAAATGACCACGTGCACATCCATGGAAGATAAACAATGCGTTAATACATTAATTCGGAGTAAAATTACGGACATCTTGAATAATAAGAAGTAGGTACATATAACAACCTAACTTTCGTCTTCCGATTGCGCTTATATGTGTGTTAGAAATTGTACTTTAAGAGTATGCAAGGTAGATCTTTCCCGGACAGTTCTGGGGTAAAGACTGAGCGGTCAATCACAGTTCATTTACCAAAAGGCATAACCTTCCCCACTCCATGGCCAGATCCTCCAGGAGCAGAGTCCCTATACCTTGGTAATACGGCGACAGGCCGATTGCCATATTTGGTCTTTCACTCCACATTCAAATAAACACTCCTTCGACACCAGATGGTTGGAAGACCCAATGCGGTCGCCAGCCATCGTCGGCCAACAGGATGTTCAGTCTCATTCATTCATTCTTAAAAACCTCTTGTAAACAGTCAATCCTTGGACATTCGATAGTTGAATAGCGTCGGGCCACCAGCCATCGTCTGTCGTCCAGATTGCCCATTTCTAAGACACTCTCCAACCATACGCAGGCTAAGCCCCTATCATAAATTCTTCCCCGAATGAATAGCACTTCGCCACTCGATCCTTTTCTTTTCGTTAAAAATGCGGTGTCGCTAACATGTGTATCCAACAAATATCTAATTCATGCTAAAAAATGTATTTCTCCTTCCTCGAAGTTTGTCCCTTACATCATGCAGTAAATCACGAACAATACAAGGTATTTCTAATGCACACATGACATAAAGAGTTTATTGTATGTATGTTTACGAATTACGAATAATATCCTTTACGAATATGCGCCATGATTTGATCTTCATTCTGTGTAATATACAGCAATAGCAGTAACGAAACCGTAAAAAACTATTACGTATTTGAAGGTTCGCGAACATGTTAAAATTGAATCAAAATATTTCGCGATGCATGCTTTTCAGGACTCTTTTAAAATTTGTTTCTATGTTAAACAAACGATACTCAAAAATTACTATCAGTATGTATTTGTGGAAAAAAACATTTCGAACACAAAGAATAGAATAATTTCATTGATAATATAAGTATCTGTGGGGGCACTTACCACATACACCGCTAGGGGATGAGCACGACTATCCGGCTCCCGAAGGTGGTTGCATAGGTCCGCGCGACTATATATATAACGCCCGACCATTCCCTACTATCCCTGTGTCTAAGGCAGGGCCTGCTAGTACGCCTTACTGATGAGTCCGCTAGCAGGCCTAGGACGAAACGCAACCTTTCTCCCCTTCCTCTTTCTTTTCCCGTCGTACCTCCTTCCACCATCAATACGACCGACCATCTCTGACACCGACGCCCCACATATCAATTCGCTTATCGTATATGTTAGGGGGCGTAACTCCCCTGGATATTTGCACAAAGGTGCCGTCTATATTTTGCTCGAAGGACCACCCAAGTTGTACGGCTTGGGACCGTGATAATAATAATTACTTGTGACACGGGTTGATACAATATCTAACTATTTTATTGTATCGTTCTGTTACAGATATGGTGTAGGTGTAGTTGTTCGTTGTCAGTACTTGGACTGACTTCTATCTATTCTATTCTATAGTTTCTGTTATTGTGTTGTTACTGTCTATACTTTCTATACTGTACTGTCTCCTCTTACTGTCTGTTTGTTTCGATACTGCTTGTTTCTATGCTGTTCTAATCTATACTGTCCTATAGTGTCTAATAATCTGTACTGTCTAATCTATTCTGTCTTATACTATACTGTAGTGTCTAATAATCTGTACTGTCTAAATCTATTCTGTCTGTCTAAACTATTCTGTCTAAATTCTCCAAGTTCCTCTGGTTTTAAGACATCGTGTTCTCCCCTTCCATTACGCCCTTGACGTGATATTCTTTAGGAAGGGGCACGGTGATTTTCCACAGCGGAACTTGGGGGTGGGCTACGCACTGGCGGTGCTTGGGGTATTTCCCATGCCTTGCCAGGTGGCGAGTCGCTGCCGTGGACACCCGAAGGTATCGAGGCCGAGGCATGCCTTGGTGCAGCGATGTTTATGGCAGGGTCTTCTTTAAGGCCTAATTACATGTGCCCTTTGCACATCTGCAGAAAAACTAGACAGTCACGTACTCCGTGACTGTCGTTAATTGCTCTGCCATAAATCTTGCCTTCTCGCACCTTAACAGTATAAGTACGCTAAATTTCACATATTTCAGATAAGACACCATTCCCAAAACCTACTGTAACGTATGCATAGTAGCACGTAACTGGAACAATTACGATTGCTCCGTATATATATAAGTACCAATTTTTGTGAAGAATATTTCAGGGAGTGCACGATTTAACGTAATTAGTTTGTAATTGGATGCGTAGAAAACATACGGAGGTCAAGTTCATTTTTTCATAAATTCATAATGAATTCATAATGAATTCTATATGTTTCATTATGTCGAGCGATTCTACCCGTAATGTTTGATAAAAATGTATTAACCTGTTCATATAAAAAGATTGAAGGACGATATTAGTTCAGATATTAGTTCACGAGAAATTGTACCTTCAATTCTCGAAGTGGCATAACTGGAAGCACTGCAATAATGCACTTCGTGCAAAGAAATCTATGTAAATAATGAATGGACTGTATTGATTTGGCGTAGTGTGTACATATTTCGGAAGAATACAGTCGAATTTTCAAAGTGTGAAAGAATACATTGTGTGTATTGGGGCGAGTACGAACGCGACCACTGTACGAATGTATAATATGAGTGCATGATGTACTAGTAGCTTGTTGAAAGGAAAGGATGTACTGTTAGAGTGGTTTCGTGGTACTAACAATAAGACCGACCTGTTGCTACTTTTTAGTACTGCCCTGCATAAGATTGCTGCAGTATGTATTTAAAAGGCTGCATTTGTCTTTTGATTGGTGTCCACTACGTAGTGGTGGGTAAGTACATGCCTACAGTTTTTACTAAATTTAAGTGGCCACATAGGGTGGCGGAAAAAAAAATTTTTTGCACACTTTCCAAAATCAGGTGTTATTGAAAATAGATTTGCAAAAGGTTTGTCTGATTTCATTCCAAAATCAGGTGTTATTGAAAATAGATTTGCAAAAGAGTTTGTCTGATTTCATAAAACGTAGCAAGTTTGTTTCGGGACCGTTTGAATTAGGCCAGGCCTATTTCTCTATTTCTGTCACTTACTCATTGGCAGTTACTTGCCTAGTCATTTCTACCCAGCAAGAGTTTTTGGAAGAAGGGGAAGGTATTCTCTATGGACCAGGCGTGGCAGATTCTTTGTAAGTAGAAATTTTCTCACCGAGAATTGTTATGTTGCGTATAGAGAATATTTCTCATACGCTGCTCCGAAAATTTCGTTCGAGCTTGCGTAAGAAGGGAAGACGCCCAAGGATGCCTGTCGCAATCGTATACAAATAATAGGGGACCTAGCGCCGACTAGCTGCATCGTGACCGATTAGGTGCAGGCTCCAAAGTTTTACCTTATATGGAAACCTCTAATGCTTCCCCCGTGCATTCTTGGGTCTATATAAACACTTTCATTTCAATCATCTTCGGTTCTGAGCCATACAGTTATGCGCAGAGTCACGACGTGTCACGCTCTGCAAAGTGATTACACTCAGTGTGATTGGGCTTAGGGCACCATTCAGATCACAAGTTAAGCCGTCAGAATCGGCGAGTCCGGTCGAAATTCTTTCGGTATACACCAGTAACCATTCTCAGACCCCGTTTCGTCAGTGCAACGCCGTGCAGACATAGGTAATAACTTACTCATAATACAATTATATCGCGACAATTACATCTGTACCACCAGTGGTTCGCAATATATGTACATAAACTGTTTACCATTAAATCGAATAGACTCGCCAGAACCTATCTTTACTCCGTAATCCTTCCTATTGATAGTAACGTTCCTACAGATACAACTTATCCGCCTGAGTTGTATCAAACTTTAATTTAGAGTTACGAGACAAACTAACATTTCCTGCGACTCCCTGATTTCGCATCAGGTTCGTTCGCACGTTTACCAATCTCCGAACAGCTCCCCGGCTTCGCGCTGGGTTCATCCACGACATTTCACCTTCCTGCGGCTCTCGGGTTTCGCAGCAGGTTTGTCCGCGCACCTCGCTAACAAATTCTCAACCATGTTCCTTGGGTAATATCAATCTCGTCGGCCTAGGCGTTGCCCACAGTCCCGGCTCGTAACAGTCCGTAACATTAAACGCGTTTAATGTTTTGCTGTGTTTTAGAACATGGTAACCATGGTACCCTAAATTCTAGTGAACCGATCGGGACCATCTTGCGAATACATCTTCAGCAGATGTGTGGCTATGGTCTCTGGCAGAATTATGTCAAAATGTTTGTCCGTTTTAGTTTTACAGCCCAAAAAGGACGGGAAAAAACAAAAAATCGATTTTAAATTGCTGCCATTTTAAGAAATTGTAACATTTCTACCCAAATCTACTAACTGCGATAACCAGAGCCAAATAATTTCAGAATTTCTTGGTTTTTTGTAGTTTCGATGACTAGAACGTGCCGTCAGCGCCGTCAGCGCCGCGGCCACCGAGATGGCGAAAAGGTCGGCCACCACGAACGCGCAACACATCGAGGAGGAGAACCTCCGACTGGCTGACCTCGAGTTGGCGCTTGCTGCGGCGAAGGCGGTCCCTGCAGCAGCAGCGACGGCAGAAAGTACCGGAGCCGTCCGCAAGGCGAAGGAGAGTGGGGAGAAGGCGAGGACTGCCCGCCCCTCCTCCGCCGCGAGTGCCCCGGTCATCACCGAGGAGCGTCTGGGGGCACTCTTTGACGCCTTCATGGGGCGGGTGGAGAGGCGGCTCGTCTCCCTCAGGAAGGAGCTTTCAGCGAGCGGACGGGGAGAGCTTGCCGGACCCGCTGCGGCACGGCGACGGGAGTTGCCTCCCGCACCGACGCCGGCCCCCTCCCCCGTCCCCGTCCCACAGACGCAGAAGAGCGGGGACACCTGGGCCGTCGTGGCCGGCCGAAAGGCAAAGAGGGCCGAGGTGAGGGGGCAGCGACAGCCGCAGCAGCAGCAGCAGACGACGAAGGACAAGAAGAAGGGAGCCAAGGCCGCCCCTCCCAAGGTCCAGCAAAGGAGGCCTCCGCGCACAGCTGCCGTCGCACTAACCATCAGGGAAGGGGCGAAGGTCACGTACGCGGAGGCGATGAGCTCCGCCAGCAAGATAGATCTGGCGGAGCTGAACATCGCGGAGCTGCGACCCAAAAGGGCGGCCACTGGAGGGCTCCTCCTCGAAATCCCGGGGCCAGAGGGGGCCGCCAAGGCAGGGGCCCTGGCCCAAAAAATGCGGGAAATCTTGAGCGCGGAAGTCACGGGTCACCGTGTCGCGCCCCGTGAAAATGGGCGAGCTCAGGGTCAGGGACCTGGTGGCGCCCACCACAACCAGCGACGTGGCCGCGGCCATCGCGACGGCCGGAGGATGTGGCCCGGCGGAGGTGAAGACCGGGGAGATACGGTCGTCTCCGCTGGGCCTGGGCACCGCCTGGGTGAGGTGCCCGCTGGCGGCTGCGCAGAAGGTCGCGGCGGCCAAAAGGATCAGGGTTGGTTGGACTATGGCCCGGGTGAAGGCGCTGGCGGACCGCCCGCTGCAGTGCTTCTGCTGCCTGGGGACGGGACACGTCAGGCAGCGGTGCACCAGCGCTGTGGACCGCAGCGGGCGCTGCCATAACTGCGGGAGCCCCGAGCACAGGGTGGCGCAATGCAGCAGCCCGCCGAAATGCCCCCTATGCTCAGACCTGTGTGGTAGACCCTCGGGGCACAGGATGGGGACGAAGGAGGCAGCAGGGAGCCCGAGGGACGACGACGACCCAACTGGCCCCCAAACTGGCCGCCCTGAGTCTGGCGGGACAGAAGACAGCGGGGGCGGCAGCATCGGTGGCCCCTGCCCCCGACAGGAAGGAAGAGGAGGCGACGATGCCACCACCGGCGACCCGAGCCGCGACGAGGAAGAAGAGGCCCGTGGAGGAAGGGGCCATGGATCAGAGCCAGTGAGGGGGCCATGGCCCTGCTGATCCAGGCCAACCTAAACCACTCGGCCGGTGCGCATGGCATGCTTGTCCAGCACATGGTCCCGTGGGGTGCCGGGTTGGCGGTCGCTGCCGAGCCATATAGGATCCCGGATCACCCAAACTGGGTGGGCAACCCGGGTGGCTCGGTAGCGATAATCCTCGGGGGGGGGGGGGCTGCGGCGCCTCTGCCGTTCTCACTGCTGGAGAGCGGCGACGGCTACGTCGCGGCACAGTGGGGTGACGTGCTAGTGGTGGGGGTCTGTGCACCGCCTAGCTGGGACCTCGGGCCCTTCGGCGACTTTCTGTACAGGGTAGCGAGATGCGTCTCGCGGTATCGGCCCCGTCCAGCTATTGTCCTGGGGGATTTCAACTCCAAATCCCAGGCCTGGGGTTCCCCCGGGACGGACCTGAGGGGCGTGGCGGTGCTGGACTGGGCGGCCGACTACGACCTCCGATTGCTGAATCGGGGTCCGACAGCACCTACGTTCGCTACCAGGGGGAGTCCATCGTCGACCTAACGTGGGCTTCCTCCTCGGTGGTGAGTCGCGTGGGTGGCTGGAGGGTGGCGCAGGAGGTGTAAACTCTTAGTGACCACCTCTATATTCTGATGGAGGTGCGCGCCACCCGGGGCCGGGGGCCGCCGGGAAGGGGTCGGAGGGGCGGGGGTAATGGGTCCCCTGACATTGTCCCCTCACGCGGGAAGAGGTGGGCGCTGAAGCGCCTAGGCGAGGACGCCCTGATAGCGTCGTCCCTCGCCGTGGCCTGGCCCGAGATCCCGGCTGGGCCGGTCGTGGACGTCGAGGAGAAGGCGGCGCGGCTCCAGAGGGGTATGACGGCTATATGCGACGTTGCCATGCCCCAGTCCCGCCCGCCGAATCGACGGGCAACGTACTGGTGGTCCCGGGAGATAGCGCGCATGCGCCACACCTGCACGCGCGCCCGGCGACTGCTACAGAGGGCCCGTCGCGACCTGGCGAGGGAGCGACAGCTGTACGAGGGCTACCGGGAGCAAGTGGTGGCCCTGCAGCTGGCCATCAGGAGGGCGAAGGCCGACGCCTGGTCGGAACTCCTCCAAGGCCCGGATCGTGACCCCTGGGGGCGCCCGTACAGGACGGTGATGGGCAACATTCGTCCATGGGCGCCCCCCGTGACGAAGACGCTGGACCACGAGTTCCTAGACAGGGTGGTGAACACCCTTTTCCCCCCAGACGAGGGGGGGGGGACCGGCACCGGAGCTCGGGCCATGGCTATGGCCCTGCGCGTCCTTGGGCCCCACCTCAGACGCCTGTTCGACGCGTGCCTGAGGACGGGGCGAGTCCCGTCCAGCTGGAAGAGGGGGAGGATGGTCATAAGGAAGATTGGAAAGCCCGCAGATTCGCCCTCGGCATACCGGCCGATCTGTCTCCTCGACGAGGTGGGGAAGCTGTTCGAGAGGGTGGTGGCTTCCCACCTCTCGGGGCACCTGCCCCGGGTGGGTCCCGACCTGGCCGAGTCCCAGTACGGATTCAGGAGGGACGTTCGACGGTCGACGCTGTCGGCCGGATGAGGTCCCTCTCGGACTCGGCCACGTCCCGGGGGGGGGGGCGTTGGCGGTGAGTTTAGATATCACCAACGCCTTTAACTTTCTCCCCTGGGGCAGAATAGGGGGGGCACTAGAACACCACGGAGTGCTCCTCTACATGAAAAGGGTCTTGAGGGACTACCTGAGGGACAAGTGGGTGGAATACCCGGGCAGAGGAGGTCGGGTGTGCACGAGGGCGGTGGATCGCGGTGTCCTGCAGGGGTCGGTCCTGGGTCCCATCCTGTGGGACATCGGATACGATCCTGTGCTGCGGGCTTCCCTCCCGACTGGCGTCACACTGACGTGTTACGCTGACGACACGCTGTTGGTGGCCGTCGGGAGGGAATGGAGGAGGACCATCCGGCTGGCCGAGATGGGGCTGGCCCCCGTCGTCGACGGAATCCGGGGCCTGGAGCTGCAGATCTCCCTGCAGAAAACCGAGGCCATACACGAAAAGCGGTGGCGTGGCCGAGGGTGCGGTGGTGTTCCCCCTTGCACCCCTCGGAATGGCGCCATCGCTGGCAAGCAGACCGGCGGCCCGCCGGGAGGTGGAACACGTTTCCCTCCCTGGGCACGGACCGTCGGAGAGCCGTGAACGGCTCGGGTGACCCGAGCCGCCCTGATCAACGGCCTGGAGGAGGGCCGCGTCGGGTGTTACCCGCGGCGCGGCGGAGAACTAGGAAAGGGGGGTCCATCTGACCCCCCCGAGGACTGGGACTGCGACAGCCAGAGCGTGGGGAGGCACCGGATGTAATCTCCGGAGTTCCCGGGGCCTCCACAACAAGCGCAGAGGAGAGGTAAACGAGGTGGTTGTAGTCGGTAAAAATCCGACACTACCTCCTGCTCGTCCCCAGGGTAGGAGGTGTCTTTTGAAGATTTCCACCTCGTAAAAAAAAAAAAAAAAAATGGTTCCCGACCGAATCCCTCTGTGCGCTGCAACGTCATCGTTCCTTTATATTTGTAGGAACTGAATAAAAATGAAGAGCAGTCATCGGAATCGACCCGAGATATTCTGGTGGTAGGCACTGATCAGTCCATCTACGCCACGGCCCCTTCGTAATATACGCTGTTCCTATGTTCCTCCCATAATTCTTTCGTGGAGGCGCCACAATCCCCACATTTTTTAATTTAACAAAATATTTACTTAGTGTTCAAGATATATTAAAAACACACTAAAAAGTTCAGTATAAAAATCTTTCTCTGAGGCTTTAAAAAAATTCATACAGGCAAATTTTATTAGTAGGTTTCTGTTAAAAGTAGTGGCTAATTAGTCCGCTCGCAGTATGAAGTGTTTTACGACTTAACAGTAGTAAGTCAGACGAAAATTGCTACAGATAAAAGCCCCATAATTGTATCCCCAGTGTATTATTCGATTTATTGTATTTCTCTATTTTTGAATATTTTGTACTTTTCGGAATTTCAAGCTCATCTTCCATTTTTTGAACAGAAGCAATATTGTTTTCACGATGAACTTTATGGATAATAGTAAAACCAATTCGATCGTGTGTATTACGATGATCATTGGGAAAAACATTTTGCCAATTAACGTACACAAAACTAGTTCCTCAGATATTTCACCGTTGGAGAACCTTGACCATAGTGTAAACAAAAGATTACCGGTCATCTAGATGCTCCGATAATCTTTTGTGTCATATTGTCGAGATTACTTACATAAAAAGCATAAGGTTATCAGACCGTCTACAGATCGGAAAACTTTTCGGTACTCTTTTGACCTTATATGGCCACGAATGTGATTATATTGCATTAGAGTAAATGCGCCTCGACTAGTAGCGTGATCACCCTGTATACATACAGTGGCGGACATAGACTTACGAACATACGAATATGTGGTCACAGAAGAACAGGGGCCAAAAGTTGTATTCACTGATAAAATAATTATTCATATGTTCGTAAGTCAATGCCCGCCACTGTACATGTACATATATGTATACAATCGATATGAGTAGTTAATCCTATCATCGACTCACCGATGTTATTAAAATCTCCATAAAGATCTATTTTAAGAAATGAATGTGAAAGTAGAAACTTGAATGCTCAAGTAGGTATTCAATTAAATGTGCTTGAGGATTTTGAAGTGATTGCAAATATCGTGTAGCGTAGGCGTCCTCCTCGGAATCCTCGGAAAGGATTGGCGGGGAAGCACGTTCTCTAGTATGCTTCGAAATCGGTCGGATCGCAGCCTGAACCGAGCTAGGAAGCAATCTCGCGAGACGACAGGATCGCACGAGTCGTTAACGAATTTCGTTAACGACATTCGTGCGTTCGAGCGAAATGAGGCTGGGTAGTTTAATCGAACGATCTCCTTTCGGATGTTTTTCTTTTCTGCTCCCATTTTCCTCCGTCAAAATGAAAATCGAATGAATCGACCGATGGTGTCCACGTTCGTTCATTTTGACGATTGCTCTTCAGCTTCTGATTACTTAATGGACTAACCTTTCTTGGCGCGAAGCAATTAGTAAGAGGAAAGGGTTGAAACGTCTCGATCCTGTAACTCATTATTGCTAAAAACATCTTTTAGATCTTTTTTCCTTTTTTCGTAGAACGAAATTTGTTCAATTATATTATGACACTACGTTGTATCTATCGCAAGTTGTCCAGAAATAAATTGGGGCTTTCAGGAATGGGGTTTACTACGTACCAAGATTTCTTGCTTGCCAAATTTCTCTCAACTAGTCAGAGGTACGTACGTTCCCAAACTGATGTACGTGGATGATCTTCAACAAATGTCCTCAATTTATAGTCCTCAAAGGTAGAAGACTGTCCGCAACCTTCTTTCTCTTGCACACTGGATAACCGTGTCTTAACCCTTTAAGTTAACATTTATTATACGGCTATGTGGAAGATACATGCTCGCTTAAAGTGAGGCATATAAAGAGATGTCCAGAGTGATTATACTCACCCTTCTACGCAATTGTTCAGGGTTCCAGCAACTAGTACATTAAGATTACTCATACGTGCCCTTGCGGGCCATTTACTTTATTAAGAAAATTGATATGTGTAGTGGCTGTGATCTGGTGAAAATATGGAAATTGCCAATGCGGAAAAATACTCTTGCTTACTTACTTGCTTCACTTACACTAATATCGTAGATGCTACTATATGTCTAGCTCTTAACGCCATCTACTGTATCCATACTGCGTAAGAACTTCATATTCTACGATACGATCAGTTCAGGCGACTAGGCCCACGTGTTCTGTTTTCATAAATAGTACATATGCGAAGATAATGGAAGAAGTGGAAGTTGTACCATTTTTTGTGCACAATAAAGCAGCTCGAAGAAGTTTGTCTGCATGTGCAAGATCTTTGTAATAACCACACACGTGAGATTTTTATGAAGTGCAATGGGCATAGTCCTGATCAGTGACAGAATTTTTTCAGCTGCCTTGTTTAATACGTCATGTAATGTTACTAACTTGATATGGAGTTACAAAGTCTTCAAACTGTTTTCCTCGTATCTACTTTTTTATGACGCAGATCCCCATCGTGGATCGTAGAATTGCTCTAAACCGCCTCTTCGATTTGATAGAAAAATATGATTGAAAAAGAAGAAAGAATTCATATAAAACTCATTTTAAAAAGATTAATACCTTTTCCCTTTTCATTTTTATCATAAACCGACCATTTATGAGAGAAAAGCTAAGGACAAATAGCCTGAACACCCCGTATACGCAAAGCACCTATGTATTTTACGCCATATCATCCATATAAATCAAAACCTAGTTGCTGTACAGCCTCCCTAAAATGTTCTGTATACAAACATGACAGCCCTTGGAATATAAGGCCCTCAAGAAATTTAAACGTGCAAATAGCACTAACAAAGGACCAACCCGAAGTGTCAATTACCGAATTTTAGAGAAATTTTGAACTACGATAGGAATGAAAAAAATATTTGATTTAATGAAAATAGAAAATACCACGTGTACTACTTGACATAATATTCCTGACTATACCATTGACCTGCGCTACTTAAAAATGTAGTTCTGGGCACATTAGTTACCTATCAGTATAACACTTAAACGTAATATTTAACATTTATCATCATGATAATTAAGAACGTAAATAATATATTCGGCATTTAGGAAGTCTCTATGTTTAGTGCGAAATGAAAAACTTAATTATCGTGCGATTATTATCGTATAGACCTTACTAAACTAATATTTTTCACAAAATTAAACGTTGAGCGGTTTTTTTCATGTATTCAGCAAATTCATCTGCAAGAATTGCCACTTTATTTTCTTGGTATACCGAACTCTGATGTACGAGGAGATTAATAACGATTACTTGAATGGTTACTTTGCTAATGGATCGTCATATCGGATCGAAATTTGTCATACGGATCGAAATTTGGTAATCAAGGGTTTTTGAGGTTGCTGATAATGAATCTGATACCAAAAAATAAAAATTCAAAATGGCGGACAAAAACAACATATAAGAGTAACGAAATAAATATAAATACAATATAAATAAAACATAAATACAATAAAAATATGACATAATCTGTTTATTACATGCAACTCGCCGGGTAATATGCGAAATAGCCGAATTAGCAGACTTTTTTGATCGGAGTAAATGTTCACAAATGTACAGAATTTTAGCAAACCCGATAACTTTATGATTCTATTCTAGTCTCTCTATCGCCCGGACAGTAAAACGACTTCCATTTACTATTTTAGTAATTTTAGCCACTATATGGCTTTTTACTATTAAATTATACCATCCATACGTAAATATAATATCACCTTTCTTTCTTCAATTGTATTTTTGTTTAGTTTTGTAGCCATTCTTACTCTATTCTAATTCTTTGCATTTTAACTATTCAAATGTTTAGTATAAATTACCAAGCATTATAACGAATCACTAACAGGGAATCCCCTACCATCTCTTCCAAATGCCGCTCCAAACGCCTAATAGCTACGCGGGCCCACGGCACCAAAAATACGACGGGCGTCTACTTGCTAAAACTCGGATAGATTGAGAAAATGCAGGCAGATGCAGCTAAAGTTTGTATTATCCCCTTCGTGAATGGCTAAGCTTTCATGTGGGACAAATTTCAAGTTGAACAAATTTAAACATTTTTTTAAAACCCTACTCAAAGTTTCAGTTGTAATAAATTATACACTGTTCGTACATGGATTTAAAAATGCTTACAGCGAGATTAAATACCTTAAATACACTTATTGACGTGTATAAAATCATCCTTTAAACTTTCATTCTGATATTCTATAACGGTTATCTAAAGCGTTTAATTTTGCATCCAACTTTACAATTTGACTTCAGAACTCTATATCTCGTGGCACAAGTATGTAAAACGAATAATATTTTAGATTTTGAACCTTCGAAGGGTTGTCAATTTGTTGGGAAAAATTTTTTCAAAATGTTAATGTTGGAAAATTGGCTTTTGGCTACTTTTTAGGAGGTTTCCAGACCGTAGTGCTAAACCATGGTACACGATTCTACTACTATAGCTACACTGCTTCGCTGTCAAATCTACTCTGTTCCTTTCCGTTTATTCAAACATCCATTCCTCACCAGTCATTTCCTTAAACCTAACGGTGGACACGGTTCTAGCTAAAAGCTACGCCCTCCAACATTACTAATTTATTCGAAAATTTCTTCTCCCCTCCCGATGGGTAATAATTCCAAACTTTTGACCGGAAATATATGAGAAGCGTAGAAGCTAATACTGAGTAGTG
Source organism: Nomada goodeniana (assembly GCA_963969485.1). NCBI lineage: Eukaryota > Metazoa > Arthropoda > Insecta > Hymenoptera > Apidae > Nomada > Nomada goodeniana. Next base: position 9,288,961 of record OZ018306.1, read on the forward strand.
TTACTTTTTCCAATGTTCTGAATTTTAATGCCAAGGTAACGAACTAATGTTTAACTTTTCGTACATAAAATAAACTACGTTCATAAATCTATTTATTATAAATTTATTATAAACTATTTCGAAAATCAGTGTAATTATATTAACTAGTCTTCAAAATACTTTCTTCATTTTTAATAAATGCAATGGTTTTGTGCACTTGATGATATATTATATTTTAAAAAATGTGCTTGTGTATGTATTGCAAACAAAATTTGAGAAAACAATGTCCCTCAGTTTATTAATTTTCTATGCCTTCTGTTTGATGTGGTTAGTTTTGTGGTCATCTCAAAATGGTATTAAGTATTTATTGTATTGTAGACCTTTTAAAGACGTGATCTTTTATCGCTGTATTGTATTATATCAGAAGAAGGGTACATATTGTAGGAATAAGTGGCTTATATCTATAAAATATTGCAGTATATTCTTGTAATGTATTACGAATTATTCCGTTTTAATGAAAAGAAGATTGGTTTATGTGTTTTGTAAAAACGGTTGGAATAAATCCAATAATAATTCACAATATTACTTCTATTCATTCTTTAAACGTGTCTAATTTTCTAAACGAATACGTTGAACAAACTGTGGAATAGATAAGGATATACGTTGAGGGGGGTTGCGGTAGTCGACGGACCGTCGTACAGATGGTGGGAGGAGGTACGACGGGAAAAGAAAGAGGAAGGGGGAGAAGTTGCGTTTCGTCCTAGGCCTGCTCTAGCGGACTCATCAGTAAGGCGTACTAGCAGGCCCTGCCTTAGACACAGGGATAGAAGGGAATGGTCGGAGGTTGTATATATGGTCCCGCGGACCTATACAACCACCTTCGGGAGCCGGATCGTCGTGCTCATCGTGTTTGTCCCCTAGCGGTGTATATGGGAAGTGCCCCCACAACGTAAACAATTAACTAACGGCTTTTATACAGACTGTTCACTATCATTTTCCATATCCGAAAAATTCGCCTAAAAATACGATACCTCCCTGTCCAAATCTCGTAAAAATTGTATACAGAAGCCCTCTCATTGGTAAGCATTTATTTGATGTCCTCAATAAGAAAACTAGACTGTATACACAACAATGTCCACTGATGGATCACATTGCAAGTGAAAATCCAGGATGTGCATTAACGTTCTCAGGAGGAAGATAATTGTATGGCGAATAAGGAAGAAAATTTCTATTCTGCCAATAGACTCTGCCAATCCATCAACCTTTAGAAATCGTATAACTATCCAATAGGTCCAAAGTTGTAATCTTCGCTGACCCAAAAGGTATATTATTAAATCTTATCCAAAACTTCTGTGAAGCCTATTGTGGAATTCGTTATTAGACTCAATTAACGTAACATAAAATTAACGTAACAGCAGTGGTTTATGTATGCGCTCTTCCATTATATTGCAATTGAGAAAAACAACTATGACGATGCTGAGTGATTTAACAATGCGCTTCCATAGAAAAAATACTATGAAATCCAATTTTAGTTGAATTCGAACTAAAGATAAAGAGATACTAAAGTGTGCGTCACAAAATAAAAATATTATAGTCGCTAATAACTTCAGCAATTGATATGACTTGTAATAAAGAGAGACCGAGAAAAGATACATTGGACAGTGAAATACTATTTGTATCATTTGCATTTATTGGTACGGCATTTGCATGAATGCCCTATTTACTATACACCTACTGAGCTGTTACGAGCCGGGGCTGTGGGCAATGCGTAGACCGGCGAGGTTGATATAACCTAAGGAATACGGTTGAGAATTTGTTAGTAAGGTGCACGGACGAACCCGATGCGAAATCGGGGAGCCTCAGGAAATGTTAGTTTGTCTCGTAACTCTAAACTAATATTCGATACAACTCGAGCGGTTAAGTTGTATCTGTGAGAACGTTACTACTCATATAAAGGATTACGGGGTAAAGATAGGTTTAACGAATCGACTCGATTTAATGGTGAACAAATTATAAATATATATTCAAATCAGTCGTTGGTACAAATGTAATTGTCGCGATAGAAATAATATAAAGTATGTGAGTTACCTAAGTATTTGCACGGTGTTGACGCACTGGCGATGCGGGGTCTGAGAGCCGCTTTAAGAGTATTCCGAAAGAACTTCAACCGGACTAGCGGATTCGAACGGGTTAATCTATGATTCGGAAAGGTGCGCTAAGCCCAATCTCACTAGATATAACTGACTCTGTACGAGCGTGGCACGACGTGACGTTACGCGTGACTATGTAACTCTGAACCGACGAGGGTAGAAACCAAAGGGTTTATATACCCCCGAAATGCGTGGGAACGCATTAGAACTTTCCATATAAGGAAATTTAGGAGTCTTCGTCGGACCACGCCCGTCTTGGTCATAATGCAGCTGGTCGCATGTGTGCTCAGGACCCCTTTATCTGTTTATGGTAACCGAAAGAATTTTAGGGCGTTTTTCCATCACAGACGCGAGCTCGAAAGCGCGTTGAGAGCAACGTATGGAATATTCTTCATACGTAACAGAGCTATTGACAAGGACCACTTCATTTATAGAAATGCTTCTAGCTGCTCAAACTAATTATAACAAACAAGTAATTATTAATGTCAGAACTTTGCCGTGGATAAGTATTTAATAAAATGAATATTGCACAAAGTTATTTTCAATATAGAAGAATATATTTATACAATAAACACACACACAAAACTACACACTCTAAAACAATATATATATATATATATATATTTGTGCAATATTCATTTTATTAATATATATGTACTACGCTTGGTACGCTAGACACTACTACAGGGCCAGGGGTGCGATCGTCGCACACGCCCTATATATACGGCGAACTACATGCACGCCACCACGAGTGCTTGTCTACAACTAGGATCGGCGCTACGTGCCATAACGGCCATATCGATATAGATCATAGTCTACGCTTGACAAATAACAACGGTGACAAATTACTAAATTGCAGCTAATACACTGAATATCGTGTGTGTTACTAAAGTATGAGTTATTCTCGCTACATTATTTCTAAAATAGGGTTTGAAACATTAGTAGTTCTGAACCAATTGTGTAACTAATTTATTATTAAATATTCGAACGAGCGCTCCGTTAATTTCATTAAAACATCATAGATAATAAGAAAAATCGGTGACCTTCTAGTATTCAAGGATTCATTTAACTGTACCACCTAAATTGACTTGTAAACTATTTATTGCATTAAAAAATGTTTCAAACGGAAGTTGTTTAGTATTAAGGGGGCGGGGCGCACAGTGTAGTGTTACGCTATCGCGTTAGTCAGGCTTAATGTCTAGTAACATCGAACCGCGAATCGACAGTAAAATCGCACTTATCGATAGCGATAAGAATTCAGGAGCTAAATTCAAAGTCAGATTAATTAATGTACGCATATCCTTAGAAAACGCTGTAAGACTCTTCGGTCTTTTCGCGTATTTTACTAGGTTTTTTCCATGATTCCTCATTTACCGTTACCATGCGACTTTCACGCGTTCACCAGGTTTTTCCCATTCTCCCATTTGCGCGTACACCCCTACGTTCGTACCTGAGAGCGGAAACGTTACCACTTCCACGCGCCCAAGGACGATCCAAGGCCCACCAAGACTCAACCTCATTGGCTACTAACAAAGGAGAGGGGGAAAACAGGAACTCAAGAAGAAGAACCAGAGCCGAAATGGAAAGAAGAAGAAGCCACATTCATCAGAACTTCGTTATTTCTCGAACCATCAGTATCTCTTACGCTGAATAATAGAATAAATAGTCGTTCTTGTTAAAGATTATAACTTGTGTTTGATTCTTCCGCGCTTCTCCACGAGCAGAGCGGTTCAGCGCTCCACGGGCAACCGAACCTACCTAAACTCCCCATATCCCACCAATAGATACGCAACAGTAGCAATAATTTTGTCTGGGGTGTTTTACTTTTTTTACCGAAACTTGAAGGCCGCCTTCAGGATTTTCCTCGACCTTATGATTCGCACATTTTGTGAACGCGGAGTAAAAAACTATTAAGGTATATGGGGTCAAAAACTAATAATAATTATCAAGATATTCTTCAGTGAAGGATAATAGAGCTTTTGTGAATGAAAAATACAGACAGAACATGTCTGCTTGACAGTAATACCCGAGCATTTCCATGCAAGACCGTAAATATTTTAAAGAGAACTGGCGATCATTGTGCAACAAAAGCAGTTGGAATGCATAGCATAGAAGGATTCATTGCATATTTGTGTCAGGATATCGTTGAAAAATAGAATTAATCATATTATGGAAAATGAATGCTGTAATTTATCACACGAACACTGCCAGTCTACGCACGACACAGCGCTGCTTTCCAAATATTTTCGCCATGACCCGCTGAATCAGTTGTGTAAGAACCGCTATCATTTCACACCCCTTAACTTCTGCGTCAACCTGACCTACATACCCTTTCAACCTATGGCTTACCCTATCGCCACCACTTCTACCTTCAAAACGTTCAAACCCGCGGTCCTGTTTTAACAATAGATTCCTACGCCAAAAATCACTCAATGTTGATTATATTATTATCTGTCGTGTAAAGTATTGTACTAAATATAGTGCAAACACTCATACATACATTGTAACTTCGAATGCTCGAGAATTGAGCTACAATTAATGAATCATTTTTCTTACCGTTAATCCGTTTATTTACCGATGGTAAAAGCAATCAGTTATCAACTACCGTATTGTGACGGCAAAATTAGTGTGAGTCATAGAAAGTTATAAAAAAGACACATTATTGCATGGTGTACGTTTCGTTTATAAAGCTTGCTTATAACGAATCGTTTTACAGGAATCTTTTCCCTTACTACTGTCAATATAAAATTATGTGTTCAGCCGATATGTAATTCTCACCGTGTTAGTTATATATAATCTTTGAATTATTGTGCTTTGTGTTAATGAAAATATTTTTTTCTTGTGATATTAGTAAACATAACGACAAAGTGTTCATAGAATGTCAGCCCAATATACATTATCGGAAATAATATAAAATATCTTCTAAGGTATTCAGTGTCCAATAGTCTTACCTTGTAACATCCATATGCAGAGTAATCCAAGAAACCATTGACCTAAAAAAAAAAATGGTACAGCACCATTTCAACAAAAACAATGCAATCGCACTTTGCAAGTGTGGCGATGCACTTGCAAAACAAGTAATGTCAGGGGTGGGGGGGAGGTGTACAGCTCGTAAAACCATGCCAAATTTCGTTCTACAATTTTTTGTTCTCCCTTCATATGAAACAGAACTGTGGCTCCGCCCAGTTACTAGAGTCACTTTATATACGTTCTACTCTAATCGAGGATATAATTTACTTTAATGTAGATGTTACTTCGTGCATATGTCCATAGCTTGAATAAAAAAATGTAACATTGGTGGAAGAATGAGAAAATAAAAGAATTACAGAATAAATATGTCACTCGTAAAAACTGTCCCTCGCGAATTAAATGGAAGTGCTTCTATATAATTATACACGTCACAGCGCGTGAAAGAAAATACGTAAACCAAAAATATTGATCGCCATACTAATGTTTTAGCGTTCGAGAATACACCGTCCCTAGCATCCCGCGATATTCACTAACTAAGCAAAAATTTGAAGTATTTTCCAACCAATTTCCATTTCTCGACCACCTTCGTCGCAGGCTACTCGTGATATCGGCTTTAAAGGTCTAGATTCATAAGCTGACGGTAGCTCGATTCCGTCTTTCCTTGAATATTTTACCGCCAATCTCATTGTTCGATTTTATTTCTTTCAGACCTCCTACTAATCAATATATATTCTATACGTGCAATACTTTCGCCTGAAAGTATTAATTTTGGATGTTTCCTAATAGATTTTTTACTCAAACGAAGCAAGTGTAATTAAGTAACACATATATGCAAATTCAATGCACATGCTTCTTTTACTAAAACGTAAATTGTCACTGAAACATTGAAAATACGTAGCAGTAAAGGATATATAATAAAATGGATGCGCATAATTCGGTATTAAAAACTTTTAACACTATATGACAATTAACTTTAGAAAGCCCAGAGTCATGAAAATGATGATTTCGATTGAAAGATAGCAATAGTTGTTTCAACTATAGACAAATTTCTACAAAGTGTATTTCTTCAGATCTTTTGTTCTCCGCCTCTGCATCCTTTTTTATCTTATTTAATAGATATTTCTCGTTATACACTGAAATGACTAAACAATGCATTACATTTAACCTTATAAAAATTAAAACGATACCGTAATAACTTGAATAAGTTAGTATTAAACGATTACGGATGAAATATTTATAGAAGTATTGTACATATACATATATTTAATTATTATTATTGATGCGATAAATGATCCAGTTCCCTTCTCTGCGTAGTTTCTTTATCAAAAAAGTAGATATAAATTCTTACAATGTCTTATCAGTAAAAGTTATAAACTCTTATGAACACCGAATATAATGTCACAGGAACGAGAAGAATTGTCGATACAACAATGTATTGCCATTATCTAAATGTAGCAATTTAAGATTAAGAGAATTAAGAGGCTCTCGATTCGAGAGTTTACATCCAAATTTACAATCTCACTATTAATTGCCTTATTGCTGTTAACTAATATACACATATTCTAGTTGTTATTAAAAATAATAATAAAGGAGAATAAAATTATTAATACCGTGATAAGTAAAAATTGTCCAAACCATATCGTGTTTGGTATCATTTTAATCAGGATATTGTAACGAACACTTTGGTAAAATTTAATTTAAAACGGACCAAAAATGAACAAGTTTTAATATTAGATTTTGATCGCGGTAGTGTTGTCTCGCGTACACGGGTATTTAAACTTGCTTTTTTCTTGGAACGCTGCCCCGTATCTCGGCTGCCACGACATCAAAGGGGACCCGAACTCGCTTGAGAAATGTGTCCTGCACACGATTAGTGTTCACATTCAGTCCCGAGCGAGGTACACTAATCGAGACATTACTGTACTAATCAATGCTTCTGTGCCCCCCCCCATCCCGGTGCAGATGATACTTTTAAATTCCTGGGAATAAAATTAGTTGAAATTTCGATTTCAACTAATTGCATGAGAAACTCTGCTATAGCTATATGTATGTATAAACAATACGTTAGCCTTAATATAGCCCAGCAACGACCGCATTACTATAGTCCATAAAGCCAATGATGCGTTTAAACAAAGAATAACAAAACAATTGAAACGCGTGAAATATCAAATTTCTTTACTATTTGCAGGAATATCAAATCAATAATTACCTGGACACATTTTCTCGAACGCTGTCTGAAACGTCAACCACCACTGGTCCCGTGCCTCCAACCACCTATATTATTTACTATGACCTAGGAACCCGGTATCAAATCATAAACAAATATCCCGGTAACGAGAAGCAAACAGTGCGTTCAACGGAACAGCTGAGGTGGTAGCTACGTAGTAATGGTAGGTAACCAAAAGGGATAACAGACAAAAAGAGTCGAGAGCGGTATAGTGCAGAGTGAATGAGAATAAGCAATAAAAAATGATGCGCAATACACCAGAGATAACAGGACGGATATAGAGGAAAGAGTAAACGTTAGACGGAAGAGGGTGGTGGGGATAATTGCAAGGGATCAAGGGATAGAATAAAACACAATGAAGTTGCGATCGAAAATTAACAATGTAACGACGCACTTGCCACGGCAAACGTATTAAAACGTTACAGTATCGACCCATCTCACTTTAAGAATGCTGATATTTTGGTTAACATGCCTGTAGATAATCCTTCTTGCATTGCTTATAATTAATTGTCTTTCAATGAAAGCTATTGTTCAGTTGACACTTGAATTGCGAGTAATATTAACGTGTATAAATGGTCTAAAAAAGTTTGAATACGTTCCGCAATCCATTCTTGGATGTCCGGATGAAATAGTCTTGTAAATTGATATCGCAGAAGTTTATTCGCTTATTGTTAGTGTTTAAGTCTACTAATACACAATTACAGGATTCACAGTGAGCAGTGTTACTATTATTTCGTGCGAGTGATTATTTAATTGTCCACAAACACTCACGGTTTAGACCTTCAGTAAGAGATTGGGTGTCCCACAAATCAGCCTTATATTTGGTAATTAACATCTAAATAACTAACCGACCAAAATTGGTCTGACTATAGCAGTTAGGGGCTATAGAAGAGACTATAATAATTAGGGTCTTCCGTAAATATGTACCTAAAGCTGGTAATAACTGGCTATCTGGCACCGTTCTAATAAAATGATGTGCAAATATATACAATCTGTCATAAAAAGAATGCATGCGGTATACAAATATCCATACAAAATATGCTCTTAGTAATTAACCGATTCTCAATTATCGGCTGACAATGAAGGTCAATTAAATCACATTCGAGGGATCCTATTGTACGAACAGAGATAGACTTTGCATTACGGTATTATACATTTTTGAAATTTGTTCACGCGTTTGGATGTTTCTGTAAGCTCGAATACTGAAAGTGTAACTGTTAGCTGCTACTAAAAGACCCCGTATTTATAACAGGAGTATTAATGGAGACAATCTGCGGAATAACGCGGCGCATTACAAAACGCAAATCGTTCAAGCAAAAACAGATTTATGCAAAACAACAGCAGCTCGACAAAATCTATTTATGTATATTAATACATAAATACAAAATCTATTTATGTATATTAATACATAAATACAAAATCTATTTATGTATATTAATAGAAGCGAGAAAGAAACCGCTCGATTCAGTAAAGGAATTAAAGTTTGGATTGCAAGTAGCTATTGAAGAATGGCAAATTCGAGTGCGCATTTAACAGGCCAGTCTATGCGAGCGAATTTTTAATACTTTCAATACATTATTTTGATTATTTTCGGAAAATCCCGTTTGTAACACTTGGTGACCCTCCATCGATGTTGCATTCACCAGAAAGGAATATCGAAGTTTTCAAACACACAAATCATTCGTTTGAATATAGGAAGACTTTATTCGACAATGTATTGACACTTCTAACTCCAAACCTTTCACCACTTCACGGACAGCTGCATTTAAATTCTATCATCCCTGAGTGGAGTTCGTGTTGAAAAGCACAGGAATATCCAGTATTACAAAAATCCGGTACTACTTTTTTCCCAACTAAATAATTTCATTGAACTAACTGAACTAGAAAATAGAAAGAGCGAATCCGTACCTCTCAGTACAAATTACGGGCGTGATCGATATTGATCGTCTTTATGCAAATATACATACATACAACATACAAATATACATGTACAGGATAACGAAGAACATACGGTTTATTTAAAAAACTAAGGAACGTGGGCTGACAATGCGTACATACATACATACATATGTACGATGTATATGAGTTCACCGAGTGGAGGTCAGTTAGGGGTCAGTCCCATTTTTTCATTGGAATATGCTATATTGTTTCAGGACTGTAAAGCGTAATGAGATGAGCTTCATGACCTCGTTGCATTTTTTTTCACTTTAAAATTACTGACGTTGAAAAATTTTACAAAATGCACGTGCCACGTGCGCATACAATCAGAGTTAAGCTGATCCACGTGTGCGATCTTAACTAGCGCACATTTAAACCCCTGAAATTTTTTCCAACAATTTGTTGGTCTGAAAAAGGTGCTTCGATTGGAACTCACTGAATTAGAATACCAGCCCAGTGGAAGTCGTTCCGCGTCAAAAAGCACAAAAGGGTGAAAGGAAAAAATGCAAAAAGTCCAATATGTACTACGACGGCAATACCTGCACTTTTTGACGTGGAACAACTCGTACCTCTGAATTAACCCCGATTGTTCTAATCGTATCAGCATTTCATCGAACTTTTTATTACTGACAGAAAATATATGAATTCCTGATAGTTTAGTATTAATTGTCTACATAATTAGCTTACAGACGTAATAGGGCTATTCAAAAAACAATGTTAGTCTACAATTCCAACATCTAAATATAGGTCACATAATAGATTAGAATTGTAATTATGCATTAGAACCTCATATTTCATATTATTTAGTATAAATTGTTACTGTACATTCTTCCTACAGTAAAACAGATAATTAAAGTCTGGGTTGTACGATTTTGCACCCATTTTAATCTTTTAATCCATGTACGCTTTATAAGCTTTAGGCAAGGCAAAATTACTACTTCTTTTTTATCACACTGTTTCCTCTTTGAAACTGTTTTCATATAACTACGTGAAAAATATATATGTACCATTTATACTCAACTGAACACTTTATTAAATTGGAATAAGAGGAGTATAAATATTTTCTAAAACAAATGTTCGTTGAAGTAAAATGTATCGCACGTGTTATGTTGAACAATTTCGAACCACTTTTTATTTATGATTTATTAGCGCTAGATTTGCAAAGTTACAATAACCTGTCAAAATACTTTCAAAGTTGTAGCACCTTTAATTTTATTTACAACCATGAATGTTAATTCCCAGGTACAGAGACTAAGAAATGAAAAGTGTTACGAGGCAAACACGCGAAACCCATACAAAAATAAATGGCTACCCCCGTTAACCCTTATGTTAGCAACCGAAATTTCAACGTCTGCCTCGTAACCGGGAACCCGGGTACCCCATACTGTTTACATCTTGGTTGATTCCACCTATTAAATTTATTACAATTTTAACGGTAGAGTGTTTTATTGACACTTAACTTCTTATATTTATAATAAATTGACTTCTTTTTCTTTTGTGGACTTAACCGATGTAGCCAATGAGTGGCTGAAATATGAAATTATATTCTTTCGAGACTGTTAGCTTTCATTTCTATAACTCAACAGCTGCAGCTTTAAACATTTTATGCAAATCTATTATATGTATATTCTTATACTGAAATGAAGTGTCGGTTTTTTTTCTAAATATTTTAAGTACATGCTCTCCTATGAAGTCTCCCAGTTTCTCAAGTGTCCAGTTTTCGAATTTTGATTCTTCGAATCGTTTCTAGTTTGATAACTAGAGAATGGATGCTTATCTTGTTTATATAAACAAGTATAAGCTAGTATCAGAGACCGTCTCCAATATGCATCAGTTTGTATTCAGTTTTCGATTCGAGACACACGATTCTTTGCAGTCAGGTGAAACGTACAGTGCTTTTGTGAAATTGTAATTTGTGAGTTTCAGAAGCTCATATTGTAAAAATGGAAGCATTATCAATAATAATATATTGTCTAGAAAATCAAATAATCGTCGTGTGTTTCTACGTCAATTAGGGGAAGATCTTTCTTTTCGAACAATTCGAACCCGATTGGCAAATGCTCAAACTATGAGACATCTTTCCAGAAAATTGACAATACAAAGCATGAGAAATAGTCAAGTAGAAATAAATGAAGTTCCTTCTACTTCAAAAAAAAGTCGTGGGATTCTGCTATATGTGTCGGGCTGATCCCGAAAAGAAACGACGAAAAACACGAAAGGCTTGCCACAGGTGCGACCGTCCTATTTGTGATAAACACGTAACTACTATAGCAATATGCAGAAATTGTCCACAGAATTGTTTATTATTGCAATTTAATAAATAAATAAATCATTTTAGTTAAAAATTGGTTCATGTTTATATGCATAGAACAGCTAACAACCCCGTCTCTTATATAGGTACCCGGGTACCCCGGTGACCAGACAGGCGTATAAATGTGTTTGAAGCTTTATAACTTTAAAAAGTGCGAACTAATTTTATTTAGAATTGGTATATCGACGTAGAAACATCCAAACAATGGGGATCCAGAGGGGTTTTGCGATATTGTTATCAGAACATATAAAATTGTTATAGGAAACATGAAATGGGTACCCGGGTACCCGGTTGCTAACATAAGGGTTAACAGCATAAGATTTTTTTTTTTGGAGAACTAATGATAACTTTTTTCAGAAATATGGACATAAATTAACAATGGTTTCTTTCTTATCTCTAAATTAGTAGTGAGTGCAATTACCAATTTTCCGAATAGTTTGAAACATTTGATTCGGCAGTGATAAAATGAAAGTCCGAAGAGTTTCTTCATCGATGGACGTCCACGCGTTACAAATTGTCTTCGATAAGTCGGGAATCAAATTGTATTGTTTACAATTTCGATAAACTTTCTTCGCGACTATTTTCCACAGATTTTTAATCGGGTTCAGGTCCGAGGAACAGGCTGGCAACTTCACAGCTTTAATATCCTTTTGATTAAGCCACTGCTTGGTACGATGCGATATGTGAATTGCAGCATTGTCATGTTGAAAAATTACGTTATCATTGTCATGTTGAAAAATTAAGTTATCATTGTCAATTTCTCCGGTGAAAGTATAAAAATTAATGCCAACAATTTCGTGTATTGATCGGCATTCATTTCAGGAGAAATACGATAAGTGTGTGTATTCTATCGATTGTAAATACAGCCCACACCATTAACGTAACGCCATCAAAATTACGACTTATTGCAATATTTCTTTCTTTCGATAAATCATGGCAGTAGAATTTGTGACTATCCGGCCCATCTAAATTAAATTCCTGTTTATCCGAAAAGATAACTGTTTTGCATTCACTACTTCATGACATGTGTACTCTTGCAAACTCAAGACGACCCATTTTGTGCTCACTTGCGTGGCTTTAGACTCGATGTCTGTAGCATTTTCGACTATTGAAACCGCTTAGAACTTTTTAATACTTGTTAGGCACGTCTCGCGGACACTGGCAGCTCAAGATTTGTGCGTAGGTGTGATGCACTTTTTATTTCGTTGGTTGCATATCTCATAAGTAGCGTACGTTGCATGCCCCCCTCGTCAGATTCTGATTTCATCCTTTAGGGTGATCTTTGGTCTTTATAGGTCGGACTTTGACACCACTTTTCTAGCCGATTTTTACCGCGCGGATGACACTCGTTGCAGTTATTAGAAGGTAGAATACCGTAAATTCCAACCGTTATTGTTTTTAAACTAACGGGTCATCTGTGTAACTTCCCCTGTTAATATCAGCATTTGTATCAAATCTTTATTAAATTATTAAGTTTCTGTTAAATATAAGTGAAAATGAAGGTGGTTTTATTGAAATTTCGAACAGTGTAGTATAAATTTGGTATCAGTTACATTCTGATGACTCCTAATTTTTTAAGGTGGCACAATCAATTTGTAGTTAATAGAAGCATTGTTTTACATTAATATACTCTAACGAAAATATTTTTAATATTGGTCTCGTACTAGAATTACAAATCTCATCTTGAAAACATAAAACGAAATTTATCAGCATTTAATGTTTAAGTAGGGTAACCTACTTAAGTACCTACATTAATGAAATAAAACGTTGGTTAATAGAGCATACAAATTATCTGGTGTCGAGGATTAAGATTAGAGTGGTATGAAGGAAGTTGGTACGTGAAGGAACTGGCTGTCACTTTTGATCTCTCAAATTTTGTTCGAAAGTAAAGTAGGGAAGCTGCATTTTGCTTGATCTATACATGTATCTATGGTATTGTCTTATCTCTGACGCGAACTAATTTCAAAGACCTCAGTGTATAATAAGAATTGCAAAGTGAATTTCTTTGCTATGTTTAATAGTTTCGAAGGAAAACAGTTTCGATATTTTACATTTCATTTATTATACACTGCAAAATTATCGGGTGTATATTATTATATTATACTGTATTCATGAACATATTGTTACATAAATGTGGTGTACAAACATGATGTGTAATATAAATGCAAAGTACATGCAAGTGTAGAATTTCAAGCTTAATCGAGAATACGTGAACGCGTTCGATACAGTAGTTATTTCTTATTCGTATTTAACGTTCAATAACGCTGTATCAGAATCGTTGTACGTATCTTAAATGGTATAAGAAGTTGAGAAAAATGTATCTACTTTTGTTTTTATTTCTGTATTGTTGCATTAAGAAGATTCTACTTCTTAATTCTTCTCTGCGCATCTAATTACGAAAAAAGTAGTCATACTATGTCCCCCTGGAGCTCAGGAGACATTTTAAGGTATGTACTCTGTTCTATCTCTCAAGGTGAGCGAATTATTCAGGTGACCTGGCTTTAATACTGTAATCTATGCAGCTTTATGTGTATATGTACATACATATGTACGTGGAAGTACGGTTATTTATCATTAGTATTTGATTACGTTTACAATATTTCTGCTAAACAGACATTATAGCAATTGCTTTTTGCGAGCTATTACGTACGTATTGTATGATATCTACGACACTTGTAAAGTGCAATGGAAGCATCACTAACTAAGATATGCTAGGAAATTTCAGTCAATGAAAATCCAATATAGGAATTAAATGCTGATTTGAAAAACTGTCGTTGTTCAATAACATATCAATAAAATTAATAAACTGAATGGGCACGTATTCCATGAAGCTATTGATTGAAATATGATGTATTTCGGTAAATAGATTATTTAACACTTTTTAAAGAACTTTTGTTATTTCTCAATTATAACATGTTCGCTTTGTTTAACGATATCTTAAAATCTGCTACTCGCAATCAAGGCGTTCGACCGTTATCCTAGATTGTCCATCTAGAGATAGAGTGCGTCCACTTGGCCGCAAACTTTGATATCCATTCTTTCGAGATAGGTATCACTTATTGCTCGAATAATATCGAATACTGACATGTACAGTTCGTCCAGAGCTAAATGAAAAAAGTGGAGTGAGAGCGGCCGATTGATGCCGCCGATCGGCAGGGCCGTAGCGCCTTACCGTTGGTGCGTTCTAAGCAATAAGATGCGAAGCTTATGAATTAATTTTTAATTATATTAATAGTTCAGTTACTACTAGTATAGCTATACATTTTATTCAATATTTTAAGTATTTGATAGAATTTTAATCCTTCGTGCAGTATTATCCTTGGTTTGTAGTATAGGAATCACTTTTGAAATATAACGCTCATAGAGCTCATGTTTTAACAAACTCTATTGTTCTATTTAGACTCACATTTTGTACTTCATGGCAAGTAAGGATGCTTGTCACCTAGTACACTATTTTAATTAATAAAAAAAAGAAAACAGACATCTGTATTTGTATTGTAATATCAGTATCTTTTTTAAAATTAGAAATATCTGTTTTGTAGGTGATCATGTGGAAATTTATTTGAATATCTGACGATTAAAACAAAAATACTTAATTATAAAGTATATCGGTCTCCCCGATATAATTATATCTTGTTAATTTATATATATTTTGTACATATTTGTACAGATATATGTATTATTCCTGAATATTTATTAATGGTTTCGAAACATAATAAATTGAACATTAATAAACTTTTATTTTAATTATATGTAATAAATGCCTTACTATAAAAATAAAGATACAATGTGGTCTGAGATATATCATGTTTGGTCTCATTTTAATCGGAAGAATTTCAACAATATGTATAAAAAAGTTGGAAGTCGAAAAAACTAGAAATAAAAAAGTAAAGCTGTCGTTTTTATTATAGCATCGTTTTGCATTTGCATAATCACACCGACACGGTGGCATTTAAATTTCTCGGCTGCCTCGGCCATCGTTCTATCCTTGTTTTTTCCTTTACAACCTAGCGACACCGACAAAAGCAAGCCGCGAACTTCAAGAAATTGGGGTCCGTTCTACTGACACTGTCTCAAACCATTTACACATTCATCACCAGTATATCATATACTGTATGTGTGCACCCATTTCTAATTGGCATGGCACTGCTCTGCTCGGTTCGACGAGCGGTCGAGCTTTGTAGTTCGTTTAGTGGGGTGAGAAATCCCTACACCACTTTTCTCATTTTGCTCTGGACGAACTGTATGTACAACCCACAACAGTTGAATGTCTGTTCGTACTGTTCATTCAAAAATAGTGCATCCTTTTGATTGCATTATTATTAATTTCTACTTGATTCTAGATTACCTTCATTATGCAGTCATACTTTAACAGCATACATTACCTTATTTACAAACTTTACCCGTTAATATACCATGATTGAATACGAATCGATGCAGTTTCTATGCGGTTTTGCTGAAAGAAATTTTCATCGTAGGAACTATGCATACACAGCAACTAATATACACGTCAAAACGGAGAGTTGAAAATTCAGCAACCACTGCTGGAACGGGTTTCAGGAAGGAAGGGAAAAGGGAAGTAAACTGGACTCATCAGTAGGATGGGCACACGACCCATGCCCCAGACATAGAAGTAAATGTTTCAACGCTCTATGCATACAGGGTGGCTCAGAACTCAGGGAACATCGGGAAACGGAGGATTGTTGTGATGATTATGAACAACTTTTTTCGTGACCAAAATGTTGTTTGCAGCTTCGTTTTCAAGTTATTAACGAAAAACGCTGGCCAATCAGAGCGCCCATAGGGCGCGCGCTCGAGCACGCGGCTCTCACTCGCTTTCGGTCGGCGTCGAGAAGCAACCTCGTGACACAGCCACCGAGCACGATTGAGAGACGCGTGTTCGAGCGCGAACTTTTGCAAAAAAAAACAACATTTGTTAGTATACATACGGCTCAATCAGCTGTGTATCGCTTAACACCATTATTTATACAATACTTGCAACATTCTTTACATTTGTGCTACGCAACCCATCATAATAGCAAACGTGTTTATTTGTATTACGTCGTTCTCTTTTATAACAATAACTCATGGTCCATATAGAAAATAACAATGTACAAACGAAACGCACTAAATTGGAACATTATACCACATTCTTTTTGTTTTTACGTAATACGCGGCTTCGATGCAGCGAGATCGTTAGTATACGGAGGTCGTAAGTCTCCGTTCCGAATTTCTTCGACACAGTCGCGCACGTATGACCCTACGACCGTTTAAGGAGATAGAAGTGGTATATTGAATAACTGCTCGTTTAACGTAACGAATGATAACTATTTTAATTTCTATTAACAAATGAATGATAACAAAAAAAAGATATTAAACGGATCGTACAGTCGTGTTTAGTATACTGTACGGTGAACAATTTGTGGGAAGATAATGTTTCCCCTTTCGTTTGAAGTAGGAGAGTGTAATGGTTTCTCCTGCTTCTGAGTGATGACAAATTAACGAGTAAGAAGATGATACTTTGACTTGCACCTTTGAGAAGAAGACAGACACCTGAAGAAGGAGACACCTGGATAGTGCTTCTCCTTTTCAGTGTGCTGGGTAGAACCCTGTCTTGGACTCTGTCCTAGACTGTCTTAGACTGACTTCCTCGTCGAATGTACTCCAGCACATCGACTCGAAAGTGTGTTTTAGGCACGCTGTACGGACATTAGGGAAAATGACTAATTTCCAATCAGCGTGTTTTCAAGGTGTGGTCGCACCCTTCCTTAGCGCCCGAAGCGCGTTTCCTGAAGGGAGAGGGTGCGCCCTTAAACGGTGCAGATTATTTGGCAACGGCACGGAATTTCCACCGGGGTCCTAGAGCTGGACCTGGTCGGACCCGCTGGGTACCAGCTGCGAGGCCCTTTTCGAAACTCACGTTCATGACGCATGCAATTAACTGTTGAGGTCGTATATGCGTAATTTTGTATACCTCGACGGATTATAGAATAAAACGACTTTCTCAAAAACAGTTCTATTACTTGCCCGTCATAAACACCCTAACAATCTGCACGTCGAAGGTTGTTCTTTGTGCCGATTGCTAATCTGTAATTGCGATTTTAACCCCTATGTTAGCAACCGGGTACCCGGGTACCCATTTCATGTTTCCTACAAGAATTTTTGATGTTCTGGTCACAATATCGCAAAACCCCTCTGGATCCCCATTGTTTGGATGTTTCTACGTCGATATACCAATTTTAAATAAAATTGGTTGGCAATTTTTAAAGTTATAAAGCCTTAAACATATTTATACGCCTGTCTGGTAACCGGGGTACCCGGGTACCCATATAAGAGACGAGATTGTTAGCACATAAACTATGCACATAAACATGAACCAATTTTTAACTAAAATGATTTATTTATTTATTAAATTACAATAATAAACAATTCTGTGGACAATTTCTACATATTGCTATAGTAGTTACGTGTTTATCACAAATAGGACGGTCGCACCTGTGGCAAGCCTTTCGTGTTTTTCGTCGTTTCTTTTCGGGATCAGCCCGACACATATAGCAGAATCCCACGACTTTTTTTTGAAGTAGAAGGAATTTCATTTATTTCTACTTGACTATTTTTCATGCTTCGTATTGCCAATTTTGTGGAAAGATGTCTCGTAGTTTGAGCATTTGCCAATCGGGATCGAATTGTTCGAAAAGAAAGATCTTCCCCTAATTGACGTAGAAACACGCGACGGTTATTTGATTTTCTAGACAATATATTATTATTGATAATGCTTCCATTTTTACAATATGAACTTCTGAAACTCACAAATTATATTTCACAAAAGCACTGTACGTTTCACCTGACTGCAAAGAATCGTGTGTCTCGAATCGAAAACTGAATACAAACTGATGCATATTGGAGACGGTCTCTGATACTAGCTTATACTTGTTTATATAAACAAGATAAGTATCCATTCTCTAGTTATCGAACTAGGAACGATTCGAAGAATCAAAATTCGAAAACTGGTCACATGAGAAACTGGGAGACTTCATAGGAGAGCATGTCCTTAAAATATTTAAAAATAAACTGATACTTCATTTCAGTATAAGAATACACATATAATAAATTTGCATAAAATGTTTAAAGCTGCAGCTGTTGAGTTATAGAAATGAAAGCTAACAGTCTCGAAAGAATATAATTTCATATTTCAGCCACTCATTGGCTACATCGGTTAAGTCCACAAAACAAAAAGAAGTCAACTTATTATAAATATAAGAAGTTAAGTGTCAATAAAACACTTTAACGTTAAAATTGTAATAAATTTAATAGGTGGAATCAACCAATTTGGCTAATGTGCCGATGGAAACACTATGGGGTACCCGGGTACCCGGTTACGAGACAGACGTTAAAATTTCGGTTGCGAACATAAGGGTTAAAGAAGTACGAACGAATGTTACTCAAAATTATCAGCTATATTCTAATTTCAACCAACCAGCACCATGAAAACAGCTTAATTGCACAACGCTGAAGTTACCGTTATCTTTTGTTTAACGGTTTGATAAAACAAAAACAATATTTACAAAGAAATTTAATTTTCACTTTCGACACGAAACAGCAAAGTAAACTTAAATAAAAACATAACGCAGTTTTTTATGGAATGTGAATGTGATATTCGATCGTGAATTCAAGTGCTAAATCTATCGTCTTTCAATTATATATTTCCAATCAGTAAAACGCGACTAAAAGTAAAACGGAACTACTACTTGTGCAATACAATACAGTGTTGCTGCAAATAGAGTTGCCCCAATAGAAAAAGGAGAAAACGCCTAAGCAATTCCGTTTAACAACCAAACTTCTAATAACTAATTCACAAGAATACCGTGTTACCTTGATTATGTTATAAAGCGAATTTGTATCGGTTTGTAGTTGAAACTAACTTCAACTCATTTTTCTCAAAATGGGACTTACAATCGGTGCATCCTTTTAAAACAAAACCCTTTTGAGTTACTTTCCTGTGACTCACTACTCCCCTACCTCTGTCTTCTCTTGATCTTTTAGTCTATACTTTTTAAAATGAGATTCTTATAAATGCGTTTTAAGAAAAGAGAGAATAAGTTGCGGCACGGGAATATATTAGGCACCTCGTTAAAGACCTGTCCGTTCGGAGAAATATAAAATATACACGAAAAATTATTTTGAGTTTTATCGTGAACTGCATACAATGCAGAAAACGAAAAGTCGAAGAGAAATATGCGAAGAACTAAATAAAAAAAAAGATGTCCTACCGTAAGAGAGATGTACTGATACATACCCAAGTACGGTGCAAACTGGCAGATCGCATACTCCCGCTTATTGTGCCGGCCTACATACGTATGTATATCCATACACATATCTTATATGAAAGCATTGTATACATATATACGTGTGCCCAACCGTACGTACATACATATCTACTGCATATTTTCGGCACTGCAGCATGATATCGACGTACTACATGCCGCACGTGCAGTGCACAGACATACCATGTACCATACCATGAGATTGCGTATGACGTGTACCGTGGTGGTATAGAATATACGTATTAGTCTCAACACACGTGCACGTTACATATAACTACTTCAAACTCATACATCACATATTCCCCAGCAACGCCTGTATCATTTGCAATTCACAATGCACATATTCAATACGATTCCGATTAATACAGAACAATTCACATGGACGAACATACAGTCGATCTCATAAGTATTGGTGACCCCACGGTCAGTACAAGATATTTGTTAAAATCTAGTGTTTAAAATCAAGGGAGGTTCAAGATCATGTATTTCTTTATACATGTGTTCATATATAGTAATAGCTTTATTGGTGAACCTCAGACGGATCACCCGATTGCAATCATTTTCTTTTATTAGAAGCGAGGGAGGGTACGAATACTTATAGAACTGATCCGCGTTAACACGTTTTGGATAAAGCAAAGAAGTATTGTGTACAATCATCGCAATTTTGTATGCAATTTATCAATGAAAGTGTTTCATTCCCAAATATTTCAGTTAACAGTATCGTCACTGCATTATAATAATTACACCATTTTACGTTACTAACTGTAACAAGTTTTGTAAATCTGTAACCAGGAAACCTTCTAATGAACGTATAATAGATCCTTCCTTTCTATCGGTTACTGGTCTAAAGATATGTAGTTTCAAGTATTATACAATTTAGAAATAACATATCTTAATATACAAAGATCATGCTGGGACTGTCAATATAATAATTTCTTACATTATACATAATATACACTCTCAATATTTAGAATATAAGCACATATAATTTGCAGATATATATTATTTATTATACTAATTAAATTTTTGAATATATATCTCGCATTAACAATATACCTATGCTGTTCCCATAGCGATTTACAATTCAGTGGCAGACAACTGCAATAAAATAAATATAAAATATGAAATCAACGTCCACGCTGACTACAAATTACCAAAAGCTTTACGAATCGTCCAGAGGCCAAACTGAATAACTCCATGAAGCAAATAATAGAAAAATCGAAAAAACTGATACACTTAAAAACAGTGCTGTTTACAGTTTGGTTCGCAATATAGTCACGAACAAGCATTCTAAAATGTGCTCTTAAATATATGAAACTGAGACATTTATTAGTAGCAACATTATAAAACTTTACACATCTCGTACGTATAAATAGAGTTATTAAGGGAACATACTTTGTATATAGAGAGTTCAACTTCAATTTCACGCTTCCATATTACAATTCGGAACATTAGAAAAGGTAGCGTCAATTAATTTGCATCTCGAGTGGCTGACACAAGGGGGGCTTACTTCTTGGTTCTAAAACTAACCGTACACCTACAGGGGTGAGTTTGCGAATAAAACGATAGAGAATCGACTAATGACTGTATGTGTATAATATATGCGGAATACTACTCTAGCAACAGAATCTGCCGGACGTCAGAAACAACCTCGTGCTTGCGAAAATAATGGGGGCGGGAAACGAGCGAGTGCTCGAGAACACTAGCGCAAGTACGAGAGATGCGACCGAGCGATTAGGGCGTAGACCGTTTCTCTTATGCCGCGTTCCAGCTGCTGTAATGAACGGCGCGGAATACACTTCAACTACTTAAAAAAAGGCCCCTCTTAATAGGCAGGTGTCCATGCAATGCGTGAAAACGCCCGCTGTATGTAAACGAAGTTTCATTATGCATGTTGGATAATTTCGACTTCACAAATAATTCGGATAATGCCGTAGCATTGCACCAATTCGAAAGCCTTCGCGTACGTGATCGAAGTAATTGGTAAATCTACGAAAGTGGTACTACCTCACCGATTTCGACGATTCATCTCGCGATGAAAATTCGGCCACTGCGACGAATCTTTCGAATTATTTGAACAATCGTGCAACCAAAATAATACAAAAGTGTTCAGTTTGCAATATACGGCGTTTATTCTAACCGACCCAACTCTAAATACAGTATGCGGAGCTTAAATTAACGAAACTACCTGAATATCAAATTGAGTAACTGCGCGGTGCCGTTCAAATGTGCTGGGGCACATTTTTGACTACAACAAATGTTTGAGAAAATATTACGAAATCAATTAATGATCACTGAATTTCACAAAAGATTACATATTTTGTTTTTTACTACATTATATTTATATAAACGATAATAATTATATCTTACTTCTAATACTTCTTAGCAGCAATGAATGCTAGAAAATCTTTACTTACCTACTGCAAACAATATAGTTATAAAGAACGCAACGTCGCAGTAAATAATGTAAGCGTAAGAAAGTAAGACCAGGAGAAATTGCATTGATAATGAATTGCCCTAAAACATCCAACACACCATTGCAGATAGCACACTATTTTCATCTATGAATGTAAATCCCACTACTCATACCTATTTATATCAGACCGCTCAAACAGATTAAATAATAGAAGAAGTCAATACATTTGCAAGTCGATGGCATAGTTGCCCCCTGTTTTCGATTCGATTGCCTTTGACATTCGTAACCGAATAACATAACGTACAGAAGCAGATTCCAGTGCAAAAAGGTTATAACGCTATGCGATAAATACTCCAAGCAGAATCCGCCATGCAATCTACCAACTGCAACTGTGTATACGCCCTGGCAAACTAAACAAATACAAGCACAACCTCCAACTTTGATCACCCGTTTCACGAGAGCTCTGGCTATATGGGCTTTCAAAACGTTGCGATTGTTTCACGAAAGTCTCTGAAACTAGCCATCTGGTACTCTCATTTATTGCAATTCTCGTCACGTTATACACCGTGGACCATAATTCGTGGTACAAGGGGGTGAATACTCCAGAACTCAAAACAAGTTGAAATGATGTAATAAATTTTTATCGCGAACGACTTTACTTTCTAGAAAAATACCTTTAAAAGCAACCGAGTACGCATACACCTGACAAATACTTGATAGAGCATACTTCCTTTCTAAAGTATTACTACAATTCTGCTACTAGTGTTATTGCACTTGTTCAGTTGCCTCAAGAAACACCTAGTATCAAGTACCAATAATAAACGAACAGTCGAATAATTATCGCCTTAATTTTCCTGAAAAATAAGGTAGAAAGGTATTCTTCATTAAATTCGGAAGATACATACAAACCTGTATACAGCATAGTAAAGCCGCTTTCATAATAACCGGCATTAATGCTATTGTAGCAACAGGAATACCTTTTAATACCATACTGTGTTCACTTAGTCATACCAGCAACAATTACTGATGCACCGTATTATTTCGCACACCTCACAATTTCATTTTTACTTCTTACACCTTCAGATTAGATATAAAGGTTTGTCGTGGAAATACATTCAAAGTACTGATTGTGAGTTGAAAAATATAACATAATTATAATGAACCAAACCAATAGTTAAAATTGAACCTTTTCATGAAACTGTTAATTATTAATATATAGTTCTATAGTTCCCATTTAATTTTGGAGTCACGTTTTACCGTTACTCATTAACCTTGTCTGATGTAAATATTAGTTTCTCGTGGATTGTAATAATTTGGTATATAAAATAATTAAACATAAAATAGCAGCCACTTTTAACGTAAATACTATGATGGTGTATACCAGAAATATTCTTATTAGCTAACAATTTTCAATTTTGGTAAAACTTTGCACAATGTAGAATGCCGGAAAATACTACGCAAACTCTTTTTGTCGCTAATATTATAAAAAAACATATATGTATAATTTATTCTCGGATAGCGTCCGAAATGCAATTTAACTAGATTGATGCAATAAACAAAACAAATGTTAATTAGAAACAAGCTAATGTTTTACACGAAATGACATTAATGACATGAACAACAACTCAAAACATTTAATATGACTGTAACTAAAAGTCATACTTTTTCATCAACATTTTTTGCCACTTTGCAAAACGTTGTCAACAAATGTCATATATTTCCTCGGCAACTCAATCTTCGAGATATTTAAAAACATATTTATATAATAATTTTCGGTGAATGTCAAAAGGACACGTATCACTGCGAACGTTTTCTCGGTTCACCTGTTTGACTTGCAAGGGAAGCTCGACACACGAAAGTTCAGAAAGATTTGAAACTTTTCACAACTGTAGTTCATATTATGCTAAGAATGTGTTTACGCATTTTCAAACAAATTTTAATTTAACTCTTTTCCTGTACCTTCGTACAGTACAGTTTCTTCATTATTCACGACAATATGTAAAGTCAAAATTCCTTTGAAGGGGTGTTTTCACCCCTCGGCCCGTTTTTCAGCAGGAAACGAAAATTGTTCCGTTGTTAGCATAATATGACCCTGCATTTGTGCAAAGTTTCAAATTTTTCTGAATTTTCAAGTTGCCGAACTTCCCTTTGGAACTCCCCAAATTTTAAACGCCTGTAGTTTTTAAAACAATAGCTTTAAAAAATATATATATCAAACAAAAGTTCCTTGCATTCTAACGTAGAATACACAAATATTTTTTCTAGGTTTTTTAAGTTAAAATTTTAAGCTTCACCAACGTTTTGTTGCTCAAGTGAGTTGGCATAGGAATCAATGTTGGTTTGATTTTAAAGACAGCAGAGATAAAATCGATTTTATAATTCTTAAAGTGTTAACAAGCCAACTCACAAAAATTGTCCAATCCATTAGATAATCACATTTAGAGTATATAAAGACGGCCTAATATCGGTAAAGCGAACTCCGAAACAGTTAAAATTTAAATGGGATCTATAATGGCTTCTGCCTCCTGTGTTACTACTAGACTTAATATTAGAATTTTCCGTTTATCTAACAGTAATGTTATTCCTCAAATCTCTTGTTGAATTATTATCTTAAAATAATTCTCGTTGGCAGAAGTCGATATCGATTTATTTAGTCTTTACATTGCATTGGCAAGATTAAAACCTTGTCAACGTTAGAAATACCTCGACTTCAAGTAGAATATTAATTTCGAATTCGTGAAAGATTAAGAAGAGATTCGAAAAAAGATTAGAACAGCTATTGGAAATCGTGCATTCAAGGGACAATCGCAGCAATATTAATAAATTATACCCTTTGTTATGTATAGAATTTTGAAACTATTATACAGATTCCTCACAAGGCAAACTATGGGCATAAAGGAACGATACTTTTAAGCCTTTATCACTTAGGAATAGGAATTTTTTCTCGAAGTATCATACCCATCATTAGTATTGCAGTTGGTCACAAAATTGACCGTCATGGGTATTTCCGTCGGCTGATGTTTCGGCTGTCGAACCGTTACATCCAGATGTGCCTTCGGAAACTCTTCGGTTTACGGCATGTCTTTAAGCTATTGAGGCAGGACCTACTCTAGAGTTGTAAAGGCAATCAATATAAAAATTCCTTATTCTCAAAAATAGCTTTAACTTGCGATCGTGCCGTAAACCTTTGCCCATGGATTCTAGCCTCCTCTGCGGTGTGCATTATTGCGACGCGACAATTACTTTGGAATATTTATTAAAAAATCATGATGCATTAAATGTAGAAAGATTCCTCAATCATTTTACACGACCGGATACTTTCTGTATATACAGGCATGTACAGGCTAATAAGCTTGTATACAGTAGCTACTTTAAATCTAAATCATTATGCAACGTCAAGCATTCTTTTAGTTTACAGTTAAATTTCATTATCCGCAGCGAATGGAGCGAGTTTGAGAAACATGATGTGCTGTAGAAATCTTAATTATCAACTCCTTAACTATTAACTGCATACCTTATATGTAAAGTGGTAGCCTCGGCCATGAAAGTCGATTCGACCCCGATTAGCCAGAATAGAAAGTAAAAAAAGGAAACCAAAGAAGAACATATTAACCAGAACAAGAAGTTATTTCCGTAAGAGATTTTTTACAATACTGCACTTCTTAGCTTAATTATCCGAACATACATTTTTATACATCCGACGAAAGTTTTAGGTTTTATGATATTCTTTGTGGCATCCGCCATAAAGAAAACTTTGCTTTTATCATTTTTTTTCGGGCATATGTATGGACAGTAAATTAAATGTTTCAGATAGGACATTTTAACTTCGTAAATCAAGTAAGATAGGATACTTCAATACAGAAAACAATTCATTTATTTTTACACATTTGAAGATAATTCTAATGTAACACTCGTTATTATTAGAAAGCCTTAATGATTCGCCAATGACAATTACCTTCAATTTGTGGCTTACGTTTTCTACTTTTGTATTGTGTGTCAGTGCCGTACCAGTAGTGTCTGTCTAAAACAAATGATCATGTCTGCATTTCAAGCGTCAACTTAGACCTTTCTAATCCGATAGATGTTACACCAGACACCATAAATTAGTAAAATCCATTTGCAAAGCAGTTAGGACAAGGAAATTAAAAACAAAATATGTAGAGCTCAAGACATGGTGAAACATGAAGAATTGGTGGAGAGAATAAATAGAATTATTATAATATACTCAATCGAAATGTATCGTTGCTTAAGCCTTCGTAGTAGTCACCCAATCCTTTTCCGTGCAGTCACTCTAGATACGAACAACGACGCGTTCTGTTGCTCACGCTAAATCAGTAAGAAAAGTGCTAAACCTGACTCCACAAAACTGTCGCCGCAAAAATAATATGATCACTTACCCTAGAAGTAAGAGATAATGAACAAAATTACAGCAAATTTCTTACCCGTGTACATAAAACGAAATTGAAGTATTGATTTTCTGTTAATCTCTCACCTTATGATGTTTTTGCGTTATAACGCAAGACAGAGTAGACTATTTATTAAATAGGATATACACTATATCGTCTTTATTCATCACCTCTGTCGAACATGGCGATGGGCATGATCATTCGCATATTAGTATTAGTTGCAAATAGCAAAGTATAAGTGTGGACGGTTTTCTTCGGGTTTGCCGCGTTCGAGCACAGGCACAGTGCGGCATTCAAATGGACGGTCGGGACAAAACTCCAAAAATGCATATATTGCATAAATAATGAACATTTTTCTGGTGGAAAGGATGAAACACGTTGTATGACATAACACCATCACAACAATAACAACAATCGTATTCCTTAACTACCGATAATTAATTATTTTGGATAGAAAGTTCTAAATTTTTATAATGTCCACTAATTTCTTGAAATTTAAAATCCCGCATTAATTTGTCCCCGTTTTGTTTACAATATAGATCTGTATGCCACCATCCTCGCTGCCTTCTTGAGAAATCGTGAGAAAGATTCTAATTATTCTTGTCCCCAGTCAAACTTGCCCGTCAGATCCAACGAAATACCCGGCAGCAGTATATGAGTGCATCTAATAATAGAAATGTAAGTGACATGTTATGAAATTGTAGCATCCAAATTGTCCCATGTGCATCTAATCTTACAAAACGAGACATGTGCATTTACTTCAATTTTCGCCACATTATTACCCATAGAACTAAATTCAACATTCGCAATAATACTCAAATGACTCTCAAAATTGATGAGATATTTCTTTAAATCTTAAAATCTAAAAAAACACTAAGATTAAATGTACAACATTAAAAAACATGAGCGTCTATTAAACATTTTGTGTAGTCTACCTTGAAAATTTGAACGCACTCGCGCCCACTATTATCAATCGAACAAAAAGCTCCTAAAAAGAATCTTTTTCCCTCTTGTCAATGGACATACGTCATGTCCCAGCGCAGTATCAATGCAAAGAATAAAGCTGATACTCGATACAAATTCACTGAGTATTGAACGAAGTATATATAAAATGCAGCGTAGCTTATTGCATTGTTAGCAATATATAATTGGACTCATTCATCGGACATCTATTGAACAATCAATAAACTGGTCAGTCGCGATTGGAAACAATACTATCGATGACATCCCATAACGGTATAGAGCCGATCAATTATTCGGAGGAAAATTTACGTTTCACTCGATAACCACGCAGCTCTGTTTCCCGGGTGAAAGGGGCAGTACCGTCGAGCCGGCTCGTTAAATCTGGATGCTTTCATTTTCCCGAGCAGAGTAGCAAGGCACTCTCCGAGGGCGACAGAGTCCCCGAAGGTAGAAAAGAGGTAGATCGGAAAGAGGCGTAACCTTCTGTCTCTCCTTACCTGAAGCCGTAGCCGACCTAGTTAATGCTGGTCGCGTCTACGAAGGAGAGATTCACTAAGAAAGAAGCTCCAACGAGCGTGACTAATGCGAGGTTATACGTATACGTTTCCCCGGACAGATACAGAAACGCGAGTAAAAGGGAGCAGCTCCAGCCACTGGTTCGCTTGACAAGATACCGGGGTTCGTTCGGTGAGGTTGGAGACGGAAAACGTATTCAGAAGCACAAGCGACAGAGAAGCTGTTGTATCCGCCGACAAATACGACGCATCCCTCTTCACCCTTTCTCCGGAAAAAAAAGCTCCGATGCGATATGGTTGTAGCGTGAGAATAGGGGGAGGCCCGGCCGGCGAAAGGCAAAAACCAACAGGAACAATGATTTCTTCGGTCCGAGTAACGAATAATTCTCGTCTAACTAAATAACCATAACAACGTAAATGTTCTGTTCCCCTTGAAGCATCAACCAGGAACGTTGGGTCACCTTTTGTTGCTGGGTTTTCATAAATGTTTCCACTAAACACCAACGTATAGAAACATTTTGTTCAGACTGAAGCAACATAACTTGTCGTGTATTTGGGTTATGGTTATCAGGCAACAGATTGCAACAAATTGGAGGAGCATTGGTCGCCGTTGCTACGTGTCGCTGCCTGTTTTATATTTTCCTTTGATCTTCGCCGCATCGAGTGGAAACAGGCAACAAGCGGCGGCATTATTTGCTGCTGGCAACAGACACACGAAGAAACATCCAGCAACAAGCGCCGACTTTTTTCAACGGTACATGGAACACCAGATAAAAGATTGTCGTTGTTGCCTTAGTGAGAATGTAGCTTAGTAGCAATCCCGACAAACAGGCATAGCAAAGTGCATAGCAAATAAACTGGCCTAAAACGTTCTAAGCTATTTAACCTTTTTAATTCCATGGGCTGATTTGGGTCGGTTTGATTCTGGTACGAAGAATCCCTCCGGCAAATATCGATCAGCTATTCGACGCCACTTTTGCATGGTGCTGCTGGTAGGAATGGTGAAATCGTGAGTAGAAATTGTTTAATCAAAGCCTGTATCCTTCTGTTTCTCCTATGGTATTCCAACAATACTATATGGGAGTCTTATAAAAGAAGCAAAAGGCTTAAACAAAGTCTTAGCAACAAATAGGTTTCTACCTAGCCTATATTATGTTACGTAGGAAGTATTATTTCATTTCTTCCTTCTATTATGCCCTTATTTGGAAATCGAGGGTGCATGCGACGTCGCGATGACGTGACCCTTTGGGGGGATCTTCCCGGACTCTCTTGGAAGATTCCGTGCCCCCACCAGCTTTTTGGTCCGGCTTTCGGGTATAAAAAGGGCACGAATTCTGCTCTCGGCGGCTCAGTATTAATCTACCTTCGAGTACGTTCCATATCGACTATTTTCATATTTTAGCTCAGCGAGATCGGGTTCCGGGTCCCCTTCGAGCAGTACTAACTTCTTTTAATACGTTAATTATATACGTTAATAACGATACGTTAATATCGTCAGGTCTTTTTGTTGGGCAGCATACATTTCCAATCCGTACAGATTGAAAAATGTGGGTTTTGTAGTTTCACGATTAGACTGTAATATAACCAAAGAGTAGAAAATATACGCTTAATACCATCGTACGATGGTATCGTGACCATTGAATCTCCTCTACCACAATCATTAGCAGTAACTTCCCACCAAACAGATACACCCTAACCGCTCGAGGTGTATCGCTATAAGTTACGAGTTCATTTTTACTAACATCCTGTGGCTCCCGGTGATGAAATAGGCACTGGTTTGTCCACGATTACCATCCTGTGGCTCCCGGTGATGAAATAGGCGTTGGTTTGTCCACGATTACCTTTACCTTCCTGTGACACCTGGTGATGAAATAGGCACCGTAAATAGGTCCGTAACTAACAAACTCTAAAATAACCGATCCTCGGCTCCGCAGCTGTGCCCCTTTGCCCTCGTCTCGTAACAATTATAACCTATATTATTAGTAACAAATTTTATTACTTTCCTGCAATCAGTTTCCGAAATTTATCAGTCAATTGTATGTATAACTTTTACAAGATTCATTGGAGAATATGGATAACGAAAATTGCGTTGTTTAAGGTAGGTGAACAAAATGAGAAATTATAATAAGTAAGTACATCTCTTATATATTTTGTAGACAGGGTCAGTCTCACAAAACGTACAAACGCATATTTCCGAAAATACTATCGATATAAGAAACTGTTATTAAGCAGAGTTTGGAATTCCTACTTTTTTAGCTAACTGGCGTTTTCAGAAACACGTGATAAATCCCAATCAATCATTACGAAGTATTGACCGTAAACTTTTAATGACTCAAAATTTGTGCATCTGCCTGGTAATAAACGTCTTATGTTTCAGAATATTGACACCGTATCAACGACGAATTTTTAAGGTTTCTCGGGGAGCGGATAGAGGGGATAAAGCCTGCCTCATCCATTTAACTTGCAAACTTCATTGACCTTGAGTGGCTACATTGGCCGAATTCTCTTAAATATATTATATATTAAATATTGAATATACTGAATGAAAGTGTAAATTAAGTAGAAATTTGGAACCTACAGAGCACATCAACATTGATCAACCCTGTATACGTTGATGTAACTTTGAAGTCATATTTGAATCGATATTTTGTAACTCTTATCTAATTTTTGTTAACTAATTTGTCAAAGTTCTTTACAATTGGACCATTCTATTGGAAGCAATGTATTTGTCGTACCTACCCCATACCTTAGGTACTACTCAACACTCAACTTTTAAAATATTGCTGGGGCACCTCTACATTTTACTCTTCATGCTGAAAAACGAGCCAGGTTAAAATGTTACTACAGTTCATAATATTTTAGAGATTTCTGCCGGCTTATGTTTATATTTTTAAAGACGAACTCATGCACCAAGTTCTCTGTTTTAAGAGTTGAATCGTATGTGGCCTATGTACATCTCAAAAATTTCCAACTGAGAATGAACCAAGAAGTTATATGGCACACACGAAGAACAAAAACAATATTTGTTGCCCTTAGTCAAGCAATTTAGGCAGAAACATCATTGCATTTAAAAAACGGTTTTATTAGCCTAACGCGTGAATTAGCTATTTTTTTTAAGTTGTTGTTTCACAAATTTGCCTGGAAATAATATTCCAATATTATATGTATAAATCATGTGAAGCGTATGAAAATTATAATGTCTAAAAGAGAAGTGCATTTGTTTTTTTAACTAATACAAAATTCAATACGTGGTGGCAACCCTTTATCTGTAACCGAAAAAAGTATTACTTACTCATATATAACGATTCACGTTATATATTTTCAGATTCACACAGGATACACAGTTGACAGGATGGCTCGTGAGAAAATACAAAAAATATTTTATTTTATTTCATACTTGAATTCAAGAATTGGCTAACGCAAGTTAGAAGCTTCTAAGTAAGGACGTACGCGAGACGTAATTGTGTAATTATGTCCGCCCGTTTAAAGTACTCAGTGAAGCCAGTTTAATTAAAACTGTCCGGAGTAGTAGTAGTAATTACATTTTTCTATATTTATAAAGAGAAATACAGATTAATGCTAAATATTACTAAGTACATATATATTCTGTATTGCAACATGTCCCATATTCATATTTCTTCGCGTCTCTTTAAAAAAAAAATGCTTACACGAGCACTCGTTTTTCAACCGTTCCAATTCATCTTTCATTGAATAGTAATATAGAATTAAATACAAGTACAGAGAGAATGTAGTTCATAGTGCACTATGTATATTAATACAAAACAGTTCGCTTTGCGTTCGTAAATATCTTTTCCAATCATTCACGAATTTTATTCGTACAAAAGACAATTTTTGGAAAAAAGAATCATTTATAACGGTCCTATTGTTATAAACAACAGTTAACATTGTGGGATACCTTTCTGATCAATTGTATGTTTGTTCATTTACATGCTACAAATTAGTAGATAATCAATGCGACCGATCATATTCAACCTTATTAAACAAGTATTATATCGGACATGGTAATTCGCATTTGCCAAAGTGCTACCCGAAATATTATTGTACTATTCGTGATAATTCATATATGCTGTGCACCAGCAACTGATTTAATTTAAATGTTATTTTCATTGATTAAATGTACAGCACTACATAAAAATAAAAGAAATCCGTGTGCCCTGCGTCTATGTATTGCGCAATATAATCTTAGAATTGTGAGAATGAGTTTTAAGCCAATCTCAATTTGAGTTTTAATTAGGATGAGTTTAGCTATAGCAAGATCTAGAAAAAAAGTCTTTAGTGAAAAAATTGGCAGCCATTTGAAGTTTGATTATCAATTGTGTCATGTTTTCCTATCTTCGGGGGTCTTAAAGTAAGAGAAAAAATAAAGATTTTGAATTATTTCTAGTTCGAGCTCTAATCATGAACCCACTGAAGGTGACCCTAGGATTTTGAAGTATCATCAACACCGTTTTGAGGCAAACGTATGTATAGTTTTTTCCACCGGAAACAATACCACTGATCCTTACGTCCTTCAAACACTTATAATTTCGTTCAATTCAGGGGTTAGGTAAAGGGGTTTGCACATACATTACTTAAATTATATTCTTTAGAACTACACAAAAATATCGTTTTTCCAAAGCTTCACACTAGTAGTAGAATACTTTCGTAACAATAAGTTTCAAACTGTACAGCCTCTTACCATATGTAGTTAACAAACAACAATCCAAAAAAAACACCCCCCGCAAACGAGAATCTCGTCTGTGCAGCAATACACAGATCACATAAATCTTTACCATCAGGCAGTAATATTTCGAATGAAAGTTCATATAACGCACGGGGTATAGAACAGACTTATCGTTCAATATATTCTTTTGATCCTGTTTTGTGGGGTTTTAGAGCACCATTCCCATTTTCATGTCACTCGCAACGTTATCAACAGATTATATGTAGCTAATAATAATATGTAGTTTTTCAACTGACGTTCAAATCAGTCGTAATCTTTCCGGTCGGTATGGCAGTCGAACGTGAAACACGAAAGTCTATAAAGTGATAGGTCTATTTTATATTTTGTCTGTGCCCGTATCTAAATTTCGATTAAAAACCAACTTCTGCTCGATCAGATATCTTAACAATGATGGTCATTGGACAGTGAATATGGAATTTCATAGAAATGTGTATCTTACTGGGGGCGTGTGATCCATGCATGTTCCTGACTCAGGGAACCCCACGGAGAACTTAATCCCCAAAGGTATATGGACATTTCGGTAGTTCGTAACATACATTTTGAAGTATAAAACTAATACTGACATTTCTGTTCGAAGTGTTAATATGCATACATTTCCTGTCAAAAAGTACTGTGATCCAGTAGATATGACAATAATGAGCGATTTTTAGCGATTACTATAGAACAATACTTAGATATTCCAATACACATTGAACACGAAAAGTATGGAAAACGTCACAGAGGGTGTCAACGGTCAACTGCAAACGAAATACCAAAAGCTCGCCACAGAATATTCGAAAGTAAGGAACTATCCATATATTAGGTCGAGCCATAAATAATTTCCGCATTTGAGATCAAATTGTAATGCAGTTGGTGAAAATGATTTATGACTCGGCCTGATATTATTTATACGATGGAAACAGTTTCGAAATGTATGTGAAACGTAACGCATGTTTTGCTTGCACAATGGTATGCTTTTGCTTGTTCCTGTGATTTATGACCCATTTTCAAGCAAGCCCATTATCAAAATGTTTGTCCCTTAGGTATGTGCGCGGGCGAATGTTTTAAAGAGAGCTGTGATCTACGAACAGGCTCGTAACACAGACACCCGGGAACAATTAAAGGAAAAGGAAGTAGAACTTCGCAGAGCGGAGCAAGAGTTGGATAGCTTGTCATTTCGTAATCAACAATTAACTAAGCGTATAACTGTACTGCAAGAAGAGCTTGATAAGGGACAAAATAAATCAAAGAAAGGAAAAAAGTTGACAGAGAACAATAGCCAAGTATCGGTGTCACCTAATCATATTCTAGATGAAGAATTTCAAAAGAAGATAGTCGAGAATGCTCAGTTATTGTCGCAGATCAATGATAAAGATAGTGAAATTGAAACTCTAAACGAAAGGATAGAGCACTTGGAATATAGATTGGACCGACTCGAAAAATCTAAAGTGGAATCTGAGTCTCAGTACCAGTCTGCTATACAGAAACTAGAGGGAGAAAAAAATGATTTGCAGAAGAAGTTAAACGACAAACAGAAACAAGAAGAAACAGTCTCTTGGTCTAGTAATGAAGGTAAACGGGACGGATACGAGTCTGACATTAGGCTAGGATATCCTAATCATCCACAGATTGAGACATCTCCTTTTTCCTCGCCGTTGGCTTCGCGCAGATCATCGAAGTCTATCGGAGAAAGTAGACATCATAAGATACCCGAGGAAACGACTGATTTGGACTTTTTTAAGTCTTGCGACTTGGAAAAAGAAATTAACCATTGGAGAGCGCAGTATCACATACTCCAAATAAAGTACAATGAACTAGAGCAAAGAGAGGGTTTAAGTAACATGCAAATTGGAACCGAACCTTTGCAGCCTGCAGAAATAAACCATATGGTGCATTTATTTGGAATAGTCTATAATAATATTATAGTTTAAGATATTCTAATTAATAAATGTCAATTACAGATTGGGAAATTAACAGTACCTTTTGCAATACCGGAGGAAATAGAGGCCCGGGAAGAAAAAATTAAAGACTACTTTCTGCAAGAAATTGACAAGCTCACAACGGAGAAACATATGTACCATGTTAAAAATCTAGCTATGGCTGCTAATGTAATCAAATGCATAGATATACAAATTTTCTCAGAAAAACTTACTTTATATTGAATATTTAAATTGAAAATACTTGTCTAGACCGAAGTAATGCAAGTTCATTTGGATACGAGCGAGGCAAAATGGGGAAAATGTGAGTCTGCTCTGACGGAGGCACTTTCAAATTGCAGTATTTTACACAAAGATAAAGAAATTCAAGAAGGAAATTACAAAGCCCAGCTCAGTACGATGAGTGAACATCTTGCTAATATGAATGAGAAACTTATCTCACAAACAGAAGAGATACAACAATTGAAATATCAGCTTACGAACAAGGTAACCACTTATTTTAAATGTTAATGATTCTAAAATATTCAGTACGTTGTTTAATTGTTTTCAGAACAGTAAAAAAGGAAAGCAAAAGTGATATTTTCGGTCAGATTGTAAAGTACCAATTATTGACATTCCAACAGCAACATACTTTAATTAGAATTATTAGTAACGTTCGTTTTATGTACATACTCAATCTTACACTCGATAAACAATAATTACAAGTTTCGATCATATATCAACCATACATTAATATATTACAAATTTCTAAAATCAATGTTATTTTATTTATGGAATAAAGATAAGAACTATTCACGTTCAGCTTTTGAACGTTTAAAACAAAAAAGGGCATCCTACTATCGTTTATGTAAATTTACAATCAATTTAAATTATGTCCCTCGTTTGCATCTTAATTAATACAAAATAAATAAAAATGTTGAAACAGGTATCATTTAACATGTAACATCTAATAAAAAGACAACAGAATAAAGTGAACAACGTATTTCTTCCAAAAAAAAGTGATGACAAAGTACTTGCAACTATTTTGTATATAAGCGAAAAGAAACTAAACACGATCCAAATAGCTCGTTTGCTTTGTGTCAGAGTTTGCTATATCTGACAGCTACATTTTAATAGAAAAACTGGCACCACAACTGCAACCTTGTTCGGCTAATGGATTGTTAGTTATCCTAAAAGCAGAGCGTATCAATTCTGTGTGGTACTCTATCGTTGCACCCTTAATGTATTCTAAAGATGTCGCATCTATAACCACTTTAGCTCCGTCCTTCTGAAACACTCTACAATAAGAATAAAATTTCCATTAATCTTTAATAATAAAGGTACAGTCGTTTCCATAACTTACTTGTCATCTTCATTTATGTTCGTATCCAAGTTAAATTTATACTGAAAACCGGAACACCCTCCACCTTCTACCGTAACCCTCAAATAAGCATTGTCATCAGTGATTTCTTTGAGACGTTTAACACAACTATCTGTGATAATAATGTTATTTTCTGTTTTAACTGCAATTGCAGCGGGAGCTCTGTTTAATGATGAAACAGTAGATACATTATGCCACTGAGACCTGTGAACAAAAATTTCTTTGTAATACATAAGTGTTATCCTGGAAATTACAATGTTGTATGTGGAGGACTCGGAAGCCAATCATTGTCCAACTTCTCCTGAAAATGAGATACATAGTTCAAAAATCTCTTTATTGTTAAAACTTTCACTTGACAAATCGATTAAGTCACTATTTTCATACATAAGCAATAGATGATGGTACAAACATTGTCATTTTTTCCAAGTAATTTGTCAAAACCGTATTAATCTCAGTTTCAATGTTAATGGACTTACACTGATTGTCTTCTGAACCCTCCATATATTGACATTTATTGAGCAAGTTTAATCATTATTAATTCTACGTTTATTGAAGTGAAGTGGTTTTCTTCGTTTGAATAAATCCACATAAGTAGAACAGGAATTACTTTAAAATTTGTGTATAAAACTTACTTACGTCAGCAAACGCGAAAAGTATTGATTTGCAACGAAATTAGAGGAGAGGCTCCAAATCACGCGTTTCAATTTCGCCATATTTCAAATGTACACATATATATGTGTAGTTATGTATATATGTGTGTTCATCATATGCAGTACCACAGCCTAGCCGTGCTGAACAACGTGGCAACACCGCATGTTTACCGATCCGGAGTCCTATTTTCAGTAATGGGAGTCTTGTACTTGGGATTACAAATAACGCTTTTTTTCATAGAAAATTGTGTTAAAGTACACAATTCTTTATTAATTATGTCTGAGTAATATATAAATATTATAACTATGGTAAGTAGAAGTGATATTAATGTATACTAATAGTTATAAATGTGGTATACATTTTGTGGACTCATTTTGTGGAATGGTTTGGTGATGTGATACATAATATTGGAAACATTTTACAGTGGTTTTAAGAAAATATAAGTATGAAGCAAAATTGAATCATCTTTGAACTAAAACGCAACATTTGAAAATGAATGGAGTGATATATAAGTTAATAGAAACCTGAAATAGACAAAATTATTAATACGAAGTCAAAGAGGTTAAATGAACACGGAAAGAGGTTGGATAATTAATTACTGAAGGGAAGGGTTATACAGGTAATTATAAAATCTGCACCACTAATGCAAGTATCAGAAAATGCTCACTGATGTGCCTTTGATTGAATACTAATATATGTTAATTTAAATAAAATGTGCTTATGATTTTCAGGCTTTAGAAAGTCTGATTCCAAATTGGTACCATTTATTATGGCTTCCATTATTGCACACATATGAGTAAATAAGGTTATTACTTCTTCTGTAGGAATGGAAAGACCCTTTGTAAGTCATCAAAATATACATTATTTATAGTTGTACCTTTATCCTCTACAATCAATTATTTACATATATTACAATTTAATTTTTCAGCAACGGAATGGGAGTCATAACCGAATATATAAATCTTAATATAATCATCTACAACACATGTGGATTAATATTCGATATCGAATATTTTTGAAAATCCATTTACATCAGCAGAAAGATCATGAAGATTATTAATATTATTCCCTTACAATTAAGAACATAACAACACTGTGGCATTATTAACTAATATATATAGCATGAAACATGTGAATTTTTCAAAAATTATGTATGTATATAATAAATATAAACTTCTAAAAAATTAGTTATGATACTATTAAAATTTATTAATGTTGATTTTATCTATTGAATAAAGCCCAGTTAAACAAAAATTATCTCGTATAAGTTCTGGGAATGTATTGTGGAATAGAATGCCACTGATTATACAAGTGTTCATATTAAGAGGGACCATAGGGTCCAAATGCTCAACGCTTCTCTTCTAAACTCATTCGATAGAGTTTCTTCTTTCAATAAGGACATACCTTCCCTTTACAATATAATAAAGTATTCTTTTATTAAAGTGAACTGTGTATTATACATTATCAAACTTCCTTATAATCTAGTTTTCCAATAATTAATACTAAATTGAAATATATTGAATGCATAATAGCTTTTGTTAAATAAATGTGCTATACACAAAGATTAAGACCTACATAGTTAATAAATGAAACTTCCATTCATTACTGCACTCACTTTTGTATTTTTAAAAATTGTCTACTCACAATAAGTACACATTGATGTGTAAACATTCGAAAAATAAGCGGGAAAGTGAGGCCGGTATGGAGAAACTGAGTCTGGTAGGGTGGGTTGGGTTAGGTATACTGATATATATAGCACAGCCGGACTCTCGCCATGTTGCCATTTTTACCTTCAGCACGGCTAGTACTAGAGTAGGCTGTGGCAGTACTCACCCGAGTAACACAGAGATGTGAAGTTAGAAATATTAATTTTATCACGATAGAATTATCGGCAAATTCTTGCGTTATTTCTATCAAACATCGTGTAAAACTTCGTAATGAGAAATTTTATTAAAAATAACTACTTCCTTATATAGATATTTCTTAAAAATATTAATTAAAAATTTTAGTAGGTAAATATACATAATCTAATGTAGTAGATGACAAACCCGGAACTTTTGGCTTGCTGGGCTGACTCTGAACAACTTTTTGCTTTACCAATATGCTTGTATGCATCTTCATTTTTTAATTATTAACGAAACACACTGGCCAATCAGAGCACGCGTAGAGCTTCTTTCCAACCACGACCGAACAAGTTTGAGAGCCACCCAACTGATTGACCAATGTTGTTCGTTATAAATTCAATAACGGAGTATCAATCAACATTTTGGTGGACGAAAAAGTTATTCAGAGTCATCCCAACCCCACCGTTTCCGAATGTTCAGTTAGTTATCAGACACCCTGTATAATAAAAAAAAGGGAGGTTCAGAATATGTAATATTCGAAGGAAAAGTCTGGTGTAGATCCATATTATCAGTAATTTATAGAAAAAATTCATAGAAATCATTTTTTTTTACTATTGTTACACGAGAAGCTTCCCTAAACCATCTAAATTTAATTAGTAAATACACTTTTCTTACCGCTTATTGTAAACGACACTTACGCTGTGAAACAGCGCTGCTAGCGGTCTTTTGAAGTAGCAAACAATTCAAATTCCATAGCGTTTGAACAGTAACGGAGTATTGGAGTAACGGATGACATTGTATTTAGTTGTGTTCAAAAACGAAAAGGGAAACGTTTGTGCAGTATTACAAAAATAGGTCTGTTGTCGCTTCGAAATTGAATAGAACTTAAATACTATTAAACATGAACGATACACGAGCTGGGAAGAAAGATAAATATCAGCACATACAAGTATTTGTTCGTGTCAGGTAAGAGAATGAAATATATTTTCAATGTCAAAAGTTTTGATTAATTAGGCATCGGCTTATATATATATATATATTGCTTGCCATTAAATATTGACTTTGAAGCATTATTCAAAAAATGTCAAAAGATCAAAAATATAATATAAATATTAAATTGTTTTGATATGTTGACAAACATTAACAGACCCATATGCAAGTTATGTTTACTGTGATAGTATTATTAAAGTAAAGGCTTTTTATTTGTAGAAGTTAATTATTATTATTCCTGGGTACATATACAATCGCACAAAATGTTCAATTTTTCTACCGGGGTATATACACAAGATGGGCCCAAGTTATTAAGACCATATTGTGCTCAGCACAACAAAAGTAACAGTCTTAATAGACATAGGTTCAAAAATCACTAGTCTTGGAGTTACGAGATGTTTACTCCCTGTTAATGTTTCTAGATTTAGGCTTAATGGTTCTATATAGGTTCATCATTTGCTTTACCATACATGAAATGCGTGTCTTTCACGTCAGAATTTGATTAGGAACAAAAGTAAAAACTTTATTTATTTATAAAAGAAAATATCTCTGAACTTGAAACTAACGTAGTCCGCAACTATTTATATATATCCTGCATACATTGATAGTTTATAGACTTCTACTTATTTGTGTTTAGATCTCATATAGATTTTACACGAGCTGTAATTAACATAATTTTATGCTATGGTGATTTTATTTATGGTGATTGTTGCTTGCAAATTATCCTTGTCTATGGATGTCCAGAACTTGTCGAAATGCTGAAAATATGCTTGCAATTACTTGTTCCTATTATTTTCGCCCAACGTTCCACAAGCTTTCTAAGCATGTCTGTGTAAAATGTAGCAGAATAATGCAACGTTGCTCTGTGAAAAACACAGAAACTTTATGTCCAACCCAATACATTCAACATTGTGACCAATGATTTTCATCTCTCAGGCCTACAAATAACACTGAGCGAACTAATAAGTGTACGGATATAGTAGAAATTCCTAACAATAAGGAAGTCATACTACTTGAACGTCCACACGATAAGTATTCTAAGAAATTCAAATTTGACAATGTATTCGGCCCGTCATCGAAACAGGTACACCATCATAAATATATTAATCAGATATTTAAAGCAAGTAATACTTTACTACACCATTCCTAATCTATAGATCGAAGTGTACAATATCGTTGTGTGTCCATTATTGGAGCAAGTTTTGGCTGGATATAATTGTACAGTCTTTGCATATGGGCAAACTGGTACTGGGAAAACATTTACAATGGAAGGAACCAATAGAGATCCGACTTTACATTGGCAAAGTGTAAGATGCTTATTGTATAATTTCATTCAAATAATATGATTTTACTATTTAAATATTTAACACATTTACTGCCTCAAATTTTTCACTTCGGCCACTTTTAATCGTCTCACTGTACGATCGAACAGTAGCAGAAAATATTTTAATATCTATGTGATCCTACAAATATTATTAAACATTAAATGTGAAGAATAAAGAAGAATACAATGTATCAATACGAATTTTCATCTGCAATAACATTCCAGTTGTTCGTTGTGTAATACATGCAAATTAAGTTGCTTTTATATCTTTTTTAAGGGAGATGTTTCATTATTAGTGCTATAAGAACAGAAATTTCACATCGGGTATGTTTAAATTTGATATATGAAACAGGTTCAAAGAGACTTCCGATCAAATACAACATGTTTCATATAAAACACTTTTTTTTCAAATATCAATAAAGGAATATGTATTTTAAATGGCGAGTCGTGTCAACTTACTTTAGGTTTATTTCAATTCGAGGAATAATTATGATTTTAAGCTCAAATGTAATAGATAAAACGTAGAGCAAACAAATCTAATCAAAATAGACCAAATGTAACATACAAAACAATATAAGCTGGTGTACAATTACAGGATTCACCTGCTGGTATGATACCGCGGGCTCTGAGCCATTTATTCGACAAACTCCTCTCATTGGAATCGCAAGAATACACGATTCGTGTCAGCTTCTTAGAACTCTATAACGAGGATCTGTTCGATCTTCTATCACCTAACGACGATGGATCTAAAATAAGGTACATAATATAAGTTATTTTAGTTACGCATCATTTGCAATCGTTCATTTAAATAATAATAGATATTTCTTTATTATATTACACGTTTATAAATATTCGTCGAACAGATTATACGAAGATACATCGAAGAAAGGCGCTGTGATAGTTCATGGATTAGAGGAAGTGACAATACGTAGCAAAAGCGAAGTTTACAAAATTCTAGAAAAGGGATCAGAAAGGAGACAAACAGCTGCAACTTTGATGAACAGTCAATCAAGGTTATTATTAAAATTGTTTATTTGTTAGGTCAAGGGTATAGACGGATAAGGGGGTCAAAAGTGCCCTTAAACCAAATTCTTTTTAAAGTGGCGAGTAATATACAAGTAATAGCTTATATATGTATTTTGATACGATATGTATTTTCGCCATGCCGCACCAGACTGGTGCTGTGCAGGTGATTATGGGTCGTAGTAGCATTTTGAATATCATTTTTCTGTTACTGATTGTTGAACTGGAATTGTGATTGATCAGCTGTGGGTATAGTTTCTTCATGACCGAGTAGATATTTGTTAATATGTGCTTAACATACATGTAATCTGTTAGTTTGCCGTTTAGTTATACACCTAAGGATTTAACTGTGTGCACTGGCGTAGTCGGGTGCTTATTTACTTTTA
Source organism: Nomada goodeniana (assembly GCA_963969485.1). NCBI lineage: Eukaryota > Metazoa > Arthropoda > Insecta > Hymenoptera > Apidae > Nomada > Nomada goodeniana. Next base: position 9,331,398 of record OZ018306.1, read on the forward strand.
TGAGTTGAAAGAATTTGGGGTCGTTCTTTTTTCTTGTAAACGTAATTATTTCTGTTTTATCTTTGTTTGCTTTGATTTTCCAATCCTTATAGTATTTTTCAGTCTGTGAGTTTGTAGTTGTTTTGATGTGACTATTGCTGAGAAAGAGGGGGCATAGATGAATAGGTTGTATGTGAATAATGTAGTGTTTGTTTTGTTAAATTTTGAGGAGTCATTGATGAAAATTAGTGAATAATTTGTGTTCAAGTACGGATCGTTGAGGTACTCCTGCCCTTCCATTTCGTTTTGCGCCTTCTACCGTTATACCGTTATCTTAAATAGGAATCTATGAATTTGATTAGAACTTTAGGGTACTTATATGCGATCATTTTGTATATGAAGCAGGTTGAAGCTTTACCGCAGAACCGCCGACGTCATTGAAAATATGTTAAACACGTTAGAATATAGAAGCACGAAGAACTCGGTTTTTATCCTTTTTTAACTATGACGCACCTAATCAACAAATTTGAAAAACTTGAAAAATTTGAGAGGATAGTATCAATAATATGTACCTGCACAAAAAATATATATGTGTGGGTCCGCGACACCTTCTATACAAAATCGGCGAATTCGAAATCGAAAAATTATTTCTTGCACGTTGGAATCTTAATTTACAAATCTGTGAAGGGTCTATAATACGTGCGTCCATAACTGAAGTGTCTCATATTTTTTTGGAGATATTGAGGGAATATATAATTTTTGTTTTCTCGTCGTACTTACCCTCCCTGCCGGGTTACGGGGTCAGATCTTCGAAGAAATTGGTTTTTCTTGATAAGCTATTGAATGAACCCACACAAGTCAATTTTTACCCCGTTATCCGGCTATACCCCTTACTGGTTTTAAATACAATAAGGTTTCGAATAACATTTTGTTATTCAACTAAATGAAGCAAAATATTTTTTCTGTACGAAACGTTACAAGCAAAAACATATTTTCTATATAGCTTGAATCATTTATGAATTATTTCAAGCGGCGCTTAAATACTTGGGCGTCTTTTATATTTCTATCGTATCGACTATATCGTATTGGATAATTACCGAAAAGTTTAAAACAATTGTTATAGCCGATCTCATACAGTGTTTTCGATTACGGTTCATATGAAAGAAAACACTATTGACGGAGAAGAAGTTCTAAAAACAGGAAAACTGAATTTGGTAGATCTGGCAGGTAGTGAAAATATTGGAAGATCCGGAGCTGTCGACAAAAGAGCAAGGGAAGCGGGCAGTATCAATCAATCTTTGTTAACCCTTGGCAGAGTTATAACGGCTCTTGTTGAAAGAGCACCACATATACCTTACCGGTAACGAACACTAAAAGCATTCTATTTCTTTCCTGTAACAAGTTTAACATAATCATTATATTTGTTATATTTTTATATTGTAGGGAATCGAAACTCACAAGATTATTACAGGAGTCACTCGGTGGGCGTACGAAAACATCTATTATTGCAACTGTATCCCCTGCCAATATTAATTTCGAAGAAACGCTGTCGACTTTAGATTACGCGCATCGCGCGAAAAATATCACCAATCGTCCGGAAATCAATCAGAAACTTTCGAAAAGAGAATTTCTTAAACAATATACAGAAGAAATCGAAAGACTACGAAGAGATTTATTAGCTACACGCGAAAGAAACGGTGTTTATCTTGCGGACGATAATTATAACGAGATGCAAACTCTGATTGCACAACAAATCAAGGAAATAGAAAACAAACTGAACAATATAAAAGCACTGGAAAAAGCTATAGAAAACAAGGAGGTCAATTTTTCTATTATGATTCGGATTTGGAATAATTATTTAGTGCCGCGACTACGTGGCTTAATTATATTATAATGTTATATTGTACGTTTATTTTCGCAGAAAATATTTCACGAACTTGAATTACAAAATGTCGCACAAACGCAAGAGTTACATGAATCTAAAGCCAAATTAGATAGTGCTACTGGCGCTCTTAAATCAACAAATAGCCGATTGATGTTTACTACCCAACAACGAGACGAACAAAAACATTTAGTAGAAAAGTACGCACATACGGAGCAGTCGTTATTGAGTCAAGCTGAAACTTTATTAAGCGTCGCAGATACAGCCAGCACGGATTCAAATAAATTGCACGATAAAATTGCGCGTAAAAAGTAAGTCAATCAATATTTGTATTATCTGATTGTGCCACTGAATATCCTTCCTCCTTTTAACGATATAATGCACAGACAATTTTTCCTAAAAATACGGGGTAAGTGGTTGTTGATCCGAACACTCTTTCGCTTAAGGAGGTATTCTAACGCGGAACGCGTATTTTGATGTTATTTTTAGGATTTTGTTGCAAACAAATTACAGCACCTTATGCAGTAAAAATTGCAGGAAGTATTGATACATATTTCAGCAACATTCATAATGTTGTTTGTTGAGAAAAAATTAAAATAATTAGCACTGCATGCTGTTGAACACCATCTCTTCTAAAAAGGGTCGTCACATGAGTGTCCGTGATATCGGCCGCTCTGATTATCCAAAAGAAACGAACAAAAAAGATTCTTAATTAGAATAAGCGTATACAGGAGATGTCTGACGGTCAATAAATATTGTCAATATTTCAGGGCGCTTTCTTATTTTCAGGGAGTTTAAAAAAATAGAAAAAGTATAGATTTTGAATTGATTTTACTTTGATCTATTGCCATTAATGTACCTAAGGTACCTAGCCTTAACATTTAAAAGCTGTTACTCAAGTAGATTTTAAGCGCGCTTAAAGTTTTGTCTATCGGCAACGATACCACATATGTCCTCCAAACAGACATAACTTCGTTCATTTCAGGAGTCCAGACATACGGGTTTGCATATATGTACATGTGCAAAAAATCCTTTTTTCAAAAGATCACACTAAAATAATACCTCCTTAATTGCGAAACAAAGGCCGTCGTGTCCTCGGCCCTTAAATTTGTCTTTATGTCGGTTACTACGTGCTGTAATGAAAATATGCATTGTCGTTTAAAAAGCTTAAGGTCAACAAGATATCTTGATAAATAAAAAATACAAAGTCTTGCATCTAGTTATCTCCCTCGAGTACAACCTACGTTTTATGTACAACATTTTGTTCGTAACGTCAATAATAATCAATTTTTTTGTTTTAAAGAGAAACGGAGCAAATGTTCGAAGCCCGCGGTAAAGAGTTTCAATGTAACGTTTCTGAAGGTTTACGACAAATTTCGGACGATATCTCGATGTATGGTGTACAGTTAAAACAGTTCGGGGTATCTATAGAAGATAGTCTTGGTAAGATAAAATTGATTATACGTCGAAAATTATTATCAACATTGCATATATAATTCATTATTCTTACTGTTATTTCCCCTTAGTTACACGAACATCTACTATCCGTGATGCTATTGACACGGCAATACACCAAATTTCCATAGATTTTACTAATCAACGTTTATGTGCCACTGAAAACTTAACAAAAACCATAAATGAAACGGTACATATTTTGCTAAATACTTGAAAAGTGTATGCCATTCGCGATATTCTATATTTTTTCAATATTTCAGCATTTGCTGTATCAAAAGATGATAGAGGAGGAAATAAGAAACGCAGTTGATACAGTAGAGTCTCGTAATAAATTATTAAGCATCATTTCAACGAAACTGGCGGAAAATATATTTGAAAAAATAATTGAAAATGAAATTGCTAGAAATTTGCAAATGGTAAGGAGCCAAGTATCTGAAAAGTTAAAACAAACCACCGTCTTTGTGAAAAATATGATAGATTCCGCTTGTGCCTATGAATTAGAAAACTACAGTCGTACGGGTCAAGATCTTAAGATTATTGTGAAAGAAATCGAAACGCTTCGTCAAAAGCAAGAATATTCTGAGAAACAAAAACTATTTGCAAAGGTAATAAGAAATATACTTTCAATGTGGTTCCATTTCGGGATCGGAATCATTAAATCTTTTGTAATCTTTTTTTTTGCTAGATGATGAACGATGCATTTGCCGAATTTAAAAACTTAAATAAAAACCAACAAGAACACTATTCTGCTGTAACTAATGAATGTAATTGTATTAGTAACATTTGTAAGGAAGTTAACAATCAAACAAAAGATACTTACGATACAATGATCGCGATGAACAACAATGCGAAAGAAAAAATAGAAAGCGGTATAGAAAAAATTGAAAATGTTGTCATCCTTGGAACAAAACTGGTAATATACATATATCTATATGATTTATAATATATTTTAACGTTTACTAAGATAATCTTTGTTACGCTTTATCCTACTTGCAGAATGAGGATTTATCGATCAAGAGTGCGGAACAAGGAAAGCTTTTAATAGACGAATTAAAGTCAAATATGAACGAAAGTTGCAATTTATTAGAGCAATATAAAAATCATGTCAAGTGCAATGGTAAAGAAATGCAGCTCCAAATGAATGTGCATAGAAACGAAGCTCTTTCATTAATCGATGTAAGAATTCATAGAAAATCTTAAATTTACTTACTAATTGAATCTTAGGAATATCTTTTAATGTATGAACCTACTTTTCCAGAATGCACATAAAATAGTGGTCAATGTGAGTAAAAATCATGCAGAATTCATGGAGGATAGAAAGACGAAAGCTTCTGAAGCTTGGGGAGAAATTTCGACAAAATTGAAAAGTCAAATAACGGACTCGCGTATATGGAACGAAAATGTTGTTAAAGAATTACAGGAGACAATAAACGAAGTGAACGAATTCTTTGATAATGATATACAACGTGATATACCAACAGGTATTTTACCATTTGCAAATTAAGAAGAAAAGAAAAGTGTTTTTTCTACATCATTTGTTAATATTTTTCTAGGAGCAACTCCCGCTAGGAAAGAATTTTCTTATCCGCGACAATTCGAAGTTACGTCGCCACATGAACGAATTTTACACAGATTTAGAGAAAGTAGAAGACTTGTTGAAACAGCGGAGGATGATGTAAGTAGCATACAGTTTACAAACTGCATACTTTATGTGGGATATTTTAAAATACAGCCGGTGCTCGAAAACTCACAGCTCAAGGAAAGATCTAAGATCTTCGAATTATGGAGGTTTCGCCTTATCGACTTTGTCAAGCAAAAGAGATTTAGCGAACGAGGGTTCGATAGACAGAGGCTTCGTGCATGAGTTAGTATTCAATATTTCCAAACAACCTTATGTTTGCTAAATAGTAACATTCCTACGCCAATATTTTTCTTTCCACGTTATATAAGTCATTTTAATAATCGCTCCCCAACGGCAGAAAATGCAGAGCTTCTTTTTCTTCATTGCAATTTAAATTAGCCACGGTACTTTGAGATCTAGAGGTAGCTTATGACAAAACGTTGGTTTGTAGATAGATATCTTGACTCGCATTATTCGAACTTCCCTGAAATCGAGTTACAGAGGTAAAATAACACGCCTCACCATGCGCAATAATTCAAGTTATGTGAGGCTTGTATTTCGAATTGCAGAGGATTTTGCAGTTGAGCGAAAGGGGATAAACAAAATTCTAGTCGTGTGCATACAGGTCTTCGAGTTACCGAGGTTCGGCTGTATGATACAAATATGTTGTTTCATAACTGTAAAACTCTTTGTTAATGATTCTGTTCAGGACGACTCGTACATGACTAGTGACATAACAATGAAACAAATTGCAAATTCTACTGCAATATCCGACATCACAATTGTATCTTCTCCATGTGATAGTACACTATTTGTTACATCTACACTGGATGACTTCCTATCAAAGCATACAATGTCGCGCATCTCAACGGATTCCCAATTAGAAAATACTACGCAAACGCTCGATGCATCTTCGATATCTATGCAATCACGGACGCACTGTGGTTCAGAAATGTACATAAAGGTAAATACTTGCACAATTATCTTTGTTTTAACAGTCGAATACCGGTACGTCAAGCCGGAAACCGGTGCCGGGGTGACTTTTGATCCTCACTGAATTTATCTATTCAGTTACTTTATGTTTACGTCACATCTACAGAGTTCAGGTCAGAATTGACTAAACACCGTTGACGACAATTAATCGTTTATTTATTTTTTAACAATATCTTGAATGCGTCACTGATGTCTTTAATATCGAACTGACATTACAGAATGAGAATAAGGAGAATGGCGTGTGTGGTAATCTAAGTGGTAAAGGAAAAACTACGCAGCCATCAAAATTGCAAAAGCCAAGGCGGAGAGTACTGAGATCGTATAATTAATATATAATTCATTTCAAAGCGAATGCCTATTTTTTAACAACAGATATAATTTTATTATGTTATACAATAATTATTATATTTTAAATTTATCATTTAAGATTGTGTATAGTCCTTGTAAAATCCGTAAAAAATATAAAATTTAGAAAATACTTATGAGATTAAAATGTGAAATGCACATGAAGTAGATATATTTGACTATAGTGGAATCTGATATTAAAAGAACATTTTTAATATTACACCTTGCAAAATGAAAAAATTAAAGAAAAAAATGATTTCATACTTCTAGTGAAGTACATACACTACAAACTACAAGTACAAACAAAATGTACCTCCTACAGACATCGTTTTTCGGTATAAACCGGTTTATTACTTTCTTATAGAATATGACAAGCTAAATCGATCGAGATATTATAATATACAGAGTGTCTCATATCGAATAGTACAACCAGGTAAATGGCACTACTATCAGCAGAACTTAGTTGAAGAAAAGAATAATCTTTTTCGTTTGCTTCTTTTTTCGAGAAAATTGGATTTGAAAATTCGCCGAGTGCATGTGCATGTACATTTCTCGATAACGAAAACTGAAACGACTTATTCCTTTTTTTGTTGAATTTTTGCTTTCAGTATTGTCTTCTGGCCAGTTGTACTATCTGACCTGGGACACTCAGTATATGATTCTATTTTTAAAAAACAAACTGGAACTTCATTCTCTACGCGTCCACGTTAAGATCAAATATTTTTGCGGTATAATTAAATTTCGACTCACACCTGTATATGTATGTAGGCATAAATACATATTATAGAGTAAAATGAATACAAGCTTCTTATGATTTCTTCTTGTGTAGTAAGTTTTATATTATCTCGCAATAAATAGTTATTTGTAACAAAATAACAGTGTTGTCCACTTTAAAGGTACAAAATAATCGTGTTGCCTGGTACAAATTTTTTTTACAATTAACGTAATACAATAAAAGATTCGATAAATTAAAAGAAACTTAACAACTAAAATTCATATTCACATCTAATATTTTCATTTCTTTAAATCGATCAAATATTCTTATGAATATAATTAACTCGAAAAATATATTACGAGTAACGCAATAATGTACAAAGCAGTATGATTTCGTCCCCAAATACTTTGAATCTACACAATGTATATGGTTGAACACTGTATAACAAGCATAGAACAACGACACAATTTCATAAACAATAAAATATACACACAGATACGTAAGTACATATATCATAATATTTATAAATATATATATCGCAATATTCTATATATATTATAACTAAACATTATTTTAAATACATCACATGAGTCGCTCATTGGCTGAGTCGGTTAACTCTGCACAACAAAAATAAGGTAATCTATTTCAAATATAAAAAGTTAAGAGTTAATGAAGCGCTTTGACGGTAAAATTTAAACAAATTCAAAAGGTGGAGTTAACCAATTTGTCTAATGTGCGGCTCATATAATAGATTGTCAGTTATAATAACTTAGTATGACTATGTTTTGGCCCTAATAAAAATGCTGCAGTTTGTATGAAAATGACAAGACACGCTTGTACGTGTCTTTTCATATAAAACAAATAACATGTATAGAATACAATACAAAATTGTTGGCAGGGACGCAGCTAAAATAAAAACATTAAAACTAAAGAGCTTCATGTTTCACCGATTTTCGCACTTCGAAATGCATATTATATTACCAATGTAATTTTCGTAGCTTGACTAATTGCAATTATTAATAAACTGTTCACTGTATGGAGGATATGGTAGTTTATATATGTACTAAATTCGTTCGAAACTGATCATTTTTTTATGAGTCCTAGCACTCTCATTCCTCAAAAGTATAATATGCTTATACATGAAAATACGAATTCTTAAAGCACATTGTTATTTCAAGCAGAACATAAAACATATTCCAAAGCTTTCGAATGTATATAAATATTTCACCTAGCTTTATCCAGGTTCAAATTATAGTAATATTTACTATACTGGATGCGTTTAATAAGAAATTTGGCAAAGAAAAAAAGAAAAACCGCAGGTAACAATAAGTTCAGTCATTCGTTTGACACACTTGATTGCAATCAAACTGTTTTCTCTATACAGTGAACAGTTTACAAATAACTGTGTGCATTATTTCAGGTATACTATCCTCTTAGATGCAATGAAAAATGTTCAATAAACAATAAATATAATAATATTCCCATGCATTTGTTTATTATGCATTGCTACTTATATATGGAAACATATATGTTAGATATGTTAAGTGAATAACGCGATAACATTTATCATTTCTATTACTTCGTTAGAAGAATATGTAAATATAAATATTACTCTTCTTTGCACTTTTTTACTTTATGTTCTTCGGTGAGCTTCTGCCTGCGCCAATAATTTTATAAAGTATTGTATACTTTATTTCGTTAACTAACTGTACTTTATTACTTAATCCGAACCATGTTGCTTCAGTCAAAGATTCTGACCTACAATTGACGCACTTGATGGCACGATTATCAGACAAAAGATCATAAAAAATAATCTTAATATATTTCACCAATGGTATTTAAATTGAAATCCTACGATATTCTGTATGATTGATAAACGCACAATAAACTTTCGTTTCTCCCTAAATGATAAAATTACATTTGAATAAATAAAGGAACAAGATTTATTTAAATGAATAAAAAGATATATCACTAAAAAATGAAAAATTGATTTATTTCTTAATGATATTTAGAATTAAGGAAACTATGTCTGTATGTTTTGGTATTTTTTTTAAAGTATATAAATCATATTTCATCAAGACTTGATAATATTAAAGCTTACACAGTGATAAATATTTTTTTTATCCTTTGGCGAAAATAATTGTTTACGATTAGAAAATGTCGTTTACGTATTTTAAAAGCTGGATAAACGGAAGTTTACTGCATTAGTCTAGCTAAATCATAATGCAATAACAAATTTTTGTTTATGTGACATTATTAAAGCTACGACGTTTACATTGAAACATTTAAAAAAATACAAATTCCTTGCACGAATAATTACATACGTACGTATGCAGGTGCGTGCAGCAAAGATTTCTTTAGACATTTAGTTAGACACGTAACGTATCATGTTACGTCATCAAGCGCGCAAGGGTACCATAATATTTTCTTAATAAATAAATACTTTAACTTTTATTAATATAACACTAAAAGCTAAAGATTATTTACGGAAATAATTTGGTTGATCCAGCCAATGAATGCTGAAACTTTCACATAAACTCCAGGAACATCCAATCTTCCGCAACCAAAACCCCACGAGACAAGTCCTGCTAATTCATAGAAACCATCGTCCTGGCAAACTAGGGGTCCACCTCCATCTCCCTAAATATTGCATTATTACAATTATTATATAGAAATATTTGTAATCGCTGATTTTATTTTTTTAAGTTGGCCATCACTACCCAACTTATCATAGGTAATAACATTTCGAAATGCCATCGTCAAAAGCAGCACACGAATTTAAGTATTAGTTTAAAATAATAGAGGGTCAATATTAATTTGATAAAATCCTTGAATTTGGGGCCCCGTTCACACTAACAAACATTGCCTGCAGACTTCCTGCAAGCACTGCATATCTGTTAGTCCAAACGAGCTTTTATTGGTATGTCATTTGTTTATCATCATTACCTGACAGGCGTCGTTGCCTTGTTCGCCTCCAGCACAGAAACTACTAGCTGGCAAAATGAAAATCTTCTCAGTCACAGCATTTACTTTTCGGATACATTCTGCATCGCTGACAATTGGTATCTCGGCCTCGCGGACTCGCAACGGGATCGGGCCAGCTACGCATACAGATACATGCATTATATATATATATATACGCGTTCATATATTGTCAATTGCGTTATAACTCAAATTAGGGATAGTTTTTGTAAACTAACAGGTGTTCATGGCACTTAATGGTAACTTCATTGTGATAACGTTATAAAATTGTAATGATTTAGGACATTCAAACTAGTTTTACCGAGAATTTTTAAGTTATGTCACTGTTGCTGTAAACGAGCGATATGAAAAATATAACTCGATACTTGATTCTTATATTCCTAAGTTATTAAAATTTTCTGTACAATCATATATACAGTGCTGTGAAAATGTTTTCGGAATCCGCTTTAATACTACATTAAGTAGGGAAATCAAAAATATTCGAGTGTTTGGAGACTTTGGTTATGAACAACATTGTTAATCATTACATACGAAATACATCTCATCCTAAAAAGTACTGCATTTTTTAAAAGCTTTGCAGAAGATATTTAATGAAGCATAGTTACGCATTATCGAGCTGTGAAAAAGTTTTCGGATATAATTTCACGTTATTTTGTAAATGGCATAGTAAAGGCTAGTTGTTTAGTTGTTTTTAACTTTTCATGCGGACTGACCGTCTATTCGCGTGTATAATAGTTCAAAGTATATTGTGATTGACCGAGTTTATTTAATTAAAATAAAGAACGGACTTTTTATATAATGGTGAAGACAGGAAAAAATACGGATGTTAATATCCGCTCTTTAGTTATTTTCCATAGAGAAAGGGGGGAAACTATAAAGTCTATTGCAGAAATATTATTACTAAAACGGCCTACAGTTCATGATATTTGTAAACGATATTATACAGATAATTCTATCGAGGATAGACTGCGTTCTGGTCGCCCGAAGAAAATTAATTCAAGCGATGAAAAATTTGTATTGAGAGAAGTAAAGCAAAACCCCAGAGTTACATCCAGTGAATTAGTCTCCAAACTTAAAGACTTTAGTGGGAAAGAAGATAATAGTTCAACTATTAGAAAAAGGCTGATTAAAAATAAGTATGTTTCAGGTGTTGCTAGAAGGAAACCTTTGCTAAGCAGAGTTAATCGCGATAAGTGGCTTGCATTTGCAAAAAAATTTGTAAATAAAGACCTTGATTTTTGGAAACGTGTTATTTTCATAGACGAAAATAAATTTAATTTACACAATAGTGACACCAAGCAAGTCAGGGTAAGGAGGAAACCTAATACAGAACTAAATAAAGAGAATGTTTATGGTACTGTAAAGCATGGTGGGAAAAACATAATGGTCTGGGGTGCTATCAGTTACAATGGAATCGGAAATCTCGTTTTTATATATACAACTATGAATAAGGATGAATATTTAAAAATTTTAAAAGAAAATTTATTACAAACGGCCGAAAAATTGTGAATAAAAGAAGACTTTTACTTTTACCAAGATAATGATCCCAAGCATAAAGCTTGGGATGTTCGTAACTGGTTACTTTATAATTGCGCGCGCGTTATTGAAACACCCCCTCAAAGCCCAAATCTGAATGTCATTGTACATGTTTGGGCTTACCTAGAAAAAGAAATTAGGAAATTCCCACAACCAAAAGGAATTCTCGAGCTTCGGAAACTTGTTCAAGAACAGTGGAACAAGGTGCATCAGAGTTTGACAAAAAAACTTGTAGAATCCATGGAAAATAGGTTAAAAGAGATCATTAAAAGGAAGGGATTTCATACTAAGTATTAGGTACAAATTTATATACATTTGTATTGTATTTTTCACACTTTTACTGATATTTTGTATGTTATTTCCAGGTATGAAATATCATATCCGAAAACTTTTTCACAGCTCGATAATGCATAACTATCCTTCATTAAATATTTTCTTCGAAGTTTTTAAAAAATACAGTACCTTTTATGATGAGGTGTATTTAGTATGTAATGATTAACAATATTGTTCATAAATAAAGTCTCCAAACACCTGAATATTTTGGATTTTCCTACTTAATGTAGTATAACAATGAATTCCGAAAACTTTTTCACAGCACTGTATGTATAATTCATATTGAATTGATTCTCCTCGCGATAATTTTGCGAACTTAGTATATATCCTCTAAATATATGTATAGTAAAATGACAAAAATTGAATTTCCTTAATAGGTCTTTTCGTAAATAAAGAAGAACGGCAATGAGGCTATAAATTAATTAAAAAGAACGCATAGGAAAATCCAGGGTGGAAACTGAAACATATTGCTCTAGTGCAACATTTTCAAAAGAAAACGAATATCTTTATTGATTATGGGATGATGTATATTTCAATTTTCACTTTCTTTTAACTTCTGTGTATCATTGTAACCACAACTCGCGTCATCTTAACGAAGCAAATCAACGTTATTTTATCTTACACATTACTGCAATTCCTATGTCTAACTTGTGAGAATCACCACTCTGCTAATCAATCGGGTATTTTATTAAGAGTTTCAACTTTATTTCAAACGAACGGCATATTCATATCTAATATTCAATTACATATGTACAAAGGGCTTACCTTCTCCCATATATCCATAACCAGTGACGGTGCATCGTTTTCCAGCTGTATGGCTGACACCCCGGGCAGGTAAACATACCAAACAAACGCCATCCTTAAGTTCTGCTTGTCCATGAAGTTTCAACAATGCTATATCATTATCGAGTGTTTGACTATTATGATTGTGATGAATATAAGTCGTTGCCACACGCAAAGTTTGAGCACCAGGACTTCCATACTTCCGTGTTAAATCGTGATCACCAACCCTCACATAAATTGCATCTCCAGACCTGACAATGCTACGAATAAAAATAGGCACGACGTTAATAAACAATAATTCATATAATTAGTTTTCGTTGGATATACTCCCGAATAGGACCGGCGGCCGATCGTGACGAAATTTGATGGGTATCGTGAAGTGAAATAGTAGATCTGAAATATGAAGTCTTGGCTTATGAGAATCATGCGTTCGGAAGATACACGTCTCTATATGTGGTGAATGTATAACAGATATTCGGGCAGACTATCGCATTTGGACTATCACTCAAGGGAGTGTTTGGCACACTGTTGGGAGCTTATTGGGCTACCGCAAACGTCCCATTCGGGAAATATAGATTAAAGTGTGTAGAACCGTAGTGTAGTAGTAGCCAACCGCATTTATATGTATGTGTAGATCTAGCACTAGCGTAGACGACCACGCTCATACAGTATGTCCGTTTTAAGTATCTATACGTGATTATTTCTATAATTACCAGAGATACGAACAAATATTTCAGATGATCGTTGTTTGACCTAGAGATAACGTTAGGGTGTCCTGTGAATGTGACATTAAAATTTGTAACCCCTATATTTTTTACCACGCGCTCTTGTAGGCAATATTGAGACAGTTCCAAAATACTACCTACTGATGTATTTGATATAAGCCGTTGTTGAGTTATTACATAGTTTTCAAAGTTTACATTTCGCCAGCATTACCCGGACGTACTTACACTCCATCCGTACCATCGCTACTAATGCTGCGTTATCTAAATCGACCACACCTAAAATGTTACAGGGAAAATCATTTTAAGCCGTATAGACCTACTATTGTTCCTCGAGATTATGATCTTCGTATGGCTTCGCATGGATATCGATAAAAGTTGGAGATAATGCAAACTTTGGTCGTTACATCAAGTTCACCTCAACGAATGAATGCAATAACGTGTACACAATTTACTAGAATGTGGTCTCAAGGCGAACATACTCAATAGAGCAGCCCTGCCTGAAGATCTATTATATGTATACAGAACTTGTATTTATACCTTCCGAATACATGATTTTTGCGAGCTGAGTTTTTACACTTCTGATCGACGATTTCATCTCATGATACCCACCAAACTTTGTCCCGATCGACCATCGGCCCGTTGTGGAAGTAGAGCCTTTTCGTTCTTGTATCCTACAAACTTCGATAGCAAAAACTGTTCGAAACATTCATAAATTTCTACTCGACCGCATCCTATATAGTATTGAACAGTGGGCTGCACTCTAGTATTTAGGTCCACGCGCACTGAAGTTGTCCATCACGAGTGATTAGAGCTAACGTAAACGTCTCGATTAGGAAATATAGATTAAAATTTGTAGAACTAGTAGTTAGACAACCGCATTTATATGTGTATACGTATACACCTCTAACCAATACCAGCTCCCTAGTAAGTTGATATAGTTTAAAGAAATAAATAAATAATAAATGTAAGTATCTGAGTGCCAAATCTAAATATTTTCATCTATATTTCCTGATCGGAGTGTTTGCGGCAGCAATGATGACCCTTGTTGAATAGGTTTATTAATAAACTTTCCAACGGTGTATCATTCACCCCAGCGGACGTGGAACTAAATTGTATTACAGTCCTGTCGAGCAGTTTGCTGTTGAAAAATTCAGTAATTGCAATGCGATTTACTTTGTTACACAATGCGCTGCTGTGAGGACCCATTGTGTTCCGATTAGTGCACCGCCGCAAAGATACTGATTGAGAGAGTTGATTAGAGCAACCTGCCAACACCATTCGTTAGCATCTGCATCTTCTCCCCCAACAACACGACCCCCTCTTTCAATACTGCGAGCTTGAATTGGCCCACGAGAAGTTCCTTTTACACCGCACACGTATTTACTGTACACGGGACTTCTCATAGTGGTCGTCACTGTCGTCGTTTCATCTATAAGATTATTATCATTATTATTTCTAAAAAATATTTTTTGTTATTTCAAGCTTAGATTTTATAAAGTTGGTCGCATTTACGAGCAACGCATTAACAATACGATATACATATACAGTAATTCTTCGCTTGGCGCTTACGATTCGGGACCGGCCGTAAGCGCCAAGAGAATTTGGTCGAACTTTGGGTTCGTAGAAATTTCGGCGGAGCCGTCAGAGCCCGCCTACTGTGGAGACACCGATATCGGCGGCCACAGAAAGGGACAGCGAGCGAAAGAAAGAGAGGAATGAGAAGTTGGGCGTCATTAAAAGATTAAATGCTTCGCATCGGTGAGGCAACACTAATGCAACGGCGTAACTTTTTTATTGTTACTTATATCGCTATAATTTTTGTTTTTAATTATTTGGATTATCTTTACATCCTTACTTAGTAATATTATACGTAATGGGCAAGGATCCTTAGAAGAAAAGCTTGGGAACGGTCGTGCTCAGTTTTTCCTATAACTTTACGAGCTTAGAGAATAGTCCAAATCTAAACATATACTCCAATAGGCCTCTTCAAGGTAAGATGCGCATTTATTAGTATAGTTTTATATTTTTCTAGAAGCCCATGCAAGCACATAATAATGAAATGCCACATGCAAAACTGAAATCATCAGCCGCAATTGAATACAATAACGAAACGTGTGTTATGGTTGAAGCGCCGAAAACAGAGCCGTCGGCCGTGCTCGAGAATCAGGCGGATCAAATTCGTCGCAATGCCTTCCCGGCGCGAAAAGTTCGTTTCGATCTCCCCCGTTATTGTATTCAATTGCGGCTGATGATTTCAGTTATAGTAAAGTTATAGTAAAAACTGAGCACGACCGTTCCCAAGCTTTTCTTCTAAGGATCCTTGCCCATTACGTATAATATTACTAAGTAAGTAAATATAATCCAAATTCTATCGTGTTTGGTCTCATTTCAATCACCACAATCTCAGCAATAATTCCCCCCAAAAATTATAGCGATATAAGTAGCAATAAAAAAGTTACGCCGTTGCCTCACCGATACGAAGCATTTAATCTTTTAATGGTTAAACGCGGCCGTCGCCGCCGCGACGTGTCGGCTAATGAAAAGGTGCCGAATTACTCCGTCGACTCAGAACTAGAGGGGCCCCTCCAGTGGTGGGGATAACTCGTAAGCATGCTCGGTAGAGATCGTGGTGAGCGCCAAGAGAAGAATTACTGTAAATTGGTTCAAAATTACGCGACAAGTTTAAATATGTTTGTGCAAATGCTCTGCATAAGCTTTAACTTCTGTATTAGTTATACTTTTAACTTTTCCAGTATTTATACATTTTTAAGGCAAGAAAAACTCGAATTCGTTGGATTACGTAGAATCTCCATTTACCGGATCGTGATTATCTGTGGTCTCGATTACTTTTTAATTTATTAATAATATATTTATAATCGTATCTTCTAACTCTAAAGTCCGTGATTGCAGACTAGTCCGTGATATACTGTTTCGAGCCAAAGCGATCAATGTTTGGACAAATTTAGTTCAACCTGCCTATTTCCCTATTTAATCGGTTAATCGAGATTGTACTGTAATACTGTAATACATTCTTCAAATATAAAATTGCATTGTGGTATGCATTTAATAACTTACATATTGCCGTTGTAAGGGGTGTAGTATACGGTCTTGAAGTAACGTAAAGGGTATCGTTTCTGTTACTAATAATCGGCTTACTAGAATTTCCGCCACTGACTTCTCGTATTAACGATTTTGGTGCACAACATTGATGGCCCTGTTTCTTGCATTTAAACAAATTCGTCAACTCAGCATTTCCTATGAACAGAAATCAATGACGAATATTAATGATATTCAACCGCAGGGTGATATACGTGATTTATCATCTGGAATCCAGAGACAAATTTTGGGGAAAATACTGGTATGCAGTTAAAAAATTGCTTGAATGTTGTAGCTATAATTATATTATTTACATTTAGTTATATTTATTATATTATATACATATATGGTATTTTGTAATGATTTTCTTTATAAAAAAACTGTATCTCATTTCAAAACTCAATTCATATTCTACTAAACTTTGGGGTCGAGAGTGTAAAAACAAAAGACACTTTTGTACTTACTGAAACAGGTAAACGATAAGTACGAGACGATACACGAGCCAGGACATTCCGGGCGCGGGTCTGGTGGCAAAGAAACTGTAGTAATCGGTGGTCTTTGCGTGGGCCTTGGCCTTGGCCTTGGAGTCTGATACGAAGAAGACGGTGTCACTACGTTTACTGTCTACATGTCAATTTCAATGTTCTTTTTACGTCGGTTTATCCATCGTATTCGCCACAACTAATTCGTTTCATTGCAAGCGTTCTACCGAAGGTAAAAGAAATAGAATCACCTGCGGCAAGTTTTTAGTGTTGTCGCAACAAATGGATCCGGATTGGCATGTGGAAGTCCTCGGTATTATCAGGTTCGGCCGTTCACAGAAGGCTGCCATAATGGTTAACAGGCAAAATCCGGGACACGGTTGTAATTTCGGCTGCATCGGCTTCGTGATAGGTCGAACTGTCGTTGATGTCGTTGTTGTTTCCTAACCAACCGATCGATAACTATCGATGTAACATTGTATAAACAAAATATGTACTTTCATGCGTTCTCATCTTATTTACCGTTTTCAAAAAAGCATCGATAACGCAACACGATCCATCATCGGGGCATTCCGCTTCTCCGTCCACTTTATCGCAGAGCAGAGCAAAGAATCCACTGACGCATTCTCCTTTGCAGGGAGTTTTTACCGTAATCTTCGGCCTTGTTGTTGTTGCTTGTGGTTTGCTCGTTGTAGTGATCGTTCCCACTATGCCGACGGAGATACTCGTCGAAGTAACTGTATTTGGCCTTACAGTCGTGGACGGTGAAGGACCCTTGTACGATATATTGAGTGCTGTTTTTTCGTCGAAACGGCTCGAATTTGCCCGGTCGATTATTAACAGTTCCGGCGGTGGCGAATCTCCAAATGCGTCCCGAGACACGCAGCATTTGTATCCTGATTTGCAGAGGGTGTCTATCGCCAAAACAGCGTCGCAGTAATCGGCAATTCTTTCCGCCATGCAAATTCCGGTGCATGTTTTCGCTGGAAATAGCAATGTTTCGATAAACGAGTGAATCTACTGGCTCGCCAAACTGAATCTACAATATTGATATTGTTACGCGTTATGAAGGAAAACATAGGTGAAAAGATACATACCCGATGTTTTATTCGCCGCCTCTTTCTGATGTTCCTGCAAAATCAATAAACCGGTACGTTTTTCATACGAATTATGATTGTAACACGTTTACGAAAGGCCGACTAAGTTTTTACAAACATACAGAATTAGGCTTTGATGGGGTTGTCGAAGATACAGTCGTGACTGCTGTAGTCGTCGAAGGAGTGGTTGTGGTCGTGGTCGTCGTTGTTGTTTTAATGGTAGTGATAGCAGTTGATGTAGGACCCTCGTCAGTAGCAGCATATTCGGATGTGCCGGTGCCATTTATTGGTGCCTCGATACAACATCGCATACTAGAGGGGCACTGCACGTGCTCGAGAACTTCGTAACATATTAACGTTGCGAAGGCGTGCACACAGACGCCAGGACAATCCGCACTATTCGCTGTACTTGTTATAGAATCTAACAGACCTGTAAAACGGACAAAAATATTGATGTGAAAACAGCGCGTTTAAATCAGTGTCCCCAGTGAAGGGGATGGAATCACACGCCATCGGCATAGCGGCGCGGCGCTATGCAGTCCTTCGACTGGTGGTGGTGACAAATACCAACTATGTTTATTGAAGGGACAAAAGTGCCGTTCTTAAAACGTATGCAAAGAATTTCTAATATTTTATTAAAGAATATAAATATATCTTAACAAAACTCTAATCTTGATCTTCCATTCTTTATTTCATTGTACAAATTGTTATAAACAATCTGTAAATCTTAGAATAATAGTCTTCCGACTTTATACGTGGTTGATAGGGGAAAGTTATAGAGAAAATCAACAAGATTTGCATAGTATTAAAAAATATAATATTCATAAAGAATGATAAATAATTGTAATTAAGGACCGATATAAATGCTAATTGAGTGTCGTGGTTCCCTTACTTTCATGTCATTAAATAATAGTTAAATAGTTTTCAAGGTTATATAGTAAAGATTCAATTATATAAGAGACAGAAATTTGAATAACAGTATATAAATGAAACGGAAACTATGTGTAAATCTGTAACTCAAAGAACGGTTATTTAATATTGCGTTTGAAATGTTTCCCCTTAAGATATTTTTATCTATGATAATGATTAACAGGTGTATCATAAATTCAACTTTAACTGTATATCGAAGACAGGTGTAGAGGTACCGTGAGTCAAGAGAAATTCTTGCATACGTAATCCTGCGCTCCACTTATACAATAAAATGGTCAAGGATGACTGAATTTCATCTGGACACTCTGTGAACCTGAAATGGATGTTAACAACCTGTCGAAACGGTTCTTTTCTCAAGACTAGCACTAGTACTAGCAATAGTACAAAGACCCCTTGTACCATAAAAAAGAGGCACACGAATCATTGTTTAATTTATCTTTTATATATCGTCCGAGTTCTTTTGTATTAAATAGATATTGTTTTGCTATATTATTATATTGACTTCATATTATAACCGTACTTCCGATTATTCAACAAAATTATATTACTTTTTTATCATTTATTGTAACACATTTCTTTAGTTACCGCTACAAGTTAAATATAATTGAAAAGTAATTAATAGAGTTGAGAAAAGAAGGCGCGCATCTCGAAAAACTTGTAATAGTTTGATGCAATGCTTAATTTATTTTTAAAGTTCTTTATAACATATCATAGTGAAGCAGCCACTGAGCAAAATGTTACGGACAGGAAAGCTTCCAATTAGCACGCACCTTAATAAGCATGCTAGTTAACAATGTTTTGTGTCGTCTGATGCATGTCGCTGAACCACACGTTTTCGACAGAAAGTAAAATGATACTGACAACTTGATATTGTCATTTGCACACAAATGATTATGATACATACATCCTACCTATGAATCAATAAAGTAAAAGGACAGCAACTATCTAAATACAAGATCAATTATCAAATAAGTTTTATAGTAGTGATGAAATGGAGTACATTACATTTTTCGTCAAAATCTCAAGGAACTTCAAGCATTTTACCGTTACCTGTTCGAGCTCGAGTACTACGTATATTGGTTTTTTTTATGAACTACAGCTATGTAGGGAACGACACAAACAAATTTCAACATTAATGGAGGGAGCTATCCTAATATTTATTATGCATACTCTGTACCTGTATATGTATAGTTATAGTTGTAGTAATACTATATTGAAATATATTCCGTCGTGATATAGTTATTACAGTATGATGCAACGCATTACATATGTATGTATCTAGTAATGCGTATATGTATTGGTGAAGATATAGACATGTATTAACATGTGTACGCATTTCTACGTAAAATACAACGCCATAAGTAATGTATTGCACAAATGTAGAGTTTTGGACAGTAATCTTGAAAAATTATCTTATAGAAACAGAGAAGAGAAATGGAACAAGAGAAGCAACAATAGAAAATGCATGTTACAATTGTCTATACAAAAATGAAAAATAAATCGGGCGAAAAATTAAAAAAAATAATGGGATAAAATACGCATATATTCATTTTTAATTTCTCGTGTAGAATTGAATTGCATTTGTGATGCGTAACAGAGAAAAATTAATGTATTTTAAAATCATATATTTTAGAAACATAACAAAATATTAGGTGTATGTCTAATGTAACATTCTAGATTATTGATTAGAATTCTTAACAAAATCGTGGAAATAATATTTATTAATTTAAGCGCGATGCATTGAATCCAAAATACGTAGACTGTTATAAACTACGAAACAAAATTATTTATACCTTCATTTTAAAAGGTTTTAGACACGAGTTGCCTTTCAAAGTATATACTTCATACGCCGCTTTCGTCCATAATTTTCATAGTTGAAGTTTTCTGATGTAACGTTTTCAAACCAGTTATATATTATTTATTCACTTGCCGTAGATTTTCTGAAAGCTTTATTGATATTATCAATATCGTCATGTTGGGTCATGCCCAAATTGAAGCTCATTCAAGAGCACCCGAGTTTAATGTTTATCCATAATTCATTTTAATACACAATCTGTCACTCTGAAATATAATTTGACTTTCATTTTTTAATTAACTTATAATGAGTCCCCTTTGCTTTCTGAATTAACCACTACATTTTGAAAAGATTTTTGCTCTCAAAAAATCGATTGTTTCATACGTAACAAGCTCATATTTTTCAAAGGTTTGGTCTTTACCTAGATAAAGCTTGGAACAAGACAGTTCACTGACTTCAAATATGAGTTACTTAATACTTCAAGAAGTACTGTAAAAAGCATTCATGTGCAGTAAAATATTTAAAGAGGAGCACTTTAGTCATCGATCAAAATTTGAGAGAGGAAATTTTTTACGACAAATTGTATTGTCTACCTCTACCTGATTACAAAGTCTCTACAGTATTTACGTCTCTTTTCATTTGGTGCACGGAACATTCGTACTACAAAATAATAATAAATAATAGATTTGCCATTACAAGTTAGAAGCTGATAACAGAATTTCAACTGCAACAAGACTAGTTTAATATTGATTAATTTCTTAGCAATAGATAAATAAATAAGTTTCAAGGAATTCGCATGAATGGTAATAGGTGTATAGCCTTCTAGCTGGTTTCACTTTGGCAGGCATAACGGCCCAAACAAACATAACGGTAGTTAATTAAACGGTTCAACTCGATGCCATGGCCGTCTTTAGTTTACTATATCTACCTCTTGTAACGTAATAATCTTATTGTTAGTTAGACAGTCTTGGGCGTTATTAAATCAATGTTCATTTAAATAATTATTTAAGTAGAAAATTATATATAGATAATGATGTTAAACGTTATTTACATTAATTCAACACAAATATGAAATATGAAATATGCGTACTGTCGCTTGAAAAATAGTCATGTTAACTTTTCGGCTTCTTAATTATACAAAATGGAACAGATAAGGGAAGATCTAAAACTATTTATTATTTGTTTTTCACTTAAATCCAAGTTGAAAATGAAATTTTATTTACAAACAGGAAATAAGAAATAAATTATTCTTGGCATTATTCCCATGACTTTTATTTAAATAAAAGATTTAGTTCCTACTTTCAATTAAAATCACGTTTTTATATTTTATTTCTTATTCATTACAATAAAAGTATGCCCCACACCTCAGTCAAAGTTGAATGAACATTTTATTACAGTCAATTTGACGAATTGCAAATCTCAGAAGCCGAAAAGTTAATTAATTTTTTTCAAGAAAACAGCAGTTATTAAAACGGGTGGTATTAAAGATAGATATACAAACAATGTCCGTAAATCTATTGCTAACTTCATACTTCAACTTGTTTTTGCGCTTAAAAGGATTTCAAATACTTTATTATAGAAAATAAAACTTGTTACACGAAATTCAGAATATGTGGATTTGTTTAAACATGTTGGTTGCAATAGAATCGTACAACCGCCAAATACTTTGGCAAATTGTTTGAAAAATTGACATAAGATTCACAGATTATATAATGTCGGGTATATGTGCCTGCCAAGTTACATGTGTGTATAAAGGGTTAACTGTGTATTTATATGTTTAATGTCATTGTTTCCATATGAAATCTTATTTAAACTGCACTTTGCATACGAATAAAATTATTAAAGGGATACGGAAAGCTTTAAGAATATTTCAGTTATTTAACTAATTAGACGTGCAATGTTTTTTATTGGCGAGCTCTAGAATAATTTTGTAATTCGTAATGCACTATTCAAATATTTTTCAAAAATTAGGACAAATAGAAGCGTATTCCCGAGAAAATAAAATATATATGTTACAGAAGACAGTATTAAAATAGTTATACCATTTAATACAGTAACTACAGTTATTATTTTGATATCAGCATACATTAATATTTTTGATCACTTTTGACATTTCTTTAGATAATTTCAATTAATCGGTGAATGAAATACTAACATTTTTACTATTTTATTACAGCATTCAGATATAGTAATACATAACAATATACCATCGATATTCTATAGCCTATAGCCTATGGCCTATGCCTATGCTATTCTGTACCATGATAACTCAGATTATGGAAATGTCTTCACAGAAAAAGAAAGCATTTCGAATGTCTTCTGTGTCAATAAAACAGTTCCGTGCATCGTATGCAATCTCCTATTAAACCACGGCAGTATTGATACAGTATAATAGAATTCACTTTTGTAACTCATATGAACTACATCGTAGTGTCAATAAAAGTGTGTCATTCCCTTAAAAATTCTAGTTGGCTTTTTAATGCTTTTTAATATAATAATGTCTTACACCTATATTTTATTATTTACTGATAACATGAGAAAATAGATTTTAAGTATAGCATACTAAATTCTGCAAAAGTAATGTATTATTCATATTAAACTATATGATAACTAACATTCCAATTTCCATATTTGAAGGACGTATAACTGGAATGGACTTAATAATAACACTTGTCATTTATAACACGACCATATCGAAAAATAATATTGCAGAACTCACTTGGGTAAAATGTACAAAAATATAGCTATTTTATTAGTGATACTTGTTACTTAATTAAACATTCATTTTCCATTATTTAAAGTTATATAGTTTATAGAAATCTATTAATAATTTTAAAAATTATAACGAATGCTGCCTGATTTTTAATTACACTAAATAAACTAAAAATTTTCAAATCAAAGTTGTTTCTTTTCTAGATGAGGTAGGAGTTTATCATAATTTTATAGTATACTAATGCTAATAGAAGAAATATTAACATCCTTAATATAATTAGATACAAAATGAAAATATTTCATAATAGAAAACTATTAATGTTAAAATATTTTAATAATGTTATTAATGAAACTTTTACAACAATTGTATACGTACATCCTATTATTTCTTTAGTCTTTGAAAATGAGTGAAAATTGTTCATACAAAAGTTACTTGAAATTTAATAGAATATTTGGCTGCGTTTTTCAATTGTTATTTGCAGAGATTCCAATAGCAACAACATTTTTTTAAATAGAATAATACATTTTTATTATTCCAGTTTATAACGCGTTTCAGGTCGCGCTCAACGACGTGCATTAAGTGCATAATGCTAGAATAATAATTTATTGAATATTTGTATAAATATTAAGGGCCCCACTCTTAGACACATTAGAGGGGAAACGCGTGATATTAGAAGGTGGTTACGATAGACTGCACACCGCTTATAGTGACACTGATGTAAACACCTACGTCGAAAGGACGAGTGGAGGGGGGAACTGGCGCATAAGAAGTCTCACCGCTGGTCAGCGTTGGATTAACCGCACTTGACATTGGCCTCCAATCATTGTTCAACTATTCATTTACCATAGATTCTGGGACGCGTCTTGAAACGCAAATAATTAAAATATATAATTACATTAAAAAAATAGTGGTTCTGTCATTTATATCGCTGTAAATAACAATTATAGAAAAAACTCATGTAGTCTATTTAATATGTCCCCTCAAGTCAAAAAACATATGCATTTCCTATCTTTTTGAAGATTAAAGAAACAATCGCACGCATAGACTTAAACCGGGCATACTATATACGTATGATAGCGTACTTTTAAAGTTTGCCGATGGTCTTCTCAGCAACAGTGAATTGAGCGTCTTCCGCATTGCGTTCTGCGACTCCTAAGTGGGACAATCGCATCCTTCCAGATGCTACACATACAACCGTGCACAGCATACATTCACGCACGCGAATTTCTATTTCTCGAAACCGCCGCTCCTACGAACTAATGTTGTTCAGGGCAATTTACTATATATACTTCACTAAATTATCCAAAATGTCCAATCAGCTGAGACAATTCAAACGAGTTATAACCTCGGATTGTTTAATTGTAATCCTTCCATAATTTTATCTTTAATCTCTTATAATTTAAAATACAATTATAACTTTCGTATAATTTATTTTAAAAGATAACGAACATATTCATAGAACATGTAAACTTGTGTTAATGAAGATTTTTATCACTTATTGTCACCAATTCATTTGTAACACCATAGCATTACTGTATACACTTAAAGAAGAAGGAAAGTCTATTAATTAAATTATAAGTAAATAACAAATTTTTGATGATCACAGAGTCCACGTTAACTCACCCCTAAAACGTTCAACCTCACGTTTTTATTCTACCAAACAAGATACATGAAATATTAATAATAATATTTGTCATAAGTTGTAAACGGTACTGTTATCCAGCAGTCTATTTTGAAAACCAAACCACACACACAGCACGTAAATAAAACCAAAAAATACAGCACGAACAAAATATTCTCATAAGCCGTCAAAATGTGCATAGATTACTTTGCCGATGTGACGATATCGAAAAGTAAAAAAAGAAACCGTTCGCTTACCTGACAAGAAACTGCCAGCCAAAGAATCATCATCTTGAGCAGAGATCAATCCGCCCAGTAGGAGGAAAAGGACGATGCCCCCAGGGACTGTTCTCAGTATCATCTTCACCTCCCTGTTCTCTTTCTCACTCTCTCTCTGAATCGGTGTCTACCCTTTCTCTTTTCCGCTTCTTTTTCTCCAATTTAAAAAGGTAACCGCGAAAACAGTTAAAGAAATGCACACGGTGTCGTTTACCCGGTTTCGAACACGTGCGTGTCAAACTACATTTACCGCGAGTTCGGCAGCCACGGTAGTATGCGGGCCCGCATTGCCAGTTAGGCTTGTTTGACTGACTGACTGACTGACTGAAGGAGGTACCGAGGCCCACTTGTGGGTCAGGGTGCGGGTCCCCTCTTTCACGGCGGTCAGAAAAAGGAGAGAAAAGAACGAAGCCGGAGAAGCAGAGAGAACCGTCGACGACGGTCTGGCTATAAGAATTATTTAAAAAGTGGAGAAGGGATTTGTTGCCATTCGTTTCTCGTGCTTTTAATAACTTTTGCATCTTCTGTACATTGAAGTCTAATTTTTATTGACTTCGATAACTAAACTAACCCCTTCTTATTGTTAGGAACGAATAATGCGACAAACAAAATGCGATCCAAAGGATTTGGCGATTTATTTAGCAGTTGACGAGCAATAATAAATGTTACGAGAATACCTACATCAATAAGAAAAAAAGA
The DNA here is from genome assembly GCA_963969485.1 of Nomada goodeniana. NCBI lineage: Eukaryota > Metazoa > Arthropoda > Insecta > Hymenoptera > Apidae > Nomada > Nomada goodeniana. Next base: position 9,357,458 of record OZ018306.1, read on the forward strand.
GGGACATGTATGAAGTCTTAACAACAATTGTAGTCAACCGCTTGATGTTTTTAAAAATTAATTAAAAATTAATCAATTTAATACCTAATAGTGCCGTTATAAAAATTATAAATTGAATTATACAGTATCTGTGTTACGTATTTACTTATGTTATATTAATTTCATTGTAACTCGACGAACAATTTTTAGTAGAAATGCATTCGTAAGTCAGGGAGAATGAAATAATAATAATAAACGAAAGTTGTATCATTGATATAAAGTACATTATAGTACATATAAAACATCCCTAAAATGATTATTAAACATTCTTCTGCTTTTCTATAATTAATTACTGTTTATCTTCACAACATATAAAATATAACCTTTATTAAGACAAAGTTTTCAATATTGTTTCATCTTGATCAACTTAGAGCCTCTCTTTTTCTTTATCTTCTGCAGTTCACACTGTTCTTCCTCTTTCCCTCTCACTCGCACTTCTCCAACTTTTTTCTTGCATTCCCTCTTTCTGCCCGCGTATACGTATATGTATATGTGCACGAATAGCGGTACTTCACCCGTAAATGTACGGGATACCGTACGATAATTCCCCTTTGGAATTTATCGTTCTTTGCGCAACGGTCAATCCTTTGTAATCATAATACTGAATTAACATATTGTTTTCAATAAAACACGATTAGAAATATTTTTCAATATTTTATTACGAATTGCAATCGATTGTCATTAACGTAGTATAAAAACATAAACGTATTTTTAGTACCTAAGTATTCATAAGTTCCGAATTGGATAAATGATAAAATACTATAACGATAATGATAAATAATAAGAATGATAAACAAGTTATCACATGACGATAAAAAAGTTACTATAACGAATAAATCCCATAGAGTTTTGTCAATAGTACTACTACCAATAAAACACTTCCAATAATCAACATGATATGTCTGTAACTAAAATTTAAGTAAACCTAATTGCGATGGGTCCACTAGTGTAAATTTTTCTACACATTCGAGTAACCACATTAATGGTAATGTTTTTATATGAAGCATATTATACTTCAGACGCGGTTCATCTCTTCCAGGTGCGTATATAACGAAATGGGTGCATTTGTACAAAGGATGATTAGGTTCGTTGGCAACGTGGAAAGGAATTAATTGTTCTTCGGCGTTTATATCTTCCGGGTCTGGTTCTCTTTTCAGAACTGTTCCATCGCCTTCTCGTACCAAGGCTACCAATGCGTCCTTAGTTAATTCTATATTATTTACACAATAAGAACTTTTTGCTTGCAAAGCAAAGTAAAAATGGCAGTGATTGAAAAGACTTGGGTTCTAGAAGCATAAAGAAACATATCCAGAATGTAATATTAATTTATAGTATGTAATTTTATGGTCAAATTATTACCTGCTTCTGTGCATTTTCTCTAGCTATCTTTGGAACATTTATAACTGGTGAACCACTGATTTCAAATATTTCTAAATCTCCTTTTAATATGTCGATCACATCCATACCCAATTGGATCCCTTTTCGGTAATGAAAGTAAGTGACGATAGTTAACTTACACAAATTAATACGCTCACTTTAGAATATTAATTTACAAGTTAACTCACATTCGGTATTTAGCAACCAACATCCACGTAGAAGTCCCATCATTACATCGTACGTCGATTGCACAATGTTTTCGTTATTCGCTTCGACGATAATATGTGTTATAGATGATCTGTAATAGAGTATTTAACATTTTTCAATTTGGAACAGTAATTCAATAACAGATACTACTGCAATCGAACCTCTATAACTCAAAAGCCTGTACAAGACTATAATTTAATTCATTCCCTTTCGCTCAGCTGTAAACAACTCGAAATTAAAACCTCTTTTAAATCGAATTCCTTACTATACATTTAGACGCGTTATTTTAACTATCGATTTCAGAAAGCAATGGCATTTACGATTCGAAGTTTACCCCTATAAATCAAAGTTTGGTCACAATCTACGTCTAGAACCCGAAGTTCCGTGATTAATTAGGATTTCAGAAGAAAAGGAAACGCCGAATTTCCTACTGTTAAAGAGTGTCTATTAATATAGTTTAAGCAGTGCAGAAATAAAACAGTTAGCATAGGAAATTCAATATTCCGTGAGAAAGCTGAGACTGTTACTAATTGCAATCTGCATAATTTGGAAGATTTTAGATCTTCCCTTAAAGATCGAATTACGAGGTCCGACTATATATAATATCCTATAAACTTCTACTAACATACCGAAACATAGATACACTTTTAATTTTGTGTTTCGAAACCATTTGATCTAGGTATCTTTTATTTTCATGCAACAAGTTTGATGCATATATGACACAAGGTTGTGTGGCAGAAAGTGACTGATTTAATGTACTGTTATGATCCATAGCTCCTTCAGTTGTGTCAATCAGTTCATTTTGATCTTGCAAGATATCCCACATCTCGGTGTCCGTTTCGCAATAATCTCTATACCATATTATAAACTAGCAGCATTATAACATATTGCAAGCACATTAATAATATAAACAGGATCGTAGCATTCGTACTATCGGGCAATTTCAAAAGTCTTAGCATATTCTTCCCGCGATGTTAAAAAAGAAGTAATGGAAGTATAAGTTTAATCGTTATCGCAATCTTTCCCTTTGATAATTACTTTTTCATGATTTTAGCAATTAATCTTTGCCGATCTCGACAAAAATGGGTTTCGAATTTAGAAAAATGGATGCGCTATAGCTTCTTTTACACATATATTTACAAATAAACAAAATGCTGAGAACTAGTTTAACTCGTTTATTAATGATTATATTAATAGTTTATTAAAATTGCTTTTTTCTTATGTTAATAAAAGATGTTAGTAAAAGAGTGTGTATCATAAGTAAACATAAGTACCAATTACACCAAAGGCCAATTTTCACAATGTGTACTAAGGGACTTATTTCACGTATCCATTAAGGGACCTCATATGCAACCATTACCAATTACCGCAACGACCCTCTATGAATTCGGTTTACTGGCTCGATATTGATAATCGAAATGACATAAACATGAACAAATGCAAAATATTTTTACTAAATACGCAGACTTTCGAAATGACCCAATATAATCAAAAATATCACATCAACAGGAAAAATCTAATGTATGTGAACAAGTATTAACTAAAACCAATATTAAAATAACACATACATAGGTCTTTTCCCATAATCATCGTAAACATTTTTATTAGCTGAATATTCTAAGAGCATCTTTGCTTCTAACAATCTATTGTTCACTGCAGCATCGTGTAATGCTCTTCTATTTCCCGCACCTGGCGTATCTGGCGATGCGCCACATTCTAATAACAACTTACATACATTCGAATAGCCAAAGCTTACAACTTCTTGCTGTAAACAAACAATTCAATATAAATAATATGAATTTAATGAATAAGAATGTATTGAAATGTAACATTTACCAAGGGAGTCCAACCAGTATGATCCTTCGTATTTGGATTCGCGCCAGCAGCTAGCAAAGCTTTTACATAATCCTCGTGATTCTGAAAGTGTTTGATAACTCTTAATTAATTAACGTTGTCTAATTTAACGCGTTATAAATATTGGAACCGTACCTTCACGCACGACACGTGCAATTGTGTTTCCCCTTTACCATTTTGCTTGTTTATATTTTTCTTTGGTATATGATATTTCGCATTGTTTGTCTTCGGTTTGTTAATCGTTGCTGTGACTAACTGTGCTCCGTCTAAATTTCTAGTCGCACTCCATATATCCCTAAAAAATTTATATTCATATCGTGTTAATTGAAATGCATCTAGTTTAAATACAAATAAATAAAACAAGCATTAAACTATTGCGTTACTTCTTTCTCAAATAATATGCACAATATTAAATAGTAAATTCAATGAACAATCCTTGTAATCGATAATTTATGGATTCTAGAATTTGTATAAGCAGTGAATGACATATGTATATGTATACAAGTAGAGATGATTCTACATGAAACAATAAGACAAAAATAAAGCTTGTCGAGTTCATGTACCCTCCGTTGAATGGACAACCTTTCATGGATTACGTTTCAACCTTATTTTTCTGAAACGCAAATCTCTCGTTTGCAAAAAATGTATTCCTTATTTTTCCATGTAGATTCACCCCTCCTCGTAGTTACATTGCACTCTGTATAGAAATATATACATTTGCAATTCGTAACTAGTGTGTGGTTAAACAAGTAAATTCTTGAACATTGACATACTTCTCTTGTATAATATCCCCAACAATATTGCAATAAGAAACAAGAGTCTGAATTAAGTGATCATTACATATGTCCATTGGCTGTGCAGGTGTGTTACATATTATACAGCTTGAATCCTTTCCTATGCATGGTTTACAAAAATAGTGACTGCAGTTAGTGTATCTCACAGCATTTATTGGCTTATCCCCACTAAAACAGAAGACAAGTTATAATGTTACGAGACTATAAACTGATTTATAACAAAAAATATTAGAGGTATTAGAAACATGAAATGAAATTAGTAAATTGTGCGTAATTTAAATTACTTTACAATACTAAGAGCCAAACCTGCAATAGCCAATTCTGCCCAGATTCTATTAGCAGGTTTTATAAGCAAAATAGCTACAGAGTTGATGCAGAACCTGCTGAACAGAATCTGATGGGAGATTGGCAGCAGAAACTGAGCGGAACCTGCAACTTGAGCCATTTAAATGGTCACCTAAATCCATTTGATTTGCTCAAGTTGCAGAATCTGCTCAGTTTCTGCTACCAAACTGCCTTCAGATTCTGTCTAGCAGGTTCTGTTTGCAGAACCCAAGCCAAATGCAGACGCAGATAGCCACGGATCTTTAAGCAGAGTCTGTCAGTTCTATTGCTAATCTGCTGTCAATATGCAGGCAGATGGCTGTTAGGGTATACCCTATGCCATTTCCAATATGTATTATACATACCTTCATTATGTACTAAAGCAAATTATAAGGATGAAAAGTAGTTTTTCTATTACAATCTCTCGAGGGAAAACCAATGTCTGCCCCCAAATCAATGTTCATGTATGAAGGAATATATGAAGAGCGATGTATTTTGAATTATTGAACAATTGGTTTCCCAATGCAAAGAGTTGTTGAAAATGATGTAGATTATATATAAAATTCATTAGTTTTTTTACGTACATTTCAATCCATATCTAATAGTCTTATAAGAAAAAGTCATTATACCTTCTGGTATCCTTAATAAAAACATTTTACTGTGGTTCTAAAAATTGAACGAAAAAATTTAGAATTTATACTTTGGTGATATACGAATAATATGCACGTAAGAAAATATAGAACGAATACATATAATGTTTTCTAATGTTTATATGAAAATATTACCATTTATAACACGTTAGGACATTTGCAAAGTTCCTTAAAGCTTCGCGGGTGTTTTTCCATGAAGTATTCATTCTCAGTTATCTGTTGAAATATGAACCTATTTTTTACATTTCCTGAAATTAACATGTAGTCAAAGTTATCGTTAATACATATACAACATAGATGATTTCAAATTGTTAAACTTAAGTTGCAATACAGTTTTACACATTTTTCAATACTGTTTATAATCAGACGTATGACTATCTACTGCATTCTATCTGCTGTCATCAAAACTTAAACTGGCGTTCCCCGCCGTTTCACTTTTAACAGTTGTCAGCGCCGTTGGGGAAATGCCCACTTGAGGAGGTTAAGACCCGGGGCATCCGGTTGTCCCCTGTAGTCTTGTAGTTTAACTGCAAGTTTAGTAAGTTTAAGTTTAACTAGCTCTTTTTAACATTATTTATGCAAACGGTTTCTCTTAAAACATAATGTATCCACCTGAAAACGTGCCGTTAAGACAAACATGTTTTTCATAAGTAATAAAGCACTTTTCCTTTCGGATAAGGAATAAAAGTATCGAACACAGTTATTAAACGACTTATTATTTCATTCCTTATTCATGAATAACGAATAATTACACATTACTCTTACTTAAGACGATGTAACATTTGCTGCACGCTTCCATTGATAACCTCGATGCCCCCATCACGACCAAGTGCAGCTGAGAGGTACGCGCCTGAGCGCGCGCTCTCATTGGCCAGTATTTTTCGTTAATAATTCAAAAACGCAGCTGCAAACAATGTTCATATCAATGGGAAAGTTGTTCAGAATCAACCCAGCTCCCTCCCGCCCATTTCCAGATGCTCCCAGAGTTACCGGACACCCTGTATATGTGAAATTGTCTGATGTGTTGAATGCGAATGTGAAAGACTGAAGCTGCCGAGACTAGACCAAATTCGAGGGCGAATTTCCGTGCAGGTTGGCCGAGTGTGGGATCGGGGCCCCTCCATCAAAGAATTAAAAGGAACATAAGAACAACAAAAACTAGAAAGGGGCCGCGGCGTAATATGTGGACTAATCAGTGCCTACAAATGTAAAGAACTCGGATTCAATTCCTGATGCCTGGCCATCCTTTTTATTCGGTTCCTACATGTATCAAGTTGGCTTCGTACTAAATTCTTATGATCAAAATTCATTCCAGCGAATATTAAAAACTATTCATACATTTAAGCAAACATCGCTGCGAAACGCTGTTCTGATAACAGAATTTTCGGAAAATAGAACGTTCGGATATTAGGGTATTCGATAATGGGGATTTGGATACGGGAAGTTCTATTGCATTTAAATGATACTAATAATGATTAAATTTGTATTGAATATTCTGATTAATCAAGAGTTATCCAAATGCTGTGTTTTCTTTTTAGATCAAGTTCCCCGAATAATACGCAAAGGTTGGAATATACTCTATAAGATTTTAATAATGAACAAATTTTGTATTAACCATTATATTTGGTATCTATATATTACCTGAGATATTATATACACAATTTTTAATTACGAAATAAGAATATTCAATATTACAAACATTTGAATAATCCATTCTGTACAACTCTTGTTCTTTACATACAAAGGCGACCTCAAACTCCTGCTCATTAAAATTATTTTCTGTAATATCACAAACGTATCTAAAAAAGTGGATTATTTTGCAGGAACTATAAACAATATATTGAAAATAATTTGTATTGAGTCGCAATTCTTAATATTATCACTAAATTAGCTTCTTTTGAACCTGTATCATCTTTACACCGGTTTTAAATGTAAACAGATAAAGAAACATAAGTAAATAAAGAAAATTTGTTTGTATTGCAGGCTAATTCTTTCCATATTATATCCTTTAAATTTTCGGCCATTCTAAATTAGTCGTTTTATTTATGTTACAGGTTCTCATTAACATCATAATAGTCTACACATGATCTTACGTTATGATAGTAAAGAGAAACAATAAAACTTTAATTTTCTCCAACATACAAAATGAAGCTATTTTTTTTTGTTATGTGTACATAGGTACAGAAGTTTCATATTGTTCGTTCCATTTGATGTTGATTATTTAAACATTGGTAGCTTTGCAAAACATTGTACCACTCTATTTTCTTGGCGTTTCTTTACATTTAAATTTGTCATAATTAAATAAGCTACGCTGACTACAATTTCAATTAACTACACGGAGAAACTTTCTCCGCAACCACATGTCCCTTTGATATTCGGATTATTAAAAACAAACTCTGAACTCAATTTAGTTTCCATGTAGTCCATTTCGGTACCTAATAAGGACAGCTGCGCTTTTTTGTCAATCATAATGCGAATACCATCTTGAAGAACCTCTTCGTCGAGTTTAGATTTCTCTTTGGCATAATCCAGAGTGTAACTGAGGCCGTTACACCCTCGTTGCTTCACACTAACTCTTAGACCGACCTAAAAGAGAAAATATATCATTTACACAATGTGCACATGTAATGTTAATTATTAATATAATAATGCGTATCTAATATTTGTATAATATACCGGGTATCTTACGTACTATACCCTATGAAATATAGTACTGTTCTACTTAAAAAACAACTGTCAAGATTCATATTTCCGAAAAAATTGAGCTAAAAGAAAGGTGATTAATAACAATTAACGGGCTTAAATACAGTTCATATTTAATTGGACATAATTTCGTGTAAAGTTTAAGGAATTGCCCAACAATTTAATGGCGATAGTTACGTAGGGCACCCATACAAGGTGTCTCGTAACTACCGCAACATCAGGAAATAGGGGGTAGCTGGTGTGATTTTGAACAATTTTTCCCTTAACCAAAATGTTGTTTGAAGCTTCTTTTTAGAGTTAGTAGCACGTTGACCGCCACGCTGAAATTACATATTTTGCTCAGGACGCCACGAAAGTATTTTTATTATTCCAAGCATACAATGGCAAAATAATAATAAATTGGTGATATAAGGCAACATTCTTGCCCATGGAACGTTTATCTTGCTGGTGGTCATAGGTGATCACCGTGGCGCCTTGGTAACACTTGATAACTATTTTGGAATATTTATTTACGTTATGGCTATTTAAGCTGTCTGCGCGATATGGTACGAACCTCAAACGGTATCATAACAACGTATTACATAGACCTTCATTTATTTCAACAAAAAAATCGCATTCGTTATTCAGTCGTAAGAGTTTGTATTGTAAGCATCATAAAAATTTTGAGGTAGCGAGGAAGGTGTGAAACGTGTGGAATATATTGGTACAACGTGTAGAAGATATCAGTAAATAGCATTTGTTCGTTTCTGAATATAATAGTAAGGTATGTGCACACTTCCAACTTAAATTATATGATTATAAAACAGCATTTACGATTACTTTGTGAGGTGTGTTTATAATAATATTCGTAGATTACCCCTCAAAGATATGGGTTCAAACTCTGAATATTTTTCGAGTGACGAATTATCCGGCGAATGTCCATCGGGAGGCTCTTCTCAAAATGAAATATCAGAAGAAGAAATACTCCTTATATCGCCCACGATAAGACGTCGCCGAATTGAATCGGATACAGAGGATGAAACCGACATAGAAAATGAAAATGAACATAGTAACAATATAGACAATAATGAATGGTCAAATGTAATACAAACTGTGGCAAGTGTAATGCCATTTGTCAAATCCAGAATTGCTGTACAGTTCGAGGGTAATCAGCCACAAACGATTTTTTACACTTTTACGATTTCTTCATTTTACCAATAACCAGACAGCTACTACAAATGATAGGCTGTATAAGATAAGGAAACTTGTGGATGCACTAAATCAGAATTTTTGTAAATACTACGATCTACATGAAGAGCTATGTATCGATGAGTCGTTGGTACGAATGGTACCATTCCGAAGACACATAGTGTTTAGACAATTTTTAAAACAGAAACGTCATAAATACGGTATTAAAGTATTCAAACTGTGTTCTGGCAAAGGATATACATACCAATTTGAAATATATTCTGGAAAAAATCAAACGCACCATGCATAACACCCACAAGTGTTGTAATGAGCATGTGCAACAATATTCTCCATAGAGGACACAGAATTTACGTAGATAATTGGTATACCAGTAAAAATTTAGCCAAAAAATTAATTGATTGTAACACCCATTTGGTAGGTACTATAAGGAAAAATAGAAAAGAATACCTGTAGAAGTTAAATTTAAAAAATTAAAACGCGGCGAGCTAATCGCAATGTAAAAGAAGAAGGGGATTATGGTCCTCAAGTGGAAAGACCAACGCGATATCTTTATGATCTCGAGAAAACATTCGGCAGAAACGGTAATTGTGCGCAAGAATAATTATACCCGCGAAAAACCAACAGTAGTTTTAGATTATAATATAGGAAAATGTGCTGTGGATTTGCCCGACCAAATGATAGCATATTCCGCACCACACAGAAAAACGCTTAAATGGTACTTAAAATTAGCTATAGAATTATTACTGAATACATGGATTACAAGTGCGCTAGTACTATACAATAAACTAGCAACAAACAAAAAAATCAAGGTATCTGACTTTAGAATGGCACTCGCAATGCATCTTACACAGTGCCATGATGAATAGTTATACGACAAAGATTGCGGCACGAAATGCAAAAGAGAGAAGGGCTAGCGTACCTGGCGCAAAGATTTTGCCAAGAGTGCTATAAAAAAAATTGTAAAAGTTTTGGATCGAAAATTGCTAAAAATCAGACCAAAAAGGTAACATTAACAAAAATCAGACCAGATTGCATTAACCAGCCACATTTATGTCTAAAATGTTTTAACACAATACACCGCTAGATGCAAGATTTGAGAAAGATGAATCTTTTATTTTTGATGCTATAATAAAAAATGTTAATTGTTGAATGGTACACATTTTATTTTAAAGTATCCACTAATTGGCGGTGATGTTCAAAATGCATTAACTATCAATTTTCGTTCAACTTTTACAATGATAAATAGTTGAAGCACTCCGGTCACCGATGACCACCGTGGCGTCACAGGAGAAACAATCTGCGGTCATATATGACCACCGTGGCGGTCAACGTGTTAACCAAAAACCAGGCCCAGCCTCTCTACTGCGCTCGGTCGTGTACGGAGGCATCGAGGGTATCGAAGAAAGCGTACGGAAAATGTTACATCGTTATTCATTAACAAGAAATAAACTAGTTATTCTTTTAATCAATAGCGGACGGTCGTGGTCGTTATTCATGAATAACGAATAATTCCACAATATGCTTAATTTAAGACGATGTGACATTTGCCGTAATCAACATTTTGGTCAAGGAAAAATTTGTTCAGAATCACCCCGGCTACCCCCCATTTCCCGATGTTACGGTACTTATTAGACACCATGTATATTCGTGCAATGAGCAAAATCAATATCTAGAAACCAGGTACGTCTAGGCGCAAATGATTTAATGTAACAGCTCCGACACTGTGTGCGTATCGGTCTCCAAATACAGTAATTCCGACATCGCTGTCGGAGAGTTAATTATATAAATATAATAATAATTTTAATTTTTGGAACGTAATCTTTTTATCGTACTACTTCTTTCTTCCGTACAACACGGATTTGCATAACACTGCATTTTTAGGAACCTAATAACCGTGTTATACGAGCGTTACCTGTATAACTATACTCATCGTCAGCTCAACGAGACGAGTCAGTAGACGTAAACAAAACATTCCCGTGCTAGTGGCAAGGAGCTCCAGCTATTAGCTGCCAAACACGAACACGAACACGTGCGATTGCTTATTTCTATTGACTCGTTTCATTGAACGGAGCATAGTATCAAATTACTAAAAATACTTTTTAGTAGTGAATTCGTTGAATATTATTTAATTATTGTTTTTACTTACATATTCGCTTTTATCTTTCAATAACTCCTTAATTTTTGTCACTGCAGTTGGTGTCTAAAATCAAATAAATACCGGATAAATAATACGAAAGTAATCGTATACAGGGTGAACTACGAAACGTGAAGAACTTCGATTATTTTGTCGTTACTGGGTTGAACGAGAATTTGTTTGTCTATTATAACATGGTTTAATCAAGTTAAATGGGAACTTAAAACTGATTAGGAAATTCTTAACTTTTTTTTCAAATTCACCTTCAGTTACTTATATAAAAAATTCATTATAATTATCTTAAAGCTCTACTTAACCCCCGGTTGTAACACTGGGTCATTTAGAACCAGTTCAGTGTTCAATCCACTGTTGTTTCAAAGTGACATTAAACCAAAACATTTTGAAGTGAAGTTTGAGCAATGTAGGATATGTCCTGGATATTATCAAAGATTAAGAAATGAAGTGACAGCATGTTGACAAAAATTATTAAAAATTATAAGTCCCAAAAAAAGCTTTCTTGCTAAAAATGAAGAGTATGCTGTTAAGATATGACACTTTAAAAAAATACGTTTTTGATGCATACTTCAAAAAAGACATTTATCTGGAATATCGTACAGGGGCAAGTTTTGAATAAGGAAAACAAAATCGACATTTTATCAACTCAGTGTGGCAACTGTTAACAGATGTCATACTGAATACAAAAATTTGGTAAACTTACTTTTTTTTCTTTCTATATAATGACATTAACCCTTTCGCTACGGGCGACTTCTCCGCCGCGGTATTTCCGCTGAACGTGCCGCCGCGCCAAAAATGTGCTCACGGCAACCCGAGTTGGTTCGACGGTGTTTATTGAAAAAAAACTCCACAAAATAAAATATTTATAACTTTTAAACATATTCGCTTTTATGAATATTCGGCCGGAATAATTTGGTAGTCCATGTAATTTGTCTTTCTATATCTTTTCCAGATTCAATTGAATTGTCTTCTGCGGATTCAGAATTTAGTATATTTGCTCGAATTCTTTTATTATTTGTATTTCGTCTTTCTTGTGCCAAATGTAAATTTATTTGATCATCTTCTGATTGTTCCGAATAATTCTCATCCTCATCATTAATACGTCTTGCTCTCTTATATTTCATGATTTAAAAGAGTGGGTTAACATCCGGTAAAAAGAAATTAATCTAAATAAAGGTAAATAAATTTCAGAAATGACGAACTATACCTTTGTGTCTGTTGTCGGAAAAAAGTGAGTTATATATCTTTAGTAAGCACTAACTTTATTCGTTGCAAACATTCAGACAAGCGTCTCCAAACTGATTTGCCATTTATTTTGTGATTTTTATACTTGAGGAATCTCGAGAGAGACAAATGATAAAAACAAAAGACATGCTACATTTCCAGCGAAAGATACTCGATATGAAATAACTCTAATCGCTCGTCATATGTATTATACAATATACAATACGCAGCATTTTATGCATAGCGGCTATAGCCGCCCGTAGTATGTGAGTGGCATTTTCTGGAGAGCGACTATAGTCGCCTGTAGTAGCGAAAGGGTTAAAAGCAATATACAAGGTGTTTCAATTATGGAGTACATCGTAATATCTTCGTTATTTTTGCAAATGCAAAAGTGTCTGAGGACAGTCGTTTGGCTCAAACCGATAAACATTGCAATTCAGAACCTTTTTCTTCCATCATATTTTGTTGAATTTTTAAGGTCCCCAATGATTTTACAGTAAAAACGATATAATTTGGTCTCAATATCGCCTTATTATAGGTCGTTAAATTCGTATTTATGGGTTACAACATTTGTAATAATAAAAATATGCATGGCCATTTAAATGATCAAGATTAGTCTAATATCTCAATAAATAGAAAATATAGACAAAATAAAATTAATGCAATTTAGTGAGCCCCCATGAATACCTTATATTTTATTCGAAATATTTATTGATAACGACAATAAGAACCAAGTAATTTTAGATAGTAGTATTTATGGACTCACTCTGTATATTTATATGTATTTGCATTTAAGGATCTCATAAAGTATTGTTTATTAACTTTTTCACTTAGTTTGAAGATATTCATTAAGCTTAATGAAATTTTGTTAACATCCTTGTAAACCAAGAATAAATTTATTTGGTAATGAGCATTAATGCTCTGATAAAATAGTACAACATGTATTTTTTAATAGCAAAAATTGTTTATAAAATTGTATGACAAGTACACAATTCTAAGAGTATCGTACACACAATTATCTAATTCACATAATATCTACAACTATTAAAATGTTTATTAATACCAATTGTCAGAGTTGAATATTATTGGATTACAAATTTAAAGCAGGTGTTGACTTGCTTTTTGTTAATATTTTCCACAACTCTGTGATCATTACAGTGTAATGTAAAATGTAAGGCCAGCGTCGCTTAACGCCACATTTATCGTTGGCAGAACTCCATCGAATAACGAATAAAATTGAATTCGGATAATGATACAAATTTATTCGTAAGTAACGAAAAATTTTTCTTCAAGTAAAATCGAAGATTTATTCACTGTTTATTCGAATCAAAATTCAACTTTCCAACAGTGATTCCTATTCGTATCATATGTTGAATAACAACACGCAATGTTTACCATAAATGGTAACTGACAGAGGAAATATGTTGCCATACGCTTTTAGAAATTATTTTTGTAAAAATACTATACTTATAGCTTGCCAACCTGTCATTGAATCGACGCAAAGTTAAATCTAATTAAGGATATGTACTGTGCAAAAATACAAGAACTATGCGTATATAAAGACTATAAACATAACTTCAATGTTTAGGGAAAGTTAAAAATACTAGCTCAAAGTATGATAGTTACTACCGAAGTAAAGTAGTACTCAATCTAATATTAAGTGAAAATGATTATAAAATCGAAGATAAATTACGTACTTCAATCGAAATTCAAAACATAACCTCAATTCTCTAATATATACGACCTGTGTATTTTGGTCAAAATATTATCTAATGACACGCCTTGACAACTGAACACTTACTAAATTATATATTACATATTTCATTTACTTATTTACTCACTAATGTAAGGGCAGCTCGCGTGGAAAATATTTTTCTACCCTTGACAGCGCGTACTGTAGCTGTAGCAACCACGGTAGAAGCCATATTAACTTCAATAGTGTCACTATATATGAATTAAAATGCACAAGCTTTGGCTTTTCTACATGTTGTTTTTTAGAGAAGGTAGGACTCGTGCCGTTACGAAGCGGTAATATTTTTTCAATTTACCATCAGAGGGCTGCAAGTATTAAACAGCTAAAGCAGAACCAATGAGAATGCAGTATTTTGAAAATTTAAGGTATTGTTGAGTTGCAAGCGACAAAGTAAAAAAAATATTGTAAGAGTTGAAAGCATTTTTAGAGAAGTGGAAAACAATAATAGTTACATTAATTGTAGACGATTGCATCCACAAAACATACAGGTCAAATTGGATGGCACGCTAATTTAAACCGCTTAAGTATCAATATTATGTGTGCCAAGTGCATATATTATACCTACCTACACTAATGCACACATATGGATAGTTAAATTGGATTTGTAATAAACTGTAATTAATATTTTGTAATATTATGTATATCAATTATAAAATGTTATGTTTTAAATTTGATGCTGTCTGTCCCCGGGGGCCAATATAGTGTTTAACACTTAGGAATAATTTAAAAACAGTCATGCCCTTGGCAAAAGATTTATTTTTAAAATGGTTATATATGGGAAAAAGGATGGTAAGGCAAAACTAACAGGTAATCCTGTATATTTGAATAAAATAAAATAAAATTGTATTCCGACTCCTTTCCTGCCTTTCTACCAAACATTTAACTGCGATAATTTAAAAATACAGTCGAACGCGTGTATTCGTACACCTTTTAAAATAAAATACATTTTTTCACATTAGACCAAACGATCTGAATTTATTTGAGAAGTTAGAAGAATTTGGTTGCTAGATGATGCGCAAAAAAATGACAATTTCTGAGCCCGTAATGAAAATTAAAAAAAAAGAACATTTTGTTGATTTATGTCAGTTTATGCATGTTGTAAATTTCATCAGGTAATATACTATGACCGTACTGAACTATTGAATGGCTTGAAAAGTTAAATTAGAAATATATCCTTATAGTGCCTTAGACTATAATGAAACAGAAAAATCTAGACAGTTAGACTTTAGAAAACTAAATATGATATGATACTCCAAATGTTAAATACATCGAACCACAAAGTGTGCAATGTTGCAATAAATAATTTTATACATTTTGCGAAGAAAACCAACAAGTGTATTACAAAAAATTGTATTTTACATAGATATAAAGAGAGAAAAGCGTTTAAATAATTAAACATAGTAACTTTGAATAAAGCAAAACAAAATTTATCTTGGTACAGCTTTTTCAAGAAACAAATATACGATTATGTAATAATAATATAAAGTTTCAAAGGATCTGTAGACTTGGGCATTAAAGAATTGAATTGAAATTGATTTATTGTGTCACTTTCTTTTCTTCTTACAATACGTAATCATCGTACAAATCAGTGACCATTAAGACAATGTTACAAGAAAAGTTGGGTAGAACTCAAAAAGCTGTTAACTCTGAAAAGCATCGTTAACAGGTTCATCGTCGTCCTCATCTTCTTCTCCTTCGCTTTCGAATGTATTGTCCGGAATATCATACAATCTTATCATCGGTTTGTTAGGATCTTTCATAATCAAGTATTTTCCATCTTTCTGCTTCATGCAAATATCAATAATGCAGCGCAAAATACCCCACGCATTATCCATGTTAAGATTAATTTGTGTTGCGAATTCGTTAGGTTTATATTGTTGGGTGCCAAGGATAACGTGTTTACTGGAATCTCTAACCATTGCTCTGGAAACGTATCCAAATTTCAATTGATCCGAACCAGCTAGCAGTGCCTGCACAGTCCACTTGGCTAACTTGCATGCATTATTACGCAATTCATTTGCTAATACTGCACCGCGCTGCGTGTCCAATTTTTGCCTCCATTCGACACCATTGGCCACTTTTGAATCCCATTCGTTCAGAGCCTTAATCGTTAAGAACTGCGTCTCGTTGTTAGGACCTTGCATTACTGCATCGTGTTCACATCGCGTAACAAGTACAATTCCATTGTTTAAATCCCACTTTCTATACCGGTATGCAACACTAGCAACATCGCCTTCTTCTTCTTCGGCAATGAATGGGTTGCCCTCCTCGAACTTGTGTCTGGGCTCGTTCGACTTCAGCACTTGTTGCGAGAAGTTATGGTTAATAAACGTGGCTTCCAAAGCCAAATTTCTGGGGGAGTTTAAAGAATTTCCATCATCCTGAGGTGGCTCTACGCTGGTTTCATTTACCGTTAATAAATCGAACTCGGTATTATCTCGTTTATCAAAGAAGAGCTTATCTCCGATCTTTTCAATGACAATATCCCAGGAATAGTTGCTACGAGTACAACACATTATTGTGGCCAGAATTGCATCTGTAGCGTAAACATTTCCTTCTGTTTTTGAAAGCTTACGTATAATCGGATCATCGGTAGTCGTAACTGTATGGAAAATTCTGTCGATTCTCTGCAACGGTTTTTCGCTCTTGACATTTACTCTGTCGTAAGTTTTATCATAATACTCGAGAGAACCGCAACATAAAGTGTCTTCCCCATCCTTTACACCGGGCAAGGACAGTTTTGCCAAGCGTGGGAAATCCATTTCTTCGATGGTTACCCAATCGGGTCTAACAGTAACTGATGCATCACGTATTTTAATTGGAGGCTGATTTTTATGATTACGCAGACCTTGCTGCCTTCCCCAACGTTTCGTTTGACCTTTGCGATCACGTTCACGGAGTTTCAATTTTCCAAGCTGCTGCATTTGACTCAAAGCACCACGTTGGCTTACACGGCCACGTAAATTCCTCTGGTTGTGGCGGAAACGACCACCCCGTTGATAAGGTGGTTTTTGCACGCGAGTTGTGTCAACCAAGTGGAATGTTGTTTCATCTTCGTCGTGGTAGTATGCGTACTGGCTGCCGGAACCAAACTGTGATGTATATTTGTCTGAAAAAGTAATAGAACGATCTTTTTTTGAACTTACTCAGTTTATGTCATATTGTCAGGTACATTAAGTGGCTATTCTAGCATAAACATTTGAAAAATCATTGTCACCATTAATCTTTTTATATTTTTTTAACTTTTATGTTAGCAATCGAAATTTTCGCTAATTACGCTTGTATACATGGCATTAACAATATATAAAGTGGATTCCAGTTAATTGGGACACATTGGGACCGGACTAATCTGTCCCAATTACGCTGCTGTCCCAAAAAAGCAACCTTGAACAGGCAGGCAAAACCAATAGTTTTTGTTTCTCTCCTTCAGTATCTGTTCTAAATAAACAGTGGTACAGCCTCACTGACGTCCTAATTAACTGGAATCCACTGCCCTTCTGAGGTCCCCTGTATAGCCAAACTTATTCCAATTCAGAATTTTTTTTTTCATTTTAATTAATAAAAACATCCTTCACAAGTAGGGAACTGCCACTGTTTCAAGCGTATTTAAAAATGGTAAATAAATCTTTTGCATTCTTGGAGAAATCGTAAATAGCATCTTTAAAAAAAAAAGTACTTCAATATGCTACTGTTCTGCTTATAAAATGTAAATTAAAATTTTGTGATAGAAATACTAAGGAGTTTTTCATCGCTATATTTCTTTCATAGCCTGTTTGCACGTTCGACCATCATTTCATACTTTCAGATTTTGATAAATATAATTTATCAATTATAGGAAGCAATTATAGAAGGTAGGTATCATTTAAAAACCTAATTCTAACATTTACAAAGCATTTCAGGGTCACCTCAAGGTCAAATAAATACCTGCATGATATGAGTCCTCTGATATGCTATAATCTTTGTCTCAATCATTTCTTTGTATCTTTCATATTTTAAGAGATGTTTGACTGTTCCCACATAAGAATGAATTTTCAAATAATTCCTGGTAAATATGTATACAGTATAGGGGGCCACCTCTGATTTCAATGACCTTGAAATATGTTGCTGTGCGAACATCTCAGTAACTAAAAGGGTCCACGTACTATGTATATAGAAGAAAGTTGTTTAACCAAATAGCTACATCTGGCAACAGTATTTGCAGAGTGTTCTATTTTGGTTATAAAGTAGCCATAAATATAACAATATATGCAATAAAACTTCGATTAGCATGGTCATGATTATTCGTCGTATTACATTTACTAATGTACTATTAACCCTTTGCACTTGAATGCAACCCACACTTGTTGGTTGGGGTGACACGTTTGCTGCTACACCTGTTTTTGCTTTTCCTTCCCCATGTACCAATATATAAAACTGAAATATGGCACCTCAAAACTGTTTTTATAGTGAAATATTATATTATTGGGTTAAACAAAGTTATTTGCATATAGTTTGCATATATACAAACATTTCTGATGTGCCATGTACAGGTAACGAGGACATACCCCATGGACAACCCATGTGTTAACATAAAACCTCAAATGGCAACTAAAACACAACATTAACTTTCTTATTAACATTTTACATCTTCCCTCTTATATTTTAGATGTTTGTTCTATGTGACATTCGTAGCACAGTGTGGTCTTTAAACTCTTGACATAAAATTACTTCTCTGAGACATCATGCATATCTAATGTAAACTAAACTATGACGTCTGAGAGATGTCATACAATTTTGAAGTTATTTATCACATTTCTTTTCACATAAATTTTATTCTGCTTATAGTGATATTCTTGTGTGGCATAAATCATAAAGCTTATAATTTATCCAAATATATTTGGGTTTTAAAACAACAGAAACTCTTTTAGATGCAACCATTGCATATATGGAACGTTGAGCAAAAAATAAATAATATCGCATGGGCCAATGCTTCCAAATTACATTATATGGGAAGGGGTTAATATTATTATTTTAAATTTAGTCTATCTCATGTTACTGCTTCCCCAGATCAGAAAAATGACTTTTGAGTACAGAGGGTTAATTGCATCTTCTAACTCTAACATTAGTGAAAGTTAGTTTGAGACTTCTAATTCTAAAAGTAAGAGATAGTTTTGAATCAAACAATTCAGCATCGGAAAGAAATTTGCTTTCAAGCAGTTCTCCTCTAATTTTAATTATATGCGACCTGTCTGTGTCCCAATTGAACCAATTAATCGTGGTTCTAGAGTACACCAAAAATCTTGGTGTCAAGTACAAGTGTATATAGGTTAACGAAACACTCACTCGGGAATTTCTTGTCTTGGAAGGCTGGAGTGGTCCAGTCAGATATCTATGGGACGAAGTAATACAAATATTTATCGAATGTTCGTAAATAAATGAAAGAAAATGAAATTGTCTGACATACCTTGCCCAATCTGTCGCCCTTTGAAAATGGTTGATAAGGTATATCCTTAAATTGATCAGGTAACTCACAAGGGCCCCATCCATCTGGATTATGCTGAATTGCTGGAGCTTGAAAATGAGCTACGTCCTCTTCTTTTTGAACTGGGTCATCTAGTACAACCACGTCGTCCGTCATTTTGTAGCTTTAATACGAAAGACGTTAGACACGATGGAACAGTTCGCTTGCCGGAAAGACCGGCAACGCCATTATAGTTACAGTCAGGGTGACCAGCAACTTTGCTAAAACTAGAGATGGCGAAAATTGAAAAAAAATAACATCGATGTATCGATACCACTGCCATTGGCCAATTACTATCGATTTTAGGCGATACATCAGTGGCAAAATTACGTCCGAATTTTCATTTCAAAATGTAATTCATTCAATATTTATCGGGCCAACTATTTCAAAATACTAATTTATTTGGCATCGTTAACACGACAAACCATTACGTTTTTCATATGGTCAAATATCTGAATCATTAGTTTTTGGTTCGTGAATTGGTAAAATTTGTTTACACATTGTTTAATAATCATCGCAATGCAACATCATTAAATCTGTTTGACTAGTTACGCAAACGTTAGTTATTAAAAAAAGTGCAATTTCCGTGTGCCAAAGTACTGCCGACATTTTTCAGAATTATGTAACTTGTAATTTATTACACGAAAACAATTCACAGTTAACCTATAAACGTTTAAGTTTTTTCAAAAGTTTATAATTAACTTATAGGAATTATAAAAAACGAAGACGTTATTTTTTAAATTCATGTATGTAACTTTACAACAAGATGTCAGTCCAATTATAGTCACATTATATGTATACAGTATACTGGTTTAATTTATAAATTAAACCATATACATAATAAAGTATTCTTTTTAGGATCAAATTTTCACTAGCACAAATTGTGGTTTATATGTAAAATACAGTTTTAGATCTTTTATTTGACACTGTACAGTTTTATAAAAAAGCAAACGTCTGTAAGGTATCCTTAACTGATTAACGTTGTACTACTAATGTTATTACATAGCATTAAATGCAGTAAATATGTTTACCAATCATATTGTGAAGAATAATTTTATCCTTGAGTGACATACAAAAGTGAAAATAATATATGTATTTCTTATACAGGAATATTTAGCATAACTTAATAATAATTTTAGAAAATAAAGGATGGAACAAAACAAGTGGTCATGTTGAAAGCAATTTATTATATAAAATTAATTAAACGTTTTATTACAATTTCAATGCCAATGCACAAAGTGTGAAGTTGTCCTTAAGTCACAGGGGGATATCTTTTATGCTAACAGGGCTGCTGTACCAGGTGCATAAATTTGTACTTGACGATCTAATAACTTATATATATATTTTGCTGTCTCTGCCCAGTTATATTTTGCTCTAACAGAATCTAGTTTCCAGTTAATAGTTAGTTTCCCAGATGCATCACTGGTATATCCTGTTTCAAATGGCTCGACTCTAACATGTAAATGAGCCATGTGTTTAAGAACATGTGCAAATGTATTAAGAATACAGTCTTGCAATTCGTGTTTATATGTATGAGTCACAACACAAAGCTGAGACGTACTATTGCGTTCAATAATCGATCTTAAATATCTTATGAAAAATAAACTTTTCTTTAAATCAAATCCAAGATTATATAAATGATTTAATTCATCAATTATAATAACAATACGTTCGTTTTCTTTAACCATCCTTCTGCACTCATTCTTAATAAACAGAAATAAGTTATGTTCAATGGTTGTATCTTGATCATATATAGTATGCATTCTTGATGCGATAATTCTCATCGGTTCTATAACCATAACATTACCTTTTTCTTTCAATAATGTAAGATTGTAACCAAATTTCATACCCACGCTATGATAATGGTTAAACGTGTTATGGAAAAGTACAAAACAAATTTTGTACTCCTTCTTTAGTGCGTTGGATATAACAGAGCTTAATAAAAAGTTTGCATTACTGTCATGTTGTTCTTCTATTAACAATAGTTTTCCATCCATATTTACTTTGTCAATACCAAGTACATTAAGCACAGAATCTGTTATGCTAGCCATACTTAACGCTAAAAGCAAAATAAATCATCTATTCTTAAAATGCTTCAAGTTCTATACCATAAAAGTATACAGGACACCCCTACTTTCTTCCTTCCCTCCATGCCAACACATCCTACAAGAAAATACATAAATAGATTCGAGAATGCTTTCTTATAAAACACTAAGTAACATTGGACAGGTTCTTGTATAATACAGTATTAGAACAGATTGATGATATTCATCTATGCTGATTTAATTTCCAAGTTTCGCTTGTTCTTACAAATATAGGACGGACATCTATAAAAAACTGAATTTATACCATCTCAAAACTCTGATTGATTTCTTTTCATTTTGGTGAATGCATAAGAAATTCTTTGCATCCATTTCTGTCTTGTGTTAAATTTTGTCAGGCAAGTCTTGTCTTTATTCTTAACACGTGCCGTGCCACCTGGGTTGTATGCGCCAATGCTATCATCAACAACAACACTTTTGTTTATGACATATATGCATTGTAATATTAATTAGATTGTAAAAATCATTACTATGAAGAAAAAAGTATAACGCTTAAAATGCAGTACAGAAGGGTACACATTTTCGTTTTAACAAATTATTGTCATAATTGCTGCACAGTTTAAGTGAAAGAAAGTTACCGAACATTGGTCAGGCACGGAGCGTGTTAACCCTTTCTTATCTTGTATTTTTGCTATAATTTTTTAATCAAGCATTTTTAAGCCTATGCTTATACGATAGGTTTCACTTATGTTTGCTTATAGAACGGGCTGCCACCATTTTACAAAAAAAAAGTAGGAACACCCTGTATATAAAAGAAATATTAAAATTGGAAATATTTCTTACGGAGTAATAACTGCTCCGCCTATTTCGACGTAATGATACGATGTATATAACTAAATAATTTTATTTTTACTTTCGTAGATAATTGTGCTATATTTATACAAAATTGTATGAAACCAATTTGAGCTTTCAACAAACAATTTATAGGGGACGTAGAACACGAATGTATACACAGGATTCGAGAAGCAAAACCAAGGTTATGTTAAAATTGCAATGCATGTGACCGGTTATCAGATTGTCATCATTCCCAATTCATTGTATCTTCAATTATAAGTTGAAATATTTATTAATTGTATAAGAAATTTATATTAGGCCATAAGAATTAATAATTAGAAAAATTGCTGTTAGTGTTTAACCAATCGTGCGAAAACTCTGGAACATGCAATAAAAAAATCTATGCATACTGTACATAGTACATAATTATGTAATTCACACGTTAGCATTTTTGTAAATTGTCAAATATGGTTATAGCATCTATAGATAGACTTATGAAATTTTGGAACTAGAATAAATATATTTCCGTAGCAACGAATTTCATTTAACGCAGTTTGAAATACAGAATATTCGAATAATAAAGAACGTGTTCAAAAATAATTCGGCATTACTAAACGATGGAGACCAACGTGAGATAACATGTTATTATATTTTTACCAAAAGTGGAAATTCTGCAGTAAATTATGTAAAATTAATATTGTTATTATTCTGTATGACTACAAAATATTTATTTATTTCTCGCATATATGCAGTTTGAGTTTCTATTTTTTAGAAGAACATAAGCATTCGTATTTGCAGCTACGACGAAAATTGCTGTTGAAATCCTGAAAAGATCAGTGTACATAATGAATAATGAAAATAATTTTGTAATCCAGCAAGGTAAAAAATATGTTGATATGGAATAGCTCCAGCCTTGAGAAGAGGTGGCATAACACGTGGCTATCAGCTGATGCGTGCGCGTTCACCCCAACATCCCGACACAGAATTTTCGATAAGCATTACTTCAGTCAAAGTTCCAACTTTTCGGAGATACACGTCAATAATGACCTAAGAACTCTATTTGTAATATAGTGTGTAGTAAGTTGTATTCTACTCATGTACTTATATGTTCTCTAATTATTCGTTTTTTGTTCGTACCTTCTCTATAATATGTATGAATATACATATATATCTTATATATGCATTTTTCTATCATTTTGATTTTGTAATAGCCTTGGAAGTCTTTTATAAATATTTCGGTATTTCTTCTACGATTCTTATTTATATTAACAAATTACAAACTTTACTGTATGTTTAATACCTTTATTTGATTTTCCTATTTTATTGAAGCATTGTATATACATGCGCCCGCAAAATTAATGCACATGCTCTATATAGTACTAATTGAATTAATTCGGAATGAGTCATGATTAAACACAGTTGTCATACCAATATGTGCTGCACTGCATTCTAGTGCTGTTAATGCTACTGTTTGAAAATGAATTCCCATTTAACTTTTCAAAAAGTTACGAACTTCTACAATCAATGTCATATAATAATTATTAAAATATGTATAAAAACACAATGTTAATTTAGCATTCCGTAAATTATTCTTATATTTATTGTTTATAAATATTATGAATTAAAAATCTAAAATTTACTTGGAAAAGCACATTCTTTGCTGTATATCCTGTTACTGTTCATTAAAATACATATTAATATTACAAATATGATTTTGAATTAATTTTACTCTATTTAAATTAGTTTAGAAATATAAAAACATATTTTAATTACAGTTATTTATTAAATATATCAAAAAACTTGGCGTGTACAGTACAATCATGACAGATAAAACACAAAAACTCTCACGGTGGTATTTCGGTGGACTTTCTTCTGCCGGTGCTGCTTGTGTTACCCATCCATTAGATTTATTAAAGGTATTTCTTATTCTAAATTTTACGTTTTCATTGTTTTTTCTTACATTACAATGAAGTAGTTAACAATGCACTTTTAAATGGTAATATCTCCTAGTTTTAAACTCCTTTGGTGACTTTGCAAGAATGTAATGAAGTTGAAATTATAGGTTCACTTACAAACGCAACAAGAGGGTAAAATATCTGTAATGCGATTGACAACTACTATAATACGAAATCAAGGAATTTTAGCTTTATACAATGGACTAAGTGCTTCGTTACTCCGTCAACTTACGTATTCTACAATGAGATTTGGAGCGTATGAAGTAAATTTCCTCGTATTATATGTAGTACCTATTTATAATATTAGTAATTCACTTGTAACAGAGCAGTCCGTTTGAAGGCTTTTTTTATGTATTTCATGTCATCATACATGATTATTGAACATGTTATACATATCTAGATGGGTAAACAGACATTTGAGACTCCGGGACATTCGTTATTGTTTTCTCAAAAATTATTATTGGCTGGTGTTTCTGGCGCAGCTGGTGGTGTCCTTGGAACACCCGCAGATCTAATTAATGTACGCATGCAAAATGATATAAAGGTTCCACCAGAACTCAGACGAAAGTGAGGAACAATTCTTTTTGTATCTGTTTGTTTTCACTTCTAGTCTATTTAATACTATATGTTAATTGTAGTTATAAGCATGCTCTAGATGGAATAGTACGAGTAATTCAACAAGAAGGTGTAGGACGATTATTTAGTGGATGTTCAACAGCAACGTTAAGAGCCGCGTTAATGACTATTGGTCAACTGAGTTTCTACGATCAAGTTAAAATTACACTGTTGCAAAGTGGTTATTTTAAAGATACTCCTGTAACGCATGTTGTATCAAGTGTATTTGCTGTAAGTATGTCTAAGAATTATGTTTCTAACATGCAATATGACTTCCAGAACAACTTTTATATTCTGCAAGTAAAAGAATATGTTGGCAGTCTCCATTCTTTGTGCAATAATTTGTCTCGACCATTTAAAGAATTAAAGAAAAAAGAATATGAATTAAGAATAACACGTTGACAAATAGTGATTTGTCGTTAAGCTAAAATTTATTCAACATACAAATTTAAAATTATTCTATTAATTGAAAAAAGAAAATGCAAAACAAGCATGATGTGAGACAGGGAATGTTTTTAGCACCTTTGTACATAAGTTTACTTAGTTTATAATATTTAATTTAATACAATATAGTATGTATATCAGATCTTATGTAACGTGCATGTTAATAGTTTTATGCTACATTGACATTGCACTTCTCTTTCATTTTGTATAATTTTAAGCTACACATGGTTTGTAAAAAATACCTATTTTTTCTTTAATAGAAATGCAATGTCAATAATGTAAAGTTGGAAAGGAATCATGGTGCAACAACAGTGCTATAATATTACAGTGGCACTAAGTACTTTTGATATTAGCATATAAACTAGCGCTGAACTAGTAACAAATTTTCTTTTTTCCCACTGTTATCTCTTTTTCCGAGTACAGTACTGTCTTGATCCAAGCGAAAGATTTCTACACCATGCAAGCGAAAAGTTTATCCCCACCACTGCGGGGTACACCCCTTGAGGCGTCAACAAGTTCACTTGGCGATCAGTGTAACGCGATCCGGGCTCGGGTATATCGGTGAGCTAATACTAATTGAACGATGAAACTTTGCTATTTCTCATCCTTTTCTTATGAAACTTTTACATATCATAGCTGACAAATTTTCTGATTAAAATGACACTAAACACGATATAATTTGGACTATATTTACTGCCTTAATTAACGGTAATAAGTTGGTATGTTAAACCGTGTACTGGGCCTTTAATCTTTTCCGATTGCCACGATCGCAGCTTCTCTTTTCTTTTCACTAGCTATCCTTTTCTGCGGTCGAAACTTATTACCGTTAATTAAGACACTAAATATAGTCCAAATTATATCGTGTTTGGTGTCATTTTAATCAGGTAAATGTCAGCTATGCTATGTAAAAGTTTCATAAGGAAAGGATGGGAAATAAAAAAGTTTTACCTTTGCATTAGTGTTATTTCACCGATACGCTGGATATTGTTTTTTGGCTTGGCTGCTCGGTTCTCTTTCTTTACTCGCTGTCCTTTTCTACGTTCGACGTTGTCGGCAAATTTCAAACAATGTTGGAACTACACCATGGAAGCGAACGTTCAGACCCGAGGCTTTCGCTTCGATCAAGACATTACTGTAGATACATAATCGCAAAGTGCTAATCTTCATTATGAAATATATATTAATTTTTTTTAGAACTTTAACAATTTTTGAACCAGAGAATCTCGAATAACATATTTAGTTAACCATGCTTTCCCATTTTTATCTAAGGGCGCAGTAGCTACAACCCTTACACAGCCGCTAGATGTTTTAAAAACACGAGCCATGAATGCTAAGCCAGGAGAATTTAAGGTGATTTTTATAATTGCATTGAGTGAATCAAATTGCCGCACATATATGTAATATTTAATCGATGTTTTATAGAGCTTAGCAGATCTATTTTTGTATACTGCTAGACTTGGACCATTAGCATTCTTTAAAGTAAGTGTCTTTACATAATATGTTACTTTCATTTGATTATTTCTATTTTATAATAATCTGTTAACGATGAGATCACGATCGGGATGAACGCATTTTAAATCAATCTAAACTCAAAACATAAAAACCAAAAAGGAAGACATAGATTGTAGTACATACACTTCACTACAAGTAAAATTTGAATGTATACAATATACGTATAACTTATACGTTTCGCATACGTTAATCTTCACTACAGCAACTTTGAATAGTAAACACAAAAATTAAGTAGCCAAATGAAAATTAATTAGCCTATAACGAAATTAATTAAACAACTAATTTAATAGTGGCAATAGTGATGAAATGTATGTTGATTTGATATAAAAGAATATGTTTAAACAAAATTACATGTTTGATTCCCAAGCTTTTTTCACTAATTATATTTCATTAATCTGTTTAATTATTTGTTTACGTTTATTTATTCATGCATGGACATATGTATACGGTATGTCCGGTTTAGGTATTGTGCGTTCGCCGAGAGTTGACGAGTGACAGTTTACGCTCTCACTCTGCTGCCACCACGTGTGTTGCTGTTATTGGCTCAGGACGGTGACAAAGGTCGATGATCACCATATCGAGACAGAGTGAAATAGAATGATTCCAAAGCATTGGCGTAGCCTCAGGAAATCATTCAATTTCTTAATACATAGTGTACACTTTGATTGGGAGGCTACGTCAATGCTCTAAAGTCATCATTCTACCTCACTTTATCCCTATATGCTCGTCGTCGTTCTTTGTCACTGGCCGTAGCCAATAAGGATAACGCGTGTGGTGCAGGAGAGGGTGGAACAGAGTGAGAACGCAATATGCTGTCACTCGCCATCTCTCTGCGAACGCACTATACATACTTATGTATACGCGATTATTTTTTTTACTTTTACTTCATGAAAAAATTGTGTATGCATTTGGAGGGTTCAGAAGTCAATCAGTGGAATTCCATTACCATTCAAACCGAGATTAACAAAGGTTTTTAAAAATGACAATGTTAGTACTGTCATCTATTGTTTACGTACAAAAATAGTGACTTAATTGATTTATTGACTGAAAGTTTGAACAATAAAGAGCTTTTTAAACTACAAAACTCATGTTCAGGAAAGTTGGACTTACACTGATTGGCTTCTGAACCCTCCATTGGTAGTTTGACTTGACAGAGGCAGTTTAATAGAATATTTGATTTTGTTTTTTCAAACATGTAGATAATGCATATCGATGAATGCGACTTGAAACGCATAATAAATTGGCAATAATAAACATATGCATATAGCTCTATTTAAACAACTGTCCCCATCAAAACAAGTAACTTTTACATAAAACTTCTTTTCATATTTCAAAAAACTAAAGAAATAATAGCGGGCATATATACATTTAAACCAGACATATAAGGAATTTAAATGTGCTTATTCGATTCATGATCTCTCCATTAAGGTATAATATAATGTTAAATGTGTGCTGCATATTTTATTTTAGGGCTATGTACCTGCTTTTGTCAGATTAGCACCACAAACTATTCTCACTTTTGTGTTTTTGGAACAGCTGAGATCTAATTTTGGATTTTATCCGTATCAAGTTTCATCGTTGTAAAATATGCTGAATATTTTAACAATGCTGGAGTATAATTAACATTGTCAGAAATGTTTCATAGAACGTGACATCATCGCATAAAGCTAGGAAAATTGGACAGATTATGGAAATATTTGTGCTACACAATGTTTTTCAATTGCAACTACTTTCCTCTCACTTTAATTGAAAAATTGTTTTTCGTGTGCCCCTTTATTAGCAATATGTTGCATTGTCTAGCATACCATATTCCATTTTTGCGATGCATAAGCTATGTTAGTCCATTTCTTATACAAATGATACACGTTACAAATTTCTAACTGAGTGGATCAAATTTCCATAAGGCAAACATTATTTTTGTACGTTGTATTTATTGCTAGATTTATGTCCAACTGTTATTGTATACTTTATACAAGCTTTTTATAGCATTGCATTCTTACTCTCAAAAATTTTATCGACTATATTTATATAAATATTAAGGAATACTGACATTATAACTAATATGTATTTAGAAATCGTTAGTATTATACTAATATTGTACAATTCTCAAATAATTTTGCACAAAGAAAACAAATGCAATACGTCCTGATTGTAAATAATTGCATCAAGTCCGCACAGCATTTTATTATAAAGTATTTTTACAATATTCGTTTTTAAATTATTATACGTTCAAGTCAAATATCTAAGCATTGATTGGAAAAGTATGATTTGAAGTGAGTGAATAGTTTTATAGCAAAAGAGAAGCTTATGTCTTAGCAGATTTTATTAAAAACTTTACCAGTGCATTTCAGAACATAATGTAAAAATAAGTTAAATCCATTATAATTTTATTGGAACTAATTGATCGGAACTAGTAGAATGCACATAAGAGTATAATAAATCTATTAAATAATAACTGTATATAACTCTATATACAGGGCGTCCCAAGTAACTGTCGCCACTAAATTTCAGGGGTTTTTTTAAACTTTACAAAAAGAGTTAATATATAAAAGTTAAGCTACAGTTAAGTCTGTATAACTTTTACCAATCAGAATTTTCTTAACTGCATTTTTTTTTCAGATATATGAGCGTTAACTTCTGTTTTTTTAAATAGAACACAATTTTTTGTAAATTTTGAAGAAGCCAATAAATTCTAGTGGCAACTGTTACATAGCACACCCTGTGTAACTAAACAGGTATTAAGAGTTATTAATAGAAAACACAATGCTTTTATTTAAAGCTAAGAAAAAAATACCTTTCGAATGAATATATTCATTGAATCTGAATGCATTCCATAAACGTGTTATATTTATGTACTGGTGGATATAAAGCTTTATATGTAATTTAATTCTATGATGTTTATATGGATAGTAATATACGTATTTTCCGTGCGAAGGTAATCTTTTATAATTGTTAACGAAGGAACTTGAAACAAAAGAAATAAATATTTTCTTAATCTGTTAGTTATATTTATAAAAACAATTTGTATATACACTATCTCCGCTTATTGTGCAGTAATTTAGTTTAAAACAAATGCAATGTGCAATCTGTTTCTAAATAAATAGAAATTGTTGTTACAAATTTTTGTATTAATATTAGTATGTACAATGTTTTGACGTGAACCTGCGATGTACCGAGTGGACAAGGCCGAACAGGCAAACGACTAGGGTTGCATCGCGTGGTGGTATACTTTCCTATTCCCTTACAGGATAGAGATAGTTATAGATGTTAGTGGATGAATATCAGTTATGGTAACGATGTTCGGTTAATTGTTTGTATAAATTTAGGAGGAGCAATGTTTAAACTATGCCAAACGATTGAATTCATTGATCATTGAATGAATGATAGGGGTGAATGTTTGTGATTTGTAGTGACGAAGTATCTGGTGGAATAATTGTGTTTACACCTCCCGCGAGGACGGATTGCGGCGTCTTATAGGAGTTCTACTTGGAGAAACAGGTTGAGACTTCAAATTGTTCAAAAAGACTTGTTGATAAAGACTTGTAGATTAAGACTGTTGGTTTAAGACTCGTGAACTAAGAGACTAAACGACTTATAAGTTAAGGCTGGAGTTTCAAGACTGACTTCCTCGTCGAGTGTTCCGCATCACGTCGACCCGGAAGCGTGTTTTATGCACGCTGATTGGACATCAAAAAAACCGTTTAAATTCCCAATTAGCGTATTTTGAATACGTAGTCGCACCCTTCCTTAGGGCCCAGAGCACGTTTCCTGAGGGAGGAGGTGCGTTTTTGAATGTTGCAGTTGATTTGGCAACGTAACTGGATTTCTGCCAGGGAACTAGAGGTCCTTGACCAATTAACTGTTGTGGTCGTGCATAAACTTAATTTCCAGTATCTTGTTGGATTAGCGACTAAAACGTCTTCCTCAAAAACAGTTTTGTTACATTGCGCGTCATGAACGTACTAGCTATCTGCACATCGAAGTTTATTCCTTGTGCAGATTGCCAACCACCTTTTTCCAAGAGTAACGAGTTTATTAGCGGATTGGTTCTGAAGGTAAGCCGCGGAACGTGCAAATATCTCCGAAATTATTCGCGTAACCTTGAAATATGTTGAACTACAGTTAAATGGTTTCGAGGAGGCATATCTTGCTGTCAATAATTTTTTTGTGAATGGAGGCGTACAAGACATATGAATGGTAACTTAACATTTTTTTGTATGCAACCATACATTTTTTAATGTATTAATCGATACCGCTCATCATCCACTATAAAAAGGGCATTTATTTATATAGAAAGACCATTTGTTTATGAAATGTATTAATTTTATTATTTCGAAATGGTACTAGTAGTACCATCAATAAAATATCTCGTAAAATAATGTTTTTTCTATATACATATAAATATGTTAATAATTTTGTCAAGAATTAAAAAATGCAAGGTTCCATTAACAAACTGCACTGCGCATTCGATGCAACACCCCATGTAACAACACACAACAGGGCAAACGTTTTCGGCAATATTTGTGGTTCCGTAAAGTCAACCCGTTAAAGAAAATGATATTGATCTTTACATGTCCTCTACTTCTTCACTTAAAAAAGGGCTATTGATCCCAAATTATACCCCCCCCCCCAACTAGTTGACTTCTGTGTCATATTAACCGGTATCATGAATAATTTTAGAGATAATCGAAGGTTCGTCTTAACATGGTCAAATGTAAAATTAATTATTACATAATGTATGTTATTCATATTTCAGGGTATTAGTAGGGCATAGATAATGAGGCCAAGGCTCAGTGCAAAAATATACATAATATTGAAGTACAGAAAAATGAAAACCATTCGAATGATAAATTTCGTATTATTGACATAAATGGTAAACCTTACGTTTAGGGGAGGGAGCTTCGATGACCTTGACCTTCACATATGTTATGAATGTTACCCCCTCGAATAACCCACAAAAGGTTTTAGCCGTTTCTCATTTTTGATTAAAAAGTTACTAATAAAAATGTATAAATGCTGCTATAGCATTCATAGTGTATATATGTATATATATACACTACTATCTGCGTATACGATCATAGGGAAATGAAAGTCAAAATGTAATCAGTATTTAAATGATCTATTGGATACAGAGAACTCATTAACTTAAAGAAAATCTCAATACGTTTGTCAAAATCGTAAATTCTTTTGAATAAGAATTGTGGGAGGTAATAATTTGTGAAATGATATTCACGAGTGCCATAGCGAGGAATATTTGCCTCATACCTTTTCAGAAACTTCCTATATTTTGTGTGTAAACACCAGTTTGAGTATATATAAAATTATCCGAATAGTTTACTGTACCGTACTCATAATATATAATATGATCTAACCCAAGCATAATTAAGTTTTTAATTAACTACCTTAAAGATAGATTAGGTTAGGTTAGGTTATATTATTCGGGGGTGGGGTAATACAGAAAGTTTGAAACAAATTTTTCAATTAATAATAATCAAGTATTACGATATATCTATATAAACTTTATCGCAAAGTTGGTTCTCTTCGTGACCTATTTTCAATAGGTAATAACTTTTTAATAAAAAACGAGCGACTCGGGAAGATGAACTTCATAACATATGTCAAGGTCATCAGAGCTGCCTGCCCTAAACGTAAGTTTTACCACACAAATTAATAATTTATAACAAAAATAGCCGAAATGTGATCAAATTATACAAATTTTATAGAATATACGAGAGTATAAATACATGACTTATGTATATGTATACATACATAGTGTAATGCGCACATATTTCAAAATAGGGTTTCTGTATTCTCTTATTCTCGCTGCATTAACAGACATTAAATGCATTCGAAAGTATTACGCAAAACTACTAAAAATCCTACTTTCATTATGTTTTTTACAAACAGTTCTTATACTTACATCTATAGGTTCTGTTTTTAAGTCGACCCTAGACATGTTGATAAACACCATCATAACCAATGTATACGGTAACTGCTCACTAATGATTGACTTTGTTACGCTATCGCGTTAGCCAATATCTAGTAATATCGAATCAACGATCGACGATACCACCGACGATACCGCCTTAGGCGCGTGGAGGTGGCAACATTTCCGCTTTCCGGTACGGACGTAGGGGTGTGCGCGCAAAGGGGAGAATGGGAAAATCCCGGTGAACGCGCGAAAGTCGCATGGTAACGGTAAATGAGGAATCATGGAAAAAAACCTAGTAAAATACGCGAAACGGTCGAAGCGTCTTACAGCGTTTTCTAAGGATATGCGTACATTAATTAACAGATGTATAGATCGGGTTAGCGCATATGTTCATCTGACTTTGAATTTAGCTCCCGAATTCCTATCGCTATCGATAAGTGCGATTTTACTGTCGATTCGGGGTTCGATGTTACTAGACATTAAGCCTGACTAACGCGATAGCGTAACAGTACCAGATGTAAAATAGAATTATATGTAGTGGTATTAAATGGCGAAACACATTACTCTTCGAACGAAAACGTTTGTTCTGGTATAATGTTAAAGTACAAGAAATGCGAAGCTTTATCAAGGTGCTACAGAAGAGCGACGATCTGGAAGAATCGATTTGCCAACTCGCTAACAACACCTACATGCAGGAAGGCCCATTATACTGTTGCGTATCTATTGGTGGGATATGGGGAGTTTAGGTAGGTCCGGTTGCCCGTGGAGCGCTGAACCGCTCTGCTCGTGGAGAAGCGCGGAAGAATCAAACACAAGTTATAATCTTTAACAAGAACGACTATTTATTCTATTATTCAGCGTAAGAGATACTGATGGTTCGAGGAATAACGAAGTTCTCTTGAATGTGGCTTCTTCTTCTTTCCATTTCGGCTCTGGTTCTTCTTCTTGAGTTCCTGTTTTCCCCCTCTCCTTTGGTAGTAGCCAATGAGGTTGAGTCTTGGTGGGCCTTGGATCGTCCTTGGGCGCGTGGAAGTGGTAACGTTTCCGCTCTCAGGTACGAACGTAGGGGTGTACGCGCAAAGGGGAGAATGGGAAAAACCCGGTGAACGCGTAAAAGTCGCGTGGTAACGGTAAATGAGGAATCATGGAAAAAACCTAGTAGAAAACGCGAAAAGACCGAAGAGTCTTACAGCGTTTTCTAAGGATATGCGTACATTAATTAATCTGACTTTGAATTTAGCTCCTGAATTCTTATCGCTATCGATAAGTGCGATTTTACTGTCGATTCGCGGTTCGATGTTACCAGACATTAAGCCTGACTAACGCGATAGCGTAACAATACATATAGTTACGTGTGCACAAGCAAAGATACATTTTTGGCACCTATGCACCTTGTCGGTTTAAATTTTAAACAAGTTGAACAAACTATTTTTGCACGTTTTGTACACTTTATATGTCCATAATACTACTAAAAATACCTATAGTAAAATGACATAAAATTAGGAAGGTATATACGATCTGATACGATGTATTACTCGGAACTATGTTTTTGGATCTAACACCTAATAATTATCTGAAAATACTCATTCGATCAACATCCAAGTTTTAGTCTTTACAAAATCATGTACAAGATAACGTATGATTTTTTTGATATTTCAATTCGTTCAACGATTATATGAACTTTCAAAGTTATACTTTTCAGCGAAAACAGAATAAGCTTGGATTTTAAATAGTCGCTATTTCCTTCTTTTACACTTTTTTTTTAAATCTTATGCTACACATAAAAAATTTTGTTCTATTCCGATAGTAAAAAATATGTTAAAATCTAATCTTTTAGGCCTATATGGTGGTGTACCTCTCTAAGTTTAAATACATTAACTGTACCATCAAACATCCAAGTAAGTGCTAACAAATTTTTTTCCATTTGTTATGCGGTTTTGATAAAAAATTGCATTGTACATTTGTTTCCATCTTGTTGCACATTTACTTCTTTATCCTATTTTGACTGCTAGATTTTCTTCATTATACAAGGTGGGCCAAAAGTTACTTTCTCATTTGAAAGAATCGTGCCTCTTGTTTCAAATAATTTTATTCACCTTTTTTTCATTCAGAAATGAAGTATAACTGAAAAAATTTATGAATAGTTGAATGTGGCTCGCACGCGTGAAATCATAGTAATCATAAAAACATCGTCTTATTTCCAGATTCGAATCTGTAATTGAACTAAAACGTAAAATAACAGAAGTAGTAAACAATATTTCACCAGAGATTTTAAATAAAACAATGAAAACTGCCGTGGAACCTGTTCAAATTAGTTCGCTGGTGGGAGGTGTCTATTTGATGTACATATTTAATTTTTCACACTTCGGTAGAAAGAAGGTTTATCGGATTTAATAAATCATTTACTGATTAAAGTTTGTGTTTCTATTTTATTTTACGTATTCTGCAGTCAAGAAAAGGTTGTAAGTAACTTTTAGCCCACACTGTATTTCAAGCGAATGTAAAAGGAAAGAATATCTTTTTGAAACAGAATTTAAAAACAAAAATTTCAAAATACCAGTTGTTCGAATCACTCGTAATGATGAAGCTAGGCTGGAAGGTGTGTTGCAGATGGTTATGTAGTCAGTTACTCAATCTTTAATTTTTGTTCACTCTACTTCACTCACATTTTAAATAACGCCAAGTGAAATGCAATAACGATTATTGCAAATTGGCACACAATTTGTACAATACAACTAATAACTAACTGAATCGTAAATGCGAACTGGTCGGTTTTTCTAATTTAAATGTAAAAGTAACTCGGTAAACATGACATGGTAACTACAAGTATAATCCCCGTACGATTATCAACCACTTCTGTCCATCGCCAGCGTTTAAACCCGACGTGAACGTTATGCACGTAAGAAATTACGTTAACAGTTGGCGTGACTGACGACCAATCACGTTGTTTAAAATGGCGGGCCACGAATGTGCGCCAATATCAGCGAAGGCGGAAATACAATGTTTAAATTTTTAAATGAAATGTTGCATCTAACAGATGTTGGTTGTATATGCATTTATCGTTTGAAATTATTTAGTAAACGCAAGATACACGAAGCACTTAAAACGTACCACCTTTGTCCACCGAAACAATAGTTTAATTTTAGACCACTTAGAATACCGTAGTTAACTCTGATTGTATTTCTGTATTCTTTTTTCTACTAAATGAAGTTTATATGTGGCACAAGGTTCAAATGTAGCACACATGTATATGGATGTATACACGGGGCTTCATATGTGCTACACAAAACAACTTTTTCGCGGAGGAGATTCAGGATTTCAAGGTGATCCTCACTTTTTAAACCGCTTCTTTTTAAAATCCCTACCTGATGTCTCGAGGCTGTCCAATTTGGGGACTTTATTCATTACTATAATAAAGAACAAATAATACTTCTAGGTACTAATTAGATCGATTAATTCCAAATAATTTCTGTGATATTCTGACAGTAAACATTTCTCATTTATAAATATCAGTGCTGAAAAATCAATTCTAAAAGAAAATTTTGTAGTTTTTCAAAAAGAAAATTTTAAACGCACTTAAATGACCTTGAGAGATTGAGGCAGCAATGATTTCGTCTCCCAATAGGTTACATACTAACAATAAGACAGGCTGATAACACTGTTCGACAAATTTCAACTTTTTGGGGATTTTGTAATCCTCAATAGACGTTTCTTATAGACTATAATGTACTGAATACAAATCTGCAATCCGTTTATCTCCAGAACGTTCCATTTTTAAAAAAATTTATTTTGAACAAAATCGCAATTTTTCAACTTTGGAAGTGTTTTGTACTTTTGCGGTAATAGTTATTCAATAGCGCTTGGTCCCAAATGATTCTTTGCAGTTACGCGAATGAAATGATATAATTAGTAATTAGATTATAAACATTTTAAATGCATTTAAATAATGATCAAGGAAAAAAGGACACAGAAAATACACCCATTTTGGCTGATATCTTTCAATTTGTTTCAAAAACTAAGGGTCCAAGAGAAAATCTAACTCTGCCACGCGATAGAGCAGACCTTTCTGCTAAGGAAAGCATCAGTGGAAATTGCAAAATCATTTTCGTATTGAATATACAAACGAAATAGTTTGGCAAAAACACTGTCGCTGTTAAAATTTAGTATACATTGAAACTGTATGACGTAATTACCGCAGATTTATAAACTTTTGTGCGATGCTAAGAGAATACAGAATACACAAATTGCCTAGCAACTTTACACGAGGGTTACATAATTGATTCGAAATACTGTGAAGTAATAAAACACATTTTATTTGTTTTGCATTAAGATTAATTTGTAATTGCGAATAATGTATATAACTCCTACGTTAAAAAATAATTCGAGTAAAATGAATAAAATTGCATAAAGGTATTTTAGTAGCATAAATGTAATACAAAAGTTGTTCGTGAAATTTAATAATTTAGGTAACAGAACTAAGTTCTTAGTTGAAACATATTTAATTATTTCTTAACCCTGCTACGTCCTTTGGTCCTTTTTGGAACCAACGCGTTCCTCTTCCTTCAAGAACTTTTAGTGTTTCCAAAAAACGTATATTGAAATGGTTATGATTATTTTTGTTTCTGTTACCTTACCGGTACATTGCCCTGAAGGACCATTGTCCTGGTCAAAAGTTATCCTAGTAACGAAAATAGTTATGCATATATGTATGGATAAGGATTTTTTTTTTTTCTTGAGTCTAAGTAAATGAAAAACAAATTAAATAATGCAAACCCGCGATCAAAGTGTAATATTTTAAAACCCCGACTGATATTAAAGTCAAAAGAAAAGATAAATAATATAGAGTATTAGTTTCAAATTTGGTGTCTCAGATGATCATGCATCGTCAGTGTAATTCCAGCAGTATGGACGACAAAATAGGGACAAGTAACACCTCAAATATTCGTCTCGCCACAATGCCGTGCATTGTTTTTCTGCAATAAACAACATTATAAAAGATACAAAAATATATTTCTATACTTTTAGTTAGACCATCAAATTAAAAATACGAATTTCGAATATCCAGCACTATTTGGACCCAAGTATGTACTTTAAGTGTACAATTAAATCGAAAATCGTAGCAGGGTTAAATATCTAACAATTTCCGTTATACCTTTTTATAATCTGTTACCAAACTTTCTGATATTATTCATTTCATTAGAAAAACTTTCATATCCAAATGAATGACCAGTAAAGTATGTTAAATATGATAAAGGCTACTGGAAATACAATTCTGCTGCGTCTATCAATCCACTGGGCAATTTCTTGCGGCGTCATCGTTGTAAAATTATGTAATTGTGCAAGGGTTGCTCTTCGTGCAAAAGGTTTTGGCGGTGGTGTGCTATTAATAGTCATGATACTTCCTATAGAACATTCTTGGTCTTTGTCTTCTTCAATTTTAACAGCAGGTATGTTAAGAGTACTTGGAAAACTCTGCAAACGAGCCGTATGTATTAGAAAGAAAGATTAATAACTTGTTTTGTACAGTATAGAATAGTGTATCATGTATGCTTTTTTACGAGGCATTGTTTGGAGTCTATTCAATTTATCTAGGATAAAAAAATGTATCTTACAAAGAATTAAATTGATAAAATATCGTAGTTATAGCTTAACCCAATGGTTGCCCTTACACTCTTAAATAACTCGTAAGTAAAATATCTATTAAAGAAATGGTAATTCGACATAATTACCTTAATACATTTTTATAGCGAATAAATAGCTGCATTGACTAATGTATTAAGAATTATATGATTCTATTAAAAAGAACGTATGTCACCTTAATATGACCTCTACGCGTTAATCTATAGAAAAACTAATTGCACCAAATTATAAATGAGATTTCGATATTTTCGAAACATTTTCTGAACATTTTAAATATTTCTTTTTTTCCCCTTTAATATATGTATACATTTGGTAAATAAGTATTCTTAGTACATGGTGTCGAAATCTTGCCTTCAAGAGCACTTACAAAGATAATAGGAAAGCAAATTTCATTGAAACACTATATTCATATTAAACAACTTTTGCAATAACATTTTCATATGTTCCATCTTTTTTGAAAAATACCATAGTTTCTGGTTAAATCGAGCACATTGTATGTATGTATTTATAAGTATATACTTACATGTACAGTAAGATAATTCTGACTTGTATAATCTTGCTCACAGCTGTTTGCATTATCAAGTGATGACCAAGATCGCGATCGTTCCAAACTTGTAGTATTTTTTTGAAATTGTTTCCGTGCCAGCTTTGGTGTCAATGTTGATTTCAATATGTATTTGCTGTTTACTTTTTTCAAGGGAACATTTTTCCTGGACAAGTACAGCAAATTAATAATCACTTTAACGAGAATAGCATACAAATTCGTATTCTAAATTAACACGTTCATACTTTCGTCGGTATATTGTATTAACGAACGCAAATTCAACCATTGCCGCAAATAAGAATATAGTGCAACCTAAGAACCATATTTCGCTGGCTTTTATATACGAAACTTTTGGTAGAGAGTTTTCCACTTTTGATGCGAGGGT
Source organism: Nomada goodeniana (assembly GCA_963969485.1). Classification (NCBI taxonomy): domain Eukaryota; kingdom Metazoa; phylum Arthropoda; class Insecta; order Hymenoptera; family Apidae; genus Nomada; species Nomada goodeniana. Next base: position 9,397,123 of record OZ018306.1, read on the forward strand.
CATGAATGTTAAAATAGTGTTTGTCCCTACGCATAGAAATCTTATTGTAATTAATCCTTAAAATTTATAGCATTAATGGTTATCAAAGATACAAATTTCTGAGATATATCACCTAAAACTATTCGCGGCGGGCTTGCATCCATATGCAACCAAAAGGACACCCAAGATATAACTACTATCAATATAGATGGTATGTAGTAGTCCATCATAAAAAATCCCATTTCTCGTGCCAATTTAAACGTTATGCTAATCAAACTGAAGTTACCAGCTGCAAATATATGTGGTAATTAATTAAAATAATCGTACTTATTGTTTGTCGTATACAACATTATACATGCCAAAGTGACCGTAATGTTGTTGCGCCGCGGTATAAATTACTTCCGTTGTATTAACCCATTTGTCTACAAGCTTGTATTCAGTTAAATGTAATTCGTCTGCAAGTACGATCGGCTCCTCGTCCCAATATAATACCATGTCAAGCACATTGTACGTCCCTGTAGGTAAAAATTTGATTCATTCCAAGGAGCACAGTAGAATTACGATAGCTGACATTGTAGTAATACAACAACAATGACATCCTACAGCTTTCAAAAATAAGTGGACATTCTTGTACATCAAATGGAAACTTCTCCAAACGAAGCCCACAGTTAAGAGTAGCTTGCAACCTATAACAGTTCACATGCTACTTTTATTATATAGATGGGTTACATATCATTTTATAAACATTTATAAACATTTTATATTAATATCGTTACTATAATTAAAGGTAAGCTTATGAAAAATGTAATGCCACTATAGTGTCGTGCTCCGGGACTACTTATAATAATACTCCAAATTTTAGTCACTGTAATAGTATTTTTCTTCTTTCGATAGAATAGTAGTATTAGTATAACTAAATTAAGCAATTTAGTCTAATTGATGTGTCCATGTAAATAAAAATATAAAGATTTCGATACATATTATAAGTAGTCGTAATGTATAAAACATTTATTTCAAATAATATGCTCGGTGAAGGCAACGTAAAAACCATGAAAAATTAAAAATCGATGAACTATGATGATAGCTCAGTTGGAAGTGATGAATAAATTATATGTGCACATAGTTTGTATACGGAGTGTGCTTCAGTTTCTGTGACCAGTTACAGTAAAGATTCGCCGAATGTTCGAAATTAAGGTCCTACCTTAGGCAACTATTTTACAGGGACCACATTATTGTTCCGGCATCGATGATCGTCGAAAAGAACAATTGAAAGAGATAAAAAGAGCCAAAACTAATGCAACGATGACATTTTTTTCCTTTTTACTTATTTTGCTATGCAATTTGTATTAAAATATCGCTGAGTTGTTTTGTGATAAAATCGTATTTGCTATGTTTTAATCAGATTAAAGGAATAAAGTTTTGAAACAAAATAATTTTAAGTTTTATATCTATTTATTTCAGACTTTCGGAGGACTTTTTTAATCAGATTTTAATCAGATTTTTATAACAAACTAAGTAAAAGTATATTCACATCGTTGCATTAGTGTTGCGTTACCGATGCGAAAACTTGTAATCTTTTTATGGCGATCACGGCCATCAGCCGTCGGCTCGTGAAAGCGTGTTATGTTATATTGCTGGTTCCACTGACACCAAGGACGAACCCCTACAGTGCAGTGGAGGGGATGGAACACGAGCATTCATCGTACAGATCTTCCCGAGCATACAACGAAGCTTTACTGTACACTGTTTTCGCTAGTACTGGAACAAGAAAACCTATTATTATTTCAATTATTAAATCTATTATTTTTGTCACAATTGGCAATTATATGTTTCGTATGTCATTTGGCTTACGCAGCGGCAGACTAGATAGAATCTACACCCCCTTAGTACACTAGCATCTGGAGACAAAACAAGGCCACTATTATAATTTGTTTCAATTTTCATTATTCAAGTTTCAATATTTTCCCATATATTTGTTTTTAGACAATTTAGCAAAAATTGATTTTAATATTAATCATCTAAATGTAAAGAAAAATTCGAATATAGTTTGTGCAATAGTATTAATAACACACGATTAATACAACGTTGAGTTCTCTTCTATATTTATTAAAGTGACCTGGTTGTATGGTCATGATGCATATTGTTTTGATGAAATTTTGGTGAGCATAGGTTCCAGAATTCTTCGTGAATTGATATGAATTTATTAGGATCGTTACGCTACCGCACTGTTGCTGTTTATGGCATAAATGCCAGGCGCACTGATTAACGGGGCTTTTTGTTTTGAGTGTTTTACATTGACATACTCAAACAAAACGCTTTAAGGAAACACGTCATAGTCATAAGCAATCATCCAGTACGGATTAGTATTTCAAACTATTACTCATAACTGTCTCCGTATTTTAATCTGAACACCTCAACAAAATGCTTCAGAATTGAATAAGTTTGTCTTTAAAATCACTTAGCTCAAAAATTTCAATAATATATGGCAGGTGTTATCAGCCAAATTGTATGTTAATCATAATAATACTCCGGATGCGACACCTTAAACTTCTAACACACTATTCCATTTTGAACATAACGCCTTTGCATATCTATATGTATAAACACTTCATTACTGTAATGCAGATTTTAATACCTACAATAGATATATACTCGCAGGGGAAATTAAAGTAAAACTTTAAAGTTGAAGGATTATAAATGTATAAAGATAAGTTTGTTAACACGATGTTAAAAATGTAAAAAAGTACGCAGGAATTCGAAAAAATATTATATAAATATTGTCGAAACTGCAGCATACATATGTGGTGATATATGCAAGTATGTATTTACTTCAAAATATCACCAAAGATAGTAAGTAAGCAATGAACATTCTACTGAGTTTAAATCCATATTAGTCATCCCGATATATGCATCTTCAACAAGAAATAGCACACTCGTTCATTTTTTCGAGTCAAAATTAATCTTTATATTATTTTAACTTTCAATCGCACCGGTGCCCTACCTATTATATTTGAAATTGAAGAAATCCGAATTAGCAATAATACTTTGATTTAACAAATTTAATAATTGCCACTAAATCCGCTTTTCGTACTCAACGCTGTAAGAAGAAAAAGTCACAATAGACGGTAGATACAGAGAAAAATATCGCTTGCAAGTACGTCACTTTTTTTTTAAACTACACCTCATGGCTTTAAAACGTTCAAACTGGTCTAATAATCCTACCATTAGTTTAAATCTAATCTTGAACATTTACTACGGAAAATTAAATACTAGTGCCCATTCAAGGGCGTCCACAAATTTTATACGATTTCTTAGTTGTACTGAGCATAGTTTACTTTTATTTGTTTTGTATAAAATGTTTTCTCTATTAGAAGATACTGAAGATTTTACCAATAGCAATTTTTATATCCTAGCATATCATGTTTAACATTGTTTAAATAAGGAAACATCGAATCTATGTACAAAGCATGTTGCATCTCACCGACAAATGAATGAAGCTCAATGATAATACCAAAATTGTTGCACTATTTTTACAACGTATACGGAATGTAGCACGAGTTTGATCCGACATAAAGTCCGTATGAACTTTATTCGGGAACTAATGGTTTGTCGATATCGTACTGTATGGTCTATTACAGAATCTATCACTTTCACATGAATGAAAATTTCATATAATAATATTTGATTTACAAACCTAGTATTTAGAATGACCATGCCTGATGGATCTATAGAGACTAGTATGTCTTGAACACTTTTTCCCATTATAGCAGAGTTCGGTTCGTTAGAAACGTATACACTAGGAGTCCAAATTAAATCGCGAACAAATTGTCCGCCATATATTCGACTTAAATGCGGTGCCAATTTTGAAAACTCCAATCTTTTATCCAAATATCTAAATTGTAACATGATGTGTACATCGAATTGCTGGAAAAGGATTTTCCGATGTATTTACGAACAGGGTAAGAAGCTAACTCGTTGCTAAAATTCGTGCAATTATATTACAAGTTACCAGAGTTTTAGCCATATTCGATTTAATTGTGTAAATATAAGCCCTCGTGTATACATTAACTGGGTCGGTAGAATTCATTTCTCCTGGCGGTCTGGTCAGTTTGTCGTAACGACAATCGTTTGTTAATTCTTGCAAAAATTCAGTCTGCGTCATAGAACTGCTGCTACCTAACATGGGGCAACTTCCCAATCTGTAAGACACGTAATATGTATGCATGTAGATTACTTTATAAGCGTACATTCGTAAATTTCAGAGTCTTTGTAATATTGCTTAAACATAAGTAACAAATTCCCTCGGAAAGTGTCCAGCAAAGAATGAAAAGCAATGTATTGTATTTCTAAATACGGTGTGCAAAAAGGTGGTGTTCGTTTGAAAGCAGGTCCTTGAATTCAAATTCCTAGCAGCAGTAAGCAGTAAAGAATAGTTCATTGTTGCTTTGTACCGATGTCGGTGACATAATATAATGCACGTGACTGTACATAATAATAGGAATATTTTGCTAACTTTGGGTAATTGTAAAAAGCGTGATAACGTTAAAGTAATTGATCGTGCACACAAGATTCTGCTTCAAATAAGCATTACATTTTAGTTTGTAATGTTCAAGCAACATGTTGTAGCTGAAAAGAGATATAACATGGTGGTAAAGTAAACCAAGTGAAAAGTGCACGTTTCGCTCGCGGAAGCAAGCAACTATGCAGTACCGCACGATGCCTATTCAAAATTGGTTATTGAGAATGCAATGTATGACAAAATTTGGTTATTTTTGAATGATAAATGAACTACACACGTAACTGTAAATTGGCTATCAGCCTTTTCGGTTGGTTTAAGGCCATGCTACATATCTGGATCGGCTACAATGTTATAGTAAAATATAAGTAACACTAATGTATCGTTTATATTCTAGTAGTAAAGTTGAACTAATAGAGCGTAATGTGCGTAAGACATATTCGCCCTACAAAATGTATTATTTAACCTATATACTACTTTATTTTATCATGGAATAATTATTAATATTACAGAATGTAAAAGAGATTTTTAATTTTCCAACGCAAGCAATAGATACTCAGTACTTTAATCAGGACTTTATTACTAATTTGTACATAAGATCTTATCTACTTACAGAGGCACATTAATTTATAGCATCAAACATTCAACTGTTTATGTAAGTTATCAATATTTTTTCTTCGTGGAACTGCGTATGAGAACGCAGAATAGAATTTTATCATTTAGTTGCAAATTGCACATTATTCTTTTTATAGAACCGTTACCTTTTCAATTGCACAATTTAATGAATTTCATTCTTTATTATTATTCAAATATTGGTTTTTTTCGTCCTAACAGTTTGACCGCGGGCCCGATATGTATATCGATCTTAACTTTGATGTTCTTGTTACCCACAACCAAGGAATTAATTATGTATGTAACGAATAACGTATAATGCAATAATGTAGACTAATTGTAGATAAAATTGTGACAATTTTGAGTAGTAATGTTTACACAAGTGTTTCTAATATATTCGTTTCGTGATAGATAATATGCACAGATATAATTTAGGAAGTGTTTTATTGAAATTACAATGCTAGTTAGAATTTTTTACTAGAAATATATTCAAAACTAAAAGTATTTTCAGTACTGTTTTGTATTCTAACTACTATTTAAATGTGTTCCCTGTTTATTATACATAAATAATGTTCATCGAATTTATACGGATAATAACTATATTATTTCGTGCAATTTATAAAATACAGTTTTATTAGAGTGAAGATGATATACAGTTTTATTGAATGTATTTTACAGTTGTCATCTATTTCTTCGAATTATTAAAATAATCTTCTGAACATACAAACACTCGCTATATAATTTTACAAAGTAAAATTTACAAATTTAATAGCGCTTTTAACAGGCCCATAACACTTTTAGCACGGTGATTGCGGAACAACGCAGAGAACAAAGGACATTGAAAATTCCGATCGATATCCATATCGACTTCGCAGTAAACGTGTTAAACATGTAAGATTTAAAGAAATCTTCATTGGCATTGAATTTATTACATATATAAATTAGAAGCACAGATTTATAATAGATATAAAACTTACATGGCGGAATCGTTTAAATGTAGCATTTGCAGTAGACACATAAAAATCATGGGAGAAGAAATCTTTCTTAATGCCATCTTAATTTCTTGATGACTTATCTGCTTCACTCGTAAACTCGGACTGATTCTTTCTTGAATATACGAACACGTTCTTGAGCAAATTGTCTGGAAACCAAACATTACCCAACCACTCCTACCACTTGCAATATTCTTTTATAAAGTGAACACTCACGTGCTTGTGTCTGACACCAGGAGGTATTGTTATACGATATGTACCAGGTGTGTCGAAATTATTAGAACAAGTGGAAGTACATAAATATATATATACAATACTATAAAAACAGTTGACACATGTACAATTTGTGAATATTGTCTTTTTTCTTTTCAACCGTAAGTTATAAATGGTCTGTGATTTTAATTTCGATATGGCCTACCTTAGGTTCACGGGGTTGAAGAAAGATTAGTCTGTGCATACATTTGTGTACAGTACACACGTATATGTATGCAACGGATTATATTGTCCTAAGTAACTATTTAAATTTATAGCTTTTTTTATAAGTTGAAAAAGGAAGGGTAGACTTTTTTTTTTAAATGATTAAAAAGTTGTTTCATAAATGTACTCTATTTATTCGGCAAATTACTCTGCCTTCGAATAATACTTCAAAAATATAACTATTTTCATATCAAGTTTTTGTATTACTTAAGAGTCGTGTACATTAGCCCACATTTCGAGAGTAATAATATTTATTATCGTAGAAAATATACCATTTTTAGTTTGAATTTCTTTCTTTTATATGTTACGAGTTTTTCACCTGTTGAGTAACTTTATAAAATGCGATATGTGATTCAGGTACCATCAAATTAACGTTAGTACTCGCAAGTGTATGATCAAAAATTGTTCAGTACAGCAACGTATTCTTTGTTTGATGGAAAAAACCAATCGTATAAAATATTTTTTTGCAAGTTGTTAGAATTACTTTAAAATTTGTGACGTCCGATTAGTGGACCACTCAGCATAGATAGATAAGTATGTTTATCTTCAGCAAGTAATAGCCGTGACTTTTTTAGAGGAAATATTAAAACTTACGATATTTGTACAATTTAGTAATGATACATTTAATTCGTTTCTATGGATGTAATATTTGGTTTCATACGATTAAGAGTATAAGTAAATAGATGTAAACTTTGTAATAGTTTTGTCATTCTTAGGTAATGCCGCTCTGTGTATGGTATCACGGATTCCAATGTAGAAGTTAATTGTGTTTGCAATTCCAAATGTTCCAACTCAACCATTAAAGTGTTTATAACAACCTATTAATATGAACATTACAAAGGGAAAGAAGATTATAATTCATTACACCACACTAAAGAATAGCATATTTAATCGGATTTCACAATTTACCTGAGCTACTTGACAGTTTTTACTGTTCACGTTCCATGTAATAGCACATTTAAGTAGCTCTTCCTTGTAAATAGGCTTTAACTCACGAATCGTTTCTTCTAGTTGGAAATTGTTTTTCTTCGAAATGCCTGTAAAAATGAATACAGAAAATAATAATTGAAAAAAGACATAACAAAAATTATAATATAAATAAATTATTGTTTAACTACCAATTTATATAGGGTGATGATTCTTTGAAGTTTCACGAATAAAATTATATATTTAGTAATTGGATTATAAGTATTTAAATGTGTTTAAATAATGATCAAAGGGAAAAGGATACCGAGCATACACCCATTTTTGCTGATATCTGTCCATTTATTTCAGAAAGTAAGGATCCAGGAGAAAATCTAACTATGTATGCCACGCGATAGAGCAGACTTTTCTGCAAAGGAAAGTATCAACGGAAGTTAGAAAATCATTTTCGTTTTCAATATCAAAACGATATAGTTTGGAAAACATGTGCCGGCGTCAGCGGTGCTCTATCCGCGGCTCGCTCGCTTGTCGCTCAGCGTATCGGAATCAGTACACGCGCAGTACTTCCTCTGAGTGTCACTGTTGCCACCCCGTGTTTTACCAAACTATTTCGCTTGTATATTGAATATAAAAATGATTGTGTAACTTCCACTGGCGTTTTCCATAGCAGAAAGGTCTGCTCTATTGCGTAGCATATTTAGATTTCCTCCTGAACCCTTAGTTTTGGAAATATATTGAAAGATATCGGCCAAAATGAGTGCATTTTCGGTGTCCCTTTCACCTTGATTATTATTTCAACACATTTAAATGTTTATAACCTAATTACTAATTATATCATTTTGTTCGTGAAACTTCAAAGAATCATTTGGCACCAAGCGCAACTGAATAACTATTACTGCAAATGTACAAAACACTTCCAAAGCTGAAAATTTGCGATTTTGTTCTAAACTGAATTTTTCAAAAATGGATCGTTCTGGAGAAGAACCGATTGCAGACTCGTATTCCGCACGATAAAGTCCGCAAGAAACGCTTATTGAATGTTATAAAATCAGACCCGTGTTGAACGGTTTTATCAATCAAATGATCAGCATTAATATCAAGAATCAGTAGCATGATCAAGTCATTCGAATCTAAAGCAAAGTGTTTTTCGTTTGTAATAATATTTGTTGCTACCGAATTTTTATATAACAAGTACAATACAACAATCTAAATCTAACGCATACACTAGCCGCGGAAAGTATGTTGACACGCATCAAAATCTTCTGTTTTGGGCATTTCTCAATTGGAAACAAAACACTTAAGGTTTGCAGCTCACGGAATACAATTTGAAAGTAGTGTTGAGTTTGAGAGCATTGTGACTATAGTGTGAGAGTCATTGTTACGAGAATTGTGTCAACTTCTCTATATTAATAAAGCTATTAATGGTTGAAAGAAACCGAAGTCTCACTACCCCACCTGCCCATCTATTCCAATTTACAAGAAGTTTATTAAAAAAAAACTTCTACAGTACAAATAGTAGATGTTCGTTATTCACGTGGAACACAAGTGTTTATCGTTAAAACGTTATTTAGTACTGCATGAAAAGTAAGTTCACAGATATTTTCCGTTGTATGTTACTACAATTTGTTCAAGGTTCATGTCTTAAATCATATTTCTCGTAGTTGTTAACATTAATTGTATCGTCCTAGGTTTATATTTTTCAATACTTAGAGAAATATTATTGTACAAAGTTCGTGAACTTACACCTGCTGATAGATCACAAATATTTAACAGGAGTATAAAAAGGGATACAATAGAAAAATCGCGTTACTATTTAACATCTCTGCAGAAGGTTTCGTAATGATACTAAATCGTCTGGAGCATAATGGTACCGCAGAAAATCTTCCAAAATCAGGACGCTCGAGGAAAAACTACAATACGACAGGATCGCATGATGATAAGAGAGGTGCTTAACAATCGCTTCATTTCCGTGGAACAATTAAAATCTGATCAGGGTCTTCCTATACAAGAGACACAAGTTCGTACGCGAATAAAAGAAATAGGATTTGATAGCCGAGTATCAAGGAAGCGATCATTCATTAATGCTAATGCTCAAAAACGTTTAACCTTTGCTAAGCAATTTGTAAATAAAACGATAGAATTTTGGAAATCCATCATATTTTGTGACAAATCAAAGTTTAAATTTCGACCGAATAAATGGAGAAAATTGGATTGAAGAAAAGTCCAGTTATTATTAATAAGTCGAGAATAAGTTATTATTCAATAATTATTCCAACCATTAAACATGGCAGTGGAGCAGTCTTAATGTGGGACTTGTTTTTCACTGGTTCGTGTTAGCAATTTATAATTTATAAAAGGCACACTGACAAGAGAGGGATATGTGAAGATTTAGTCGCAGAACTTACTGCAATCAGTTGAAGAAATTAGCATCCAGAACTCATTCATTGTACAACCGGACAACGAACCTAAACACACTAGTAAAATTGTTTTGCAAGTTACATTACTTTTTGTCAACATACTTTCCGCGGCCAGTGTACCGCCACCGTCGAACCCGACAAACTTTCGTAAATACTACAGTTTTCTGTACACTAAAAAATTCAGGAATTGTTCAAAACGCATAAATTAAAATCGAAGTTATTGATAAGTCAAGATATCATATACGTCTAAAACTAATTTTTTGTCAGTTATCATAATACCACGATAAAAATATGTCATTATTAACGAAAAGTCATCGATGATCTTGATAGTGCTAAGAAAAATAGCTCTGAAAGAAAAGTTATTAATTTTAATATTTACTTGTCTTGGAATATTTTTTTGTATTGGAAAAAATTGCGAGGATATTTCGATGTAAGTCACAAACGAAACATCCGTATATTATTAATCGAAATTGCCCCACTATTCGTGATTATATGTTTTAATAGTATGAGTTACAACTTACTTTCTACTATTTTGAGGACTTTATATGGCCGTTGCAACTTTAAAGCTAAGACTAATGCAGAGGACAGTTTATTCGCCTTGAGTAAATTTGCTAGCTTCTGCTCTTCTAATATTTGCTGCTCCAATTCCGTTGCCGCTTTCATTTTCCTTTCCTCGGTTATATCTTTCCAAATGACTAGCAACGAATCACTTCCACCACTGATGATAGTTTTTTCATTTCTGTGAACTGTAATTAAAATATAGTGGCATACTAATAATCCCATTTAAGGGTGTTATATTAATACCTACCAGCAAGTGCCCATATGCGACTTTCGTGCTGTTCTAAAGTGCATACACATTCTGACGTTTTGATACTCCACAATTTCAAAAGGCCATCTCCACTTGCCGTAATTATTTGCATTCCACGTGACAAAAATTCTGCTCTTAATACCGATGACTCGTGACCTTCTAGAGTCTAATGCAGAAATAGTATTATCATGGACACTTTACGTCTCAATAAATATGGAATCATAACTGAATCACAATATATTTACTTTCAAACAGTGAAGTTCGGTCAAAGACCAAAGTTTTATCGTACAATCGGCTGATGTTGTCAAAAGTACTTGATCTATGGGCGAAAATCGAACACACCATACCCCCCTTCGATGGCCATGAAGTACACCAAGTAGTTGAAGATCGTCGGCTGACCACAACTGGAATATTCATTCGATATATCAGGAGTGTTCACTATAATGGTTCGCACGATTTTTCACTCGCACCTTTTTAGATATTCAACCCAAGGTCTTAAGATTTTTAAATGAAACTATATGTACAGTCTTTTTTGCTTCATATTGTAGAGGATGTTATTGCGAATTCAACGTTTTTTTCAATAGTAGTGTTATTCACGCACTACTAAATTTACAGAAAAACATTATTAACCAGAAACGATGGAAAAATTAACTGAGCCAAAGACCGACTATTTTACTGTTGCAAATATATATTTTTTTTGTTGGTGGTTTTAACGTCGCATCAACCACTGGTATGGGTCATGGAACGATGAAGTTTTGGAGTCTTTACAGTATGAGTTTAAACCTATAGTAGAAGACCTACAGTTTTTTTAAACGGAATCTGAATCCCCGAAACCGCGGTGTAAAGCACATGTATCATGTACAGAGGTGCCAGGTGAAATCGGCAGGGGCGGGACTCGAACCGGAGATTGTTTAATTACAAGTCCAGCCCCTAACCGACAGAGCCACCAAACTTATACATATAATGAAATTTCTCCATTTAAATACTTCTGCTTAAAAATGAGGGTTAAGACCTCGGGTTTATTAAAAAAAAAAATGTATTTCCAATATATTTTTGATCGTTATATGGTGTGCTTTCAATGCAGATTAATTTTTGTTAATAACATTTTGTTATCACAAAATCAAAAATCATGAGAACCATTATAATGAATAATGGTGCAAATAGTCTCCTAGTGCGTAGGTGCCCTACGTGCAAATCTCGAAATAATATATTAAATAATAGAAGCAATTTGAAGAAAACTTGATATATTATACCTTAGCTGTTTTATCCTGTGATCCAGTAGCAATTAATTTATCGTTTGGTGAAATGGTAACACAATTAATATCTTGTTGGTGCGCTAATGTTGTATGAACTACATTGATGTCATATGTATCTGGAACCATTGGACATGTAAAATAACAGTAAATATCAGGAACAATAAACAATAACATAATAATAAATATTATCAGTACCATTATATTCAATGCTATTTGGTAAATTCCATATCTTAAGACATAAATCTTGACTAACAGTCGCAACCAACTTTGAAGTCGTTGGAGAAATCGCAACAGAACCAACAGGTGCAGTATGTCTTGTTGCAGATGCAATGCATGATATTTTAGCAGTTTTTTTGTCCATAAGCCATGCACGTATGCTATTGTCCTATAAAGTGTGGATAATCAGACAAATTTAGATACATAGTATCGAATATGTGTAGCAAAATTTGTATCTTACAACAATGAAGTTTTAATATTTCCTTAACTGCTCTATAGTCAGTTCCAATGTGTTACGAACATTATATTTATAAGTATTTGTTAATACAAGGTTTTAGTAATATCCATTATACCTCAAACGATATTCTTTTTACTGTAAACAAGTATTCTCCTTTATAATTTATGTAAGATTGATATAAATGATTTACGAAAGAAAGGAGTAAAAAGTTTTTTCTAATTCGAAGTCTCAAAGTTTAAAATTCAGTTTGGAGCTGAATTTAAAAAAATTGCTGTTATTGTAGATTCATGTACAGTAATGTTTTTGTCTAATAAAATAAAAAAAACACTTTAATAATATAATATTGTACATATGTTTAAGATTAATTAACTATTTAATTCATTGAAAGTTTGATTAACTCCCTTAACAATAACTGCGTCTTTACACTTATATACCCTCTATGTTCAGCTTTCACATAAAATGAAGTTACGATTATTTGTTTAATTGTTATCTGTAATCGTATCTGCAAAGTGCAAAGAACCTCGGTTAAATGGAACTCAGATAACCGAGACTCCACTGTAAATGCAAATTCTCACTGCTTAATTCAAGCGGTGGTAAAAAAACCACTTCTCACCTATTAATGTGTTATGGGTATACAAAACATGTGATCGCTAGACAAGTGGCGGTAATTTAGTCAATAGTCAGCGATCAATTTTTTGAGTTACTGTACCTTTAGAAAATAATAGTTACGAAACGTACCTTCGCCGAGGATATAAGTAAGTAAGGATTGGCAGGAGTTGTGGCAAGAGACAAAACAATATCTGTATGCCCACACAGTAATTCGCAATTCATTGTGGAAATATCGTACAGTTTTATATCGCAGCTATTGGTAGCAATTGCTATATAGCTTCCATCATCTCCAAGATATACAATATCCAAAATTTCATCACTATAACCTACTAACTGCAACAATTTCCAATCTTAATTATTCCCAATACACCCAGTAAAGTTCAAATACATTAATACCGTGTAACTCAAACTTACTTGTTTCACATACTCGAAAGTTTCTAACGCGTGAATAATTATATTCTGATCAACTGTAATTATAGCAAAGCTGTTACTGATGTCATTGTAAAGCAAATGCGTTATAGATAGATGACCGGCCTCTTTTGCAGCAGATACAATAGAATTTTTTTGTACATACACTTCTTGACCACTTCTTATTTCCCAAATTTTTATGACACCTAAACAAATTTAAATTACGCGATAAATATTTCATTGGTATTTGCAAATTCAGATTACTTTAACACGTTGATCGCCCATCGTAAATCGGGCATGTTTCCCACTCGACCCAAATACTTCTCCGCCGCAGGTCCGCACTCTAACAATATACAAGTGCTTATAAATTCGTTATTTTCAATTTTATATTTCTTTGTCATTCAAAAGAAACAGTTCATAACTTGAAAACTGAAAAATATCTACAAGGAAATGAAGACATATACATATTGTCCTAAATGCTCTACAACAATACAACATTTCTTAAATTGCAACAGCAAATATCATAAGAAACTAACTGTTTGCATGCACATTTATATGTTGTTAGTATGAAATACTCATGTTATCGATTCCACAGATTTGGGTCAAGCGGCGATCAACGTGTTAAAACACTAATAAATTATAGAGCACACTAGAACAAAATAATTGTACCGATTGTGAATTCTATGGAATAGTTCAGTATTTATCCTTATTCTTTGTTAAATATTTTAAACAATATAGCAAAAACTTCACGGTACCTTTTTCTCCTGCCGCTGCAACGTGAATTGCTTCTTCACCTTTTTTATGGGGAAGTACAGGTGATGGTGCATTTTTAGGTATAATAAATATACCTTCTATTTCCTCGTAAACTGGTAAAACACGTAATGATGCTCCGGAAGAAATATCCCATAAAATAAGTACTCTATCTCTCCCTGAGCTATACATAAACAACATACGTCGTTATTTATAGAATTTTTGTGTTTTAAAAGATAAATTTAATGTAGTTTCAATATATTACCTAACTAAATAATCCTCTTCTTTGAGAAAAGACAGGGAGGTAACTTTACTAAAGTGTCCTGAGAGTGTAACTTTTTCTTTACCAGATTTAATATGCCAGCCATGTATTTTAATATCATCACCAGCAGCAAAAACAAGACCTTTCTCGATGTTGGGATGAAAAACGAGGACACTGAAATTATATTATTCTTCGAAAAATTATCCCCAATTACATTAATTATATTATTTTATTATTCCTGAAATTAGTCCCAATGGTTATCCTCGCATTCGTAAAGAACTCTGAATCATTTTTTCATACAACAAGTAATTTATGAATAATTTGCATTTCTAGATTAGAATAGGGCGCCCTGCATATCATTACCTAGCTTTCCAATAGTGCTTTAATAAATGGAAGAAAGGTTATACTTTATTTGAAGTACCTGACAACTCCTTGTACACCTTTCAGATTATGAGTACAAGCGTGGTCTTGTAAATTCCATAATCTAGTAGTACCGTCGCTACCTCCAGAAACCATCAAATTTCTTTCACTGCAATGTGCGATTCGAGCTACAGGGCTCTTGTGTATAGATTTCCACAATTTCAGTAATTTATTATCTGCAATAACCATACTTTGATAAAAGATATTGTATTAAATATACAAGGATCCCAGAATAAGTGGGATATGTTTTATAGATGACTTCAGCACATCAAAATAATGCAAAATATTTGATTTTGTTTTCAAGTTACATATAGCAAATTCAGTATCGCATTAATTCTTTTGCTAGATAGACATAGTATCACTCAATTCCATGGCATTTTAGCCAAATTTCGAAACAATTTCGGAAAAACAAATTTCCAAGGTAATAGATAGGTCGTTAGAGGTCTTATTTCTTGATCTGTCCGCGGACCATACTTTACCCTTTAAAAGTGCAATAGGAAGGAACAATCAGCTACGAAAAGAAGTACCTATAATCATGCAGTAAATATTAATCTATAATAAACTGCATATCTTAAACCACAAGTATCTATGGTAAATAATTGTGACGCGATGACAGTGACGTCGGTTCGGACCCGAGTATCGTTCAGGATTCGTTGTTCGTTAGTCGGCGCTCTGTCAGAGTCTCGCTCGGGGTGAATTTTTAAAGGGCTAAATCCAATAGCTTTTTACTTGTGAACTCATTTGAAATCCATTATGATCTTCATGAAAGAATGGACGAAAATTTCCAACAAATCGATACAAAATTCTGGATATATAGAGAGAACAAGACAGTCAGTGGTAACACATCCATATCTCTTATGAAATAAGTACATAGAATTGGTTGAAAATCAAATCTTCTATAACTGGAAAACGAAATAAAACAGGTCATATGTTTATATGAACCGTTTTTCATGGTTTACATGTACTGACGTCACCCTTAAAATAATTCCCACTTATTCTAGGACTTTCTCACATTATTCTGCCCACTTTTAGCAGCAAAGCATAGATAACCATGTCGAAATCACTTTTGGAATGGCACTAATTGTAAGTACAAACAAAAGCTAACTGCAAAATCCAAATTCAATGTTGTTATAATACAGGAAAGAAAGATATTTCAACCAACTACTTGCATGGTAATAGCTAATAGCGAAGGACATCAAGTTCAATAAATAGTCATGAAACTAGGCCAAATACAACATAAAAAGATGACTTAATTGTACAATATAAAGTATATTACCAGTAGGTTTGAATTTAATTGAATAGTTTCAAATGTTTCGTAAGCACTTCGAGAAACGAAAACAATACTCTTTGTGATGTTTACTGAGATGTAAGCGATATTTTCGAGTATAATGGAATCCTGGAAGAGTAGATCTGAACCTTTTATGAGTACAGGGATGATCGTCATCACAATCTACTGTTAAAATAAATGGCAATGATACAACTATTTACATATCATTTTCACTCAGTAAAAGAGTTCGAATTTTTCTTGCATCAACTACTAACAAGTACATTTTCGAACCTATGAGTACTCATTGAATCTTTATTACGCTTGAGTTGTATTCGAAACCCATCAAACGAAACTTGGTTATTGCAAATGACTCGTACTCGGAAGTATATATTAAACTTGATTCTATTCCTGCTATCAGTTAATACTTTGACACCATAGTAGCAGCCCTGTACATGCAAGTTTGTTTTAACTAACTAAACTAGTAGAATTGCAAAACTTCGAATGACATGCAAGGGCAATTCTGAAAACATAACATTAGAATTTTGCAACACTGAATGCACATTACATCCTGCGCCTAGTGCTGTTCCAAAAATGATTTCCATGCTCTTACAAACCTCCATATAAATTAAAACCATTTTTATCCATAATAATAAAAATCAGTATTAATATTATTAAAAGACAACAAGTGGTAGTATACAAAATATAAGGCTTTTACCTTTCCAATTCCATAATTTAAAAAGGCCACTTTTGTGATGTGTAATGATATTTAAGTCATTATCACTTGCAGTGAATGTGTTAATTGTATCTTCCTCCTCATTACTATTGCTCTCTCCCAAACTTGATATTACTATACCCTTCTTTACAGATAATATACAAACTGAACCATTCTTCTGACAGAATATATATTGTCCATCGGTACTCCACTGTATAACAAAAAATGATTGAACTATTTGGCCAAAAAAATAAAAAAGTTATTTAAAAACAATTTTTAGTTAACATACTTGTACATTTCCTCCTGTGTAGAATGCACCATGTTTAGATTCTACCTCGTATCTAGAATCAAAGTTAATAAGCTGCACAATATGCAATTATGTGAATGAATAATCAATGACACATTAACTTATAACAGTTAGAATGTTTCTTTAAAGATAGGTCTACATATAATATATTCTAGGTTTATAATGAAACTAATACATAAACATTAATACAGGAACGATAACTGGAGGCTCAAGGGGACTGTTAAATTGTACAAATTAGACAGGACTTGCGTCATCAAAGCTTTTCAATAAAAGAGGATTAGCAGACAAAATCTCGACTTACAGAAGCTTTGTGCATAGGTCAATATTCAATTCTTTCATCCACCCATTGCTAGCTCTAAAGTTATTACATTCTATTAACTTAGCAACAGATTCAGCTTTAATTATTTCATTTAATTGTTTTGATTCATATTTTTAGGATTTTACAGATGGAAACTCCCCTCAAACATTAATATTTGTTTTTTTTACTAGGTTTAATATCTTCGGAACAAGGATAAATATAAAGAAATTAAAAATTATGGAACCTTAAAAGAAAACAGTATAAATCAAACCTTAATATGCATAATGAATTGATAAAAGGAACTAATTCATTAATTGAGGCGAAACAAAATCCAAATGAACATTATACAATAATGAATTCTGTTTTTCATTGATGTTTGGAAATTGACTATTAATAGGCAGCTATGACATTTATTAACAATTTGTTCTTCCTTAAAATTATGTACGTTTATATAAGAACTTTTTTCAATTTCTTCCCATAAAATGTACTAATAAAGTTTTTCTATAGGAAAGTGAACACCCTATATATTCATTCAAAAATTTGTAAGATCAAAATAAAAAAGGGAAGCATTCTTTTAATACATTAACAATGGCTATGGTCTTGTGGAAATTATAGCATATGACTGCAACTTTTCAATGACCTAACCCTTTGGTTATTGGCATTCATTCCCCGTTTGTAAACATGAAACATACATCACCTTTGTATGTAGTACTTGACATTAAATGTTATTTCTTATAATACTATTAGGTTTACTTAATAGATATTTTCTGTCGTTATTATAAAGTTTGAGTTGTGGTCACATCACCGCTGTATATTTCCAATAAATTATTTTATTTCTATTTAAAAAATGTGTATAATATATTCTTGTATATTTCTGTTTTTCGTATAGAAGATAAAAAGAGTATACTAAATTTATGTCGTTTGAAAAATGCACAAAGTATTGAGATAAAATTATATTTAGAGATAACAGTATTATTTAATAGTTAATAAAAGTAAATTAAGACATATCATTTCAAAATATCATTCAGTATTACTTACATTTCTTTCAAGGCGGCGTGGTTCATTTTTATATTATATTGTCAAAGCTTGATTAGTTTAATAAATATTTGAGGACTGACTTTTTCCATATACAATATTTGTTGGTTATGTTTGGCAAACCTGGCGCACGTGTACAGGGATGAAAACGATGTTTCGATATTTCGATATTTTGAAAAGTTTTTCCATCGATGTTGATACATCGATAGTATCGAAATCATCGATGCTTTTTTGTAGACTTCCTAATTTAAATCTAAAGGCGGGATTTCTGTTGTAAGCGACTTCAAGTTATGACGTCATAATCATTATCGATTATTTTCCTTTTTTTAGTACCCAGTCAGCCACACCTGTTACAACAGATCATTGCGTATGCCTGTTGCCAGGCTTTGTAAGCAGACTAGCGACAGTTCGCTGCGTTATTTGTTTCACGCAGCAGACTGTCGGCAGTTAGGCAACAAAACCTGGTATAAGAGATTAGCGGCAGAAACCTAGCAAGCCTGCTGACGAAAAATAGTATTCAAAGTCTATCTATACATACAGGGTGACAGAACACTCGGGGGACATCGATGGGGGCATCGAGGGTACCGAGGAAAGCATGCGGCAAATGTCTTCGTCTTAATTAAGAATGTAGGAACGGAAGGTGGAACCGTAATAAAAGCAACGAGTGTAAATTGAGATGAATGTATTTCGTGCTTCTCCACAAGAATATTCGCAAAATGTTACAATATCGCCGTATCGCTATCACCGCTAACAATATATTTGTCGCCCGCACTTTCACGCATTTATACTCTTTTTCTCATTCGCCCCCTCTCTCTCGCTCCTGTCTAATAACAGTAGCTCGGAAGGCCATGGCCTTCCGAGTTCGTTGCTCTCTTTTAGTTATTGTTTGTTTCGCGGTGTTTACCTAGGGCCGCTACGGCCGTTGCCCTCCTACAAGAATAATATGGAATTATTCGTTATTCGTGAATAAGAAATAAATTAACAAGTCGTGCAATAACCATGTTCGAGACGTTTGGTCATTATCCGAAAGGAATGAAGTGTTTTATTACTTATGAAAAAAAATACTTTTTTTATCAGTACGTTTTCAAGTGGATAAATTATGTTTTAAGAAAACCGATTCGCATAACTAATGTTAGGAAAAGCTAGTTAAACTTAGCCATTCGTCCGGGAATTAACCTGCCTAACATTGTGTGAATCCTGACCAAGGCAACGCTCAACAGCTGATGCTGTTACGGCCGGCTTAGTCTCCTTGCACGATCACTTCACTGCGCGAATGTCTCTGCCAGCTTAAGCATTTTGTGGGTCCGAGATGGCGTTTGTTAGGGATGGAATATTTTTTCAGTAGGAAGGAAGGGAAATGTGTGGTATAATATTCCAGCGATACATGTGTAAGAGTTTTCGAATTGCGTACGCTCTAGCTGGGCATCTGGGGAACATCACCGCAGAGCCCGATAGCGCACGTACCCATCGGACGCAGATCCTAAGTATCCTACCGCCGATTGATTCCTTGTTTGGATTATCGCGCAGATAACGTCGAGCAACGATCCTTCGACCCTGTCGAACAACTCGCCCATTCTATTTCTCACGCATCACCTTATCACCTGTAAGACGAATAAATGAAGAAATCGCACAATTCGTCTACGATAACAAGTATAACTATTTATGTATTAATACAATGGTTAGGTTACAATCAGTCTGCTCTATTCGACCGTTTCCTAAAGAGTGCCTCGACGTTGTCTATTGCCCGCCGAGAAGGCGCGTCTGCGGTCCCACGATGCAGTCCCTTCGAGGGTCCGTTTTACGCCCCCGAAATGTTTACGGGTCCCGCTCGCCTATCGGCCTCGTAGTGACATTTGCCAGATCAGTAAGCAAGGCGCTCCAAAGCCTCGGGTTTTCTTACATTCGGCCATCCTGACTATGAGTCTGTCCTCAGACTCGCTATACATATAAAGAAGGAAGAACAGAAAACGTCATTAGTTTCGCTCTACTATACGGTTTCATTTTTCGGTCACTACTTAGCTTTTTTTTTTATTTGTACATTGGCCTGGGGTTCATAACATCATCGCAGCGTGATTTCCTTTAGCTGCTACTAAGAGTGTACCCTTGTCTCTCTTTATCCGAGGTCGCTTGCTACCTGAGTTGTCCTTTCCTTTTTTCCTTCGTGTAACGAGCCGGAGTCACGAGCCCTGCTTTGACGTACTTGCTTCGGGGCTTTTACCCCCTTCCTCTTCGACTTCGACAATCCCAAATTACAATATTAAGTCCCAGTGCCACCGATTCCGTCACAACCTCGGTATCGTCAGTACAGTTTAGCGCTTCCATGACCCAGAGCCACTAACTCTATCGGTCTTCTTCGATCCCGGGGTACCAACCCGTTCTCGGCTTCGGAATCGTCACCCTTCCTCGGTTAACGCAAACCAGGACCCGGAGTCACCTGCTCCGTCAGCCCCCATCGATCCCGGGCCGCTAAACCCTTTCACGGCTTCGGAATCGTCAACCACCTCGGTTGTCGAAACCAGGACCTCGACAGCGTTGCCGTCTGCCTTTTCCAAATTCAGGGCCACCAACCCTTTCACTACTTTGTCATAAATATATATAATACTACAGTTCCTGAAACGGGTGCAAATACAACACATGCAAACAGGTAGCGACCATGAACAGACAGTATTATGCGATACTTCTGACCGGCGTAACATGCTCAAACCAAAATGTATTCCCTTCGATGTACCGATATCTTCGTCGTGTAGAGGTCGCGCTCGCGACCCTCTACCGCACACCTGCATCTCACTCATACAGTGGTGATACCATCGTCACCGCTGTCATGAAGAGCGCAACAACAAAAACCCACATCTGGCAAGGATGGCATTGCCCGATCCTTCGCCCTGGTGGACAGCCCACGCTATGTGGGGTCGGCGGCAGCCAACTCCCCCACCATAGAGGCTCTTGACCGTAACCATTCAATGACGGTATATCCATTGCCACTGCAATGGAACTTCGTACCCATTGTCAATGAAAAATCCCCGACAACTTTCCCCTGAGCAATGCTTCCGTTACAATCGTGACGGTCAGCCTTCCACACTGCATCAGGTCACTCTACCTGTCGTCCGTGAATCCAGATCGGTACTACATGCTGATAATCCAATTGCACCCTTGACCTACAACTCATAATTGATAAGTAATCGTTCTACCAAGGTTACTCGTTTACCACTGCAACCCAGCGTTGCAATTCCTCGACCGCGACCACTGTCTTGGCCCCTTTGCCTCCCTCTCGCAGATCCTCCACCAAGCATCTCTGCCGACCATTCCTTCTGGGTACCACGTTTTCGTACCGCCAAAAGCAAGTCCACCGCTGCTTCCCAATGCTCTCTACCTCAGGTGTTCTTCGCTCCTACCGCTCCCTGGCGCCTTTCTTCTTCGCTCCAACATTGATTCCTGCATTTCCTTGTTCAGAAGGAAACGACAAGACACACCTCGCACCAAAGAATCGCTTCCTAGCCGACGCTTTCCTTGATGTCCACGATTGCCACAAACAAATCGCGAACTTCTGACGGCGGTCATTTTGTCCCCTCAGTGGTCCTCCCGCGAAATTCTGCAATCTCTGGCATGATGTCCCATCTCTCCGCAAGTGTAGCATCCCCTCTCAGATCGCCTCTTTTCTCGCCGCTCGTCGTCGTTTGACGACTTTCCCCCGTCGGAGATGGCACGTGCCCGCTTTCCTGAAGCACTGCGGGGGGTCTCCGAATTCATAAATGCATACAATTTGTTTGCATCCCGATGTTGTGCTAACCGTACCGTACGGGCCACCGTGTCGTCCGGTATGCCCCCGATCACCATATCGACCAGGTACTTGTCCGGTATTTGAACGTCCAATTTTCGTAATTTGGCCAATTTCTGGAAACAATAATCTGCCAGGCTTTGACCCGACTGCGCTTCGTGCAACGCGGCTTCCTTAAACAAGCGGCTAAACGGCACCGCCCTTCGAAATTGGGTTACTAATAAAACTTTCGTTTCCGCCCAGGTAGAGGTGATACGTTGACGTGTATCGTACCACTCTCTCGCGTGACCGCGCAATCGATTCGCGATCAACCTCATCACTGAGAGGTCGTCCCACTCGTACCGTTTCGCGAGATCGTCCACGTGTCTCACCCACTGATCAATCACTAGCACATCCTTTGCAGGATCGAAAAGCGGAATAAGCAACTCGTCACCTGGACGAGCATGTATAGGAGACCGCGCGCGCGAATTGGTGCGGTCACTCAAATCCATCACCATTTGCTCCAGTCTGCTCAAACGATCGCCGACGGGAGAAACTTCTTCGCGCCGACTGCGTCCGACGGGCGTCCGTGAACGTGATCGCGACCGATGCCCGGAGCGTAAACTCTCCTGCATGATTCTTTCAAGGCGTTCGAGCCTCGATTCATCCCCTTCGCGATATTCTCCTCGCGAACGTACCGGTCCCACCGGCGAGACATCCGGAGAAGAAACACGTCTTCCCTCACGACTCCCGACGGATAGGCTTCGACGCGACTGCCCGTCCATTCTGCCTGGCTCACTGTCCACACACTCTCAATATGATCGATCACCGTGGCTTCACGAACACAACCGCGTAAAACAAAAACGTCCAAAATTGTGCCGCAGCCTCACGGTCTCAAAAAGAAGAGCGACGAATGTCACACAAGGTCCTCCTTTAGTATCACTTTCACCGACACACTCGCGCAACGCAGAAACGTGCAAGATCGTGTCGTGGCCTCACAAAAAGACACGTAGTGAATCTTTATCCCACTTCTGATTTGTAAGACGAAAAAATGAAGAAATCGCACAATTCGTCTACGATAACAAGTATAACTATTTATGTATTAATACAATGGTTAGGTTACAATCGGTCTGCTCTATTCGACCGTTTCCTAAAGAGTGCCTCGACGTTGTATATTGCCCGCCGAGAAGGCGCGTCTGCGGTCCCACGATGCAGTCCCTTCGAGGGTCCGTTTTACGACCCCGAAAATGTTTACGGGTCCCGCTCGCCTATCGGCCTCGTAGTGACATTTGCCAGATCGGTAAGCAAGGCGCTCCAAAGCCTCGGGTTTTCTTACACGTAGCTTTCTTTCGGGGCGAACCCTAAAATGGTTAAAAAGGGCCATGGTGACGTAGGCGTCCTCACGACCGACGCTTTTGCCAAAGGAAGGCATTCTTGTATAGACTACGGTCGAGAGAGCACAGTTTTAATAAACGGAATACCTTGTTAATATATACACGCCTACGCAATTATTCTAATACCTAATCGAGACTCCGATTCGAGTATTAGTGATATTTCTCTTACAATACTGCGACGTAAACTAAAAGTATATTTAGATCTGTGAAACTATTGTAACAATAGGCTAACATTGAATAAACAATTATCCACAACATCCAGTCTCAACCGATTCGACGACAACCCCGGATCGTTTTCCTAGCCCACGCTTCGAGGAACGCATCTTCGCTGTCGAAAATGTGGTAATTGTTTTGAAGCCGTCGTATGCGGCCGACATCAGTACCGCGTACTGAACCGAATAAATGTGTTATCGCTTTCCGAATTCGATACGCACTTACATATCTATCTCCGAGAGTGTCTCTGGAGTATCTCCAGACCCACAAGTCTCAGTTTGAAACTAAACAATCTGCAATGCTTTCTTTATTGCTGCAGACACAGTTCTTGATCCTCGACTGCACATAGATACAAGATATCCATCAGACAATACAGTAGCTAGACTAGACGAAAGACATTTTATAACAAACATATCCCCAACGGAAAAAAGAAAAACGCAACAAAGAAGATGTGCAGTATATTCGAAATGTGGAAGAACGAAAGATAGTAGGTTGTCGTGTCGCAAATGTTATGTTGGACTCTGCTTAGAAAAGTGGTTCGAAATATACCACACGAAGCTGAATTACTAGCTATTAATGGGGTTAAACTGTAATGAATTTCTTAATTATTCAGTATATTACTGCATGTCGATATGTTAGGACTCCAATTCTCGTCAGCCGGCTACGGCCGTAGTGAGCGACTTATGCAAAACGCCGTTGGGTCGGAAGGGTTAAAAAAGCCGTAAGCTATTTAACATACGTAAGTATTTACACGTGTTTTAATATTCTGATAATATATATGTATACAGGATGGCCCGTAAGTCTGGCCTTATTCTGAAATGTGGCGTAGCTGAGGTGATTCTGAACAACTTTTTCCTTGACCAAAGTATTGTATGAAGCTTGGTTTTTGCGCCCGTATGCAGTAATGTCACTGCGGGGTATACCCCTTGAGGCGTCGAGAAGTTCACTTGGCGATCAGTGTAACGCGATCCGGGCTCGGGTATATCGGTGAGCTAATACTATTTGAACGATGAAACTTTGCTATTTCTCATCCTTTTCTTATGAAACTTTTACATAGCATAGCTGACACTTTTCTGATTAAAATGACACCAAACACGATATAATTTGGACCATATTTACTGCCTTAATTAACGGTAATAAGTTGGTATGATAAACCGTGTACTGGGCCTTTAATCTTTGCCGATTGCCACGATCGCAGCGTCTCTTTTCTTTTCACTAGCTACCCTTTTCTGCGGTCGAAACTTATTACCGTTAATTAAGACACTAAATATAGTCCAAATTATATCGTGTTTGGTGTCATTTTAATCAGGTAAATGTCAGCTATGCTATGTAAAAGTTTCATAAGAAAAGGATGAGAAATAAAAAAGTTTTACCTTTGCATTAGTGTTATTTCACCGATACGCTGGATATTGTTTTTAGGCTTGGCTGCTCGTTTCGCTTTCTTTACTCGCTGTCCTTTTCTACGTTCGACGCTGTCGGCAAATTTCGAACAATGTAGGAACTACACCATGGAAGCGAACGTTCAGACCCGAGGCTTTCGCTTGGATCAAGACATTACTGTAGCGCGCGCTCAGGCACGACCGCGCGCGGTTGCCATCGGGTGCATCGAGGGGCAACGTACGGCAAATAGTACATCATCTTAAATTTAGAATAATATGGAATTATTCGTTATTCATGAATAACAATTTAATTATTAAGTCGTTTAATAACTGTTCGATACTTTTATTCCTTATCCAAAACGTATAAGGTATTTTATTACTTATGAAAAAAATGTTTGGATAAGTAATGTTAGAAAAAGATATGTTAGATTTATTTTATAACTTTAAACTACCGGGGTCAAAAAGGCGACCGTAAAGCTCCAAGGTTCTGGGGTAAGTGCTATGGGGCTTATCACAGTATATACCCTGAATGAATAGTATTCCGTCAAACAGCCATATTCCTTTCTTTAAAAATACGTTGACGCTAACAGATAGTTAAATAAACTTATCCCTTCGTTCACGAAGTAACCTGTGTAAGAGATGTATACACTAATACTCGAATCGAAGTCTCGATTAGGTATTAGAATAATTGCGTAGGCGTGTATATATTAACAAGGTATTCCGTTTATTAATACTGTGCTCTCTCGACCGTAGTCTATACAAGAATGCCTTCCTTTGGCAAAAGCGTCGGTCGTGAGGGCGCCTACGTCACCATGGCCCTTTTTAACCATTTTAGGGTTCGCCCCAAAAGAAAGCTACGCTAGACAAAGACAGCGTGCATCGGCGAAATGCACATGGCCCGCCTCGGCTGTTCCTGTACCTCGAATATTCTAACACCTGTTTGGACAAAGTGGGTCCTTGGGCGTTGGTCATTGCACCGATCCTGACCTATCTTAACTATTTTATGTTACGAAACGCACGTCTCGGCGATCGATACCGATCTGATTCGCACTTGTTTCCACGCGTATACGACCTGCACATTAACGAACGTAGGCGTGATTGTAGTGCGTGTGGAAACAACTTACCCCGGAAGGGTAAGTTTATTTAACTATCTTTTTCTAACAGTAATTATCCAAACATTTTTTAACGAATAAAAGTATGGAACAGTTATTAAACGACTTGTTAATTTAATTGTTGTTCGTGAATGACGAATAATTAAACATTATTCTTAATTTAAGACGATGTACTATTTGCCGTACGTTGCCCCTTGATGTACCCGATCACGACCGCGCGCAGTTGAACCTGAGCGCGCGTTATACGGGCGCTTTCATTGGCCAGTGTTTGTTATTAATAATTCAAAAACGAAGCTTCATACAATATTTTGGTCATGGAAAAAGTTGTTCAGTATCACTTCAGCTACGCCACATATCCGAATACGGCGACACTTATGGGCCACTCTGTATAATACAAAACCAACCTCCTCCTCTGCCCATTAATTGCAGACCACTTGTCGTTGACGGATACAGGAGCCAAGTGACCTACCTCGCACCCTCTCCTTAGCAGTGCGAAGCGCCACTCTCAAGCAATCGCCAATTTCCTTCTTACTCGGTTTTTGAAAGGGTCTATTTTGGAGCACGGCTTCTGTCAATGAAATGCAAAGAAAATAGGAATACTGAATACCATATAAATAATAATATCACAATTATATGAACAGTGATTCTTACCCTGAATAGCACCCGCAGCACTCGTTTGGGCTAAACATAATTGGTTTTCTTCACGCCCCAACCATGAATAAGATGTGACCACATTGTGCGCAAATAATTCTTTAAAACACCAAAAATGCCAAATAGTTTATCTAAACAAAGTAAGTAGTGGTTGACAAACATTTATTACATACCGATGAATAAAATATGACTTCTGTTTTACTTACAACTTCTCTATAGTCATCGTCATCATCATTTTCAAACTCTTCTACTGCAGATGACGAAGAAAATGGAATAAATGCCGGCTTTTGTTGTTCTTGGTGCTGATGTTGCTGATGTTGATGCTGGTGCTGCCTTATCTGCTATAGCTGGTGCAGCTGTTGCTGTTGCTCTTCCCTTATCTGCTACTGCTCTTGCCTCATCTGCTTCGTTGTCTCCACTATCTGCTCCTGGTAGTTCAAGGGTTGTATATGCTGCGGCAGCTCTTCTAACCTGTTGTTATAACGGTAAATTAGAATTATATATACTTTAATGCAATCAATACTTACGTTTGGTATTGCCGCATCCTATGGTCGACTACATTATGTTACCCATATGTGCTCACTTGTGGCTGGTACATATTTGCATACATTGGTTGTTATGGGTGCGTTGTGTGTGGCACGTATGTGCTGATTTGGTAATTCTGCGTTATTTCTGTACGATGGGCTTTTCCGTCCCCGCTCTCCAAGATGGTCTGGAGCTCGGCTTTATCCTCTTCAAAGTTTCCATGGACCATGGGCTTCGTGATGAGCCGCTTTGGCCATTCCGTTGAAGTTTGTGTTAAAGACATATCTGAAACAAAGGCAGAAAAGTTTATATGTTCGGAGAACCGCAGAAAAATTATGCTGAACTTGAAGGTTTCAACGCGCTGCGTGTTTCACTGCGTAACTACGATCCTTATTCTTGAAAAAATCATATATATCTGAGCCGCGAGGCTTGTCCTCTTTCTACTTCGGCTCGGGTTCATCTTTTCGAGTTCCTTGATCCACCCTCCGATTTTGCTTGCTCTAATGGGGCTGAGTCTTGGCAACGCTATCGTTTTTTGGTAAGTACGATACGGCGCGCGCCTAGCATACGGAAACGAGCCAAACGTGAGGAAAACGCGTGGAAATCAGAGAAAAAGCGTCATATGATCGGTAGGCTTTCAAGAGGCTCCATTGTTTCGATGTGCAACACGTGGTAGCCAGCCGAAGGCATCCTTGGCAGGCCCTATGTGATTTTTCGGCACAGCTACATTTTTACGGTCTGTATGTAGTAAATTGAATTTGAGGGCGTTAAATAATTGGTTTAGACGAATAAAAGATTATATTATATTTAGGTGTATATAAGAATTAATTATATATAAGAATAGAATTTCTAAAGCAGACTGTTCTATGGTTTCAATGCTCTGACGTTCCCTTTGCTTGCCCACCCGTGGCTTGTTCTTGACAATTATTATAACGCTTTATCGGGATAATTGAAATCCCTGTCGAATTTATGTTATAATTATATGGCGTGTCCGTCCCATTAGAATAAAGAGGAGAAGAGATAAGATAAGTAAGGAACTCGGAAGCATAACATCCAGACATCGACGCAGATGAAACATGACACCTAAAGGTAGGTATAGACGAGTGCGCTGCGGCTGCAACGCGGCCTAGTAACGCGGCATTACAAGGTGTGCGCGGTGTTCCGTTTTTACCACGAACACGCGCGGCTCTTGGAACAAACCATGAATTTCAACGCGCATTCGCCGAAGACGAGGAAGCTCTGATTATAGCTAGTAGTGCAGTGATAATTTTAGCCTAC
Organism: Nomada goodeniana; assembly: GCA_963969485.1. Classification (NCBI taxonomy): domain Eukaryota; kingdom Metazoa; phylum Arthropoda; class Insecta; order Hymenoptera; family Apidae; genus Nomada; species Nomada goodeniana. Next base: position 9,425,932 of record OZ018306.1, read on the forward strand.
AATGAGTTATGAGTTTTCTTTTCTTTAAAAAATACACTGACTGAAGAAAACACCCGAGTCATTCGCGTCCTCGATGCGTTTTTTCCCGGCATCATCCTGGAAAACCCAGGAACGGATCCGCTCGCAGAAATAAAGAAACGTGTACGGATAAAGCGGTTTATTGTGTTCTGTACTTGGCACAGTCGAGAAAATCATGATTGATTTTTGAACTTTTTATCAAAAATAATCATTTATCGGTAGGTAAGGAATACAATTGTTGTTACTGTTATAATAATATTATGACATACAACTAGCTTGATCTTTTCCCTTATAAAAATTTTCATTATTTATACATTATATGCATTTTTGGAGTTTTGTCCCGAACACTCATTTAAATACCGCACTGTGCCTGGGATCGAACACGGCAAATACGCGAAAAACTGTTCATACTGCGGCAACGAATCACTTTGTGTTCGCGCAAAAAACCGACTCGAAATGGTATTGCCGGGCGCTACCGTCCAAACGAACGAATATTCGGCCAAACACGTTCGTTATGAGCCGCGTTGCAGCCGCAGCGCGCTCCTCTATACCCACCTTAAGCGCAGTCAGGAAATGCTATAAAAGCCCATAGACAGAACGCATAAGAGACTCATTCAAGAGCTAGAGTTACCTCGCCTCACACCGTTACCGGTATAAGTACCTAGTCAAGTGTTTCTTGCTTCCTCATACTCGTTACTCGTTACTTGGTTCGGCTGATCGAGAAATTGTCGGTATTGTGACCCGCTCGAATTTGCCTATTTTCTGGCTACCTTTGGCCGGTTTAGGTTGATTAAAGTTGATGATTTTAGTATAAGAATAGTTTCGAAGTCGTATATAATAAATATTCATTATTTATAAAAATATAAAAATATTTTACAACGAACTTCTGGTTGATATATTGCCGCATTGATGTTTATATACCTGCGTCTTCCCGCGTCCAGAGGGTTGGTGTGAGAACCGTTAGTTAAGCAGTTCAAATTCTCGCGGTTTATGACGGGGTCATAACTGTTGCATAAAAAATAGTTTCTACCGGGCCATAAACCAGACCTAACGGAACCCCTTGTTACTCTGAACTGTTCCTTTGCCTGTAAAGTTAAATTTTCAAATTCGCAACGTTCAAGGACGCAACCCCTCCTTCAAGGAAACGTGCTTGGAGCTTTAAGGAAGGGATGTGGACACCTTCAAAACACGCTGATTGGAAATTAGTCATTTTTCCCAATGTCCTGTTACGTATGAAGAATATTCTATACGTCGCTCTCAACGCGTTTTCGAGCTCGCGTCTGTGATGGGAAAACGCCCTAAAACTCTTTCGGTTATCATAAACAGAAAAAGGGGTCCTGAGCACATGTGCGACCAGCTGCATTATGACCAAGACGGGCGTGGTCCGACGAAGACTCCTCAATTTCCTTATATGGAAAGTTCTAATGCGTTTCCGTGCATTTCGGGGGTATATAAACCCTTTGGTTTCTACCCTCGTCGGTTCAGAGTTACACAGTCACGCGTAACGTCACGTCGTGCCACGCTCGTACAGAGTCAGTTATATCTAGTGAGATTGGGCTTAGCGCACCTTTCGAATCATAGATTAACCCGTTAGAATCCGCTAGTCCGGTTGAAGTTCTTTCGGAACACTCTTAAAGCGGCTCTCAGACCCCGCATCGCCAGTGCGTCAACACCGTGCAAATACTTAGGTAACTCACATACTTTATATTATTTCTATCGCGACAATTACATTTGTACCAACGACTGATTTGAATATATATTTATAATTTGTTCACCATTAAATCGAGTAGATTCGTTAAACCTATATTTACCCCGTGATCCTTTATATCGGTAGTAACGTTCCCACAGATACAACTTAACCGCTCGAGTTGTATCGAATATTAATTTAAAAGTTACGAGACAAACTAACATTTCCTGCGACTCCCTGTTTCGCACCAGGTTCGTCTGTATCCTACGGCTCCCTGATTTCGCATCAGGTTCGTCCGCGCTTGACTCTATTCCTGAGGCTCCCCGATTTTGCATCGGGTTCGTCCTCGCTACACATATCCCAGTGGCTCCCCGATTTCGCATCGGGTTCGTCCGTGCACCTTACTAATAAATTCTCAACCGTATTCCTTGGGTTATATCAACCTCGCCGGTCTAGGCGTTGCCCACAGCCCGGCTCGTAACAGTCCAATCAGCATGCCTAAAAAACGCTTCCGAGTTGACGTGATGGAGTACACTCGACGAGGAAGTCAGTTTGAATTGACAAGAAACAGTACCCTTTCCTTACACTTTGAAAACGCGTTGTGTTGCTTGCAATTATTGAGTGGTGCAACGAACTAACTTTGGCGTTAATAGATGCGTATATAACTAAGACATTAATCTGAAACCTCACACATAATTTGCATTACAACAAATTTAAAAAGTTCGATACTTGGGGCGACATTGCTCGTGAAATAGGAATATCTGTTGAAGAGTGCAAAAGGAAAATGGAGCGACTGTTATCATCGTTTAGAAGAGAAAACATGAAAATACAAAAAAATGTTGGAACAGGCAAAGGTAAGCAGTTAAACGCATTTATGGATATTACTTAGATTGTATTATTCTTTACTTAAAAGTCAAACTATTATTTTTCATAATTATTTACGTCTGCCTTTTTTTATATAAAGGATCACATGAGATATACAAAAGTACTTGGGTTGCTTACAAGAGTATGAAATTCATACTTGATAAGAACAAACCAAGAGAAACATTGGAAATTGTAAGTGACTGTTCCATGCATATCGATATTGCCATTCAATTTTTCCTTCGTTCACAAAGTATTCTGCCAATGCGTATCTGACATGTACTGCCTTGAAAAGTGATCTACGTGCAATTCTCCGGAGATACAGTAAAGACTCCAGATTTTCACTATTTCCCATTCTCCAATTACAAACTATGGTCATAACAACGATCTGCGCGTTTTTTGTCCCAATAGCAGCGGTTTACGGAGCACTCTGAAAACCGATGATATAATACCAAATACATTTTCTACCATTCTGCGGGCTCTGCATATTGGAAAACTAGATTATGTGGAAGTGTGATAATATATAATATACAGTTCAGTTTAACAAAAGTATTTTATTTTATATAGTAAAAGAAGGCACATCCTTATTCAAAGGAGAAACTCTAACGAATGAATATGGAAGAGAAGCATGGAACAGTCGGACCCTATCGATCCTTTTTAGTATAAACACTTTTGTATAAGCATTGGAATTCTATACCCCAATATATTCTCAGAACTATAAGTGATAATTTTTGTTTAACTGGGTTTTATACAAAGCATAAAACCAACACGCCTCCTCAAAAATTAATCGTTTATATAAGAACGCACCTTCCTTTTACTTTCTCTGGGGTCAACTACACATGGTCCAACATTTGTTGCTTTGGATTAGGGAAACCCAGAAAAACCTAATCAGACCAAATAATACAAAACTATATACATACACGGTGACAGAACACTCAGAGAACATCGAGGATTGGGGTGTAGCTGGGGTGTTTATAAATAACTTTTTCCTTGATAATAATGTTATATATAGTTTCGTCTTTGAGTTATTAACGAAAAACAGTGGCCAATGAGAGCGCCCGTCAGGCATCGGCCGACGCGAACCGGCAGGTGCGAACCGATCACTTGCGGTTGGTCGGGATGGGGGCATCGAGGGTACCGAGGGAAGCATGCGGCAAATGTTACATCGTCTTAATTAAGAATAATGTGGAATTATTTATGAATAAGATTATGAATAAGATGAATAATATTCATGAATAAGAAATACACTAATAAGTCGTGTAATAACCGTGCTCGATACGTTTATTCATTATCCGAAAGGAATCAAATGTTTTATTACTTATGAAAAAAATATTTTTTTTATCAGTACGTTTTCAGGTGGATAAATTATGTTTTAAGAAAAATGATTTGCATAACTAATGTTAGGAAAAGCTAGCTAAACTTACCCATTACGTTCGCGAATTAACCTGCCTAACATTGTGTGAATCCTGACCTAGGCAACGCTCAACAGCTGATGCTGTTACGGCCGGCTTAGTATCCTTACACGATCACTTCACTTCACATATCGACATATCGTTTTCATTATAAGAAATTTGTGGACGGTGTTTGATTCTATCACTCCTCCTTAGCTCAGGAGACAATTGTCTTTTTGTTTGATTATTATTATCATTACAAGAAGATTTGCGTACATCTATTTCAATTACAGATTTATTAAGTCCATGACTTAATTCGGTATTTTTATTAATCTCATCAACCACTGATTTTAGCATATCTGATTTATTATTATTATCAGATTTATGAGACTGTACTGATTTTGCCAATTTGTCAGATGCATCAGTTTCAGGCATCACTACCGGCCTGGATACTATACTAGTGTCAACATGGGAGTTTTTAACTTTAATCCCTTCAGACTCTACTGCCACAGGTCTGGATACTAAGAAATTTGTCTCATCTGCTATTATATCTCTAACTACCACCATCTTACCAGTTCCAACATCCCATACTTTATATCTGTCTGGTTCATATCCTACCAAAATACCCTTCCACGATGTTTCTTCGAACTTTGACTTGATTGTCTTGTTATGTACATAGACTGTCAAACCGAAAATCTTTAAGTATTTCAATTGTGCCCTTTTATTATGCCACATTTCATATGGTGTTTTGGATTCTTTTAATGCTTTAGTTGGGGTTAAATTGATTAAGAACGTTGCAGTAAGGACAGCTTCACCCCAAAAACATTTTTCTAAAGAAGCCCCGGCAACCATTGCTCGTGCCTTCTCCGTTATTGTCCTTACCATACGTTCCGAGACACCATTTAATAGCGGGGTTCGTGGAACTGTTAAATGGTAACTAATACCTTTTTCTACACAATACTTCTTCATCTCATTTGACAAATATTCTCCTCCATTGTCACAATATAAATTGACAATTTTAGAATTAAAACGAGCTTCACTTTTTGCCACACAATCTCTAGAAAGAGAAAATACATCTGATAAATGTGTAAGTAAATATGTAACACAGTAATGCGTGTTCTCATCCACAAAGAGCACAAAATAATTTCTCTCATCACAAGTTGAGGGAGTGATTGGACCACAAACATCCGTATGCACAATAAATAATGGTCGCTTTATATGACTCTTATCTTTTTCCTTTCTGAATCGTAACCGTGCTTGGTTGCCCCTTATACAAGCTTCACATAATTTATCATTAACTTCGACCTTTACGATATGCCCTATATCTTCAAACTGTTGCGTATCTATTGGTGGGATATGGGCAGTTTACGTGGATTCAGGTGCCCATGGAGCGCTGGACCGCTCTGCTTGTGGAGAAGCGCGGAAAAATCAAACACAAATTGTAAAGTTAAAAGGAACGACTGTTTATTCTGTAAATCAGCGTAGAAAGTACCGTTTGTAACGAGGGATAAAGAAGTTCTGATCTGCGAGGCTTCTTCTTCTTTCCTTTTCGGTTCTGGTTCCTCTTCCCGAGTTCTCCTCCTCTTGATTCCGTCTTGTCCAATGGGGTTGGGTCTTGTTGTGGCTGGGCATGTGGAGGTGGCAACGCTTCCGTTTCCGCGTGACGAGTCAGGGTGCGCGCGAGCTAAGGGAAAAGTGCGAGAAAACCAGAGGAAAACGCGCGAAAGTCGGGGAGAGCGCATCGAAGAGCTGGTGGGGTTCTCAAGGGTTCCTTTGTTTCGGGGTAGGCCATGTGGTGACCAGCCCCGCATATCGCGGGATCGACTTTTCAAGGGTTGTACGTGACTTTTTAGACTTAGCTGCATTTTTACGGTCTGTAGTAAATAGACTTTGGAATTTCTAAAGTGGATTGTTTTGGACTTGGGTTCTCTGACTTTCCTTTTTCTCAGCCACCCAGTGTCGGTACTTAAGTAATATACGGGTTTCGTGTCGCGTACGTTCCTTTTCCGGTTTCGAATTTCGCTCTTAAACTAATTATCATTCTAGACGGTTACAATGTATATTGGTGATATCTCGTTTTAGATTACTAGGGAAATGAAGCTCGGTTCACGCGATGGCGTAACAAAACATTTGCTTACTCTTTAATTCTAGAAATTTAGTTTTTACCATATGGCCTAATCGTTGATGCCACAAGTCATAACTATTCTTCTCGTTACTATTTAATCGAACAATAGAATTTGCTTCATTTGAATTAACTATAAATTCAATTCCAATTAAATTGTTCAATGGCTTACCTGACATCATCGTTTTCGAAGATTAACTTATCTTAACGCCATTTTCATCAAAAATGATAGTCATCCCAGCCTGCTGCATCCTTCGGACTGATAATAAATTGTAGGGTACATCTTTACAATAGTGAACGTTGTCAATCGTCCCTTGAACACCCATGTTGCTGGTGACGTTGATCGTGCCCTTTTTTGTCGCCATCATACAGGTCCCATTCTTCGCCACAGAAATTTGTATCGGCATTGCCAATTTTTCAAATTTGGTAGCCAAATCTTCTCTGTTGATGAGGTGGTCCGAAGCTCCAGAATCGAGGACGAATGAAATTTTATTTTTAATTCTTACGTTGGATTGGGAAACTCCAACCATAAATGCAAAGCCTGAGTTTCTTTGTTCCGGCGGTGGTTGAGCTATTTGTACAGTTTGTAATGTTCATTCATTATTTGCATTTTGATTTTGTAAAACCCTTTTATAATGAAAGCAATCTTTCTTCATGTGACCCTTTCTTCCACAGTGATGGCATTTTATTGCCGATGATGATTTATTTGTTTTGAAACTCGCGACTTATGTTGCACATAACGGTTCTTCTTATATGGTTGCGACACCTCCAAATTTTGTCTCCTTACCGTATTAAATTTGTACGCTTGAAGGACTTTTCCACTTGTATCACGGCACTCGTCTTTCAATTTCACTTCGTGATCAAGAAGTCTTGTTTTAACAAAAGATAACGTTAAATTATCCTCTGAGAGTGTCTCTATTGCAGTTACTATGCCGCCATAGGATTTAGGCAAAGTTAATAATAAATGACACACTTTGTCAGTTTCTTCTATTTTAGCCCCGGCTGCTAGTAGATCCAAGATCAAATTATCGAAAATCTCAAAATGTCTTATTAAGGAGGTATCACATTGTAATTTTAAGTCTAATAATGTTTTTCTTACAGCTAATTGCGTGACAATACTTTTGCGTTCATATATGGAATCCAAATTATGCAAAACTTGCCTAGCACTATAGTCTGTTTTAACGAAACTAAGAAAAGAGTCTGATAAGTATTCAACTATTATGCTTTTGGCCTTTTTATTAGCGAAAATCCACTCAGCTGTTGCTGTTGTTACGAGCCGAGGGCTAAGGGGCACAGCTGCGCGAGCCGAGGATCGGTAGTTTAAGAGTTTGTTAGTTACGGACGGCCAGTGCGTATTTCGTCACTGGAAGCCGTGTAGATAGGAAGTGCGTGAACTTGCAGGTGCCTCTTTCATCACCGGGTGTCACAGGAAGGTAAAGGTAATCGTGGACAAACCGGTGCCTCTTTCACCACCGGGAGACACAGGATTGTTAGTAAAAATGGACTCGTAACTTATAGCGATACACTTCGAGCGATTACAGTGTATCTGTTTGGTGGGACGTTACTGCTAATGATTGGTAGAGGAGATTCAATGAGAAAATGCGTACGATGGTATTAAGCGTATATTTTCTACTCTTTGGTTATTCTACAGTCTGATTGTAAACTACAAAATCCACATTTCTCAATCTGTACGGATTGGAAATGTATACTGCCCAACAAAAGGCCTGACGATATACCGTAAAATATGTATGACGTCTTTAAGAAATGAAATATAAGAATTTAGTAATGTTGCTCGAAGGGGACTCGGAACCCGATCTCGCTGAGCTATAATATCAAAATAGTCGACACGGAACGTACTCGAAGCTAGATTAATACTGAGCCACCGAGAGCAGAATTCGTGCCCTTTTTATACTCGAAATCCGGACCAAAAAGCTGGTGGGGGCACGGAAAATTCCAAGGGAGTCCGGAAAGATTCCCCCAAAGGGTCACGTCATCGCGACGTCGCGGAAGGGGCAGACTCGACTGCATGCACCCTCGATTTCCAAATAAGGGCATCATAGAAGGAATAAATGAAATAATACTTCCTACGTAACACTGTCTCCGGAATTCCATCATGGATGTCATAAATTACATTCAGTTCATCTAGCAAGGCACGAACCCTGAATTTCCAAGTACTATATTTTTCACCCTCAAAAGGTTTAATGTTTCTTTTCACACTTGAACTCTACACCATCACCCAGATCTCAAAAGAGAAAGGGACAGCAGACAGAGGACGACCGACAATTAAATGCTGCATTTAATATATTGGCTGCTTCAACATCTAATTCGATAAACGACGAAGCACAGCAATTCGGAAAATTTGTGGCTGCTAATGTAAGGAAATTTCCGGATTGTGTGCAAAGTGCAATCGAGAAACAAATAATAGATGTTTTTGACTTGTATATTCAGACAAAAAGTAATGTTATTAATAAAAATTTAATGCAGTAGTTGTCGTAGTTATTAATGTAGTTTAATTTAAATATAATAATAATGAATATGTGTTATGAACTTATACAACTGTAGGATTAGAAATACTGCCTGAATGTTTAGAATGATTGCGATGTGTGAAAGGTACAGTTCGTCCAGAGCTAAATGAAAAAAGTGGTGTGGGGATTTCTCACCCCACTAAACGAACTACAAAACTCGACCGCTCGTCGAACCGAGCAGGGCAGTGCCATGCCAATTTGAAATGGGTGCACATATACAGTATATGATATACTGTTGATCAATGTGTAAATGGTTTGAGACAGTGTCAGTAGAACGGACCAATTTCTTGAAGTTCGCGGCTCGCTTTTGTCGGTGTCGCTAGGTTGTAAAGGAAAACAGAAGGATAGAACGATGGCCGAGGCAGCCGAGAAATTTAAATACCACCGTGTCGGTGTGATTATGCAAATGCAAAACGATGCTATAATGTAGGAGTCGGAGCCGTTTATCGGCGTATAATAAGTGCAAACATGTTTGTTTCGGCAGAGGACGTGGGTACTGTTCGTGCACCGGTGTCACTGACCTGTGCCACAACAAATCATAGGCACAGGTAATAGGTGAACGACCGCCGAAATAAACATGTTTAAGAGAGAAAGAGAGAGAGAGTGTGTATGAGCGAGTGCGTGTGTTACCTTTTTGGTATATAAGGCCGCGAGCGAAAGGGAAGAGAGATCTTTTTCGACCAAACAGCGAGTATCAGCGAGTATCAGCGAGTATCAGCGAGTATCAGCGAGTGAAATAGCGAGTAACTGTGTAAAACTGTATTTGTCTTAAATAAACCTTTTACCACACCGTAACACACGTGGGATTATCTCAGCCAAACAGGCTGAAACAACCAAATCCCTACAAAGTGGGGGCTCAGCCGGGATTGAGATTTAAAGTAATTTGGGTGTGGTAACTGTGTTGGTACCGGATCGAAAATGGCACAATACGGTGAGCTCACGGTCCAACGACTGAAGGACAAACTGCGCGAGTTGGAACAACCAACGACAGGCTCGAAGTCCGAGCTAATCTCGAGGCTCATGAGTGCCGATCCAACAGGAGAGCTGTGGTCGGACACGACAAAGGATGTGCAGGAACCGGCGATGACCGAGTACCAAGGAAAGGAGGAACAGGAAGCGGAGTGGATGCGTCGCGAGATGGAGATGGCTCGGAAAGAACGCGACATGGTCCAGAAGGAATTGGAGTTGGCACGCAGAGAAGTCGAGCTGTTGCAAAGAGCGCAGCAGCTGAATATATCGGCCAGCTCAACGCGACCGGTAGAAACAGAGGGAGTTAGGCGGCCAGCAGACGTCTCCCACGCGCCGACATTCGGGGAGGCACACCGAACGAGGACGAGTGTGACGTCGATCGCCGAATTACTGAGTTACTTCGACGGGGACGGACCATACGACCATTGGGAACGGCAACTTCGGCTCCTCCGAAGGGCCCACGATTTGTCCGACTGTGAGGCCATGGTATTGCTGGGGTCGCGACTGAGAGGAAAGGCAATGGATTGGCTACATTCGAGGCCCGAGCACGTCGCGATGACCACAGACGACTTGCTCAGGGAAATGAGGATGATGTTCCACCATCTGCCGAGCAGGGTCACCAGGAAGAGGGAGTTTGAGCTGCGCCGCTGGAAGCATGGGGAACGTTTTAGCGACTACTACCACCAGAAGGTGATACTGGGGAATCGAGTGCCCATCGACGAAGAGGAAATCGTCGAGTACCTGCTCGAGGGGATTCCGGACCTGACTCTGCGCAACCTAGCGCGCATGGAAAGGTTCCGGACCAAGGCCGACCTTTTCGTCGCCTTCGAGAAGGTGGTGCTCCCAGCAGGAGCTGACACGAGCCGAGCTCCGAAGAAGGCGACGGGGTCCAGCGGGTACCTGGAGAGGCAACGACCCTGGGCAACCCATGACCAGCAGCAGGCCTTCGAGAGGTGCCACAACTGCGGAGGGAAGGGGCACCGAGCAGCCGAATGCCAGCTGAGGAACAGGGGTGCGAAGTGTTTCCACTGCCGGGAATTCGGACACATCGCCTCCAAATGTCCGCGGAAGACGTCAGCCGTCGCAGACAGCCGCTCAGCCGAAGCCAGCATGACAGGGAAGTACTCCAAAGTTGTAGCAATAAATGATGAGAAAATAATCGCGCTCATTGATACCGGGAGCGATGTGACGTTGTTGCGAGCGGATGTGTACGATAGGATAGGCGCGCCGCGGTTGAATTACAACCGGGTCTCGTTTGACGGGATAGGGTCCGTTTCCAATAAAACTTTGGGGGGGTTCACAACCACCATCGAGATTGACGGGTCCGCATACCCTATCACGGCGCACGTCGTGCCCGAATCAATGATGAAGCATAGCCTTTTGTTGGGGGTCGACTTCCTCACCAACGTGGAGCTGGTTATCGGAAACGGACGCATCGAGATCCGTCGGCTAGGCGAAACGCAACGGCCGGAAAGCGATTTACCCGAGGTGCTGCGGATCGGCGTAGATGACGAAACAAAGTTGGTCGATGTAGCGCACGTAAAAGACGCGCGGATCAAAAGGCGTGTAGTGTCCCTGGTGGAGAGCTATGAGCCAAGGAAAATACGCGAAGTAGGAGTGGAGATGTCGATTGTCCTAAGGGACGAGGAACCTGTTTATCAGCGGGCTAGGCGGTTATCCATAACGGAACGCGACGAGGTGAACGCGCATATACGGGAATGGCTGCGCGACGGGATCATTCAGCCTTCCTTGTCGGATTACGCGAGTCCGGTCGTTCTCGTACGTAAAAGGGACGGATCGTCGCGATTGTGTGTCGATTACCGTCAACTGAATCGCAAGATTATCAAGGATCGCTATCCACTACCCCTAATAGACGACCAATTGGACGCGTTGCAGAGTGCGAGGGTTTTTAGCACGCTCGACCTAAAAAACGGTTTTTTCCACGTCGCGATCAAGCCGGAGTGTAGGAAATACACGTCTTTCGTCGTCCCAGATGGTCATTACGAATTCCTAAAAGTACCTTTCGGTCTGTGCAATTCTCCAGCGTTGTTCCAGAAATTTATAAACGCCGTGTTCCGAGAGCTGATTAACGATAAAATAACCCTGACGTACCTAGACGACCTGATCGTGCCGTCGGTGGACGTGGAATCAGGACTCGAGAATCTATCTAGGGTCCTGAAAACGGCGAGTGAGGCGGGTTTGGTGATCAACTGGAAGAAGTGCCAATTGCTGCGAACTAAGGTTGATTTCTTGGGGCACGTAATTGAAAATCAGACCGTGCGACCCTCTGAACATAAGACCGAGGCCGTGGTCAAGTTCCGTAAGCCGGCCTCCACGCGCGATGTTCAGAGTTTCCTGGGGCTCACTGGGTATTTTCGGAAGTTTATTGGCCAGTACTCTTTGATCGCCAGACCACTCACAGACCTGCTCAGGGCGAACGCAAAATTTCGATTCGAAGGAGAACACGTACACGCGTTCGAACAATTAAAAAAGGCATTGGCCGACAAACCTGTACTAAGGTTGTATAGCGTCGGCGCCGAGACTGAGCTCCATACAGATGCGTCGAAGTTCGGGTTCGGAAGCGTTTTACTTCAACGAGACAGTACCGACGGGACCCTCCACCCCGTGTATTACGCGAGCGGCAAAACAAATGCGGCGGAAGCCCAATACACTAGTTACGAGCTGGAATGCTTGGCGATTATTAAATCTTTGCGTAAGTTCCGCGTATATTTGCTGGGCATCCCGTTTAAAATCGTCACAGATTGCCGCGCGTTCGCCTTGACGATGCGGAAGAAGGACCTCTGCGTGCGTGTGGCGCGATGGGCGTTGCTACTTGAGGAGTTTCAATATGAAATTGAACACCGTTCGGGAAGTAGTATGCGGCATGTAGACGCCCTTAGTCGTTACCCACTGCCCGAGTGTATGTTAGTGAGCGAGGGCAGCGATAGCATAAATGCGCGATTAAAAAAGGCCCAGGTGGCCGATGAAGATATTAGCAAACTCCTCGAGGCCCTGAAAGAAGGACCGATAAGCGGATACTGCGTGCAGGGCGGCCTTCTGTTCAAAGTCGTCGAGGACGACTATAAATTAGTAGTGCCACGGTCAATGCAGACCAGCATAATTCAACGAGCGCACGAGCTTGGGCATTTCGCGAGCGGAAAAACGGAGTCGATCGTCAAAAGAGATTACTGGTTCGCGCGCATGAAGCCGAAAATCGATAAGATAATTGCAAACTGTGTCAGCTGCATCCTCGCTGAGCGGAAGCACGGGAAGCAGGAGGGATTCTTACACTCGGTAGAGAAGGGCGAAACTCCGCTAGACACGTACCATATCGATCACTTGGGGCCGCTAATGTCCACGAAAAAGAATTATAAACATATCTTTCTGGTTATAGACGCGTTCGCGAAGTTTGTCTGGTTGTACGCGACTAAGACTACGGCGACTGCTGAGGTAATAGATAGGCTGAAGAAACAATCGGTAATTTTCGGGAATCCGCGCCGTATAATATCGGATCGAGGCACGGCCTTCACCTCGCACGAGTTTAAGAACTATTGTGCCGCAGAGGGAATAGAACATGTGACCATTACTACCGGAATGCCGCGGGGTAACGGGCAGGTAGAAAGGGTCAACAGGGTGCGGATACCGATCCTGACAAAGCTATCAGCACCTCGTCCCGAAGAATGGTATAAGTACCTCGACCGCTGCCAAAAGTTTTTGAACGCCACAGTTAGCCGCAGCACAGGCATGGCTCCTTTCCGAGTGATGTTTGGTGTACACATGCGCCTGAAGGGTGACCCACCGTTAAGAGAGTTGCTAGAGCGCGAGTGGACTGCATCGTTCGACGAAGGTAGGTGCGAATTAAGGGAATGCGCTAGGGAAAAGATCGCGGATATACAGCGGGAGAATAAACTTGGTTTCAATAAGCGTCGGAAAACCGCTACAGCATACAGGGAAGGTGACCTAGTGGCGATCAAGAGAACCCAGCAGGGCCCTGGGACGAAACTAGCGGCGAAGTACTACGGTCCTTACCAAGTAATTAAATCCTTGCGAAACGACCGCTACATGGTAAAAAGGGTCGGCGAGCACGAGGGTCCGAAGGAAACCAGCACGGCGGCCGAATATATGAAAGGCTGGGTCCGTGATCCAGACTCCGGTCTGAGCGACGAGGAAGATGCCGCGGATATCTGAGGTCAGATATCATTGCAGGGGGGTCGGGTGTAGGAGTCGGAGCCGTTTATCGGCGTATAATAAGTGCAAACATGTTTGTTTCGGCAGAGGACGTGGGTACTGTTCGTGCACCGGTGTCACTGACCTGTGCCACAACAAATCATAGGCACAGGTAATAGGTGAACGACCGCCGAAATAAACATGTTTAAGAGAGAAAGAGAGAGAGAGTGTGTATGAGCGAGTGCGTGTGTTACCTTTTTGGTATATAAGGCCGCGAGCGAAAGGGAAGAGAGATCTTTTTCGACCAAACAGCGAGTATCAGCGAGTATCAGCGAGTATCAGCGAGTATCAGCGAGTGAAATAGCGAGTAACTGTGTAAAACTGTATTTGTCTTAAATAAACCTTTTACCACACCGTAACACACGTGGGATTATCTCAGCCAAACAGGCTGAAACAACCAAATCCCTAAAAACGACAGCTTAACTTTTTCATTTCCAGTTTTTTCGACTTCCAACTTTTTAAAATATATTGTTGAAATTCTTGCGATTAAAATGAGACCAAACATGATATATTTCAGAGCACATTGTATCTTTATGTTTATAGTAAGGCATTTATTACATATAATTAAAATACAAAGTTTATTAATGTTCAATTTATTATGTTTCAAAACCATTAATAAATATTCAGGAATAATACATATATCTGTACAAATATGTACAAAATATATATGTAAATTAACAAGATATAATTATATCGGGGAGACCGATATATTTTATAGTTAAGTATTTTTGTTTTAATCGTTAGATATTCAAATACATTTCCACATGATCATCTAGAAAATAGATATTTCTAATTTTAAAAAAGATACTGATGTTACAATACAAATACAGATGTCTGTTTTCTTTTTTTTATTAATTAAAATTGTGTACTAGGTGACAAGCATCCTTACTTGCCAGGAGGTACAAAATGTGAGTCTAAATAGAACAATAGTAAAGGAAATAAAATTGTAATTTGTTTTAAACTGGCTTGTTGGAACATTAGAGTTTGTTAAAACATGAACTCTATGAGCGTTATATTTCAAAAGTGATTCCTATACTACAAACCAAGGATAATACTGCGCGAAGGATTAAAATTCTATCAAATACTTAAAATATTGAATAAAATGTATAGCTATACTAGTAGTAACTGAACTATTAGTATAATTAAAAATTAATTCATAAGCTTCCCATCTTATTGCTTAGAACGCAACATCGGCAAGGCGCTACGATCCTGCCGATCGGCGGCATCAATCGGCCGCTCTCACTCCACTTTTTTCATTTAGCTCTGGACGAACTGTACATTCGGAGCTGAGTACTTGAGAAGGTCGTGTGTATGGGGGGTACACCGGCCCAAGGGTTCGGGTGGTCGGGACCGACCACCACCGAGGAATGACTGCGGGGGTGTGTCCTAAATGAGTGAGAGCAAATGAGGAATAGAATGAAAGAGAAACTAAGAGTGAAAGAATATAAAGAATGAATGAGGGAGAGCTAAGGCAGAGCTAAGTAAGAGTGAAGAGAGAGTTGAACCAGAGCGTAGTGAAAAGTATCGTGTGTTTGAGTAACGTCGTGTGTCGACGTATTTATAATAAAGCTAGTGTTTTAATGAGAGTAACTGAAGTCTTATTACACCACCTGTCCTCTATTCCAAACTACGCGGGGTTTACAAAAAGTAACTTCTACAATACTTTAAATTCAGAGTCTATACAGTCCACATCCTACGTCTAAAGGAGTCTCTGACAGGGTCTTTCGCAAGAAAAGGAGACACCTCTCCTTCTTGTCTGAGTCCGTGACTCAGCGGTACGAGAAACAGTATAATCTCCCACCTCAAGACCCCAGTACATTGGAAAAGGGGAAACAGTATCCTCTCCTTCTTCTTCTGTCAGTCTTTGACTCTGAAGTGCGGGAAACAGTATCCTCTCCCACTGCAAGATACCAGGTGACGACTTTGACTCAGGAGTTAGAGAAACAGCATAATCTCTTAGCTCAAGACATACGGGAAACAGTATCTTCGCCCAACATTATTTCACTAGATATTGCCCACTCAATAGATCCGTTTTATTATTATGTTTTCCTTTATTATCAGTTATTAAGATTTGAAAAGAACTAGTTATCATTCAGAAACATGCACAGTGTCGCCAAAATGAAACCACAAATAAAAAAAAAAAGTGAATTAACCGGAAATCGAACCCGGAACCTCTACGGCACAAGCCATACACCATCTCACTTGGCTACCAATCTTCTTGAGGATTCTTCTCTATTTATAGAAGATATGGCCTCACATAGAAGGTATGTAACTTTAATTGTTAATATCTTTAAAATTTCTCAATAACTACACCTAATATATTACGTAGACCATCAGGAGCCTGTGTATTATCAACCTGCAAAAGGACATTAAAATCCGAGTCAACCAGTTGAGAGTCTTCCCTCGTTAGCGAAATACAACTTCTTTTTACACCTGCATTCCGTTCCTTCCGTGGTTTTGATTCTTACAATATGTGGGGCCGATCATTTTCTAGGGAGATGCGACAAATTTATTGGCATGCCAGTCGATAAGAGAAGGCACGAAATAGCAACGCGCAAATTATGTTTTAATTGCATGCGGACTACCACTCACGTAGCGAAAGACTGTAAATACGGGACTTGCAAAAAATGTAACCGCCGACACAATACAATGTAGCATGAGGAAGATCGCAGCGCAGCGCAACTGTCGGCCAGCTGCTCGGCGCTCGGAGCTAATGCGGAAGAAGATGACAGGGGGGCCAACGGAGTTGCCGCTACGGCAAACTGCGCGTCGCGAAAGCCTGAGCTTATCGGGGTGTTGCTGTCTACCGCGATTGTGCACATACAGGACGATCAGGGCAATATTCACGAATGTCGGGCACTCTTTTAACATAGAGGAAAGATTCTGTTTGGCTCACTATGCCAACACCTTTAAGAGGAACGAAGAAGGAAGATTTACTGTTGATCTGCCAGTCAAAGAAGATAAAATAAGACGATTGGGTGATTCCAAGGGCACGGCCCCCCGAAGATTCCTATCAATGAAAAGGAAGCTAATAAAGCAACCGGACACAAGGGAAGAATATAGTAAATTCATGAAGGAATATGAGGACCTGGGGCATATGAGGAAAATATCGACCGCGGGGGGGAAGCTGATTCTGCTCACATGTTTTACCTGCCGCATCACGCGATAGTAAAGCATACAAGCCTAACTGCGAGTAGTTTTTGCTGCTTCGGCTAAAACCAATACTGGCATTTCACTAAACGACGTCCTGATTTTGGGGCCCTATTTGCAAGAGGATTTAGTTTCAATTTTAACGCGTTTTCGTACATTTCAGTATGTGCTAATAGCGGACATAAGTAAGATGTACCGACAAATACTGGTAAACTCCTCTCAAACGTCATTGCAGCGAGTTTTGTGGAGATCAAACCCCGAAGAAAATATTGAAACCTATGAGTTACAAACGGTGACTTATGAAGACAATTGGCGGAAATGGAGTCGCACAATTTCCCTGTGGGAGCAGCCACGGTGCTGCGCGATTTTTACGTGGATGATATGTTAACGGGTGCCAACACAAAAGAAGAATCGTTCAACATTAGAAACCAAACGACGGAATTATTAGCTAGAGGCGGTTTTCAGCTCCGCAAATGGGCATCCAACTGTCCAGAATTGTTGAAGAATATATCGCCGGTCGCAATGGAGCATATGATATTGTCATGGGATAAGAAAGATATGAATCGCACGCTGGGGATTCAATGGGACTCTTTGCAAGATAATTTGCAGTACAATATATCAAAAGACGCAAGTGCGCCAGAACGACCGACGAAAAGAACTATACTATCAAGAATTGCCAGGATCTTTGACCCATTGGGCCTGCTGGGCCCTTTAATATTTACCGTGAAGTGCGTAATACAACAGCTATGGATTCTTAAGCTGGATTGGGACGAGTCAGTGCCGGTGGACATACAATACAAGTGGGCACAATTTGAGATTGAGATGCAGCATTTGAAGGAAATAGGAGTATCCCGGAAGGTCATATATGAAGTAAATCCGTAACGGGTTGAATTGCATGGCTTTTCGGATGCCAGTCAGGAAGGCTGCGGGGGTTGTATCTACTTGTGACGGATGCCCACGGATGCCCATGGAGTTCATCGGGCTCATCTATTGTGTTTGTTACGTAGGAAGTATTATTTAATTTCTTCCTTCTATTATGCCCTTATTTGGAAATCGAGGGTGCATGCGACGTCGCGATGACGTGACCCTTTGGGGGGATCTTTCCGGACTCCCTTGGAATTTTCCGTGCCCCCACCAGCTTTTTGGTCCGGCTTTCGGGTATAAAAAGGGCACCAATTCTGCTCTCGGCGGCTCAGTATTAATCTACCTTCGAGTACGTTCCGTATCGACTATTTTCATATTTTAGCTCAGCGAGATCGGGTTCCGAGTCCCCTTCGAGCAACATTACTAAATTCTTATACGTTTCATTTCTTAAAGACGTTACACATATTTTACGGTATATCGTCAGGCCTTTTTGTTGGGCAGCATACATTTCCAATCCGTACAGATTGAGAAATGTGGATTTTGTAGTTTACAATCAGACTGTAGAATAACCAAAGAGTAGAAAATATACGCTTAATACCATCGTACGCATTTTCTCATTGAATCTCCTCTACCAATCATTAGCAGTAACGTCCCACCAAACAGATACACTGTAATCGCTCGAAGTGTATCGCTATAAGTTACGAGTCCATTTTTACTAACAATCCTGTGGCTCCCGGTGGTGAAAGAGGCACCGGTTTGTCCACGATTACCTTTACCTTCCTGTGACACCCGGTGATGAAAGAGGCACCTGCAAGTTCACGCACTTCCTATCTACACGGCTTCCAGTGACGAAATACGCACTGGCTGTCCGTAACTAACAAACTCTAAAATAACCGATCCTCTGCTCCGCAGCTGTGCCCCTTTGCCCTCGGCTCGTAACATATTCAAAGTCGCGCGTGGCTCCGCTAAGGGTTATATGGACCCCAAGGCTGGAATTGTGCGGTGCATTTCTATTAGCCAAGCTAATGGAAAAGGTGTTAAAATCACTCGTCTGGTCGCCGTCGGACGTAAATTATTGGACCGACACAACAATTGTCCTAAATTGGATCAAAGCTTCCTGCCACCACGTTAGAAGGGCCGAGAATCCGGCTAATTTCGTGTCTAGGGGAAGCATGCCCCAGACTTTCATGAAATCCACGCTGTGGGGGGCTTGATTGATCGCGGATAGATCCGAGTGGGTGATCGACAGCTGTAGCATGCAGGAGGAAAGGTTACCGGAAAGAAAGAAAATGAAGGTGGTGGCGCCAGCCTATGGCGATAAATTAGATATAATTTCGCGATTCTCGAGTTTCAGTAGGTTAATAAGGACCGTTGCGTTCATAAGGCGCTTCATCATTAACATAAGCAAATCAGCACAGAAGTTTCGGGACAAACATTTATCTATCTGCAAGGGAGCTCAAGGATGCGACCAAGGTTCTAATTAGAATCGTTCAGGGGGAAGTGTTCGCGGAAGAATTGCAGGCACTTCGCAAGGGTCGCGGCTTGCTAAAAACAAGCAAGCTGCTGAATCTTAGCCCATTTCTCGATACGGAGGGATTGTTAAGGGTGGCGCAGATTGCAGAGTGCGAGCCTACCCTACGACAGGAAGCATCAGATAATTCTGCCCACCAAACATCATTTCACAAGACTGCTCGTGGAATAGGAGCATAGAAGATGCTTTCACGGAGGGGCACAGCTGACTCTATCGGCTGTCCGTTCGCAATTCTGGCCACTATCAGCGCGCAATACTATTCGTCATATAATAAGGAAATGCATTGCATGCTTCAAGATGGCGCCTGAGGCCCCTCACCCAGCAATGGGTAGCTTGCCGGCAGCAAGGATTAGGGCAGTGAGACCGTTTGCAACAGTAGGGGTGGACTACTGAGGTTCCTTTTTCATAGGTGAATCAAGGCGCCGAAACGCGGCGAAAGTAAAGGCATACATTTCAGTGTTCGTATATTTTTCGACCAAGGCGGTTCATCTGGATGACGTGATGGACATGACCACAGAGGCGTTCATAGCTGCGCTTAAACGATTTTTATCGCGAAGAGGGAAGCCGACGGAAATGGTGTCGGACAATGGCACAACGTTTATAGGAGCCAATCGTGAGCTGCGAGACTTGCCAGAATTATTAAAAAACGAAAGGCATCAGGAAACGGTTTATAATGCTCTTGCTGCGGAACAGATCACGTGGAAATTTATACCGCCCGATCGCCCCACTTTGGGGGTCTCTGGGAATCGGCGGTTAAATCTGTAAAACTTCACTTAAGGCGAGTTGCGGGAAATGCCCCTTTGAATTCTGACGAATTCCACACACTGATTGTACAGGTAGAGGCCATAGATACAGGGCATTATGCGCTCTCTCCCATGATCCCTCTGACTATTCCTTTCTAGTAGGAGGACCACTCATCGCAACTCCAGAGCCTGATATAACAAATATTAAGGAAACGCGACTTTCTCAATGGCAGAGAATAGAGCAGCTTCGCCAACATGTATGGAGGAGATGGTGCAAAGAGTACCTCCACCAGTTACAAGAGCACAGATGGTGGAACGCAAATCAGGGCAATCCACTAAAACCAGGCGACCTGCTCCTCATACGAGAGGACGACACGGTTCGCGCTGCAACAGTGCGGACGCAGCGGGGATCTTTCAAAAGACCGGTAAAGTGGTGTCTGTTGCCCATGGACACTTGAATCGGACATGTAGTTTTAAGAAATTCATTATTATCCATTACTCGCGGAACAATTTTAAGCATAATTGGTTAATTTAGAATTAGGGGCATGTTATCTATAGAATAAGAAGTACGTTTTCATAATAGATTAGCGTTCAGTATATATCAGATTCGGTTGAAGAGCTAGGCTCTTCAAGGCGGGCGCTATGTTGTGTGTACAAATTAGTGTGCGTAAATCGAAAATGCGCGCCCTGTGCGGCGTGGCCGCGCTCTATTGTTTTTTTTCCGATCATGGGACGCCGCGAGGAGACGGCCAGGAGTCGAAAGCCAGCAAGCGAACAAGAAAGACGCTTGTACATGTTAACATTGCCAATAAACGCACGAAAAGACAATTTACAGGGTGAATAGGGTGTGATCGGTAAAGTTTATGAGTATTCTCTGAACCTCCACTACTCCAATAAGTAAATATACATATGTATGGTTCCAAAATATATGGTTCTAGTTGTTATCGAAAACAATAATAAAGGGGAATAAAATTATTAATACCACGATAAGTAAAAATTATAGAAATCATATTGTGTTTGATGTCATTTTAATCAGGAGATTGTAACGAACATTTTGGTAAAATTTCATTTAAAACGGACTAGAATTGAACAAGTTGGAATTTTTAATCTCGCTTGCATCAGTGTTGTCTCTCACCGACATTCGATCTGGATTCAGATTACATGCTTCGCAGGTTCCAGGGGGGACCTCCCCAAATAGCGGGGATAGAAATGAACACTAATCGTAGACACAATTTTGAACACTAATCGAAACATTAGTGTACTTCCATTTAGAACCATTGCTCTGTGACGCAGATCCCGTTGGTGGACGGCTGTTTCTCAACTCGCGCCGATGCGAGTCTTTCAGCCGTTGCCACCTCGTCTTAACGCTCGTACCTAAAAATACATAAATAATTGTTTGTTTCAGGATGCTGTTACGTTTGAATAATATTCTCTATACGCTGCTCTCGCACGTGCCGCTCAAGCTTACGTAAGAAGGGAAGTCGCGTTTCCACGAAGGGCCCAAAGACTTCTATCATTATCGTACATGATCAATAAGGGTCTTTGATATTGATTAGCTGCATCGAGCCCGATTGAGTGCACCCGCGACCCGACGAGCTCTCCGTGATCTTACCTTATATGGAAACCCCAAATACGCCCCTCTGTACATTTTGGGGCTATACAAGCCTTTCCATTCTGATCATCCTGGGTTAATAACTACACAGTTACGGGGAGTGTCACATCGTGTTACGCTCGTTCGGGGTCAATTACATTCAGTACGTTCGGGCTTAGGGCACCGATCAGAATACAAGTTAACCCGTTGGAATCCGCAAGTTCGGTTGAAGTTCTTTCGGCATACTACTGTAACCATCCTCCGACCCCGCATCACCAGTGCGTCAACACCGTGCAAGTACTTAGGTAATAATTTGCACGCTATTTAAATACTGCGACAATCACATTTGTACCAAAACGACTGATTTGAATATATATAAATTGTTCACCATTAAACCGAGTAGATTCGTCAAACCTACCTTTACTCCGTAATTCCTTATGTTAGTAGTAACGTTCCCACGAATACAACTTAACCACTCGAGTTATATTGAATATTAATTTTAAGTATTGAGACAAACTAACAAGTTTCTTGAGTAATATCAACATCGCCGGCCTAGGCAATTGCCCACAGCCCTGGCTCGTAACAATATTATCAACGGGACTTGCTTCTCGATCATTAGCATTTTCCTTCCGAATGGCCCATAATACCATAACTGGCATCGTATATGAAACCTGTGAAGCTATCTGGATGGTATTCCATAAAAAACATGTACCATTTCCAACTACAGAGGATTTTTGTCAAATTGTAAAGGGTTACGAGCGATTGTGGAATTTCCCCAATTGTGTAGGAAGTATTGACGGGACGCACATTCGCATAAAATGTCCCCCGCAATCTGGATCTGTGTATTTCAATTATAAGAAGTACTTCTCTATATATTTGCAAGGGATCGTAGATGCCCATTACAAATTTATAACTGTCGATATTGGAGAATATGGAAGACGGAGCGATGGTCGTCGCCAGAATAAACCCTCGCTGCACATTTGTTTCCATTCCGCCAACCGAGTTTAGGGTTTTTCCAACTTTGGGGTACTGCTAAAAAGGCCCGCTCGCGCTTAGCACAAACAGTTCCGTCACCGTGTGCGTATCGGTCTCCAAACCAGTGACTCCGGCATCGCCGTCGGGGGGTTAAGACAACACGGCGATATAATAGCTAATTACGTTGAGCACACGAATTGCACGACTATTTTAAACAACATTTTATAAATGCAATATTGAATATGTAGAATAACAAATAAATTGGTTATGTAGAAATATTAATAATTGAAGTAATCACTTACTTGTAGTATCCAATAAGGTGGCGATCTCGCACAACAGCCTCCGGGATACATCTCTATTATAATATTGAGAATGTTTTGGATCCCATAAGCTTTTTCTTTCTTGAAGTAGCCCAATTAATTTTTCGCACTCCATAATTTATGCAATAAAGATGTATTATATTTTGTTTGTCTTGGCACTTGCGAGGTGGTTAATATTAAATGTACTCTTCACTCACGACGAATTTAAAAGTTTGAAACAAGAAGTAATGGACTGGTACTTGGTAATGGACTGACAAGTCTTCGTAAAAATCCTTATAACGAAAGCTCGGCAAAATTTCGAGATAAGCGTGTTGCGAGGGGTAACACGCGAATCGTTTAACTTATTATAATTTTCTATGTAGGGAGGTGACGGAAAAAATCTATACTTGGTTACAAAGAACCTAGTGGAAATGGAAAGTAACCGCTCCCTGTTTATCGGTCATCCTCAGGTACCGACTGACCTGGCGGTGAGTCTTCCGAAGTTCACATGTGTGCTGAGTTTACAATAACATGGTAATCCTTAGCAAATGAGGTGTACAATTTTAGCTGCAGCTGCCAATAGTCGTTAAAAAAAAAATGACCTGAACAATAATGTAAGAAAACCCGAGGCTTTGGAGCGCCTCGCTTACTGATCTGGCAAATGTCACTACGAGGCCGATAGGCGAGCGGGACCCGTAAACATTTCGGGGTCGTAAAACGGACCCTCGAAGGGACTGCATCGTGGGACCGCAGACGCGCCTTCTCGGCGGGCAACATACAACATCGAGGCACTCTGGAGTAAACGATCGAATAGAGCAGATCGGTTATAACGGAACCATTGTATTGATTCATAAACAGATATACTTGTTATTCGTACGAATTTTGTATCATCCTTTTAATACTTTCGTCTTACAATAAGGACGTCAATGGATGACAGCCGCATGTGTTCGCCATGGGCGGTCGCATGTACATACCTGCTTTCAGAATTTAAAAAAGTCATAAACTAATCAGATCTTTCGAAGTGCATTTAACTGCGAAAGGTCTCGAGCCAATTATCGAGGCTACTACATAGCCAACATGAAAAATAAATAAATTCAACGACTGTGTAAACTATGTATAAATTTCAGCGACATCTATTGCAATAACATCTCGGGCCGACGATAGGTGCTCCCAATGATAAGTATCAAATATTAGCTTCTGACACCCAATAGTTTAAAAGATATAACCAATTAAAAGTACGTACCTCTCTTTATGCCTTGAGTATAAACACATTTGATAGAAACTGTGATGGCGTCGTGTAATAGTTGGGTGGCTCGTACAGTTAAGTACATGGGCAGACGACCGCCTCTTACTTAACAAACACATAAAAACTCAATTAGAACAGGCAACAAAAGCATTCCTAAACAATGCCAGTCTATTTTACTCTAAATACCTAAATACGAAAGTAAGAACCATATGTTACATGCTATTGACAAGACCGTTATTAACATACGGCTCCCCAGCATGGTTCAACATAAGCCCATCAGTAATAGAAAAACTCAGACAAGTGTCCTTTGAAGTGAAAAAAAGGCAGTTGCATTAGCAGAATTGCATCCTAATTGGTCATTGGCGAAGGAAGACAACAAATGCTCTGTCGAATAACCGTCAACTGACAAGGTGGAAGGACCAAGTTAAGGAAGGTGTGCAATGGCGGCAGCAATTCAATTTTTATCGGCAAAATTGTCATTTCTGGCGTCCAAACATTGGGTTACCTCATTTAAAAGGCAATATAGAATAAAGCAAAGGCATGTGACAAAATATGTAAGTGGTAGGGAATGCTTAAGTTTGGAAAATACCTTAACGATAGCAGAAGTGTTTCAAAGCCAAACATCAAACATTATTAAAAACTACAACCCAGATTTCGTCATTAATACTGACCAAACAGGATGTGAATACCGTGTGAATATACGCCGGACATTATCGCACCAAGGTGACAAATCTACTGAAGTCCACATTAAAGACATATGTAAAGCAACACACTTGCACACTGCACAGTATTCTATTATAGCATCGGGGAAAAGTTTTTGTTATTTCTTCGAGAAAGGAATTGGACGTTTGGACCACAGGTTGCCGTAGAACTACGTGACTAATAACCAATTTTTAATGATTATGGATTCGGGGGGGGGGGCAAACAAGCCCCGCAATATACAATCAGAAGTTTGTTGACGAAAATAATGCACTAACATGCAGAATTAAAATTATACCACCGAAATGCACACCACTCTGCCAACCTTGCGATGTCTACTTCTACCGACAGATCAAAAATTACATAGCACGTTTCCAAAATCATTATGAACATTTTACAACCGGTCGTGACATTACAAATAGATCAGAGTGCATTAAAATTCACGCACTTATACACCAACAACTAGAAGCATCAATATATGCAAACATGATTAAATATGTATGGTTTGCAACAAAATTAACTTCGACGAGAGAAATATTTTTTAACGTCAATGAAGTTGCATTTCCAGACGAAGTACAGGAAAACAAGTGTGTGTAAGAAAATCCGAGGGTTCGGAGCGCCCAGTATGTCCATCTGGGAAATGTCACCGCGAGGCCGATACGCGACCGGGAATGGCGTACAATTGGGGATTCCGTAAAGCAGGCCCTTGAACGGCGCCCATGATGCAGCCTCGTGACACTCTATGGAACGCCAGCGTCGAGAACGTACGGATAGCGGTCCGTAAAATATTGTACCATTAGCGCGTAGTATGAATAAATACTTGTTTAATCATCGGGTAATTCTACTCTAAAAGTAGTCCTACATGTGATTGCAGTTAACAAGGTTTCATTATATGTATGTTCGTGGTGCCGGAAAGTTTTATGTTTTCACTGTCTACATATGTAGGATTATTTTCCAGGGAAAATTATGATTGGCTTTTTCCTCACAAATTATATTGCTTTATAGCTCAAAACTCTTACCTTTTCTCTTACACGACTCAATATACTTTATCTCAACAATACTTGCACAACAATTCTCACTCGACTCTGTCTCAATTCTGATTCGCGCACCATTCGTTCTCACTCATTAGCACTCACACCGACACACACACTCTTGCCACACTCAAGTGTGCGTGAGATAAAAAAGGTTTAAAAACGCTGAAGTAGGGCAACAAATTCAGTCAGCACAACGGGTTGACTTTTGAAACAAAGTATATGATTATAGACGGCACTGCACTGCAACAAATATTGCCACTCAAAAGTTTTACTATTTTGAAAATCAAATATGTACGCAATTGGAAGTAACTTTTGTTGATGTACTTCTATGCTGAAATAATACTATTTTCTCATAAATTTTGTAAGTTAAGTATAGTTAGTGTTAGGGTGCGTAACTTCCCTGGATATTTGCACAAAGTGCCGTCTAGGTTTTGCTCGAAGGACCACCCAAGTTTGTACGGTTGGGACCGTGATGATACTATTTAATTTTAACACGGGTTCATACAATAACTGACTATTTTATTGTATCGTTCTGTTACAGATATCGTGTAGGTGTAGATGGTGGTTTGTCAGTACTTCGACTGATTTCTATCTGTACTATGCTATGTGGTTTCTAATAATCTCTGATTTCTATCTGTACTATGTTCTATGGTTTCTGATAATCTGATTTCTATCTGTACTATGCCCTATGGTTTCTAATACTCTCTGGTCTCATTTCCAAGTTCCTCTGGTTTTAAGACATCGTGTTCTCCCCTTCCATTAGGCCCTTGACGCGATGTTCTTTAGGAAGGGGCACGGTGATTTTCCACGGGGGAATTTGGGGGTGGGCTACGCACTGGCGGTGCTTGGTGTATTTCCCATGTCTTGCCAGGTGGCGAGTCGCTGCCGCGGACACCGTAACGTGTCGAGGCCGGGTCATGCCTTTATGTAACGATGTTTATGGCAGTAATAATGGCGCATTACTACATGCGCCCTTTGCACATCTGCAGAAAAACTAGACAGTCACGTACTCCGTGACTGTTGTCAATTGCCCTGCCATAAACCTTGCCTTCTCGCACCTTAACAGTTAGAGTTAAGATGCCGCCTACTCTTTAAGGGCAATGTAATTTACTGTCCATGTTTTATACGTACGACTTTTCAACGTGTGTGTAAAAAATCCTTTGCGTTGCAATTTGTCTAAACGATGTAAGTATTCGAAACACATTAGGGGGCATAGATTCCAAATATGTTACACTACGGGCAACATTTGTTGCCCCACTTGTGGACTAGTAACATATTGCCGAAATCGCATGTTCCATAACTTTATTGAAATATATCCAAATTTTTTAGATCGAAAAGCAAATTAAAGCGTGAACCGTCCATTATTGGCTCATTTGTTCCATATTATTTAAGTCCGTGCCCAATTGGTAAATGCCTGGAAAGTTTGACAAATGTCGTATCCTACAGACAATAGGTTTTGTAATTTTTTAGTTTTTTTAACGAAGTTACAGCTAGTAATGCCAGTATTACATACGTACCGTCGCGTAAAGTAAAAATATACAGTAAATACGGAAGTTGGCGTGTGACAACGAGAGTTGGCGAGTGACAGTTTACGCTCTCACTCTGCTGCTACCACGTGCGTTGCTGTTATTGGCTGAGGACGGTGACAAAGGTCGACGATCAGCATATCGAGACAGAGTGAAATAGAATGATTCCAAAGCATTGGCGTAGCCTCCGAATGAAAGGGTCAACTATTAAAAGATACAATTTCTTATGTTTGATCTATTGCTGCAAGTTCGGGGAGATGTTATAAATTAAAAAATTGCACACGATTTCGCACAGGTCGTTCTTACATAAGTAAAGATCATGTTGAAATTAAAATAAGTATAAGTTCCATATTTTTTTACCTTATCCATCTTCCGGAAAGGAACTGTCTTGCGAAGGCCCTCTGCTGTATCTGTTTCGCTATCATCGGCATCAATTATTAGATCATCTAACATATCTTCTAAAATGGTATCTTGTTGCCAATATTTTTTTTTAATATCTCCTACATGTCGGCAGCAAATTACCCATGAAGAGGATGAAATACCCTCAATTGCCCGTTTTGTGTAACTTTCTAACTCATTATATGTTAATCTTGAGACATTACGTTCTCTTAACTTATATTTCACTTCGGCCGATATCAATTCATTTGGATTCAATTCGCACATATACGGTGGCAATCTTAAGACCGTGTGGCCATGCAGTTGTGCTATTTGATTAACTTTGTATGTTTTTTCCGGTTTGTTCTGCCTTATCAATTGTAGTAACTCAAACTTTCTCATTGCTTGTGTACACGGAATTCCATTTTGCAAAAGCTAACCTATCATAAGACTTTTCCTCTCTTGTTGGTTCGGTGGTTTATTTGGTTGAACAGAATGGTAGGGGGCATTTTCCATAACAATCACCGTATTAGGGGGGATATTCGGAATTAATAATTCCTGCATCCATTTCTCGAAATTTGTGGCGTTCATTTGGCCATGGTAGTCGCCAGTCGGGCTACCCGTTTTAAAAATTAGTGCGGCCCATGCGACAAATCCGTTCTTCCCACCTGCATGAAGAATTACAAGTCGATGGGAAGAACTGGAGGTTTGTAAAATTCCTGGCACATTGGTACTCTGCCAACATTTCCCAAAGCTAATTGTGTCGTCCACCCACGTTTCGTCGAGGTATATTATATTTCGCCCCGCTTTCCTGTAGCATCCACAGCTTTTAAATATTGCCCTCTCCAATAGACAATATTTGGCTGTTCTATTAGTATTGTCCGGATATTCCTACTTTTCTTCCAAGCGAAGCCCATACCTTTTAACAGTGTATATAAGGTGGTTCGTTGCCAGGGAAAATCGATGGTTTCACGGATTGCAGCAAGCAATTTTCGCAGAGTCGGAATTTCTTTTTTTCCGACATAAAAGTCGTGAATAATACCCCTAATTACCTTTTCCTCCTCGGAACAGTGGAAAGTCTTTTCAATCGGCCTAGGTCGCTTCTTTCCTGGCGATGAGAATGATGTTCCTTCTTCAGATTCCGAATTTTCCTTCCGAATCCTGGAGATTGTTCGGCTAGACAACCCGCTATATTCGGCAATACGTTCGTTTGCCTGACTTATTGGGTGCAAGTGAACGTCTTTCGCAGCTTGCTCGTCACATTTAGTGATGAGGTTTCGCACTATGTTTCGTGCTTCACTGCGCACAGTTTTTCCTCTTTTACGCGATTGCATATATATTTAATATACTTAATTTAATAGAAAAAAAGTAGAATACCAGCATTAAACCAATAATAAATGAATACTACAAAAACACTAAACTAACAGTAAACTGAATATTATAACTGAATAAAATATTAAAATACAAAAATATAAAATTAAGTAATAAAAAAATGAAATTAAATTTAGTAATGAAAAATATAATAAAATCGCCCTATGTTCGCTGGAGAATTGCTCTAAGAAGACTGATGCTCTTGGCTTCAGTCTTTTACTCTTAATATCATTATAAGGCTCCTTTATCTTCAAAAGTGTATACAGAATTTCGTGTTAATATAAACACTCTTGAATTTCTAAACACTTCTAGGGGAGCATGATTTCGAGTCGTCGCTGGTCGTTGCATACACATCTCCACTAAAACTTCTCATTCGCACCTCACGCTACATCCGATACTTCCAGTCACACTACGGTTTGGCCTTACACCTAAGGCGGAGACGTGGCGCCGGCTTATCGCCGCCACAGATCTACTGTTAAACTATAGGAGGACACGCCACACAGTGAGGCCATTTCATTTCCATTTCTCGAAAAGCTGGCCATAATTCAATTTCTGAAGTATACAGCAGCTTGTTTTTAGTATAGCAAATTTGTTGGATATATATCAATGCATCTAATCCCGCTTGAATGTTTTAAATATATTGATTGGTTACTGAGACATAGGCCGTCAAAGTTGAAGAAATTTCATGCTCCTTCATATCTTGAAAATTGGAGCTTCTTAATTGCGTCAGGGAAAGTTTATCTTAACAAAATTGATATGTGAAACATTTTACCATTAAAGTAGGTGTTATAAATATAAATTTTCCACAGAAATAAAGTAACATATTTTCGAGTTTATTATTGTAATTCCATTTTCAATATATCATAAATCTTAGCCATATCTTAATGAACAAGAAGGAAAACAAAGATGTTATTCACGGAGCTTCACGCTGGGACAAGTCTCTTGATATAAAGTTGCATGTCAACTATGATATCCAGTTGAGAAACTTTGCCCCCTTTTAC
This sequence comes from Nomada goodeniana, assembly GCA_963969485.1. Lineage (NCBI taxonomy): Eukaryota > Metazoa > Arthropoda > Insecta > Hymenoptera > Apidae > Nomada > Nomada goodeniana. The sequence continues at coordinate 9,456,137 of OZ018306.1, forward strand.
CCCTTTTTAAGATATTTAAATTTAAAGCATCAAGTATGGGTATTTTCGGTCTGTGCCACTAGAGCGCAGTGGTGATATCTCATGCAAAGGTTAACATTTTTGTGAAAAATGTAATATGGTATAAAGAAATCTATCGAAGACACTAATATAATAATAATGATGGGTCCAAGATTATAGCTTGATAACATGATTCCTTGACATAAGTCAATAGGACAACATCACGAAGTCGTGAGTTCAGACTTAACCTTCAGACGTCTTTTAATTTTTGTTCGATACCTTCGACTCTCTATTGTCACACATCTGGAAACTATAACCCTGTTAGTTACCTAGGACCTCCAGTAATGAAGTCATCTGGTCGCTATTACACACTGAAACCCTTTGTACTTTTTTAGCAGTACAGTAATGTCTCGATTAGTGTTCATTTCTATCCCCGCTACTTGGGGTGGTCCCCCCTGGAACCAGCAAAGCGTGAAGCGCCGAACATGTAATCTGAACCCAGATCGAATGTCGGTGAGAGCCAACATTGATGCAAGCGAGATTAAAAATTAAAACTCGTTCATTTTTGCTCCGTTTTAAATTAAATTTTACCAAAATATTCGTTACAATCTCCTGATTAAAATGACATCAAACACAATATGATTTCGATAATTTTTACTTATCGTGGTATTAATAATTTTATTCCTCTTCATTATTGTTTCCGATGTTACGAGCCGAGGGCTAAGGGGCACAGCTGCGCGAGCCGAGGATCGGTAGTTTTTAAGAGTTTGTTAGTTACGGACGGCCAGTGCGTATTTCGTCACTGGAAGCCGCGTAGATAGGAAGTGCGTGAACTTGCCGATGCCTGTTTCATCACCGGGTGTCACAGGAAGGTAAAGGTAATCGTGGACAAACCGATGCCTCTTTCATCAGCGGGAGCCACAGGATGGTAAGTTTTCGTGGACAAACCGATGCCTCTTTCATCACCGGGAGCCACAGGAAGGTTTTCGTGGACAAACCGATGCCTGTTTCATCACCGGGAGCCACAGGATGGTTATTGTGGACAAACCGATGCCTCTTTCATCACCGGGAGCCACAGGATTGTTAGTAAAAATGGACTCGTAACTTATAGCGATACACCTCGAGCGGTTAAAGTGTATCTGTTTGGTGGGACGTTACTGCTAATGATTGTCAGAGGTGATTCAATGAGAAAATGCGTACGATATTATTAAACGTATATTTCCTACTCTTTGGTTATTCTACAGTTTGATTATAAACTACAAAATCCACATTTCTCAATCTGTACGGATTGGAAATGTATACTGCCCAACAAAGGCCTGACGATATACCGTAAAATAAGTATAACGTCTTTAAGAAATGAAACGTGTAAGAATTGCTCGAAGGGGACTCGGAACCCGATCTCGCTGAGCAACAATATCAAAGTAGTCGATACGGAACGTACTCGAAGCTAGATTAATACTGAGCCGCCGAGAGCAGAATTCGTGCCCTTTTTATACCCGAAATCCGGACCAAAAAGCTGGTGGGGGCACGGAAAATTCCAAGGGAGTCAGGAAAGATTCCCCCAAAGGGTCACGTCATCGCGACGTCGCGGAAGGGGCAGACTCGACTGCATGCACCCTCGATTTCCAAATAAGGGCATCATAGAAGGAAGAAATGAAATAATACTTCCTACGTAACACCGATGACAACTAGAATATGTGTATATTAGTTGTTAGCAATAAGGTAATTAGTATTGAGCTTATAAAATTGGAAGTAAATTCGAATCGGCTGTCTCGATTAGTGTACCTCGCTCGGACCGAATGCGATCACTAATCGTGTGGAGGACACGTTTCTCGAGCGGCAGGTCACCTTCAATGTTGAGGCAACGGAGACTCGAGGCAGCGACCAGGAAAGAAGCAAGTTTAAATACCCGTGTACGTGAGACAATACTAACGCGATCAAAATTTAAGATTAAAACTTGTTCCATTTTGGTCCGTTTTAAATGAAATTTTACGAAAATGTTCGTTACAATCTCCTGATTAAAATGACACCAAACACGATACGGTTTGTACAATTTTTACTTATCAGGGTATTAATAATTTTATTCCCCTTTATTATTGTTCCTGATAACAACTAGAATCATATATTTTGGAACTAGACATATATTTACTTATTATTATTGATGCGATGAATGACCCAGCTCTCTTCTCTGCGTAGTTTCTTTATCAAAAAAGTAGATACAAATTCTTACAATTTCTTATCAGTAAAAATGATAAACTCTTATGCACACCGAATGTAATGTCACAGGAACGAGAATAATTCTCGATACAACAATATTTTGCCATTATCTAAATATAGCAATTTAAGATTAAGAGAATTAAGAGACCCTTTTTTATAGAGTTTACTCCCAACTTTACAATCTCACTACTAATTACCTTATTGCTGTTAACTAATATACACATATTCTAGTTGTTATTGAAAATAATAATAAAGGAGAATAAAATTATTAATACCGTGATAAGTAAAAATTGCCCAAACCAGATCGTGTTTGGTATCATTTTAATCAGGATATTGTAACGAACTCTTTGGTAAAATTTATTTAAAACGGACTAAAAATGAACAAGTTTTAATATTAGATTTTGATCGCGGTAGTGTTGTCTCACGTACACAGGTATTTAAACTTGCTTTTTTTCTGGAACGCTGCCCCTTATCTCGGCTGCCACAACATCAAAGGGGACCCGAACTCGCACGAGAATCGTTTCTGCACACGATTAATGTTCACATTCAGTCCCGAGCGAGGTACACTAATCGAAACATTACTGTATTCAACTGTTCCAGGAAACGGACTGAACGGACATTCTAATTACATAATTTATTCAAAAATAGGAAAATAGTCAATTTTGACAAAAGCTAACATAAAAGCAACGTTTATACCACCAATATTCGATCGTCCATTATGAAAATTGCATTTTTTATCAAATATTTGAATTCAGCAACCCCAAAAACATGAGAATACCAATTGTTATGAAAATCGTGTGAAATTACGAATTATGACCAGCTTTTCGAGAAATAGCACTACTGTGCGCCGCGCCGTTACGAGGTTGGGAGTCATGGACAAACCTACAGTTCAATTATAGGGAACCACTAGGAATATTACAATGGTTCTTGTAACTTTATAGTTGTATTCATTTCAAGTGTATTATTGTATGCTCACTCTAAGCTAAAAATTTGACTACTGATTTAGTTTCGAATGAAGAACACCCAAACGTTCCATACAATATTGTACACAGTTCAAGCGTTGACATTACTCGTGTAGTTGCAATGTACGTAGTATCTACCAGATAATGGGAAACGTTCGTCACGTTCACGATGAGGCACCACAAGACTGTGCGTCGTAAAGCCATGCCTCAGTTATTATTAACACTGCGATCTCGACGATTCCCAATGGCTAATTAAAGGCGGAGGGATGATTATATTGGATACCGTTTTTGTAACAATGAGAGACATGTGTATCTGGTGGATGTTTGATGTCTCATTAATAGCAGTGTCATTAATTGGTCCTTGATAATTCCCTGACCGGGGCGGCCCCTCGTACGGTCGGTTTTAGGACGGAACAGAAGTCGTCTTACTATCCGGTCTGTAATAAGATTGCTACGCTAGCAAAGTTACAAGAGGTTTCCAGAAAACTGTTCGTTGTTTACGCCGCGTTTTAGAACTATTGAGGATGAGGAGGACAAATGACCAACTGTGGGAATAATAGTATTTTGATAAACAATATAAAAACTGTAAATTCAAAAATAGCTGGTCTAACGCGGACGTGTCACAAACACCTGCCCTAGCCAAAGCGTCAATGTCCGCCAATTGAACCTGTCTTTACTTTGTGTTATTATGAATTAGACAATATACAATTCAATTTTGCATCTCAATACGTGATTGATAAGTAGTCAAATGTGTGTACATTTGAATACTTATATTTAATAATTTATAAAATATAGCAGAACTATGTTCAATATTTTTACGGTACAAGTGAGTTCACCCTTTCCTGCGTGTAGTATAAAGCATCAAGTATTCGGACAACGTATGGCGCTGGATATTAATATCAATTATATGTATAGACAGTAATTTCATTATCATTTCTCAAAATCGTTTATAATTATTTGTTAAAGCATTGTGCGTTGAATACTTACGAAGTAGATCTGCTCCATGTTATGACTCACGTAAAAGTACAGGGTATTTGTATACATTATTAAACTTTCACCGACGGCCAAGCAAGTTTTGTAGGTGGCAGAGGTGGCGTGAAAAGTGTTGATACACGTATACCGTGTTAAAACAACTGTTGGCAAGTCTGAATGCGTGGAAAGTTTGGTCGCGTGTGTTTTGAGTGGTCACGTGTCTGCCCCTTCCAACGCTGCGTGGCGTTGCGTTTAGTTTAGTTTGGTTGGTTGTCGTTCAGCTGTCGCTTGTGAATGCCGGGCTTTACCGCTCGACGCATCCATTTTTTCCACTTTTCGATTAATCCTTTACATTGTATGGGTGATCGCGGAAGTACCACAGTGCTATTCCTTCCCAGTCAGCAATTTGCCTATAAATGGATAGCAGATTGGCGTCAAATCCCGGCACAATCCGCCAGAATCTGGGGCTCAATCGGTATCCATCTGTGTCCACATTTGGCGTCCTATTCGCAAACAGATTCTGCAAGCGGAACTTATTTGACAGATTGACAGCAGATCCTGCAACTTCAGCCATTTAAATTTTATACGTATGCGCATATACGTGCATCCTTTCCGTAGTTGTGTGAGGGTACGTATAATGGCCGGGGCCCTTTAAATGAGCTCTTCAAAATTATTCTTATTTATTTTTTAACCCTTATGTTAGCAACCGGGTACCCATTTCATGTTTCCTACAAGAATTTTTTATGTTCTGGTAACAATATCGCAAAACCCCTCTGGATCCCCATTGTTTGGATGCTTCTACGTCGATATACCAATTTTCAATAAAATTGGTTCGCAATCTTTTAAGTTATAAAGCTTCAAACATATTTATATGCCTGTCTGGTAACCGGGGTACCAGAGTACCCATATAAGAGACGAGATTGTTAGGTGTTCTATGCACATAAACATGAACCAATTTTTAACCAAAATGATTTATTTATTTATTAAATTACAATAATAAACAGTTCTGTGGACAATTTATGCATATTGCTATAGTATTTGCGTGTTTATCACAAATAGGACGGTCGCACTTGTGGCAAGCCTTTCGTGTTTTTCGTCGTTTCTTTTCGGGATCATTTTTGAAGTAGAAGGAATTTCATTTATTTCTACTTGACTATTTCTCATGCTTCGTATTACCAATTTTGTGGAAAGATGTCTCGTAGTTTGAGCATTTGCCAATCGGGTTCGAATTGTTCGAAAAGAAAGATCTTCCCCTAATTGACGTAGAAACACACGACGATTATATGATTTTCTAGACAATATATTATTATTGATAATGCTTCCATTTTTACAATATGAACTTCTGAAACTTACAAATTATATTTCACAAAAGCACTGTCCGTTTCACCTAACTGCAAAGAATCGTGTGTTCTTATAGATATTGCTAAACAGTGATTCGGAACCACAAATGATGGCAATACTGCAAGACGATATTTCCAGATCCTCCGAAATCTGCAGAAATAACTGGTGTAGATGTCACTATAATATCACGTTTCTCAGTTGTATTAAAAACTGTTTCGTGTGGTCGAAGGGTGAACATACCAGCTTTCCTCGAATATGCTTTTGACGCGGCTAAATGTTTTGTTGTACTACAGGGTATCCCATAACTACCGTAACATCGGGAAATGGGGGGTAGCTAGGTTGATTCTGAACAACTTTTCCTTTGACCAAAATGTTGTTTGAAGCTTCGTTTTTAAGTTATTAACCAAAAGCACTGCCCCATGAAAGCGGCCGTAGATCGCGCTTTCAGACTGGTACCTATCTACTGCGCTCGTTCGTGGATGGGTGCATCGAAGGTATCCGAAGAATATTGCAGCAATGCTGCCACTGAACTGGATTCCGTGCCGAAAGCGCGTGGACAGTTTACCGTCCAGTCGACGACTCCGTGGACCGCTTCGTCTACCGTTAGGTCGACCACCGCTGTCGGAGGGTCCGGCGTCAAGTCGATCGTCGGCACAAGCTGTTGGGCTCGTATCACCCGCCAAGTGAGGAACAACTCCCAGCGCTTAATGGCGACTGCACCCCCCCTCCCGTTCCGGCGTGTGTTGCTATTTAGCATGTAACAACCGCACTCCATAATAATTAGTCGCTTGAGGTGTTTCGACGGATAAATGGAGAACACTGTTGAAATGTTCGGTATTAATGTTTATTGTTTGCTCGCCTTTACAAACGTGGTGCTTACAGCGGTCAACTCTGCACTATGTCACTGAACTATTATATACTGGATGATACACTGTGTTACAGTTACGGGTCGGTGCTCTTGTGCATCGCTGCCTTTCCGCGGGCCTGGCCTGGCGCTTCCTAAAGAGAACCCTGCCTAGCCCTGCGTAGGCGGTGAAGGCCTTGAGTTTAAGCGCCTTATAGGACACCTCGTCCACCCCCAAGACGTAATGTACCGCCTCAGGGGTCTCCGTTTTTCCCCAGGTTGTCTATATCCTTGTTCGAGTTCTAGGTTCTGACTTGCTAGTCTCCTGAGGACGACATCGGTCTCTTCCGGTGGACTCGGAATGACCACGTTCATCTTCACCAGCTTAGAGAGGGCCCACTTCTCCACTACTTTGAGTGTGGTTCTTTTTTTGGATTGTTCTTCTGCGCACAGAAGCCACAGCGCCCCTCCGCTCCGTTTGCCCTTGTCAACGCATGGGATGTGCTCCCTATGTGGGAGCCCATGTAACGCCCGGACTATCTCTCTCCGGGCCACGTCTCTCTGTTTTCTGGAGAGGCTAATATTGGGGAAGCCGGCCGGCACTATTGCCACCTTCTTCTCCCCGATGACAGCATCTCGGTAGTTTATTGGTTCCGGGACCCGTTCATTTTGTTTTTCCTTGCCGCTCCATCTGGCGTTAGGCCCCTTCCCTCGTTGTTCCCCCCATCGGGAAGTGCACGTTTCACGAAATCCGTGGACGGTTGTCCAGTTCCTGAGCCCCTTTGCCCCTTTGCCCCTTTGCCCCTTTGCCCCTTGTCTCCTGCTTCGGTGCTTGGCTGCCCATTCTTTGGGCCTCCAAGTTTTGCGAAAAATCTGGCTTTGCGTGCCCTCTTCCTTTGAGCCCTGCATCTGTTTTTCTTCCACCTCTTTTCTGATTTCTCTGGTTGAGAGCCCCCCCCCCCGCCTGCACCTCCAGAGTGATCTGATCCGCGTCAGTCACGGAGGTTTGTTCCAGTTTGGCCGCCCCTTCCGCGACGTCCATCCTTTCCAGAGCCTCCCGAACTGCGCCGTCGTCTAGTGAGGTTGCTTCGTTCGAAGCCGCCTTACCCTCGACCTGCAGCTTTATTATGTTTGTTTTTTCTTTATCCATATCAGGTCCCACGAGTGGTCAGGAAGTATTGGGTCCGCCCCCTCAGAGCCCGATTGAGGGTGTAAGGCAAGTTAGAGTCCGAGGACGCCCGGTATCCCAAGGGCATCATTTGCGACACTGTAACCGCGTGCTATCCAGCCCTTGGCACGTTAGCTTCCACCTTGGCTTGGGGGACTGGTCCACGGTAGGGTTTTTACTTCCCGGACCTGCACTTATCACCCATGCTAACTGGGGCTCCGTGTGGCACGTCGAGTGGTCATGCGGTGGCAGCGGTGAGCTGTCCTGACGCGACCTTGGCCTCCTCACCTCGCCCAGGCCATCCTCCTATCTGCCACCTGGAGAAGCGCCCAATTGGAAGTCCATCCTGTGTCTCCATTCCCTTTTTCGAGTACGGGGAGTCCGGGTATCTCTAAAGATATATTGTATAATAAATTACAATAATTTTATTCTTAATACTACAAACTACATATGTTTCTAACATTGTCTTAGCTTAGGCCGTTATAACAGGGGGCAACTACTTAAGACCACATTACATTAACCCTTTGCTCTCGAGGCCTTTTTCGCTCGGGCGAACCAGCAACTCCAGACATACCGCGGTATGTTTGGTGAATTCCTTACCTCTAACTTAGATTGATTACACATACAAATTATTGTATAAAACTTTTATAGTTTAATATTTCGTGTATGCTTACATCTCAAAGAAGAACATTTCTTAAATATCAGTCTCTGTAATTTCGTTTAGTATGATATTTTACAAAGCAATTGCCAAGATACATCCCCGGCTTGTCGAGGTACGTATTGCAGATATATCAATTAAATCAATTAAATGACGACAACGCTAGACTGGAATATTACTCCACCCTTCTTCAATAACAGCGTACAGTTTATTGAAATATTTTGGTATTTCTGTTTAACATATTTTTCGACATCTAACCATGACTTCTCAATGGGCTTGAGATCTGGACATTGCGAGTGGCAAGGTAATACTCTTATGTTTTTTTCATTTAAACGATCTTTAACCCTGCGAGCTGTATGTCTAAGATAATTGGCTATTTGCCAAATCCAGTAATCTGGCACTTGTCCACCTGCAAATGGAAGCAGTACTTCATTTAATATATTCATGTATACGTATATTGTTCCACAATTCTATTAATTCTATGAATCGGATCAGCACCTTGCAACGTCGTCGTTCTCTAGACGTTCACCGATCCTCCTCATCCTTTCACCGTTGATTTTACACACCATGATGAAAATTTTTCCTTAACACTGCGTCGAATATACATTTTGCCATGTGACCCCATTCTATTAAATTTGGACTCATCGGTAACAAGAATTTTTTTTCAATCAACTACCGTTTAGTACCGTTGTTCTTTACCGAACTGTAAACGTAATTTTCTGTTGTGTTCAGAAATGAGAGGCTTCTGGTGAGCAATATGGCCCATAACGTTAAATAATTTTCCTATTTTGTCCTGCAGACATGTCATTGTAAATCATAATATGGCTTACGCTTCTTATAATGAATGGCTCATATACTTGTTCAATTCAATGTCAACCCAATCGTCTGGTTCGCAATTCACTGGCCAAGTTATAAATTTTTCATCTGTATTATTATGAACCACGTGTTAAGAATAATCCGTTTTGCGATTATACTAATGGCAATGACAATATGAACATTCCTTGTTTTCTTTTATCTTTTTGATATTCCATTTGGTGGAAAACTAGATTATCTAACTAGAAATTACCTTATAATAATGTTACGAGCCAAGAGCAAAGGGGCACGCCTATGGAGCCGTGGAACGGTTATTTTAGAGTTTGTTAGTTACGGACAAACCAGTGCCTATTTCATCACCGGGGGCCGTTTAAGATAGGAAGTGCGTGAACGAGCCGGTGCCTATTTCATCACCGTATGTCACAGGAAGATAAAGGTAATCGTGGACGAACCAGCGCCTATTTCATCGCCGGGAGCCACAGGATGGTAATCGTGGACGAACCACGAATGGTGTTAAACGTATATTTTCTACTCTTTGGCTTTTATTACAGTCTAAACGTGAAAACTACAAATCCACATTTCTCAGTCTATACGGACTGGAATGTATGTTGCCCAACAAAAGGGCCTAATGATATACTGTAAAATATATCGCTTGAAAAATGTATGTATAAGATTGCTCGAAGGGGACTCGAAACCCGATCTTGCTGAGCTTAGATACCAATGCAGTCAATACAGAACGTACACGAAGCTAGATTAATACTGAGCCACCGAGAGCAGAATTCGTGCCCTTTTTATACCCGACAGCCGGACCAAAAAACCGGACCAAAGGGCCACGTCATCGCGTCGTCGCGGAAGCAGCAGACTCGACTGCATGCACCCCCGATTTCCAAATAAGGGCATAATAGAAGGAAGAAATTAAATAATACTTCCTACGTAACAATAACAAGAAATGAGAGAAAAGAATTAGATGAAACTAATTTTGCCAACTTATTAACAAATTATAGTTTAATAATTGTAGAGATAAATTAGAAGAGAAACTGGTTTATTGCAAGAAATGTAATTTATGTAATTATAATGGAATTCGATGCCCGTCTTTTACATTCAAGCGTCAGTTGCCAACTAACTTATTTGTTAATGAACGCATTCGCCGTTTGTCAATGTTTATAATGTTTCCTCGGTTTCACTCTGATCACTCAGCTAGTTTCACTGTCTACATAATTATTTTAGAAAGGTTCACTAAGCCCAAAACTCACTTGATATAACTAACTCTGTACGAACGTGACACGACGTGATTTTGTAACTCTGAACCGACCAGAGTAGAAACCAAAGGGTTTATACAGGGTGACCGGAGACTCAGGGAACATCGAGGATTGACATATAGCTGGGGTATATGTAAGCAACTTTTTCCTTTGCAATAATGTTATATATAGTTTCGTTTTTGAGTTATTAACGAAAAACACTGGCCAATGAGAGCGCCCGCCGGGCATCGGTCGGCGCGCGCTCAGGTGCGAACCGATCACTTGCGGTAGGTCGTGATGGGGGCATCGACGGTACCGAGGAAAGCATGCGGCAAATGTTACATCGTCTTAAGTAAGAATAATGTGGAATTATTCATCATTCGTGAATAAGAAATACACTAATAAGTCTTTTAATAACCGTGTTCGATACGTTTATTCATTATCCGAAAGGAATGAAGTGTTTTATTACTTATGAAAAAATACTTTTTTTTATCAGTACGTTTTCAGGTGGATAAATTATGTTTTAAGAAAAACGATTCGCATACTAATGTTAAGAAAAGCTAGTTAAACTTACCCATTCGTGCACGATCACTTCACTTCACGATAACTTCACTTGCCACTGTGAAATGTGGGGGTACTTAAAAACAATTTATTTTTCCTACGTTTGAACATTTTGTAATATTCTGCGTTTGCACGATTCATGTTGCTTGCTCGGCTAGCAGCATGGCTCTGGCAGCTTAAACGTTCGCACTCGCTTCCACGTAATGAAAAAGATATGTCGATATGTGAAGTGAAGTGATCGTGTAAGGATACTAAGCCGGCCGTAACAGCATCAGCTGTTGAGCGTTGCCTAGGTCAGGATTCACACAATGTTAGGCAGGTTAATTCGCGGACGAATGGGTAAGTTTAACTAGCTTTTCTTGACATTAGTATGCGAATCGTTTTTCTTAAAACATAATTTATCCACCTGAAAACGTACTGATAAAAAAAAGTATTTTTTCATAAGTAATAAAACACTTCATTCCTTTCGGATAATGAATAAACGTATCGAACACGGTTATTACACGACTTATTAGTGTATTTCTTATTCACGAATAATGAATAATTCCACATTATTCTTACTTAAGACGATGTAACATTTGCCGCATGCTTTCCTCGGTACCCTCGATGCCCCCATCACGACCTACCGCAAGTGATCGGTTCGCACCTGAGCGCGCGCCGACCGATGCCCGACGGGCGCTCTCACTGGCCAGCGTTTTTCGTTAATAACTCAAAAACGAAACTATATATAACATTATTACCAAGGAAAAAGTTGCTTACATACACCCCAGCTATATGTCAATCCTCGATGTTCCCTGAGACTCCGGTCACCCTGTATACGCCCGAATTGCGCGGAAACGCATTAGAACTTTCCATATAAGGAAATTTAGGAGTCTTCGTCGGATCACACCCGTCTTGGTCATAATGCAGCTGGTTGCACATGTGCTCAGGACCCCTTTATCTGTTTATCATAACCGAAAGAATTTTATGGCGTTTTTCCTACACAGACGCGAGGTCGAAAAGGCGTTGAAAGAGACGTATAGAATATTCTTCATACGTAACATCGAATACATTGTTATATTTACGAACTTACTTTCAGAAGAGGAGCTTCTGTCTTCTATTTTCTGTTAGATACCCATTAACTTTCTATTTTAATACATCTGGGCACCATACCGCCTCAATACTTAATTACGCCATTAATTACCTCAACAAACCTAATATCATAGAGGCATCCGGCCACCGTCACCCATTGAAACCATTTGTCCTTCTTAACAATATTTAGTTTTCGCGGCAAATAGACAGAGCAACTTCAAGGACTTCCGGAGCATACAGTACCTCCTTTCTAAAAATTAAAATATTCCCCATCGCCACCACCGCCCTTTACAGCAGGCAGCACAATTACCTATTTCTACACTCTCGTAATAGTACTGATAACACAAAACTACGAAACTTCCTGTTGGGTTTTTGTACTTAAAAGGGTTCATTTATAACGATATAATAGTACATAAGTAATTATAAGACCACCGCATGCATGTGCGTGTCTTACTCGAGGAGATCGTATTAGCCAACAATATTTTAGATCAATGGTGCCCTCTTCTCCCGCTTTTCTCGAAAAGTGATATCTGACATCTATGTACTTATTCCGCTCCATATATACACAATTTTTATTTAGTTCCATGGTATTTTAAATATTTTAATTGACCACAGTTGGATTCCCTATTAAATCATACATTTTCATATGACCTAGCAAGTTTCTTATATAAGTTATTTCTCCAGATACCTCGGAAAGCGCCATATACTTTGCTTCCATGGTTGACAGTGCGAGTGATTTTTGTTTCTTACTTTTCCAATTTATTGGAACGCCCGCTATACATACTATAAATCCGGTACGTGATCTGAGGATCAATTTTTGTACCTTCCAGATGGCAGGGAAGCATGTACCATCCAGGCACGCTCGTTACACGCGCAGTATGCTCAGTGGCTTTTCTATATACAGGGTGGCCTCAAACCCAGGGAACATCGAGAAATGGAGTGTAACTGGGGCGATTCTGAACAACTTTTTCCTTGACCAAAATGTTGTTTATAGTTTCGTTTTCGAGTTATTAACTAAGAACACTGGCCAATGCGAGCGTCCGCTGGCTCGCGCTCAGGTGCGAACCGATCTGCTGCGGTTGGTCATGGTGGGGGCATCGAGGGCACCGAGGGAAGCGTGCGGCAAATGTTATATTGTCTAAATTAAGAATCATGTGGAATTATTCGTTATTCATGAATAAGAAATCCTTCAATTATTCTTTTAGTTAATCGCCTACGGTCGTAGTCGTGAAAGAATGGATTGGTGTAGCGTGTTCCATCGACTTTAAGCAAGGATGACGTGGAATTTTTATCTTATTCAATAATAAGATATAAACTAATAAGTCGTTTAATAACTGTGTTCGATACGTTTATTCATTATCCGAAAGGAATAAAGTGTTTCATTACTAATGAAAAACTTACTCATTCGTCCACGAATTAACCTGCTGAACATTGTGCGAATCCTGACTTACGCAACGCTCAATAGCTGATCATTTCGCTTCAGGATAACTCCACTTGTGTGCGTGTGGAAGCGAGTGCGAACTTCTAAGCCTGCAGAGCCATTCTGCTAACCGAACAAGCAACATGAATCGTACAAACGCAGAATATGTATTACAAAATGTTTAACCGTAGCAAAAGCAATTCGTTTTCAAATACATATCCTCGCACTTGAAGTTATCGTGAAGTGAAGTGATCGTGCAAGGATACTAACCTGACCGCAAAATCAGCTGTTAAGCGTTGCCTATGTCAGGATTTGCACAATGTTAAGCAGGTTAATTCGTGGACGAATGAGTAAGTTTAATTAGCTCTTCCTATGTTAGCGACAGCGTATTTTTAAAGAAAGGAATAGGATCGGGTGGCGAAGTGCTACACACCCTGTGGATAATTTATTATGGGGACGCAGTCCTGCGGGTGGTCGAATAGTGTTTTGGGAATGTCCTAGGATTGATTAGGTTATTGGATGTCTTGGAAGTGAATGAATGGAACCAAGCATCCTGTCGGCAGGAGGTGGCTGGCGACCACTCTTGGTCTTCCAACTATCGGGTGTCGAGGGATTGTTTATTAGATAGAAGAAAGAGAGTTTAAATAAGGCAAGCGACCCGACGTCGTATTGCTGAAGAATAGGGACTCTGTTCCTGGAGGATCTGGCCACGGAGTGGGAAAGGGACAGAACGGTGATGAACCCCATGGCACATACCCCAGAACCTCGAGCGAATAAACATACATTTCTTAAATCTTACCAACGAATAGAAGTACAGTAATGCCTTAATCGATGCGAAAGCCTCGGGTCTGAACGTTCGCTTCCATCGTGTAATTCCTACATTGTTTGAAATTTGCCGACAGCGTCGAACGTAGAAAAGGACAGCGAGCAAAGAAAGAGAACCGAGCGGCCAAGCCAAAAAACAATATCCAGCGTATCGGTGAAATAACACTGTTACGAGGCGGGGCTGTGGGCAACGCCTAGACCGGCGAGGTTGATATAACCCAAGGAACACGGTTGAGAATTTATTAGTAAGGTGCACGGACGAACCCGATGCGAAATCGGGGAGCCGCTGTGATATGTGTAGCGAGGACGAACCCGATGCGAAATCGGGGAGCCACTGGATTGGAGTATTTATAGTTACTTTGTTTGGATAAGGCGTGCGAACGAACCTGATGCGAAATCAGGGAGCCGCAGGAGGGTGAAACGTCGTGGACGAACCCGATGCGAAATCGGGGAGCCACTAGGAAAGAAGTTCGCAGACGAACCCGATGCGAAATCGGGGAGCTGCTAGGAGGTTGGCTTATTCACAGACGAACCCGTCGCGGAGCCGGGGAGCTGTTCGGAGGTTGGAAAACGTACGGACGAACCTGATGCGAAATCAGGGAGCCGTAGGATACAGAGTTTACAGAGGATACAGTGTTGGCGCACTGGCGATGCGGGGTCTGAGAGCCGCTTTAAGAGTATTCCGAAAGAACTTCAACCGGACTAGCGGATTCTAACGGGTTAATCTATGATTCGAAAGGTGCGCTAAGCCCAATCTCACTAGATATAACTGACTCTGTACGAGCGTGGCACGACGTGACGTTACGCGTGACTATGTAACTCTGAACCGACGAGGGTAGAAACCAAAGGGTTTATATACCCCCGAAATGCGCGGGAAACGCATTAGAACTTTCCATATAAGAAAATTTAGGAGTCTTCGTCGGACCACGCCCGTCTTGGTCATAATGCAGCTGGTCGCACATGTGCTCAGGACCCCTTTATCTGTTTATGGTAACCGAAAGAGTTTTAGGGCGTTTTCCCATCACAGACGCGAGCTCGAAAACGCGTTGAGAGCGACGTATGGAATATTCTTCATACGTAACAACACTAATGCAAAGATAAAACTTTTTTATTTCTCATCCTTTTCTTATGAAATTTTTACATAGCATAGCTGACAATTTTCTGATTAAAATAACACCAAACACGATATAATTTGGACAATATTTACTGCCTTAATTAACGGTAATAAGTTGGTATGTTAAACCGTGTACTGGGCCTTTAATCTTTGCCGATTGCCACGATCGCAGCTTCTCTTTTCTTTTCACTAGCTATCCTTTTCTGCGGTCGAAACTTATTATTGTCAATTAAGGCAGTAAGTATAGTCCAAATTATATCGTGTTTGGTGTCATTTTAATCAGAAAATTGTCAGCTATGGTATGTAAAAGTTTCATAAGAAAAGGATGAGAAATAGCAAAGTTTCATCGTTCAATTAGTATTAGCTCACCGATATACCCGAGCCCGGATCGCGTAACACCGATCGCCAAGTGATCTTCCGGACGCCTCAAGAGGTATACCCCGCAGTGGTGGGGATAAACTTTTCGCTTGCATGATGTAGAAATCTTTCGCGTCGATCAAGGCATTACTGTAATCTGATTATTTCGGACAAATAATTCCACATTATGTTTTGTTTTTTTGTTGTGTGACTGTTTAAAGTCGCATCGACTGCAGAGGTCATTAGCGACTACGGTGAAGTTATGGAACAGTGATCGTTTAAAGGCTAGAATATGGTGTTTAAAACCTATGTAAGACGATGTAACATTTGCCGCACGCTTCCTTCGGTGCCCCCGATGCCCCCATCCCGACTGACCGCAGTTGATCAGTTCGCGCCTGAGCGCGCGCCAGCGGATGCCCAGTCGGCGGTCTTATTGGCTAGTGTTTTTCGTTAATAACTCAAAAACGAAACTACAAACAATATTTTGGTCAAGGAAAACGTTGTTCAGAGTCACCCCAGCTAAACCCCATTTCCCGATGGCCCCTGGGTTTTGGACCACCCTGTAGATTCTTTCAATGTTAGCTTCCTTCTCATGCGATTCCTCATTTGCTCTCACTCATTTGGAATACACACTGCAGACATTCCTTGGTGACGCTCCGTTCACACGATCTTTTCAAATACTCAGCTCAAAACATATCTTTTACACCTTGGAATCATTCTAAACAATCACGCAGTATTTCCAATTCCACAACATCCTATACGATGATGCGATAGATTTAGTGGGTAGTTGCCGCACAACACCTTAAGCAACAGAGCCCCACATAACCCAGCGTAGGCTGGGTATGGATAACTGCATTTTCCCCTCCTCGAGCAAGAAAAACGAAACAAAAAAGGTGTTTCGTAACTATGGTGTGGGGGCACTTCCCACATACACCACTAGGGGACGAGCACGACGATCCGGCTCCCGAAGGTGGTTGTATAAGTCTACTATCCCTGTGTCTAAGGCAGGGCCTGCTAGTACGCCTTACTGATGAGTCCGCTAGCAGGCCTAGAACGAAACGTAACTTCTCCCTTTCCTCTTTCTTTTCCCGTCGTTACCTCCTTCCACCATCCGTACGACTGACCGTCGAAACCTCACCTCCCTACAATGGGAACTCCCGAAAAAGGTGGCCTTCAGCGACGAGGTCATCCGTGAGAACAGGTTTGTGGTCGTCAGACTTTCCAGGTGAAGTCTCTCATACCCCCAGCGATCGTAGTGGAAGATGACGTGGTCTGCGTTATCTACTGGGTATCCGCAGTCCCAGCAGTCCTCACTGGTCGTTCTTTCTAATCTCTTCCTGAAACTGCCAAATGAGCCATACCCGGATAGGATCTGCATCGTGTGGAAGTCCTGAAAGAGGGACTTCTGCTCGAAAGTCTCAGAGTCCAGTTGTTTGGGTCAAAACTGTCCCATCTGCCTTGCCACTAGTCTATGGCCTTTTCCCATATCTTCTTCTTAAATCTCTGGATATGGGTAGACCCCCCTGCGGGGTCCTCCTGTTTTCCGTCTGTGGAATGGGTCTTGGTCTTCTTCATGTAAATTTTCCAGAGGGCATCGGCTTTGATGTGTTTCGGCATTCTTCCTGCCAACACACATAATGCATCATACGCCACTGTATGGTATGCCGTCGTGGTATGAATCAATGCCGCTCTCTGACTTCTGCGTCGATCAATTGTGTTGAATCGTCGGACTTCACTGCCTGCGCCCCTATTGGAGACGCATACAGGACCACCGACTCCCACACCTTGTAGTACAAAGTCCTACATTTCCTACTTGGGCCCTTGGCATTCGGAAGGAGCCCTGCCAGTGCACCTGTCATCCTCTCCGCTCTCGTGCAGGTTTTAGCGATGTGGTGCTTATAGTTACGCAGATTGTCGAGCTCTACTCTGAGGTGCTTCGCAGTGCTCTGCGTCCTCATGGAGGTCTCGCCCCATGCGAGGTCAATCATTTTGTGGATTCTTTTCCTCGCCAGTATCAGAATCTTGGTCTTTTCGGGGGCGATCTCGCTGTTCGCATGGGGGAACCACTCTCGGATCTGCCTCAAGCCGCCGTCTACCAGGAACTGGAATTCTTCTACGCTCCTTGCCGAGATCGTGAGTGCCGGGTCGTCCGAATACGCGAAGGCTGCAGTGTTGCTGAGGCTATTCGCGAGCGTCAGAACACCATCGTACACCAGGTTCCACAGCATCCGTGCAAGTACTGCACTTTGGGGAACTTCAGCATAGATCGGCAGACTCACCGTTCTTCCCGGGGTATGGACCACCGCTCGCCTATCTTCGGAGTAGTTCCGTATGACCCTGATCAGGTCTCCGGAAACTCCTCTCCGAGTAAGTTCGACCAGGGTGTGCCCATCGTAGGCGGTTGAATGCATTTCTTATATCCCTATGTAGCATGCATCCGCGAACCGCGTTACCTCCCAAATTGCCTCCACTGTACCTACGCCCTTTCTAAGGCCGTATTGACGGCGGCGGAAGGGGTCGCGTCTAATCTGCGCCTGTAAGGCGTCCTTCATCTCGTACTCCCAGAGCTTAGATAGCGCCGATAGTACGCTAATGGGCCTGTACGCCGATGGGGTCGTCGGGTACTTCCGGGTTTCGGCAGGAGAATTGCCCGCGCTGTTTTCCAAGTGCGCGGGAGGATTCCCTAGAGTAGAGTTCTGCGACAGATCGTAGTGAGGTCAGCGGACCATTTCTCGGCAATCAGCTTGACCACTTCCGTTGGTACAGCATCTATCCCTTGTCTTTTCTCAACCTTAAGCGCTTTTGCCGCTTTCGTCACCATCTCCTGCGTGACTATGGTCGTGCACAAGGGGTCGGGTGCGTGGACGATTTCTAGCCAGGAGGTCACCTTCTCGGGCGGTCTGTTGCCAAGATCGTTCTTTACTGTTCCAGATTTCCGCCTGCAAACTTTTCCTTGTTGACCTATACTTATCAAGGAGGTTCGAGGTTTCTGGGTGGGGGGCCTTGTGTGAAGGGGTTCTTTGAGAGTCGAGTCATGGATTCCCTGCTCAGGGCTTCGTGTGCCTTGAGGATCTCGGCTGGCTTCGTATTCTTGAGAGAGAATGGTCTCTAAGCCAACTGGGGGTGGTTATGTCTCAATTCTTTGGAGGTGTGGAGGACAAATCGGTGGTCTGAGCCGGAATAGGCATGCAGAACCTCACTCTTCTGTAGGCCTCTCAAGGTCATTCTGTCCACGGATATAATATCGGGGAAGCATGTCCCACCATTTCTGCAGAAGGTGAACATCCTTCGGGTTCGAACAGGAACGAGTTGCGCTCTAATGGTTATCCTCAGAAGTAAAACGCCTCTCCATTCGGTCCTGAACACTCCCCAGGCCGGGGATTTGGTGTTAAAGTCGCCAGCAAGAATTATTCCCCTACTCAATTTGCTCTATTGTTGTGGGAGGGAGCGCTGCCTCGCGTTCAGCATGACTCCTCAAGGCTCTATCTCCGCCCGAATCGCTCACAGTTCGCGTTGGAGGACCAGACTCTCCGGGATTCAGTCTCGCCCCCTGGGGATTCTCACGCTTGAGGGTACCCCTTTTTGATGTGCGCAAGAGAGCGGGGGTCAGCTTGTCTTTGGTGTCCTCAGCTTGTTCCTTCCTCCTTGAGTTAGGAAGGTGCGGTGAGGGAGTCACCCACATGGCCCTTATTGGCGGAGTGGAGGTTTGCAACCCTCCCGTTCGTAGTGTCATAGACCCGCCTGAGGTACCCTTGAAGTACTCCGTCGTGTACTCCATAGGGTGCTTCCCCACTGGATTATGGAAGGTTTCCTCCGAGACCTTCCTCACCTTGGACAGTCTGATGTGGACGAACCGAACCGCATTGAAGTGCCATGTGACTGAAATGCACGGTGCCTACGATGTAATTCCTGATGTCGTTCACACATTAACCAGTGCACAGGACTTTGCGCGCATAGAGTCCACTGAGGATGGTGCGTTGATGGCGATAATGGAATTAATAGTGGGTAATGTTAAAAAAGCGTCTGTGCTCATGGGTAATGCCATTGCAAACAGGGCAGTCGCGGGTTTGCTGGCTATCGATGACCTGTATGGGGCGGCTGGCAAGACCATCAAGCTGTATAAAACTGAGCTCGATGAGGTTAATAAGGACGTTGCGCAATAAAATATGTAAATAAAATAGTGTAGTGCATGTAGAGAAAATTTAAGACCAGCAGTGCTGGTAATTTTTGTGACGTGTGACAATATACTATTGGTACGACAGTGCATTGGATAGAAGGTGAACTTATGCAAATCGTTTTTCTTAAAACATAATTGATCCACCTGAAAGCGTACTGATAAAAAAAATATTTTTTTCATAAGTAGTAAAACACTTTATTCCTTTCGGATAATGAATAAACGTATCGAACACGGTAATTACACGACTTATGAGTTTATTTGTTTTTACATTATTCTTAATTAAGAAGATGTAACATTTGCCGCACGCTTCCTTCGGTGCGCTCGATGCCCTCAACCCCGACCGACCGCAGCTGATCGGTTCGCGCCTGAGCGCGCGCCAGGGGATGCCCAGCCGGCGGTCTTATTGGCCAGTGTTTTTCGTTAATAACTCAAGAACGAAACTACAAACAACATTTTGGTCGAGGAAAAAGTTGTTCAGAATTACCCCAGCTACACCCCATTTTCCGATGTTCCCTGGGTTTTGAGGCTACCTGTATAATAAGTTCTGTCCAGTTTTCCCATATTAGTAGGTGTGCGGTAGTACTGTGTCAACCCGGTCAGAGCCTCTTATCCGGGCAAGGGAACTGAGGTACTGCAGTGGTGGCACCTGGTACCCTGCAGGGAACGTTTGTGGCCGCATAAATTTAAGTCGCCGCGGCCATTGAGCCCTCGGCACGTTACCGTACACCTTGGTTTGTGATTTAGAACTACTATTTAATCTATATTACACTATGCTAGTTTATTCTAACGGGTCTGCCAGGAATGCCTGTTCAACATAAGGGCCTGCCCTCCCAGTATTGAAGCCACGCATGAATATCTGTTGCAGGTGGTCCACTAGCCCTTGTAGGTAGGCAAGCCGACAAGCGGTGTCCGCGACCGAGTTTCGACTCATGTCACGTTCAGTCTGTGACCGTATTTGGCTTGTCTTCGGGTTGATCATTAGCCTATGCTCTGTTCTATGGGGGAAGTTCGTGGACCAGATCCCTCTTCCTGCGCAACTGTCATTCTCTTGTCTCATCGCTCCCAAGTACGTGCAGTAAACAGAGAGGTTTCTTAACGGCAAGCAAGACATCAGTTCAGATTCTACGTTCCATGTGTTACGTGTTATGTTGGGGTCGTCCAGTTTTGGTGGTATTATAAGCGGTGTATTGTTTATTGGGCGAATACATGGCCGGTTGTCTTGTAATAGGTTATTTTATCCTTTTATTACGTGTTGTGTTCGGCACATTATTATGAGGTGCTAGTTCGTTTCGCTCTCCCTATGCGTCAATTGTGAGGAGAACTGAATTTAACTTTGGGGGTCGTGTAGTGTAAAATAAAATTTTCCATCTTTGTCTTGGGTGTAATTTGATTATTTGTTTCAGTGGTTCGCCTGATTGTCTAGAGTGAGTTTCCTCTTCTTTACCGAGAGTTAGGGTATCTGGGTACTCTCAATGGCAGTTACAAGGGCAGCAAGCGAGTTCAGATCTACTCTTATTGGCTTCGGTGCCAGCTCCGCATATCTTTCTGCAATCTATACAGTAATGTCTCGATTAGTGTACCTCGCTCGGGCCCGAATGTGAACACTAAAGGTGTGCAGACACGATTTTCACTGTGTTTGGTGTCATTTTAATCAGGAGAGTGTAACGAACATTTTCGTAAAATTTCATTTAAAACGGGCTAAAATTGAACAAGTTTTAATCTTAAATTTTTATCGCGTTAGTATTGTCTCACGTACACAGGTATTTAAACTTGCTTCTTTCCTGGTGGCTGCCTCGAGTCTCCGCTGCCACACATTGAAGGTGACCTGCCGCTCGAGAAACGTGTCCTCCACACGATTAGTGGTCCCATTTTGTCCGAGCGAGGTACAATAATCGAGACAGCCGATTCGAATGTACTTCCAATTTTATACGCTCAATACTAATTACCTTATTGCTAACAACTAATATACACATATTCTAGTTGCCGTCGGAAACAGTAATAAAGGGGAATAAAATTATTAATACCACGATAAGTAAAAATTATCGAAATCATATTGTGTTTGGTGTCATTTTAATCAGGAGATTGTAACGAACATTTTGGTAAAACTTCATTTAAAACGGACCAAAAATGAACAAGTTTTAATTTTTAATCTCGCTTGCATCAGTGTTGGCTGTCACCGACATTCGATCTGGGTTCAGATTACATGCTCGGCGCTTCACGCTTCGCTGGTTCCAGGGGGGACCACCCCAAGTAGTGGGTATAAAAATGAACACTAATCGTAGACACAATGTTGAACACTAATCGAGACATTACTGTACACTGTTGGTTTTGCCTAAGTGGTTTATCTTTCAGCCCCGACCTCCGCAGGCGGAGACACAGCTAGTTACTGCGATCCTTTGCCGTGGGATCGGATTCAATTCGATCTGCGCCCTTGGGGGGTTGAGGTCATATTCATTTACAGAGGGGCCACGCTTGAGGTCGGGCGAGCTACACTGCAGCGAGTGTTTGTGGAACGCCGGCTGACACAGCAGCAGCAACTAATCCGGGGCCAGCGCCGGTGTAAAGAGGGCCAGCCCGGGGCCAAAAATCGCATAATTGTTCCCCAGTCCCCGTGCAGGGGTTAAATGGGCCCTCCCCAGCGGTCCTGTTCGCGTGACACCATCTCTTTGAGATGGTGCGTCGAGCCCGCCAGGTATCTGTCCCGTTGGGGGCTGGGCAGGGAACAAATCTGCTACCCGGAGTAGAGGCCGTAGAGGATCTGGTGCTGTTGTTGCAGCACTATTGCATACTCCCCTTGATTGGGGGGGGGGGGGGGTTATTCATAATATTGGTGTCAAAAATAAATAAAGCTTATGCCTACCAATCAGCGTACCTTTATTTATTCCCCTTGGACCTTCATGTCTTGCCATCCTAGTGACAATTATATTTAGTGTAAATAAAACTCATACCTGCTATCAGCGTACCTTTATTTATTTACTTAATTCCCCTTCAGCCCCTTCTGCCTTTATTTGCTTGTGGGCATAGTGATACTCACCTTTGGCATAAATAAAGCTCACGCTTGCTAATCAGCGTACCTTTATCTCATTTCGGAGGTTATGTGGCGCATAGCATCGACCTCGAGTATCATCCACAGGAGGGTGGGAGGTGGTTACCCTTAGCATGGGATGTACGCGTGGGGGTCGCGAGATGCAGCCGGGCTAGCCTGATGTATTGGAGCGTGCTTTGCTTGTTACCGTTACCGTCCGTTGGCGAGGTTATCTACGGGGAGCGGTTCCAGCATCATATGAGGTCCTGCCGTCGACTCTCTCCTCCCGTATTCAGTTCAGCTTGTATTTATTACAATAATACGAGGGCCTGTACGATCCGCTGTTATGACAGCGGTTTTGACACCGGGTACCTTGCCTCATTTCCGTGCAGGCTCGCTGATGGTACTATATGTGTTGGGAATGGTTGGCTGTCCTTTCCCCGGTAATGGCGGGAGTAATCAGCCGTTGTGCCGTTATCTAGAAGAGGAAATATTGTAATACTTATATCGTAAATTCCCGTGATTTATGCTTGGATTCCACGCAGTATCCCCACGGGGCTAAGCCCATTATAGCTGTGGTAGGAACCGGTTGTATTATGGAGCGACGAAGGAGTGGTGTTTGGTTGATGCTCTCTTCGTCCCTCTGTTCTTCGTTTCTGTGTGTCGGGCGGGGTGTGGCACCTATTAACTGCGGTTGCGCCCAAATTCGTCCAGCTGCCTCCCTGGATGTACATGACACTGCTCCCGGCAGCCTTCCGTAGTTGGTGAGCGCATCATTGCAAAGACCCACCGGGGGGGGGGGGGGCACCGATTCCGGAGCTGCCGCTCGCCGGGCGCTATCGATTGGCCAGTGTTTTTCGTTAATAACTCAATAACGAAACTGTATATAACATTTTGGTCGAGGAAAAAGTTGTTTAGAATCACCCCAGCTGCACCCTATATCCCGATGTTCCCTGGCTTTTGTGCCACCCTGTATAGAAGATGTTTCTTACAATAAATTACTCAACGTTGTATACTTTGACTTGTATCAGAATTTATTTCCATCATATCCTAAGATAAATACACAAATAAATAGAATAAACGTCTTAAAGAAATACCAGAAACACCGCAAAAGAATAATTGGGTGCCTTCCGTTCAAATTTATCATAGATCATTTTCTCATGATTTCACCATGGCAGATTAGAACGCAAATTGTAAAGGTTTAATATCGTTTGGATACCCCAGAGTTATTCAAATTACAAACAAATGTATATGGATGCGCAAGTAACAGATTATATTCGCACAAAATTTATTCTACAATTTTTTCAACAACAAATTATATGTATATATGTATGCATGCATATACTTATGCACAGAGTGCAGAATTCAATACTCAATTTAATATATACGTATCCACGGCTATTACTGATACAACAATGTAGTTTAGGAAAAAGTATATAGTGCAATCATGTCTCTGAACTCACTTAAGTTCTGAGATAAATGGCCCACTCTTAATACATACATATATGTATGTGCATACGTACAAACATATTACAGAGTATATATAATACTACATATCTCATAATATATACAGGTGCAACACATTTAAAACAAATCATCTAAATAATGACCACTTTTGTAAGCGTGGGGGATGGTCATTCAAGTAAAAGTTGTTGGCTATGGAACACCAAACAGCTGCAATTATTTTCTCCGTTGTGTACTTAAAAATACTTGGAATTTGTCAACAGTTACAGTCATTATATTTGTATGTTCTATGAAAATATGATTAAACAACTATATTTAAACACCATAAAATTCCATTTACAAAAGAGTACTGTGTTTATGTTATATTAGAAAAATTGGCCAACATAGTGTATGCACCATGTACCATTTTTAAGAAAAAGTAATCCTAATTGAAATGTTTCTTACATACGTTCTGCAATTGACTGAACTTCTTAAATGTTATGTATTAAAATTTCTGAGAAAAGAAACGAATTCGTATCACTTGTTCTCGCAAAATACGCTAAAAAATGAGAAAGCATCGAGAAGCTTATCGTTCTGTAGTATTAATCACAATATCAAACAACTTTTTGAATTAAGTACGTATGTCCATTTTCAGAAACCATTACAATTCGATGATCTGCTTTAAGTGCTTCATCTGGATGATATAAGTTTTCAATTTCCTACGTCATAATACATTGCATAAATATTTACAGATATAGTATAACCCTTTAATTAGTAAAGCAAATCAATCTTCTAAGATATTTATTTTTCGTTGCGAATTGCTTAAATCTCAGCCCGTGTAATGATTTGCCGCTTGTTAAAATTAGGGTGTTGTAAAATTAATGCGATGTAGTACATGCTGTTAGTTTTACAACTATATATTTGAATAAAAAATAATTTTTTAGTCAGTATGTCTTGTAGGAATACATTAGCATCTTTCATAAGAGTAAGTAAGTAAATAAGTACATTCGGTCTCGCTCTTAGTATTTAATATTAACAATTCTTACATAGAAAGAACTTGTTAACAGTTACACGCAACATACGGGTCCTATGATACATTTGTGAAATAAGTTCCAGGGTAAAATATATTTAAATGCAAAAATTAATTTGTTCTATAAAAGCTAAAATGGGCGTTTCAGGTAGTAATATTATTATTTTCAGCTTGTACTTTATACATGACAATAAGATCGTAAAAATGACTAAAACTCCTACTTGAAATGTTATAAATATTTTGTTCATGTAATATGCGATAACAATAACAACACATAAAATGCGAATATTATATATATCTTAGCATATTAATGTAAACCACAATATTAATATTAATGTATCAATAAACGTAATTTGTGTTCATGTTTACTTTTGAATATTCGTGGCCCAAACGAAATAAGAGAACGTTATGTGGTAACAAGGGTAGACTATGGAATACATTTTATTTTTTGTTATTATAACAGCAAATTTGTTGCATAGGATGAATCTACATATTATTAGTTGCCAATCAAATGTATACGTTCACTTAACAACAACCTAGCGCTTCTCGAATTTATTCCTAAGTATGTTATACGTATTGAATTTACAAGTTCTTCCAATACAGCAAATTGAGTAAATAATCGAAATAAATACTATTATTGTGCATTAATTTCACATCATCCTAATAAAGACTGGAAGTTCCATATTGAATCAAATCCTATGCTTCACGTCTATATACATAAATCGCTTCAGAGCATAGAATTCTTTTTAAACATAAACATATTTGGGGCAAGATACAGCTGGATTTTGTAACTGTACAAATTAATGATACGTCTGCCCCCCTCGAACCATTGTTATGCTGAATATAATATATAGTAATATGATTAAATAACAGGAAAGATCGTCCTAATAAGTTTAAGCCATGTTTATTTGTACGCAAACGCGTATAGTTTATGTACCTCATGCAGTAACAAAACATAATTTTTATTATTAAATATTCCTTTTATTTCTGGGAATTTTTAAGAATCTGTGATTGAAATATTCATATGTCGAGGTCCTTGTTCATCACTCTTTACATTAGTCGTAGGTAGGAACAGGGTGGATTTGCTCACGGATATTCATATCCTTTTTCATTTCTGCATTCCTTAATAAATATTTTTTTCCATATTTAATTGTATATATTCATTTAAACCCTACAAAAACAGGGATGTTCGGGTTTCTCTCTGATTTATATAATCTTATTTTTCTTCACTCGGATTGATCATTGCCAATAGATACATTGGTAATTAAATCACTTGGAAATGTTAAAAGGAATATAGCGGGGGTTGATCTGTTATTTCATCAAATCAATAACGTTACAATACGAATCGTTTAAAATAATAATAAAAAAATGAGATTGTACAATGTTCCAAAAAAAATGTTCAGGTAATATACTCCTGGAGTAATAATTAATCGAAAAACTGTGATGGATTGATTACAATCAATGATATGACACAAAATACGATTACAGCACTCGAAGACATTTTTTGGTAATGAGCTAATGTCATCTACGTACTATTTGTACGTACAAATACATCAAAATCCACCCCGTGAAAAATTACACAACAAATCTTCTAACTTCTAACCGCGAACGATACTCTCATCTGGTGATGACTACCACTTTGTGGGACTCGGTCCAGTTGTACCAACGTTGGCTCCAATGAAGGGATTTGTTGAGGTGGCTGTATGAAACAAAGAAATTGTACAGTAATTAAATAACAATTGGCGAATATAAAACGTTAAGGTATTACTAATACTATATCATTTATATTGATTATTAACATAATGATGTACAAAATAAACATCAAAACAATACTACTTAGAATGCTTATGTGCATTAGTATTGTATCAATTTCTACCGATTACAAGTTTTACGACAGTATAAAATACGTGCGGTTAATATTAAGTAAGAAACTCGATAAAAAGAATGTATATCATATAAAATATATATTTAAATACATATTAAAAACTGTTTGCAAGTACCATACAAGTTACTTATTTGTAACATACGTACATAAAAATATTAATAATAATAAGAGATACACTGTAACAACCTTAGACCAAAGTTTGAAAAATGTCTCAATAAAATAATATACATACAACAAATAAAGTACGGTAGATACGTCTTATTGTATCTTTTCAGATAAAAAGTACATCCTGTATATTGCACATCGTGTATTTAAGAGTCGATATGTTTAGTTAATTCTGGTTTTATTTTCATTGTTTAATAATAATAATGCAATCACGTAATAAAAATTCAATGAAAAAGATAAAGAAGTTTCAAGCGTTAAACATATATAAATAAAGGAACTATTATTTTGAATCATGTGGATGTATATTCCCAAAACTTGAACTGCTAATTTTACAAGAAGAAAGCTTATACAGGGTGTCCGGAGACTCAGGGAACATCGAGCATTGACATATAGCCGGGGTGCATGTAAGCAACTTTTTCCTTTGTAATAATGTTATATGTAGTTTCGTTTTTGAGTTATTAACGAAAAACCCTGGCCAATGAGAGCGCCCGCCGAGCATCGGCCGGCGCGCGCTCAGGTGCGAACCGATCACTTGCGGTAGGTCGTGATGGGGGCATCGAGGGTACCGAGGAAAGCATGCGGCAAATGTTACATCGTCTTAATTAAGAATAATGTGGAATTATTCATCATTCGTGAATAAGAAATACACTAATAAGTCTTTTAATAACCGTGTTCGATACGTTGATTCATTATCCAAAAGGAATGAAGTGTTTTATTACTTATGAAAAAAATTTTTTATCAGTACGTTTTCAGGTGGATAAATTATGTTTTCAGAAAAACGATTCGCATACTAATGTTAGGAAAAGCTAGTCAACCTTTCCCATTCGTCCGCGAATTAACCTGCCTAACATTGTGTGAATCCTGACCTAGGCAACGCTCAACAGCTGATGTTACGGCCGGCTTGGTATCCTCGCACGATCATTTCAGTTCACGATCACTTCACTGCGCGAATACAAAAAACATTTCATAATATTCTCCGGGTGTACGATCTATGTTACTCGTATGAATAGCAGAATGTATCTGCCAGCTTAAGCATTTCGTGGGTCCGGGATGGCGTTTGTTAGGGATGGAATATTTTTTCAGTAGGAAGGAAGGGAAATGTGTGGTATAATATTCCAGCGATATGTGTGTAAGAGTTTTCGAATTGCGTACGATAGCGCACGTACCCATCGGACACAGATCCTATGTATCCTACCGCCGATTGATTCCTTGTTTGGATTATCGCGCAGATAACGTCGAGCAACGATCCTTCGCCCCCAGATCGTTTTCCGAGCCCACGTTTCGAGGAACGCATCTCCGCCGTCGAAAATGTGGTAATTGTTTTTAAGCATTAGTAATGAACTTGTAACCATTATCGTGAAGTGAAGTGATCGTGCAAGGATACTATGCTGGCCGTAACAGCATCAGCTATTGAGCGTTGCCTAGGTCACGATTCACACAATGTTAGGTAGATTAATTCGCGAACGAATGGGTACGTTTAACTAGCTTTTCCTAAAATTAGTTATGCAAATCGTTTCTCTTAAAACATAATTTATCCATCTGAAAATATACTGCTAAAAAAATATTTTTTTCATAAGTAATAAAACATTTGATTCCTTTCGGATAATGAATAAACGTATCGAGCACGGTTATTACACGACTTATTAGTGTATTTCTTATTCATGAATAATAAATAATTCCACATTATTCTTAATTAAGACGATGTAACATTTGCCGCATGCTTTCCTCGGTACCCTCGATGCCCCCATCACGACCTACCGCAAGTGATCGGTTCGCACCTGAGCGCGCGCCGGCCGAAACCCGGCGGGCGCTCTCATTGGCCAGTGTTTTTCGTTAATAACTCAAAAACGAAACTATCGATATAACATTATTACTATATATATAACATTATTACAAAGGAAAAAGTTGCTTACATGCACCCCAGCTATATGTCAATCCTCGATGTTCTCTGAGTCTCCGGTCACCCTGTATTGTCTGTGATGTGAAAAGGACGTTTGCAATAAAGTAACAGAATATTATACCTGAAGTATTGTATATATCGTTAATTTTTATACTTGTAAAGTTATAATTAAGAAAACAATTCTCTATATTATTTGCTTATAAATTGGAATTTATATCAGAATTTTATTTTAAGGCCAGAGCTACGGTACAAAACTAATTAGGAAAATGAATGACACAAGCCACACCAGTGGGAAGTCAAATATTAGCAGTCTTAAAATTAAACAAACAAGTATTTAAGTGTAATGCTATAATATCAAATATGTGTTGCAATTATTATCGAAATATTTATATTACATTTATAATTATGTTATATATAAATTATAAAAATGTGGAGAACAAAAAATTCGGTCTCACTTAAAAAGTATTTACGGGTTTAATTATCCAATTTTTGTAGTCTATATTTTGCTTCAAAAATTTTTCCATATTTTCATAACAACGGATATATTTGAATGCCCTTATTTAGTTGCACTATCTAAATGGAATTGCCAGCAATAGTTTGAAAGATGTATTTACTTTGTCTCTTCGGCACAAATCTTTACACTTTACTGTGTAAGAAACTCATGAAGAAAATATCATTCATCACTATTATGGCCGAAACAGAAATGAGTACTAAAATTATTGTCTGGAAGATTGATATTCCCACAATAAATAAGCTACAGGAATTTATATTTATATTTACCTAGTTTTATTTCATTACTTCACATGTATTATCGTACGAAATTAATTTATACAGAAAAATTTACTTACGAAATCAGCATCAAAGAATTTGTTAAATCCTGCTTACAAAACTGACTTCTCCAACTATTAGGCTATAATAATACGTAATGGGAAAAAATAAAAATACGACATAACAAACAAAAATCAATGTATTTATATAATATAAAAACAATTAGCAATGGATTATGAATGTTTTTATTCTTTTCCCTCAAATATTTAGTGGCACCGTTTCGTAAGCTACAAAATCCTTGACATAGCAAGATTATAATATGACGAAGAAGTTATAATGGTCTTGTGCAACTACATGATCAGGCAATTACACTAAGCTACAATATTTATTTCATAATAAAGAAAATTATACAGTAATTATTTACACCGCGATGATCTTGAACATACAACCATTGTTTAATGCACGCGCATACATATGCATCTATTATATTATACATTTTTACATGGCTTTTCGTATCGCTAGTGGGCATAGGCATGCATTTCAGAGTAATTGCTATTCATTACTGTAGTGCATCTGATAATTTTAATTATGCATACTTCCATTTATATTTCTCATCGGCCACAGTATTACAAAAAAAACAAATATTTTGAAATTAAAAAGGTAATGGACAGAAGAAAATGTAACGCAGCTGTCTTTCGTGACGCCAAATAAAAATGCATGATATCTGTGCGCAAACTTAATAGTACTTAAATATTTTGTCGTTAGATCTGTAAAACTAGCGCGAAATTGAAACAAAAAATACTGATCAAGCATTCGAAAATAAAAACAACATACTCTACTTGTCTAAAAGTTTGAATATACAGAGAACTACGTCCATACTCTAAAATAAGATAAAAATAATTAAGAAGCACAGGCTTGACAAGAATGGTATTAATGCAATTTTCTATAAGAAAGTTAAACAATATTGCAAATTCATCCTACAATGTTTAAAAAATATACGGCGAATAATTTAATTTGTTAATTTTACATATAGAAATTGGTACATACAAACATATGTCCGCCCACAAATAATAACTTTTGCAGTGCACAAAATAAACAGTAGTAGAAGTTAACAATTTCTGGTCTTGGAATTAAGTTCACTTAAAACTAAATATGGAAGGTCTAGATAACACTGTTCGACAAATTTCAACCTTTCTTCAATTTTGTAAATTTCAATAGACGTTTCTTATAGATAGGACTCTGCCGAACACGAATATGGCGAATATGCAGCCTGGTTTTCTCCAGAACGTATAGTTTTTGAAAGATCAATCTAATAAAAAATCGCAAATTTTCAACTTTGGAAGTGTTTTGTGTTTTTACGGTAACACGTATTCAGTTGCTCTTGGTAGGAAATGGTCCCCTCGAGTTTCACGAATAAAATAATAAATAGCTCGTGAAGTAAATTGAAAAATATCATCCAAAATGGGTGTATTTTCGGTTTCCTTTTCACTTTGATCAATATTGAATCACATTTAAATGTTTATAATCTAATTACTAATTATATCATTTTATTCCTGAAACTCGAGAAAATCAGTTCCTACCAAGAGCAACTGAATAATTAGTTCCGTGAAAACACAAAACAACTCCCAAGGTTGAAAATTTGTAATTTTTCTTTTAATTGATTTCATCGAAAACGAAATGTTCTGGAGGAAAACGGTTTGCAGTGAACAGTGTGCTACATGTCTATTGTTGAGTCTGACTGAATTATTTTCGATTTCCGAAATTTTTCTTTAACGAAAGATTTCCGTATGTCTATCAGTATTAACGTGAAACGAATATTTTCACCATAATGTACAAGATGTTAACACATTGTTGTCGGGACACGGATAAATCCGTTTTTTTTTAGACTGGTGGTGGTTTGCGGGACACGTAAAAATCCGTTTTCATTGTCTGCTGGTAGAAGTCGCGTCCCGCATTTATACCGGTTTTTTAACGGCGCATTATGTTACCATCGTCTTAATTGGCTAGTGTTATATAATGTGAGTCCGTATCCAAAATTTCAATAAATTATATTGGTTAATTTAAGAGTTATAGCAATTTCTAAAACAACTACGAAACAATAGTACATGCGCAAAAATGTAACGACGTTTTCTATGCTTCTTTACATGTCGAATATGATAACAAAAAGTGAACTTCCTTCTATCAAAGCTTCCAAGGTGATATCAAGGTTGCTTTGAACACTGAACTCTTTGTTGCAGCGCGATAGAAAATTAGCAAATTCCAAATCCCAATACGAAGTAAATTAATGCACGAAAACAAAAACAAATTAGCGATGGGCATATTTACCAAAACTAAGAATTATTGTCGCAGTACAACTATAGTAGTGAGACAGGTTACAATGGCGTTTAAGTGTTGAAGAATCTTTGTTGTGTGTCGCGGCTTTGGATTGAAACAAGGTTACTTCAAAGTAGTGTTTTGAGTTCGCTGTTCTCTTCTCTTTTGTTGTCTATAGGATATGCAGAGGCATAAAGATCCTTCGAACGAACTACATCGCCATTCTGATGACTACAGTGATGTGGAAGAAATATTGTATATTATTGTATATTATTGTAATATATTAAGCCCATAAACCCCATTTCCCGCGGCCTATCATTCACAGGATAAGCAGACAACACCTATTACCAGTGCAGAAGATAGTTTTGAAGATATCTTATTAAATTTATGTACAACAAGTGTGCCTCGGTTGAAATCGGACTAACTAGACGAAGGAGAAGGGAATAGAACATGTATGTCGCACCAGCTCCTGGAACCGAATCAGTTTGGCTGCACGTAACAAAAAAGAACCACTGCTGTGGAATTTAGCAACTGGGGACAGAAGTGAATTTTGTGTCATAATTCTGAAAGGAGGACGAATATGGGCCAGAAGAGTAGATCAACCACATCGAATACATGGAACCAGGTCTACACCCTCGCAAAGTTCTCATCCCTGTATAATAAGGTTATCAAGGAACTTTGTTTTTCCAGTTACGAGAAAAATTAAAAGAAATATCAATTAAAGAACCAAGTCTTCCCGGGTGCAGTGTTTGGTGATTATCAATCGTCATCGGTTTGACCCTTATCACATTGTCGATACCGTAAGATTTGAAATTTGATTGAATTTTTGAATCCGGCATGGCCCTACAAGTATAGTATAGTCAGTCGAGAATTAAATGAAAAACTTGGAATGGGAACTGCCGATTGATACCGTCAATTGGCAGGGCCGTATGCGATTCGCAAATGGAGTGTCCCAAGCAAACCGATAAGAAGACTACGAGTTAAATAAAGATATTTTATCCAACTTATATCATATTTGGTTTCATTTTAATCGGACAAATCTCAACAATATGTTCAAGAAAATTTAATGAAAAAGAAGTTAAAAATAAAACAGTTACACCGCCGTTTTTATTGTAACATCGTTCTGTATTTGTGTAATCACACCGATACGCTGGCACTTAAGGGCCCCGACTCCTTTGGGGTCAACTCCGAATCGATCTAAGCGCCATTACAAAGAAACGGGCGTTAGTGCAAACAAAAAATTTGCAGATTTGACATTTGACGGTGTGACATCTAAAGTAATTATACAGAATTATAAACTGACGGTGTGACATCTAATGTCATTAGGCAGAATTATAAACGGAGAGTAGGAGGCCATAGTTGCCAAATTACATAATTTTGGGGTTCTGTCGCACTGTTGCCACATCTGTTACAATCCTGGCCACCAGCAAAATGAATCGGCTCGAGCCGAGATTTTGATTCCCGCCAGTGTAAACATTGCTTCTTTAGCGCATGAAACTTTTTTGTAGGTTCGATCCCCCTCGGATTTTTTTTCTTTACATTATTTTTTTTTAATTGCGAACTATATGACAATGATCACTATTTCCTAATAAATATTTTAAAAACATTTTTAAAATATTTAAATTTAATATACATATGTAAATCTGAACATACTAGGAAGACTCTCAACTGGTCGACTCGGATTTTAATTTCCTTTTGCAGGTTGATAATACGCAGGATCCTGATGGTCTACGTTAAATATTATGTGTAGTTATTCATAAACTTTAATGATATTAACAATTAAAGTTACATACCTTCTATGTGAGGCCATATCTTATATAAATAAGGAATAATTCTATAGAAGATTGGTAGCCAAGTGAGATGGTTTATGGCTTGTGCCGTAGAGGTGTTCCGGGTTCGATTTCCGGTTAATTAATTTTTTTTTTTATTTGTGGTTTCATTTTTGCGACGCTGCACGTTTCTGGATGATAGTTGTCATACATGTAATTGAAACACAGGAAAGTGCAATACCACGCAAACACAATAAACGTTTCGCTAGGCTTCAAAAAATACACTGATTCCTACAGGACTAGCTATGCATCTTGGACCGACATCGAAAACTCTTGACTATGTATATATTATGTCAAAATAATAAATATCGCGGTGTGTGGGTAGGTGAGCCTATACGTGAAATTAGAAACGTACTCTAGGTTATCTACAATCTGATCATAAACAGTGTTGACCGCATGTTCACTAAAACGTGTTTTAAAGAAATAGTGTTTCAAAGTTATTAACATTTTAAAAGAACTATTTATCATTCAGAAACGTGCACACTGTTGTTAAAATGAAACCATTTAAAAAAAAAATAATGTCAATTCACCGGGAATCGAATCCGGAACCTCTACGACAAAAGCCATACACCATCTCACTTGGCTACCAATCTTCTATAGAATTATTCCCTATTTATATAAGATATGGCCTCACATAGAAGGTATGTAACTTTAATTGCTAATATCATTAAAGTTTATGAATAACTACACATAATATTTTACGTATACCATCAGACGCCTTTGTATTATCAACCTGCAAAAGGACATTAAAATTTGAGTCGACCAGTTGAGAGTCGTCCTTCGTTCGAGCGGTTTTCGTGCTACCGTTTCAAACAGTGGTATGTTTTACTACTATTTTGGCTTTCTTTTAGAACACACATTTATTTTTTTTACAAATCTAATGAACAGTGTAAATGAAAGAGATTCCTTGGTCATGTTGAACAAAACAGATTTATGAAACAATATTAATATGTTTAACAATAGAACGTTTTATTCATATTAAATTAATAATAATGTGTAATGATTCGTTATTCACGAATAACAATTTAATTATCAAGCCGTTTATTAACTGTTCTATACTTTTATTCCTTATCCGAAACGTATGAAGTATTTTATTACTTATGAAAACAATGTTTGGATAATTAATGTTAAAAAAAGATAGGTAAATAAACATATCCTTTCGTTCACGAAGTAACCAGCTTCGACGAAAGTGGGCCCTTGGCCGTTGGTCATTGTACCAATCCTGACCTATCTTAACAATTTTATGCTACGAAACGCACGTCCCGGCGATCGATAAAGATCTGATTCGCACTTGTTTCCACACGGATGCGAGACACACATTGACGTACATAGACCTCATTGTAGTGCAAACGGTCATGGCCCGTCAGAGGTGTGTGTGGGTCGTATCCGTGTGGAAACAATTGCGTAGCATAAAATTGTTAAGATAGGTCAGGATCGGTACAAATAAAAATACAAAGCAGTACAAAGCATGAGAAACCGTAAATTAGAAATAAATGAAATTCATTATACTTCAGAAAAAGAGTTGTCGGATTCTGTTATATGTGTCAGGCTGATCACAAAAAGAGACGACGAAAAACACGAAAGCCTTGCAACAATTTCGACCGTCCTATTTGTGATAAACACGTAAATACTATAGCAATATTTCAAAATTGTCCAAAGAATTGTTTATTATTGAAATTTAATAAATAAATAAATCATATTATTTAACAACTGGTTCATGTTTATATGCATAGGACGCCTAAAAATATCGTCTATTATATGGGTACATGGGTACCTGGTTGATAACATAAGAGTTAATAAATATATATAATTCACATATAGTTAGTAACTTGAAAAAAATTATATAGAAAAAATGAACTTGAGGGGGTTCGAACCTAAAAAAAAGTTTTTGCAACGGCTCGAATCAAAATCTCTGCACGAACCGATTCATTTTGCTGATGGTTATAATTGTAAAAGATGTGGCAACAGCGTCACATAGGTCTTGCTACGTGCCGGCAACTATGTTTTACTTGCGTATGTGTTTGGGCATCAGGTATTCACGTATGAAACGACGTTCGTTGTGTGAAATTATAACTTACATTTACCGACTGATATGTATTTTTATCGACTCTGACGGTAACCTGGAAAAATTAACTAAAATGTGCCATAAATGCCACAGACGGATAATCATTGAACTATTCTAACGTCAGATGCGTGCAAATCGTAGAACCGTTTCTCCGCTTTAAAGAAGTGATAGATTGTGAAAAATATAATATATGTGATTTTGTGCTAGTAAAAGGAAGGCCGAAAGGGTGTTTAAACAGTGAATAAACAATTAAATAGTTCAATATTTAAGAAATGTGAAGTGTGTCAAGATGCTGCAGCCATCTTGTTGCCTACATCGATGTCTGTCTCAAGCTTGACAGTTTCATAAATAACGTTATCCTGAACGAATGCTGAATTTATTGCCGTTCAAACGAATGACTCGGGCTGTGGTGAAGTCTACCCGTGTGTGGTGTACTCGTGAAAGTTTCATTAATGAAATTATAGAGAAGAAAAATCGAATCTATGAAATCGAGCCTCTCTCTCGCGCATGGCGTATACGTGCATGCTTTCCTTTGTTTGTGTGAGTGCACGCACACAGTTCATGGCGCATGGAGTCGGGACCCTTAAACTCGGCTGCCTCGACACTATCTATCCTTCTTTTCTTTTGCGGTATATTAACACACACAGAAGCGAGCCGCGAGCTTCAAGAAATTGGAAATTCATTATCTTTCATTGTCGTGTTTTGTTATTATCTCTGCACAAATATTAAACGTTTTTTCTAATTGTTCTATTGTATACAGGGTCCGGAGGAATGTTATTTAACGTGTTTAATGGGGGGTTGCTAGGGTGACTCTGAACAATTTTTTCCTTTACCAAAATGTTGGTTGAAGCTTGGGTTTTTAAATTATTAACGAAAAGCACAGGCCAATCAGAGCGCCCGTAGATCGAGCGGTCAGCCACGTGGCTCCCAACCTCCCATTAATCACGTAAAGTAGCATTCCGCCGGACACTGTATAAAGTATGGCAAACTGTTTGCAAATGATCTTTTGAAACCACAGTAATCAAGCCTCATATTAAAAGAGAAATATACTGTACCCCCTGTTTGGCCGGATAAGGAGAGGAAGACAATAATATATCAGGATCGAAAAATTACTAAACAAATAAAAAGGCATCCATTTATTAACGCAAAAGAATAGCTTAACCTAAGTATCTAATAGGCATAATACAAATTTGGTTTCACTCATATAGTCTTGAAAAAGACCATTCAATTCAATAATTAATACTCAAAACGTTTGAACAGCGCACAAAGGATTACAAAAAATCCGATTTCATTTCGAAAGTTTAAAGGAAGAACTAGAATCGCTAATATCGTTAGCTTAAAAGTATACAAAACCCCAATTTATATTTGTGTAAGACGTGGAACCAAACGAAACCAAACATACCCGCAAAGGGGATATATGTACGTCTTGCCTCTTAATCCAGAATCATAAATATGCAAATTTTCACTTTTTGAGTAAAGAAGTGGACAGAATATCCATTAGGAATCAAAAATTATTTTACTGTTAAATGTAGGTCTCAAGGGAGTTTAATTGCTTAAGTAAGACTTAAAAAAATATAAAAAATTCTCGTCATTGCATACTGCATTCAATTGTGAACTGCCATAAATTATTGAAATGCATATTTATGTTATTGGTATAAGGGGAAGGATATAATGCTTTAAACCAATTAACAGTAATTATAATAAGCGAATGATTATTATATGTTATTGTGATTTAGCATGGTTTTATTTCATTCGTAGTTAACGTTAATATGATTTTCGATACAAGCGTATTAGAAAATTAAAGCATTCGTAGCCGAATAGGTATAAATATTGAATAAACATTTTCACACTTAAATGTCTTTATATTTACTTTTCCTTCTAGTCCTCCCGTGTAGTTCACTACTTGTAATATTGTAAACGTGAATTAAAACGTTGCAAAGAGCACTAATGCGAGTGTAATCCATGAATTGCGCGCAGTAACGTTCTGGTGATTTTACGTTTGCTCAAACGTAATATGGAAATCAGTTAAAATACACGTCTAGAGAATTCGAAAATAAGCTGAAGCCTTTGAATCTGTTATTTCTTACCACCATAACTAGCTACTGTTTCAGAATGTATTCTACTAAATTTCTTAACATGACGCGCTCTCCTCCAAACGCAACTACAACTCAGCAAAACAAATCTGAAATATTATAATCGTGGTACAATTTAATTAATACTTCAATTTTTCTGACCGGCGAAGAGCCCAGATTCTATCTATCTCGTCAATCCCAGTGCGTGTGCATCAAAGTACAACAAAAAGCTGGAAAACCACAGCAAAATATAAAGAGAATTTCTACACAATCTGCCCAAAAAATTCAAGTCCGATATGTTAGCGTCAACGTATTTTTAAAGAAAGAAATAGGGCTGGTTGGTGGAGTACTATTCATTCAGTGTATAATTGATAATAGGATCTTAGTTTACGGGCGGTCGGAGAGATTGTTGTAAGGGTATACAATCTGGGTGGCAGACGATGGCTGGTGGCTCGTCGCCACTCAGCTATCGGATGTCCTAGGATTGACTAATTTATGGTAGGTCTGGAGATTGTATGAATGGGTCTAAACATCCTGTTGGCCGGCGATGGCTGTTGACTACATTGGGTCTTTCAGTTATCGGGTGTCGAAGAGTGAACTGTTTAAAAAAGGAGGGAGAGTGGTCAGAATGGACAAGCGGCCCGACGCCGTATTGTTAATGAATAGGGACTCTGTTCCTCTAGGATCTAGCCACGGAGTGGGGACGGTTTTGCCTTTTGGTAAGAGGACTGTGATGAACCCTTTCAGCACTTACCCCGGAACCTTGGGGCTTTACAGTCGTCTTTTGAGACTAGTTTATCGAGTTTATAAAACAAGATCTAACAGATAGAATGACTGTCTCCTCTTCCCTTCTGCTCGCTGATGCAATTAGGTAACACAAATGTGGAAGAATCACAAGTAAGCAACGTCTACATGAATTATTTATAAGTAGGAACTTTGGAAACGATAGTACTACTGACAATATATAGCGGATTGATTAAAAATAAAGTGCAGCATATATGAACAAGTGGAAGAACGAAACAAGTTGCATTGCCCAATCTTTGTTCTTTGTCGCACACAATTATGTTAATGTTGATGTAGACTACTGAAGATTACTGAACCTCTTAGGACATTTGCTGTAGAAAACACAGTTTGAATGAAATAATATTCTGTGTACTATGTTATATTTCACTCATTACCTATAGAAGATTAACATACAGGTACTTTAACCCTTCTATGGAAATTGGGTCAGTTTGGCCGAAAATCGGGGCAGGAATAAATACTCTTTTCTCGTTTCCTCATTTATTCTTAATTTGTGTAATAATAAACTATCTTAGAATTGTGTTGGGGCGAAATTAATTATAAATATTAAACAAAGATAGCTTAATTAAACTGCATCTTTCGTCGTATATGTATTTTTTAAAAATACGTGCAATTTAGATCACTTTTCTGGTACATTTCTCAAATTTCATACCAGAGTTAAAAATAATTGATTGATCCATTTTGCTATGCTTTTATATAGTTGTTTTGCTATAAAGCAACACATACAATGCACAACACAAAACTAAAGTCATACTTCATATAACGATGAAACTAATTCAACGGCTAAGAAAATCTTAACGATTTTTTAATATGGAAGAATTTTTCTAGAAATATTCTGGCAGAGCCACTGTATCATGTTTGTTTAAATTAAACATGTTGGATATTTGGTATTGATAGTAAATATAAAATATCATGCTAGAGCAAAATTGCCTCAACGTTCTTAGAAATGGATTACTAATAAAGATAGTAAGAGAACCAGATGGGTCTGTACTTGGCAAGTCAAAAGGACCTAGGTTCAAAAATGAGACGATGCGCATTCGTAGGTATAAGTGAACCCCAGTTCTTCTGGGTGTTTTCATTTAGTTCGAGAGAACATTTCAGAGTGAAACGACATTCCTTCTGAGCAATTTTAAATACATTGATTGAGAAAAAGATAATAGTTATTTTATTTAACACACCATTTCCAATAAAACTTACAATATAGAATATGAAGAGAACCTACATTAATTACCTTAAAAAAGGGCAAAACAACCATACATTAACCACACTGTTAGCGATGATGACAAAAAATTTTTAGACAATACCTCAAAACATAAATAGCAATGAAAATACAAAACAAAAGTCATACAGTGTTTTCAACTGCGAGATGTGATATAAACGAATCAAGAATAATGTTACCAAAGTTATCCACTGTCTATATACTCTTATGAATAAATTAAAAGGAACTACTAAAATTTGTTGTACAACTATTGGACACAAATAATATACGAAGCGTATGAAGCAATGCGAACGGGTAGATGTTGCAAAAAACAGTAATTGTTAAGACATTATTATAAACAAGGGAAGAATAATAATCCCATATTATTTCTAAAGAGTTAGAAAAAGAAATCTTCCACTGTAAATATATTCCACGAAGTTTTGTTCCTGAACAATCTTCGCAGTATTAGAAACACATTTCTGCTACGGATGTGGCAGTACGGAGACAAACAACACGTGCATAAACGTGAAGTTGACAACGTTGTGTTCTTAAGTTATGAACGCGATACCAATAATAAGTTACACATTTATGTAATTTTTGTCTCAACCCTTATCCTCTAGTGAACACACACTGTATAATTTGTACACAGGGTATTAATATTGAGAAATTTTAATGAGCTTCATAAGTAATATTAAAATGTTTATCGACGTGTACAAAACACATATACTATAACACCAAAATACCGAAAATACTTGCAGTCAATCACAAAATTATACATACATACACTTGCCAAATTATAAATATTTCAAAAGATATCGTAACTGCGTGTCTGTTTAAAATTTTGTTTTAATTTTAACCAATAAATCTTTTATTCTTCTTACTGTCACGTATATCTTTGTATTTTGAAAACACGAAATACTTTAAATTCAGGAGCTGTATACAGATTTTTGTGCTTGAAAATATACATAATGTATGTTTTATAAATCGGTGTTGACAAAATACGGGCTTTCTATGTATTTTGAAAGTAATTATTTACGTATACGTTCACTAGTAGGTTACGAATATAAAATACGTTCTCAAAACCATTTACCTTGAAAGCACCTCATATTTAAAAAAAAAAACTTGTATTAACATATTTAGAAAGCTACAACATAGTAAGGCATGGCTCCTAATTTGAATAGCGTAACGATTACTTATTCTTCTCAATAAAAATTTTGTTAATACTAATTCTGAGACCAGAGGTCGATATCTTAAATAAAATTTCTAAACTGATACCATTCAGTAGAAAAGGAAGATTTAATTTGCAGGCATAGCAATTGCGTATGTACAAGTTTCTGTATACACAAAATCGAAAACATTCTCTTAAGAAATAAAAAGTTTATCTATTTAAATAAACAACAACTTTACTTTTGCGATCTAGAGTTCTACTACAAAAATGTATCAGTTTTGCATTATCCTTTGTTAAGTAAAACATTCAATTTTTGTAGTATTTCGCTAAACTTGATCACCAACTTATGAGATTTTACGATTCATTTCGAAAATGTATTATTAACGTTATAGCCCGAAGTTCAATCCTAAACGTTTCCTTAAAATTGCATATAAATTAGTTGCTTTTTTTAATAAAAATGTTAACAAAAAATGTTAACTCTTACAAAAAAATGTTGCTATATTCTTAATCTATTTATTCACTTTGAAGTTACGAAAATAACCGATAATTTAAAAATCTAATATTAAAAGGTTTCGTATATAAATGTACGTTATCGGCGAAGGGCTCGTATTAATGTAAAAGTTTGAATAAACTGCATGACAAATAAATTACACATCCTTATGGAATTAATACGATGCTTACGTTGCACTTTAACCGATAGCACGCTTTACTTGGGAGCGTGAAAATTAGAAAACAAAAAGGCAAAAAGAAAAATACGCAAAAAGAGCTAAGACTAAATAATTAAAAAAAATGGTAATCTGACGTGTAACGTGCATTAATATTTAAGTACTCGAAATACCCGTTGTGTAACTAACTCTTTCAGCACCGCTGTTCAAGTTTGTATTTTCATCGACGGTGGGTGGCGGTGGCATGGCGAAAATGGGCTGCTGGCTCGCGGAATTATTATGTGGGCCACCATGTGGCTGTGCTGTAATAGCATCCTCATCACTCTCATCCTCCTGTTAAAAAAGAAGCAGATACAAAAATTCAATTTATATTGCACTGTCCTAATGAGTTATTTCCAAGTATATACAAGCACACATAAAAATAGTTACTATTCATATATGTCGCATTTATAATGTTCTTATTTAATAAAAAAAGGTTTCTAAAAATTGTTGTGCACAAATTGGTTGAGTTAGGCCTAATACTTCAAACATTCGAAAGTGCAGGATCGTTATGTGCATCTAATGTCTATTACAATATAGTATACAGGGTGGGCCACAGACTTGCGCACCCCCAATAGCTTGTAAAGTATACGTTGCTTGTATGGAAACATTTTTTATACAAAAGATGCATAACTTACGGCGATACATTATTTCATAGGTCAAGGCAATTCGGAGATTTTATAGTTAACTTATTTTAAACAGAATGCCATATTTTGTATGTTAAAATGTGGAAACCTATTGAATTCTGAGCATAAAAGCTATTGATCTTTATTAAACATAAACTTATTAGTTGATGAGTAATTTCGCCTCGTTTCTTCAAAATAGCTTACTGAAATTACCATAAATGTTAATACTCTTTTGTAAGTGATAATTTGGCTTCGTCAGGTTAAAATTTGTCGTCGGTACATTTAAAAATAACCTAATTATAACTGTTAGAATATTCGGGGTACAGGAACGGCCGAGGCGGGCCATGTGCATTCCGCCGATGCACGCTGTCTTCCTCTAGCGTAGCTTTCTTCCGGGGCGAACCCTAAAGTGGTTAAAAAGGGCCTTAGTGACGTAGGCGTACTCACGACCGACACTTTTGCCAAAGGAAGGCATTCTTGCATAGACTACGGTCGAAAGAGCACAGTATTATACGGATATACGGAATACGGAATACCTTGTTAATATATACACGCCTACGCAATTATTCTAATACCTAATCGAGACTTCGATTCGAGCATTAGTGATTTCTCTTGCATAACTGTATTATTGTAGGCGAGCCTACCTACCTACGCGAGAAGGCGTAGTTGGTATTCACTACAACGTATACTTTACAAGTTGTTCAGGTGGTCCAAATTGTGTGGACCACCCTTATATATATTATTTATTGTAAACGAGAAAGATGGAAAGTGGCAATAACAAATTGATAATGTGATAAGAATTTTAAAACGCCCCCCAAAATCAGTCCCTTTATTATGTAAAACCCTAAGGCATATGTTTCGATGGAAACTGCTTATGACACAATGTCGTGTTACATCAGTGCATGGTCTTTCATTTCGTTTTACTCCAGGTTGCGCGGACGGGCGAACAAAAATATTTATTTTAAAGGGGAAACTGATGTGACGCCTAAGAAAGAAGTCTGTCTTTGAGACATTTTCTTTTGACAAATTACAAGTTTTTCTAAGAACGTCCCTATTAAGCAAAAGAATATAGGTATGTTAAATTGGGTTTTTCTCAAATTCCATATAAAAATATTGAGTATTATAATGACCCCCTTGCCTGCCCATTAAGTGCAATAAGATAAGAATAATAAAATTAATTAACGTATAAAAAGTATCCACGCATCGTCTAGCTCATCAATGTCAATGGAAGTTCTAAACAAACAAATATGACCTTAACCCTTTCGTTAGTAGCGGTGACTAGCGTTCGCTGTGTACTAGCGATGACCATAGTTACCCAACTCCTCAGTTAAATGTATCAGGAAAACCATCAAATGGTATGGAAAGTATTCTTGTAAGTACTTGCATTGTTTATACATGCAAAAAAACGAAGAAAAACATGTCTATTGCCTAGTAAGGCTGCCGCGGCGAAAGATACTCGTGTGGCGCGTGGTCAGGTTGAAAATTAAAATTTATCATTCCGTTTATGAAATTCTCCATATTTAAGGCACAACAAACAATATTACAAAAAAACGAGTGATGTACGAGTAAACTAATTTTTAAGTTTTCTGTTATTACAAATAGATGACTATTGTTGATCCCCCATTGTTTTTTTTACAGTAATAACTGTTACATTCGTATTCTGTACCTACCGATTAATGATTATTTTGGATAAAAGGTTCAAAAT
Source organism: Nomada goodeniana (assembly GCA_963969485.1). Taxonomy (NCBI): domain Eukaryota; kingdom Metazoa; phylum Arthropoda; class Insecta; order Hymenoptera; family Apidae; genus Nomada; species Nomada goodeniana. The sequence goes on from OZ018306.1 coordinate 9,500,569, forward strand.
TCAATCACAATTTTTCCCATTTTTGTCCATTGGACGCCGCACTGTGCGCCGTAGCGAAAGGGTTAACGACTGACATAATTACCCTACTTGTGCGTAAGAATATAAGGAAGCAATCAGTTGTTACAAAGTGGCGAGCTTTTGTAAACAAGTTTCGAATATTAGTAAAGGTATAACACTTTTATTAAACGAAACAAACAATCTAACTATCCATTCGGGAATTCCAGACGTAGAACTGAAGATAATATTACTAGCATAGCCCTTTAATCAGGATAAATCTGAATTCACATGGGTAGAAGGTTAAATGATATAATATAACAAATAATTTTTCATCTAATTGTATATCTTATCAAATATTATACAGCGTGCTAAAAAAGGAGGGTCACAACTTGGCGGGTGGATTGAGTATACTAACAAGGAAGGTTAGGCAACCCGAAGATTCCGAAAATTATGAAACTTTGCATACAAGTACAGTATGTCATCGGTAATACAACCCTATTTTCCAATTGTGCCATAACTCGGTTTTAAGGGGTGAAATCAGCCCTTGAAAAAAATCGAGAATATTCTTTTTCGTGAGATATCTCAGGAACGCTGTGAGATATCTAAAGAAGGTTTAATTCAAACTTGCATCGTTTTATTGTGTTTACTTAGCTGCGTAAAAAATGTGTTGGAAAAATACGTGGTTTTCGAGTTACCCCTCCCCCAACCCCCTTCGCCCTAAGAAAATATTGGTTACTATTCGTGCTGAAATACCCCTGGGAACCCTCTTATCATATCTCTAAATGATATATGTGTTGAAATTTTTTGTTAAACAAGAAAAACATTATTAACGGGTTTGGACTCCTTTTACGCACTTTTCTTTAATAAACTGCTCTCACAACACAATCCTTATATAATTTACAATTATTTTGAGTTCACTTCATATTAAATTTAATTGTAGCAGTAAAACAGTTTTTATTAATGAAATGGTTATTTAAATATTTAAATATTCTTTTTTAAGCCACTGATGAATATAATGAAAATTACGGTTTATAATTAGTAGAATAATAATAATCCTCATGGAAATGTTTGAAACAAAAGTACTCGCCACATCACGCATATCGGCGTATAGCAGCCGCTCCACGAACATGTCACTCCAACTCGGTATCAGAATGTAACTATAAGCACTGTACAAACATAAATGTTCAAACAATGTCTTAACCTCAGACCTCAGACGGTCAATACGTATTGTGAATATTATTGAAAACCTTGAAATATTAATAATAATATTGACCGCCTGAGGTTTCCATTATCGTTACACTTATCTTTGAAATGTTACTTATTTTGTGCAGTTTTCCGGTGATGCTTGTATATAAACACAGTAGTCAAGTCACATGGTGCCATTTAATTACAAAAAGTCAGTGTTCATTGCATTCAAAGCCATTTCTTTAAAATGAAGTCGATTAATATCGCTAACGTAATAAACGGAGTTGAAGAAATTTATGATGCAGACGAGAGTGGCTTGAAACTTGAAATACATTCTGGACGAATATTGGCAAAATCAGGAGTGAAAAGAGTAGAAGCAGGGGTTCAATCGGTGTCCGCTACGACACACAGTTACACTATTATACCTATTATTTCAGCAAGCGGACGTCTGCTTTCACCCTTATACATAGTTTTGAAAGATCATATAGGAACATTTGGCCCGAAGGTGCAAGAAACACTATTCCGACCAAGCAAAATTTACATCGAAGCTTTGAAATCAGGAAAACTCGCGGCAGAACATTTCAAAACTTGGTTTAGCCAAGTGTTAAAAACTATTATACTGCTATAATTAAATTTAACATGAATAACTTTGATGTAAGTGAACTTAAAATAAATGTAAATTATATGAGTATTGTGTTGTTTGGAGTCCAAACCCGTTAATAATGTTTTTCTTATTTAACAAAAAATTTCAACACATATATCATTTAGAGATATGAAAAGGGGGTACCCAGAGGTATTTCAACAGCAATAGTAACCAATATTTTCTTAGGGCGGAGGGGGTTGGGGTTGGGGTAACTCGAAAACCACGTATTTTTGCAACAGATTTTTGACGCAGTTAAGTAAACAAAATAAAACGATACAAATTTGCATTAAACTTTTTTCAGGTATCTCTCAGCGTTCCTGAGTTATCTCAAGAAAAAGAAAATTCTCGATTTTTTTCAAGGGCTGATTTCACCCCTTAAAACCGAGTTATGGCACAATTGGAAAATATCGTTGTATTGCGGATGACATACTGTACTTGTATGCAAAGTTTCATCATTTTCGGAATCTTCGGGTTGCGCAACCTTCCTTGTAAATACAGTAATGTCTCGAATATTGTTCAAAATTGTCTACGATTAGTGTTCATTTCTATCCCCACTACTTGGGGTGGTCCCCCCTGGAACCAGCGAACATGTAATCTGAACCCAGATCGAATGTCGGTGAGAGCCAACACCGATGCAAGCGAGGTTAAAAATTAAAACTTGTTTATTTTTGGTCCGTTTTAAATGAAATTTTACACAAATGTTCGTTACAATCTCCTGATTAAAATGACACCAAACACAATGTGATTTCGATAATTTTTACTTATCGTGGTATTAATAATTTTATTCCCCTTTATTATTGTTTCCGATGAGAACTAGAATATGTGTATATTAGTTGTTAGCAATAAGGTAATTAGTATTCAGCTTATAAAATTGGAAGTAAATTCGAATCGGCTGTCTCGATTAGTGTACCTCGCTTGGACCGAATGCGATCACTAATCGTGTGCAGGACGCGTTTCTCGAGCGGCAGGACACCTTCAATGTTGCGGCAGCCGAGACGCACGGCAGCGGGCAGCGACCAGGAAAGAAGCAAGTTTAAATACCCGTGTACGCGAGGCAATACTAACGCGATCAAAATTTAAGATTAAAACTTGTTCCATTTTGGTCCGTTTAAATGAAATTTTACGAAAATGTTCGTTACCATCTCCTGATTGAAATGACACCAAACACGATATGGTTTGTACAATTTTAACTTATCAGGGTATTAATAATTTCATTCTCCTTTAGTATTGTTTTCGATAACAACTAGAATCATATATTTTGGAACTAGACATATATTTACTTATTATTATTGATGCGATGAATGACCCAGCTCTCTTCTCTGCGTAGTTTCTTTATCAAAAAAGTAGATATAAATTCTTACAAATTCTTATCAGTAAAAATTATAAACTCTTATGAACACCGAATGTCATGTCACAGGAACGAGAATAATTGTCGATACAACAATATTTTGCCATTATCTAAATATAGCAATTTAAGATTAAGAGAATTAAGAGACTCTTTTTTATAGAGTTTACTCCCAACTTTACAATCTCACTACTAATTACCTTATTGCTGTTAACTAATATACACATATTCTAGTTGTTATTGAAAATAATAATAAAGGAGAATAAAATTATTAATACATACCGTGATAAGTAAAAATTGTCCAAACCATATCGTGCTTGGTATCATTTTAATCAGGATATTGTAACGAACACTTTGGTAAAATTTAATTTAAAACGGACCAAAAATGAACAAGTTTTAATATTAGATTTTGATCGCGGTAGTGTTGTCCCACGTACACGGGTATTTAAACTTGCTTTTTTCCTGGAACGCTGCCCCGTATCTCGGCTTCCACAACATCAAAGGGGACCCGAACTCGCTGGAGAATCGTGCCTGCACACCTTTAGTGTTCACATTCGGTCACGAGCGAGGTATACTAATCGAGACATTACTGTACTCGTGATAGAGTACACTTTTAGTACTCATCAAATATAGATAAAAAAATATCTTCGAATAATTGAGTGAATTTAAGTGTTAGAATAATATAATATGTATATTGTTCATAATGCGTGCGTTTCGTTTATCCTTTGCTTCTCATCAGGAACAGTAGTTCTCGTAACTTTGCAAATAACACAATAGGACAAACTCTATCTCAAAACCACTGTGTAAACTCACAGCATGTACCTTATGATTGTATATCGAAGAGTGCTCGAGTTTCGCGGTTTCGGGAGAATCATAGTCGGCTGATTTCGAATAGACTTTATTTCATAATATGAGTAAAGTGGTATAGGCGTGGGCTCGGATTTAAGTGATCTTTCGGCCTGATTTTCAGAAACAACGGCCCCTTTCTCCCGCCGCACATCTTGGCCCCCGCGTTCGCTGGCAGGCACGAAGCTCCTCAGGTGCGTAGCATATGAACCATGGGTCCATGGGACATGGGACGATGTGGAATCCTAGGGATACGAGTATCGCCCTAATGATACGCGCCTGCGGAGCTTCGAGCCGATTGGCAATCGCAGGGCCAAGACACGCGGCGGGGGAAAGGAGGCGTTGCCTCTGAAAATCGGTCCGAAAACTCACTTAAATCCGAGGCCTGATCCAGAGTAACAAGTGATGAACGTCATGATATGCGACCCCTTGAAGAAACGATGTTGTATGCACCATTTCGTTGGGGTGGAGACGATGTCCTTGGTAGTGGTGCGGCAGACTACTTGATTAAGACTGACGTCCTCGTCGAACGTTTCCCATAACGTTGACTCGGATGTGGATTTATGCATGCCAATTGGTCATTTAGGAAACTGTCTAAATACCAATGAGCGTGTTTTTTTAAGGTGTAGCCGCATTCTTCTTCTCTTTGGAGACCTAACGGTTATGACGCATGGAATTAACCTATGAGGTCGTGTATAGGTTTGACGGTGTTTTAGCCCTTTGACTTAAGTATAAACTTGATATCGATCTGCACGTTGAAGCTTGCCCCTTGTAGAGATTGCTAGTCGTCCCTTTAGGATGTTGACGATTTTAATTAATTCGCCGGTAAGCCGCGGAACACCGGTGTTCCGCAAAAACATAACAGATGTTTCGTGAAAACCTGGAATGGTTTCCGCGGAAGTGAATATATTGTAGAGAAATGATAAAATACTTCTTATGCTGTAACAAAGCCAAAGTCCAAGAACAGGCTCGATGACACCAGATATAACAATTCAACTTTCTAATATTGTGCCTGATATCGAATAAATTAGCAGTTCGTGGACCCAACATCACCAACGTCATTAAGAATTTTTTTTCTATTTTATGTGTTATGTTTGAAAATTTCGATAATTACTGAATAAATAGTGAATGTTATTTCTCTTTTTTTTTTAATTTTACTGATTATGTGTTATTACCTACCCTACAAAATAAACAAGGTGCTCCGTGAAAATTTCAGGATTCACGAAGTGTTGTGTTGTAGGAAAGTTTGGGAAACCCTGCCCTATACCGATAAGAGACCCTAAACCTTTCTTATCAGGCCCATTTCCCAGGCGGCACCTCGACGCCAGTCATATAAACATTTTGGTACATGAACGGCTACATCCAAATTCTTTCCCAGGTCATCCCTAACTTACTGTTTTCCGACATTTCCCCAATACAAAGAGGGACACGGAAACACCCAAAATGTGAGTAGTCAGTTAAACTGTAACTTTCTACGGTGTTCGACCTTTAACAGAACCAAACCTGTGAAATGTTGTAACTATAATCAAAGCTTGAATAAATTACGATCAACAGCAATTTGTCTTGAGCGATTCGACGACATTAGGAGAGCCTATCGTCACGCGATGCGATGACCCAGGTCGGAGCGAAGATTTACGACTTCCGTTTTACCTATTCTATAGATATATCTATACTATTACAATTACCTATACTCTCCTCAACATTCTCGAATATTTCTCTAAAATATTGGGGGGTAGAAATAAATTCTTTCCGACAGGCTTCACAATGATTATAAAGTGGAATAAGAAAGGGCTACTATATTACGAATTACTGAAGCAAGTAGAAACAGTGTCTGCTGATCAATACCGGCAACACCTCGTTAGTTCCAGCGATAAGATGAGCAGCACATGCCACAAAAGAAGTCACTGTCTCATTGGGCTGGGAAATGCTATCTCAAGCCGCGTATTCACTTCCACCTCTTTAGATCTTTGCAACCCAACTTGGGAGATACACATTTCAAATATAATGCCTTGATAATGTCCGAAAATGGCTCGATGTTGCAAATAATTTATTGTCTCATAGCCACCGCATTTCTATCCAGAAGGGGATTCTTGAATTACCAGAAAAGTGGCGTAAGGTCATTGGTAACCATGGCGAATATCACAGTGATAGAACTATTATGCCTTTTTTGCAACAAAATTTCAATTGTACAAAAAATAATCGGAAAGAATTTATTTATACACTTAATAGTTTTTCGTTTTTCCCATAGTCTTTGAGAATTTACTATGTTCCAAATAAAACGGACACACTGCATATTTACAAATTTACCTAGCTATTAGTTATTGTGTTAGAAATAGAAAATTATCTAAAATCGCAATATACAAATCGCCACGCAGATCCATAATGACTTTCATTGATAAATTCAACTAAATACCCCACTTGACAAAAAATGTCACGGGAATGGCTTTGCATAGTGGGAACACCTATTGCGCGAGAAAGATTATTTTCAACGGAGGGATATTATCGATTAAAACATAAATAGACCAAAACCAAGTATTGGAAAGGAAATATTGTTTTTAAACAGTTACAAATGTAAGGAATATACAAACCATTTTATGGAATTCTGATTTCCAAGATTCGAGTAGTACTTGTCAAAGCTTCAATTCTTTCTCACATCCAGGCAACACTTATAAGTATGTGCTCTAAACCTGCAAGTACTAACTCTAATGTTCGAAACCAGCTTGTATAGCTTGGATAAACTGCATATATAATCATTGCAAATTCGAAGCCTGTGAAACGAAGCCAAGATTCGTAAGTACATATTGAACTTGATGAACTATCTCTGACAACAAGATAACAACGGAATTGTCTCCTTAAAATAGATGAATGGTTCAAGATAAAACAATGCTTTAAAGTTTAAACCAACCATACGCCTGCTATATTACCAAGCGTTTTATTACAGTTATGGATGCTAATGGTTGTGTTAGGTCGCTACAATATCCTATGGCTCGATACTTCGAAGAGGAATAAATTGATATCGTAAATAAGATTGCAACGTATGTTAGGCCTTACAATTGCAAATGCCTTTATTCCTTAGAAACATACAACGAACCAAAAAATTGAGATAACATCGTTCAGAGAACTTCCAGCGACCGAATTGGACCCGACTATGACTTCTTGCGATCCATAAACTAAAAATCATAAAATAATGGTAAGGAAAGATACACAGGTGGGAAAAAATAAGTGGATGAGTGTTTCTTCTTACGAGAAGTACTCCACAGATTGATCACAGGCAAGGTAAGATAGTTAAAAAGTAGCGTAATATTGCTCTAACATAAGTGCCAAGCAAAATCATAATTACGATTTAATGCGTTGAAAACATTGGTAACGTAATTGACAACAATATTGACATGATGCTGTGTATACATTAGATCACGTGAAAGTGTCGAATAATCAAACAGGAAATAACCCATATATGGCTATAAAAGTTATATACATACTTAGTTATAGAAGTAAAATCTATATCTCGACCTATATCTCGAAAGTATATACACGAAAGTATATAGCGTCAAAATACAAAATAGTAATGAATATATTCTATCTTTAATACGTATAATTAATCCATATTAATGCAGATCTGCAGAGTAGGAGGCTGTGGAACCAGTGGAATGCCTTTTGTAGACAAAAGTTCGGTGACTGACAATGCAGACTAGCAGGGAGCATTGCAATTATGAAGCCGTCCTTTGCAACACGTCACTAGTACACGTGCAGAAACAAATTGTAGGAAAATGACAGCTAGGAAACTTTGTATGTTTACAGTTCACTGGCTAAAAGTAATGAGTCATTACTCTTCTGCCATACCTCGTATGCATTATTTTAAGTAACTTGCTTGTGTCAGTTATTAACTAAGTTTATAAAGTATACCAAAACAAGCTACCTCAAGTATTTTAAAACTTGCCTTAAATTACGCAATCAAGTAAAAGCAGCAGAAATTGCTAACTGCCACAAAATATACTTAAAACTAAAAAGTTTAATTTGTAAACAGGTGCGCAGAACAATTATCGGAACTTAAAAGAAATGGTAATTACTCAATTTAAAAGATATTAAATTAACGAGCCATTTAGACAAAAAAGGTTTTCATATTTTAATTGCTTGCACTGCACACTTAAAATACTATTTACCATGAAAAATCAAAACTTCTGAAAGCACAATTTCTTAAAGTAATACAATTTTTGCTAACACAGCAGGTTTAAAGATAAAAGTGTTATATACTGGATGATTAAAAAAAGGGTCAGAACTTCTGGGATAGATAATCATCGTCAAATAAAGAAAAAAGGTTCTAATAAACATGGAGTCGAAGAATTAATATTTTCAAAGTCGGAAACAATTTTTTGTTTCAGTTAAATCAAGTAACTTATTGACTTTGAAAGTTATCGTGCTGCGTGAATACGAGCATTGAATACGCCCCATTGGAGAAAGGGGGCGTAGCCTCTGAAAATCGGCCCGAAAGTTCATTTATTTCCGAGCCCTGTCATAGACGAATTACATCGGAATACTGCCCAATGTTTGTGAAATAAATACGTAATACATATTTAGAAAATGTATGAGAAACAGAAATTCAGCGTGTAAAAATAGAATTGGTACGTATAAGAAATGTTCCGTAATCAAGAAAGGGAAAAATATTAAAATAATGTATTGTTTTTATGCAGCACTATAGCTACCAAAAAAGCGACTCACTTGTTTCAACTGGAACGAAAAATTGTTAGTAACTATGAAAATATTAATATTCATGAAGTACTCATGTTAATTAGAATTTCTTTTCTTCATTTAGCAAGTACATACTACCAATCCTAAAAACTCTGACCAATTTTTTTTTATCACCCTGTATGAGATAATTAGACCATTCCTCGGAAGCCTTACAGAATTACAAATCCAAGAATTCAATAAATGACTTTAGTTGGTATTAGAAAAGTTATGAAATACAACGAGCCAATTGATAATGGGAAGGAACCATAAAAGGTTTTTGTGGAAATTGAATTTTCTCTGTGTTTTCATTCACATAGCGACCACATGTTTCACTTTATCCTACTACAGGATGAGCCAACACAAAGTATATGTGTGCATGTGTACATATGCATATGTGCATAGTGGGTTATACTCTGCAAAATGCAGGGACAATAAGTTTTAAATTCAGTTTAGTAAAAATTTAATATTTATAACATAACGCCATCATCGTCGCAGAAATTCAATTAGCCAAAGGTCTGAATCACTTTTGTAATAATAAATCTACAAAGGTCTGTCAACATACAAATATCACGTAAGTTAATTTTGTACAAGTAAGATACGTGGATAAAACAGTATTAATAATATACAATAGTAGGTTTCAAGTAAATTTATGTTGATAATAAAAGGGATTTTCTATTTATTTGAATACTAAAAATATTTTTTTATTTCAAAGTGGACGTGAGGGTAATTTTGTTGCTGACCCACCTTTGTAATATACGTTCCTTTTACAAATCTTTTTGTATTAAATATTTCACATTTCTGACCAAATAGCAAAGTAAGTATAATGCATTATATTGCAACGCACTTCATTTGAAAATACATGCTTCAATATGTTAATAGCTTTGAAGTTTATAACTTTAACAAGTAGTGAAGATGATAGATATTTATTCAAGGCGTTAAAAAATAGTAGGATCAATATTAGCCCAAATTTTCCCTTTGAATTAGACACTAAACAAACTGTATACCAAATAAATGTACAATTAATAAAAGATTGGCTAACACAGTATTGTCTTCATGTGACTTCAATAATATACAGCGTGTTCTACGAACTCTGCCCACCTGAAATATCTGCATTATTTTAAACAATACGCGAAAATATTTCAAATAAAACTAATAGGATTTAAAGCAGCGAATAATGTATTAACAGCAGTTTTTTGACAAGTGCACCCGTAAAGAAGATATGAAAGTCACTTTCGTTTTTTAAATGAAAATATTTTTTTTTAACGATTTCGATAGAATGTTAACTTCTGAAAAAACTGCTGTTTCTACATTATTAACTGCAGTAAATCCTACAGCTTTTATTTGAAGCATTCTCGCGTCTTATTTAAAATAACGAAGATATGTATTTCAGCTGGACAGTATTTGTGGACACACTGTAGTAACGGTTATTATACTCTCTATCGGCACAATCTTAATCTTGACTGTATAGAAGGCTCTGTTAGTTTTTGGAATATCGTTCACATTGCCAGTTTTAATGATTACAACTTTCTCGTTTATTTTTCATCATATTTAAACAAATCATTGAAAGAAAGATCAATGTGATGAACAATGGATAGCAATAACAACACATGTGCAAACACTTTCATCATCTAAATGTCGATACAATATTGAGTATTTTAAAGTAAAAATATCGGCACTGCAGAATAAACATTAAATTAAAATAATAATGATAATGCACAACCTTTCTAATAAAAACGAACGTGAATCAACAACCACCATACAAGTGTTAGTAAATAAATACATAGAAACCCTAGACAATATCTATTTTTACCTAAACCTATGTTACAGAGAGACAATCATGTAAAGCAGGGCTCGGAATTAAGTGATCTTTCGGGCCGATTTTCAGAGGCACCTCTCCCCTTCACCAGCCGCACGTCTTGGCCCCCGCGGTCGGCAAGCGGCTCGAAGCTCCTCAGGCGCGTAGCATATGAACCATGCATGGGTTCATGGGACATCGAACGATGTGGAATCCTATTGATACGAGTGTCGCCCTAATACGAGCCTAGTACGAGCGCGGTTCATATGCTACGCGCCTGAGGAGCTTCGAGCCGCACGGCGACCGCGGGGGCCAAGACGTGCGGCGGGAGAAGGGGGGCGTTGCCTCTGAAAATCGGCACGAAAGTTCACGTAATTCCGAGCCCTGATTTACACAATACATTTAGAAGTTAAACTAAAACAGCCGAGATGAATTATTTCGACTTCAGAACAATTTATATCTTACTTTAAAATGTATACACTAAAAGAAGGGAAAAGAGAAATCGATTGGCGTTGTTAACCTATTATTATTATGTCGAAGATTACAGTTTTACATTTTTCAATTTTAAAATTTCTTTACCTTACTGAGTCCCTATATTTAAAAAGCAGTACAAACCAAAAAGCGCTCATATCAGTCGCGAACACGATTTGTTAAATCCGAAGCATCATCTGTCTCGGTAACCATGTATACAAACCTGCAACTCTCGTTCCGTACATTCCTGCACGTAGACCAGAAAGAAAGTAATAATGATGAAAAAAGGAAAAGAAAACGTTCAAGAAGCTGATGTATGGAAATGATCGAGAGACGCGTAATATGTATGCAATTTGCATGTTTGTCTCAATGGTTCTCAGTTCCTCCTATTATTATAATAATACACAACAAATATCACTTCATTAACTTTCTTTCCGTTTTGCGATTGCCAGTGTAAAACTATAACGACTGACAATCATTAGACAATTACAATCTTGTTAGTCTAAATAACATTACACAGTGAATGCTTTCATAACTAATATCTATAAATCTTCATTTTCACAAACTATGTGTGCATACAAAAATACAACACAAATAGTACTCTCGTTAAACCAGTCAAATCCATACAGTTGAAATTAATAAGAAAACAAACCCCAACATTCAAGAAGCAAAGATTAACTATTACTAAGAAATGAGACTTCCGGCATAATTTTTCTTACTTTAGTTATAAAAATTTTACATCTAATAAACAATTTCAGAACATATGTATCAAAGCTAACGAAAACTTCAGTGGCATTTGAAAGATATTTTTGTTTCATAAAATTAGAGGATTAAGAACCACTGATACTGAAGAAAAACTTACCTTAGCCAGGCCCGTGGGCTGATTCGTCACGACACCTGCCTCTGGGTTCTGGTCCCGCTACAATACAACAACAACGTAAACAAAACCGCTAATCTATCGTATTCTAAAAAAAAGGCAGACGTAAAAAGTGCATGCTTGGCTAAATTTCACATATTACAGATCGGTGAATGGTATGGCGAATATGAAATGACTGATCGTGGAAATAATTAATTACACTCAATAAATGCGCCGATTCGTCGGAAATAAAGAAAAACATCATTACTTTTTCTCCTCCTTGTACATCTGTAAGAACAGTATCAACGGAGTGGGTAGAAAGGTATCAATTTTTACGATTTGATGGATTAAAGTGATGCAGCAATGGCCGTGATTACGTGAAAAGGAAGAAATAGTATCTTACTTTCTGTGTTATACACCACTACAAATTTGGTTCTTTCGTTTTTGTCTCTCCTAACCGTGTTACTACCATTACACTTATGTGCAGAATAGAAAGCATTCATCCGATTATAATCGCAAATTTACATGAACAATTCTAATTTTTCATTTCTGAACAGCGCGATTAAAATATACATTGAAAATGCAACCAGATATAGAGTTTATAGTAATAAACAGTAGCCATCAAAGTACTCACGAAAAATGGTTCGCTACCTTGACGAACGTTTCTTGCATACAACTAATATATTATACATACTCAGGCCAACGAATAGAAAGAAGTAACGATATATTCTTATTGAACTGTACCGATATGAATAGTACTTTTAAGAACTGAAAACGAACAATTAAAATCGATAAAATATCACTAATCTAGCCAGTAAACGTTATACCTTAGCATAATTCAAGAATTATATTAGAGTAAGTTCTGAGGTGACAGTCAAATTTTGTTACAAAGGATATCGTATGTTTAGAACATTCTTCCCTCTTAACTTTATTTCTCATAAACGTGCTTATATGTATTAATTCGTTTTTCGTCATTATATGGCGAAAGTGAACCAAAATTACTATAATATCTAGCAAAAAACTGAAGGGTCCAGTGCAAGAAGGAGCTATTTCACAATAGAATATACACAATCGTACACAATCATAATCAAGACTATTATTTTTTTATTTAAACTTATTAATGTGAAGGTACTGTGTTTCTAGGAAAATGTTTTATTTTTTATTGTACTTCCTGTGTGCATAAATCTGAAGATTGCATTAAAAAGGGAACTTTACAGAACCTGTTCTAATCCCAAAATATTTTATTTATGAATACTTTACTTGACAAATCACATGTTTTTGAACATTTTACTTAATGCATGGGGAAATTCTGAAGCTTCTGTGGAATAACTTGTAAATAGTGGAAAAAGCACAACTTCAATCTCATTCTTGTGTATCGTCTTCTTTATCATTGTCTTCTAGTGGTTCACGTTTGAGTTTCATTTAAACGCCGTGCAATAGCGACAAGGATAGAGCAAAAATTCTGTGTGGTATAACTCTCTTTTACACAGAAATGATAATACATAGGGAGGGCATTCATTAATATATACAGTCATAGTATGGGCAGAAATGTTGTGTAATTAACATAATTATAGATTAAGAGATAATAACTAGAAGCCAAGAGATGCCAGAATTAATAAAAATTCCATTTTTCGACAATTTGTGGAACAGCTCCATCTTGCATAGGACTCCTCAACTCATGTTGAAGATTAGTGTGTTCGATTATACGCTGACGATCAGCGTATAATCTAATGCTAAACTTATAAATAATGTCGTTTTCTCGTCGTTTAATGAAATATCGATTATACACTATACGGGGTTTATACGATGTTTATGCGTTGAAATATCCATAGGAATGATACGGGGCGAAAATGGAACGAAGGACGCTCTATGACCTATGACATAATGACCGATTAGCCGCCATTTTGTAATAGGAATGCCATGCAAATTAAGTAGATTCCTGATAACTTTTGTAGTTTTACTGAAATGCATCAATAGAACAAATGTGGTGCAAGTTAATTGTAGTACACCTATGCCTCGCTTTACGGCCCAGATACGTTCCAAAAAAGTTGGTCTTGAAGCGAGAAGCCGTATAACAAATCAAATATTTTGATACGAACCTATACAAATTCAATTGGATCTGTTCAAATTTTTTATAAAATAATATAGTTTTTAAGTCATAAAGCATTCTATTCTTTTTATTCCCTATAACAGTACAGCATTTCTTTGATCGTATAACGAAACATTGTGGGCCGTAAATCGCAAAAGTGCCATAATTAAAAAAGGCCGTTATAGCGAAATGCCGTATAAAAGGGGGCCGTATATTTAGATATAGGTGTATCTCTATAAATATGTTAACGCATCATGGAAAATACCCCGTGCATACATGATATAGGGCAAACCTTTCAATGTACATAGTTTAAACCTTATACGAAAAATTAGGTAAAACTGACTAAAAAACGAGACAAAATTTCCACTTGTTCATTTTGATCCAACATCATTTTCATAAGAGGTACATTACAAAGGGTACTCCCTGCTCTCGTTTTACTAAATCAATTATTAAAAGTGCAAGAAGCCTCATTACTAGCACAAACTAAGTCTACATATGAATAACACCTGTTTGTGGCATTTGGTTATTATGCGATTTTAAGTAAAATATATTTAAAAAAATAAACAGACTACACAAAACATATCGAAAGCGGAAAGAAATATACTTAGACAAAGACAAACTGTAGAAATACTACCAGTAGGTGTATACATTGACACAGGAAACAAGAATATTCAGATAAGCCGAAGAATTGTGCAGATACTTGCAACAAAAAAAAGATGCATAGTGTTTGTACGTAAAAGTGGTAACAATAAAGTAAACAGCCTTTTGACTAAAGTTGCCATGTATAAGCAACGATAATTGGAGGGCACCGAAGCCAATCAGTGTAAGTCCAACTTTTCCTGAACATGAGTTACGTAGTTCAAAAACGCCCGAAAACAGTGATGCGTTTTTTGAAAAATGGATCGTATAACATGTTCTATAAAATATAAATGGATGAGAATGCATACATTAAAATTACTTTCCTATTACTCTATACATATCTACTGTCATTAACTTGTTGGATTACATGCAAGATTTTAGAAAATAATAAACTGTGAAAAAAATCCCTTCTAAATAAATCCAATCAGTTCTCCAGCCTGGTATCAACATATTATTATTTGCTTTCCGCACTAAAAAATATGTTTCGTGATTAAAATGTTACGAGCACGTTTAAATTTATTTAAAGCCAATCAGTTTACTTATATGATGCAAAAAAAAAATACTATACTATTAATGTTTATTAATATACTAATACAATATATGCAACTGATGCGCCTAGCAAATGAAGGGCTATTTTGACTACAAGTTATATTATCTGCATGTTTTAAGAAATTCGACACAATTTCATACAGGGCGATTCACCTAAGTGTGCCACCTAAATTACTTGTCAACTGTTTGTTATATAAAAGAATGTTTCAAACAAAATTTAAATGATATCGAAAGGGCTATACGATGTAACAATTAGTGGTAAAAGTACGGAAGTGGTACTACCTCACCGATTTCAATCATTTTTGAATATGTTGTACAACTGAGTATTCTGAACAACCTTTTCCTATGCATATAACCGCCGCTCGGCCCTAGTTTTCGAGATATTTGCAAGAAACTGTAGCTACTACTACATTGAATTTTGTCTATACGTGCAAGCTCGTGGCAACGTGTTGGGCTGCCGCTGCGAAAAATACACCTCTAGCATTCTTTTAGTAAATCTAACAAACTTATAGAAATAATCATATTATTTATGACAGGTGTATGGGTCCAAAAACTAATAATTAATAACCAATAACATATTGGCTTCGTCAGATTGATCACCAACAGCAATGGAGTTTACACGGTTGCTGTGGTATAATTAGTAATAAAATAGACGGACCGCATCATTAACAGGACAACAATACTCTGAAACAATGTTTTTGTCTGAAGCATTACTGTCTTTATAAGAAGATTTACCATGCCAAACTCCATATTCATATCACGGTAAAAAAATTCAATAGCAACGAACTAATTGTTACATCGTACAGCCCTTTCGATACCGTAAAACTTTTGTCTGAAACATTTTTCATACAACCAACAGTTTACCAGCAATATAGGTTGCGCCACTTAGATGAATCACCCTGTATATGATAATGTTTCTGGATTAGTTAAATTAAGTTTGGAAATTTGTTCAACTTAGCTGACATTATAATTTAAAATTAAAATTGTTAAATTACTTCAACTTTTGCAAGAAATAAACGCTTCTAGTTTCTTTGTTGTTTTATGGAAATCAGACAAAAAGATGCATTCTTTCCAGTGGAACGTTGCTCTTAGTATCGTAAATTGCAATATACGGGGTGTCATGTAATCGGTAGTATAACCACGTAAGAGGAATTTCTACGTGAGAAGTAAGTCGTAAATATAGAATAAAATTTCTTCATTAGAGGCTACTTTTTCATGAAAAATGACTGAAAATTTATCAAGTGATCTTGACGAACGGTCACTCATATAAGAGACAATATTTCAGATTGGTAACAAACAACCTTGAAGATCTACAGTACGTCTTCTGCTCATTGTTTTTGTAGAATACTTATAGAAGTTGAGCGAATTGGTCAAGAATCAAATACCTGTAACTCTGTGTGCAACACTTAGCGGTATTCGGAAAAAATTAATCTTGGAAAACGACATTAATTATAGAATAGCATGTTAATGGTATGTAAATTTCCTTTAAGTGATTCTAAAAAAACAGAACAGATTGTATGTACCTCGAAAGTAGAGCAAATTAAAAGCTCAGGTGCTGTTTAGAGCCAACTGTTAAACGTCATCTTTAAATGCTATTTGTAAAACTGCCTGGAAAATATTTGTATAAGAACGTTGTAGAATAGTCTTCTGATTGCATTAACGTACATCATACAAGATAAGATGACAATGCCCATTTGCTTATAGCTCAGCAATAAACTTTACAGTAAGTTTAAACAATGTACAGAAATGCAATACACGGTCTGATTCAGTTTTGACGTGTTATTTTCTTTTTTTATAGAGAGATTTCATTTTTATAAAGTAATACATGTAATAGTAGATGCTCAAAATTTTCTTAATATTAATTATCTGTCCACTTATATATTATTTATCCCATGTATATAACTTATTCGACGATGAAAGACTATTTTAACAAGACTTTTATTTTTGCAGAAATCAACTTCTGTATTTAGACTATTCCAAAAATACGAAAATTAACTGGACAATTAATGGAATGTGCTTTATTTAAGCTTGACTAAAATTAAATAATTACTGTTTATATATTTATAAAATATATGTTTTCCGTAATGGTGGTTTCATTCGTAATGGCGCTTTTCAGAAATATCTTGGTTTAAAATATAATAATTAATATGTATAAACAAATTATAGAGCGTTACCCACAACTGCGTAGGGTCGCTTAAGAAGGAACAACATTAAACATTAAAAGTTCGCAGTCATTTACCTTGTTCCATTTTAGGATAGGAATTATCGACGAGGAAAATAAAAAATTCTCATAAAATATTCTTCCAGGATCAATAGTTCGTATAATATTTTTTTTTCGTTTAATGTTAAACTTGAAGAAATAATGAATAATCGTGACAAATGGCGAGGTATTTTTTTTACTAGTTTTTCAAAAGAAATAAATTATTATATATGTCGAAATAAAAGCTTCTCCAACAAAGCTTTGCTTTTGACAAAATCGAATTTTTCGGGACCTTGATACATGAATGTACTCCTCTATTCTGTCATGTCTACTATTTTTTCAATGTTCGATACAAAATATTCAGGGAGACAAAAATGTTTGACTTGCCATAATTTATCAACTGAAACCCTACTTTCGGAGAAGAATGTCCAGTACGTAAGAAACCTATCCAAATGACTCCGTATTTATAATACGCATTAACCATTCTGCTAAATCAAAAAACTTACATAAATATTAGCAAGCATTCATTCAATGATGTATCCAAATTTTATAGAAATTTCAATACCATAAATACGAATTAACATATAATAATTGTAACTGCTTGGTAATCTATAGGTATGTACAGATGTATCTAGCATGGAAAATCATATAACGCATTGTGTTCTAGTACTGTTGTTACCTTTTATATGTATATACATACAGCTATTTACAAAATCGACCGTACAGTAATAAGAAATGTACATCTTTTAACATATGAACAATAAAATGGACACAATGAAAAACATAGTTACTATAATTGTTAATTGTATAATTACTATACCATTTCTTTAATCCTCTTTTTAGTTGTGGCAATTTTACAAAATATACATTTGTGGCTACTGCACGCTAAATCTTCTGAGTAGCTGCATATTATTGTTATAAATATTGTATATTTTGTGTGCATCATGTGAAACTTTCTAGTTTATATGCAGTTATTTAATTCATATGCCTGTTGATGCACATGCATTCTAATTTGTTTGAATAAATTACAATGTTTTATACAATTTATACCCAATGAATATTTGATTAAAACAAATATTGAAGAACGAGGATATACAGGAAACTTGGTTATCGTTTTATTGCCTTTTCAACCATAAATGTTTAATGATTCAATGGAAGAACTATAAATTACTCCTACCTAGTCGCTTTTTCCTGTTTTAATTTTAATTTTTGTAAAATTATGAATGTTTTATATATCTCACATATATATCTTCAAAACTTGAGGTTTAAGAGCTTATAGATGTCGAGTGTGTGATTTCGAAGTTACACAATTCTAAAAAGAGTTAACACGCTCCGTGTCCCATGGGTCACCAATGCCTAACAAGTCAAATAAACGTAGGTGGGAGAAATTCACATGAGATGAGTTATGACGATAAGTTTTATTCATAACCCTTTGATTGCGAAAAACGTTAGGTCAGAGTGAATTTTTCAAACAATTGAAGATGGAAAATATACCGTAAAGCAAAATGAAATGGTATGGAATGGAATGAAATATATTCTGGAACTAATTTTATGCAATTTTATGCATCGCTGTATCTAACAAGTGCAATTACGCTTCTTTTTTAACGAAACTCTATACTTTTGACTGAAATAATCGATGCATTCTTTCATCCGCGACAAAAAGTATGAAGGTACTTTTACTTTAAAGCTACTAATTTGCAAGTCATTACAGACTATTAGTTACTTTGGTGCATTAAGGGGGGCCCACATGCACAATAACTTACTAACTAATATTATAATGGAGGTTGCAAACTTCTAATGCACAAACAACTTTTACTAGTTACACATTAAATGGCTACAATATTATTAGTATATTTTATAAGTGTTCACTGCGCAATAAATGGCGCTTTAAAAGTTATTTAAAAAAATGTAATGGCACAATAATCAATCGTTTCCCACTACTTCTCTACGCAAGCAGCTGATTTGTAACTTGTAAAATTTCACCAATAAGTGTGCAAAAGGTAATTTTTCATTTCTCTCGGACACAGAACGTGTTATATATCCACCCTTTGATGTATGGGGCTTCTAATTGCCTAAATGCATCGATGGAAAGGTGTCCCTGGCCAACCAATATATTTAGCTTCTAGATTAGAAGAGGCTTTCGACATTCTGAGAAAAAGGTGAACTTTTTTCTTTTCTTCCTTTCAGTACAAAAATATTAACTTTACCTGACATGTAACATTGGAATTTTCAACATGGTTCTAAAATAATGGAAATACTTTATTGGTACAAATGAGAAGAAGAAGGGGCAATTTGTATAAGGGGAATCATTATTGAATATGTAAAAATATAAACCTGTTTCAACCGTAAATGCTGAGTGTATACTTATGCTAAATATAATTGTTGTAACTGATTGTATCCAAACTATATTCTCCACATATTGAAGGTTCTTACTGTTCTAAAAGTGTGTTAGAATCAAAGAATGTGAAATGATAGGAAAATGTATTGAAAGTTAAAACTCTGCACAGGTAACTCTTGTAAAGCATGAAAATTCATACTATATTGCGTTGAAATTGTTTTAAACGACACTGCGTTAAAGAAGTCCGCATTATTTTAAAACTGTGTAACACTACCAATTATTCAATAAAGTCGTGTTTTACAAATGATGTGTGAACGCAACATGTGGGATGCTGTTACGCCACATCCTATAATTCACAATCAATATGCATTTATATTAAAAAAAATTGGCTGAATTACTGAATTAAGTAGCAAGTAACTCGACTCTAAAGTAATGTAAATATTGCATACAGACACAATATTTATCGAACTTCATTAAAAGAATAATTGTTCAATCTAAACGACAATATTCAACGATCAAGCAAAATCTGCAATCTAGACAAAATACATTATTACAGAAGAATTTTCGGATCACATAACTTTTCGATACAAGAGTTCAGTTCGCATGTATGTACCTTTTATATCTATATTTATATTATATTATACTTATATTTTAATATAAATGTGACTAACAAGGAAGGTTAGGCAACCCGAAGATTCAGAAACGTATGAAACTTTGCATGCAACTACAGTATGTCATCCATAATACAACGCTATTCCCCGTTCGTGCCATAATTCGCTTTTAAGGGGTGAAATCAGCCATTGAAAAAAATTCAGAGAGCTCTTTTTCGTGAAATATCTCAAGAACGCTGGGAGATATTTTAAAAAAAGTATAAACGGAACTTACATCGTTTTATTTCGTCTACAAAACTGGGTAAAAATTTTGTTCAAAATCCCATGGAAAAAATAATAAAATATATGATGGACTTTTAAAAAAATTTGTTTACGCTGTCTTGTAAACACAATAAAGTGAAGCAAATTTTGTTTATACTTCTTTTAAATATCTCCCAGCGTTCTAGAGATATTTCACGAAAAAGAGGTTTCTGAATTTTCTTCAAGGGCTGATTTCACCCCTTAAAACCGAATTACGGCACGAACGGAAAACAGGGTTGGATTACGGTTGACATATTCTGCTTGTATGCAAAGTTTCATACAGTTCTATATCTTCGGGTTGCCTAACCTTCCTTATAAGTGTAAAAGAATATAGTAACAAAAAATCTACATAGACCAACTTTGATTTAATTAATCGTTTTTGAGAATATTAGAAAATTTTAATTCTAAAAATGCAACTGCCGATGGAAGAGAACTAGATATTTCAATAGGGCAATAATTCGTGTTATCCTTTTAATATAATGTTGAAAAATTTAGGTTTAGTAGCATGTTACGATCTCAGAAATGTAGAAACCTGTACATTCAACTGCTCGTTTTCTCGTAGTCCTTAAATGAAACCCCTAAAATTGGTACTCTCACCACTAACAACATCTATGCCCATGTTGTTTCGAAATTATCAGTCCACTGAATACAAAAACATACTTTTTACAAAATTCACTTACAAATTTATATTCATGAGGATTTCATTGAATTGGCAAGGTCTTCTCCATAAACACGAAACCGAACCAGGGTCTTAAACGAATTAATCTTCCCCATAAGAAATTCTTCTCTTGAAAGATGACACAGTATATTACGTTGAAATCTACTTCGAGTTAATAGCTCTTTTCTAGATTCAATTTGAAATGATTTTGGAGAATATGTATTAAAATTAAGCACTCTACAAAATATTGTCGTTCAATCTCTAAATTCGTTCGTAAAAATTTGACGAATCTCCTTGTCAGTGTTACATCTAATTTTATATAATAAAATTTCAACTGATGCCATTGTTATCTCCCGGTCCTATTTCACCAAAAAGTTTCTTTCAATACCGAAAAGCTCCAACTAAAAACTTATAAATAATTCGGTTGCTATTGGTGATAGAAGAAAATGTATCAGGCGAAAATTGTTTCGTTTCTGGGTTGGCATGATCTGATGTTAATAGTTTTTTGGTGGGTGGCGTGTATAGGAAATATAAAGGTCAACTCCGTTTTTCTAAATGGAACAATATCTTTTTCTATGTACAGTTATGTCTCGATTAGTGTACCTCACTCGGACCGAATGTGAACACTAATCGTGCGCAGACACGATTCTCGAGCGAGTTCGGGTCCCCTTTGATGTTGTGGAAGCCGAGATACGGGGCAGCGTTCCAGGAAAAAAGCAAGTTTAAATACCCGTGTACGTGGGACAACACTACCGCGATCAAAATCTAATATTAAAACTTGTTCATTTTTGGTCCGTTTTAAATTAAATTTTACCAAAGTGTTCGTTACAATATCCTGATTAAAATGATACCAAGCACGATATGGTTTGGACAATTTTTACTTATCACGGTATGTATTAATAATTTTATTCTCCTTTATTATTATTTTCAATAACAACTAGAATATGTGTATATTAGTTAACAGCAATAAGGTAATTAGTAGTGAGATTGTAAAGTTGGGAGTAAACTCTATAAAAAAGGGTCTCTTAATTCTCTTAATCTTAAATTGCTATATTTAGATAATGGCAAAATATTGTTGTATCGAGAATTATTCTCGTTCCTGTGACATTACATTCGGTGTGCATAAGAGTTTATCATTTTTACTGATAAGAAATTGTAAGAATTTGTATCTACTTTTTTGATAAAGAAACTACGCAGAGAAGAGAGCTGGGTCATTCATCGCATCAATAATAATAAGTAAATATATGTCTAGTTCCAAAATATATGATTCTAGTTGTTATCGAAAACAATACTAAAGGAGAATGAAATTATTAATACCCTGATAAGTTAAAATTGTACAAACCATTTCGTGTTTCGTGTCATTTCAATCAGGAGATGGTAACGAACATTTTCGTAAAATTTCATTTAAACGGACCAAAATGGAACAAGTTTTAATCTTAAATTTTGATCGCGTTAGTATTGCCTCGCGTACACGGGTATTTAAACTTGCTTCTTTCCTGGTCGCTGCCCGCTGCCGTGCGTCTCGGCTGCCGCAACATTGAAGGTGTCCTGCCGCTCGAGAAACGTGCCTGCACACGATTAGGGTCCGCATTCGGTCCGAGCGAGGTACAAGATCGTTGAAGGTCAATTACGATGGAAAATATTTTAACCTAATATGTCCTCTTTGCGTCCACCTACCAAAAAAGCTATTAACAGGAAATTATGCCACCCTCGAAATCAAGCAAATTTCGTCTGACACATGCATCTTTCACCAATAGCTACCGAGTTATTCAGGTGGTCTGTTTTAAATGCCTCACGCCGTATAGCGTGCCAAACACACATTTAATATCTTGAAAAATAAATTTTGTCTCCCTATTGATCAAATTAGTAGAAAATTTCACATTGTTAAAAAATTGATACATATGTGTGATTCGCAGTCACATAAACCAAACAAGTTTTAATTTCAAATTATGTAAAATTTCAATTTCCGAATTCATATCATTTCATTCATATCAATCAACATCGATCCACATATCCTTGTATCACAAAGAAGAGATAAACGATATTTAAATAATTTGTGAGCACTCATAATAATTAAAATGTAAACGTTACGGATAATACGCAATTCCATTTCTCACACTTTTTTTCCTAAGCTTTGTCTAAATCCTTATGGCCATGCTACAATGAAGACATGTGCATAAAGATATTTTCTAATTAGTGCAACTGTTGACATTAATTCCTATAAAGTTTATGTCAGCAATGAAAATTGTATTGATTCTAAAAGAAAGTATTGGTTATTCACTAGATTTAATACAACAAAAATTTCAAATAACTCAATACATTAAATATTACATAATATAAATTCCAATAGAGTAAATAATTTGTAATTTTTAGTTAGACATCTTTTAATAGACATCGGAATTAAGTACTAACATTTTCTACACATGTCTTGCATTGCTTCAATTTTAATACCGGTTTTCCCTATTTATATCCATTTATCGCGTTTACAATAAAGCACTATAAATCTGTTGTAAACCTCTAATCCTAAACACTAATCTATTTATTTGCATTTAAACAATTGGCGAACGTCAACTAGTAGTAATAGAAAAAATCAAATCCACCATCTCAAGAAATATAATCTATATTTTAAACAAGCTACTATTTTTAGCATATTTATATCGTAAATATGCACTACTATGACTCATAATTAGTTTTTAACGGTTATTAAATGGTTATAAGAATCTTTCGAGTTATTAGATTATCGTTTAGATAACAATAATTAAACACATTTCTTAGTTTCATATGCTAAGAGAAAAATATATGAGTCTTACCTGTAAATTGTGATACGCTCCACTGTCTTCTGGCGATGTGGGCTTATATTTGCCACAACAGAAGTTGCAACAGCAACAACAACAGAAACAGCAATAGCATGCTGTTGTCAAACAACAAAATACGACGAGTGCCTGCAATGAACGATTTGTTTCAGTTTTAATAGTACAGTAATTATGATATACTGATTGCGAGTGTAGAACGTAATGTGATGAGTTCTGATTATCCTGTTGTTAGTGGGGCCATAGAAATTTTTTTGTAATTGGGACAACGTGGGTTAATAAGGTCTTCAAAATGATTATAGTAAATCCCTGTCAGTTTTTTATAAGAATAATGTATTATAATCATCATAAACTTCTACCTAAAAAGTTGTACGAAATAAACAAATGTTCGTTTGGCCCACTACCAACAGAATAATATGTTTCGTTGTTCACCATGAATAATAAGGTAACTTACATGTATATGTACAATACTATCACGACTGATTTAAGGGAGTATAGGAGATTGAGCAACAATAAATAATGGCACCACTCAAACGCATACTCGAATTATAAACTGTGTTATGATATAGTTGTTTGATGTATGAAGCTAAACCAATATTCAATACACATTTCAACTTAATACACATCGAAAAATAATAATGTTTACAGTTGGTATTGTTGTATCTTTATAACTTCTCAACTTTATCCTTTCTCTTTGACATGTACATACTTTGATTCATAAAAAAGTAGAAGTAAATAAAATAAATTTTTCTTTGCCTTCTCTTTTGTTGCGATGCCAAAATTATTTTATAGAATTATGATATGCAACTAAATGCATATTGTTTTTGAGATCTTAAACTACAAAATGATAATGAACATTCCATCTCGTTCGATTTCAAATCAAATATTCCCTTAAATTGATTAAATTGATGAAATGATATGATCAATATCTCCAGTAAATTAGATAATTACCTAAACAATTTATATGGGTCAGACAAAAAGAAGATTCAATGTACTGTTTCAATGATAAAACTGGTTTTTTTTCTTACTTTATTTCTAAAGAGAAATTAGAATTCAACAATAACTTACCTTGCACCAACCAGAAGTAAGAGTATAGTATGTATTAACATTTTCTTCTCCAAATTGTTCAGCAACGTATAGTCCAAGAGATCCATAATTATCGTATATATTCCTCTTAGTTAGATCTGTTAATATAGCGTGCGCTCTATTTATTTCTTTAAACTGAAATACAAGAATGTTCCAATAAATGAAATATCTAAAGCAAAATTCCTGAAATACATTCTACATTAAACTATATTCTATCCTCAAGTATATCAGATTGTCAATACAAATATTTTGCAATGATTATTAGATTCGTCTATGTCTGGGAAAAGTGAGCAAGAAAATTATTGGATTCAATTTGGAAAATGGATGATCTTAAGTACTTATGAAAAATGAGTTAAAGAAATGGCTACAACCACTTTTCAGGCACTTAACGAGCAAGAAATGTTTTTAAGTTAAGTTGAGATACCGTTGTATGTTATGAAAACTTTAACTAACTGTATTTCTACAATGAAATATACTTGGAAAGCACAACAGAAATAATGTAATAGTTATTGATGTATAACTAAAGCTTGAAACTGCATTTCATTGGAGGTTTTCAATTTCAATGTTGAAAATTAGTTTATATAAAGACCGAAACTTAGATAAATTCATTTGTTCGAATTTGAAATCTCAGCAATTATTTCCCCTAAATAGTGCATTCATTGTTATTATAATTATAACCATGTACAAAAACATTTGAGCAATATTTATGTAAAATTTCCAAAATACATTCAATAAAACAAACTCTTTATGCATGTACTAAGTTATTTCAGGTACTATGAACAGCCAAAATATTGTCAAACAGCCACTTCGAAATCTAAGCTTATTATTATACTATACACATACAAAGCGTCTCTGTTTGTAAAAATTATAAGGGAAGGAGAAGGGATTGATAAAGATTTAAAAAAATTAAGGATATTTGGTCATTAATACTTAAAAATTATTATTCTGACATTGTAAATAATAAAATTTCATGTGTCATGTATTAAAAATGCAATTTAAATTTTTGCGCAATGTTAAATATAATCATTAGTTTGAGCTTTTAATCCCCAAAACTAATTTTTCCCAAACTAACTGTTAATTATTAAAGCATTCACTACATTTTGATTGCTGGGTACTATCTTCATCTGATTACCAAAAATCGTAAGTACAATATTTCTTAAATGCACATTAAGTTAAAAAATTATGTTACTTTTAAATTTCTATTGAACATAAATTAACCCAGATCTATTAAAATTTTGAGTTCAATTTTACAAAAAACTATTCGATAATCTTTCATAGCGTACAAAAACAATAAATGGTTCTCTGTAATGAATCTTATCTAATCTGAAACATATTTGAAAGTGACTAATACTTAATCCATGAATTCCAATGAATGAATCTTACATCAACATGTAAAACAGAGATATCATATATACTGCTCACTTTAGTGAAAAAATACTAACTTGCTTAATTTCAAGTATAAAACGTGATTTCTTAGAACTATCCCAATATTTGTAAAAATGAATTAGATGCTGTTCTTTGCAGTAAAATCAAATTGACATATTAAACATATACGAAATTAGAATAATATAAAAACACTAACTAATACCCCAAATATAACAATCTGTTACACTACGTATTAGGTGGTTGCGTATAAAAACATAATGCAGTCGAACCTTGGCAACACAAAATACAAAAAAGAGTAGAGATCTTGAAATTATGGAGAATTACTATCAATGTTTTCGAGTAAGAGAGGCTCAACAAACAAAAATTTGACATTCAGGAGTTTTCTTTCCCGCTAACGTTTCTATTTCCGCATTGTTTAGATCATTTTCTTCTTAAAATCTAAATTAGATGCTACTCTTCGGGTTCTAGAAGCAGCTATTCCAAATGTGTGATTTATAAAGGTAAACTAATACATCTACAAGTGCAGCAAATAACTTGAGTTAACACGAGGTTTATATTTTCAGTGGCAGAGTTTTGACAGTGGAGCGAAAGGAAAAGAACAAAATTCTTAGCTCATAGAGGTTCCAGTTACGAAGGTTCGACGATATCTATTATTAAAAATAATAACATATTATCGGGAATCATTAACAAATCTTCCATGTTGTGTTTTACCTTTTCTGCTGCTTCTGGATTATTCGGATTTTTGTCAGGATGATATTTTAATGCTAACTTTCTATAAGTCCTTTTAATTTCTTCAGGAGTGGCAGTTTTAGGAATCTGCAAAATTTGGTACAGGGAATCCCCCGCTGTCCTGAAAAAATTAAACATTAATCTATCAGCCCATTATTATAACCTGTAACAAACATAACGGATCACCTTTAAAATTATTTATTTTATTACAAGTACATTTCTCATTATTATTCATCTACTTAAATAAATCCATATTAATTGGTGTATATGAAATAATTAATTATACATTTTTGTACCTTGTATATAAACAATATTAAATTTTAAAAACAAACATGCAATTTTATATTGTGTATTCTGTATTAACAAGATGAACAGAGTATGATTGAAAAAGTAACATATGACATAACTTTTTTAATAAGCTTTGGAAATGAAAGAATTAAACATTTATGTAATCAATATTTTTTGTATATAATTCAAACAACTTTTATTGACCCAAAAGAGTAAATATTGAAACATTGAAAATGCGTATAATAATATGTAATAACAAAGAGAATGATCAATTTGATGATTATTCGGCCTTAATTTTCGTGAATATATAAAAAATCTGTACACTTATATGAAACATTAATTTTGACACATTGAGAGTAATTACTTTTTCGATCTTATACACCGTAACTCAAAGACAATTTTCGTGTCAAATTTTTTGGCAGCATGTATTAATACTTATATAGAGCAAAACACTAATCTTACTTTTGTAAGATTACAAAGGGAATAAGGTAAAAGACAGTACTTTTGCAGGACTGTATTAAAACAGTATACAACTAGTCAACAAACTAACCTAGTACAAAAAAGGTCTTTACTGTAAATCAATCGATTATTACGTTGAAAAATTACTGTTTGCGCTCCACTAAATGTAAATAATAAACTCAAGTACAAAATTACATAAACAACGTAACATTAAAAAACTTCAGAAATTAACAGAAGATTTAACCTAGAATTTGTTGCATTTTTTTATTTTTATCAATTTTATTTTACGATCAATCAAATCGGAACAAAAACTCCCATTGATGCTCAGTGGAATATATTAATGTACTTAATTTGACAGAGAAAATAGTTTACAATTCGAAAATGTTGAAACAAGGGTGGCGAAGTACTCACGACATTTTTCGTTTATCCATGTTTACTGGAAGTAGCGTTACTTTGCTTATACGATTCAAAAAGGAGGTTTAATTTCCTATTGATATATATCGTACTTCGTCGTCTCGTACTACAGGTACATGATTTTCGTCATTAAATGCACGTATCTTTTTCAATAGATGTTGTGTCGGATGATAGCAGGGGAAAAGATTCAATATTTTAGTACCGAAAGTGGACACAGTTGCACCAAACTGGCGCCACGGAAAACGACTACTCGGAGAAACGTGAACGAAGTACGAAACTATTGGTGCACGTCCTTTCAACTAAATGCGCAGCAACGAAAATATTTGTGTAAATTATATTTTGATAAAGTTGATATTATAGGGATGTATTATACACATTGTTACATGGAAATAAAGAAAAGAATGAAAATTGTTAATAGGGAGTTAAATCATGTTACGGGAAAATATTTAGTTATTCAGGTTAATAAACGAGTTTGAATTAGTACTTCTGAAAAATCAATATATCTAGTAGTAAATTGCATTACGTACGTTTTCTTTCAATGTCACATGAATCTGGATAGGTATCAATATACATATGCATGCACATAAAGTATATATATGTGGTCATTGCCGTGTTAGACGGTTACACCCTTCTAACCTGTATATTGCGCTAAATCTTGGAAATGTTTTCATGAGTTAAAATTCAGCAGAGATTTCGTTTTTTCTTCACAATTTGTATGCAAATTCTGTTATATATTTAATACGGGTATTAAATTACGATTTTAAACTGTGTTACAAATTAAATACTATTTGTAATTATAAAATATAAACGGAGATTTTAATAATTGATAAAATAAAAGTCTATATATTGTCAAACATAATTAACGTAATATAATATTGTAAATCTTAATATGCGTTCGCTTTTATATAATCATTTGTTTATTAACAATATAATTAACATATAAGCTGTATTTTTAATCAGTTGTATCCTTACATATTTCGTTCCGAATTTTCTAGAGACGATAAAACATAGTATAAGTCACAGTGAACAACATATGGTGTTCACTCACTGTCAGTGTATGTACACTGCTCCGAACAATTAGAGGATCACATGTTGCAACCACTATCCCCGTCAACACGACACATAACTTCTGGAATTTTCTGAATTATGTTTACAAAAACATGTGCATATAACACCATCCTTTCTTTCTATGACAATGATTCTATGACAATGGGTGCAATGTGTGACCCTCTAATTGTTCTGAGCCGCGTAAACATAATACCCTTTCATTGTGTAATACCCAATGCAGGAAAGGAAAAAAATTCTACGTACCTTTTAAACAGTGTAGCGCGATTGCGTTTGAGTAATAACGAACGTTGAGAGTGATGAAACTTATAAATCTGTACGCATTTATAATGTTTCCCGTCAAGCTGCGCCCCCGCCACATTGCACAGTGGCATAAAAACCAAAAAACGTGGACAAAATTAAAATTTGCATGTATTTGGTATTTTAATATATTGTATCCATAATCCTAATTACAATCGTAAATATAAAAAATACAAAATACATTGAATGATAGTACAAATTTCTCATTAGTCATCGCCTTCGTCAAATGAAGAATCTTCATTTATTGTAGGTACTTTTCTTTTGTTTTCTTCGTGCATAGTTTCCTCATACTGCTTATGTATGGATCTGATGTAGCTAATAAATTATGGAAAAGATCCTTCATGGTTTTTATCCTGGAGATCTTTCTACACTAAAATTCTCGAAATGTTTTGTTGACCTTATTCCGGCCTTCTCCGGCTTCTTCTCCCAACTGAAGATGCATAGGTATCTGCCGATCGGCAATGCTAATTAAGTGTAGACGCGTGTTTCGGCTTGGGCCGCATGGCGTGAAAAGCCGAACGACATATCGAGCGAATTCCCAACTTATGTCGGTAAATATGAAAAAAAATCGGGGCGAAACCAACAGTGGAAATGTATATTCGGCAGCGAAGTCAGATTTTAGCGGCAAGTTAAATCATCGAAGGCGATTAACACACTTATATGTATAAGAATGATGGACGGAAAAGTGGACGAATGACAAAATTTTAAAGGTATTAGAAATATACCGCTATCGCCCCAACCTAGTTACTTTTTCACTATGTTTTAAATTCGATCAAATGTAATAATTCCTCGAATTCAGTGCTCGACATTGTAAACAAAATTCGGAATCCACCGTTGCATCTTGTATACTCGAGATTAAGGGCGTTGGCATCGTCCTACACCGAATCTTTCATAAAATCAATTGCACTCCAGATGTCCTCGCTACGTCAACTGGGTCACATCCAACATCTACGTTTTTTAATTGCTTTCTTTCTTTTTGCAATTACTATAAATGTAGCTGCAGCAATTATCACTTCGTCGTCATCGAACATTTTGTTGTACTGAGGAGGTGTTCGTTACAATCCCGGTTAAATGGGGACGTATCACAAAAATTCGTAAAGCTGGTCGACTAAACCGTGGTTCCCAACGGGTGGGCGTTGAAGAGATCAAAGGGGGCGTTTTGGGCCCAAGCCATATTTAGGGGGCGTTGAAGACCAACTACCGCCCTCCTGAGCAATATTCGCAACAACGCACCAAAAAGTTTGATTAATAGTAAAAATCATCAAGCCCATATTTCAACAAATAGTTCTAAATGTGATTTAAGCAAGTTCAGTCCGTATTGGTACTGGTACATTATAGCTTCGTTCTTAATACCATTTTGACTAGTACATCAATATGTTAATATATTTTAATAAAGTAATTTTAGAAATCTGTCCTTGTTCTTCAATATGGATAATATAGTATACTTCCCCAAAGAGGGCCACCATCGTATCGCGGTTGGAAAAAGTAGGCTATGATACAAAAAGTCGCAAAACTATGGATTACATTATTGATTTCAAGAACGGGAGTCGGTGTGTTTTTTTCTGAGCAGGGGGCGGTGAGTAATTTTCTTTTCGGAAAGTTGGGAACCTATGGACTAAATTGTTCGGTAAGTATTGATACCGATCGGCAACTACCTATGCAGTAATGGAGATGCTGCTTCACGCCGTGTCCACGCTGCTGTTTGCGAGCAGCACGCGACTGTCGCGATCTATGTACGTTTATCAGCAGAACACGAAGCTCGTGTGACTTTGTAACTACTTCTGATCTGCCAGTGAGGTAGATTTCACTACAGATCGCTACTGATTATCGCAACTATTCTTCACTTCTATAAAATGCAATGACCTACTGTTGCTTTTTGTTGAAATCTTCTCAATAAATTTAATCGGAATATAAATTTAAAAACTATAGCACGGCGTTCGAGAAAATAGGGATGACCTTGAAATCTCTATCTCTCCACCTATGTTAAACATGTTTATACCACATTATTTACATCTTCGTATCATACAAGTTTTGCATACATGTAACATTTTTTCATATTATTAGAAATAACAAAATTATTTCAGGTGGTCCCAGCTCTTGGCTCACTCTAGATGCTGAAGTGTGCGAGAAATATTTGCACAAAATATTTAAACAGATATCTAAGAAATAGCCCAATGAACGATACACTTGCACTGTCCTACAATGTTGAAACTTTCCGTATTCGCTGCATTTCCTATAAAAACATGGATTCGCTTGAACGTTGACAGTCTACTGCCCTAATTCAGTGTTCAATCTATTATCAATGTTAGCTTGTCTGCAAGTATAATATTATAAAATGATTTGGTAGGCTGTGTTAAATACGCTTTTCTTCAAACTACTCAAATATTTCGTAGTTTCAACTACTAAAACGATGTCGTTAGTATTGATTCTATTGTGGTGTCGATATTCAAGAGGGGTCTAATAGGTGTCTAAGAAACGGATCGTCTAGAAATAAGAAGATTAAATATGTACACTAGAATCTCGGCAAACCGGACAGACTTGTCTTTATCCACGCTCAAAAAATTACTAATAAAAAACGACAGTGCTGTTTTGAATCAAGTTCCCAATATTTGGGAAAAATTTGTTGCCAATCATTTCTTGTCAGACGTTGATTTCGCAGGCTGCATGTCTTCTGATTAAGCTGATACATAGAGGTTTTGTGATACAACGCAAATTGCACACATATTGCAAAATTAGAATAAATATCCATCTTTTGGTGTTGACAACAAGTCATGAAGGTAGAAAAACATTACATGAGTATGTATATAAGAACGGAAACTTTAAATCGGGGATTATCTTATAAAAGTGCAATTGCTGTGGTCGTTAGATCTTTTTATAACGTCTCACATAGCCAGCTAATAAACCAGGGGAACAAACAGTTGTTATACTTCTCAATGTTAGTGTGATCGAAGTAACCCAAACCTAATCCAGACCAATCAGTTAAACGAAAAAATGACGATTGG
Organism: Nomada goodeniana; assembly: GCA_963969485.1. Taxonomy (NCBI): domain Eukaryota; kingdom Metazoa; phylum Arthropoda; class Insecta; order Hymenoptera; family Apidae; genus Nomada; species Nomada goodeniana. Next base: position 9,533,355 of record OZ018306.1, read on the forward strand.
AAGTTATAGCACTGACGAGATATATGAATAGACCACTCATCCAATGTATTTTTTCGGCCACCATTTCTGGGTCCCGGGGACCCATTACTATTTCCGTGTCACTCGCAACGTTACCCACAGATTATAGAAAACGATGCGAAAACTAAATAATTTTACAGAATTCTTTTGCTCTTTGCCGTAATGAAAGGCAACAGAGGATATGAAACATTTAAGGTTCATTAAAAATCTTTTAATTAAAGAAACACATGATAACAAGTTTTCTTATTTCAATTGTACTATCAATAAATGAAATAATTTTTAAAGTTATACTCTACATTATTTTCTAATAAATGCCAAAAAAAAATTGGGCTAGGAGATGTATATTTTTTTAACAATTCCTGCGATAAACGTGTCTGCAAACTGTTAGGGGGCGTAACTCCCCTGGATATTTGCACAAAGGTGCCGTCTATATTTTGCTCGAAGGACCACCCAAGTTGTACGGCTTGGGACCGTGATAATAATAATTACTTGTGACACGGGTTGATACAATATCTAACTATTTTATTGTATCGTTCTGTTACAGATATGGTGTAGGTGTAGTTGTTCGTTGTCAGTACTTGGACTGATTTCTATCTATTCTATTCTATAGTTTCTGTTACTGTGTTGTTACTGTCTATACTTTCTATACTGTACTGTCTCCTCTTACTGTCTGTTCTAGTCTGTTGTCTAAAATCTAGTCTGTATAAATTCTGTTCTGCCTAAATTCTCCAAGTTCCTCTGGTTTTAAGACATCGTGTTCTCCCCTTCCATCACGCCCTTGACGTGATGTTCTTTAGGAAGGGGCACGGTGATTTTCCACAGGGGAACTTGGGGGTGGGCTAGGCACTGGCGGCGCTTGGGGTATTTCCCATGCCTTGCCAGGTGGCGAGTCGCTGCCGCGGACACCCGAAGGTGGCGAGGCCGAGTCATGCCTTGGTGCAGCGATGTTTATGGCAGGGTCTTCTTTAAGGTCTAATTACATGTGCCCCTTGCACATCTGCAGAAAACTAAACAGTCACGTACTCCGTACCTGTTGTCAATTGCCCCTGCCATAAACCTTGCCTTCTCGCACCTTAACACAAACGATTATTGTTTGCATTCGGTTCCGACCGAAGTGCACTACTCGAGATTTTACTGTATCTTCATAAACATAAGAATGCATTCGACATCCATGATGTTCGAAGGTCTCCGCGATATTGACAACATTGTAGTCGTCGAGTTTAATCGCGCATTGTCGGTTGGGTCGTTGAATTCGGTCGCTCAGTTTTTTATCGCTCGGTGAACTAGTGATAGAAAGTGTGTAGTTAATAATTTAAAAGTGATATAAACTGCAAGATTCAGGCGTACAAGTAAGTAGGTTATGTAAGACGAATAAATGAAGAAATCGCACAATTCGTCTACGATAATAAGTATAACTATTTATGTATTGATACAATGGTTTGGATACAATCGGTCTGCTCTAGTCGATCGTTTCCCAAAGAGTGCCCCGATGTTGCGGTCTTGCCCGCCGAGAAGGCGCGCCCGCGGTCCCACAAGTCCCTTCAAGGGTCCGTTTTACGACCCCGAAATGTTTACGGGTCCCGCTCGCCTATCGGCCTCGTAGCGACATTTGCCAGATCAGTAAGCGAGGCGCTCCAAAGCCTCGGGTTTTCTTACAGTTAATTCTAATAAAATAATTATTGCACTAATTTATTAATAAGTTGGCGAAAGTAGTTTCTTTAGAATTAGTTAATTAATTTGTATATAATTATCTATTTACGCGTAGCTACCTTCTAGAACGTCTATTATTGTATAGTTGTGGAATAAAGAGAAATAGTACTCTTACATTTCCCTCTTTTCTTTTTCTTGCGTAGTAGGTTCTAGATAATTTAATCTAATTTTCGATCAAATGGAACATCAAAAAGATAAAAGAAAAGGTTGTAAAAAATGTTCGTATTATAGTTGCGATTCTACTTCTCGCAAAACCGAGTATTCTTTTTACGCGTTTCCTAATAATACCGATGACAAATTTATAACGTGGTTAGTGAATTGCGGACGTGACGATTGGGTTGAAATGTCCAACATTAAATTAAAAAAAAAATATATTTGTAGTAAGCATTTCCCGGAAGATAGTTTTTATCCGACCGGAAGATTAAAAAAAGGTTCTGTACCTTCTTTGTATTCAATTAATGGTGAAGATGTATTAGAAGATCGTATTGATATTTCACAAAAAAAGAGAACACGAGGAAATTAAAAAACTTGAGAGTGAATTGAAGCGGGAGAAGAATACGTCCTTATGTACATATACACATAAAGATGTAGTGGTAATGGAACTAAAGTGAAAGTAAGGCATTTATAATTTCTTTCCTTTTATGTTAATAATAATCATAGCTGCTTATTCGCAGGTTTGGTGTTCACCTAGCTGGAAGTCAACTATCGTGATTATTTGCAACTGAGAAAAAAAGGAAAATAAGAAACTGAAGAAAGATCCTCAAATTTTTATTTTTAGAGCAAAGTGTTACAAATTCACTTTTATACAAAAATCTATTTAATTCTGTAAAAGTACATTGCATTGTATTAAAATATTACGATTTACAATAAAAATAAAATACATTACAAAACATGTACTACAATTAATTACATTTTTTCCAGAAAATTATTATTACTTTATTTTTCTTATATTACTAAATATTTTGTGGCAATTATATGTAAAGGTGTGTTAATGTTAAGCGGGGTATCTGAAACACCTTATTTGAAATGTAGCATATTCAAGATGTTTAAAACAATTGTTTTTTGGACTATAAAATAAATGTTTTAAAAAAGTGCGCTATACGCGACACACGCAATTCATCGCCCCGATGTGATTTCGACTCAACTCGAGCCAAACAGAAGTGCATCTCGCGACCAGGCACCGTAGCTCAATTTTTCTACCGAAACGTTGACTGAGAAATAGCTTTCCTGATTTCCCCTAAACATTTCACATATATTCACACAGTCGCATGAGTCCTGTCCCCATCTGCTTCAGTAAATAATAGTTCTTCAAGTGACCACTGTTCATGAGCAGAGGACGCTCGAATCAGCGTCGGATTTGTGAGTCGGTATGACAGTCAGGTTGGGCCACGAAAGTCCATAAGATGAGTGGTCTATTCATATATCTCGTCAGTGGTTATAGTATTCTATCTCCTAGTAATTAAAATGAGTGCCATTCGCTCGAAAAATTTGATATCAGTTAGAAAAATGGCGTAAAAGTCTGCCATAAGCGGCTCCGAAGATGAGCATAAACGCCGTTTTCTTATTTTTCATATTTAATTTCTAGATACATGCAAAGAAAATAACTGAAATAGAAAACAAAATTTGGATCTCAATTCCGATGGTGGCTATTAAACATTTGTTTATATGTAGCCGCCCGAAGTTCGAATTGCATTTGGGTATCAAATTCATTGCGCTTGCACTTGCCCCGATCCTAATGTACAATTAAGAGAATTAAATTTTATAATTATTGTGAGAAATATTCTATTAATTGTAGGTTTTCCTAGATTACATAGAAAACTTAGAAATACGTTATACACAATAACAAGATGTACATACGCACATACATTCGAACAATCTTATAAGTGCTACCGTACCTAAATGCAATTCGAAATTTGAGTGGGCTAGATAAAAAAAATCTTCAACGCTCACCATCGGAATCAGGATCCAAGTTTTGCTTTCAATTCCAGTTATTTTATATACATGTATCTCGGAAATAAAAACTAAAAAAATAACGGAAAACCCTATCAGCCAAGCCTGTTACAACAAGCCATTGCGTATGCCTGTTGCCAGGCTTTGTAAGCAAACTAGCGACAGTCTGTTGCGTTATTTGTTACACGCAGCAGGCTGCCGGCAGGTAGGCAACAAAACCTAGTTACAACAGATTAGCGGCAGAGACCTAGCAGGCCTGCTGAGGAGAAATAGCATACAAATAAAAAAAACACATAATAATAATTTTGTATTGAACTCATTTAAATGCCCCAGTAGAAGCGCTTCCCCTTAAATTTAAATGCCTGGTCGACTGGCAGGTTACTGCCTGGTCTGTCGTTTCGTCTGCTGGCAGGTCCGCCGGCATATTGTTGCGATACCGCGGATACAGTTTGGTATGAACTGTCGACAGGTTTTGTCAGAAATTGCCTGGATTTGTCGGCAGTCTGCTGCTAGTCTGTTGCGAAATGGCTAATAGGGAATGGCATTTATACCCATTTTCGGAAATGCTTGTAGCGCTTTATGGACTTGACGCCATTTTTCTAGCCGATATCAAATTTTCCGAACGAATGCCACTCATTTGAGTTATTAGAAGGTATAATACTATAAAACCCAACTGTTATTTTTTCTAAATCTAATTCGTCATCTGGGTAGCTTCCTTTGTAAGTATTTAAGTATTGCATATTAGTTTTGTTATTTGTCACGCGTTGATAAATATTTTCAAAGAAAAAAGAGGTATAAAAAAATTACTTCTTTTCCGGAAAATTGGGAAATATAACAAATTAATAGAGCTACCGCTTCAAATTTGAACAATTTCAGCACATAGAGTAAAGGAGAATAACCAGTTCAGCAACTGAGGCATATTATACTTCGGGATATACGCGTAAAAAACCAACCAAGAGAATTATATTGACCGAAAAAATGGTTTGCGTACAATAACAAATATTTACAAAAGTATTATTTACATATAATAAGAGGAATACCGTGATTGTATCGTTGTATTAATATCGGCTTCTCATAATTATTTGGCTAAATTAATATTATTTTCAATATACGTTTCTCTTCAATTAAATTGTTGAGCATTTTTATTACATTATCATAGGTTTGTAGTTTGTAGTAACACGTATCAATTAAAAAGTTTATTGTGTACATAATCGTTCCATAAATTTTATGCCTGATAAAATAGACTTGAACAAGCAGAAAAATTAAGGACAATTAATTCTTCAGTGTCCTTCCTTTATTCGTAATGTATATATTATACATATAATGTAAGAATTTATAAGATTATTCAAAGCGATCAGCTTTTGCTTCCATACCCCTCTTTAATTGAACGATCTTTTATGTATTCACACATCATGTGTGATCTGTGACTTCGAGTGTACTGACAGTACGTCATTTACCAAATGTATCTTCATAATTTTGACATTGATCAGATAATGCTCAGAATAAGCTCCACTTTTTTAAATATTGCACAGATGTAAATCAGAGACTCTTTGTACTTGACATCTTTCATTTACAATTTATTTCCGCTTTGTTTATAAATTGATAATAGTGGATCGTGGAAAAACGTATGTAGAAGAAAAACTGGGATTCAGAAACATTCACTGCGACGTATACAGGGTGGGAAATGGGGGGTGATACTGAACAACTTTTTCATTGACCAAAATGTTGTTTGAAGCTTCGTTTTTGAGTTATTAACCAAAAACAGTGCCCAATGAAAGCGCCTGTAGAGCGGGTGCCAAGGCCCGTACTTCTCTATTGCGCTTGGTCGTGTACGGTGGCATCAAGGGTATCCGAGGAAAGGGTACGGCAAATGTTACATCATACTTTTATTCGACACAGAATTTATGGTACGTCTGTGGACAGACACATAACTGTTTAATAAGTTCTTGTGATCAGTAGGGCGATGCTCAAAATTCGGGTTTTAAAATTGCATTAAACTTCGTTAATGTTTTAGAGATTGCTACTCGCCTACTAATATTTTAAATTACGCATTCGTACGCCAACTTTTAATAACTGGCGTTATTATACCAAAGATTCCCAATGAATAATGATACGACAAGTTACATATCTGAAACGAAGAATAAAAACAGTATTTGTTGCTATTAGTCGAGTAATTGCGGCAGAAATGTCGTCGTACTAAGAAATTGACTTTATTAGCCCAATGAGATTATTTGCGAAATAGATTTTTATAAATGTGAATTGGCTATTCTCAAAAGTTTATGGTTCACAAATTTGTTTGGCAATAATATCCCAACGTTAAGAAAACGTGTTTAAAACTCGTAATTAATCGAACACAAAATTGCATTTTGCTTTCTTAAAAAAAGACAACATCCAATGGCTGACAGCAACCCCTAATATGTAACTAAAAGGAAATAGAAAAAATAACATATTGCTTACTCATAAGGGTGAAAAATATAACAAAAGGTGCCTCGTGAAAAAGTACAAAAATAGTGCTTTTTATTAAATTACCATCACCCTAATGATCAGGGTATAATCAAATTTTATGAATATATTGGAGGCTTTATATAACATACTATCATACATTGCTAATGAAGTAACAATATTATATTTCATTTTACTTTTAAAGACATTATAAAATATGCAAACTGACAGCATTTTGAAGAAACAGAAAACAAAAAAAGACTGTGAACATGTTAAACGTTAAGAACTATAATATTGATCTTGAAATTGGAGGCAAATATTCGTTATTCGTAGACAGAGTGCTCTTCCTATAATCTTCTATGTTTACATTTATTTGGCTTTCCTCGGGGGTAGTTTGCGGCATGGTATCTTGCACCCATTTTTTGTCTAACGGCGCAAAGATAGCAACCTGAACCAAAGAATTGTTATTAATCTTTATTTTATTCATCGTTGCGGCTTTAGTAAAAATAACGTTTGATGAAAAATAACATTTTTACACTGCCGAAATATCCTACATTGAAATAACAACAAATGATTCATAAAAAATAAAGAGGACGAAGTTTTACTTGATTTGTTTCACGGCATCCCGTGTCCTGGCTATAAATTCCAGCCAATTCGTAACGTCCATCTTCGTTTTGGCAAGCAAGTGGTCCACCAACATCTGTCTCGCAAACGTTATTCCTTTCAGCCTTGGTTGCAGCACAGATAGCTCCATCGACAATATTCTCCCCGAAGTTCGTATACGTTAATTGTTGTTTGCAACGTTCGTTTGGCAAAACGTCCATGTTAATTGCATGCATAATTGCACCGGCATAGTGTGCTGCAATAAAATTACATTCATACAATTAATTAAACACTTGTTTTTCAACAGCAATCTACGTATATTATATCTATAATTCCTTATACTGTAATTTTTATGTTCAGTTCTTTCATTATTAAATCACAATTCCAAGTGCATTAATATATTGGTACGATAGGTGTTGACAATAATAATGATAGAAAGTGACACTTTTTTTTAGACAAGTCGAAAGCAGATTCAATATTTTAACATTTTCGATAGAAATAACAATTCTATGTCAAAGAATTATTTAGTTCTGTATGTACTTATTTGTTTTCCTGAATTATATGCATTTTAATTGGTCGTGTTTACAGAATGCCGACGAAATAGATTCAAATTGAAATCATTTGTGATCAATATTTTCAATATTTTACATCGAATCAATTTCACCAAATTGTGGAAAAAAAATACACTGTGTTACTTTAAAGACACATGAATCGCAAAATGTGAACATAAAATATCAGATACGGTTGAAGGAATATTATTTTAGACTTTTTATTTAAGAACTGTAATTAATAATATAACTTTGTTCACTTACCTTGGAGAATAGATTTTCCCCAACCAGTGGTAATACACAACTTATTGTTTGGGAATTTCGTTGGTTCAGGCAAGCAGAGGGGGTTAATATGACGATCGAGGGTCGCTGTATTTTCGAGATGCACCATTGCGAGGTCATATTCTCCCAGTCCTTGTTTGTATCCAGGATGTATACTGATGGATGATACGTTGATAATTTCGAAAGGAAGTGGCTCCTCGTGCTTTAACTCGTATCCCAATTTCCATTCTCCCAGCTTTATCGACACGTCATGTGGCGACAATCTTGATTGATTAACAGGAAAAGATTATTTGAAATTATCTAAAATATTGAGCGTATCATAAGTAATTTAGTATTGCTCGATCGCATTCATGACTTATTATCAATACATTGTAAAACTATTCAACTTGTAAGAGTAATTGCTGTTACTTTTGCAGGTCCCTCTTTATTTTGTATTCAATGTTACGAACAGCTTTGGACTTTTATTACTATGCAGATATTTCTCAAACATTTTTTGAGCATAACATATTGTTGATGTAATGTATGTATCGGGCCATTTTAAACAGCTTATTAGGGAAATTAAAATGAAATACTTTCGATAAGTTTGTCGTACACAGCCTAGCATTGCCTTGGAATAATTACATTCGCGTTAACAAGGATCACTTTATGTGCAAACAAGACTCAATTGTTACGTAGAACTGAATTGTTTAGTTTAACAAAGGAGTAGGGAGGACGCCAAAGAAATAAGGACAACTATTGTCGTATAATGAATTAATTGTACCAAAGTAGCAGGTCATTTATTACCGCAGCCAATTATATTATTACTAAATATTTAAAAATCCGAGAATTTCCCACGTTCAGGCAAAAGATCTTATAAATTTGTTTACTTAAATTATTAAGTATTACTTTTCAAATCATTTCTAAATAAACGCGAAGCAGAAAATGAATTCTAGATACAGAAGAAAAACCAATTCATCAACCCCATTATTAGTGTTTGCGCTTGTACGATAAATTATTATCACACTTCTACATTTCTAGCAATTCTTACCTGTCAACGCAATTAGCTGCTGTTAGTACCTCTTTAGTACCAATCAGAGCACCAGAGCAAAGAATTTTCTTGTCTTGTGAATGCAGGACCATCGCTTGCCACGGAATTTCGGCAAATGTGGTTTTTGATTCCTCGCCTTGCAATACCTAACGGTGAAATATTTATTATATATCTATTACTTACATGCCTGCGTATTTATCCTGTGAATATACAGTGTTTGCAGGCTTTACAGGTAATTAACACTAGAACTACCAAGCCTGTCAAAATGACGAGTTTGAGATTTCTTACCTTAAAATTATTAACATCTAGGTACTGTTGCAGCAGTATATGGTGACTTTTAATAAGACAAGAGCCATTATATATCTCCATTTAATACAACCACTGCAACCATTTTCGTTTTCATGATGTACCTAATGGGCACCGTCCACATATGTAATATCAAAATGAATCGGTAGTTCTAGTGCTAAATACCATATTAAAGGAAACAACAACGTTGTTGAACTCTGGCAAATAATACGCTTTTAGTATCATAAGTACTACATAATTATTGTGCTTATTAGGCCTGGTATGTTAGAAATTATATTTTAAGAGTATGCAAGGTAGATCTTTCCCGGACAGTTCTGGGGTAAAGACTGAGCGGTCAATCACAGTTCATTTACCAAAAGGCATAACCTTCCCCACTCCGTGGCCAGATCCTCCAGGAGCAGAGTCCCTATACCTTGGTAATACGGCGACAGGCCGATTGCCATATTTGGTCTTTCACTCCACATTCAAATAAACACTCCTTCGACACCAGATGGTTGGAAGACCCAATGCGGTCGCCAGCCATCGTCGGTCAACAGGATGTTCAGTCTCACTCATTCTTTCTTAAAAACCTCTGGTAAGCAGTCAATCCTTGGACATTCGATAGTTGAATAGCGTCGGGCCACCAGCCATCGTCTGTCGTCCAGATTGCCCATTTCTAAGACACTCTCCAACCATACGCAGGTTAAGCCCCTATCATAAATTCTTCCCCGAATGAATACCTCTTCGCCACTCGATCCTTTTCTTTTTGTTAAAAATGCACTGTCGCTAACAAGTATAAGTACAGTAGAACCTCGATTAAGTGAGCCGTGATTACTCACAGACCCGATTATCTGGGATATCAAATTTACTAATAATATATTTACAATCGTATCTTCAAACTCTATAATTATTTATAAGAAAATGATGATATTATTCCTGGTGAAGCTCTTCAACATTTGCAAAAATTTTCTTTTAATTATTACTTCGCAGTGAATATTGATTCAATATTAATATCTTCAGGTTAGCGTGTTAACTTATTAAGAATGGGAAAACAAGTTATCCATCATCCGGATTGTTAATGTGTGAAGGGCAATAATTGTCTTCTCCAAAAATTCTTCGCCAAGTGTGCAACGTATTCACGTGTTTATTCCATACAACCCATTTTCCCCCACTTTTGCTAGAAGAGTGAAGGCAATGGGAGTATCTTGTGGAAGCTTCTTGAATTGCAAGGCTGTCTACCTGCACCTGCAGTTCATCGTTAACAATAATTTTGCCATACTTTGAAGTTTGTTATTTGTTTTTAGATAATCTAAATTCTAAACTATTAACCACGTTACACATTAACAAACATGCAGTACCGTTTTTATGATATCGTAAATATGTATGCTATCGTGACATTTTAATCTTTATCTGTACTGGCAAGTGCTAAGAACACAGTTGATTCTACGTAACAACACAGAAACGATGACTATATGACCAGCAGATTATAACGCTTGTTTGGCTGAAATATGGTATACGGGGGCAGTCTGAAAAGTTCTCTGCCTGACACTGGAGCTTATATTGGAAAATAAAACATATTTCACGTCAAACAAGTTTTCTTTCATTGTTAAGCCGAGAACTTTTCAGGCTGCCCTCGTATTTCGTTGAATAACAAAATGCAATACAGAGAAATGTGCATATTAAATGTATTTACCATACAGGGTGGCCCGTAAGTCTCGCAGTATTTTTAAATTTCGCGTAGCTGAGGTGATGCTGAACAACTTTTTCCATGACCAAAATATTGTAAGTAGCTTCGGTTTTGAGTTATTAATGAAAAACACTGGCCAATGAGCGCGCCCGTATAGCGCGCGCCCAGGCACCACCGCGCGCGTGTGTCATCGGGTGCATCGAGGGGCAACGTACGGCAAATATTACATCATCTTAAATTAATAATAATGTGTAATGATTCGTTATTCACGAATAACAATTTAATTATCAAGCCGTTTTATAACTGTTCCATACTTTTATTCCTTATCCGAAACGTATGAAGTATTATATTACTTATTAAAACAATGTTTCGATAATTAATGTTAAAAAAAGATAGGTAAATAAACATATCCTTTCGTTCACGAAGTAACCAGCTTCGACGAAAGTGGGTCCTTGGCCGTTGGTCATTGTACCGATCCTGACCTATCTTAACAATTTTATGCTACGAAACGCACGTCCCGGCGATCGATACAGATCTGATTCGCACTTGTTTCCACACGGATGCGACACACACATTGACGTACATAGGCCTCATTGTAGTGCAAACGGTCATGGCACGTCAGAGTTATTCTCGGATAAGGAATAAAAGTATGGAACAGTTATTAAACCGCTTGATAATTAAATTGTTATTCGTGAATAACGAATCATTACACATTATTATTAATTTAAGATGTAATATTTGCCGTACGTTGCCCCTCGATGCACCTGATGACAAACACGCGCGGTGGTGCCTGGGCGCGCGCTATACGGGCGCGCTCATTGGCCAGTGTTTTTCGTTAATAACTTAAAAACGAAGCTACTTAGCATATTTTGGTCAGGGAAAAAGTTGTTCAGCATCACCTCAGCTACAAGAAAATTAAAAATACTGCAACACTTGCGGGCCACCCTGTATACATAGATACTACGCTCAAGACTGTCCAAACACTCATTTATCTTTGGCAAAATATAATTCAATTTATTAATGACAGGACTTCTAATGATAAAATTTGTCGTTAAAACAGCTATATATAATAGACTGTCATGAAACTAAACAATTAATTCTCACGTGAAATTTCTTTAACCACAATGTAATAATAAAATTCATGTCCATAAATACCAAACGTTTAGTGAAGTTATTGCACAACTAAATAAGAGCGATCTGAAAAAGTGATAGTATTAACAAGAGCCGTGTAATCAAATTATTTCGGAAATAATTGAAAAACTATTGCATCCGGAATTTTTAGTTTATAACTTGCATTATCCATTAGAAACTGCTACACATTTTTTCTGTGACGATAAATATGTATTGAAGCATCAGTTATATAGCTATACAGCTTATAGCGGATGCTTCCTACGTTTCCAGCGGATCCGAACATAAAAAAGGGCAGCAAGTGAAAAGAAAAGGACCGAGCGTCCAATGAAAAACAAAATCTAGCGTATCTGTGCGAGAATTTTAATGCAGCTTTTTATGAATTTTTTTCGAAACATTGACGAACAGATTTGTGACCTTATGCTGATTACAATAACACCAAACACTACTATATCAGTTGGACCTAATTTACTGTTCACAAAGTATTCTACACAATTTATTCAACAACGTAAATGTGAACCAAATTTTGTCGTGTTTGGAATCATTTTAATCAGAAAAATATCACCAATGTCTAGGCAAAAGTTTCATAGGCAAAGAATGAGGAATACCACAGTTTTTTCGTTGAATTAGTATTAGTTCACCGATAAGTCGATCCAGGATCGCGTAGCACTAATTGACAATCGAACTTCTGGACGTCTCAAGGACGTCCAAACTCTTCGCTTATATCGGATACCACTTTTTCGTTTATACCGAGACATTTTTGTATATTATTACAGTACATCTGTTAAGCGGTGTCCAAACATTTTTGAATAATAGAGTACAGTCTAGTACATAAAACGGAAGCATGTCTATATTCCCAATTAAACCCTAAAACCTCTGACCGACCTAACCAAATTTCACATATCTATATACAACCCAAAAAGGCATGATTACACATGAAAGAATAAGGCAAAAGTAAGGAATGATGAAGTCAACGATAATCAAATACACAAATAAAGAAACATATTTTCTATGATAAAGAGGCAAGCAATTTTTATAAGAAGCATACATTTAAACAGTTTGAGAAATATCATTTTAACTGTGTTATTTTTTGAAAAATCTCAGACACCACTAATAATGGACATAATCGGATGTAATTCAATGAAGGAGCTATGCGCAATCTGATTTGAAATATGACACTAATAGAACCTGACCTCGCGAAGTCGTTAAATGGCAGATGAGAGATTAATTTTAGTTATTTAATTAATACTAGTTGCGAACGAAGACCATAGGCGCAGCGTTCCCATTTTTACATGACAACAGCTTTATATCCGATCGTGCTTCTAAACAAATGACGTTTTCAAGGTCTAATATTCTTTCAAGCGGTGTAATGAAAAAAAAAATTCCAGCACCAAGCCCAACAACAATCTTAGTAAACGAATTATTTTTAGTATATGCAAATTCAGATGTTTCTTAAGAAGAAAGTATACGATCATTTAGTACATGTATTTCGTAATTTGAAGCACCTCGTACGTTACACAAGCAATTAACATTTCTACAGTAGATAATATGCATAATCGTATGCAAATAATATGCACGCTATGTCAATTTGCGCATGCATTTTTAAGCATTTCGGAAAAGTATCCTCCCGCATTATCAGGCACAATAAAATAACACTTTACATTTATTTCAACGAAGATTCGCCTACTATATTCATTTCATTGTTGGATTGTGTTTCAAGTCATTTTTCATATATGAAAGACATAGTTGTCTCAATGTAGAATTGCAGAAATCTTATGTTTGTTTAACTTTAGCACAGAAATTGTAAAATTTTCAAGAAAATATCGATATACAAATTACTGATGCAACAGTTTCTTAATTGTTTGTAAATACTTCGTGGCTCGATTCTTGTAAATACTTCTACTTTCTTAGATTTTGGACACGTGGATCGCACTTAATTAGCTATGCAGCCAGTCACTACAACTTTAGTATTTATGGACATGAATTTTATTATTATATTGTGGTTAATTAATTTCCACGAGAAAATAGGTTTTTTAGTTTCGTGATAGACTATTATGTACAGCTGTTGTAATAACAAATATCATTGTAAATCCTCCCATTAATAAATTAATTTACAGTTTGCCAAAAGTAAACGAGCGTTTAGACCTTTTGGAATGGTAATGTGTATGCAGTACATATATTTAATATGCATATTTCTCTATATTGCATCCAGTTATTCAATAAAATATACTATAAAATGTTTCACCTAAACAATAACAATAATTTCCTGGCTATATATAGTGAGTGTTTCTAACACTCTCCTGTGTAAATGAAGATTACAATGTCATGGTTGAATAAAGGTTTGCTATATCATAAAAATTGTACTGCACATTTGTAAATGTAAAACGTTGTTAATAGTTTAGATTAGCTAACAAACGTATGACAAATTACAGAGATATGACAAAATGGATGCAGGTATACAGCCTGGTAAACTCCAGAAGTTTGTTTAAGATATTTTCGGTGTTTTCACAATTCCAACAAAGATAAGGGAAATAAGTATATGTATAATACAGAAAGATGAATACATACGTTGCAATTGATCAATTGTTTTTTTTAAACTCGTATTGTTTTGTAGGATACCTGATTTTTATTCATTTAGAAATTATTAAAGAAAACATTAAAATTAAGAGAGTAAGAGAACGTTCAAGAAAAGGTAATAATGCATAACAAAACCTCTAAATAACTGTCAAAATAAAAAACTGTTTTAGTTCAGTTAAAGAAACTATTGCGTTAATTGACAAATAATTTACACTTACAAAGCAGAACAAATCATAAATATGAATGATAAAATATACAATAATTTTAATTTAACACGCAGCTCTCTGATGACAGGGAGAACAGAATTTTATCGTGCAGATAGGAACGAACTTTGTACACAGAAATCAAATATATGATCCAAATCTTTTTACCGCCCACATTCATTTTGCCATCGTATTTTTCAGAATTCGTTAATATTTAAACAAATGTTTGCATAAATTGGCACCCACTTCTTTTGTATAATTTGTGGACGAAATATAACTAATAACATAAATTCTAAAATTACTCCTTTATAATCGTATGCAGTTATACGTTTAACGACGTTAAGTAATGCAAATTTGTCTCTTTGTAACATATTGTATGTTGATACTTCATCACTAGTACAGGTACTGGTAGGACCTCGATTAACCAGCTTAATCGGGGAACACACAAACTGAATAAACTGAGATCCGAAAAGATTTAACAATAAGCTGCAAATAGAATGCAAACTTCTTTCCTAAACATTGAAAAGTTTCTTAACGTTGCAGGTCTTTAATGTTAAAGACTGCAACACTTCCTTGTTCAGTTATTGTAGAATAAAGTTTTCATTTATTATTTAAACCAAAATTCGAACAAAGCTTAGTTTTTAGGATTTACACTTATTTAACTGGTTGGTGAATGATAAATGGCTGATTGAAAAGTCTGTGAATTTCTTGCATTCATTCCAATAGTTCATTATTTTCAACTTATCTAACAAGGTAGACTAATCTTAGAAGAATAGCACCGTTGTTAGTTTTATATATTTTTGTATGCACATTTAAATTAAGATAATGTTCGTTCAATTTGGGAAGTAACACTTGTATTCATCTGTGAGGAATCACTATATAAAATTCTATCATATTCTCCTCTTTCGTCGGATTAGCATTAAACTGTTTATTACAGTTTAAAACACTTAGATAATTTCTTCAAATAGATGAACATTATTACAAAAAGAGTGATAAGTTAAGAAATTCTCGAAAAGCTGGGAAATTCGGAAAACCTAGAACTTTGAAGAAAAGAATATGAGAAAGAAAGCGATGCCAATTTCTTAAAGAATATAATATATAAAACATAGTATGTTTTTTTAAGTACTTCACCCTTAACTGATTCAAAAAGAAAACCAGTTCGTTAATATGTATATTAATACAAATTGTACGAATAAAATTTCATGCGTAGGAAAAATGAAAGTGCAATTCCTATTTTTGAATCCCACTCTAAGAAATAAAGAAAATAAACAAACATTTCTAGGATTACAGTAGAGCTCTTGAAATCCCACCTCATTATCCAAGGATTAAAGATACACAATAACATTCACTTTCCACGAAACTGACACATGCATTTTAATGTCCTTACCTTGTTTCGAACGCCGCAGGCTAATCTTGATTCTGATGTATCGTAGTCCCTTCCTGTATTTTTGTTTCCAAACGGGGGCGCCAAAGTTTCCGTAGAAATGTGTGTGTGTTGCGGTACTAATGGAGGCTCAACCTTTTGAGGTGGCTTCACTTTTGCGATATTCAAAAATGTTGGGAAACCTTGTTCGTCAAATCCACCAGAGTAGTTGGCTGGAAGGTTCTCAGTTGGCCAAGGGTCTACATAGTTTGGATCTCGGCAACATTTGCCAATTACTCCATTGTCTGGATTTTTGCAACTCTGTGGAAAAATGCAACAAGCTTAGTCTAAAATTAGAAAATTCTTTAATAATTTTTATATTGTAAAATTTAACCGAATTCGAATATTTTTTCTCAAAATCAAGATAAAACCAGTCAGGTAATATAAATTTATATTACTGCAATTGTTTTCTTATTATGATTGAAGAAAGGGAAGTACTCATACGATAAAAGGATTGGAAAAAATAATTCTCTTTCTTACGTGAGGTAACTTACTTTCTTTTTACGAATATAAATTCAACAAAAATGCACAAAAATGTACACAGAGATTAACAGAGATTACTCTTGAATTGAATTGAATTACAATTGAACGAGACATGATTAAAATAAATATATCACTAACATTTGAAGTTCAATTCAACGAATACACCAACATTTTTTAGGCTTACTTACACTTAGCGGTACACGCCGGAAATGTTCTTTCTCCAAAATTGCAACAGGTGCTGTACTAATTGTACCATCGAGGGTGCAGAACTTCTCCTCAACGCAAACCAGAGCTGCCGCACAACCAACTTGTATAGGGGATGCAAATGCAAACTGGGCTGAAGATTTCGATGTTTCAACAGAGAATTATGGTTAAATTAATATAACTAATTGGTGATCAAATAATCTTTCGTATCGCTATGTTATCTCGTGCATGATATTGTAACTGATATAAATATTATGAACCATTGCAATTACTTTGCACTTCTTAATTCAAAGAACACATCATTTGTACGCTACTGGGGACACATTCCTCTTTTATATAACACCTAGAAAGTTATACAATCTAGAATGTCGCATCACGTGTTACCGGTTTCCTTGTCAACAGTTGTGACCAGTGACAATTTTTCGAATATTTTAGTGGAACAAAAATTAAATCTGCAAAGCTGGTATCTTTTCGATTAGAAGTCTTACTGATCTAATAGAGATATAGTTGCACCCTTGCATCGTTTCAGTTCTTTGCTATCCAGTGTTAATTAAATTACAGAAATAGTTTCGAAAACATGTGATGAAAATGTCGAGCACTTTGCAATCAGATGATTTCTAATTACAGTTTCGAACTGTCGTCGGTATTGCAGTTAGTCAATGCACTCGCATTCGTTCTTTGTTTATTGTTCACTAAAATAATCCACGTATAGTGGTTGAGAAAATTATTATAAACAGATAACTTCAATAATGGCGAAGAATACTCTTGATTTTGTTCTTGACATATAGATACACAATTGAATTATATATTTGAATTATTCATTTTGTTGAATTAATGTTGTCTAGTTAAGCTATTGGTGTAACCGTTCGCCATGCGTAAGTGTGGCTTGACATTTCTTGATTGTTATTTTTGTTATCATTACTTACTTTAAAGTTGCTATATAATACTGTGTATATTACGCTACTTTGGATACACAGGGTGTCTCTTAACCAAGGGATCTCCTGAAAGTGGGGGGGGGGTTACCAAGGTGGTTCTGCACAACTTTTTCCTTTACCAAAATGTTGATTGCTCCTTCGTTTTTGTGTTATTAACGAAAAACCGTAGCTAATCACAGCGCCGGTAGAGCGCGCGTTGAAGGGCGTGGTTCTCAACCGCGCTCGGTCGTGATCGTGAACCAACGCATTGACACAGCGACCGAGCGCGGTTGAGAACCACGCCCTTCAACGCGCGCTCTACCGGCGCTGTGATTAGCTACTGTTTTTCGTTAATAACACAAAAACGAAGGAGCAATCAACATTTTGGTAAAGGAAAAAGTTGTGCAGAGTCACCTCAGCAACCCCCCATTTCCGGGAGTTCCCATAGTTAAAAGACACTCTGAAACATACAAGTTTTAATTTTACATCATCGACGAATACATATTTAATCATTGTTACATATGTATATATCTTTTAAAGCAGGCCTCGGAATTAAGTGATCTTTCGGGCCAATTTTCAGAGGCAATGGCCACTTTCTCCCGCCGCACGTCTTGGCCCCCACGATCGCTGGCAGGCACGAATCTCCACAGGCGCGTAGTACATGATCCTCGCGGGGTGCATTAAGGCGACACTCGTATCAATAGGATTCCACATCGTCCCATGTCCCATGGACCCGTGGTTCATATGCTACGCACCTTAGGAACTTCGAGCAGATTGTCGATCGCGGGGATCAAGAAGTGCGGTGGGAGAAAGGGATCGTTGCCTCTTAAAATCGGCCCGAAATATCACTCAATTCCGGGGCCTGTTTTAAAGAATAGCACTATGTTTTGTAATAAAAAAAAAAAATCGTTATAAGTGTACTTTTAGTTCCATACTTGATCGAGCTTCAAGGAAATGGTAATTTCGAAGTGTTCATAATAATTTGATTCGCGGCGGTTTGTCATAGAGCACTGATGGCTACCCACAATATATGTATATGTTGCTCTTTTGCAGCATCCGTGAAAAATAGCATTTAGACGATTGACGATAGAAAAGCAGTTTCGTCTTAACACTTCAATTAACAAGCAAGTAATGTCAGTGTACTTATCCAGATATTATTAAGCATGCAGTTATTCATAGAATATCAGAATAAATATAATAAAATTAAATTATTATACTTTGTGTGGGAGATTCAAAAACATTCTGTCTACTGTCTCCTTTAGTTCCTGGAATCTCATTATATTTCGTGCCAGATTTATCACCTTCGAGTATTACACCATTCGGTTTAGTTTTTACAAACGTCTCCTGAGCCTCTCTCACAATTGTGCAACAAACTTGATCGTGAACTCTGCACTGTTGAGCCTGTTTCAAGCAAACATTCAGAACATTTATGTTGTCCAGCAGGATAAATAAAATTTAAAACCTGGTGTAAGAATTTAAATTAACCCTTTCAGTACCCATGGCCGATAAATCGGCACTGTGTGATTCCCGTGAAATGTCTTTACTGAACAGAAATATATGTTTCACCAAGCCTCATGTCAAATATTACTGCAAAAGTATATGTGAGTAATTCTAGTTGGTTTTAATAATTGTTTAATAAAAGAAAACTTTCAGGGTACTAAGAGCGTTAAAGAAGTAAGATAATATTATATCTATATTAAAGAAATAATGTTCAACAGGAATGAACTCACAATACAAAATGAATTCGTACTGAGGTCGAAACTAGTTTTAAATCATTTTAAGAGAACCCAAAGCTGTATACACTTTTAACCCGTGTTAAAAAAAAACGTTTAAAACCCCAAATTTGCTGCGATATTGTTTTAGATCGCAGCAAATATTTTATTTTTGCAAATTTGAATTCTACCTCAGTTTCTCGGAAAACTTTTCAATAGAATCGCATTTGCACATTTTGATTTATTTTCTCAGATTCTAAAAAAGCAAGTTCAATCAAACCTTGCATATTCCAGAGAAGTTGCCAGACATATTCGAATTTGAAAAATAATTTCTAAAAGTCGATCGTATATTTCGACAGATCTTCGTAAGGATAAAGCATGGTTGTGGGTTTTATTAAATAAACGTCCTTTTGTTTGCCGAAAACCTGCAGAACTGGTTATATTATTGTAAGAGAACATAAAATATTCTTACCTTAGCGGATAAGGTGTAAATGGCACTGTTAGGTGAGTGCGTATAACCATTTAGACAATCGTGTTTACTAGTACAGATCCTATCTTCTCCAGCACAGCTGATCGTGAAGTCAGATTGATGTTCGGTGAACTTTGAACCACCAACGGAGAAGTAATCGTCAATCGGATCCTGTCCAATCTCTTGTTCAAGTTTTTGAAATACGACATGATCCTGTACAGGACTTTGGTATACCAGTTGCTGGCGGACAGGAACCTGAACCTCTGTACAAACCAAATAAGTAAAACAGTCAATAATAACACAAGCAGCAACTTTGAATTTACATGTAAACTTGCAATAGTCATTTATTAAACAGAATTAAATATTTTACTTCAGTTTTATACAATATACACGGCTGTTTAATATATTTCGAACCAGGTGGCTTTTTGTTAATTATACTTAGGAGTCAGATAGTTTTATCACGGCAATTAAAAACAGACAGAACACGAGAAATTTCATTCGTGGCCTCGAACGTTAGAACAGCAAACACGGGATTTCTTGGATACTGTCCTCAATGGAGTTAAGAGAAATTGGAAAATATAATTTATAATTATCGAGTAAACCGTTGCTGTAACGTTATAATGACGCGCTATAATATAATATATTTAATTGATAGAGATTCGAATACGATATTGTTCTGTTTTCACTTTAATTAGTCGTTATTAAACGCAAAAATAATATTACAGATATCTATTTCAATACATTTCTGTATTTACTGGAGATATAAAAAAAAAAGTAATAAACATAAAGCAAGCAAATAGAAATAAAATCCCTTGGGATGATATTTTTTTTAGCAAATCACACCTATATACAGTTAAATATATATTTAAAAATCGAAAGACTACAGACCTACGTAAGGGGCTTGAGCTTCCAATGAGTAGGGGTACCCATTTGTTGACAAAATAGTAGTAACTAGTATCAATGCCCCGAAAAGCATGTCTCCGGTGTTTCTCTTACGTGCACCTAAAAAAAAAAATGGAACGAGAGATAAGTAAATTCTCTACGAACTATTAATTGTTTTTATCCACATGTTTCGCATATAATATTTTTAAGTATTTAATATCGTGATAGTGATATCTAAACATATCTACAGTATTGTAATATTTGGTGAGAATATATGGCCGGTATACCAACACACAAGTTTAACTATGTTATAATAATTAATTATTCAAGGAATAATTTTCCAACAAATAACTGCAATAAATAGACAGCGAATAAAGTATGCAAGCTGTTACAGCATAAATATTACTTATATTTCTCCGAATTTCTTGCTATTTAAACTTAAATGAAAAACAATCGAATTCTCAATCGTATAAAACAAGAAATATTTAATGACAGTATAAAGGAACACTATAGAAAATTATGGTAGACCTGAACCGTGTATAATATTTTCGATAACATTCATCATCTTAACTTTAATACCTAATTATCATGTCTATGTTCTGCTATCTGCTTCTATTGCAAATATTGGACGTCCTAAGGAAAAAGTTGAAGACGAGACACGAAGGAAATTTGCTCATTAGAATTTACGATATACGAATAACACCGTCTATATGTACTGCGACGCTTAAATGGCAGATGTACTCTAAAAACGTATCCTATACAGATGCAAAACACTAACATCGATCCGACTCATTTATCCCAACGTGATAAATAATAGTATAAAATAGATGCATAAAATTGAGTAAATTTCAGGCTGCAGCTCCAAGTACATGGCCGTGAAGGAATTTCCACCTATGAAAGCATGTGCCGTACACAAGTTAGTCCGTTTTATGGTTAAACATATTTCTGCGTTCGGTTTCTCATCCCACATAATTTATTATCGGAATTTTGTACCCGCATGGAATTCCACATAACTAGTTAAAGCATCAAAGTTTATTCCAAGAATTATTGATATTACCGAGTGATGTCGTTACAAAGGTGCACGTAGAACACGGCATTCTCGAATAGGAAACAGGACTGTTTCTCCTGCACAACGCTTTGATAAAAGAAATTGAAAGTGATTATAATTGGCTTGCAAACTACACTGGCTAAATACGAAGAAAGCGTTTCGCGCAAGGATGCTGGCGTCCGTGCAAAGTGGTGAAAAGCATTAATTTTAATTTATGGAAAAAGGAAGACCCCATCACCCGGAAATAGCTGATCCAGGCCACATCGTCTCGATCGAAAGAGAAAGGAATACGCACATATACAGATTCTCGATTTTTACTTTTCTAATGTCCTACATTCCAGGAATGATATTTTGGAGCTCACGTCATTCTTTTCGTCGACCTCGAGAGTGTTTCACTTCGCCTCTCTACATCCTTTTCTCCCTTCCTCGCTGTTATTCACTCCTCCACTTTATTACCAGCTACTATTTTTAGATATAATTTTTGGCGTTTTATAGTCCTCTGGATTAATGACGTTATCACGTTTATCATCCGACAAACTATTGGCCCTTCGACAAATTACGAATTAATCTAAGAGTTAAGGCTTCCAGCTACGCACATTAATTGTACGAGGCTCGCTTCTGAGGAAGGCGAAATAATTCTTCGCTATGTAATCCCCTGAGATTCGTCGATGTGTCGTAACGTTGCCCTTCTCAGGATGACTAGTTTGCGAGAAACTACGTAATACACGTAATATCACACTCTCGTTCCACAAACACTTTATTTAATTATAAGTATACGTCGCGAATCGATCCTTTTTATTACTTTATTCACCGTTTTAGTTAGATTCAGTTAGATCCAATTTATGTTAAATAATGTTCGTTTGGTTTTATGGAAGCATTGTTATTTAAATGTTATTGCAAAAAGTGAAAGCTTAATTGTTATGTCGATGGCTGTTTTGAAGCAAATAGGATTGCACAATTAAGTGGAAGCTTATATTATTATTGCTATGTTATTAAAGTTGCATATCTTTCTCTGTTTCCCTTTTATGTGTAGGTTTATAATTGCTTGGCATAGAGAAGAATGTTAGCATAGTTTCTTTCGTTTCGCTAATTTCAATCAGCTTTAATGGAGTTTCTTGCAATTAATATTTGTGCCCGTTGAAAATTTGTATTTTATCATGCAGCTTATTTATTAATGCGGACTGTATACGATTCGGAAAACTGTACCGGGTGACGAAACAAGGAATAACATCTGCTAAAAATACTTTGATACTTTTGCATTTTAATACGAATAAACATTTGATTACAAAGTAAGTTTAAACTGTGAATGAAGAAATTATGACTGCAAACGAGAGGAATTATACACTAATCAGTAACAGAGATGAGTGTCAACGACTACGTAAATTATTCGTCAAAGACAGACTAGATAAACCTGTAGCTTCTATTCCTTGCTAAAGATATCCAATGTTTCACTGTATATTATCATATCATCACCAAGTACCAAAAGAAATATCAATCTTTCTTAAACTGACGATGAGCTGCAAACGAACCATGCGTTAGAAGAAAAAGTCAGAAATGGCGAAATGTTTTGTCTTAATATGTTAATATTCGTATGGTAAACTATGAAAGACAAAAGGTAACACTATATAAGATGATCAAACTCTATCATGAAAACCGTGCACACAGAAACAAGAGAGGACACATGAAGATTTCAAATTTTCACCACTGTCTACCGATAACGAATGTATAATGCGAACAAATAATGAAGGGTAAGAACTTTAAACAAATAAAATCGAAAAGTTGCTCGAAGATAGGTTCAAATAAACTGTGCAATTTATTTAACAATTATCCTATTCGAAATACCTCGAGACACAGATTTCAAATGAATTGAAAATAGTATTTGTGTGAGAAAAAACTTAGAACACAACTACGTTTAACTTGAAGTGAAAATATGAATGTTCTTGACAGTTAAAATCCGACGAAGTGTTACTTGCAATTCTATACAAATCTATATTGAAATATGCTCAACGCTAGCCGAGTAACTTGTTTTTTAATTAGTAAACGAAGATGATACGTAAATGGAGTGGATTACGATTAGAATTAGCGATACCTACGTGTTGGGTAGATCCGCATGCGACGAGTGCGATTCACGAAATGGAATTTACTTTTCCGCGTGATACCTAAAAGAAAGTTAATAAAACTGGCGCTGCTTTAGTATTCGTTCTTCTTTTATATCGATTCACCGATCTTCGATATCTCCCTACCATCCCAAACGCAATTGCAACCTTGTACCCACCTTCTTCGGACCATCTTCTCTAGAAGTGTCTTCATAACTAGCGAAATAGTCCTCCTCGTTTGTTCGTGCAAGTTTTGCTACAAGTATACCGTGTTCGTCGTTCAATTGTGGTTCCTCTTTAAACGAAAATTGTAAACAATTTGGTCGCTGTTAAAAATACATTTTATAACAGGGTGTTTATTGTTGCTTCCTTTGTTCTCGTCAATTTTTTTTTACAAGAAAAGTGATATCTATACACAAATAAGTATCTTCACCATGTACAGTTGTACAATCACTTATATAAATATTGCATAAACATACATGTCTTGTACGTAGTTATAAAGACACTTCTTTCTTACGCACCGTTGAGATTACATGTTTGAACAACAATCCTTTGGTAAAAGCGAAACACAAAGCTCACAAAGCTTCCCTTCTTATCGAACAATTTGAACTGCATTCAATTTCGCTATGCTCAAATACAATTGTGTTTTGCTTATTAATTGGCAATGTGGAGAAGAAATGTGTGCAATACAATAAATGCTTTAAATAAAAATCAAGATATTTGGAATACAAGAATTTGGAATGAAAATGATGAAGGAATAAATTATATTCACTAGCTGAATTTTCGGAAGACACTTCTGTCATTTATTACAATATAAGAATTTAAATTGCTGCATTTATCATGAATAAAGCTTATTCTCTTAAACTATCGTAATATTATTTAAATCGTGCTTTATTGCTATTAACAGGTCGCATTATTGATCGAAAAAATGACAATTATATTTTATCTTATATACCGAGAAAAAAACGCGAAAAAAAATTACACAAAGTCTAGAAATGCTGCGCTCCATTATGCTGCGGATAATACTGCGGATGAATAAATGAAAATTTCATGAGGTCAAAATCTTGACATCGTTTCACTCAGCTTACGAATACGTCTTATTGATATTTATATCTGCGATATACATAGTAACTACACATTCATATATTAAAACCATGGTGATTTGACGAAAGTTAATGTCAAGTGAATATAATTCACCGTTCGGTTCAAATTTATTCATTATTAATCTAACATTACGGGGAATTTTAGATTTTGCAAACGTAATACGGCCATATTTTAATGATGCCAGTTCCGTGTTGCACGGCTATGTTAAAATCGCCAATTTTAGGTATCTCATCGATTCATGCTCGACACACATTGTCCTTTATTATTTCTGAGAATTTTGCATTTTTGACTCATCATCCTGGACAACATTTCTCAAAGTTCCATCTGTGGTATGTGTTCATATACAGAAGTTAAGCATTTTTTGGCACGGACTTTGAAATAAGTGATTCTTTTTTACGACAAGCATGACCGTGAAATGAAACTCGCTAAACTCGTATTACTTGTAGAAGGAAACTTCAACTTTTCTTCCGCCTCTTGCCTCGCGGTTTTTGCGTCAAACGAAAAATTAAATTTAATAAAATATATTGCCATTTCGTGCAATATTGTACTTCTTAATATTACTACCTTCTTATGTTTATTATAAAATCTTTCCAGCTTCAAATATACCACACTGTATGAAGAATAACAACGAAACCGTTCACAATCTCGCTATAGTCGAAATAGTGGTTATTTTTTAACAGGACGCATTCCGTTTTAATGAAAATGAGACGGCGACCTTATGTAATACAGCATCAAAGCATTAATATGTATATCGAAAGTTTGCAATTTGCGAGACAGATTCCGCTGAAATAATTTAAAAGATAATATTAACGAAGAATTGCAAAACACTCATAACTAGCGAAATAGTCCTCCTCATTTGTTCGTGCAAGTTTTGTTCGTGTAATTTACACTTCTAATTTCGTTTAATTTCCTGCAAAGTATTCGTCAGAAAATCGGCTTTATTTATAAATAAAATAATATATGTGTGTCTCTAGATAATATCTTATTTTAAAACATTGCGGTTATTGTTAGAAGCATACTTTCCAAGACAGATTTTCAAAGTGAAACTAACAGGCTGCTGTACACAATTTATTTTATGGGTCAAATGTTAACACTGCATGCTGGTTAATGGAAGACTACAGTAATTTCAAGGTATCAGGATCAGGTATAAGGATTAGTATGTCAATACCCGAGACATAATTGAACGTGACATGCTACAACTTTCATATCCTATGCTATTGAATAAAGAGTATGCAAATTCTAAAAATACATGGGAAACAATATTAGTCTTGTGACTAAAGAGTTACTGTACAGTCGGACGTGGGATGCACTGCAAATATTGACTAATTCCCAGAGCATATTCTGCATCTTAGTGAATTATATTTTGCATTCAGGTTCCAATTGTTCTTCGCATACAGTTTCTTACTCGGAATAATTCGGGCATTAAATTTGTAGAAGTTGCATTAACAATTATATTCGGCAAATTTATTCGTGCAAGCATGTTCGAATTGAAAATTAGCAATTGAATTCGAAATGAAGCAGTACGTAGTCAAGTCAAAGGGGTACACGTGTGAATTTCCATAATTCGAGCCACTGATCTCTAAAATATCTCTTATGCAAATTAAAAGTTTCAGACGTGTTTGCTTTAAATGTGTTATATCATTGTCTGTATCAATCTTCTTACTTATGTACCCGATTGGGCGCAAAATCGCGCAATTCGAAGTAGTTGAAGACAAATTAAACACAGCTATCCCGTAAAAAAGTGGCAACTCTGAATTTCGCTAACTATACGTCAATAAATTTCGTAACAATCCTGTGTCGTAAATTTCATTTCTTGAAGGTAAAGAAAATAGTCCAAATCGAAAGAATTTTTATCGCACTATTTTATATTATACGATACATAGTTGTAAGTGTGCAAGCTCGATTTGTTACATTTACAATTAAACAAATTACGTGGAAATAAAATTTCTTTGCGAAATTATTTCTGAAATTTCATTAATATTTAATCCATTTCAAATTTCATTAAATTTTATTTGCGAATATATGTTGCACGTCAATACATTTTAAATAATACAATTATTTTTTTAACGATATTCTTTTATTATTTATAGCGTTTCAAATCGTAATGGATAGAATATCAAATCTTTATGCACTACGAGTGCATTGTACTTGTTCGTAACTGCTTATCAACGTGCCTCAAGTAACTTTTAGTTACTCGATAAAGGAAACGATATCAAACAAAACTGGTATCGTATTAAAAGGTATCATTATGTATTAACTTTATTACGTTTCACTCAAAATCGCACTCAATTTTTTTATTGAAAAATAACTTAACGTAAGTTTGGAAGGAAGATCATATTGGATATGTATATGATTTATACGCGAAAATTTGAAACCTGAAACTACATTAAGGTATATGTATAATCCTGTTAAGTATTTAAGGGAACCCATAAACTGTTATGGGAAATTGCTGAAATTCGTGTACCATTTTTTTACCAAACCATTCAAGCAATTTTAATCAAATTTCTACTGACAACACAACTTATATTGTAGCCCTAAATAAATTGAACGCGCAATATTTTCATGAACTTTTTAGACAAAAATTATTCGATGAGAATAAAATCGACCGAGAATTGACGAATGATAGCTGCCTTTCTTCGGCCGATGTAATCAGTACTTTTTATTAAATACCTTCAAACAGCTCATTCAGCAACCTGTTCCGTATTATTGTAGAAAGTGTAACTGAATTTGCTGTTTTGGAAATTAAGAAAATGTATTGAAATGAATAAAAGAATTGAAATGAAAAATTGTCTTCTCATCTTAAATTGTAATATTCAGTATTTATTTTGCAACAGGGGGCTAAACATCTCCTAACTATACAGTAAGATAAAGTCTTATATCAAATAAATTAGGGCTGCGCGCGCGTAAATAAAGCAAACATGGAAGAAAACGTTAAATTGGGAAACGAGATCTTTTGCGGTAAAGGTTGGCGAAATAAAAGGAAGAAAAAAATATAGTGGCAGCAAAATATTCACCAATGGGCATGGTGTCGTAATTTTATTAGCCACGATTATCCATGTTAAGGATCCCCAATAAATCGATGTACGTATCGCAAGCCGTACCACTTAATGTCGACGAAAAATACGTCTTATCAATGAACGCCATGAATGTTTGACACTAGTGTACAATTCATTCCCCGGAAAGCATTATTTTATTCGGTAAACTGCCAACGCAATATACCAATTCGATCCGCATCAATAATCGAAACGGCGCTGAAACCATATTTTGCCGCTCATATCGCGAAAAGAAGCACTTTATTTTATTTAGAAATAGAAATAATCAATATTCATTCGATTCCCATTCCAACTCATATCTACTGTAACACATTTGAGTTGAAAGAATCCGGTGCTGCCGTAAATTCGGTCTCACTTTTAAACGGCAGTGTTAAACCGCACTATGCACGTCACACTGGTGAAATACAGCAGCTTTAGGATAATTTGTGAAGGTTGAAAGGTGTTGGGATTTCTGATTGCGCGGCTGAAATTTGTAGTTAGGCGGTGTCGTGGGCAGCTGCTGACTAAGTGTTACTAAGCTTCAAATACAAAAATGCTGCTCGATTCCCAAATCTAGGATCTGTTACGCTATCGCGTTTGTTCGATGATAAATTCGAAATCGTTTCTTACTATTACCTGAAATTATTGTTCATTCGCAGAACGTGGGTGAAATAGCAGTGTAACGCAGAAGGAAGTACTCTGTGCTCTTGATATATAATTAATCTGGAAAATATAATTAATCGTTACTATTTAATGTAGCGAAGAGTAATAGAAAAACGGGAATTACGCGTCGGGAAGCTTCCGAAATCAAATTTGAGTAATTAATAGTTTTACGAGCGAAGAAATTTTTCCCAATTTTTCCCAATGATTACAATGATTCGACGTTTAATTAATGATCATTTTTGTCATGCAAGGCAAATTTTATACCCAAGTGATAATATATTGTGCAAGATTTATTTGCTCCAAGATAGACATAGCGGAAAGTTTCTGAAACTAAATGAAGCACTAAATTTCTATTTCCCAGCGACTGTGTAGCGCAGAAGATTGGTTCACGTAACAAAATGAATGCTTTTGAATAACGTCGTCGAAAGTATTTCAATGTCACTGTTGTGCGAATTTAATTACTAGCATGTACTTGTTGATTTAATGTTCACAATATTTGTCGAATTGTCCCGCCGGTGCCCCTGGGAACAATCTTTTCATCGTTTTAACCTTTGTATGGCCGTTGCCTCGGCTGGTCACTTTGCTCGGCAAAAGTAGATACGCGTTGGAAAGTATACATCATTAGTTTGAAAAATTAAGGTATCCTTGAGAAGGTATATTATGGGCTTCACGCTGAAAAGTGTTAAC
The DNA here is from genome assembly GCA_963969485.1 of Nomada goodeniana. Lineage (NCBI taxonomy): Eukaryota > Metazoa > Arthropoda > Insecta > Hymenoptera > Apidae > Nomada > Nomada goodeniana. The sequence continues at coordinate 9,562,532 of OZ018306.1, forward strand.
TTAATTACGTGATAAAGCTCACGCTGATAGTTGTCGGAAGATTGATATTTCACGTTTTGAGTGGCTTCTGAACTAACTTGTCTGTAATACCTTCGCCTTTCATTCTGTGTATTTGTAATAGTAAGTAGTGTGAGTAGTATCCTTGATCATTTATTATTCAAAGATTTCTGAAATAATTCGGTAAATTGAAAAGATAATTGAAAGTTGCAACACTATTCGTAGAATAAGATCATAATTGTGAATTGAAGAGACATTTATATTGTAATAAATTCGTTCCTGTATGAAGTATGAAAGAAATATTCGAAAACGGTTGCATGTAAAGGAATAAAGTTATATATAAAGTTTGGTAATGAATGCTTTGTTAAAGAGTTTGTTACTTGTTACTTGTTAAAGAGTAACTGTTTTGTAAGCGAAGTGGCATGTTTTGTCATCATCCGCGAACAATTTCGTGCGGTGAATAGTTCGAATAGTAACAACTGATTACTTACTATTTTTAATTCCCCATTTCAAAGTTACCTTTGTCCTCAGATGAAAGCTTATTTTATACCTACAACATTTGTTTATAAACCTCGGACAACCTGTCTAATTATTTTATGTCTGATCAATTGCAATTAAAGATACTTAAGGAAAACAGAGAATGGATTGTGCTCCAGAGATTTTAAAACATCGCTCCATTTTTTTATTAAAATATTAAAATATACTTTTTTTAGTTAGCAGTTTGACGGAACGAATAATTTGTACATAAACAATTATTGAAACGTATACAAAATATCCAATAAATTACCTCTGATTTCGACTAAATGAATACAGTAGTGTAGGAAGTTAGGAAGAGTTATTGAGACATTAATATTATTTCAGATCTATTTGAAGTCGGTGTGAATTGAGATTCGTGCTGCCGAATTCTCTTTTCCTTTGACATCAAGTGCCGAGGGAAGGTCAACAGATGCAGGAACTTATTCACCTTTTAAGTGTTTCCGTAAAATCACATTAATCATAATCTTGTCAAGCGTTCAAGGTACTACCTTTGTGCTTAACCCCCCCCCCCCCCCGCCGATGTTAGTACCCGATTTAAATCGCCCATTCTGTATATGTATAGTCGTGCCATAGAACAAATATGAACTGTAATTGATTTTCGAAAATCAGGCGAAGTAAATCCAGTACAAGCTTCCGCTTTAATATATGATTCTAATTAAATAAGTTTTCTTCTACTGAAAGAAATTTTCTTTCGCTTAAGCGTGTTCTGCATATAATTAATTTTTAGTTCATGGCCACGTTATATATTAAAGGTTCCTTATGCAAATTTAGAAATTTATGGGATCAGGAGTGTGCAGATAAACGAAGTTTTGAATAATAGAGTATCTATTTATCAATGTCCATAATTGGAAGAGTGTATAATGAACATAATTATGTAAATAATTATTGGCACGTATAGCAATTGGGAAAAATGTTATTCCCTTCATGCCCGACATCTTGTTAGCCCTTCCTCTAAAACTACAAGTCCTTGAAAATTTTGCCGTCCAATAACACCATCGTTAGTCGATCATCATTTGTGCGAAACTGAGAATCATATTTTCAATTTTTGTTTCCATTAGGTACTAATGTAAAGGACCAAGATTTCATGTTGATAGAAAACTACTACCCATTCCATTAAAAACTTACAATTAAGTTTACGAACCTGAGAAACAGAAAATTAGTAAAAATTGTATATGGTACTCAATGTGGTTTTCCTGATTTCAGAACGAAAACGTTTCACAATTAGTGCAACATGAAGAAAATAACTGGCTCAGTAAATAATGGACACATGAAGTACACTATAAAACTATATAACGTTGAAACCTGAATCATTTTTCACACAACGTATGATCTTAAAATCTCAGGACAAATTTATGAATAATATAAGATAGTTTCATTCATGTTGATCAAATAATCAGAATTTTAATTCTGGAGGAAAGGGTTTAAGTCTTCCGTGCATAACATTCTTAATGTCCTGTGAAAAAATGTTTCAACATTTTCACATTTTATTCTAAAATCTTGCCAATGTAATTCTGTAAAATATGTAGAAATTCCTAAATATAATTCATCGTTACTTTCCAAAGCAATAGTAGTAGATGTACGTACGTAAAAGTTTTCTCGTTTGGCTTCTCTTACTTCCTCAATTTCTTTTTTACGCCAAATTTTAACAAAATTACGTACTTAATAAGTAACACATATATGAATTTTATCTTATTACACTTTTAAACATTTAATTTCAATCAATTGTGTAAACAGTGAGGGTGCAAATACTTACGAGACTGACTGTATTATGTTTTACAAAGCAATAGGTTATTATTGAAAAATAATATGGAAAAACTTGAAAATAAAAGCTTGGACGCGGCGTTATTGTTTATCCAGTGTATGTGCATGTGTGTATTTTTTTTTTCTTAACAACGAATGGTCCTATGAGAAAGTCTTTCGAAATGTCCTTTCTTCCAGTATACAAGTTGAGGGGGGTTGCGGTAGTCGACGGACCGTCGTACAGATGGTGGGAGGAGGTACGACGGGAAAAGAAAGAGGAAGGGGGAGAAGTTGCGTTTCGTCCTAGGCCTGCTAGCGGACTCATCAGTAAGGCGTACTAGCAGGCCCTGCCTTAGACACAGGGATAGAAGGGAATGGTCGGAGGTTGTATATATGGTCCCGCGGACCTATGCAACCACTTTCGGGAGCCGGATCGTCGTGCTCATCGTGCTTGTCCCCTAGCGGTGTATGTGGGAAGTGCCCCCACATCATTATTATTAATGTGTGAATACAAACTTTCTATTGTAGATATAAATGTGGTACACATATCCATAACCAACTAATTTTTTTCCGTAGTACTATAGATCCTTCCAATATGACCTAATATTCTACTAACGCGTGATATTGGTGAATCACGGCCTAATTTTTCTTACGAGAGATCAGCGCCCAAGGCACTGTTCGACATGTCATACGTTAAGTCGTTATACTAATCAAACTTGTGCCAATTTTTTGTTGGCATTGTTTACACGTAGAAAATATTTTGGTACGTTGAGGAATATTAAACAACATTTAATACACAAACAGTTCAATTTGCTTTGGCAATTCTCTATTGGAGGAAACGAAATTTATTTGCTTTGGAATTAAGAGTAATATTTTCGTCAATTTATTTTATTGTATTTAAGTAATATTACTCCTATATAGAAGTACAAAGTATATGTTGGAGAAACGTAATTTATATACACTACGAACGAAAAATTTGCAATTATTAGTCACCGGAAGCAGAAATGAAATTTTCAACCAAATTGTCTGTAGAATCAGTCTATTCTTTTTTTTTTTATAAAAACGAGGTAGTGATTCCAAACATTTGGCCGATAGTGCATTATGCACTTGCACTCTAGATGTATAATGTAGTGTGTAAATATGTAATTCCTGTTTAATTCTAATTTAACTTTGTGTGAGTTATAAATATATATATATTATATTAAACTCATTTTTTTAGCACGATGCACGTACAAATGATATTTGCAAGCAACTGCAATGTCCCGGCCTTAATTTTAATAATTCCTCGTTTCCTCACTATTGGAATGTGCCATATCTTATCTATTTAACATAACGTAAAAGTTCATTCTTTGGTATGCTGCATAATATAACATATGTTTTTTTTTTTGACTTTAATGATCGTTTCGTAAAGTATATCCTAAGTATAAAAGGAATGAAAATTCACAACGCATGTGAAAGTGTAGGGTTACGAAGGTAAGAGATCCGCGTGGAAGACTACTCAAAAGTAACCGACAAAAGAATTTTGTGTTGAAACATAATCTTTCTTCATAGCACGGTGAAAACAGTCCGACGTGTTGCGTGTATTTCGGTTGTCAATAGAGGTGAATCCCTTGTGAAAGAATATTCATATTCTTTTATAATACGATCTTCAGGCGACCGATCGCAAATCATTTTCACCGATCGATGTTCAAACTATTATATGTGAGAAAGCATTTTGAAATGCTTAAGCCCGCCATTATTTTACAATGGAACTCATCAATCCTGTAAGCATTATGAAAATTTAATCCCCCTATAGAAAGGGCGTTGAGAATGTCGAGAAACTATTGTAGAGTACTCACTAATCTTGTTACTGACCAGACAATTTCTAAACGTCTAGTTTAGGAAATTATCATAGGATACCTTTGAAACTAGATGCGCGCAAAATTTTTCATGGTTTCTGGTACATATGAATGAATAGGTTGAATTGTTTCGCAGAGAATAATTTATTTAATCAATTGCATACCAGTCGTTACAGTAGTAACCGACTCGCTTTGTTATATAATGGACTTAATTTCTTTTTTGTTCAATTTTAATGCGTCTGAGTTTTGAAAACCATCCTTTACAAGATACAGAACATTTCCAAACACGTTTCAAATATTTTTCATGCTATTTTTAATATTGCTTCCTCTGCGGAACACACAAATGGTGTCTATCGGTAACCATCTTTGATATAAATTTCCAACAAAATTATGCTATTCACAACAAACAATTTCTATGGTAACTAACAATTGGCAATAATACATTACCATGCATACAAAAAACGTCAATAGATTGTCTGAATACCCCGGAACTTTTGCAAGGACATAAATAATGGATAGAAATAATATTAGATCGTTGCACATGAAATCACTGATATCTCGATCGTGGGAACCCTTTCAAATATAGGCGCTTAAGTCTGAAAGCCAATGGGACTTATTGTACGCGAATTTTCACCATTACTTTTTATTATTTTTACTTTTTCACTCGTTCCTGGATATTGGTATATCGCAAATTCTAAACACACGCGAAGTACACGCTAAACAAATCCAAACACACTAACCATGCAATCTCCTCGTGATGTACCTTGGTTTATTCTAACGCCGACTTTTCATTCAGACTGCGATTAAATAGCAAGAGAAATCGTACATCAATTATGTTTGTCGTCGTTGTAAAGGGATTACTTCAAATCCTTAGTAATTTCAGTTAAGAAAAAAATTTGTCAAGCATAGAGACGTTTGAATTTGTTAAATTTTCGAAAAAAGTGTCTTTGGATTATTCTAAGAATTGTTCTCACGACGTGACAGCAGTTCAAAAATCTAAAGTTTGTCATCGAGAATGTGGTGATCCAACGCTTTTGTACGCCAATGAATATATAACTATGTATTTATTACAAAATGAAATGGAGGACTCTCGAGATACTTTTGTTGGCTGCTGCTATTGCTATAATTGGGCTCGTCCCCCATAATAGCCTGCGTCATCCTTTACACTTTACGTGAACCAACAGCCAAGCCTTATCGGTACAGAAAAATTTCAAACGTCATGACACATTGTCTATTAAATCACTGAAGCAATTTCAATCAAATTTTTGTCCGAGTACTTCAGTAACAGCGTTAAATAAATTAAAAAGACAAGTTTTTCGCAAAACTTTCGAAAAGACGTTCCATAAATAAATGATCCATAAATAAATACCGTCGAAAAAGTTACTGAATGGTCTTTCTAAATTCTTTCCAAATTCCACAATTCGTTCTGAAATCTGTTCAGCAATTCAAATGCGTTCGAGTGAATTAATAAACAATTCTAAAGGGAGCCATTCTTTCCAAAACTGAAAATGGAATTTAATTTTCAACGCAAAAATCGATTTACTTTTGGCGCTGACAATATAAGAACAAAAAGTACCCACATTTCACAATTGATAATACAAACAAATAAATAAATTTATTGGATCTTCGCCGATTCTGGATTCAAAAGTACAGTAATTCTTCTCTTGGCGCTCACCACGATCTTTACCGAGCATGCTTACGAGTTATCCCCACCACTGGAGGGGCCCCTCTAGTTCTGAGTCGACGGAGTAATTTGGCACCTTTTCATTAGCCGACACGTCGCGGCCGCGACGGCCGCGTTTAACCATTAAAAGATTAAATGCTTCGGATCGGTGAGGCAACACTAATGCAACGGCGTAACTTTTTTATTGTTACTTATATCGCTATAATTTTTGTTTGAATTATTGCTGAGATTGTTGTGATTAAAATGAGACCAAACACGATAGAATTTGGATTACATTTACTTACTTAGTAATATTATACGTAATGGGCAAGGATCCTTAGAAGAAAAGCTTGGGAACGGTCGTGCTCAGTTTTTCCTATAACTTTACGGGCTTAGAGAATAGTCCAAATCTAAAGATATATTCCAATAGGCCTCTTCAAGGTAAGATGCGCATTTATTAGTATGGTTTTATGTTTTTCTAGAAGCCCATGCAAGCACATAATAATGAAATGCCACATGCAAAACTGAAATCATCAGCCGCAATTGAATACAATAACGGGGGAGATCGAAACGAACTTTTCGCGCCGGGAAGGCATTGCGACGAATTTGATCCGCCTGATTCTCGAGCACGGCCGACGGCTCTGTTTTCGGCGCTTCAACCATAACACACGTTTCGTTATTGTATTCAATTGCGGCTGATGATTTCAGTTTTGCATGTGGCATTTCATTATTACGTGCTTGCATGGGCTTCTAGAAATACATAAAACCATACTAATAAATGCGCATCTTACCTTGAAGAGGCCTATTGGAGTATATGTTTAGATTTGGACTATTCTCTAAGCTCGTAAAGTTATAGGAAAAACTGAGCACGACCGTTCGCAAGCTTTTCTTCTAAGGATCCTTGCCCATTACGTATAATATTACTAAGTAAGGATGTAAAGATAATCCAAATTCTATCGTGTTTGGTCTCATTTTAATCACCACAATCTCCGCAATAATTAAAAACAAAAATTATAGCGATATAAGTAACAATAAAAAAGTTACGCCGTTGCATTAGTGTTGCCTCACCGATGCGAAGCATTTAATCTTTTAATGACGCCCAACTTCTCATTCCTCTCTTTCTTTCGCTCGCTGTCCCTTTCTGTGGCCGCCGATATCGGTGTCTCCACAGTAGCCGGGCTCTGACGGCTCCGCCGAAATTTCTACGAACCTAAAGTTCGACCAAATTCTCTTGGCGCTTACGGCCGGTCCCGAATCGTAAGCGCCAACCGAAGAATTACTGTATATGTCTATGGTACTAAAAAGAAAAATTCCCCACAGTGGGCGGAGACCACTATCCCAGGGATCAGTATCCCTACATAATTATCAGAAATCATAAACGTGCCGTTTATTCTTCATCCGCAACCTCCGATAGGAGTTGAACGCCCCCAACATAATCCATATACCCTACGCACTAACCGGTGTACGAAAGAAGATATCGAATCTGGATTAATTGCCGTTGTCGGTACTGTTGATGCATCGTTTTGGGAAATTAATTAAACTGTAGTAGAACAATTTACAGCTCGCACAGTTTAGTGTTAAAAACGTAAAAACATCTAACGCAAAAGCTGTATAGCGATATCTTGTTTTCTTTCTACGAAAAGATCCGTGAGGAACATTCGTCTTTTAACTGCCTACACCGGAATATCCATCACGAAGATAGATGGGCAGGAATATAATTACGAAATGAGTAACCTTGTCCTCAACTACAACCTTGGAAAGATTACTATGGAAACGGCGCGCCGCGTCGCGACATTAGGAGCCAGAGGTAGGTACTGGCGCCAACTCATATCGAAGGTGACATATAAATTGTTAGAAATGCATGTACCTACGAAGGGCATAGAATTTTGTAATGCTCAGATATGTGACTTCCCGTAGCATAGGCCGTGATCTCATTAAATATTCAATCATTTCTGAAGAAACTATTGGAAGAAAAGGTGGAAAAATATTCGAAACGATCCGTTTGTTGATACGGGACCAAAATTGGCTACATTGCATTTTGAAATAATGTTTGCATAATGAAGAAAAGCAAAATGAAACTAGTTGTTGTGAAAATATTTAATTCACAGAGTTGCGCAATGTACAGGACATCGAACTGATACAACCAAAAAGTTTCAAACCATTAGACTTACAAATCTCTTCGAACTAATTTTAATAATTAATCATTTTAAGTAGAGAATCATGTCGAATAGATTTTTGTAAGATGAGATACATTAAATCAAAATTAATTACTGTCAGTATCGATCGGATTGATTTTTGGGCGATAAACAGTAAGCACAGCAGCAAATTAATGGGAATCTGAAATGTTTGCAAAACTAAAGAAACGGACAGAAATGTTTGGCCAGTAATGTACATAGACAATAAAATTACAAAGCGATTAATAGTCTTTGTAGTGCACTTTCTTGAACAATCTAATGAAAATTAAAAAAATAGTCAATATTATTGTAACCGTATCTACTGCCGTTTAATTATACGTTATCAATAATGCATTTATTAAAAATATTACGATGATTCAAGTCATACATATATAATCACTTTACCGGCAGTGTATGCTAAATGAGGCGAACGTCGAAAAATTACCTTCTAATGGCATCAAGGTTTCACGGTATAAAAGGCAATGAAATTAAACTTCAGGTAGTTTGGATGTTTAAAACGGCAGAAGAATTAATTTTAAGTTCGATACTTCCTTATTTGCCATAAAATAGAGGAAGAAGAATACTTTATATCCGTCATTGAAATATCTTAATTGAAAACATAAAGTGTACTTTACACTTTAGAAGACCAAAACTGATATCGTTTGCTTAATTAAATATATTCTTTTTTGCACTAGCTATATTTCTTACAATAGGTGTGTCAATAACTATTACTACGCAAATGTAATCAATTTTTAACGTTTATCTGTTTGAAAAAATTACATCGTTTGATTGCGAATAGATGTGCAGAGTGGTTTACAAAACAACATCTAGAATCTAGAAGACTATTCCTGAGATCTATATACTAATAATTAGTAGCATGCGATCATTAATTATATTGAAGGCTTTCACGGCCGGATTCTTTGAAACCTCCACATTTCAAACATTCCTATACCCAATAAGGTTCAAATATTTCACGAACATTGTTACAGATATTACACTTCGACATGGGAAAGCAGGGCAAACCGAAATGGCGAGACAAAAGTGGGGTCTTGTTTCCTACATGATACTGGTAGTGCTATGTACTCGCGATTCTAGTAGGTATGTCACAAAAGAATGTCATTATCATCTGTGAGATTGCTTGATGCTAAAATGTAGTGCTTAAAATGTAAAAATTTGTTTAATATTATTGCACGAAATTATTATCTGGAAAGGGAGGTAAATAGCTCTTATTTTTGTATAGACGTTATTCTGTCAACTTATCGTTCATGTTATATATTATACATATAGTGAATTCATTTCGATATATTAGCAACCACTGTACACTATAAATCGGGCATGAATTCGTACATTTGTTCCCCCATCTTCCACTGAACCTGGGGTCAAAATGAAAAGGGAAGAGTGAAATCAACCAGAAGTTATTAAACACCATTTAACGGGGGAAATTCGTGTAACTGATCGAAAACATGTATAGCATGCTATGCGCAACGTTTTATAGCGGAATCAAAGTTTTTAAGCGTGTGGCAAGTACCTACTACCGTACCGTGCGCTCAAGCAGTTGGAACACGCAGTCCGTTCCTTCCTTCGGATCTTTCTATTCATGCATTAGACCAGCTATGTCCAACACGCGGCCCAATTGAAGATTTTATGCGCCCCTTTTCAAGTCTGCAGCTACGTATACATCGTCCATTTTCTTGATAATAAAATAACAAATATTTATTGCCTGTTAGTAGATTTAGCGAGTATAAATAGTGTTCTCCGGGGCTCTTCTCTTGCTTACGAAAACATGAAGGATCAACGGCGTTGGCGCGTCCACCAAATTACCAGTTGATATTAAAAAATTACCAAATGATATAAAAGAACAATCTTCATTACATGAATTATATGAAGGAAATAATATATGATAGTGATTAATTTCCCTGTTTGTATGTGCGGCCCACAAGAGACCAGTAAGATTTTTTTGGCCCTGCAAACTGTAAACGATTTCAGTTGGATATCGCTGCATTAGAGGCTGGAAATAAGACAAATAGCAGAATTCGGGAGAAGAATGTATGCATGCGTGCCTATGAATTCAGTGTTTAGTCGTGCTGCGAACGTTACCCTTTTTCTATCGAAAACTCTACACTGCACGAAATGGAACAATTTTTCCGCGAAAGCGTTCAAGCTAACTGAAGATATTTTAAAAATGAATTCTTTTTTACTACAAATCTTTTTCTATAATCTCAAATGTTAGATGAAGTACTAAACGAAAACTCCTGAAGATTCGTTAATTTTTGGACCTTAAAACAAAGATGAAGGAACACCTCATTCTAAGCGTGTTACATGAGTTTCCCCCCCTTTAATATTGCGCTTGTGTTCCTTTCTCTTAATTTAGTTGTATCCAGTTTGCGGTATACTGCCTCCTTTTATTAGAGCTTAAATTGCTTATGTTGCACTTTGTTCCAGATTCCTCTAGTGTAGGGCAACACGTTATATAACAAGTATACCCGCTGACTTTTAATTAAGTTTCCTGCAAGTGGCGACGAAGCATAAACCCCAAGGCCTTCAAGCACAGCTCAGAACGTAGATTTTCTATTAGGACTATAATATTTAAAAAGAATACTCTAAATAAAATGGCATTTATTAAGCGAGATATGTATAGCAAGCGAATTACAAATATTATCTGCTATTCTAATCTATATTCTGGACATACAGAAAGATACACTTCTATTTTTGGCATTTCATTTAGGCACTGATTTCTGTATATTTTCTACTTTTTTCGATTTTGTTAATAATTACACTTTACGCGTATTCTTAATATAAAAGTGAAATCGATATTTCAAATATATTGGTACAAAAGTTTTACAACCTTATTAGTTAAGATGTGTGTAAATAAATATAAAACTAATACTGTGCTGTAGAGAATGGCTACCCAATTTTGGAAGTTACATATGTGCATACGAGCTTCGTAGAGGACGGGTGGAAATTGTAGCTAGTAAGCACAACGTACAGCAGAACAAGAAGAACAATAAGAAACAAATTATTCGAAACATCGCATTGGTGTTATTACATAAAAAAACGTGTATAGTAAGAAAACAAATTCCACAACGACAACAAAAATGAATTCCGTCATTGACCAAGTACAAGTACGATTTTTTAAAAGTATCTTTCCCTAATTTACATGTAGATACTATGTAATACGTAGATTGGCGGCTGAAAATAAAAAAAAAGTGAAGGGGAAGATTAACGCACGAAGGAAACATGGAATAAATTACAAAAGACATGCATATAATAACGAACATCATTTTTTATTTCTTTCGCGTTGAAAAAGATTCGCAAACATAAAACTTCTTCTAAACGTTTCTGAAAACTTTCAAGAGATCATTCATGAAGTGTAGCGAAGGTTTTTAAAATCCTTCACGTTCTTTTGCATTCCCTTCTTGATGCGTTCGGTTCGTTTATCCTTCCCATTATATTGAATGATGTTTTAACAAGGAATTACATCAAAGACAGTCAGCGCACTGTCGATCAATTTTTTTCACGATTTTCCACCAAAACCACCCATTAAATTACCAAGTCCCCCCGCTGCACCCTGTTGAAGTTGTTTCATAATGTTCTGCAAGCCTGGCATACCACCTGAAACGAAATTTTGAGACATCCGAAAATTTGAAAACAATAAACAGCAATCCGGTTTTCCTCGTCGATTAAACTACCAAATTATAATTATATTTTGTGTAATTACATGTCAGAGGTTTCATTTATCACTTCAAGCGAATGTAAAAAACGTATTTACATTATACTACTAGGCATTATTTGTGGAGCCAAATATGTTGGGCGGTCAAGGACGCGTATCCGCTGACGCTTTTTCTTACTGACAAGCATCATCTGAACTATAAGTGTTCATAATGTAATAGCTCGAAACTAGAAACAGATACTATCGGGCGTGTCAGCTGTCATAAAGCGATTTCGCCTTCCTTTCTAAGACAGTATACCATCGCTCCCTTTTCCCTTTCTACACAACACACCTATCTATCCTCCTTCAGAATTGTTGGTTTATCCTTTAGTAATCTTGACCGGCCAATACATTCGACCCAAATAATAATGATTAATGTGCAATCGAACCTCGTTAGCTCGAAGGGAAGAGCTGAGAATTATGGAGGTTTCGTCTTACCAAAAGGTTCCAGTGAAATGTTTTGCGGACGAAAATTCAACTTACAGAAGCTTCGTAGATGGGCTGGTATTAAATTTTGCTATCCAATCGTTGCCACCTCTAAAGTTATCGTGCCCTAGTGACTTAGCCAAACACCCAGCTTTCTCGCGTAATATGGAACGTCCTATGCTAACAATTTGATTTTAATGCTCCTTTTCCTCTCATAATTTAAATTACACGCGGAACTTCAAGTTCTAAAGCCATCTATGGTAAAACTTTGATTTATAGAGGGAAAACTTCGATTCGCAGAAGTCGAACTCTGAAATCGACTTACAGAGGTAGCAAAATAATACATCTAAACGTGTAGCAAATAATTCGAGTTCTAGAAGATTTATCTGCCGAATCGCAGAGGTTCTTGCAGCAGAGGAGAAGCGAATGAACAACATTCTAGCCTTCTAGAGGTTTTCGAGTTACAAAGGTCAAATTTACCGAAGTTCGACTGCATAGCAAGTTTTGTAAATTATCAAGTTCCTCGGAAACTTTGCATCGGGTTATTAAACATTGCTGAATGAAATGAAATCATTTACCCATTTGACGTAGAATTCTGGGATCCATCATTTTCGCCATTTGATGATTCAACTTTGCCATTTGGGTGGAATTTACATTCTTAGACATATCTCCTGCTTTAAATAGACCTTTGATACCGCCCATTTTCTTTACAACCGCTGCGAATTTTGTATACTGTGTAATTAAATCTTTGACTTCCTTTTCGGTGACTCCAGATCCTTGCGCTACTCTTACTATTCTGCCTGGTTGTTTACTGAATAATTTTGCACCATCCCTGTTGTCCAACTCTATAAATATTTATTACTTCGTTACTTTCGGTTCGCTTGCTCAAATAACTCGTAGCTTGTTGACAACTGTTAACAAAATAAAAATAACCTGAATCGTTCATACTATCCATGATAGTCATTAAACGTTTTAATCTTGCCATAGACTCCTGTTCTGAACCTTTGGACATAAAATCTTGACTGAAGCCAGGAATCATCCCCTATTTAACAAAGAATTCCAAGTCTTACATTTCTTAATTTTACTTTGATTTTAACCTACATTTTTTACACGTTTAGTCTACTAAACGTATAAATATGCAACATATTTCATGCGTTCAATGAAAAGACAAATTTCTTATTTTTTGCATTATTTTAGTTTTGCACCCTTTGCACCTTGAAGGTCTTTTTCTGGTATAAGGTAGTGGTAACTTGAAACAGACTAAATTTAAAATAATAATATTGGAAGAGCACGCTGTACTACAAATTTCACATAGACTAAGCGCCTGAAATATAAAAGCGAAAGATGTACAATATTGATAGAAAAGGTATTGTCGCCTCTCAGTCCAGCAGCCGTTTAAGTTTCGAATGCGAAAGGCTTAAAGAAAAGCCAAGAAAAAGATCTTCAAAGACAAATAGTAGTCAGCAAAGCGCAAAGATATATTCTTCCACGTGTGTTACTTAATATCGCAAAGAACAAATACAAAGTGACATTTACCATTAATTGAGAAAAGGGTCCCATTTTCATGATATTTTGGAACTGTTCGTACATATCCCTCATTGTAAACTGTCCATGTTTGATTTTCTCAAGCAGTTCTTCGTTATCATCCAGATTTAACTCGTTTACTTTGTCTATAAGCCCCTCAATGTCTCCCATCCCCAATAATTTACTAATGAATGGTTTGGTTTTGAAAGGCTCTAAGTCATCTATATGTTCTCCTGTACCTACAAAGATTACTGGGCTTTGTGTCGCAGCAACCCTGCAAAAATATACTTACATAATATACAGAACTTCTGATATGGTCAAACAGTAGATTTACTTCATTTTCAAGCTCGAAATATGTACACTACATTTATATTCAACCATTGCGAAGAAAAAATAACGTGCGAAAGATTTAACTATTTCGCAACAAACTTTACTTTCTATGAGTATTCTTTGTAATTGAAAACAAAATGTAAGAAGAGTGCGAAAAATCAATTTTGTAAAGGCATCATATAAAAGTTTCACAAAACCAATTAGAAATTGAGAAAACTTACGCTGAAAGGGCCCCTCCACCTTTCGCATGTCCATCAAGTTTTGTAATAATGATTGAACCGACATTTACGCGCTCCTTGAAAGCTTTCGCTTGAGACTCACAAGCTTGACCAATCGTTGCGTCCATTACGAAGATTATATTGTCTGGTTGCTACAAAACAATACAATTTATTTATTTGTTTACGATTTAGAAGATGCAAAGGAAATTAAGAAATAATACAAATATTATCTATTTTTCATTTCTCCCTTGCCATAATAATTTCCAAACGTTTTTTAAGCATAACTACTTAATAATATTGTGTACAATGTTAAATATCGGACGAAAAATTAAATTTCCTGATGGTTGAGCGATATACCACCCATTAAAAAGGAACAGACACAAATAATTATATGTTATCGGTGCAAAATCATAATGCCGTATCGATAACGTTACTTCTGCTGTACAGTAGGGTCTCGATTATTCGGATCTATCTCAAATTTGGATAATATAATATTGTACATGTATTTAAGTCTAATTAATTATTTAGTAGATTGGAAGTTCGACTGCCTGTCCTTGCAGTACCTAATTATTTACAATTTTATATTCTTTATGTTCAACTTTCGAAGCTAGGGACTCTACCGTAAAGTTCGAAGCACCTCGGATAAAAGGGACTTGATAACAGAGGCTCAAAAGTGCTGTCAATGCCTTAGATATTAAAATTGTAAACACTGAATAAGTACTGCATTACTTTACTTTCAAAACATTAGAGAATTATGATATTATAGTATTATTACATTTGTATTCATTCCTTAATCTAAAATTAACTATTTTACTTATTTAACTATTAACTAATAGTAATTGATATTAATTGATACTAATAAATACGATAGCAGACTAAACCGACCCTTTCTGTTACATTTTAATAAAAGATATTAGCAATTATTAAATTACTTACGATGGCATTTGCAACTTGGAGCATCTCTTCGAACAAAGACTCCTCCTGTTTGTGTCTACCGCTGGTATCAACGATAATAATTTCGTAACCTTCTTTTTTAAACATTTCAACGCCGTCCTGTGCTATTGCAACCGGGTCAACCTCTGTATAACTAGGCACAAAAATTAGTTTATTCTCATTATAATAGTATATTTTATTTGGCAGAAATATAACAAATGTATAAGTGTTACAAAAATATGTAGAAGTTCTATATTTCTTACGAATATATCATTTCCTTCTAATTAACTCATAAGATTAACGCTAAAGTCGGTAAGATAACTTCGACACTCGTTTTATATTTCTATAAAAATACTTTAAGTACAGTGTAGAATATTCTTTTGTTAAACATATACTCTTTTCTGCAATTCTACTACATTATTCTTTTCCTTGGCATACAATTAATATCGCCGTCCTTTTTGAAGCTCATCATTGTAAAACGATGAATCACAGGGGGCTGAATATCCATGGAACTCAAAGTATGTTAAACGAAATAAAGAGATATAAATATTATATTACTACGTAGAGAATGCAAAACTCTCAGCAAGAAACGCCCCTATACAATTTCAAGTAACAATATTATGCAACAGATTAATAAATCAAAAACTTCATTGGGAAAGGAACATATTTCACTGGAGGGGAAAGAACCCGCGTAAAGCAGCGGCAAAAAATACACATACGGACATAAAAATACATAAGAAAGGTGAACAATAATAATGGAGTTATGAGAACTTTCTACGTCTATGTCGTTAGCTCTGCATTACGCTAAAGGGCACTTCTGTAAATTCCCACATCTGATTAGATGTTGACTATAATACTGGGCCAACCGTTGGAAACTTGTAAAATCTGAGGTCATAGTCGTAAAAACACTTATCACCACTATATATTCGAAATAATAAAACTTTTCATTTTTTTGCCTTTGTGAGCCGCAAGGCCACTATAGTGGTTGGAACTTTGACCACGCATTTTGTAGAAGACATATCTCATAAAGTGGCGGTCAACTACCGCTTGATAGTTTGGTGAATACACGTTGCACATATTTCATAAATTAAAATTTTCACAGGTTAAACTCATATATAATAATCTCTGAAGGATATTGTATAGTAAATTACAAAAATTGTATATTTAACACTACAATCTACATATATTTCTAACATTTCCTTAGCTGATGTCGTTATAACAGCGGACAACTACTTAAGACCGCATTAGATTGATATTATAAATACAGTTTAAATTAATAAAACTTAGAAAGTTTGGAGAAATGAAAGTTAGAAGGTAATTAATAACGGGATGGTCCTTCTTTTTGTCTTGATTGAATCAATTAACGATGACAACACTGGACTGGAATATTCCTCCACCCTTCTTCAATAACGGCGTAGAGTTCATTCAAATTTTTGGTGTTTTGTGTTTAACATATTTTTCGACATCTATCCATAACATCTCGATGGGGTCGAGATTTGAAGATTGCGAGGGCCAAGGTAATACTTATATGTTTTCTTCCTTTTTAAATTTGTTTAACCCTGGGAGCCGTATGTTTCGGGTCATTGTCAGCTTGCAAAATTCAGTTTTCTGGCATTTGTCCACTTTCAAATGGAAGCAGTACTCCATTTAATATATCCATGTATACGTATTGGTCCATAATTCCATTGATTCTATGAATCGGGCCAGCACCTTGCAACGACATCGCTGCTCAGACGTCCACCGATCCTCCTCTTCCTTTCACGGTTGATTTTACACGCTTTGATGAAAATTCTTCGTTAACACGGCATCGAACATACGTTTTGCCATTCGAACCCATTCTGGTAAATTTGGACTCACCGGTAAAAACAATTTTTGACCAATCAGCTACCGCGCAGTGCCGATGATCTTTTGCGAACTGTAAACGTAATTTTCTGTTGCGTACAGATACGAACAGTTTCTTGCGAGCAATACGACCCATAAGATTAATTATTCATTCTATCTTCTCCGCACTGTCCGGACACTAATTTTGCAACCAATTTCGATACCAGATTCATTGAGAACTTGTTCAGCTGTTTTATGTCGATCAGCTTCAGCGATGCGATGAAGAACGCGATCATCTCTGGCTGTTGTTTTCCGAGTCCTTTTGTTCCGTGACACATTATTCACTGAATTTGTCTTTGATATGAACTGTGTTGCTTGTACGCACGCCGTTTTGAAATATTTAATGTCTCGGCGATTATCGAAAATGAATATCCCTCATCTCTCCAGAATTTAATTTGAATTCTCTGCTCAGGAGTAATATTCTTTCTTCGACTCATGATTGCAGACTGATTTGTAATTGTTTATATTCTTGAATACGTCGGACTATAGCATCTATGTCCACAGTGACAGTAACTGAGCCAATGGTGATAAAAACCTATCGGTCTTAAGAAGCTATCCGCTATTACAACGATATGATGTAAGAAAATGTTAAAAATATTTGTAATTTATAATGTAGAAAATAAACTTTTGGCAATATTATGTTACAATATACTTCATGGTTTATTATATGTATATGAGTTTAACCCACGAAAATTTTAATTTAGGAAATATGGGCAACGTTTATTTGCCGAACTGTCAAGCAGTCGTATATAGTGTATATGAGTTCATGAGTTGGCCGGCACTGTATATACATATTATACATTTTTGCAGAAAATCTACTGACCCTTCCTATGAAATTTTCCGGTCCTCTATAGGTTAAAGATAAATCTGGATCAGATATATTGCCGTCTATTACAAAAACATTCGATCTGTCGATCATTTAACATAAACTGTCAAAGGATTACTTTTGTTTATGAATTTTTTAAGATTAACTAGAAACGCTTCCAAATGTTCTTCATTGAAACAAGGGGATCGTCGAAAGAATGATGGTTTGTTTATGCAAAGATTGTCTAGAATAATCTATAAAGCGGAAAAATTATTTTCTAGCTGCCTCTGCAATATGTATGACTGTATAGATTTTAACAGCTCGAACTTAGTACCATTACTTTCCTAATACATTTACATATTTTCTCAACACAGTCTCCGATCAGATATCAAAGACTAGAAAGCGCTTATAACAAAGGAAATCTGAATCTGTGGACGTCATATGATGTATTAGTACCTTGATCCTGATAACTACGTTCAATGCATGTTGTGAACCAACATCTTAATGCAAAGAGAAAAGCACAAGGTGTTCCACTATTTGAGACTGACTGTTACAATTGTCTCAATGATGTTGAGACTATCCACCTTGAGACTATCAAGATGGATGGATTGCTCATATGGACCTACGAAAGCTGTTCAAGGTGAAGACGTCAAACATGCCAACTCGCCCCTATTCCGATAAGAATAAAGGCAGCGTATACACCTTCCTAACTTTACTGAAAAATTAAAAGGCATGTAGATCTTTATGTGTTCTGCAATCTCACTGTTATCAATATTGTATTATCTTATATCCAATTATTTGTTTATTTAAATATTATTTTCTACGCGAATTACATGGTGTTTTTATTTTATAATCGGACCCACGAATTCTGTGGAAGCTAATAATAATGACCATTATCAAAAACTTCGAACAGCTTTGATAAGATTGAAGTTGTCATAATTAACATTGACACACGCGAACTTCCGTTTTTGTAATTTTTTTCAATATATTGCTTAGGACAGCCCCCCCCCCCCCCCCGACAGGAACCATCATTGAATGTTCATTAAGACGTTCACTACTAGCGTGAGAGATGCCTGACGCGCCGATTTTATTTTGAGAGCCGAAAGGTACATATCAGAGATAGTTGTTGTGAACGTGTATTGAAAAGACACGTGTATTAGTAGTATCCGTATTCTAATCCGTGTTATGTGTAATACATGTGTACTCGTGTTTTATTACACATCGAATCATTTGTCCACGTGAATTTTCTTTTTCTTTTATCTACAACTGGAATATGTGTAAAACCGTATTTTCATGCTGCATATTATTCGAGTAAATACATATACATAAATTCTGAGATGTCCATGTTATAAAAATTACACGAATTAAAACATGGATACGTTAATACACGTGAAATAGGGTCCTCTATTGCACATTTGTGACATCGACCAAATTTTGCATTATAGTTACATGAACAAATAAAATCTCCTCCGAAAATTCGCAGTACAATGTGTGGAAAGTACAAAAACCAATAGAATATTGAACGCTTTGCTCGAACCTTTTATGGTAGCGAACGTGTTAATTAATTTTTTGTATTACTTTAATTAATAGACTAAGATTCGAGCTGACCATGTAAATAAAAAATCATCATTAAACGTGACCAATAGTGTCGAAAAGCTTAATTTTCCCCTTGCAATCATAGTTCTGGTGAGATGGTAAGCTTATCTGGGTTTTAAACTTGGTCAGTAAAATGCATCGAAGACGCTTGTTTCTGTCAATTTGACAGTCCATAGTTCTTAGATAGACAGTTTTCTGTTAATAGCATAAAGTGGAACAAATTGCAACAGGTTTATATATTATAATACAAAAGTTATAATATGTAATATACAGTAATGGCTTGATCGATGCGAAAGCCTCGGGTCTGAACGTTCGCTTCCATCGTGTAGTTCCTACATTGTTTGAAATTTGCCGACAGCGTCGAACGTAGAAAAGGACAGCGAGTAAAGAAAGAGAACCGAGCAGCCAAGCCAAAAAACAATATCCAGCGTATCGGTGAAATAACACTAATGCAAAGATAAAACTTTTTTATTTCTCATCCTTTTCTTATGAAATTTTTCCATAGCATAGCTGACAATTTTCTGATTAAAATGGCACAAAACACGATATAATTTGGACTATATTTAGTGCCTTAATTAACGTCCAAATTATATAGACGGACTATATAGTATAGTCCAAATTATATCGTGTTTGGTGTCATTTTAATCAGAAAATTGTCAGCTATGCTATGTAAAAGTTTCATAAGAAAAGGATGAGAAATAGCAAAGTTTCATCGTTCAATTAGTATTAGCTGACCGATATACCCGAGCCCGGATCGCGTTACACTGATCGCCAAGTGAACTTGGACGCCTCAAGGGGCATACCCCGCAGTGGTTGGGATAAACTTTTCGCTTGCATGGTGTAGAAATCTTTCGCGTCGATCAAGGCATTACTGTACATACTTCTAATAAAAAAACATTCTGGAAACAAATTTATCCCGAGATAAAAACCGCACGAACTCATTGACTAATCTAATAGTTTCAATTCTATTTGTATACACAGGTTTTAATAGGTAACAATAAACTAGTTCGGTTAAAATTACTATGCCATTATTATGTGACTTCAGTTTGTCATACTTTCTCTATTTTCAACCCAAATTTACGTATAATTACTAGATATTGCTATAAATATATAAATAAATGGTACAAGGTTTTTTGATTCCGTTAAAGTGCAGTGACCACACGATTATATTCGTGTCTTCGAATTCTCGTTATCAGAAACATCGTATCGGAACGCAATGTGAGCAAGCTGGTTGGAAATACTTCTCGAAGCAACGGTTTAAAACATTATCAATATACGCGTATAATTTGGCGGCAAAAAAATTATATACATATATCTACCAAGTTTGAAGGCAAAAGCCAAGAACAAATACTGAAAGAAAACAGTGATCTAAAACTAAATTAAAACTAAGAATCATCATATGTGCAGAGCGAACTATATCGAAATAGTAGGCTGATCTTTGCAATCACATGAAATTCTAAAATCATGAAAAACGATCATTTCATAATGACATAAGAAATAAGAAGAAAGAAATATTTTATGAAATATGTCTTTAAAGTATATGTTTTTATATGTTTCCATAACTATTATATCAAGGTGAATATTATTTCAAGAAAAGTACAAAGGAGTACTTTTACTAACTCCTATTAAATGGTAAAGATAATTCATAAACAAAAGAACACTATTAACTTAGCGGTTGGCAGTCTGCGTATAGTTTAATTATACAGACAAACAAAGTTTTAAACGAAATTAAAAATGTTCTTTCAAGTTTCAAATTCAACAACTTGTCAAAACTATATTTTTCAACAATAAACTTTCGCTGTACTAATCATAATATTTAGGGTGCTTAAAAATTAGTACTAGATGTTTATGTGTTCGTGCTGTACTTATTTAGTGCGAACATAAATAAATAATTTTTAAACCGTTACTCACCTGCCATAAAATGGAATTCTCGCTTTTGTTGCATTCTGTTTTATTTGATCGTATGCACCTGCACGAAATGTGTCGGCGCAAACCAAGCATGCTTTCCAGTTTTTCTTTAAATAATGGTAGGCCAGTTTTGTACAGGTAGTTGTTTTTCCAGAACCTTGTAAACCGACGAACATAATTATATTTGGTCGCCCTTTTACTGGTTGATAAGCTTTCACTCCAGGATCGATCAACTGCAACACAATAAGCATACCGCTATTATTATTAAAACTTTGTATTATTAATAAATACAATCAAAACCTTTCATAGTCAATTTATATTAGACATAAGAATGTATAGTGTGGTAATGAAGTATTTGACAAAAGTATGGATCCAAAAGAACAGGAGATTTAAAGTCGTGTTCATATGCTCTTTTTACTTTTAGAATGAACAGAATTCCGGTTGATTACCTGTTTTAATAACTCCTGAAACATTAATATTGTGTAACAATACGTCCAAAGTTTATACTTTTAAGAAGCCAATTTCGGATAATCCTTAAGTTGCGTTAAAGACATTTACTCCTATAAAGTTATTAGTTGCTTCAAACACTTATTGTAATTGCATTATATTTAACCGCACATTTTAACAATCTTTATTTGCTTTCTATATTTTCTGCCAATTAGTTAACTTCTGCATCATGCTTATAAGATATTTACTTCTAGATTTTTATTCTTGGATTACACCTCCAAAAGGAAGATGTACAACTTGTTGTTTCTTTGAAAACTTCCTGGCAAGCAAGAACATCGAGCAATCATGTAAAATAATACAAAATGCCAAGACTACTCCGACATTAAGTCAAATTTAAGGGGACCAGATAATGATATATTCCCTTTTCTATTCAATAATTTTACATATTTTCAATAACTCCATACATAAAATACGTACGTTATTATCTAAGATTTGAATTTGCCAAATGAATCTTATTATTTCATTACCTTAATCATAACAGTCATAGGCAAAATTCTTTTCTTTTAAGAAATCGATAAATCAGTCAACTTACCTTTACAAGTTCTTTAAATACAGCACTCTGTATCATCCGTCTTTTATTAAGACCACCAGCCATATCATCGAAATCAATGACAAGGCGCACATTTTCTCTCAGCTTTTTGACAAGCCTGATGTTTACATCTGCTTCAAGTAATGCCGCACATATTTCCTTTAGCATAGAATTCAAGACCTGCGAATCATAGAAAACAATATTATATACAACAATATCGATACAACAAACATTTATGGTTTAAATATTTAGTTTAATAATTAAACTTTCAACTTTTAAATAGTAAAACATTAATTCATCTTTTACTACGCAGCATCTGAGGCAATGGTTGGGATAGAGTATATTTGCCTGCTCTTGAATTGTAACAAAGGAGTTTCTTTATTAGAGTTGCGTACTATAGAATAAAGTGTCCAAAGGCATATAATAATCATTGGTTTGAACTTCAAGCAAAAAATGTGTAATCCACAACCAGGTCTATCAAGATATTAAAATAAACTTGATCAGCAGAAAATGTTGGCTAATGCGGGGAATCTTGTCGAAGTATACCGAAGTCAAATATATAGTAACCCATTGCACTCGATGACTTTTTAGTCAGGCAAACTAGCAACTCTAGACAGTTTTGCAGTAATTTATTATTTGTATTGATATCCGTATCAATTTCATTTGTGCTATCTATTCTTTTAGCTTTTTATCTTCTCACATTACATATTACATCCCTCTTCTCCTCATTTCTTTTGTGCTTCCTTTCATTAAATGTCCCATGTATACAACTAATCTCTTCGCAAAAATATGTAACATTCATTCATTTCATTTGCTTAGGGCTAAAAGACTTCTGAAATAAAAAACCTTTTATTTTTCAAAATGCAATTAATATTCTAGGCGAAGCCTGATTCGAAATAAGAAAATGTTATCCAACCAAGTGTAACGTAGAGATTGTTGTTTCCCAATTAATATGCCCAAAGCCGTATCAAACCAAGTGGTAACTGATAATAGCTCCCCGAGTGCAAATGGTTAATATTATTATTATAAATTTAGTCTATCTCGGCATACTGCTTCTTTATATACCTTTGAAAGAAATAATAACCGTTGGGTGTAAAGTGTTAATATTGCGGTGCACTACAAATTTTGAACAATTATACACATATAAATTTGTTACTATATTTAACATGTAAACAATACACATCAACAAAGCCATAAATAAGCATAATATATTTGAAACATTCAATGACATCATGAAAGTGTTCAGATACTTTCATTTGTAGTAACTAATCGTCAAACAATTGATGACTATAACTTAGAATGAGATGAACGTAATATACTTTAAAGCATAGGAAACTGTGTGATAAACATATTTGAAAATCGGAATACACTGGATAAACTATAATTACATAAAATATGCTAAGCTATAAATCAACATATGTTAGAATTTGAATTTAACTTATGTCAAAATAAATTGTTAGGTTATGTTCCAATAAAAATACTTACTTCTTCATTGATGACAGTTGCATTGCTAAGAGATCGAAGGGCGGATGTTATTTTACGCCCTAAATCCGCGAGAACCATTTTGCCAGCACTATTTAACTTTTACGGGTAAGAAATGAAAAATTAAACGTACACAGTTGTTATCCAAATTTTGCCAACGCACTATAGTGATACATTCGGATATGAAAGTGAATCTAAATTAAATATTTATGTACACTTATGTGTTTAAAATTTTCGATTGTTTAGTTTTTGATAAAGGGATACGTTTTTGGAAAATTCCTGACATTAGAATGCTTCTGTGACACACTATATAAACCATAAACCGAAGGTGAAAAGGATAGGTTGTGTTATGTTAGGTTCGGTCATTGATAAGTAACGACGAACAGATCATTAACAACATGTTTTTATAGTCTAACATGCTTTTCGAAAGTTTTGTGCATTCAATATTTTTGTTTAGTTAGTATTAAAAATATAGAACAAATTGAATGGCAAAGTTGATTCCACAGATATTATCAGTTTATAAGTTATCCAAATATTAATTAAAATTTTATGTGAATTAATATCGCCAGCTGTTTCTAAACCATTTGAAACGTAAGTGGACCCATAAAGTTTAAAATTATGTAGAAGTAAGAAAGCAATGTAGTAACGCTGCGAACCTCGTATTAGAAAAATATATTTGTAATAGGAAATATAATCTGTAGATAAAGTATTTTAAAAATTTTGATTCAAAATGGATTGATGCATTCGGATTAATCAAGCAATATAGAAATCTAATATATTAGGCTGGCTGGGTAGTTTAACAAAAATGATGCTAGTTAGTATTAGTTAACGAAACTATTTTTGCCGAGTATGATAAAGTGGAATGATGTAAATAAGATTTAAAGAATGTAATATTATTAATTATGTATAGTGTAATATAGCATGTGAGAAATTGTAACCGTCTATAAAAGTGCATGTCCATAAATCTTTGTCGTTTCACATTAATTTCTTATAAAGTTATAAGAATTTATAATCAGTTACTGATAATCTATAAAATAAATTACTTTCAATTTAGGGGAGCCTTATATTGTCCTTTCAGCCGCTTTTACGCATAAAATATTAAAATGCCTAGCAATTGAGGTTATAGAACTTGTGATGTGAAACTTCGATTATGTACATATATCTCTTTCGCGCACAAAATAAATTGAATTAAATTATTAAATTGTTTAAAGGAATATAGTACCTTTTCTAGAATATTGTTGTAAATAGATACAAATAAATTATTGTAAATATATTGTATATTCTGTAAAAACAAACATTTGAAACATATATAAATCTCTTTGATTAAAAAACAATAATGCGCAACACAGTGAAATATTTGATAGTGTCAAAATCATAACAGAGTTATAACAAAAACTCTTTGAATAGCTTGAATCATAATTTAATGGAAATGTTAATGTGAAACATATTAGAAATACTATAATATTTTTTAAACAACTTTTAAAGTATATATAATTAAACATTTATATTCGAATGAACAGGCGCATGCTGTTATTAAGGTATATTAATGTAAACTGTAACCTATTAATATACGTACAATATGTCACATTTAATTCATGCATAATGTTAATATACAATTCATAACATTGAATTAATTGAAATGAAAAATACCTTTTTACAACATATTGTTTCAAAACAAAAAAAATTGAAGCATTCAAAAATATAACGTTAACCTAACTGTTATTCGCTTATAATGGGCATACTCAAACCTTACAACTTATTTCTCTATTATTTCTTCACCTTATTAAAAACAATGAATTTATTTTTAATAGTCATATCTGAGGTTACCTTCTATGTATGTATATAATTTTTTGTGAATGAAAGAATTCATGTAAATATGGACAACGTTCAAAGTAGATCAGTGGCCAGGATAATATTAATCTTAACTTTGAATATTTCTGTGTTTAAATTCTATATTAATCAAAACTTTGCATTTTTGATATGTCAAGTGTGGAATTGGATGTTATAAGGGTGTATAGAACTCACACAATTAAATACTGTTTTATGCAAATTTCAACTTATTGATTAATGTAAAAGGTTAATGTTACTGCACTACAATTTAAAAACATCAATTTCAAATTTCCCGCGTTGCAAGCTCAATTGCGCACTCTATACACGTATATATTGTACATATAGAGCTATAACATCGCATGGACCATTGAACAACTGGTATTATTTATTTCTGCAAACTGCAAAAATACATTTCTGTAAACTGGTTAGTTAATATCAATATTAGTTGAAAAATATGACTATGTAATAGTAAATTAGTGCCATCATAAGTTACGGAATAATGTATGTGCATATTGAGCTCATTTTTAGTTGCAGAAGTTAAAAAAAGGTTTTGATGAATGATGATGTGGAGAAATAGTTTAAATATCAAGTGATAAGATTTATTTCGTTGTTAAAACTAATTAGGTTAACTTATTTAAGGTTAAATACTAAATAAAAAGTGTGGTGCAAGGTCATCGAAGAATGGGTATTTGAAATTGAACAATGAAAATATAATGTATTAGGGGAAATATGTCCTGTGAGTCCTCTAAAGATCGACAGGAAAACGAAGTCGAGGTTTTGAAGGTGCGTTATAATAGTAATGATAATGATAATAATAATAGCTTTATTCACTTTCCACATTTTACAAGCCACTTTTTTAACAAACTTAACGAATTTAAGAAACACTTACAATCTATTACGCGTCTTAGGTATTTCTTTATAACGATTTTTAAATCTATTTTTACCTGTAATTTGGAGATCTTTTCATTAGTACTTGAAGATGCGTAATAACTCGCATATATTGAAATTTGTATTGTAATGAATTACTGTATGCTTTTACTACTCCCAGGAATATAATTATTGTGAATGGAAAATATTATTCTTATAGTACAATAAACATATATTTTTATTAGCAGGAGTTCAATTTCTAGAAAGAATTTTTCCTTTATAATCAGCGATTGATATTTCGCTTATTAAACACTTTATTAATAATTATTATTGTACATCAATGGGAAGTAATGGTTCGTTTAATTACAGTATAAGAATAAATAACAATGTTTCTTAAAGTAAAACGTTAATAATTTTTCTGAATAATTTATGACAGTAAATGTTTCATAGAATTTGTAATTCAATGTTATCATTTCTACAATATTATATTTTAGTATTATAACATCATCTAATAGTAACAGGCTGTCGTTTTAAAATATGTTCATCATCATAATTATTGCCAATTATTTTACAGTATGTTTTGAATTCCAATTCCTTTGTACCGATACAAGTACACATATAATTAAGTTTAACACATTATGACAACTTTTTGTTAACATAGAAACACTTTTATTTTTTCTGTTTTTTCCTTAACAATATTATATTTAGCCCAAAAATTTATTTAATAACTGCATTATTATGTTAGATTAGTACTTACAGAAAAGCATGCCCTTCAATTTTATTATTTCTTTTATGGCTGTACAAAAGCTTAAGTACAAAATAGTTTCATTTCTTATATATATATACAGCTACTTATTCATTGTTTTAAACTGTATAAGGTTAACATGTTGTATATATTTATTTACATTTGTACAAAATTAATGTGTATACAAAAAGAATATAAGCATACAATATTTAATACATATATATCGCTATTTGTTACCTTTGCAATATTTTATGAAATTTAAAATTATATTTGAAGGATAATTCCACTAAGTTTATTTACAGAAATACATATTTGAAACATTCCTATATTAATGTCCTGGTTCTTAGCTGTTTTACTTCCATTGTTAAAAAATTGTAATTGGCATATGTCTACATATGTCTGCATGTGTCTCATTGATATAAAGAATACAAATTCATGATAATGTGATGCAAATTCTACTGATTCCAGAAAGCAATAGATATTCAGTTCTTTTAAGTCCTAACTCCAAACTTCTATA
The DNA here is from genome assembly GCA_963969485.1 of Nomada goodeniana. Classification (NCBI taxonomy): domain Eukaryota; kingdom Metazoa; phylum Arthropoda; class Insecta; order Hymenoptera; family Apidae; genus Nomada; species Nomada goodeniana. The sequence goes on from OZ018306.1 coordinate 9,590,288, forward strand.
CTACGAAATTTTATGAACTTTGTATTCTTTGAACTTTATATTCAGTTTTCTGTTCAAAAACTAGTGACGATCGAACAGGTAAATTATCGTTAGTGTACGAGCAGTGGTCATGAGTGGCCATATGACAGAAGTGTAATGTACCACCAGTGGAGTACGTTGTTATAATGTTAACACATTCCATGCCGAACTGTTTTTACTCGACTTTTTATTCAGAGCAGTCATTGTCTTGACTAAAAATTGATATATTATAACACAATATTTCATCACATTATCAATCCATAAGTAATTAGCTTGAATATAATAGCTATCACATTGTGTGCCAACTGTGGTACACGTGGCACGGAACATTCTAAATATCCAATTAACATGTTCCCTACCAGACCAATTTTGGGTAAGTTCCTTCAACTTAAATTGTGCAGCAATTATGACAATCATTTGTTCAAACAAAAATGTGTACTGTTTCTGTATTGCACATTAAAGGTCATACTTTTTTTTTAATAATAATGATTTTTCAATCTAATGAATATTAAACCGCATATACTTATGAACAAAAATGTTGGTCTTGAGAGTGTGGGGCGCGTACGAACCATGTAGCATGGAACGTGTTAGAAAAGTAAGGTAGATGATATTTTAATTTTTACTGTTACTCGAGGACAAACAATTCGTTTTAGACTCATATTCTGTAACTATAGTACTATATTATTATTTCAATATAGTACTATATTATATATATTATTTTATATACTCATAACGCAATATTATTTTTCATGATAATTTCTACACTGTTATCATACTATGAAACTGTCCATAATTTCGATGGGCCCAACTGTAAAAAAACTTTGATGGTGAAGCCACATTAATGCTTTTCAGCCATACACTAATCCTTAAGAATATACTGAACATTGGATCTAAATTGATGATGAGATATAACTTCGTAGTTTGAATACTTCTAAACAAAAACATTGTAATAACCATTGTTAATATAACTAATAATATGCATTATGCATTACCGAGTTGTAACTATACTAGAGTTCAAAATTTGTTTTTTAATTTTGCAATTACCAACTCACAGCTATCAGTGTCTAAAGAACAGCTTATAATTGGATGCATTTAATTGCATTGTTACATTAATCTCGTTTGTAGTCCCATTTGGAATAACATCATTCTGTATCAATCGCTTCTCATTCATGCTGCAAAATTGTACCATTTAAACAATAATATAACAAAAGGCTTATTGTTTTAATTGCGTCTTCAATTCCTTACAATTTGTTCTACTCTTCCAAGCATGATATATGTATATACATATATATGCTACAGCTATCAATGGTGTCTTGATTTATAACTTCTGCTATTCAGAAGAACATATGATATTGAAATTGTCGTACCCGAATTTCTTAGCGGTTATAGCATATTAATTGTATCAGATATGATGTTTTTTCTTATTTTAGTGGTGATGCATGTTATATGTAAATACTAGGGGTCCGAACTCTCTCTTCTGTGGTTCGGGCGGGATCCCGATACTTCTGTAAGGCTCGGGACCCGAAACCGATTTAAACCGCCCAATATTTTCTGTCCGGTCCCCAACCAGTAGTTTCGGGTACGCGCACACCTCTAGCAAATTCACAATGGCCTTAATTATATGACGCGAAACTTTTGTAATAACTTTGTACATTACGAATCCTTTCGGCGTCTTTTATTTGGTATTTAATTTGCATGGTCAATATAACACGCGTAATAACAACAACATAGTATATATAGTAACTAAGAAATTTCCAATCTTTTTCTTTAAATATTCTTATTCTGTATAAGGATAATATTCTATTCTCAATAATATACATGATTTTAAAATTAATCATGTTTGCAAGACGTGCAAGACATGCAAATCTTGTATTGGTATTTATACATTGTATTTTAAATTAGTTATTTCCCATTTTAACATAACTTGTGACATATTTAATTATATTTGTATCAATTTTGTATATATATTTTTCGTTTACTTTGCAATATGTTGATACCTTTTTACAGCTCACAATATTCGTAATAATGTCCTCCAATTTTCCATAATTGTCCTCCTTTTTGCATTAACATTGCACTTTGGGAAATAACGTTAAATAGACGATCATAGTCATTTGATCTGAATAGACACATATATCTAGCCTAATTCAAGTTAGAATCTCGTTATTGAATATTTTACGTCAAAATCATACTCTTTTTAGTGCCTTGGGGAAATTTCATTATTGTATTGCATATATGTATATAACAATATTCGACGTCTTTTAGCGCTAGAATTGACAAGTGTGTTCGTCTTTTAATTGCGTGGCATCAACTCTCCTCTAAAGGATATTACTTTTAAAAAAAATGATATCTTTTCGGGAAGGTTGCCAAAAAAGTAGTATTTGTGATATTGATCGCTGAAAGTTATTTTGCTTGCGAATTGCCACGTGCCTTCCACATGTTCAAACTACTTATACAACATATTGTTGGCCAAAAATATAGGGTCATTCCTCCGTGTAGTGGTGGATTCTTTCGACTGCTAATGTAATATCTATGTTAGGTGATAAAACTAAAAAATTATTACCATTAGGAAGGGAGCCTGAAAACACTTGAACGTGAAATATTTGTTTTTGAACCGTTTGACTACTATGTACATCCTTTATACGATCTACCGATCACAGGAAAGTAGTACCCTGCTGTTTAGTTGGCAATATATCCACGAGACAAATAATCTGTAACCTATCCCCACCTATAATATTTTTCTATATTCGTATACACAAACAGGAGAAACCAATGTCACACTATTGAATGCCCTGAAAAAATTGTTGAATATCAATGTTGCATACCTTTGTTAAATTTGTATCAACAGAAAGCAAATTAAAGCTTAAACCAGCTAATTATTGATCACTTTGTTCGATTTTATTTCAGTCGGCACCCAACGGATAAAATCTTCTTTTAAACGGGGAGTGGTATTTATTTATATTTTTCAAATATCTTGATGTTTGCCAAGTATTGCATCCTCCAGGAAATAACTTTTACAATTTCGTCGTGCATTGTCGAAAAGTGTGGTTCTTTAGGTTCAACAGGAACTGATGGCAGGTGAAATATACTGCAATTAACTTTTTAGCTTTTGTCGAGCTTTCGTCAAATTGGTCTACATTCTGTACTACATACGTGTTTTGACTACCTGTGTAATGTTCGAAGCCAGTTCAGTAATTGGCCATTTTTAATGTTGACAAGGACCACTAATATTTCTATACTTCACTGTAAACTACCCCGTCCAGATTTAATAACTTGTTTCTTCCTGCCGCACCATATGTTTGATTACAGCTTGTCCTACTCACATTGTGCTGGACCTTTTTTCACGTCTGATAGCGTTTCACTGCCTCTTGTCTCTTATATTTTGAATTACCGATAATTTTTAACATTGGATCATTAATTTTTATATACTTTGGATTATTAGTTTTTAATTACTTATCATAATAAATTATAAAAAGTTACAATGATATGTTGTTCAGCTGATATGTCAAGATCGTCGCAGTTTCATAGCCGGAAGAGCGTGATTTTCATAAGCAAGGCTACTAGTATAAAATAGAAGATTTAAGCAAAGTCAGTAATATCCTGCATTTTCTCAAAAAATAAAAAATATACATATATTGCCTGTTAATAGAGTTAGCGAATATAAAGAGTGTTCTCTAATCCACATTTGTTTGCCGCAGCCTCTCGCTCATGAAAACTTGCAGGATCAACTGCGTTGCGAGTCAACTAAATTACAAGTTAATATTAAAAAATGATCAATTAATATAAAAAAACAATCTTCACATTAAAATTTAATTGAAGTTTATTCTATACCTACATTGACTATATTAAATGAATTATATAAAGGAAATCAAATATAATAGTGATTAATTTTGCTGTTTGTATGTGCGGCCCACAAGAGACCAGTAAGACTTTTTTTGGTCATGTAAGCCATTTCAGTTGGATATCGCTGACATAGAGTATATTATAAGCACAATCCTAATCTATTGCGACCAGCTGAGAGCACTCTATATTATAACAACGATTCTTTTTTCTGTATTACTTGGAAAATATAAAACCGCATCAGGCCTCCTCGGTGTCCCCTATATGTAAAATTGTTCTTCATATTTATGGCCGGTTATTTAATGGATATCGACTAACACACGTGTAATTTACTTCAGTAAATCACGATTTAAATGTACAATTTGTATACAGTGAATATTATCTATTGCGCTATTTCAATACCTTTGTCATTCACTGTATATAATATATTTCTTTACAGCTTAAGACTAACAATTAAATAACACTACTTTTTTTAAAGAGTATCTTTGGAGACGAACTTCGTGATTTTCGTAGCAAGAAAGGGAGGCAGAGATGGCAACCATTGGACATGTCGATTACTTTGAATCCGCAGAAGGGCATGTCAGGACCGGCCAAAGTGTACGCACAAATTGACCTACGCGTAATTTGCAGCGATAGGTATCCTGACGTGTGAGTATGGTTCACTTCTTCTGAATGTAATGGTCTTTGTGGTAATTTAATTTAACTTGAATTGTTTCTAAATATGCAACAGTGTAGACTTATACTAAGAAGTAGACCATGGTTAAATACAGTTGATTTCGGTTAATTTGGACACATTGGGTCCGGAAAAATTTGTCGCAATTAATCGGCTGCCCCCCAAAAAAACCGAATTCCAACAGGCAGCCAAAACCAATAGTTCTTGTTTCAGTTCTTCAGTACTGTCCTAAATAAACGGTGGGACGCGGCGGTCCCGCTTAACCGGCGCCCCAATTAACCGTAATCTACTGTACTATTCAGAGTTTACTTTCTTCTTATAGTATAGTATTTAGTACTAAAAACAAGTACCATCGATAATATGGAATGCGTAACACTTATATACTACATTAATATGCATTATTCCTCTGAATGTCAACTATGACTATAACAACTGATTGTTAGACACTGCTTTTGTATATCTGTACATTGGGTTGAACAAAAGGTTTTTGCTTTTTTTACGAAGTGCCGTCAGGTTCCATTAGAACAGAAATAAAACGTAGGTAGACAAGTAAAACGTCGCAACACTAGATACTAAAAAAAAACGCAGCCCGTTATCAGAGCAAGGTTCAACCATATGTGATTTACATAGCTCAAAACAAACACTAAAGAAATAAATTTCGAAGTTGTAGAACACTCTTTATATTGACCTGAATTCGAAATACAAAATTAGATTTATTCAGGTTGTTTCAACAAAGTTATTTGAATTGAAAAAAATTGGAAAGCCATAAAGAAATCAACAACGTTGTTCGAGAATATTCCTCGTCAAGACAAAGAAATTTTGGCACGAAAAGGATCGAAAAGCCCATGGAACATTGAGGAAAAATAATAGAGATTAAACGACAATTATGTTATTGATTAATATAAAAGTTAGTCTCTGTATAATTGATATAATGATACGTAATAAAAAAATACAGGATTTTGGCGTTCAATCTAAGAACATTATATTTTAAAATAATGTAGGCACCTATTTTTTCCATTTAATTTTCCATTATTCATGAAGGTCCCATCGTAAAATAAACAGATATCGTTCCAATAAATCATTCTATCCCTTACTTTTATTCTATGAACATTTGGAAGGAGAATAATATCGTTTCCAAAAGTAGCAAATAAGTTTCATAAAAACAGTCAAAATTTCATTTTAAAAAATTTCTTTTTGAGGGGATATAATAATGAGAGAAAAGGCGTCAATAATTTTCGGTCCGTTTTAAATATCATTTACAACGATATGTCTTATAATACTGCATGTACATACTTCCTAACATTAGCCATTGACTTTTATTCATTAAAGTCATTGAAAAATGCCGATTTTGTGGTGAAGGAATGTAGGTACTACAATTATACTTTTCTTGTAGGTACTTGTAGCTTTATGCAATGTTCCATGTTTTTACATACAGCAAACCGGCATAGAAATTGACGAAACTAGATAAATCGGACCAATTGAAATCCCGTCACTGCTCTATACTCTAAACTTTAGAGTCTAAAGTATTTCATATATGTATTTTTAACGGCGTTGATGGCATAATTGACAAGATATAAGACAAGAGAAACGGCAGCACAGAAAGCTCTCGAAGTTCATATTTACGTATATTAAACTAAAATATTTAACAAACCTTTTTAATTGTCATATGATATAAAACCACGGGCAACTCGCCCGGTCTCATCTTTCGATCAATAGAGTTTAGGCGGTCACTATCAAAAACCTTCTGTAACTTTCACGAGGGTACCCTCAAACCCTTCCTAAGTTTAACAAATCTCTTGTATTCACTCGAACACCGGTGAATTTCTATTCTTCATCGCTCCCGCACCCACGACATCCCCCAACAGTAGACAAGTGCCAACCGTGGCACAACAGTATTTTAGAATATAAACTACGAAGAAAGCAATTTTTCATTTTTTTTAGCTGCAGCACACCTATAGTGCGTCCAGAGCGAAATGAAAAAAGTGGTGTGGGGATTTCTCACCCCATTAAACGAATTACAAAGTTTGACCGCTCGTCGAACCGAGCAGGGCAGTGCCATGCCAATTTGAAATGGGTGCACATATACAGTATATGATATACTGTTGATCAATGTGTAAATGGTTTGAGACAGTGTCAGTAGAACGGACCAATTTCTTGAAGTTCGCGGCTCGCTTTTGTCGGTGTCGCTAGGTTGTAAAGGAAAAAAGAAGGATAGAACGATGGCCGAGGCAGCCGAGAAATTTAAATACCACAGTGTCGGTGTGATTACACAAATGCAAAACGATGCTATAATAAAAAGGACAGCTTAACCTTTTCATTTCTAGTTTTTTCGATTTCCAACTTTTTAAAACATATTGTTGAAATTCTTCCGACTAAAATGAGACCAAACATGATATATTTCAGACCACATTGTATCTTTATTTTTATAGTAAGGCATTTATTACATTATGTGGGGGCACTTCCCACATACACCGCTAGGGGACGAGCACGACGATCGGGCTCCCGAAGGTGGTTGCATAGGTCCGCGCGACTATATATATATATGAGGGGGGTTGCGGTAGTCGACGGTCCGTCGTACAGATGGTGGGAGGAGGTACGACGGGAAAAGAAAGAGGAAGGGGGAGAAGTTGCGTTTCGTCCTAGGCCTGCTAGCGGACTCATCAGTAAGACGTACTAGCAGGCCCTGTCTTTTTTTTTTTTTTTTTTTTTGACAGAGTTTTATTCAAAAGATACAGAGCTTAAAATATGGTGAATACAATGTATGCGTGTAGTGAATAATCTACGAAATATGTGAGCGGTGTGTCTTAAAAATTAAGTTGGGCTGCATGGTCAGGGGAATGTCGCTCACGGCCTGTGTGGGGGTGTCGTCTGTCGTAATGGGATCTTTCCGTCCATTTTGTTGCTTGGATTTGTCTTGTACCCTTCATTTGGCTGGGCTGGGTGTGGGCGGTTGGGAGGGGGGATTCCGAAAAAAGGCGGTACCGGGTAAAACGGAATGGGTTTTGGTCGGCGCTTTTTGATGAGCTGGGTGTGGGGGGCTTATAGTCTAAACGTTCATACCGTGCTCGTTCGCGCATATATACAGTCACATTCTCTCATCATGCATTCACTATATTTAAGGGATGGGGATTTTATATTACGTTATATACATATTTACAGTAGATTAGCTTAGACTAGTCGTGGGGGTTTATTGTGGTGGCGGTTTCGAGGGGCAGAGGTCCTGGAGCCACCAGTATTTTTTGGTGTTATGGTGGTAGGTGTTATATGATTGGTATGTTGTTCTGGTCTGTAATTCTGCCTGTCTTGTCGAGGAGGATGAATGCTTCGGGGGGTATGTGTCCAGATGACAATGTCTTTTCGTGGTACAGGTTATGTGGGTATGTTGAGCTATTTATGAGGTGGTTGGTGTGAATTGTGTGGATGTTCGCGAAGTAGTCTCTATTGAGTTTGGTGACGAAGCTGTCTATTCTTGGTATGTTTGCTGTGTCGTATAGTGTTCTATTGTTGATGTAGCGTTTGTAGTTTGACTCTTTGGTTCTATATAGTCCGGTGCAGGCTCTCAGGCATTTTCTTTCGAACGTTCTGATTTTCTCCATTGTTTGGGGGCTTAGGTTAAACCAGATTGGGCATCCATATGATGTGATAGATCTGATCAGGAGCATGTAGCAGAGGATTTTGATTTTTGGGTTGAGGTAGCGTAAATGGAATATTCTGGAGTTGCTTAAGAAAGCTTTTGAGGCTTTCTCTAGTTGGATGTCGGTGTGTTTATTGAATAGTAGGCGTTCGTCTAGATGTATTCCGAGGTATTTTACTATTTTTTTGTGGGGTATTGGGGTGTTTGTGAGGTTAAGGTTGTATGTTTTGTAAGTGCTTTTGTACTTTCTGTTCTGGTTTTTTATGGTGTTGCGGAAGAGAATGGATTCGCATTTTGTCGGATTGATTTTTAGTTTCCAGGTTGAGTAGTAATCGTTTATTTTACTTAGGAGGAGTTGGGATTGTTCTTGGAGTTTTTGTACTTTTTTTCCTTTGATATATACTATTAGGTCATCGGCGAATTGTATGGTTTTGATGTCGGGGGATTCGGGTATGTTGAAGAGTTTGGGGATGTCTGCATTATAAAAGTTGAATAGGTCTGGGGAGGTGACTGTGCCTTGTTGTAGTCCGTCAGTCAAGTGATGTGTTATGTTCGAGTCGTCTTTGCCGTTGGAGGTGAAGAAACTTTTGCCTAGTGTCATATCTACTATTAGTTTTAGTAGGTGAGGTGGGCATCCTTTTTTGGAGAGTTTAAAGTATAGGCCTTTTAGCCAAACGGTGTCAAAGGCTTTTTCTAGGTCAATAAGGCAGGCTGCGATTGATTCGTTATTGTGAAGGGCGTGCTGGATGTCCGAGGTGAGCGTGTGTATTCCATGAATTGTGCTGTGTTTGTGGCGGAAGCCGAATTGTGTGTCTGGTATTAGGTTTTTTTCGTCGTAGAATCTTTCGAGCGATTTTTTTATTATAATTTCGAATATTTTGGAGATGTTCGGGAGTAGACTGATAGGCCTATAGCTGGAGGGGTCAGCCGGGTTTTTACCCTTTCTTTTTATGGGGAGGACTCTTGCGACTTTCCAGGTTGTAGGGAAGTATTTATTGTTAAGGCAGTTGTTAAAAAGGATGTTGTAGCAGGATATGACTTTATTTGAGAGGTTTTTAAGATTATATTCAGGATTTTGTCGGGCCCTGAGGATTTTTTACTATTTAGTTTTTTGAAGAGTTGAGATGTGCGGTGGTAAGTGGTGAAGAAAGTGGGATCGATGGCGAGCTTTGGGCTGCTAGCGCGAGGTTTGTGTCGGAGAAATGAGTAATGGAGTTATTTGTCTGTTTGTCTGATTTGATCTCTGTCATGAGTTTGTTGTGGTGTTTGTCGATTATTTCCGTTAGCCTGGGGTTGCCTATGGTTGAGCTTTGGGCGTTGGTTGATGCAAAATGGGTACCGAGGATGTTTAGTATGTCTATTTTGTCGTTAATTATAGAGTTTCCCTGTGGGTCTTTTTGGATTGTGTCGGGGCGGATTAAGGCGTTTATTATAAGGTCATTGTTTGCTGGCTGGATTTTGAGGTTTGGGATGGAGAGGCTCTCTTTTTTTCTGAAGATTGAATTTATTTTTGGGAACGTTTGATGAGAGTGAAGCGGGATGTTTTTTATTTTATTTTCTCAGTGCGTGTTTATAGACTTTTGGAATTCTTTTTTTAGGGATGTCTTACATTTGGTTAGTTGGGCTTTGGCTAATTTGATAATTTCTTGTGAGTGGGCCGATGTGTGCCTGTGTGCGTTGTTGAGGATAGTGAGCAGGGTCGTTTTTGTTCTGTGGAGTTTTTTGATTGTGAGGTTGATATATGCGTCGGTGGAGTTGTAGTCCGGGAAGGGGGGGACGTTTCGGTCTATTGCTTTTTGGATTAGGTTTGAGAGGTCTGCAAGATAAGTGTCGATTTCTGCGTTTTTGAGGTTTCTGTCGGGTGGGATTTCTATTTTCAGGTTTTTGTTTAGGTCGTTTTTGAATTTTCTCCCAGTCGGTTTTGCTGTAGTTCAGTGGGTGGTTGGAGGAGGTAAATAGTATTTTGGCCTCTTTTTGTGGGAGTGCGAGGAGTAGGAGGATCGCCCTATGGTCGCTGTCCTGGTTTAGTGTGGGGATAGTTCCGTCTGTCTTCTGTTGAGGATGGTTAGGCGGCTGTCCAGGAGGCAGATGTCAATGAAGGAGTTGCCTCTGGGGAAGGTGGGGATGTTTGAATTTTTTAGGGAGATTCTGTTGTGGAGTCGTTTAGTTAGGATCCAGTTTGCTAGTGCCAGCCCTCTGCTATTGTATTGGAGGTTGTTCCAGTGCTGGTGCTTGGCGTTTAGGTCTCCGGCTAGGATGTAGTAATTTTTTGGATTTTTTAGGTCGAGGCTGGTGAAGATCTGATTAAGTTCGTTTATGAATTTAGAGAATTGAGCTCCTGGGGCGTAGGCTGCGATAATAAAGAGGTTGTTGTTGTTGAGGAGGTTTATTTTTATTATGACTGTTTCTAAGATTGAGGTGGTGAAGTTAAGAGGGATCGGTTTGAATTTAATATTTTTTTTAATTAAAAAAGCCACTCCGCCTCCGTTTGCGTTGTTTCTGTCGTTTCGAATGAGGTTGTAATTTTTGAATTTTGGGTTATGTTGAGGTTTGAGTTTCGTTTCGTTTAAGAGCGCGAGGTCAGGGTTTTCTGTTTTTAGGAGTTGTTCTAGAGAGAATCTTCTTTCGATGGATGCGATTGAGTTTACGTTCGCTGATATTATTTTTATTTTGGTGGGGTTTGTGTTATACATTGGGGTTTGCGTCGATGTCTATATCTGAGTAGTCAGGATATATGCCGAAGTAGAGGTCGTGAAGTTTTCCGATTTTGTTAGAGTTTTCTCCGATGAGGTTCTCTAGTCTGTTTATCTGAGGGAGGAAGAGCCTTTTTAGGTCGTCGAAGAGCTTTTCGTAGGGGGGTTGAGAGGGGATTTGGTGAGGGAGGGGGGAGGATTGGGATGGGTGGGTGTGTTGGGGGAGGATTGGTGGTGCAAGTTCCGGTCTGGTGGGGTGTCTGATGGTTGACCTGTTGACGGTGGGTGTTTGGTTTTGGCTGAGGGCCTTAGCGTAAGATATTTCTGGTTTTGTTAACGCGGAGTCTAGGAAGGATTTTGTTTTATTTAGTAGGCTGTTTTTATTTGCGGTCTTGGCGTCAGCTACCATTCTCAGACGTTGCTTTAGCTCTTTGTATTTTGGGCAACCTTTGTAGGAGGCTGGGTGGCCGTGTGTTCTGTATCTTACGCAGTAGATAAGCGAAGGATCTATTTTGGAGTCGGTGGGTAGTTTGCACTGCCCTGGTTCGTGGCTTTCTGCGCATTTGACGCATCGGAAATCTAGGTTGCAATTTTTTGATGTGTGGCCTGTCCTTTGGCAGCGGGCGCACATTATGGGGTCTTTTCGGATCAGTCTCTCCCATGAGATGACCTGGTGTAAGAGGAGCTTGGTTTGGGCTAGGGTGTTGGCGTCACTATCAGGCGCGATTTGGACAATAAAGAAGGGGAGTTTCTTGTTATTTTTCACTGCGTTTGGGGTGTTGAAGTTCGCGACTTTGATAAATGTTACTTTTTCTAGGTTGAGGCTTTTGAGTTCGGAGAGGATTTCGTCGGGATCGAAACTTGAGTCGAGTCCTTTTACTAGGAAGGTTAAGGGTTTAATGTCTTTGGGTGTGAATGTAAAGAATCGTATTTTGCGTTCGCGTAGAGTTTTGATCGTGGCGTTGTAGTCGTGCAGGTTGTCCAGTTGTATGTAATGTTTGTTACTGTTAATATGTTTAATTTTGAAGGCGTTTGTACTTATCACATTTTTCAGGATCCTGTACGTGGTTTGTTGGGAGCTCTCCATGATGTTTATAATTGGTGGTTTGTAACGTGGGTTATTGGTGGCTGCGGGGGCTTGTTCGTGGCGAGGTGGTACTCCTTTATGTGTTGCGTGGTCCATGTATTTTTCTTGGCTGGTCGAGGCGGCAGGTTGTTTTTGCTCGAGAGGAGCTGCTTCTGGTTTTTCCGTGTGCTTGGGTTTGGCTCCGTGTCTTGGGCGCTTGGAGGGGGCCAGAGTCCAGGGTTCGTTTTTTTCCCCTGGAGGAGGGGGGTGGGTGCGGCTAGTGGCCATGGTTTTGGTTTCCATTCTCGGTCAGTTGAATCGTGCCCCTTCTGGTCAGGGTGCGGTCGTTTCGACGGTATAGAGGGCGCTGCGTCGCTTGGTGGTAGGGGCGTTCGTGTAAGGCTGGTTGTGGGGGGTTCGTGCTCTTCGGCCGGCGAAGCGGGGTGCGTACCTGCTCGTGCGGGTGACTCGGCGTGGCCTTGGGTTTTCCCCGTAGGGTACGCTGTTTGCTCCCTTGACTCTTCCAGCTGCTTCGTGAGCTTTTCTATCGTCTTGTTTAGACTTTCGATGATTTTTAGTAGGTGGTTTTGGCTGGCCTGGGCATCTGTGTTTAGGCTGATTTGGGACTTGCTCACGTTTCTTGTTTGGGGTGTAGTCTTCGGCTTCATGATTGTTGTAGCTAGCTGGTTCGCTTCCTTGGATTGAATAGGTTTGGCGGTCGTTTGCTCCTGCTTTTGTAGGTCCTGGTTCTGTATGGATGAGCTTAAGAGCTGATTGTGGAGTGCTGTTAAGCTCTCGCGTTTGTTGGTGCCTTCACTGACGTTTTTTATGAGGTTTTTTATGCGCTTTACATCACATGATTTTTGTATGCCACGCAATGTGGCTGGGGATCTCCCTTGTGAGGGATCCGTGGTTGAACTAATGATGCACTGTTTGTAAATTGTTATTTGTAACGGTAGGGGTGTCCGCAGGTTTGGTGGTTACACATAGAACTTTCACTTTCACGTATGTCTCACTATGAGTTTTGTGCAAAAAAAATATGCCAAAATGAGAGCCGTGGCTTCGGAGGCGGGGCACACGTCCGTACGCTTCGAAGGACACGGGTCCAGCAGGCCCTGCCTTAGACACAGGGATAGTAGGGAATGGTAGGAGGTTATATATATAGTCCCGCGGACCTATACAACCACCTTCGGGAGCCGGATCGTCGTGTTCATCGTGCTCGTCCCCCAGCGGTGTATGTGGGAAGTGCCCCCACATATATATAACCTCCGACCATTCCCTACTATCCCTGTGTCTAAGGCAAGGCCTGCTAGTACGCCTTACTGATGAATCCGCTAGCAGGCCTAGGACGAAGCGCAACTTCTCCCTCTCCTCTTTCTTTTCCCGTCGTACCTCCTCCCACCATCTGTGCGACGGACCGTCGACTACCGCACCCCTCTTCACATATAATTAAGAAACAAAGTTTATTAATGTTCAATTTATTATGCTTCAAAACCATTAATAAATATTCAGGAATAATACATATATCTGCACAAATATGTACAAAATATATATAAATTAACAAGATATAATTATATCGGGGAGACCGAAAGTGGTTGTTATACTTTATTATTAAGTATTTTTGTTTTAATCGTCAGATATTTAAATAAATTTCCACATGATCACCCACAAAATAGATATCTCTAATTTTAAAAAGGATACTGATGTTACAATACAAATACAGATGTCTGTTTTCTTGTTTTTATTAATTAAAATGGTGTACTAGGTGACAAGCATCCTTACTTGCCATGAAGTACAAAATGTGAGTCTAAATAGAACAATAGTAAAGGAAATAAAATTGTACTTTGTTTTAAACTGGCTTGTTGCAACATTAGAGTTTGTTAAAACATGAGCTCTATGAGCGTTATATTTTGAAAGTGGTTCCTATACTACAAATCAAGGATAATTGTTGCGTAGCAGTTCGAGTACGAGTGTATCCAGACTCGTTACGACCACGCTTAGTGTTATTTTTTATGTGATGTAGGTGTGAAGAATTTCAAGTATGCCAAGTAGTTCTATGTTACTATATACACCGTGAAATATGTACGTTTATTCTGATTATTACACTGTTTAGTTCTTAGTTATAGTCGCGTTCTTAACGTGTTCTCGTTTCTTAGTGTTATTTGTTCGCGTTTTAATGTGTTATTTTGTTCTGTGTTATAAGTTCTCTTTGAGTTAATAGTGTATTCCTTGAGTTATTAGCGTGTTCTCGTTCTCTGAATGTCTTTGGTGTTGCTAAAAATGTAACCTCGGTTTCTTAGTATTCGCAAACTATTGGTGTATGAATTGGTGGACGTGGGAGGAAAGGGTATTGATCGTCGATTATGATTGGATTTTGGAAATGACTTGAGAGCTGGTGGGGAGGTTAAGGGAAAGGAGTGGGACTGGGGGTGAGTTCTCTTGTAACTGTACCAAGGTCCGGGTTTTTCCTGTTTTGCGCTGATTCTTTTTATGCACCGTTAGAAAATAGCCTGGTCGCGCCACACGTGCGTGCCGGCTGTCGCACGGTCCACCTGTATGGGTCGCGATACCTGGCTATGGAAAAGTTGGTGCTGAGTAGGACCATTATGAATGGTCGCGAGTCAACAATAATACTGCGCGAAGAATTCAAATTCTATCAAATACTTAAAATATTGAATAAAATGTATAGCTATACTAGTAGTAACTGAATTATTAGTGTAACTAAAAATTGATGCATTAGCTTCGCATCTTATTGTTTAGAACGCAACATCGGCAAGGCGCTACGGTCCTGCCGATCGGCGGCATCAATCGGCCGCTCTCACTCCACTTTTTTCATTTAGCTCTGGACGCACTATAAATGAAGAATCTGGAAAAACATGTAAGTAGTGGTATCAATAATGTGAACCCACAAAAAAAATATCATTGTTAGTCCTAATATAAGTGTATGTTCCTTCAGTAAAAAATCGGCATTTTGCAGCTCGAGTTTCCAATTAAAAAATCTGAAAAACTTCTATAATACAATGTGCCTCCATAATTGCAATGTCTCAGATTTTTTTTGCGCTACAATGGGAGATCAAAAACTATATTTTTGTTTTTTCGCTGTAACTACCCGCCCAGTCAAGTTACAGTATTGAAACTTGGTATAAATAGGTTTTCCTTGATAAGTTATCGAATGACACCGACAAGTCGAATTTTGTTTAGGGGCACATCCCCCCCCCCCCTCATCCGGCTATAGCCGTTGGGTACACTTACTATACAGGGTAGGCCCGCAAGTGTCGCAGTATTTTTAATTTTCTTGTAGCTGAGGTGTAGCTGAACAACGTTTTCCATGACCAAAATATGCTAAGTAGCTTCGTTTTTGAGTTATTAACGAAAAACACTGGCCTATGAGCGCGCCCGTATAGCGCGCGCCCAGACACCACCGCGCGGGTTTGTCATCGGGTGCATCGAGGGGCAACGTACGGCAAATATTACATCATCTTAAATTAATAATAATGTGTAATGATTCGTTATTCACGAATAACAATTTAATTATCAAGCCGTTTATTAACTGTTCCATATTTCGATTCCTTATCCGAAACGTATAAGGTATTTTATTACTTATTAAAAGAATGTTTGGATAATTAATGTTTTATTTATATAATAATTAATGTTAATATTTAAAGTGTGGAATACAAATACAGGGTGACAGAACACTCAGGGAACATCGAGGATTGACGTGTAGCTGGGGTGTCTATAAGCAACTTTTTCCTTGATAATAATGTTATATATAGTTTCGTTTTTGAGTTATTAACGAATAACCCTGGCCAAAAACACTGTTTTATTACTGATGAAAAAAATACTTTTTTTTGTCAGTACGTTTTCAAGTGGATAAATTATGTTTTAAGAAAACCGATTCGCATAACTAATGTTAGGAAAAGCTAGTTAAACTTACACATTCGTCCACGAATTAACCTGCCTAACATTGTGCGAATCCTGACCCAGACAACGCTCAACAGCTGATGCTGTTACGGCCGCCTTAGTATCCTTGCACGATCACTTCACGTCACGATAATGGTTACAAGTTCATTACTAATGCTTCAAAACAATTACCACAGTTTTGACGGCGAAGATGCGTTTCTCGAAACGTGGGCTCGGAAAACGGTCCGGGGGCGAAGGATCGTTGCTTGTCGTCGAATCGGTTGAGACTGGATGTTGTTGATAACTGTTTATTCAAAGTTAGCCTATTGTCACAATAGTTTCACAGATCTTAATATACTTTTAGTTTACGTCGCAGTATTGCGGCTCCTACTAACTACTCGTCTTAATTTTTCTACTGAACTGCTGGGGTGTCGCGGGACCCCTTTTTATATTGGGAAAAGTGCCGGAAAATCGGGAGTGGGAGATAGCCTGGGAAGGAATTTGGGTTTAGGGGTCACGCACTTATTTCCTGGAATTCTGAGCGGACCAGCATCTGGCAAGAATTTAGATAGTAGCGGTTGAACCCTTGACTCTGTTTGGAATTTACAAGGGTGATAAGGGGGTGCGTGGGAAACAGAATGGGCGAGTTGTTCGACATGCTCGACATTATCTGCCCGATAACCCAAACAAGGAATCAATCGGCGGTAGGATACTTAGAATCTGTGTCCGTTGGGTACGTGCGCTATCGGGCTCTGCGGCGATGTTCCCCAGATGCCCAGCTAGAGCGTACGCAATTCGAAAACCATTTTCTTACACAGGTATCGCTGGAATATTATACCACACATACATTTCCCTTCTGTTAGAGGTCGTGAATTAAAAGAACAAGAACGACAGAATATCTAGTGTACTTTTATTGTGGAACAATGCGATGGTCATAACCTCTCTAGTCAAGTGTGACACGACGTGTGCCTGTTACAAGAAAGAAACGAACAATACGGGCGGTCCCCACTATGGGAAGACCAGTGGCGCCACGCCGTAACTGCTCAACGCATAACGGCTAAAGCGCGCTATTTTGAATCCAACACTCCCCCTCGTTGTGCGTGGCATGTTGCATGCCAAGTGTTGACATACACTTGCGGTGCTTGGGTCCTGGTAGACCCTTGGTTAGGACATCCGCAGCCATCTTCTCGGTAGACAAGTATTCCATCTTGATCTGATGGGTCTGTACCGCCTCTCGGACGAAATGATGCCTGATGTCTATGTGCTTCGTGCGACTGTGGAATACGGGATTCGCAGTCAGCTTATGTGCGCCCATATTGTCGCACAGTACCCTGGTCTCAGCCAGTTTTTCAAAACCAAGCTCGATCAAGAAACGTCGCAAATAGATAGCTTCTTTTACAGCATCCGCGACGCTCATGTATTCCGCCTCCGTGGACGAAAGTGCGACTGTGCGTTGTTTGCGCGACTCCCACGATATTGCACCGCTAGCCAGCACAAAAGCGAACCCAGAATTGGATCTCCTATCCTGTGGGCAGTTCCCCCCGTCAGCATCCGCGTATCCGGTCAGCGCGTCCACCGACAACTCGTACCTGATGCCCAGCCCCGATGTTACCTTAAGGTAGCGAAGCACGCGCTTTGCAGTAGTCCAATGTCGCTGTTCTGGACAATCGTTGAAGCGACTGAGCCAGCTGACTGCATGCGCTATATCCGGCCGAGTAGCTGTGGCCAGATACATTAACGAACCAACGAGCTCGCGGTACGGAAATTCTCCGATTTCCAACTTTTCGTCATCGGATGACTCCAATACTCGTTGATTCGGAGTCATTGTCGTGGATACCGGCTTGCAGTCCCGCATGCTGAAGCGGTCGAGAATCTCTTCCACGTACCCTCTCTGGTGAATGGAGTACCCGTCTTTGTGCCGCAGAAACTCCAGCCCCAGGCAGTATCCAACGCTGCCAATGTCCCTGACGTCGAAGCATTTTCCCAATGCGGACTTCAACCATTTTATTCTGGACACGTTCGTGGAGGCCAACAATATGTCGTCGACATATACCGCCACCAGTACCATGACTCCCCCTTGACCTTGGAAGTAGACGCATGGATCGCTTTTGGATTGGGTTGCTCCGAGATTCTGTAACTCCCGGTCGAGCCTCTCATGCCAGAGGCTTGGCGAAGTCCGTAAAGACCCTTGTTGAGTGCACATACCTTATCGCCATTCTGCAGTTCGCTGAGCATCTTCCTGGCTCCAGCAATTGCAGACATGTCCTGTCCTCCGCCGAGAACGATATGGTGCAGAATTTTCTCGGTTAGCTTCGGCACCTCCATAAGAATGCCCTCCTCCAGCGAGCCATTTAAATGTGCCGTCGCCACGTCTAGCTGATGAATTTCCATCTTATACTGCGATGCGAGGGCAGTTATTGTTCTGATAGAACTGAGGCGAGCCACTGGTGAGAAGGTCTCACCGAAGTCGATTCCCGGGCGCTGCGAGAACCCTTTTGCAACGATCCTCGCCTTTCGCTTCTCGAGGGTCCCGTCCGCTGCAAACTTGTTTCGAAGAACGAATCTGCTTCCGATTACCTTCTGACCGAAAGGGCGGTCGACGAGCTCCCAAGTGCCGTACCTGATGATGCTCTTGAGCTCCGTGGCCATCGCTTCATACCAATCATCAGCGTCGACGCTTGATATCGCCTGGCGCACTGGTATCTCGCTTAGAAAAGCGTAATCCGCCATGCTAGCGTCGACGACGTTTTATTCCTTCCGTGGACGACCTCTTTTCCCGGTCCTAATCAACCGAGGTCTTCCTCGACCCGTCCTCGAGGTTTTAGGAGCCTCCCCGATCTTATCGTCGTGTGCATCATCTTCCTGAGACTGATCGCAACTTCTTCTGTCCGGTTCAGGCTCTGATTCTTCGGGCAATTCGACCGGTTGCAGGTCCACTTCGACCACAGGAACCGTCGCCTCCGACTCTCCGCGATCTGATTTCAACGCAGATTCAAAAAATTTGATGTCTCGGGTTGTTTCGACTTTCTTTTCGTTCGGGAGCCACACTCGATAACCCTTCGATTGCTCCGAACAACCGAGCAGGATGCCCGCCCTGGATCTGCAGTCGAATTTCCCCCTTTTTGGAGATCGATCCAGTACGAGAACTCTGCATCCGAACTCCCTGAGATGGCTTATATTTGGCTTCTCCCGATGCCAGATCTGGAATGGTGTTTTTCCGTCGACAGATTTTGACGAGCATCGGTTTATCAAAAAATTAGCTGCCGAAATCGCCTCGGCCCAAAAAGATTGAGGTAGACCGGACTGGATGAGCAGGCATCTGGCTGTCTCCACCAACGTCCTGTTTCTTCGCCCAGCCACGCCGTTCTGTTCCGGGTTGTTCGCCACGCTTAATCTCCTCTGTATTCCGCTCTTCTCTAGGTGATCACTGAATGGAGCGTTTATGTATTCGGTACCGTTATCCGATTGCAAGAACTTAATCCTGGCACCCTGCAGATTCTCGATTAAAGCCTGTACTTTCCGAAACTCCGTGTAGACATCGCTCTTCCTTTTCAGAAAGCGTACTTCGCACCACCGAGACTTGTCGTCTATAAAGGTGACGAAGTACTTTGCCCTGGCACAGGATTCAGTTCGCATCGGGGCGCAGACGTCGGTATGCACTACTTGTAGCATTTCCTGACATCGACTGGATCGCTTCGGGAACGGAGTGCGTGTCATTTTTCCACGCAGGCAAATATCGCACTCGATACCGGGTTTGTTCTCTTTCCCCAGATTTAACCCGGAGTATGTCCCGTCTCGTGCTGCCTTCATGAGATCCCGAGTGTTTAAATGTCCGAGCCGACGATGCCAGAGACGCAGCGCGTCCTTTTCTGATTCACATGTTCCAGCGCCGACCATACCGGATTCTGTCACCTTTCCCGTTCGAACGTAGGACAGCCCATTTTCGCGTTTCGCTGTCACAACAGCTTTGCCATCGACATTTAATATCTTCGCCGCGTCTTTCTGGAATAAAATGCTATACCCGTTCTCCGCGATTCTTCCGACTGATAATAAATTCATCCGGAGATCGGGAACTAGCAGCGTATTTTCTAGTTCTATGTCCTTGATTTTCCCATCTCTTCGTATCTGGAGTGACACCTTACCGCGTGCCTTGATCTTCGTTGAAGAACTGTCCGCCAGATTCAATCTTCCGGTGTCGTCTGCGCTGAGCTCCGAAAATTTGTCTTCGTTCTTGCAAAGGTACGACGAACAACCGCTGTCAAGGCACCATAGGTCATCGGCCCTTTCCGATTTCCTCCGAGAGATGTCGTGCGGGCCCATGTCGCAGTCCATACACGAATCGGCCTGACCATAGAATAAATATTGTTCCGCGCTTCTCGCTTCTGGCTGGAACTTACCGCTTTTACTCCTACATTCCGACACTATATGGCCAACTTTGTGGCACCGATAGCATTTCACTGGTCTCTTGCTGCTTTGCTGTTTCTCTGACCTCAGCTGTTGGCTCCTATTGCCATTTTTGCAGCTATTCAGCTTGCCAGCGACCATCGCGTTCGTCTCGTCACATCGTATATCGCTCCTCCGCGCGTCGTACTCTTCGATGATTTTAATGCGCAATACCTCGGGCGCGGGTAGCTCGTCACGCGATTCGATTGCGCATCGATAATTTTCAAAGTTGGCTGGCAGGCTATACAACAATAAAATTGCCAATAGGTCTGCGTTAATATCTACGGTCATTTCGTTGAGTTTGTCAACCGCGTCGAAAAATTTCCGTAGATGTTCTCGTACGTCGTCACAATCGCGCATCCGTGGCAGCACGAGTTGCTTCAGGAGAGTGGCTTTCCGTGCCGTGACTGATAAATATCCTGCAGCCTTAACCATACCGCACGCGACGTCTCACACCCTTTTACCTGCTTTAATTCTGGGGCGCTAATCGACAAAATTATGTCCGATTTCGCTTTTGAGTCGCCTTTGAGCCAGGCGTCGAAAGCCGCGCTGACTCCGCGTCGCCCTCATCAAGCGTTGGTTTTGCCTTTTTGCCATTCACAAAGTCCCAAGCTTCCGTTTTGATGTGCACGGCTTCCATCTGCATCTTCCACGTATCGTAGTTCTCCCTCGTCAGCGTCTCGATCCTTAAAACACCCGTTGCGGCCATTGTTCTTCAAGTTGATGAAAAGCACACAATACGCACAGGCAGATCGCGTTCGATAGGGAAAGAGAAAAAAACGACGCTTGCAGATCACTCAAAATGGCGCGTCCAAAAAAAAAAGCACTAATTCACTTCAATAAAATGTTCCGATCGTCCTGGGCCCATAACCTGTTAGAGGTCGTGAATTAAAAGAACAAGAACGACAGAATATCTAGTGTACTTTTATTGTGGAACAATGCGATGGTCATAACCTCTCTAGTCAAGTGTGACACGACGTGCGCCTGTTACAAGAAAGAAACGAACAATACGGGCGGTCCCTACTATGGGAAGACCAGTGGCGCCACGCCGTAACTGCTCAACGCATAACGGCTAAAGCGCGCTATTTTGAATCCAACACCTTCCTTCCTACTGAAAAAATATTCCATCCCTAACAAACGCCATCTTGGACCCACAAAATGCTTAAGCTGGCAGAGACATTCTGCTATTCATACGAGTAACATGGATCGTACACCCGGAGAATATTATGAAATGTTTTTTGTATTCGCGCAGTGAAGTGATCGTGCAAGGATACTAAGCCGGCCGTAACAGCATCAGCTGTTGAGCGTTGCCTTGGTCAGGATTCACACAATGTTAGGCAGGTTAATTCCCGGACGAATGGCTAAGTTTAACTAGCTTTTCCTAACATTAGTTATGCGAATCGGTTTTCTTAAAACATAATTTATCCACTTGAAAACGTACTGATAAAAAAAGTACTTTTTTTCATAAGTAATAAAACACTTCATTCCTTTCGGATAATGAATAAACGTATCGAACACGGTTATTACACGATTTATTAGTGTATTTATTATTCATGAATAACGAATAATTCCACATTATTCTTAATTAAGACGATGTAACATTTGCCGCATGTTTCCCTTGGTACCCTCGATGCCCACATTACGACCTACCGCATGTGATCGGTTCGCACCTGAGCGCGCGCCGGCCGATGCCCGACGGGCGCACTCATTGGCCAGTGTTTTTTGTCAATAACTCAAAAACGAAACTATATATAACATTATTATCAAGGAAAAAGTTGCTTATAGGCACCCCAGCTACACGTCAATCCTCGATGTTCCCTGAGTGTTCTGTCACCCTGTATAGTCGGCGTCCTCAAACTTTTGAACGGTATGATATACAGTAATGTCTTGATCCAAGCGAAAGATTTCTACACCATGCAAGCGAAAAGTTTATCCCCACCACTGCGGGGTATACCCCTTGAGGCGTCGACAAGTTCACTTGGCGATCAGTGTAACGCGACCCGGGCTCCGGTATATCGGTGAGCTAATACTAATTGAACGATGAAACTTTGCTATTTCCCATCCTTTTCTTATGAAACTTTTACATAGCATAGCTGACAATTTTCTGATTAAAATGACACCAAACACGATATAATTTGGACTATATTTACTGCCTTAATTAACGATAATAAGTTGGTATGTTAAACCGTGTACTGGGCCTTTAAGGGCCGCGACTCCTTTGGGGTCAACTCCGAATCGATCTAAGCGCCATTACAAAGAAACGGGCGTTAGTGGAAACAAAAAATTTGCAGATTCGACATTTGACGGGGTGACATCTAAAGTAATTATACAGAATTATAAACTGACGGTGTGACATCTAATGTCATTAGGCAGAATTATAAACGGAGAGTGGGAGGCCATAGTTGCCAAATCACATAATTTTGGGGTTCTGTCGCACTGTTGCCACATCTGTTACAATCCTGGCCACCAGCAAAATGAATCGGCTCGAGCCGAGATTTTGATTCCCGCCAGTGTAAACATTGCTTCTTTAGCGCCTGAAACTTTTTTGTAGTTTCGATCCCCTTCGGATTTTTTTTTTTACATTATTTTTTTTTAACTTCGAACTATATGAGAATGATCACTATTTCCTAATAAATATTTTAAAAACATTTTTAAAATATTTAAATTTAATATACATATGTAAATCTGAACATACTAGGAAGACTCTCAACTGGTCGACTCGGATTTTAATTTCCTTTTGCAGGTTGATAATACACAGGATCCTGATGGTCTACGTTAAATATTATGTGTAGTTATTCATAAACTTTAATGATATTAACAATTAAAGTTACATACCTTCTATGTGAGTCCATATCTTATATAAATAGGGAATAATTCTATAGAAGATTGGTAGCCAAGTGAGATGGTTTATGGCTTGTGCCGTAGAGGTGTTCCGGGTTCCATTTCCGGTCAATTAATTTTTTTATTTTATTTGTGGTTTCATTTTTGCGACACTGTGAACGTTTCTGGATGATAGTTGTCATACATGTAATTGAAACACAGGAAAGTGCGACACCACGCAAACACAATAAACGTTTCGCTAGGCTTCAAAAAATTCACTGATTCCTACAGGACTAGCTATGCATCTTGGACCGGCTTCGAAAACTCTTGACTATGTATATATTATGCCAAAATAATAAATATCGCAGTGTGTGGGTAGGTGAGCCTATACGTGAAATTAGAAACGTACTCTAGGTTATCTACAATCTGATCATAAACAGTGTTGACCGCATGTTCACTAAAACGTATTTTAAAGAAATAGTGTTTCAAAGTTATTAACATTTTAAAAGAACTATTTATCATTCAGAAACGTGCACACTGTTGTTAAAATGAAACCATTTAAAAAAGAATAATGTCAATTCACCGGGAATCGAATCCGGAACCTCTACGACAAAAGCCATACACCATCTCACTTGGCTACCAATCTTCTATAGAATTATTCCCTATTTATATAAGATATGGCCTCACATAGAAGGTATGTAACTTTAATAGCTAATATCATTAAAGTTTATGAATAACTACACATAATATTTTACGTATACCATCAGGAGCCTTTGTATTATCAACCTGCAAAAGGACATTAAAATTTGAGTCGACCAGTTGAGAGTCCTCCTTCGTTCGAGCGCTTTTCGTGCTACCGTGTCAAACAGTGGTTGGCTTTCTTTTAGAAAGAGATTCCTTGGTCATGTTGAACAAAACAGATTTATGAAACAATATTAATATGTTTAACAATAGAACGTTTTATTCATATTAAATTAATAATAATGTGTAATGATTCGTTATTCACGAATAACAATTTAATTATCAACTCGTTTATTAACTGTTCCATACTTTTATTCCTTATCCGAAACGTATGAAGTATTTTACTATTTATTAAAACAATGTCTGGATAATTAATGTTAAAAAAAGATAGGTAAATAAACATATCCTTTCGTTCACGAAGTAACCAGCTTCGACGAAAGTGGGTCCTTGGCCGTTGGTCATTGTACCGATCCTGACCTATCTTAACAATTTTATGCTACGAAACGCACGTCCCGGCGATCGATACAGATCTGATTCGCACTTGTTTCCACACGGATGCGACACACACATTGACGTACATAGGCCTCATTGTAGTGCAAACGGTCATGGCCCGCCAGAGGTGTGTGTGGGTCGTATCCGTGTGGAAACAAGTGCGTAGCATAAAATTGTTAAGATAGGTCAGGATCGGTACATATAAAAATACAAAGCAATACAAAGCATGAGAAACAGTAAATTAGAAATAAATGAAATTCATTATACTTCAGAAAAAGAGTTGTCGGACTCTGTTATATGTGTCAGGCTCATCACAAAAAGAAACGACGAAAAACACGAAAGCCTTGCAACAATTTCGACCGTCCTATTTGTGATAAACACGTAAATACTATAGCAATATTTCGAAATTGTCCAAAGAATTGTTTATTATTGAAATTTAATAAATAAATAAATCATATTATTTAACAACTGGTTCATGTTTATGTGCATAGAACGCCTAAAAGTATCGTCTATTATATGGGTACATGGGTACCTGGTTGATAACATAAGAGTTAATAAATATATATAATTCACATATAGTTAGTAACTTGAAAAAAATTATATAGAAAAAATGAACTTGAGGGGGTTCGAACCTAAAAAAAAGTTTTTGCAACGGCTCGAATCAAAATCTCTGCACGAACCGATTCATTTTGCTGATGGTTATAATTGTAAAAGATGTGGCAACAGCGTCACATAGGTCTTGCTACGTGCTGGCAACTATGTCTTACTGGTGTTTGTGTTTGCGCATCAGGTATTCACGTATGAAATGACGTTCGTTGTGTGAAATTATAACTTACATTTACCGACTGATATGTATTTTTATCGACTCTGACGGTAACCTGGCAAAGTTAACTAAAATGGGCCATAAATGCCACAGACGGATAATCATTGAACTATTCTAACGTCAGATGCGTGCAAATCGTAGAACCGTTTCTCCGCTTTAAAGAAGTGATAGATTGTGAAAAATATAATTTATGTGATTTTGTGCTAGTAAAAGGAAGGCCGAAAGGGTGTTTAAGCAGTGAATAAACAATTAAATAGTTCAATATTTATGAAATGTGAAGTGTGTCAAGATGCTGCAGCCATCTTGTTGCCTACATCGATGTCTGTCTCAAGCTTGACAGTTTCATAAATAACGTTATCCTGAACGAATGCTGAATTTATTGGCGTTCAAACGAATGACTTGGGCTGTGGTGAAGTCTTTGCCGATTGCCACGATCGCAGCTTCTCTTTTCTTTTCACTAGCTATCCTTTTCTGCGGTCGAAACTTATTACCGTTAATTAAGACACTAAATATAGTCCGAATTATATCGTGTTTGGTGCCATTTTAATCAGGTAAATGTCAGCTATCCTACGTAAAAGTTTCATAAGAAAAGGATGAGAAATAAAACAGTTTTACCTTTGCATTAGTGTTATTTCACTGATACGCTGGATATTGTTTTTTGGCTTGGCTGCTCGGTTTTCTTTCTTTACTCGCTGTCCTTTTCTCCGTTCGACGCTGTCGGCAAATTTCAAACAATGTAGGTACTACCCCATGGAAGCGAACGTTCAGACCCGAGGCTTTCGCTTGGATCAAGACATTTCTGTATTCGCATACACTTCATATTGTTGCAATATTTATATAATGTTATAATAATGTTCTTTGTATGCATATTTTATGTTACAAATACTTGATTATTAGCCAGTTTCTATTATTCATTATCAAAACTTTGTATCCTCACCTACGCCCTCCTTAATGAAAATATTTCAGTTCATTATTACGTATGAATAATATTCTCTATACGCTGCTCTCGCACGTGCCGCTCAAGCTTGCGTAAGAAGGGAAGTCGCGTTTCCACGAAGGGCCCAAAGATTTCTATCATTATCGTACACGGACAATAAGGGCCTTTGATATTGATTAGCTGCATCGAGCCCGATTAAGTGCACGCGCGACCCGACGAGCTCTCCGTGATCTTACCTTATATGGAAACCCCAAATACGCCCCCCTGTACATTTTGGGACTATATAAGCCCTTCCATTCTGATCATCTTCGGTTAATAACTACACAGTTACGGGGAGTGTCGCGTCGTGTTACGCTCGTACAGAGTCAATTACATTCAGTGAGTTCGGGCTTAGGGCACCGATCAGAATACAAGTTAACCCGTTGGAATCCGCAAGTTCGGTTGAAGTTCTTTCGGCATACTATTGTAACCATTCTCCGACCCCGCATCACGAGTGCGTCAACACCGTGCAAGTACTTAGGTCACAATTTACACACTATTTAAATACCGCGACAATCACATTTGTACCAAAACGACTGATCTGAATATATATAAATTGTTCACCATTAAACCGAGTAGATTCGTCAAACCTACCTTTACTCCGTAATTCCTTATGAAAGTAGTAACGTTCCCACGAATACAACTTAACCGCTCGAGTTGTATTGAATATTAATTTTAAGTATTGAGACAAACTAACAAGTTTCTTGGGTAATATCAACATCGCCGGTCTAGGCAATTGCCCACAGCCCTGGCTCGTAACATCATAAAATAGTAGTATATTCATCATATAATATGAGTCAGATAATAATAAATAAAATAATTAATGTTTAAAGAGAAATTATAAAGGGTAAACTTTCTTTGCTGTCCCACTAAAAATATCGAAATTGCCTAATTTTTCTTAAAATTACTGCCCCTTAGTATGAATTTGAAAGCACATTTGCTTTGGACGTAAGTAGCAAGAATGAATATAAATAATATCAATATTTTTTTGATTGATGTAACACGTTTTGCATCTGCCGTTATTTTCTATGCTACATCTTTGTACTTTATTTACCTTTTTTAGCTATTGCAATTATGTTATGTATTTCTTGCATACATTTGCAATTGTTACGTAGGAAGTATTATTTCATTTCTTCCTTCTATGATGCCCTTATTTGGAAAACGAGGGTGCATGCAGTCGAGTCTGCCCCTTCCGCGACGTCGCGATGACGTGACCCTTTGGGGGAATCTTTCCGGACTCCCTTGGAATTTTCCGTGCCCCCACCAGCTTTTTGGTCCGGATTTCGGGTATAAAAAGGGCACGAATTCTGCTCTCGGCGGCTCAGTATTAATCTAGCTTCGAGTACGTTCCGTGTCGACTATTTTGATATTATAGCTCAGCGAGATCGGGTTCCGAGTCCCCTTCGAGCAACATTAGTAAATTCTTATACGTTTCATTTCTTAAAAACGTTATACATATTTTACGGTATATCGTCAGGCCTTTGTTGGGCAGTGTACATTTCCAATCCGTACAGATTGAGAAATGTGGGTTTTGTAGTTTACAATCAGACTGTAGAATAACCAAAGAGTAGGAAATATACGCTTAATAATATCGTACGCATTTTTCTCATTGAATCTCCTCTACCAATCATTAGCAGTAACGTCCCACCAAACAGATACACTTTAACCGCTCGAGGTGTATCGCTATAAGTTACGAGTCCATTTTTACTAACAATCCTGTGGTTCCCGGTGATGAAAGAGGCATCGGTTTGTCCACAATAACCATCCTGTGGCTCCCGGCGATGAAAGAGGCATCGGTTTGTCCACGAAAACTTACCATCCTGTGGCTCCTGGTGATGAAACAGGCACCGGCAAGTTCACGCACTTCCTATTTACACGGCTCCCAGTGACGAAATACGCACTGGCTGTCCGTAACTAACAAACTCTTAAATAACCGATCCTCGGCTCGCGCAGCTGTGCCCCTTAGCCCTCGGCTCGTAACACAATTAAAAAGTGCTCCTAAATAATTGATCGTTATAGCTGTTGCATTTTTATAAATATCAAAGTTGGAGAAATGTTAATATACCTATTTGAATATTGAATAATAATTATATGCTTGATTACCCTAACAGCAATCTGTCTGCAGATTGACAGCAGATTGGCAACAGGACTGACAGATTCGTTCTGCAGATCTGTAGCCATCTACGTCCGCATTTGGCTTGAGTGTTACCAGCAGAACCTGATTCAGATGGCCATTCGAATGGTTCAAGTTGCAGGATCTGCTCAGTTTCTGCTTCCAATTTCCCAGCAGGTCCTGCATCAAATCTGCACCTATTCTGTTTACAAAACCTGCTAATACAATCTGGGCAGACTCTGCTATTGCAGGTTTGACTGACTATGTATACAATATTTCTGTGCCTAAAAAAAACATGCTCATGTTATTCCAACTTCTCATTATAAAGGTTCCATTACATACAAAGTATTACCAAATTGTTGCGTGTTGAAAGCAATTTTATCTGTAATCTTGCTGTAAAATAATAAAACGTATACAGGGTGCCTCTTACCTATGGGAACGCCCAGAAGTGGGGGATTGGTGGGGTGACTCTGAACAACTTTTTCCTTTTCCAAAATGTTGGTTAAAGCTTCGTTTTTGAATTATTAACGAAAAACACTGGCCAGTCAGAGCGCTCAAGAGCGTGGCTCCTAATCGTGGTCGGTCGCTGTGCCAATGCGTGGCATTGGCTCTGATTGGCCGGTGTTTTTTAGTTAGTTAAAAGACACCCTGTATAATATAGATCAGCATTGCTCAACCCTTTTCCCATGTGACCCAACATATTTATTTGTTGCATTGGATTATTATTATTTGCATTGGACTGAAATGTTTATACTTATAATTGAATATTTTGACAAATCTGGTAGACTGGAACATTATATATTATACAAATAAATAATATTATGTATATGTGATAATAACTACATATGACAAGTACAATTCTATGCATTTCTAGTGAGACCGGTTCAGACGATTTACAACAAATACTTCACTTTCGTCATTTAAATTTAATTATCGAAAAATATAAGACTGCCGGTTTTAAATCAAACAGACTGATTTAATATTACAAAAATCCCTCAAATTATTTGAATTACATTTATTTTAAAAGCTCTTATATAACTGCTGAACAAAATAATACACCCTCTGCTCAAAAAAATTGCCCGAATGGATAAAAAAAAACTAGTTAAAAACAACTTGACAAAAATTATTTTATTTATTCGAAATAGTATCTCTCAGCAGAAATACAGCGAGTTGCACATTCAAGAAGTGCAGCCAATGACTTTTTTATGTCACTGATTGGAATGTGGTTGAGATTGCTCGTCGTTGACCGTTGAATGTCTTCAGTTGATGCAAAACGGTTTCCATTAATCGTCAAATGCAGGTTAGGAAATAGAAAATAGTCGCAGGGAGCCAAATCGGTTGAATATGGAGGATGTTGAAAGCAAAAAAATTTGTTTTTCGGTAAAAAAAACTCGATGACTATTGACGAACGATGAGATCATCTAAATTTTTAATATGTGTGTTAGCAACAGCGTATTTTTTTAAAGAATGGAATGGAGTCGGTTGTCGAAGTGCTATGCCCCCTGTGGATCATTAGGGATGGGGACGCAGTCTTACGCGTGGTCGAAGAGTGTTTTAGGAATGTCCGAGGATTGACATTATCCTTGCACGTATTGGAACTGAATGAATGGAACCAAACATCCTGTCGGCAGGCGATGGCTGGCGACCACCTTGGGTCTTCTAGCTATCGAGTACCGAGGGATGGTTTATTATATACAAGAGATAGAGACTTTGAGTATGGCAAGTGACCTGACGTCACATTGCTAAAGAATAATAGGGATTCTGTTTCTGGAAGATCTGGCCACGGAGTGGGGAAGGCAATGCCTTTTGGTAAGAGGCCTGTGATGAACCCCATGGCACTTACTCCAGAACCTCCAACGAATAAGCATACTTTTAGTAAACCTGACAATTTTATAGAAATAATTATATTATTTCTAACATGTGTATAATATATAATGTCTGATATTTCCAAACATTTCGAACTTACATAGTGAACAATTTCATAGATTTTATTCGATAAATTACAGAGCACCAAAGATTGAGTTACAAAATAGCAGAGGCTTATCTCACCAACAAGTTGCAGTATTATACACTGAATTAGTGGAATTGACAAAACGATTAAGAGGGGAGGTAATGATCTATGAATTAGCTCAACATGTTCAGAAATATCTGCACGAGCACAATAAACCAAGCTACAGTAGTTTCTATGAAGAAATGGTTTCCCGGCGGCAAGAGAAAATCGAGTATGAAATGTTGGAAAAACAACTGAAGGAAGATAAAGAAAGACAGGTTAGATATTATTGTGGCAACATTATTTAAACGAACAAATTTGTTACAAATAAATAAGGTACATATTAACATATTAAGGATGTTTTGCCTGCCAATCTCATAAAAAGTGACACTATAATTTGTGACAGTAAAATACAACAATTAGTTACTTAGACTAATTTCCTACTCAGGAATAGTAAGTCGAACGTATCTCAAATTTGATTGTTATACTATTATATGGCTATTAAAATATACCCAGAAGGTAATAACTTTATGTTTACGTGTTACACAAATATGGGGCCCAATTCAGTTTTCTAATTTTCCCGAATTATTTAGGTATCCTGTTTTTCTATAAATAATTTATATTCCTCATATTTCTGAGTAAATTAGATTTTAATGCAAAATAAGCAGTTGATTACATATATACTATTGTAAATATTTATGGTATTATAATTTTGTACATCTCTACAAAATAAATATTCCGTAATGTTAAAACGCGGTACTATATACAGGGTGTCCCACATAACACTTTTCACAATTTTTCAAGTACTTGCGATAATCTGACAAAAAAATATTTTAAACAAAAGTTGTTCAGTTTTCGATGGACTATAAGAATTTAACGACCTAGTATACCATGACCTTCGGATAACCTTGAAGGCTCTTACGATACTGTTGTGGGGAAGTTCTTCGCATGCCAGAAAAAAATGTGGCCAAGCAATAGGACCATAAGTGCCCAACCAATGTTCTCCGAACTTTGCCTTCAACATCATCCGAAGATCATGGTAGGTAATTCAACTAGGTCGATGAATCCCTTTTGATACGGACTGTAATACTTAAGTCAAAAATACAAAGTGCCATTTTCGAACTTTTTTTATTGCAATGTATAGTCAATGGAAGACTTTTGTTTAAAATATTTTTTTGTCAGATTATCGCATGTACTTGAGAAATCGTGAAAAGTGTTACGTGGGACACCCTGTATATATGTATAATAAAAAAACATATGCATGCTAGTGAAAATTACAAAAATGTACTATCTAACATGCTAAAACCCGATATAGCCAATAAAGACATGCTATATTGAAGTACCAATTTTGTCAACATCAAATTTTTAAGACGGTTAAGTTTTCAAAATTTCATTTCTTCTTATGTAATAACAGTTATTTACTACGTTTTATTATTATTTGTAAATTCTACTTCGAAGCATAGGAATATGTTTAACACAGCAAATTAAAGTTTGTCATTAAAAGTAGCTATAGTAATCACGATAGTTCGCACAATACATACAGTGCGATAGTATTATAAATGGCATAAAAGTATAGGATGTTTCACTGATATTAATATTTTCAACATGAAGAATAGTACAATTATGCAAAAAAAAGAAAAGAAAAAAGTTGACACTGTGGCATAATGTCAACTCCATTGTGCAAGTGTATTGACTGATTGAAACCCTTATGTGCAAATTCATGATTGCATACAAGAATGAAAAAAGTGCTGTAACGGATAAAAACGAAACAATCCTATAGCGTGTAATAAAAAATGAAGATAACGTTATAGCATAATATAGATTCGCCCGATGTGTTCTATTTATTAGTAAAAGTTCTTAGATTGGAGAACACATTTTCTTCTTATGTAGGTGTTTAAAAATACCAACTGGATGGACTGCTGAATTACTACTTATTATTTCAGTTATCAATAAAGTTGAATTACTCTTAGAATGATTTGAAGACGCTTTGATTGGTAGAATCTCAGCAATCTGCTTGTAATAGTTTCACAAAGCAGTCATGATAACGAGATAAATTTTTATTGTTGAACGATGCATTATTAAACATCTGACATAAATTTATGTTCACGAATAATGAATAATTCCACATTTTTGTTAATTAAGACGATGTAACATTTGCCGCATGCTTTCCTCGGTACCCTCGATGCCCCCATCACGACCTACCGCAAGTGATCGGTTCGCACCTGAGCGCGCGCCGGCCGATGCCCGGTGGGCGCTCTCATTGGCCAGTGTTTTCCGTTAATAACTCAAAAACGAAACTACATATAACATTATTACAAAGGAAAAAGTTGCTTACATGCACCCCGGCTATATGTCAATGCTCGATGTTCCCTGAGTCTCCGGACACCCTGTATATAACTATTGAAATTATTGCAAATCCCTATGTTATAATATCATACTTACATATACATATATGCATACAGATTATGTAGAAAAACATAATGTAAAGACATATGTGTAACAAAAGTATTGTCCGATCCTGGGGGGAGGACAGGAGGTAGTGCCGCAGTTTTACCGACTAAAACCACCCCGGTCAACGTTTACGCGCGCTACGGGGAAGCTCCGTGACCTCTAAAGATAACTTCCCGTGCTAGTCTGCGCCATTGCCGTAAGACCCAATCCGCTGCCGAGTCCTTTGGGACTCTCCGATGGTCCTCAATCCAGACCACGGCAAGGATGACACCGAACGCGACCTCCCTCCCGGGACATTGCCACTAGCCTAGATTCTAGCATAACTCTACATGAAGTGTTAACCACCATCCAAACAACGAAAAATTCTTCTATAAGAGCAATTAACATACCTAATATATTCCTAAAACAGCTACCCCTAATTGGAATGAAATTCCTCCTTAAGGTTTACAACTGCAAAAGGGTCCACCATGCTTTCCTCGATAAATGGAGGAAAACAATAATCGTTCCCATACTTAAACCGAATGAAAATAAACGCATACCGATCTCTTTGACAAAATGTATATGCAAAATCCCGGAGAAAATCATTAACAGAATGTTGGTTTTATCTATTGAATAAAACCCAGGTAAAAAAAAATTTCACAAAAATTTGAATATTAGCCAAAATCTGAAAATTCTCTACCACAAAATTTAATCAAAGGATAATAAATCGAAAGTTTCGTTCATGATCCAGGTGTGGATGCGACGTTAAACCATAAAGATAAAAAAAATGATATATTGAATACTAAATCAATTACAGTAATGTCTTGATCCAAGCGAAAGATTTCTACACCATGCAAGCGAAAAGTTTATCCCCACCACTACGGGGTACACCCCTTGAGTTAATTAAGACACTAAATATAGTCCAAATTATATCGTGTTTGGTGTCATTTTAATCAGGTAAATGTCAGCTATGCTATGTAAAAGTTTCATAAGAAAAGGATGAGAAATAAAAAAGTGTTACCTTTGCATTAGTGTTATTTCACCGATACGCTGGATATTGTTTTTTGGCTTGGCTGCTCGGTTCTCTTTCGTTAATCGCTGTCCTTTTCTCCGTTCGACGCTGTCGGCAAATTTCAAACAATGTAGGAACTACACCATGGAAGAGAACGTTCAGACCCGAGGCTTTCGCTTGGATCAAGACATTACTGTATTCGCATACACTTCATATTGTTGCAATATTTATATAATGTTATAATAATGTTCTTTGTATGCATATTTTATGTTACAAATACTTGATTATCAGCCAGTTTCTATTATTCATTATCAAAACTTTGTATCCTCATGTACGCCCTCCTTAATGAAAATATTTCAGTTCATTGTTACGTATGAATAATATTCTCTATACGCTGCTCTCGCACGTGCCGCTCAAGCTTGCGTAAGAAGGGAAGTCGCGTTTCCACGAAGGGCCCAAAGATTTCTATCATTATCGTACACGGACAATAAGGGCCCAAAGGTTTCTATCATTATCGTACACGATAAAAGTGTACACGATCAAAATTATCGGGGACGATAAAAGGACTCATACTATATTTCTTCATAATGCAATGGACACCCAAAGTCCAATCTTGTAGACTTTTTCAGCCAAACGCTAAGTCCTTTGCTAGTATCCACTTTTTCTCGCAATCTCTTGCAAGCATGGATCAATTCATCCCCATATGCAAAACTAATTAAAAATTCGGCAATAATGAACGAAAGAATACTTGCAACCCGTTTAATAAAACGTGGGTCGTGTATTTCATTTAGAACAAAGGGGAAATAACAATATTTACGTAACAGAGTTAATGTATGGCAATATCTGGTACACGCGATGTTCTTAATTGAAAATTATGATTTGAAGAACAATGTTAAATACACGAGTGTTTGATTGTGTCTCGACTTGGCAGACTTTATGGTGAAATGAGGTATAGATGATGTTGATGGGCTTATTTTATGAAGAAAACAGATAAAGTAACAAAGAGCAAGTGCTCCGACCTGAGTGCGAACAGTAGGCGGCTGCCTACAGAAATAAGATAAACGCGCAGGAAGAGTTACCCTATGACGAAAATTAAAATTGTTCTATTTTTCATAAACCTAGGAAACCTCCAAAAGACAAGACAGACGTCAAGGGTAATGGTCCTGTAAACTGATACAGAAGACGAAGTCGAGTCCTGAAGGAATTCTGCCTTGTTGCCAAATTTCCGTCCATCGTACCCAGACAGGTATCGTTGATAACTAATCAAAAATACAGTAGAACCCGGATAAGTGATCGTGAAACATCCTCTCGTAGGCACATAGGGAGTTACGCCATCTTGCAGTGAGAAAAAGCAGGGCATCCTTATTCGTTCATTGAGACACAACTCTACATATTAAAGACTGAGAAACTAATCAAAATTTGTATTTATGTTGTATGTATTGGATATCCACTGCAGCAATCTTTGAATGGTAAAAACTGATTATTATTCTTTAAATGTCTTTCTTATCGTATACGTGAAATGTTTGACGGTTTTAAAGTTGCGGGGTTAATCGTATTTCAAAAGGACGTAAGCATTTTACTCGCTATTTCTTTCCTCCTTGCCGACAGAAGAGAAGTTCACAGTGCTGAATTATAATCGTTTATAAAGCCAGGATTTGGGTGAAAAGCAGTTGAAAATTAATATAATAAGGTACAGGTACCAGCTTGCACAATGCCTACATCAATTACTAATTAGACGCTAAATATTATAAGATTATACTATAGGATCAGGTTCACATTGTTCAGTTTCCTAATAGAGTCCCATACCAACAATATTGCATTGCTCCAAAGGGGTGCAATGCAATTAGCAAATTGCAACGAACTGCTGTGAGCCAAAAGCGAAACTATATAACGCGAAACATCACACCCTGCCTTTTATCTGTTAATAGATATACAATTTCATATATTATTGATTAACTTTTCGTGTAATTATTATTTGTCGATGAATAGAATGTGTTCATACACTGTCTGTTTGGATTGCTTCACGTCCGAAAAGAAACCTCAGCATTTCACTGATAATAATTTTATGAAAATCTAATGGAGAATATAAAAAATGACACATCGTGCGTGTGAATTTTCCGCCTTCGTTTAATACCGACTTGCTGCGCGGAGTACGAGTTGCGGTAACAACTGCTTTTCCCGAATGAAAAATGAAGTTACGGGTAAGTGCTGTCTCCGAGAGGTCGTATCCGGGGGAAAAAGGATCACTTATCCGGGCCCCACTGTGCACAGAGGACGAAGAAAGCACGTGGAATTCTTTAGCCGACAAAAAAGCGTCAATTATAAGCAACCATGTAATTATCAGCGGATTATTTTCTTGGTGTTATGATTTTCCATTAGATATTGTGAGAAAAACGACAGAAACGTTATCGGCGAAAATGTGTATGCGTTGGCGATCGCACGATGCAAGCCAGCCAGAAGAAAAACACTGTTTTAACAGTCCAGCAACGATTCGACATTTTGGAACAATTAGAAAATGCAGTGTCGATGATACAGCTGGCCGACAAATACGGCGTTCATTTTCATACTATTCGGCACATAAGGACAAAGGGAGTGCAGATACAGGAAGGAGCAGGAAGGATATTGCGGTGCTCGTAAACGGATACGTTTGCCTGCTCTGCAAGAGTTGGATAATCGTTTGTATACCTGGGTTTTAGAGCAACGCGCGAAGGGCGGTCGCATCACTGACGTGGTGTTGAGAGAAAAGGCAACAGAATCAAGTGGTGAATTTGGCGGTCTGTCGACATTTACAGCCAGCATTGGGTGGATATGACGGTTCAAGAAACGCCATGGACTCCATTTGATAAACGGCGAAAGCGAGTGTGACATGGAGTCGGATGAAGTTTCTGTCGAGAACTTCCTGCAACGCTTGAAGGAGGGGGACATTAATTTAGACCACATTTATAAAATGGACGAAGCAGGGTTGCTGTGGAAGGCTCTGCCATATCAAACGTTGGTTCATGCCGTAGAAAAAAGGGTATACGAAAGTAAAATGAAAGAGGACAGAATAACTATTGCGTTGTGTGCAAACGCCAGTGGAACCCACAAGCTACCATCTCTTTTAATATACAAATATGGAAGGCCATGGGCCCTGAAACACGTAAAATTGTACGATTTACCTGTGGTTTATAGGAGCCAGAGAGACGCTTTAATGGACCGAAACGTATTCGTCGATTGGTTGGAAAATAGTTTCAAACCAGCTGTGAAGAAGTACCAAATGGAAAATATAACTTGTGGCCGGGCACTGTTGCTGGTAAACAATTGTAAGTCGTGCATTCTACCGTTGGATAAATTAAACAGCGACAACGATGTCTATATTGTATTTCTTCCTGAGCGCGCCATAACTGTTTTACAATCAAAGGATCAAGATATAACGAGAAAGCTGAAAAGATGCTTTCGTCACCGAATGTTGAAAAGAGTTTTGGATTTTCAACGCGGAGAATAGAATTTTGCATCGATTACGACGCGAAAGATTGCATTGATTTATTGAAAGAAGCTTGGAACGATATATTATCGCGCGATATCTATTGTTCATGGTGGAGATTCATGGCGTGCATGGGATTCACATCATACGGTGCAGGAAGACATGGAACCGGAAGTATGACAGGGTGTCCAGACTTTGGCAATGTCTACTATTATTGTAAATGCAGAAATAGTGGGGTCAATTGTACGTCAAGCACTTCCTGTTTTTGAACAGGAAATTCGGAAATGGTTGTCGATTTGCGAGCGAATTGAAAATCAGGTACCATATGTTAAGACTGACAAACAGATAGAGGATGTATCGCAGATTGAGCACCATTGTTAGACGAGGAGGGATCGGAACGCACGTTCACTAATTTACTTCTGTGGTCTGAAAATGAATCGCCATACGTGCGGTTGCAAGTTAGTACAGTGAAAATCTATTACGAACAGGTGTACGTAAAAAAATTGGAATGAGCCCTCTAAACGATTAAATATGTTCTTTCGTGTCAAGGATGCAAGTAATTGCAGAGAAAAACGGTAAGTGGTATTCTTTGGTTTGCTCGTTGTTTGAATTAACAATATACATACAGGGGGATCCATTTAAGTAAGGCTACCTAAATATCTCGTTGAATTGTGATGTAACATAAAATATTTTTTGGTATGGTATCAAAGGATCACCAGACAACAGACAGGAATTCTTCTTTCATCGGATTATTTTTTTCGGAGTTTTTAAGGTTATCGATGAATTTTTTG
Organism: Nomada goodeniana; assembly: GCA_963969485.1. Taxonomy (NCBI): domain Eukaryota; kingdom Metazoa; phylum Arthropoda; class Insecta; order Hymenoptera; family Apidae; genus Nomada; species Nomada goodeniana. The sequence goes on from OZ018306.1 coordinate 9,628,203, forward strand.
CATACAACTGCATACTTTTGTTTATTGAATATTGGAGCCGATTAAAAAACATGTTCGAACATCACAATAAAATGTCCCCGATATCCCAATATTAAAGTTTTGCGTAAAATTGATGTCTCTTGGCAAAGACGCGTCAGTCGAGAATCCGTGAATGTAAATAAACAAACACCATCGCAATGCAGATCATCCCTAAGGGTTGGAATCCTGATCACTTTCAATTTGTCAGTGCGTCGATGTACTGTTCGCAATGAGTTACTCAAAGCAAGGAAGGATTGATATAATATTCATTTATGGCACAAGTGATCAGTGTTTAACCCTTTGACCGCTATGGGCGCATATATGCGTCCGGCAAAGGCTATCAGCGTGGCCTATGGACGCATATATGCGCCAAGCGAGAGTTATCAGTGTAGACTATGTGACTGCTAACTGCTTCAAGTTGAAGCGCTTCGCGTGAGCGGCATGAGGCCCGCAGTAGCGATCGCTGGGGACTGAATACTTTTCGCGCAGTATGCATTTGTTTCTTCGCCGAGCGCATATTTGCGTCCTTAGTCTACTCCGATACCATAGCAGTCAAAGGGTTGGGAAGCACATGAAATATACAAAGCCAATTTCCTGATCGCAAGTGCCCATCACGTTGTACATATTATCTTCGAAGATGTGGTCATTTCAAGGTGATGACATTATATGTGTCTGAACGTATTTTTTAAGTTGATTAAAAAGTTAAAGTGCGTTACTGTTACTACTAAGAGGTGCCCGAACTAATGCACATTTGCATTTATTATGTTCCAAAACATCTTGTCTTACTTCGTGTTTAATATTTCATGGGAGAAATTGTGTTCCCTTTTTAAAACAGTGCGTTCATTTTGCATATACTTTTTAATACTTGACTGAAAAATTCAATGTGCTTTTACATTATGGTAGTACAAATGTGTTCGAGGATATAAGAAAATGTTGCACGTTGTTAGATACGATTTGTCACCGAGAAACCCTTTATACCTATCGCATCACAGAGGCACTATTACAAGACGAAGAAGAAAATTTTTTAGTGGAAAATATTGCAGCAAAAATGCGATAATATTAAAACGAAATTTACAAAAGTTGAGAAAAATATAAGACATTCACTTCCGTATAAGCACCAGTATAAATTGTTAAAGAGTACATATGTAATATGTTTAATAATATCGTATAATGAATCGTCAGCTATGACTAATCAGTCGAACGGTCTGTGGGATATGGTGATAGGGAATGGAATAACTTCCCATTCAATACTTGATATTAGCTTTATTATCCTCCAGTCTTTAACCAAGACTCTTCTTGAACTCTGCCCATACACTGATTCTCGCACGCATCATTCGCTCCATATATTCTCTCACTTGCAGCTTCTCTCTCGTTCTATCCCTCATTCGTTCTCACTCATTCGGACCCACACCGACACACACACCCTTGCCACGTGTCACAGGTCGACAACGGGTCACCATGCACTCAAAGCTTCTCGTGCATTCCCAGAAAGCATTCGCTCTTTCCCAGAGATAAACATTCGTTCGACATCTCCACTAACACTTCTCATTCGCACCTCACGCTACATTCGATACTTCCCGTCATACCACGGTTTTGCCTTACACCTAAGGCGGAGACGTGGCGCCGGCTTATCGCCGCCACATCACCCCCCCCGCCAGTGATTGACTTAATCACGAAATTTGCAATCGGTCCGGGAATCGCACTCTTCTTCCGGACCGCGTAATACGTATGCTTGGATCTGCTGTAGTCAGGATGGGAGGCGGCAACGCCGGCTCCTGCAACGATGGTGATGGACGGGCGAACCGCCCCGTGCTCTCGATCGGCGTGGTTGCCGATGGTTCTTCGGGCTGCCCAGGTGGCGCTGGTCGCGCTGCCCCGGGCGTCGGCGGTGCTGGATCTGCAGCCAGCAAATACGCCGGCTTCAGCCGATCCACGGTGACCGTGACTGGCTTACCCCGAATGTTCAGTGAAAAAGTCCGAGTACCTCGACTGAGGACCTGGTACGGTCCGTCGTATGGCGGCTGGAGGATTCCTCGGACGGTGTCGTTCCGCAGAAAAACATACTCCGCCACTGCAAGGTCCTTAAAAACAAATATCCGCCTCGAAGAATGGTTGCTGCCAGGCGTCGGGGCGAGGGTGGCGAAATACTCGCGCAACCTCCCGACGAAATCCCTTGGTAGCGGCTGAGAATTTCCGCCCTGTGGTGTCAGGAATTCTCCTGGCAGACGCAGCGTCTCGCCGTAGACCAGCTCCGCCGCGGTGGATTGCAAATCTTCCCTCCAGGCTGCGCGGATGCCCAGCAAAACGGTGGGAAGTACTTCCGTCCAACGGACGTTCTGCTGACAGCGGATTGCTGCCTTAAATTGGCGGTGGAATCTTTCCACCATCCCGTTTGCTGCCGGGTGATAAGCCGTCGTCCGCCAATGTGTTGCCCCTGTTAACTGGGACAATGCTTTAAACAAATGCGACTCGAATTGCCTGCCCTGGTCGGTGGTTATACGCAGCGGGGTGCCGAACCGGGACACCCACCCGTCGTAAAAGGCCCGTGCCACGGTCGCGGCCTCTTGGTCCCTAATCGGGAAGGCCTCAGGCCAACGCGTAAAGCGGTCGACACATGTTAGGCAATACCTAAAACCCTCTGAAACCGGAAGAATAACAATGTCTATATGCACGTGTTCGAATCTTCCGGACGGTGCGTTGAAACTTCCTAGCGGCGCGGACACGTGTCTGCTCGTCTTAGCTCGTTGGCACGGTACGCAACCGCGGGCCCAACTCCGGCAGTCCGATTTAACCGACGGCCAAACGAATCGTTCCGTCACCAACTTTACCGTCGCGTTAATCCCTGGGTGCGCGAGGCGATGCACCGAGTCGAATGCGCCTCGTCTGAAAGGTCCTGTGACAAACGGTCGAATGACCCCGCATGATACGTCACAGACCACTTCGATGCCCGTACCGGGCAGCCGTATCCGTTCGAACTGCAAATCGTTTCGAACATCTCCCCGCATGTACGCCTGTAGTTCCGCGTCGTGCTGCTGAGATTCGGCTAAATCGGCATAGCTGAAAGATTCTGCGACCTCCTCCAACCTCGACAATGCGTCGGCAACAACATTATCCTTACCGGCGATATGGCGGATGTCGGTGGTGAACTGCCCGATGAAATCCAGGTACCTGAATTGCCTGGGAGAACATTTCTCGGGCTTTTGCTGGAAGGCAAAAGTTATTGGTTTATGGTCGGTGTAAACCGCGAAGGATCGCCCCTCCACCATGTGCCTGAAATGCTTGACCGCCATGTAGATTGCCAGCATTTCTCGATCGTACGCGCCGTAATTCCGTTCCGTGGGGCTGAGCTTTTTCGAGAAAAATGCCAACGGCTGCCAGTTCCCCCCGATACGCTGCTGCAGCGCAGCTCCGACGGCAAAATCGGACGCATCGCAGAACAAACCGAGCGGTACCCTGTCCCGTGGGTGCGTCAACAACGCTGCTTGCCTCAGACTTTCCTTAGCTTCGGCGAAAGCTGCAACGGCTTCGTCGGTCCATGCCACCTTGGCGTTGCCCTTGGCCTTGTCGTGCAAAAGGTCATTGAGCGGGGCTTGCACCTGTGCAGCCCTGGGCATGAAACGTCTATAAAAGTTTAACATACCCAGGAACTGTCTTAATTGTTTCGCGGTGGTCGGCTGCGGGTAGTTCGCGATCGCTTCCACCTTGGATGCCAACGGGCGAGTACCGTCGGCTGATACGGCGTATCCCAGAAATTTGACCTGCGCTTGTCCGAAATTGCACTTCGCCGCGTTGATTGTTACGCCGTACTTATTCAACCGCGCGAACACCTCCTCCAAGTGGCGCATGTGCTCCTCTTCGGTCGAAGATGCCACCAATATATCGTCGATGTACGCGTATACGAAATCCAACCCACGTAGAACTTCATCGATGAAGCGCTGAAACGTCTGTGCCGCGTTCCGCAACCCGAACGACATACAGGGAAACTCGAATAGCCCGAACGGAGTCGTTATCGCGGTTTTGGCAATGTCCTCCGCGGCCACCGGAATTTGATTGTAAGCGCGCACCAAATCTAACGTTGAAAACATTGTTTTCCCGTGAAGCGCGTGAGCGAAATCCTCAATATGTTTCACAGGATATCTATCCGGCACTGTCCGCGCATTTAACGCCCTGTAGTCGCCACACGGCCGCCAAGCGTCTTGTCCCTTTTTCGGCACCATGTGGAGCGGCGACGACCACGCACTTTCCGACGGGCGCGTGATGCCGAGGCGCATCATTGTCTCGAATTCGCGTCGCGCGGTCCTCAAGCGGTCGGGTGCGAGGCGCCGAGGTTTGCAGGCCACCGGCGGTCCTGGCGTTGTGCGAATATAATGCACAGTTTCGTGCCTCACTTCCGCGGGTGTTCCCACCGGTCGCGTAATGTTCGGAAACCGGTGCAGCAACTCGTGGAACCTCGAGTCGCCGAAAATCGTCTTTACCGTCAGCGCCAATTGAGAGGGGTTGCTGTTGTGGTCGGACCGTCGTACAGATGGTGGAGGAGGTACGACGGGAAAAGAAAGAGGAAGGGGGAGAAGTTGCGTTTCGTCCTAGGCCTGCTAGCGGACTCATCAGTAAGGCGTACTAGCAGGCCCTGCCTTAGACACAGGGATAGAAGGGAATGGTCGGAGGTTGTATATATGGTCCCGCGGACCTATACAACCACTTTCGGGAGCTGGATCGTCGTGCTCATCGTGCTTGTCCCCTAGCGGTGTATGTGGGAAGTGCCCCCACAGGTCTGATCACCGTAGGTATGTCGTCGAAAATCACATCAGATTGGTTCCAAAGTGGCATCAGCCCCGGAAACTTGAGTGCAAAAACAATAAATTGTACTGTGTGCATTACAACAATGCCTATAGTTATGGCACACTATTTGTATTTCTACTTACATATTATTTGAGGAATGAAGATCACAGGAGTTTTCATTATTTTAACATTATAATTTATAATTTCGTAAATATAATAATATTATTGATGCTGCAGTCCTCTAAAAAAACGTTTAAGTACAGTTTACAAATGGGTCTAAGTACAAATAGAAATAGTGTACAAAGTATTTCAAGTCGAAATACAATCATTGTATATTGAATTATTTACTCGTTGGACATTTGAGCCCCTGTTTTCAGGCAAAGTTCACATCAAATTGTATAGTTACAGAACGTTTTATTCCATGGGTTGTTGAAATGGTAAAAGACGTGGTAGACGTGATAATAAGTGGTATACGTGATAATTTTCAGCATAAACCGAAAAATGTTAATTTACATAATTCTCCATGAAAAATATACTAACATCGGTCATTACCATTCACTCTGTACAATTAAGTTTTTTAAATAGGAACATGTTTTATTCCTTTTTGATATTACATCAATGACACTTACACGCCTTCTTCGTGAGCGTTTTTAAATACTATAGAACTGACAAGAATAATTGTGAAAACTGAATACATTTTAGAATGATCATTAATCCAGGCCACATAATTGTTCAATGAAATCAGTGAATGTTTCTGTTTAAATGAAGATGGCAGGCTCAATATCCATACTATGCAAATCATTTGTATTGCATTTAAGGTATTTAACACTTATGGTTAGTGATTTTCAATGTTTGTCCATGTAGGCCATAATCCTCGTTAGAATTTTTAGTACTAGATATGATTCGGTTATCGAGCTTAATCACAGATAATTATTTGCACAAATAGTTATTAAACATCTAGAATGTGTTGTTACTTTAGTGCTGATCGTTCATCCGGAATGAAAAATATTACAGGTATTACAGGATGAAATCCTAAAAAGGCAAGAGGCTTTAAAAGCTGAGCTTCGTAACCGGAAAGAATCTACTCGGTTATCTAGCGATCGATCGAATAATCCATCTCAATCAATACCATCATCTCCACAAGAAAGATCACGAATTTATTCACGAAGAAGATGTGCCAGTAGTTCTGAAAGTTCTGATGGATTTCTCTGCGAACATCGAGGCACGAAATCGCTACACTTTGATCACAATAAAGGTATGCAATTTGTAATAATTATTCGTTACATAGAAAATTTATTTTGGTCTAAAAATAAGTATACAAATTATTAGGCAATAATTTTGGGGTAGAACACGATTAATAACTATAAGTTTAGATTAATAATTGATATGCTCTAAAAAAAATAAAATTAGTTACACTATTTCTTATAATGCACGATTGATATTCATAGGTGAACGACAAGTGTACAGAGCAAAATGTATGGGTCATAGCTCTAAAGGGTCCGATGTTTATGCGGGTGTAGATATGACAACTGGGGAGTTGTTTGCAATTAGTGAATGGACGTTAAAAGTAAATAACAAAGTGGAAGAAGTCAATATTCAACACATTCTGAAACAAGTAGGAAGTTTGGAGCAGGAATTGAATCATTTACATAAATTGCACCATCCAAACCTTGTACATTATTTACATATGAAATATTTGCAAGATGAAAACGATGTACTTATTTATGTACTCCAAGAGTTTGTGGTAAGTGTATTGACAATCAGATAGTTTAAAACAAGATGCTGCTACATAATTGCAAATTTTTAATTAATTTTTGTGCATTGTATTAAAAAATTATATAATTATTACATCGTTGTACCACGTGAGTAGGTTTGAAATTTTTGTTTAATTTAATTCATCACACTTCACCGTAGGACACCTTTCGGCTGAAAAATTGGTAATAGTTACGAAGTATAACACAAATAGATCACAAGTGGTCCATTTCCCTATAAATCGAACTTCTACACAGTACAAATTGAGAATTTAGCATTATATGTCAGACTGCGTATTAAGGTTATGCAACATTTTAAGTTGCTGAAAACGTGTTATAAGTTAATCACATGTATTACATGTTAATCAATTTTTTACAGATTAAAAGTATATTTATATGTTAACTATTGAATGTCAGATAGGTACAAGCTGTTCCTTTTTCTTACTGGAGAACATCCCAGTGGACATCGATCTCCTTCGATATTTGGCAACTGGAATTCTCTCTGCCTTGAGGTACCTTCATGAGAATAACGTTGTCCACAAGGATCTTCGCGATACAAGCATTTATATTGATCGTGCAGGAACGGTCAGACTGGCAGATTATTCTCTGAACAAACGATTATCTGATATTTATCAGACATGTACAATAGTGAAATCCGAACCGGATTTTCCGAGCATCCAATGCAGAGGCGGAAAGAAAGCGGATATATATCGTTTTGGTGCCCTTCTATATTCCTTATTGAATGGGATCATAGTCTCTGGAGATAAAATTGATCCAACAATGATAACACAGGTATATATTTGCGTTTTTAGAAAATCTTTTGATCGGTATTTAACACATTCTCTGCCGCGTTCTTGAAATTAACAGTTTTGTTTATGACACATGCCTTATAGAGTTTATAAGATTGCAAAAATAAGAAAAGGGTATAACGTCGAATATACAGTGCAGAATAAAGCAAAAATTATTGTTTTAATTAACTATTGTCGTAGTTACGTACTTTAAGTCAAAGAAAATCACTCCAACACTGGCCGGTAAGGAACGTAGTAATACAAATCACAAAAAGAAAAAAAAATGTAGGTGTTAATTTCAAATTAAATACGAAATTATTTATACATCTGTGGGATATGGTGATAGGGAATGGAATAACTTCCCATTCAATACTTGATATTAGCTTTATTATCCTCCAGTCTTTAACCAAGACTCTTCTTGAACTCTGTCCATACACTGATTCTCGCACGCATCATTCGCTCCATATATTCTCTCACTTGCAGCTTCTCTCTCGTTCTATCCCTCATTCGTTCTCACTCATTCGGACCCACACCGACACACACACCCTTGCCACGTGTCACAGGTCGACAACGGGTCACCATGCACTCAAAGCTTCTCGTGCATTCCCAGAAAGCATTCGCTCTTTCCCAGAGATAAACATTCGTTCGACATCTCCACTAACACTTCTCATTCGCACCTCACGCTACATTCGATACTTCCCGTCATACTACGGTTTTGCCTTACACCTAAAGCGGAGACGTGGCGCCGGCTTATCGCCGCCACACATCCATGGATCCATGGCGATGAAAAATCTTGCACGCCTGAATGTGCATTTATTTCCAACAGAATGCGTAATCATTATATTTGAAACGGAAAATGTGTTTAAAGAAACTATTCTCCTCCGCAGGGCAAAACCAATTCAAAAGCAATAAACAATGCATCATAATAATATGTTATACATGAACATGCTTAAACGAACCATTTGTTTCTCTTCAATCTATTAATAGTTATAAAAATTATGACATTATTTCGAATAGTCTGATTCCTTTTGTAAGAAAACCCGAGGCTTTGGAGCTCCTTGCTTACTGATCTGGCAAATGTCACTACGAGGCCGATAGGCGAGCGGGACCCGTAAATATTTGGGGGTCGTAAAACGGACCCTCGAAGGGACTGCATCGTGGGACCGCGGACGCGCCTTCTCTGCGGGCAATAGACAACGTCGAGACTCTTTAGGAAACGGTCGAATAGAACAGACCGATTGTAACCTAACCATTGTATTAATACATAAATAGTTATACTTGTTATCGTAGACGAATTGTGCGATTTCTTCATTTATTCGTCTTACACTTTATTTCCTCAATTTTTTTCAAATATTGTTGGTAAAGTATCAGTTACTGCAAAATGCAAAATGGGGGAAATAACGTTCGAAAGTGATGCAGCTTTAAATAAATATTTAGCCATAATTTACATTTATTATTGCATCATTACTTACTATTCTTTATTGTTTCTAACATCTCTTACTATTGTTATTCTCTAATAGTTGTAATTTTTTCATATTTTTGCAAGGAAAACAAGATAAACAAGACAAGAATCTCATTTTCCTGTTTAAACTTTTACCAAAAGTACTTTCACTGTAACAAATTTTAATTTTTTTAAATATTTCAGCCTGATCTCCAAGATTTCTTATCAAAGTGCTTCATCAATGATGAAAGAAAGCGTTGGTCCGCTGAACAACTTCTACAGCATTCATTTATAAAAGCACCTTTAGCTCATGCTTTATCGCCTCCGAAAATACCACGTAAAGACGAACAAGAAGATCGTGAACCGGAAGAACCCGATACGGATATTCGGCAATACGTACCTCCCTTAAGTGGACACTCAAGAATAACTAATGAATTTGAAATTCTCGAATGGCTTGGTAAAGGTGCGTTCGGCGACGTCCTTAAAGTGAAAAATAAGTTAGATGGCGGAATTTATGCTATTAAAAGGATAGAACTGAACCCAAAGAATAAGCAACTTAATAAGAAAATTACTAGGGAAGTGAAATTATTATCTCGGATGAATCATGAAAACGTAGTACGATATTACAATTCGTGGATCGAAAGTGCTACTATAACTGATGCAGTAGAAGAAGATGTGTCTGTAACACCTTCAGAACAGAAGAGTCAAGATTTCTTTAATGTAACTGTTTTCATATTGGTTTAGTCATTTATTTCCTACTCTCTAATAGCTGAACTTCGTATTATTCTTTACTTTAGTTCGACAATTTCTTCTTGTAGAAATCAAATTTCATTCCAGCAATAATAATTAAATTAAATTTGACGTCCCATTTCTTGCATTTGGTTCTGTCAACCTGAATTTGTTTTTAATCCGTGGTCGTAACTTATCACTAACAAACAGGAAGCAATTAAAATGGTTATAACTTGAAAAATATTGTTAATCGTGTATTGGAGGGTAGAAATCGTTTTTGTTTAATTTATGTGCACTTTGTTGCATTGTAACAATATTATCAGTATATTTCGAATTAATTTAAATTTAACTCGTGATCTCTTTATTCAGTTGTAATTAATCAACTTTATTGTAATATACAACAATTTGGAACTTTCCAATTATGAATTTGTCGTTCGAAAGCATTGATTCTCATGTTACTGTAGTCTGGCAGTAATATAAAAGCTAGGAATCAAGCATTTATCAAAATTGGTATTACTGAATTATTATAAGATTATTATAAGAACGTTCTTCTATAAACTATAATTAAAATTTTAGCATTTAGACACAGACGATATTGAAAAGCTGGCACCACCAATGCACGAAGTTGAATGGAATGTTTCATACAAATCTCGGACAAACACAACACTCCCAGTCGATAGTGACGATGATAACACTGATAGTGACAGCGATGAAGATTGTGGGTTCTTGTAAGATATCTTGTATTACAAACAGTTTTATATTTTTATTTTTTATAACATTTTTTTCAAACGTGCTGGCCCGAGCTATAAAATATTTCAATTTAAAACTACACTTGCTTCGAATTGAAAGAAAAATATGATACAATTTCTAGTAAAAGCATTATTTAGCAAATTGAAATAGTAAGAGTAAAACAATAAGTTCTTAATCTTGAATTGTTAATGTACCAAAACTAATTTTGATTTGAAAATGATATTATTCTAATATATCTATGTAAATATTCGGTAAATTTATAACAAATTTTTCAGGATGCAAAACCTTTTGCTAATGGATTCCTCTGACAGTATAGAGTTCGAAAGAGACACTAATTACGAAGCACCTGCATCAAACATAAACAACAATGAAAATGGGGATGTCAATGAATCGAATGAAACATTGAGGGAGATTCAATTTATGTACATTCAAATGGAGTTCTGTGAAAAGAGTACTCTCCGAACAGCAATTGACGGAGAACTTTATGAAGATCAAGAGAGAGTATGGAGATTATTTCGAGAAATCGTTGAAGGTTTAGCACATATTCATCAACAAGGAATGATACACAGAGATTTGAAACCAGTGAATATATTTTTGGATAGTAACGACCATGTAAAAATTGGAGATTTCGGTTTAGCAACTACAAACATCCTTTCGCCCTTTGTGCAAACCATGGAAACTGACAAGGAATCTCAAGGTGTGGAGAGAGGCAAGTATTCTTGGAAATTTTACGCCTTACAAATATTTCAGTAATTGCAGAACGATAGAGTATGTTTTGGTTATTCTTATGATTTGCTGCGTATTTAATACTTTACACATCCAAACTAGACTACATTTTAAGAAAAACAAATAAAAAAATTGTTTTTTGCTTATTTTTTTCTCGAAATCGAATTATTGTATGCATTATAATACTGTTATAATACTGTAAAATTCGAATTTTTTGTGGTCTTTGAAAATTGTTCGAGGACTGTTTATAAAGAACTACAGTATATTTAGTTATTTAAGAACAATATGCATGCCATTTTTATTAACAAGTAAACTGTAAGGAACCTGTTTTTGCACGTACTTTCTGCAAATGAACCTTCTGCGGCTGTTGGATGACCAGCCCTTGAGTCACCGATAATATGTAAGGCCCGCGGATCCTGGCCTAGTCATAGTCAATATTATGCACTATAGGTAGTAGTCAGCGATATGACTACTGCCAAGGGCCAGACTCCGCGTTGGCTAAAACGACATAACAAGGGCTAAGGTCATCCTTCCCCCGTAAAACTCATAATATATATATATCGGCAGAACACCAATGCCGGTCAGAATCAGTTTCCTAGACCTTAAGAGCGGAACCTCTGTCGAAATACCGATAAAACTATATTGAATAAAACTCTTCTTTAAAGTACTTAATATATATATAACGTGTTGCACTCGATTCCCTTCACACGGAATCCAACACGGCGATAGCTGGGTAGTATTGCCCCAATTATTGATCACATACATGTTCGTATTATCAATAATATATTATTAATTATCCAGGAATCAGCTTCGGCACAGAAGATGTAGGTTCTCTAACAGGACAAGTAGGCACAGCACTTTACGTAGCGCCGGAACTTACGACAAAAGCGGCAAAAGCCATTTACAATCAAAAAGTCGACATTTATAGTCTCGGGGTAATATTATTTGAAATGTGTTATAAACCATTAACGACAGGAATGGAACGGATAAAGGTGTTACTTAATTTGCGATCCAAAGAAATCGTGCTGCCCTCAGAAATGCAACAGCCAGATATGTCACGGCAAATCCATATTTTACGGTACGTGTTAAAAACTGTGAAATAAAAGTAAACACATTTATATAAAGACAGAATGACACGTATACGCGTCATCAGTCGCCAATGTGTTAATAACAATTGAAGACATTAATCAATCTACCCGTGAATTAAGTATTCATTAATAAACGCTGCGTCATTTTATGAAATACTGCTTGCTTAATTGAAATACGTATTTTATTACTGCAGATGGCTACTAAATCACGATCCTAGTCAGCGACCAACAGCACAAGAACTACTTTCTTCGGAGTACTTACCTCCTCCACGACTCGAGGAAACAGAGTTACAAGAAATGATCCGGCGAACACTTTCGAACAATCAAAGCAAAGCATACAAATATTTGATTTCATGTTGCTTCATGCAGGAAGTTAGCCCTGCAGACGATATCACGTTCGATATGAATTTACCCAGCAGGGGGCATATTAATTTTGTTGCTTGGCGAAAGCATCAAGAAGGTGTGAAATGCAAAGTAATCGAAGTTTTTCAAAGACACGGTGGTGTTTATTTAGGGACTCCACTTTTGATACCGAAATCGCACCAGTTCTGTAGCTTTTCGAATTCTAGTGTCAAGTTAATGACCCGCAATGGGAACATTGTTTGTATTCCACACGATTTACGTGCCCCCTTTGCGAGGTACATTGTATGGAATAATGTACCACATATCAGAAGATACGCTATTGAAAGAGTTTTCCGTGAAAAAAAGGTATTGCTATATCATGAAATTATAGTATTATTATTAAGATAAGTAACTCTTCTACCCTCCACTGTTACTTTAGGGGGGTACACCACCATGTAAACCTAAAAAATAGGTAACCTGGATGTGTTTTTTTTCCTCTGGTAATTATTGCGCAAAGTCCCAGGATTTTGTACAGGTTGTTACGTAACATTTTAGCTTTATTTAATATTTTACTTATGATCTGAAATTAAAAAATGGCGGAGTTATACAACATCGTCTGCCGTCATGCGTGGCGTAACCTTATCATCTGGCACCTAACACTGAGAAATATTTTTTGTCAACCTAAAGATAAATATATTTTGTTGAATGTGGAGTACGATATTTTTAACAATTTTCTAAAATAAGGAAACTGCGGCTGCAGTTAAAATAAAAACATCTGTTTTCGTTGAAAATAATCAGCTTCGAAAGTTCATAAAAGTTGAACGAATTGAAATATCAACAGAATCGTACGCTACTTTGTAGATAATTTTGTAAGGAATAATGTGTCGAAATTAATTACATAGGTACTTGGGTGCCAAGTGATAAAGCGTGACATCGAGAAAGGCGCATTTGAAGTTACTTAAGGCCTTTCTACGCCATTCTCAAGTCCAATCATTTTAGTTGCTAAAGCAAATGGCGATGATAGACTGTGCGTAGACTACCGGGCAGTAAATAAAATAACGATAAAGGAAAATATTTTACTACGCTTGATATGGCGTCGGGGTTTCATCAAATTCCGATATCCGCAGAATGTTCAGTTACATTTAATTGCTACCGGTGCACCAAGAGCTAATGGTCAAGCCGAGAGATATGTAGCTACAGTCACAAATTGATACGGTTTTTATCAAACCAGCCACTACGCGTAACGCTAAACTAGAAAAGAAATACGAAGGTCCATTTGTCATTTCCGAAGTTTTAATGAACGACCGTTACGAAATTATAGGAAAATCTGGTAGACCTCAAATGGCACCCAAGGACCGCTTGCGCCGTTAGGATGGGGAGCTGTCGGGTGAACTGTCAGAAAGCGAGGACGATGGGAGTCCGGAATGAACCGTGTTAGCGGGTTCAAATATTTAAAATATTGTATCGCAAGATTGCGTATATTGTTTTTGTTTGCCTGGTCAAATATATTCTGTTTATGTGACCTAAAAAATTGTTTAACTTGTTGTTTATGTACAGCACTTATTTTGGCAGAATGCTGGTGAGTATTGTTCATTGTGATTGAACAATACTTGAGGATATCGTGCTGTTACAGTAGTATTTTGTAATACTAGCTGTGTGTGGAATATTGTTCATTGTGATTGAACAATATTTGGGCATATTATGCTGTTACAGTAGTATTTTGTAATGCTATCTGGCTTTGGAGTACACCTGTGGGTGGTACGGTCCATTGCTGCGTGTCACTTTGTGGTGTCACGGTTGTTGAAATGTGAGGTGAGCTTTTGTGGGCCGTCTGAGATGATTGCAGCATGATTGAGAGTAACGGCAACATAAAATATAAAGAAAATACAAAAATAACGGTTTCGTTTTCTTTTAATGTCTAGGTGGTGTACTACCCTTAAAGTTTACTTTTAAAATGCTTTTTAAATTACTATTTGTATTTTTGAATAAAACAACTTAATATTTTACGTGTTTTATAGGTTTTGGGCTTTCATCCTAGAGAACTTTACGAATGCGCATTTGATATAATAAGTCCTACCCCTGATAATCTATTAATGGAAGCTGAATTAATATACATCGTCTGGGAAATCATCAACGAATTACCTCCTTTGCAAGAACGAAATTTTACTATTCGCCTAAATCATACCGCATTATTACAAGCTGTATTAATGTATTGCGGTGTAGATCAAGAAAAGTATCAAGATATTTACACGATTCTTCGAGACGCGCGAGACGGCAAATTTACGAGGTTTCAAGTACAAACGCATTTGATAAGTTTATGCCTCACTGATCAGGCTATGGAAACATTGTTTAACTTGTTCGAGATCGAAAGTTCTGTTGCCAAGATTCATAGCGTTTTGAAAACAATTACGAGGAGGAAAGGAGATGCTGCTGCCTTGGCTAGGGAAGGACTGAAAGAAATTGAGATAGTTATGGAGAATATTGAAACACTTGGTATAAAGGTAAACTTTTATCCTATTATAAAATGCATATCAATAGAAAATTACTATTCAAACTTAAAGCGCTTCAGTAATATATCATTTTTATTCACTTGCATTGCTTACTGTATAGAGTGTTAAGTTTATGTTATTAATTAGAATATTTGTCGGGCTGCGACAAATAACTCGTCCTCAGGCATTTCTTTGTATCGGCAAACTAAGAAAGATATTGCGATGTATATCATAAACTGAACACCCTGTATATTACTATAATATCCTACTTATATTTCACAAGAATAATTCTAATTTAGTTTCTGTACTATATTTTTTATTATAAGTAGAAAAATAATAACTTTATATAAAAGTGTAATGAAGCTCGAAATTTGCAGTGGCCAGTGGTTGTAATACCTCTTCTAGTACATAATGTGAATCAGCATAGCGGCATAATTTACCAAATAACATGCGAAGTTAACCGGCGTAAAAGAAAAGGTGGGGAGGAAGTAATAGCAGCGGGTGGTCGATACGATAAAATGCTTTCTTCCTTTAAAAAAATTCTGGAACGTACAGGAATGGCTAGTAAAGAAATCAAACAATACGGCGCTGGAATTAGTATTTCGTTAGAGAAGCTGGTTTCTGCAGTCTCAGAGTCCACAGAACCTGTAGAGTTTAAATATGGAATCGATGTGGCGATTTCTTCTATGGGTAATCATCATCGAGAAAAGGAGATGATCGACCTTCTGAAAGAATTATGGAGTCTAGGATTGAAAGTCGCAATTCTAGATCTAGGTTCCCTCGAAGAAATTCTCGAACATTGCCAGGAAAACTCGATCAATCATGTTATTCTGTTTAAGAGCGGAGAAAAGGGAAACGTAAGAATACAAAGTTGGGAACGTGATAGGTTTCAGGAAAAAAAAGTGGCTAGCCAGGAAGTGGGAGAGTTCTTTCAAAGACTGGATAATTCTATACCAATCCTAAGTAGATCTGAAAGCAAAACGAGTGACAACTTTTTGAGTAACAACAATCCTGGCAATGTTAATATTAATTTTATATTATCAGAGAGAGACAAACTTTCTGGTAGCTCCAGAAGGAGTTTGAAAAATTCCATGGTTGCACAAATGTCTACGTATTTTCAAAGGATTTCGTCTAAAATTCCAATTGAAATCTTCGCAGTATTTTTAGAAATGAGTGTTATAAGAACGGTAATAAGTTTTTTGGAGATTGATGAAGAGGATCACGATTTTCTGAAAAGCATACAAGTTATCATAGACAAGTAAGGCTTTATTATTATTAAATAATAGTTGTATTATTATTAATTGAATTAATTAAAGTATTATTAAATAATAAAATGGTACAATAATGTTGTCTATATTTAGAATTTAGAAATCCTATAATAAAAACAATCAATTCATATTGAAGTACTTCATCATTTTTAACTGCTAAATTCAATCTTCAATTTCTTCCCATACATTAAGTTGTGTCCTATGTTTATTATTGATTAAAAATATTTGTCAAGAAAAAATTATGTGTTATTTTAGGCATCCAAGACATAAGAAATATATAAAAGAAATATGTGAAGAGATGCAAGAAACAAGGAAAGAAAAACAACGACCTGCACTGATACTTTATAGCTTAATTGATAGTCAATACATGACTCTTCTATGAATAAGTCTGTTTTCTACAAAAAGTTCATACAGGAATATGAAACAAGAATTATTAGTTGATTCATAATAAAATTATGCCTTTTTTTACAAGAATTTACTTTTGTGTTACTTCTATCCCTACAATATTTGTATACAAATGAATTATTACAATATACAAAAATATATGTACAATTGCTTATGTGCTTGTTACACATTCGCAAAATCAAATTATTTAAAACTGCTCAAGCCTACCAGAATTAAGAAAATAATTTATCCAAATACTTTTATTTCTCATTTCAAACGTTGCCACTACTTTCACTGCCTAGCAAACATGGCCGACATTCAGGGATGAAACGCACTGGATCATAGGGCGCATAAAATTGATGATCTTTATTGAATTGCCAAAACAAGTTCGTGCTCTGTTGGAAGATATTTTTTTTCAGACTTAGTAACTTCCACTGTAACTGCAGCACTATTATTCTCAAATTTGTTATTCCGTTCTAGCTCAACTAAGTATATAGCTCTAGTGTGCATTTGTTTACTACTGCTAATTTTTCTGACGAATCGGAAGATACTATCAGCTTCGTTTCCTACGGATCAGCTGTGTTTGACGTTACGTTATCAAAAAAAAAATTACTTATTGTTAGATACACGGTGCGTCATTTTTCTTCCTACGATGAATGTTCCGTGACTCTGAAGAGGTAAAAAATCTCTGAATTGAAATAATATACGTGCATTACATTTCTAACAGGTGTAAACCAGAAAGATAAGCAGAATGAAAATAATAACAAAGGAGTTGCTTGTACCTACAAAATACATAAAATTAACAGATGGTAGAATTAGTGTAACGGTCCATAGAAACTGGCTAACCAATTTACTCAACCCAGGTGAAATATCTTTTATTAATCATGAACGGTTAAGCGAAGATGAAATTGCAGCTCATCCCACACTCGAAGAACTGGGTCCAGATTGGATAAGAATATACATCAGAGTAAGCTAATTGTTTGTTAGAGCAAAATCAGATGTATTAATGCTATTACATTTTGGACGTAACATTATGGTTGCACTTAATGTTATTAAGTTTGTAAAATTTGCTACTCTTTTAAGTCTACAGATGTAGTTTATCTGTGCAACTATTTAACTGTTAGGTATAAATAAAAACAAATTACTCGTATTGTGCTACATTTTAATTTTCAAAGGTATCGCCAAACACAAACATAAAAGAATATTACATTACATGCATTATAACGAAATAGAAAGTAGTATAACGTCTTTACTTTAAAGCATTTCTTCCAACCGTGATTAACAAATATTAAATTAATTTTTAATGAAAACAATGTTTTACGCCTTTAACGAATACAGTATATCTTTATAAACTGTATGAATTATATGTAAATTAGAAAATCAAATACAAATTATAATTGAATATTATTAAATGTAATTAAAACAAAATTTAACATTTAAGAAAGTTGAATTACAGTTATCATAATTCTCAGATCTATGAAAAACAATATAAATATGCTGTTCCGTTACCGAGAGGAAGGAATATAAATGGAAATACTCACGCAGATCTGACATTTTCACAATTATTGCACTACGTAGCAGAAACTAACTATCGAAATTTGTGGAAAGAGTGTTATAAGAAATATTATAGTAGGTATTTTCAGTTAATTTTTCCAAACGTATACTCCTTCACTTATTTTTCGAATGAGTGTATCCAAATCTTTCTTAATTTTTGCATACATGTATGTGTGTACATAAGCATTAATTTGTATATGCAGGTCCATGGAATTGTGTAGAACACAAAGATCAGTATAATATAAGTGCCAATGTAAGCGATACAACTATTATGCAAGAAGTCCTACAGAAAATGTACGGCTGCGCTTTAGTACAAGTTCGAAATGGAAACATAATATCGGTATCACCTGGTATGTCAAGGGAAGTACATTGCAATCTTCTTCCAATACTGTTTGCTATTGAAACCACATCAGCTTTCTTAACATTGCACGAGCAAACTGCAGAATATTCCCTTCGCGAGTAAGTATCAACCATATATTTGAGTTACATTCTGGTTACTTAATTCTTCATGCTACTCATTATTTATTTTATCATTTAAAGGTGTTTAATGTATAGTCCTGCTGCTCTAAGTATAAGTCATGGAAAACCACTATTCCTGGTATATCAATTGTTACAATTATCCAGAGACTTACACGACCGTGGCCTGGTATTGGGTGAAATTACACTTAGCGATATATTACTTATGGATAACTTTACTATTCAGGTTAATATTCTACTACGTTTCAGTAAGCACCTTTTATCTATTGAGATTCCTATTGAAATTGTAACTTCCCACAATTTATTATCAGGTATTACCTAAAGCGAGCGACAATGTATACATAAAACCTGAAAGTGAACTATCTCAAATCTCCACCAGTCAAGAGACAAAGGGAAAAGGCTTTAATGGATATAAAAAGAATTTTGATACGAACTCATCGAATATCAAATTTGGAATCAACGAAAGCATTGAAAAATTGTGCGAAATGTGGGTTTATAATTGTATCAGCAACTACGATTATTTAATCGCATTAAATAATTTGGCTGGCAGAAGATACGGTGATCCGAGTTCTCATCATGTAATGCCTTGGGTCACAGACTTCACATCACGATGCGGTGGTAATTGGCGAGATTTGACGAAATCCAAATTTCGATTAAACAAGGGCGACAGACAGCTAGATCTAACGTTTGATTCGCAATTGGCCGAAGTATACATTTCATAATATACGGGGTGAAACATTTAAATGGGTACTTGTTCAATAACGTTAGGAAACATTAATGTACATATCTTGAGGCCGGATTAACGCAAAGGTACATTATTGTAGGCGGTTGAACTTGTCATTTTACCCCCTCCAAAGATATGAACAAAAAAATTATTTTATTTTATAACTTTTTCTTCTGGAGTTTTTCCACTGCATCAATAACAACGAAGATATTTAGGTGTTACCACTTAAATGCCTCACCCTGTATACCGAATTAAGTTTTAGAGCGTAATAATTACTCAACTGACAATAATTTGTATAATACTTGTAGGTAGGGCATCATGTATCGGATGTCTTGTCAGAAATTACATATTACGTTTACTTGTCGCGTCGTTACGATAAGTCCGTCCTTTGCAAGTATGTACGACCACAGTGGGTTCCAGGAGAATATCCTGCGTCCATTCAAAGATTACACGATTGGAGTCCCGACGAATGCATACCACAATTTTTTTCTGATCCCAGTGTTTTTAAGGCAAGATAAATTCAGGAGTTTATACAAGTTACGTGCCTGCATCGTGTATATGAATAGCTGCTTGTAAATTTCAGTCAATTCACGAAGATTTGCCAGATTTAGAAATTCCTGGATGGGCAACATCTCCGGAGGATTTTATTGAAAGACACAGAGAAGCGTTAGAAAGCTTCCACGTCTCTGAACGATTACATCACTGGATAGATTTAACGTTTGGTTATAAGTATGTATTACCTTCAGTATAACGCACACTATAATGTCCTTATTGTGACCCGGCCTTTTTACTTTATAGATTATCAGGTTCGGCAGCAGTAAAGTCAAAGAACGTTTGCTTACAGCTCGTTGACAATCACACAGGTCTAACTAATTCTGGCGTTGTTCAACTTTTCACGCAACCACATCCGCAAAAAATTATTCCATCACCTTATTGGTGTAAGATTCCACCACGATTGCGTTCATCTTTCTTAATTAATAAATATAGTATGTTTACTACGAAGATCATTTCATTTTCAAACAATTTCTCTTCGATTTCGTGATAATTAAAAAAAGTGATTGCAGAAAATGACCCAACTGGAACCAGAACGAGCGATGACGAAGATCACAGTTCCGGGTTCGAAGAGGAAGAATTGCCGACATCAATTATAAATACATCGAGATCATCGCCCTTAGTGTTAAGCCGATTTTTAAGTCGTTCCCGAGGTTCTTTACTTGTCACCGAAGACAGCATTAAACAGGACAAGTCTATAAATCAAACGATAGCACTGCCAAAAGATTATAATCCTATTACAGCCATTATGCAAGTTGAAACCATGCACGTATTTATGAACAAAGTGAGCTCCCAAGTTTATAAACCAGAGATTGAACTGCACGAAACATTCACTAATTATAAACAAATTGTGGCTAGTGGCCGTATCAAAGAACAGCAAATTCTTGGTTGCCTTATAGTGGAAATATTTCTGTCTAACAAATTCCGGGCAACTTGGAACATTGAAAAAGTATCGTTTGCAAAACGACTTGCCACGTGTTTAAATACCTTGAAAATGTCAGCCGATGGTTTACCAAAGTGTGTCAGAAATGCTGTGGCTTTACTGCTTCAAGTTGACATTATACCAAAGACTTATAACATCGATAATATAGAAGTAAGTGTCTTTATTAAATAGTCAGTATTAAGAAATCGTTTAATGATCACCAATGATATCTAATTATTTAATTGATGATATTTAATGATCAATGATAACTAATTATTTCATTGGGGGTCTACTAAATCGAATTTATATTAAAGTATTTCAACTGCGTTTGAAAATTGATGTTACAAATAATGTATAAAATTGGATTGACTGTATGAAAATGACCTTGGATTCAGAACGATGCGATGAACCTAGACTTCTGAACCCAAGTCATCGAAAGATCATGGTGTACTAGGTCGTTGAACCAGTCTTAACATCAGCTATAACGTTAATATGAAGTTAAAACTACATGATTTTTTAAAGAAACATCGATGACCTGTAAACAACCTTGAATATCGCCGTCAATCAAGAAGTTTGTTTATACCACCACGTTTCCCCCCTCGATCAATACAACTTTTGCCTTGAACATGTTCTCCCATATTCAATCTGAACAGAGAAATTTACGATTGTGACTTTTCAGGTAACTGACATGCCTTTTCGTTATCCAACTATTACACACATGGGTCTACCTCCACCGTCTGCGCACCAATTTCTCCAACCAATACTTTCAGGAAGTTTGTTTCCATTCTCGAAATATTACAAATATTTATTTAACATCGTAGAAATGTTGCAAGAATATAATAGCTTAGTACGTGAATTAAATTTTACAATGAAGTCCGAGGAAGATATAGACTTTATATTTAAAACAAAAATAAAATTCCTTTGTAAAATTAGCGAATGCAAAGTAAAAGCAATCGCACGGGAATTAGAGCATTTATTGTTCCACACTGGTATTGCAAGAGAAGCGTGTCTGGA
The DNA here is from genome assembly GCA_963969485.1 of Nomada goodeniana. Taxonomy (NCBI): domain Eukaryota; kingdom Metazoa; phylum Arthropoda; class Insecta; order Hymenoptera; family Apidae; genus Nomada; species Nomada goodeniana. The sequence continues at coordinate 9,649,999 of OZ018306.1, forward strand.
ACTGATAGTGCCACATATACAGCAAATAATGGAAGAACCTTACAGCGCTGTATTAGCTGCTTGGTATTTATTTGACCCTATTGCCAAGTAAGTATATCATTCAGAAATTAAGATTTTTCTTACTTTCTTACTTTTCTATTCCTTAATTTTTTTCAGAGCATTGGGTCCCAAAGATACTGCACAAACTTTTCTCTTGCCTATAATCAAATTGTATGAAAATGGTTCCTTCATGGATAGTTCTGTACATGCTGATGCGCTACCCTCCGGATTAATGGCTAAATTTAAAACTACTCGTTTATATCACAGAAACTTTCTTTTAAAACTCATGGTAAGACTGGGGCTGAAACGTTTTTTGGAAAATTTTGTGGCACCCCTCGTAGAAGCAGTTGGAGGATATAGAGATTATGTACAAGGATCTCCAACCTGCACTCATAAAACTGGCAATCTCAAGTAAGAAAAAGTTATACAAAGTATTGAAGTAAAAATGGCATTTTGTTCAGTCACAGCTATACATTAAACGGGTTGTATTTGCAAAGACTGCAAAATAGCATCAACCATATGTGTACTTCGATACAACTTATCGTTAGATTTGTTTTCATACTAACTACTTTCCCATGAAGATAACGTTATTATAGATTTTTGCAGCATCTATACAAACAATATAATGAATCATTTCTTAAAATTCTTCCACTACCTTGCAGAAGCTGTGATTTAAATGGAATGTGCAACGATGGAGAGGGAATTTTATCTCCTTTAGACGAAGACTTTTCTGCAGATTCAGAGCACAACATTTCTTTATCGCCTGGACCCATAACCAGTGATTATGCTCGTGACACAAATTCAATCGATAATGACGTTGAGGGTAAGTGATTTGACGTAACATACAAGGTGTTTTGTTTATTACGTATGTACATCGTGATATCTTCGTTATTTCTGTTAATACGAAACATATCTGAGCACAAAGTTATTTGACATAGACCGGTGAACATCTTAATTCCTCTTCTCTTAAGGTCATGTTTTTCGAGTTTGTCGAACATGTCATCGATGGTTTGTCGATGATAAAGACACATTTTTAATGCGGTATTATTATAGCTGATAAAGAATGGATTTCAAATACGTATGATACATGGACTTTCAAATGACTTTGAATGAAGAAATCACAATAGTTTGAAGGCCACTTCAGGAAGTTGAAATTGATTCCGAAGTCAATATATGATACATGCTTGAATTTCATTCTTGATCAGCTATGATAATACCGTATCATTATTGAAAAATGATCTATGACATGAAAAACTCGAAAAAAATCACCATAAAACGGTCGGTTTGAGTCAAACAACTTTTTTTTGATCGGCAAAAACAACGAACATATTATGATGTATGTCATAAACAAAACACCCTGCGTATGTAAAAAATGATAACAACCTTTGAAACCTTTTCATTTTACAGAAGTATTTACAATGGAAACAGAAGACAACTCTTGGATATCGCTAAATCCCGGCGCTCCATATGAAATTGATCTTCGTGTCGATCAAAGTTTCAATTTTAATGATGACTTGAGCGAAGAGGGAAATAAAATTTCACCGTTGAAATCGGTTAAATCGCCAACAATTCCTATACCAAAAGCTTTAAATAAATCTCTAACAGAGTTCAGTAATATTGGTTGCAATGTAGGAAGCAAGACCTCTAACGATGAATTTACTTATGGTGGATTTGGTCAGTCTACGAACATTTCTGAAGAAATATATGCTGCGACAGTGGACGAACAAAATCCCATAACGTTACAAACAGACGACACGAAATCTGCGACTATAATACAAGAACACGTTCAAATGGATCAGATCTATCAAAAATCAATATCGAACGAGTGTACAACTTCTGAAATGAGTGCCGAATCTATTATCTGGTTGTCTCACCGTCTTGGACCTGTGCTCACTGCTCGATATTTGTCTCGAAATTTGTTACGAATGCTAACGCTATGTTACACAGGGAAAGAAAATTTAACAGTGATAAATGATGCCTGCCTATCCATGGAAGAAATTCCCTGGAATACAAAGATTTTAGTTGGTGATCGTAATGCTACTAAAGTTTTGGAATGTCTTGCGGCTATTGCAGGTTAATTTGTTTATATATTAAATAGAAGTTAATATCGAATTATCATTCATATTAAACTTCGAAAAATGAAAAGCAATTAATTGCTTTTGTGCAGGTTTATATGGAGAACAAATTATAGTATTGCAATATTTTGCGCACATGGTAGAGCTGCTGGCCCTTTGTAAAAGAAAATTAACACAAAATCTAGAAGGAGGACTCATTTCATGTTTAACTCTCTTAAACCACATTACTCCATACCTCAGCGATGCGGCATTAATGGATGTGCTTCATGTACGATTACGTTACCTGAATTCCGTTAATATTAAGCGAACTTATTTTGCCCAATATAATTTTCATTTGCAGGAACCAATTGTCAAGGCAATACTATATCCTACAGTTCGTATATTATCATCCACGAGGTTTACCTTTCCCAACGGTGTATTGACGCGAACTATAATGGCTGAGAAATGTTTGGAAACGTTATTTATGTTTAGTTTACGATTAGGAACTGTTATTACGAAAATTCATCTAGCTGTACCTCTTCAAAGATTTTTCTTAACGTTCGATAAATCATTTAATCAAGATGTTACAGCAAATTTTACAGATGAAATTAGCCAGAAAACGATAAGTGAACATTTTACAAGGTAATTTTTTAACTATATAGGGTGAGTCGATAAGATCTAAAATAACTCGATGATTATTGACGTTACCAAAAAATTATTCCAACAAAACATGTTTAATTCGAAGGCGCTAACTAAATGCATGCACTTTTATTTTTGTATGTTTTTGATGTATTGAAATATCAAGATTATACTTGAGTTTTTAAATACCAATGCATATTTTCACTACTTCTATATCGTATTCGATAAGAAGACACATTAAACGACCTACGACACAATGATCTTCGGTTGATCTCAAGATTCAAAATTAGGCAGAAATATTTTGACTAATTGCCACTTATTTTCGATGTTTTTGTTTAAAGTATGGGTTCGAAGTTGTAGTCATTTACATTCCGATACTCTTCCAAGTCGCGCCGGAATGAATGATAAACTTTGCGGAGTTTATCCAATGTAATTTGCTTACAAGTTCTTGCAAAACTCAAGATTATCTTGATATCTAAATGAAGTAAAATAAACAAAAATAAAAATGCATGCATCTACTTAGTTCCCCTTGAATACAACTTATATTTCATTTGAGACATTTGTTGATAACATCAACAACAATCGAGTTATTTTAGACAACAGTTCTTATTGACTCAACTTATATATCATTGACAATAAAGCGTTTTAATATAATCGTAGTCTAACACGCAAGTATTCATTTGCATAGGGTAAAGGTTGTTAATGAAGATAACAGAGATACTATTGGACATCAAGCAAATTTTAATGCAGATGTTGCCGATTCTTATTCCCCGCCAGTAGTAGAAAACACGGGCGCGTCTGATCCCCAAAAAAATAAGGTAATCGAAAATAATCGATAAATTTAAAGTACTAGATATTTATTGCATTTTACTAATTGTTGTAAATATTATGCTTCCAACGTTCTTGTAAAGGCACTCGAGGAACTCAAGGCTGTCTTTACCACAGAGTTTGCTCATAAAACGTATATGCTTTTCTACAAATGTATCGACAGCGAAGTGATGGAACAAATACTTAAAAATCATGAACACGTTCACAATTTATGTCATAGATATGAACAAGAAACAAAAATTGCTTCCAACACTGGTACGTTATTCTTGCTTGAATTGAAGTATAGTTGCCTACCTTAATGAAAGTGTAGATTCATTTATTTTTAGTCTACTCACTTATTGTTTTAAAGGTGATAACAAATATGCTGCGCCATACAATAACAATTATAATACACAAGAAAGTTTGGACATAATAACTAAAGATACATCGAGTTTTGGAAATATATCAGTTGTGGGGAATAGATTTGCTGTGCAAAAAAGTGATGCAGGAGAGCATGGTGCACCGGATGGCACATCTAATCGCGAAACAAGTACTGCTTCGCCAACTGGAAGGCAATTACGAGGAAATTGGTTAGCGTATTGGGAACATGAAATTGGGCGATCAGAGAAGGATACAGCATTTAATATAAAGCAAATAAAGCTTCAGACTTTTAGCGGTCATACAAATAGTATCAGATGTTTGTATGTATTAGATAATGAAAATAGTTTTATAAGCGGAGGAAGAGATAAGACTGTGAAATTATGGAGTCTGAGGAGTCAGGTAAAGTTATATATTAAATAATTATTTAAGAAAAAAAATACACTGTTAACATAGTGATATAAATTTCATTGGAAACATTTTGTTATTTCACACAGAATAAGAAAGTTTATCCTCCTAAAATATTTATACTATTTAAACAATGGAAAAAGAGAAAGCTACCAAGATTTATAATTTCAAAGAGTACTTAGTATAGTTGCAATAGCTCTTCTTCCAAGTGAAAATATCATAGAAATTGGAATATTAATTTTACTTTCTTATTTGAAGTGTTACAGTACATTCGTTATGTCAAAATGTTAAATTTAAAATTACGAAAGAGTAACATTTATTAACTTGGATCTTACTACTTGTCTTTCAAGTAATTTTCGAGAATAGGGTATGCTATAGCACTGAAGTTTACGCTGTCATTGAATCATCAAACCATTGAAACGAAGTAAAATATTCAACGCAACAATTATCGGATTTTATTAAAGAAAAAACGGCGTCGGCCTTCAAATTTCTTTGAGACATCCATTTACAACGAAAGTATTATCACTATAGTACAGGCCTTCGAAAGTATAAAGTTCTGCAGCTTAACCTCTTTCAATTGTTTGAAATAACAGTGATTATTTAGATAGATCAAGTTTATTATTTGCTTCTCAATAGGGGGATGGAAGTACAGTTTCCTCATGTCAGTATACTTACACAGGACATAAAAAATCTATTCTGGCGCTTACATTCCTAGAGTCCTTAAGATACGTAGTTACCTGTGATGGAACAATTCATTGTTGGGATCCTTTCATGGGTTCCCTTCTTGGGAACCCTGAAAGTTCTCGTCCAGTCCCTGTAAATACATTGGCAGCAAGTCCGTCTCCATGTACAACTTTACTCGTCGGTACAACCGATATCACTCTAAGAGTCATTGATTGCAGAACATTTCAATATGTAAATGAAATGAAAGTATGTATGACCGTAAACTGTTTAATATGTACTAGGTTCCATAAGTTAGCAACAATTATTTTTCTTCTTTCAGGTATCTGTAAATCCAACAGGTTTAATTAGATGTATTGCAATAGCACCTAGTGGCTATTGGGTAGCATTAGGCCAAGCATCAGGTTTTCTAACAATTTTAGATATTCGTACTGGTCTTATAATTGCATCCTGGAAGGGTCACGAATGTGAAGTACGTTATATGTATATTATGTATTAAGGAGGTGATTGTATTAAACCACGAAATATTTGACATGGTACCTTTTTTCAGATACTACAGTTAGAAGCAATTAATGAAACAACTATAGTTAGTTCTTCGCTAGATGAGACTATTGCTGTGTGGAGTGCATTGGATGGGAAATTGAAATTTCATATGAAGTAAGACAAAGTATTGTGTTTTATTAATGACTTCCTTTACACTGGGAAAGATTTTGAATTATTTGAAGTATAATTGTAGCAAATAGAATGAGCTGTTCATGATAATTGATATTTTCAATTTTCCTCGAAACTGATTTGCTTGCATTAGACATTATAATTAATGAGTTCTAAAGCAAGTTTGAGACTAATTTTGAGACTCAAGATCAACGCAAAAGGCATGCATCTAATTACCGCCTCAAATACGACATATTGTATTTGAAATATTTTTGCATAACATAACCGAGTTATTTTATGTAGCCGTTTCGATTATACAAGAAGACTTGTAAAATTTGTTAAAGAAATATCTAAATAAATATTATTTTGAATTTTCAGGGGCTCTACAGAACCAGTCCATTGCATGTCGATGTACGAGCAAGAATTAGTAATCGGAACAACAGCAAATCGAATGGGTGTTTACACATCCATAGAATCAACAGCCTCGTTCTCATCATCGAAGTTAAAATCTGACACATTTAAAGGTCTCCTTACCACAATGTCGGTTCTTCCCCTTAATCGATTACTATTACTAGGTGCCGATAATGGCGGCATAACATTAATTTGTTAAGTCTCTTCAGTGAATGCGAAGTTAAAATTCATAAATAAATCTAATTTATTACACAATATTATAATTTTACATACATAATTAGTATTCATATATTCCCTAAGCTGTAACATGCTATGTACAAAATTGAATAATAAGTCGAATTTTTTTAAGGCAACAGTACGAAAAAGATCTATTACGCATAGTTAATATCTGTTCTTGTTCCAACGACTTTTAATGCAAGATCAGAAGACATTTTATAAACACCAATATCCGCTAGTATTTCCGTTCCAGTAGTTTCATTGTTACTATTCAGTGCTTCAACCAGTAACATCGCTGAGCCTAACATAATGTTTAATAAGATACATGCTTCTTTAATCCTGAAACATTCGAGAAAATTGAAAATATAATAAATATATTACATAAAGTGTTAAACTATACACCATGGGCCAAAACTCGTACAATTGAGGCCATACAGTATTACGCCGAAGAATAACAAAATTTTGTTGGAGGCTTCGTTTTCTAGAGAAATGTATTTAGAAACAAATCTAGTATTCCTGCATCTAATTGGCGTTACAGATTTCACTACTTAACAACCTTTACTGCTATAATAATTTCTATACAGGATACACTTTGTACCAGAGAATTGTTCCTTCTTCATTGTCACGAATTCATCGCAACCTTCCTTACAGCTTCTTTACAGGAACGGAAAGCTCTAGTGATAATTCGCCTATTCGGATACCATTCACGATACATTTCCACGACAAGCTCTCAATGCAAACATCATCAGAAGCTGTCCATAGTGAAATTCATAACGCCAGTCATCAGTTCGCTGCACGCGTACTAGATTGATTTTCAAATACATTTTGCTCGAAAACGAAGCTCTGATATCGTTATTCTTTACTTTCAACTTATATTGGGCTATATTATCTCCCTGGCTCCGTTTGTGCAACGATATTTGGTTTATAGAGTGCGTACATATAGAGTTAGTTGGACCACTGGGAGAGACCGGCCACTGTTACTTTTATAAAGTCGAAACCAAAGAAGGTTCTGTACCTCATTTAGTTAAAACAAATGAATCAGCTTGAATGGACCATGTACAGAGAGTTGTCACGAAACCGATCTATAAATTATGCTTAAAACTTTGTGCAAATGTGCAAATAAAATTTTTTTTCCAAAAAGTGGTCGAACTATCCCAAACTTACCCTACTACAAAATGTCATAGTATATTTTAAAGCATACAAATTTCTTATCCAGATCACATGTAGTATCACATGAATCCTAATTTTAAGCCCATCATACAGCTTCTATAAGCGGTTATATTACAAAAACCTTACCATAAATGTATCATGCGTTTAACAAACTATAATTTTCACGGTAATATTTATAAATCGAATATTTGCTCTTCTCCGTGTAATTTAAATGACAGTATAATGTTAATTTAATTAACTACCAAGTTTCAAATGTTTCAAATACAATAAACATTCAATCTTGGACTGCGAAATAGTCGAAAAGTTTTAAGAAGTTAGCATAAGAAATATGTAAGTATTAAAGTGTAACTTACAGTGGAAAATATGATTCGGGTTTACTGATATATAAGCCAAATAACGAAAACAGATTTCTGAAAATATCATACTGTAGTTGTTCAGCTCCTCCTGTATTAAAGTGATTGACTAGCACAACTTCTTCCAAGAGGAACTGCAACAAGAAAAACATCCGTTTAATGTTGCAGATTTAATGTAATATTTATGAACGAAATAATTTAAAAATTGTTTTCTAACTTGATCGAACTGTGATGTTAAATTCTTCCAAGCCTGTTCAAATAGCGGTAAAGCAAGTGTATTATGCAGCTGATTGAGCTGCGTCGCCAATTCTTGAAACATGGAATAACCACTTGGTGTAACAGACAAGGAAACGACTTCTTTAGTAGACTGCATCGCGAACCATCTGTAAAAAATACGATCCTATTGAACTTCATAATATAACATATGCATTATGTTCTTTTTTCATTTAAAAATTATGTAATATCATATGAAACAATGCAACATTGATATTTTACTTTAAAAAGCCGCTTACTTGTCGGTCCTGTATGGTCTGCTTTTCGCTTTTACATCTAAAGCTACGGAATCACTAATTTCGTTTATCAATTCTTTTTCTAGTCTTCTTAGAAGCGCAACAGCTTCGTCAAAAACAGAACCTTCAACCTCACCAACATTTTTAGTGACATCATTCCCTTTCAATGCAGCAGTTTCGACTGCTTCAAATTGTTCTTTGAAAAAATATAGTTGCAAGAAATGCTATTTCATTCAAATAGAAATACGTTTAAAATAAATTAAACACCTTGTGATAGTAATATAATACGTATACATTCTTTTATATTTAAAATACTTACAACTGTTACTCCCCATTCTTCCAAAACTGTTCCAACGTAATGCAATGTATTAAGAATGCATGGCATAAGAGACATTAAGGGGTCTTCGTAATTTTCGTGTAATAGTTGAAGCAATCTAACTCTCCAGTCGTCGATTAGTTCTAACTGCAGCTCAAGAAACTGCAACCTGCACAATTTTATATTTTATAGTGGTCATGTGTAAAATTATGTAAATTAAATACTTGTAATAATTAGGTACCCCAACGGGTAGCCCACTATTTTGGTTATCAATTTTGCTATTTACAAAAAGATGTTCTGAAACGATTCGGAGACGTTGATAGTAATTGCTGCTGTTTCATTGAAGTTTTTCGTATTTCCTTATTAAGTTAAATATTTCGGGTCTGTATGAAAATTGATTTTTGCTTCCAATAAAATGATGTATTAATCAAGAATTAATTTTAAATAGTCTAGAATCTAGAACGTTTTAAATTGCCTGGTATATTCACTGGTTGTAACAATGCACTGTTATTACTTATTTCTATATGTATAACGAACCGATTTATGTCTGAAAAATGATGACCACTTGTTGCAAATTAATATCAAGTCAAGCAAAAATAGCAGTCAGATTGAAAGGAATCAGAATTATTCTTATGAATTAATAGTTTACGATCACCAGATAAAAAAATAGTAAATTACTAATTGGGCCACCTATTAGTTATTTCTTTTAATATATTATTTGGTAAAGAAAACTAATGTGAAAATTCAAGTATAACAATGAATAAGATATGAATCATTGTGTTTAAAAAAAGTGTTTCATTTCATTGCTCTCTCAGGAACCTGAATAATATACAATATTTTTACCTGTGGCCTGGTTGAGGTAAGTGCTTGTATCTGTCAGAAATTGTTGTAAGAAGAGTTAGAAAAGCATCTGCGCATTCTGTGACTTTCATATCGTCAGTATTGGAACTTGATAACTTTTCCCAAGCTGTATTCGAATTCAAAATCGCATCCATTTTTTCAGTGGCATCTTAAAAGTTAATTCGCTAACGTGAATTCAAGTTATATATGCAGAGTGTCCCACTAACTCCGTTACAAGACCATATCTTTGTTACTTTCTAGGCTACTCGCATAATGCGACAATTCCTCTGACATTTCCGCGTAGCATAAAAACTAATAGACACATTGTCTTATGACAGAGATAGGCGGATACCTGTATAAAATGATTTAATAAACAATATATGATACTTTGAAATGTTACATTTCTTCTCCATGTTAATCCACTTCACAAAGATTTGAGCTTGCGTAAGTACAAACACAGTGGCTGGTTGAGTTGGAGGATAAAGTAATGTTTCCCTTAATTCTCTTTCGAAACCTAAAGCTTCATCGACCAAATGGGCAAACAAAGCATCGTCATACTGCACTATTGATAATTCCGAATGAAGTTTTTCAACTGCTAATTGCACCAAAGCCCTCATAAATTCTACCTATTCCCAGAACAATAATTCATATGAAAATTACCTTTTAATACTTTTATTTTCTCGAAATACATGATAATTTATATTTACCTTTGTGTCTACGTGATTAAGACCTATAGAATTCGCAGCGGGTTGAACATTCTTCTGCACCCACTGAATATGATCTTTGATCCAAGTTAATATTTGAGTGAAAAACCATTCTGGTTTATCCTGTCGATTCGTTAACTTGGTGCCTGTGAAGTGATATATAAACCTTTGTCTAAGTGGACGCACCAGCAATGAAATTGGTAAACTCACAGGCATAAAGTCAGTTAGGAGAACTGACATTACTACTGATTTCACAGATTCTTCTCTATTGGTATTTGGTTACAGGTAAAATATGTTTCTGTATCAAATCTTGATTAGCAAGCTTAATGAAATGAAGCAACAATTTATTCAAATAACGAAAAGGATACGGTAACTGTAAATGTAATAAATATTCTGTAAGTATTTTAAATTTTGTGTATATTTCTGGCATAGGTGTATGCAACGTATGTGCATTGCTACCACAGAAAGGCCATTTTAATATTTTTAATATATCATTATATTCCCTGAAAATGAATATTATGCATTTCCATCATAATATACCCATTATATTATACCTACAGCTAACACGTTTGCTGCCCATTGAGTTTTGATTATGAAACTGCTTAATTGTTTGGGCATTACACAGAGTATTCTTATGTATTACTCAGTGTTCGGTTTGGATTCTTCAAATATAGTTCTTATTGTGCGGATAGTAAACACAGGTGATACAAGAGACATAACCGAACGCTGTTTTAAAAAGCTGAAAATAATTTTCAGATGGGCAGCGACCATGTTAATATTACTAATTAAATATCAAAATACATCAGTTAAAAATATACTTTGATAATTTCTCCTTTATAAGATTGTGCCAGAAGTGTAGCGTTTCTTTCACATAATTCTGAAGATAATGGCAAGTAGATAGTCGTAATTGACAACTAATGCCTTTAAGGTCTGTGTATAATGAGATGGTTGATTCGTCATCGCCATTTGCTAAGGACACCTGCAATCCATCGCTGAAACCGTGCAAACCTTTATATTAAAAGCTAATTACAAAATAGGAGTAGTTAAATGATATTTTACCTAATATTTTCAATATATTTGACAAAATTCAAATAGGACAGGGATTTATCCAGATAACTTATAACATCAATAATTTTCTGCATTTCCAAATTTTTATCATTCTCGTGCATCGTTTCCTCCATACTGTCTCTAAACTCGTTAGAACTCTCTTCTAGTTGCTGAAATCCAAGACCAATCTTTTCAACATTTTCCACAACTGCTTTTACTTTCGACGGAGCTTCAGTTGATGCCATTGACAACTAAAATTTGCAAAAAAATTGTTTTTATATCCACTGGATAAAAGCCAATTAAAATACCGCAGTATACAATCATATCTTACAATAAACTTTGTAATCAAATTTAAACAAAAGTTATAAATATTTAAATGTACGTACTGATTTTTCGATCTCATTTTTTTGTGTAGCAAGAGACCGATGAAATTCGTATATTTTATTTAGTCCTTTTAAATCGGTTCCCAATTCCGCGTTAAATTTTTGTATAATTTTTTCCTTCGCGTCTATCATCATGCTATGTAATGTAAATAGTCGACAGAGTTGAAACCTGGCACTTGACAACTAGCGGATATAAGGTTATGGTACTTTGTATTGTCACACATGTGTACAGGGTCTCCTGTGGCACCTGACAAATCCGGAAATTTTGGATTGCTCTGAACAACTTCGTTGTTGAATCGTTACTGAAAAACTGGCCAGTCAGAGCGCCCGTAGGACGCGCGCAAAAGTGGCGGTTGCGAGCCCCGTGGCTCTCAACCACGCTTGCGCGATGTACCAATGCGTTGGTCATGATCACGACCGAGCACGGTCGAGAGCCACGTGCTTAAGTGCGCGCTCTACGGGAGCTCTGATTGGCCAGTGTTTTTCGTTAATAATTCAAAAATTAAGTTCCAACCAACATTTTAGAAAAGGAAAAAGTTGTTCAACCCTGCAACCCTCCATTTTCCGATGTGCAGTTAGTTACCCTGTATTTCGAAGGTTTTCACAAATTTCAAGGTCATCCCCATTTTTTTAAGTACGATAAGGTTTCTATATAGGCGAAAGAATAGTATTTGATATTGTTGCGTATCTATTGGTGGGATATAGGGAGTTTATGCAGGTTCGGTTGCCCGTGGAGCGCTGAACCGCTCTGCTTGTGGTGAAGCGCGGCGAAATTAAAGACAAGTTATAATCTTTAACAAGAACGACTATTTATTCAGTAAATCAATGTAGACAGTACTGGTTGCAACGAGTTATAAAGAAGTTCTGATCAGCGAGGCTTTTTCTTCTTCCCTTTTCGGCTCTGTTTCCTCTTCCTGCATTCCTTGCTCCTCCTTTTGCCTTTGTCTTGTCCAATGGGGTAGAGTCTTGCTGTGGCTGGGCCGTGGGGGTGGCAACGCTTCCGTTTCCGCGTGACGAGTCAGGGTGCGCACGAGCTAAGGGAAAAGCGCGGGAAAGCCAGAAGATTGCGTCGAGAGTAGGTGGGAGTTATCAAAGGCTCCTTTGTTTCGGGTAAGCTATGTGGAGGCCGGTTCTGGGTATCGTAGTACTCGACATTCCGAGGGTTGTGTACATTCCTTTTCCGGTTTCGAATTTCGCTCTTAAACTACTTATCGTTACAGTTTATATTGGCGGTATCTCATTTGGGATTTCTAGGGAATTGAAACTCGGTTCACGCGATAGCGTAACAATATAAACGAAGGGTTTATCCCCACCGCTGAGGGGTATGTTCCGAGTATGAGACGTCGCGACGTCGCCAGGTATCGCATCTTTATCGAATTTTATCGCATCCTCGAAGATCCATCCCCCCTATAAACCACATTAAATGGGAAAAACATATATTGTTATAACTTTTGGACTTGCAAATAGTTGCAAGAAATTTTTTGGCAGATATCTTAAGTAGGTATTAACAAATACTTTCATGTAAATTTTATCGCATCCTGGACGATCCATCCCCCTTATACACAACATTAAAGTGGAAAAACGGGAGAAAAATAAGGATTCGCGAAAAGGTATTTTTCACACGGTTTCAATACTTAGATACATTTCATGTTTCATGTACTTGTAGCTGAAAGAACACTCTTTAAAAATATATGAATAGATTTGTGTTAGCTCCACTCTGTAAAAAAATATAGCACCGCAAAGTATAGCAAATTCAAAAAGAAATGGGATCGTTTTAAAGTGAACATTCCCCCCTCCCCCTTAAAGGTGTCTCAGGCAATTACCGGTGCTCTGCGGCAATCCATTTGAATCCCAAAATTTAGTCTATACATATAAGAAGCTATGCCTAAAATTTCATATATTTCCAAGAAGGTTGAAAAATTGAATTTAGTTCGTGTTTTTACGGTTTCGGACCACTGTGCGTCGTAAAGGTCGCTTGGCGATCAGTGTAACGCGATCCTGTATCGGGTATATCGGCAAACTAAGACTAATTCAACGATGAAACTTTGCTATTTCTCATCTTTTTCTTATGAAACTTTTACATAGCATAGCTGACATTTACTTGATTAAAATGACACCAAACACGATATAATTTGGACTATATTTAGTGTCTTAATTAACGGCAATAAGTTTCGACCGCCGAAAAGGATAGCTAGCGAAAAGAAAGAAGGAACAGCTCGGTCCTTTTTCTTCACTTGTCGTTCTCTTCTACGTTCAACGCTGTCGGCTTTCAAACAATGTAGGAAGTATCCGATATAGGCGAACGTTCAGTCCCGAGGCTTTCGCCTATATCGAGACTTTATTGTAGAATGCTAGACTTTTTTGATTCCTAGTATAAATAGCGAGCATTTATAAAAAATTAAATTCATAATATTTATGTATTAATGCAACTGTATCTACTTTAATGATAGATCATCGAAATTAAAAATATGAGAATTGAAATGGAGTACATCCAGTTAACAACAACGAAAAGAAAAATGAAAATATTCTATTTGTGTATGCAATACAGTACAGTATACCTACCCAGATGTAGAATAGAATGTGTACATTATGCATTTACTATAATCTGTATTACAAAAGACATTAATTTCGTATTAATCGCCGGCAGGAATCAAATTGTAATATATTCTTAGGCAGAGTTATAATAAATCAATAATGCATTTTATGCAAATGTGTATTTTCATTTAACAGATGGCACTTAAGGTTTATATAATATATTTATAAATTCAATGCTTTCTACGAGATATGCAATATAATTGAAGTTTAAATATATATATTTAAGTTCATATATGAACTTGTGTAGAAGACTGTAAGACTGGCTTTAAAGTGAAATAAAACAGAAATAAATGTTTAAGAAATGTATGATTCGGATATATTAAAGTCAGTGAAATGAATACATCGTAACGAAAACTTCACTCTTTCTATTCAATAGATAATTAATTTAACTTTTCTGAAACGCTTCGAATGCATTATTTTTTATTTTTCGGTGTACACCTGGTACTTTACTCATAATGTATACAAAGTTATTCGTGTTATACCTTGGTGCGTCATAATGAAATAATGTGCGTATGCTCAAAGGCAACAAACATAGTACATGTTAATTGTTAATTGTAAAGAAATTAAATTGTTAATAATACGCCCACTTTTCATGGAACAGGAATAAATATTAACATATAAATATAACGAATAGGATAATGTACAGTGCGCAGAAAAATATTTTATTTTATAAATATTGCAAACAATGTTTGGATGGAAATTATTTCTCAGCTCGTATTATAGAAATATATTATGCAATAATGACAATCAATTCATTATACCGTCATATAACGGTAAGTACGCATTGGTGTTTTATTGTATCTAATTAATAAATTATAATCATTTGACATTAAAATCACACGATGACTACTAAGAAATACCGACACTCCAATTCAATCGAGAAACTATTGTTACCATGCTAATATCTAAACTTTATTTCACAAAACCATTCGACACTAGACTTTTACGACTGTCGTATAAATGCAAGTATGATTCTACACGGTGGCATAAAGAAGTAACTGCAAATTGCAGACGATTTCCTATAAGTTCATGCTTCTTGTTCTTACAACCAATGGGTTTCAATCGTTTTATTGTAAAGTGTTGTCTACGACCTATGACAATTTTCAACTGAACATTGTTGTACTTTTTGACGAAGAGGAACATTCTATTGAATAATTAAGAATGAAAAGATAGTTTTTTTTCTTGATAATATTTATAAGGCACTTTGTATTTCGTTATTTTAAAGCAGAAATATGAGATATTCGCTACGCCCTACACGAAGGATTGGCAAATGTATGATCTTGTAAATATTTATTATTTATTTGAAGGCACACTGCAAATTACTGTGTTACAAGTATTATAATTATTTTTCTTACACAGTATTACTATCAAATTTATTGCAGAATTTCCGTGTATATATTCAGTCGAGTAATAAGCGCAAATCATGTCTTTCTATTAACAAATATTTCAACAGTGATACTTATTATTGAATAAATAAAATATAAATTTTTAAATTAATTTAAAATAATTGGAATATTTATGTACACTTCGGTTTATATACTTTCGCACTACAAAATCAATCTTCACGATCTTTTCCTTTCCTTGGAATTTTACAATAGTTTCATACATAAGCAATAATGAAATATTGTACGAAAAAATTATGATTTTTGTTTCACATCGCTGTTAATGGTTAAACTACTGGAACGAAGATCAAAATATTTTGTTCCGTTTAAAAGAATATACTAATTATAGTCATCTTCTTTTAAAATTACATTTGAGTATCAAATTCAATCTAAACCGAATCCACAAATTTCAATTTTTATCCAATTCGTTACAGAGATCGGAAATGTATTGGGTTGTTTAGAAAATTCATAGTAAAATACGAGGTTCATTAAAAGACAACATGTCTCCAGAGTTTACTTCAAGACTCTCTACAATCCACGAAATAAGTTAAAATCCATATCGTGGGTTATTTTCAACTACAATTTTTTTTATAATTTACTTCTCTCAAGAGAAATGTTTCTAATTGTGAAATGATAGAACCAGCTGCATACAATGTCCTCACCGACATTCTATTATTTTTAGAACCGACCCATACCGGTTTTGCTGATGTAATAGCAACACAAATTGTACACGATATACAGGGTGAATCACTTAAGACTGAAAGTTGAAATATTTTTGAAACTGTTAATTATATCGAAATATATTCCAGCCGAAAGTCGAATGGTATCCAAAGGGATATTATTCGATGCACCCATAATTAAAATTTATGTAAGTGGATGCGTAAAAGACATTTAAAGATGATGCTTGTTTTTTTAAACAGAATAAAATATGTATTTTAATGCATCAATCGATTCATTTAAGTCATTCTAGATAAAAACTGAAGAACCATTATTTCTGGAGACGAGAATATGGACATTATAATATCTTCTAAAGTAATAGTTTTTCGGTATAAAGGATTTGCTACATTTTCATAGACAACTCCGAGAAAAATCGATGGATATATTAAAACACATTTAAAAAATACACTTGACCTTCAAATGTCCTCTACGCATCCATTTGCATAACTGCTAATTACATCCAATAATAACTCCCTTGGAACCATTCAACTTTTATTCGAAACGTTTCTCGCTATAAATTAACAGCTTCGAAAATATTTCAACTCTCACCCTTGGGTGACTCGCTCTATTTATTCATTCTATTCGAAATGTTACTCAGGAGCGACGACAACGCAACAAACGGTACACAACGCTACGAACTTCTCAAACAACCCAACATAGAGAAACTCGAAGGATAATGGACAAATTTAAAGATGTCGAACACGAATGCACTTGAGTTTACGTAAAAAAAGGATTGACTGGTATATATTTTAAAGGGTATCCAGAAGGGAATCTAAGAGATCCAACTGATTCTCATCCCAGCCCGCGGTGGCAATCAGCAAACCAGTGAGATCATCTTCGCTTAAACTAACTTGCGTTGAATCAGGAATTTCTGACAGACAGTCTGGAATTGGAGGAGATACGCTGCTAGGTGGGGTTTCGTATAACGTAGATGGACAATTAATCAAGGATGCGCCATTGCTGTGGGCGTTGTCCGTCGTTGCTGCTGTTTTCACAGACATTATCTTCTTTGATCCACGAACTCGTTGGGTCATCGACGCTCGTCGCTTCGACTTTCTGCCTTCCTCCATTCTTTCCAAATCCAGTTTCCAGAAGCCACCTTTGCCCGGCTCGTCCTTCGAGCGAGGCAACTTCACGAAACATTTATTCAGCGATAGATTGTGTCGTATTGAATTCTGTTCGAAATGAAACGAAATAAATTGCGGCATTTGGTATAATTGTTGTCTGCGACAGTTCATGTTCGCTCTTTTCATCTCGAAGAGCCGCCGAGTCCCCACTACCAGTTAAAGTCCCTCTACTCCGGTGCAAAGTCACATACGAAGAGGGTAAGGAACCACGCGTGGCTCGCGAGTCACTAGTTCGTTGGAGCCGGAAATCTACATAGGGCGACAGGGGAAGGACCGACTCGTGGCCCGCGAGCCGCCGGTTCGCCGTCTCTGCTTCAACGCATTGTTTGGGAGCTGTTTTGTGTAAAGATTAACGCGTTATCGCGTTATCGCGTCTAGTTCTTTGTGCATCATTTCAGCCAATTTAACGGGACTAAAATTGTGATTAAAATGTAAATAAGGGAAGAAAAATAGTCGATGCGCAGATTTAAAGAACACTGTTCGAGTAATGCTGTAATGAGAATTTATAGAATTTGACATCATTGCACCGGTACGCCTAATGAACAACGTGTTAAGGTTTTCCTTTTTGCGAGACAATTGTACTGGCCACTCTGTTACGATGAATATTATACAGGGTGCTCGTTGTAGCAGACGCCACAAATTGTCATCTGATAATATGACAGAAAAACGTTGTGAACCAAAAATTAGACAGCGTTTAATGGATAATCTTACGAATTTAAACATTATTGTAACACTTTTTCTTCGATGAAAATTAATCAGCTTCCTGATTATTAAGTTGTTTTCACCTCCTTCAATGACCCCATATAGTTTTTTCTGGCCTATTATGGCATTCATTAAAAAGAGGAAGAACTGCTTTTCCCTAATAACTTCAGGGACAAATCTTTTTAATATTTACATTCCATGACAAAGTATCACCGGATTACGTTCGCGTTTGACTTAGGCGTTAATGCGAAACCACATCGCAGTTACACAAATTACATTTTAAGCAAATGGAGGAAATATAACTTTCCCTTACATGGATGAATCGATTTCGACATCGCAATAAGTTTGAAGCTTAATTATTTAAAATGTTTTGTACATATTCTCTTTCGCGCAGTGTGAATTTACTTAAAAGTAGTCAGACAATGGAAATCCGGAGAGGTTGTCGCGATAGATATTGAAATATTGAAATGGGTTGCTCAAACGAAGATAATAAAAAGGTATTTCGGCTATTTTCGATATTACACTTTGTTGTCGATTAAGTTCTGAATAATTTTCATTAATAACATTTCTTTGTCATGTGATCAAAACTGCCCGGAAAATCGTGGCTATCGTTAAGATTAAAACCCTGTATAGAAAATTTTGTACATACCTGCCAAGCTGGGTCTGCATATTTGTAAAACAGGAAGTTTTCTCGAATCCACGCGTATATGTTTGAAAGAGACACTTTATTATTATTTGCACGCATAGCTAGGCAAATAATTGTGGCATATGAAAATGGTGGTTTTGCATCAGGATCGGTTCGGTACTTGTCAGCATTTGCAGCAAGATCTACACAAAGGAAAAACAACATGGTTATTACCCTAGGCGAACAAAATTTAATAAACTGACCGAATTTTAATCTCTTTAGTTACAGGTACCATAAAAATGTTACTGATAATTATAATGTGTGGGGCATGTTACATGCATCAATCATAATTATGAAGGTGGTTTAATCCTCAGTCATTTGACATATCGGCAAATAAATAGAAAAATATTTTTTAATTGGTACAGTAATATCACAAAACAAAAATTATATGATAATGTTGATAATTACCGGTTCGTGTGTGCTGTAGCTCATAAATTAATGATACAATTGAAAAATTATAATAAGTACTTTAGCATTTATAGTCATCTATGCTACTACAAATATTCCATTGGAAATGATTAGATATCCTTTACCGTTTATCGTTAATATGTTTATATTAATGATACTGTTATTATCATAAATCCTGTACTATCCTCTGCCCCTCCTTTGTATTTAATCGTGTTTATAAATATGATCCTTACGTCAAGCAAGTGGCATTATATTTTAAATAACATAGGTATGCCAATAAATATATGTTACAACTATGTTACATAGCCAAATAATTTAGACTTAATCATAGTGAACAATGAATGTACTCTAGTAACTGCACATCGTAATAATAGACGCTATAATAATTTTTAGCAATACGAAATAAAATGATTTCTCGTAAAATATCTATAATTCACTATTCTATATGTTGAAACTAATACCAAGGCATTAGCTCACTGTTATTATGTAGCAAGTGACAAATAAATAAAGAATGTAATACTATTTAATAAATAAGGACTGTTATATAATCAATTCTTAGTAAACCCTCCATTTTAGTTAATAGCACCTACTTGATCGCAATTAGTTTACAAATAATACCTATATCTAAATTTTTAACTGGTCTCTATACAAATTTGGAAATATCTTCTTATACAAATACAATATTTGCAGATTTTCTAACGAACTTAACTCCTATTTATCAGCACGATAAAGCACTGTACATGTTCATTTTCGTTCACTCTTTGCGTACGATTATATATTATATATATAAATTATTTATTAAAGCCCATTAATTCCTGTATCTTCTTTAACACGAACTGTCTCTTGTACAATGAAAATTAAAATTTACTATAAATCTTTACACACTCTATTACTTGTTACAGATAAATTACGTTAATTTAGAGTTTGCAGTTCTATTCATGACTAATATTAAAAGTCTATATAAATTGTTGCATCAAAGTAAACCTACATTGCAAAGTTTATAAACATCATTCAAAATTGAAAGCCTTATAATAAATTCCTACGCTTTCAAGTCAACCCTTATGTCAACCATTCAAATCAACAAGCAGAAACATCATTTTGACTTGGGAATTTATTGCGAAGATAAAAATACTGTATGAACAACAGCATTCCATATGTATAATAGAATTGGCAAAGCAATGTCAAAAACGGGAATTTTGCTTACCTAATTCAGCCTTAATCAAGGGTGAGAGCTTTTTCCTTGGTTGCCGCGTCACAGGCGGTGGAGATGGAGAACATGGTGGTGTCGGCAAGCTTGAAGCACTCGTAATGTCGAGTGATTGTAACCAAGAAAGACTTGTCAATTCTGCTTCAACACCGTAATCATCATCGTTATGCATATTTTCCTTCATAGCTGATGAACCACGACTGACCGGTGTTACAGCGTCGATCGATTCTGCCTTCATTTTCACCATTTCTCATCGCATAAATATCGAACGCGTACTAATGGCCTGGGTAAAAGTATTGAAACATTAAACATATATATATATATATATATTACTGTTGCGTTAAATTAAATAAATTGTCATTGAAAATTCGTTTTATATGTTCACTCTCGAAAGGGGATAATAATTATTTCACTTGAGTTCAGGAACAGAATTTTGTCGTGGACTGCACTTTCATGAGCGAAACTTAGAAACGTATTTCTTATGGAAAACCGACAGTGCGACATAGTTGTCAAACATTAGTGTTGTTATATTAAGATTATAAGTATAGTCAGATATAAAGTAAATTGGACAAAGTATGGAGGGTCAATCACGATCTGCAAGTGTGACAGAAATAAAATACTCACCAATTGCAAAATGAGTTACTAAGAAAGTAAATTAGAATGGAAAACTTCCCTGCAATTGTTACTATTAATGTTTCAGTACAAGAAAATGTTTCTGCGTTTAATTGCATAATATGTATTGAAATATTGGAAGAATGTTAACTCATGTGCGCAGTTCGAAAGCGTACCACGATTAACTAATTGTCAGCAAAATTTCAACGAAAATCATCCAGTGTCACAAATTTGCAGGAAACGATCGTAAAAGAAAAAATTGTGAAAAACGTACAAATTTATTTTTGCACAATATATTCGGTTGGAATACCACATTGATAAATAATAAAAGGAACATTCTCCTTTCACTTTTAGATCAGATCTCCCAATTTCCACGGGAGGGTTAAATGCTACTGTATTAAAAGAAGTACATATTTTTCCAATGAAAAAACCCTTGCGAACGGTAGAATCGCGAAAAGAGAACGTTTCCAAACGGATCGCTATTTAAAAACTCATCCACAACACACCTTATAACATTTTCAAAACCAACACGTTCAAAGCAAATTACGCCGCGTTTCCTTACTCTCGTTATTGGATTTTCACCAAAGTGCAAGGAAATTCGAAAACGTTAACCCGGTTGCGATCTGTTACATCACATACGTACATCCTCGCCGATATATAGAATAAAGCATGTAAACCGTATGATCGTTCGAATGAAACTAGCACCAAGGGGTAACGAAAGGCCTGATAATCCCCCACTTTGAATCTACTTGCCTGCCGTGAACCATTGGTCATGGTTGGTGTGCGTGACAGGTGTTGGCTCTCTTTTGCAGGTGGACCATATGTACATGGTGTTCAACCTGCGTGCAAACCTTTCTCCCTTCCCTTCGTTTTTCGACCAGTAAACGCGGGAACGCACCCTCGAATTCTCAATTTTAGAATAGTCCTGCTCAAAATTCAATGGTCATTCTATTTCTCTGCTTTCGTAGAATGGAAAAATAATTTCTTGCATAAATGAAAATTGGATTTCCTCGTTTTACAGGTGTTAATTTGATTGGGAGAAGAATATAGCTTAAGGCAGAATATAATTTTAGTTTCTTTAATTGTTGGAGAATGGTAGAATACACTGGACACTATTGTATGCAGGGCGTTCGTAATACTTTGAAATGTTGTAACCGAACTGTACTGAGCAAATTGATCTTTATTTGTATGTATTGATTAATAATGATCGATTGAATAGGTGGAACTTCAATCTGTCATTCAGAAGGTTTTAGTTCTTTTTGTTAATTATACTTGCGACTTTTAGGTCAGACGGGGTTTTAGCGCGCCTTTCAAAGTCTTGTAAATTCTTTCCTTTATTATGTCTTCGCTGATTTCTGGAAAAAAAATATTTTCATTTGCCTAAACAGTGAAAGAAACTGGTGTATGACTTCAAAATTGCACTGGACAGTAAAAAATTGGTAAACCGCAATTGTTTATGTTTAACAGACATTTTGTTGTGATTAGAAAGGAATAATCAATAACAATTTTTCAATTACAATCGCAATATTTGTTACTTTTAATGTCGCAGAGCGGATAATACAAACATTTTGTTAATTTTTTAAACATGCAATGCAATTGCATCAACTATTTATTAGAATGCAAATTCGTATGCAAATAGAGTACGTCGAAATATGCAAACCATATACGTACTATACGTAAAACGATTGTGCTAAATTTTTATTACCATTTCATTTATTGCGACTTAAGTTGCAACGTATTTGAACAGTTCTTTCAATGTTGCCCTTCGCACAATGATTCTATCGATTAAATTATTTGAAAGTTAATTATGCACGAAATGTGCACACAAACGTACAGGATGTAAAATATGTATGCGTTATATAAAATAATAAAAAGATAAAATAAAAAGGACATTTTCACAACCTTGTGGCGAACAAAGTGTGGCGAAACAAATTTAATTTTTTATCTGCTTTCTGCAAAACTTGTCTACAATAGTATGTACATAAATATTCATACAGTATCAAGTTGAATATGTATGTATATGTACATACTGTGGAATGGGCGAAGATAGACGTAGACAATTGACTGGCGACCATTCTACAGTCTGTTCACTGTCCGGCTTCATTCAGTTGGAATATTGCGAATTTTAATGTAATTTATCGTTGCGGACTATTAATAGAAGTAATACAGTAGGTGGTAGTTAAGTTAATCTTGAACGTCTTTGCAACATTAAATCGAACAAATGACCTCTAATTGTAAATTGAATTCTATTTTAAAAAGGAGCAGTGTCTATGTTTTTTAATGGAATACAAACGTTCTCAATTTGTTAATGCTTGTAAATTATGAAGGGTTCAAAAGCTTGTAATTCTAGACTGTACAGGACATTCTTTCGCTTGATTATTTCAAGGATTCAAAAAGACGTCAATACTGTTACGATGAACACTCTGTATAAATACGTATGCTAATAAATGATAGACATATGTACATTGTGCACAAAATGCAAGCAATAAATATGTAAAGAAATTGATATTGAATAAAGGTGAAGTGTCTTTTCATTGAAAATACTTTTAAAATTAGTTCTATTGCATAATCCTCTCATTAATGGCCTTCTCACCAAATAAAATATTCATTCATTATAGTTTTATCGATAATGTGTAATCATTATTAAGTCAATTTTGCATATCCGAAAGTATTTTGTAACAGAGAAACTAGAAAGAAAAAAAAAGCCTGAGGAAAATGTGTTATTTTCAATGTATTTCCGTGCTGCAACGCACAACTAATTTGCTTGTCTAGCACCTGCTCTCTATTAGAGACAAAAGGCACGTGTTCTGTAGATATGCACGCGTCATTTAACATTATGGTTGCAACGGGAATGCCCTATTGTCATTTTCACGATAAAAATAATTTTTACAAAATTCTATCCATATTGCGTATAATTTCTGGTTAAAATATCAGGTTACGCTAGCAGGAATGTTTATTTAAGTCACAGCGTTAGGTAATATACATATAGCATGTTTTGCGATGTTTCCTATTCAATCATTTGCCGAGATGATTATTACTGAAAATAGAAAATGCAATTTGAACTAATTTGACGTTTGAAAAAAGGTCAAGAGTGTGTGCAAGAAAGGTAATTTTTATCTTCAAGTATATAATTACAAATACAGTGGATTCCGGTTAATTGGGACGCCGGTTTGGCACCGTTTATTTGGAATAGATACTGAAGAACGGAAACAAAAACTATTGGTTTTCCTTGCCTATTGAAATTCGCCGTCCTGGGACAGCCGCTTAATTGAGACAAATTTGTCCGGTCCCAATGTGCCCCAATTAACCAGAATCCACTGTACATGTAAAAAATATTTTCAAAGGTATAAGAATATGGAATGCAATTAAAATGACAGTATGAAGCAAAGTATAAAGTAGTGGGTAATAGATAAATATTTATAGTTCGTTTCGTAATTGCGTAGTAAAGTTTGTAATAGCACTATGAAAATAGTATTGCTACGAATGTAGCAATGTATCATGTATCCTGAGAACACAGTAAAGCTATTCCATTTCATTTCGTTTTTCTATCTTAATTTTGCATAAGACAATTTAACAATGCTTGTATCATAATTCATGCTCATTTGCTGCCAAAAATGTCTTTCTTAAATATCAACATCAAATATTATCTTTTACAAAATTATTCTATCGTGCAAACTATCAGTCTGAATGTTATTTTCATTTAAGTAGTATTATTTGTATCTTTTCCATAACATACTACCATGTTAAGCTTATGTGATAAGCGCGATGTATTTTTTAATATCCAAAATCTAAACACTTGCGACAAGTGTTACAGAAAACTGTATTAAACCAACCGGTCCAAATATTGTCTGAAAGAATAGTCACTTTACATTCTCCACGATGAAACAAAATTGATATTAAAAACACGTGCATAGTCTCTTCTGTTTATAACGATTTCCATGAACTACATATTATTATCGATGGAACTCGAACGATACGATCGATGATTTCAATGTGCATATATTCTACTTGCGCAATGACGTGTTCCCTCATCATTTATGACTCATTTACTTCTCCATTCATTCCATCTTGAACCATATTTTGTCAGCACACTGTGCACACGAGGAAACGTATTCAACCTTTTATACACCTGTGTCACTTTGGAGCCACATACTCGATTTTCTAAATCTTATTTCTTGTATATGTACGTATATTGCAATTGTGTCATTCTATCGCAACCAATGTGTTCTATTGTTAAAATTTCAAGTGACAAGATTTTTGTCTTACCGTCAATTATTTAAAATCTTTTCAAGCTGGCAAATAAATTAGACTACAGAGAGTTAAAGACAGGCGATCAATCGCAAATAGTAAGTGTATTAATGTAGCAAGTACTATACGCATGCAATCTCCGTGAATAATTATTAATCGATATTTAATGCTTGGGAAATTCATTGTTTCAATTTTGAACTGCGGATGATAATTATATTGATTACAGACTGGACAAATATTAAAATGTTATAAAATATTATAAATCAAGAAGTAGCATTAAAAGTTGCATTAGGCATATCTAATTACATAAATTGCACAACAACTAAATGAAACAATATTTAAAGTTTGCATATAAAAGATATTTGCAACTATAAATACGCGCCGACTGCAGTAAAATAAAAAACGCAGTTTATCTGAAAAGATAGTGTTATATTTCGAAATTTTATTCATTTTCCTATAGTACGTTTCACTTTGTTAGACAATTCATTCTTCCCCTTGTGCCCAATACTTTGCATGATATTCTCTTTCAGTTTGAAAGTTATTCGTTTGGTTTTTTTATTTATAACTATTCTAAGACACCCAAGGTCGAAAAATAAGGTGGTTATTCCATAACCTCTACTTCACATTAAGAAATTAGAAATGGGCAGGTTGTCTGGATTTTAGATCTGATTTGCTTAATTTGGGAACAATCACTTAACAATCACTTCCTTACTGTGTGTATTAGTTGCATAAAAATATAGATTTAAGCGACGAATAACGCATGTTCCTCAAGTAAACTCGTTCAGATATTAAACTAGATATTGGTGAAACTATTATTTAGCAGCTCTGAAATATAATGCTGCTATGAATAATAATGCTTACAGAATATTCATCCTACGTTATAACACACAACAAAAATAGTCAGTTTTGGGTGGATTATAGAATTTTATATCACTGTTCTTAATAACGATATCACTAAAACTATCACTTAGTAACATACAATTACATATCTTATTATGCTATAATATTTCAAGATCACTCGAGGGGCTAAAAAGAAGATTGACCGAGTTATTAAGAAAAGTTCCCTTCCCAGATCCAAGTGCCATTTGAAAATGAACAAATAGATATACTTTGTATGAGAAATTTCTTCTGCTTACAATGGTTAAACACAAATCGATACCGCAGATGTGGAATGCAATCGAATTTTTGCACTATTCTAAAATCAGGATTGCTGATGCCAACCGATACCAGCAATAAATTGAAAAAAAGCAGACCAGGCGCATGATTGCAAGTTACTGTCTGTGGTTGAAATAATAATAATTGAATCTTTGAGTCGGGGAACACTGTGGGTCCAAAATTAACCACTTTCACGCCCAATATAAATCTCAAAACTCAATGCAAAATGCCAAAATGCAAACTGCAAAAACAATGGAAATTTTCTCGAGAAATTTGTTTCTAAAGGACTACCACTGCTCCACAAAGGGATGGCTTCTTTTTTTAACACCGCGCTCGATTTAAAAATCTCTCTTCAATAAACCAATTTCTAGTCCAATTATTCTGATCTAAAACAAGTTATCAAATGCATTTCTTTCTTTCTATTGCGTTATTTGACGTACAGTCGATTATACGTGAACCTTCCTCTAACTGGAATGAAATTAACTATAATGCCAGTGACACGTATTGAGACACGAACAAAAAAGCTGCGTTTTTAATGCGTTCTTCAGACTCGCATCTTTCCCCGACCCGCCGATTCGATTGAGCCATCTGTCTCTGGAGGGCAAGTGAAAATCAGGTGGTTGCTCGGCTGAACAGGGATGGTCGTGTTACCTGCTCGTCTGGTACAGGTACTTTCATTGATCGAATCAGGGAGGCAGTGACCGTCAGTTATGGTATCCCAACGTGAAAGAGAGGGGCAAGAACCGCAGCTATTCGACGACGAAGGGAATGGCGTGTTAAATTTCCGAGGCTTGCCTATTATTGGTTGGCGTTCGTTAGGTTTGGGTTAGGATCGTTAGGGCAAAATTTCTCTGATAAATTTATATACACGAACGCGAATTCACCCTACACGCAGGAGCGCCGCGTGGGCGTTATCCAATGTTTGACCAACCCTCTTCGTGGAATCGTGAAACGAGATTTAAATATTAAGCATTAGAGAGCGCACGGTGTGTACGAATTCATTTTGTGACGATTCGAATTTCGGATCGCCCATCTAGCAATTTTTATATGCTTAAAATCGGGTAATTTATGTGGATTGTGCATTGTTAGTGTAGAGGGTGGTCTCCCTTTCAATGCATTCCTCCCGGCGAAAGAAAAGAAAATATTGTAGCAATAATTTTATTTGTTGGTCGTTTTGTTGGAATTTGTATATAATCTGTCATTTTGTTCTTGCCATAATGTTAACAGAGAAACGTGTTGAACTGTGTATCGTGTATTGCAGGTATACATATATGAGCCACTCATTGGTCAAATCGGTTAACTCCACGAAACAAAAATATGGAAATATAGAAAGTTAAGCGCTTCGGGGATAAAATTTAGAAAGCTTCAAAAAGTGAAGTTAACCGATTTGGCTAATGGGCGGCTTATATATCAAAGCACGTTTTTGTAAAGAAAGAAGAAGAGTGTAAAATGTAGATACATGTAGATATTTGTCTTTACGTAAATGTTAAAACAACTCACAATGTAATTTCTGTTAACTGTTTCAATATTTCATAATGTAATCATGCTTCTTATGAATAATTATATGAATAAAATTAATTCGTATGAATTATATAAATTATGCAGCGAATAAAAAATCCTGTCGTTATGCTCAAAAAATGTAGCGCGAAAGATTGGCCAGGAAACGAAACTATGTTCTATTCTATAAGTAAAATAATTCATATAAAGCCTATACCATTCTTAATCCTTGTATCAATAATCATTTGTTCTCCGATACCAATTGCCATTAAGAAATTCTTGTGCTTCTTCTGGATTATTTGAAAATCGCTTTAGATCCGCCCACTGGTCAACCTATTTGCCAAATAAAGATCCGCAAGAAGAATGATACGCGGCTCGTTCTATAACCACGGTACCAAAGTATCCGTACATGTTAAAAATCGATTAATACAAAAGTAAATGGATGCAGAAATTACTTAATCGCTGATTAAAATGGTACTTATTTATTTCGGCACAAGCTACTTTATGTTGCAATCGAAATTGCACATATTTATTTCAATTGTGATATGCCTTTGCCGAATCATTAGGACCCGAAGAAATAACACAGACGTCAAGCGCGAGTGATATAGAACAGCAGGTTTGAACTAAAAAAAAAATATGTAAATGCACCACGCGCCGTCGAAAGCTCGTGCCGTCTACGTAGTCCAAGTGGAAGTATCTACCTGCGCGATCAATAATCTCCTGGGAACATCCGTTCCCCTGCTGCCCTATCCAGGTGGCCACCCCTGCAATAATGGCAACACCAGCAGCACCAACAGTACCAGTATCAGGAGTAGTAGCACCTGCTACCCTCCCTGTGCCTCGCCAGGTTGTGACTCATGACTACTTTCCGTTCGACCACCGTCTGTTATTACTAATTGCTGTTAAAATAAATGCTTCGCCTACGGTTTTTCCCCTTGGAATGGCGCTTGCTTGTAAGCAATGGTTCCTCCCAGGTCGTTGTACTTATTTATTCATTCACTTTTCCTCTTCACATTTGGTGCTAGGTTGCAGATTGTCTTGCTGAGTGAGTTTCAAGGATGTTAAAATATGCATTGTTTTTTTTTTTTAGCATTTCATGTATAAGCATAACGAACTTTACCGATTCTCAAAGTGTTTTCAATTTAGGCAATGAAAATGATTTATTGCCCACCCTATCGCGTGAACCCTCGTACTTCTTTCTTCAAACACTTGTATTATATGTTAAAGGTAGCAAACGCAAAGTTTTTTGACTGACTGCATACGTATTATCGGTCAAAAGTACCACACAACCTTCCTGTGTAGATGTACAAATATATAGATTTAAACAACATATAATGAAAATTGCTCGAGTGAATTCGTTTAGATATTGAAATAAACATTCGATAAATTGTTATATGCACCTCTGAATATAGTAATGTTTAATATTTTATTACATTAATCATAATATCTGTTAAAATAAATGCTTCACGTACGCCTTTTCCCATTGCATCTAATTACACTTTGTTACAAAAGTATGCTTTACCCTGGGTCATTTTATTTATTCATGTACTCTACTTGTATACATTTAGAATTAGATTGGCAACTAAATTCACGAGCTTATGTTCTGTGCATTCCTCTTTTGTTTATGAGAACTGTACTTGTAGTTCCTCTTTTTGTTGATCGGTAGTATCATTTCTGTGCTCTTCGAAGTGCAAAAATTCAAAACATTTCGTTTTCTGGGCTCTCACAAAAATGGATTCTTCTGCAACGGGACAACGCTCGTCCATGATAGTATATTTCACGTTAAACGTTGCCGAAAAACAACGGATTGTCCAGCATCTAGACCAGACGCTGCTCCAAGTAATTACTTATTTAGATTGTTAAAGCTGTCCCCGGCTGGAAAACATTTTTCCAAAGTTAAGAACGTCAGAACGCAGAACCTGTCCATATATTTTGGATCAAAAGAGACCAACTTCTACCGGCGAGGAATTGAAAAATGGTCGAGCACACGGTGAAACATTATTCATTCAAGTGAAATTGTGAGTTGTATAATTTCTGTAAATAATTTCGTTTAAGAATACACGAAGGTGACGAACTCGGTTGCCAACCCAATAACATATTAAGAGTTAATTCTAAATTCAATTCTATCCTCATTTTGTCTCATCTCTCGGTGTTTGGTCTGTATTTTGGGGTATTCATTTCTGAGAGCTATGCAAAAGTATACAGTTGTTATCTTCTAGGTATGATAGTTTTCCCTAACCACAAGTCAAATAAGTTATTCGTGCCATTTTCTCGAGCTTTCAATTTTCTATTCAGTCCTGTTCACGATTCGTTCCATTTTATCACTATTCGGAAATCTGTATTACAGTGCTCGATAATAATTGAATTGTGCAAAATTAACTTCTGAAAGCGCATAAAATTATAAACTAACTTTTCTATTCAATCCCACCCCCCTCTTAATCATAAGTCTGTATCGTATATTATAAAATTCTATTCCCAAAACGCATAAGATTATACAGGCACGATATACTACTCGTACAAGCGATCACGTTATATGTATACGATATTCTCTTAATAAATATAGATAATGTATAGGTACACTTTCGTTGGTTAGGCAAAGTCGTGTCAAATATATTTCTGTTAAATTTGCAAAAGGAAATGTTCGTTAAAAATATTACTGCACAGTTCTTTAAAAAGAATAAATTAATTTCTTACAATTTCTTCAATACGAATTACATATAATGGCGTTCTACGCTTGTTTGATCAAAGCTGAAAGTATGTCGTCTGCAGGAATATAATCCTCCATTTATAATTGATAAAATACATGGTAAGTTTTAATTAAATATCGATATGTTACAAAGTGTAGCAAGATAAGTGTAATTTATATTTTTCGATACCAAAGTGAAGAGTGTTATATGTGTAGCTATAAATTATTAAATCATTTTCTTGGCGATCATTTTTTGTAACAATGTCACTGTGTGGCAATATTAGGCTTCGTATGATGGAATTCTCACAAAAACTGATTTCAATTTGCACAGGATGTTTTAAACTATCCAGCGGAAGGCATTTTATTTGGCAAACCCTCGAGAAATATCGACGTCATAGCAAAATAATCAGAATCAGTGTTTCTACTCACAAGGGACCATATACAATCCACCCACGTCAATTTGGAAAACACTTATATGCAGATTGTGTGGTCTTAAATGCAGAATTTAATCGCACGGAAAATTGGGGAAGAGGTCAATGGTTAAAATAATATATAAAAAGTTTGCATTCTTTAGTTAATTTTTCTTGTTAAATGTCAATGTAAATTTATGTGCGTGAACTATGAACCAAAATAGAAGAGAGTACATACTTGTTTTTAACCTCTCTTTCTCTTTGCCCTTTTTTTTTTTAAGTTTCAAAGCTGTGAAAGCATGTTTATAATAATTTAAAATGTACTTTTAATAAAAAGATGGTAAATATTCTGCAGAAATGAATAAAAAATACAGTGTTAAATTTATTCGTGTATTAATCCATGTATGAAAAAGAACATGGCGAAGATCGTTTGTATACTCAAAGACCTAAGACCTAATGGACGTACAAATTATTAAGTAACAGCCCAAAGGTGGTGATGTTTGCAAGCAACGTTTGCACCATTTTCACAGTTTATTGGACTAAAAGTATTTTGTCAACAATTTTATTAAGTAAACCGTTATACAAGTTATTATTCTCCTATCGAAAAATAGAACGTTATTGAGGAAATTTGTTTGTATTCACTTTTCATTCGTCTTTGCCTGTCACAGAAGCGCGTTAGACCTTATATTATAATTTATCAAAGTATCGGCAATCGAACAAGTTTCGTTCCGGTACACCCCTTACAAATTATAACATACAAACTTCAAAAACATAAAGTAATTGAAATCCGTGTAAGGAACATAATAATACAATTGAAAAATAGTTTTAGAATTTGCACATTTTTATAGAAGCATACAATTATTTGTTTCCAATTTACAAGAAAATAAATAATATAGTGGAAATAATCCATTATGATGATACCTATAGCACAGTATCCACGATTCGAATACAAAATCCTATAAGCTGCCATTAGAGTATTGCTGATTATGTTGACGAAGATTTAACTATTTTCCTAGATCTTTGATATTTGAATCCAAATTTCGGTACCGTTCGAGTCTCTAAAATTTAAACGTCACGCGTTTTTTATGCATACGATGGTCAATCAACAGCGTGTTAAGAATCTGAAAGGAACGTGGACTGACGTCGAGAAGCTATTGAGGAAAGCTGGAAGAAAACTACTTAGGAAAACAGTATTTCCTTGAAAAGTGGAGATCGACTCTAGATCGATAGATTTTAACATATCCCCTTAGGAAACGTTTATAGGGCACCACACGAAACATGATGTGGACGTATTTCAATGGCTAACTCGAAAGTCCAGTTACTACTCCGCGAAGTTACAAATATAGACGCGACAGTGAGTATAGATTTCAGGAGACTGATGGTGCTCTTATAAAATATTCAACGGAATTGATTCCAACTACCACAGCAGTAAGGGCAACTACGGCAGGGCTAGTAGTTATATCGACCATAACGCTAAAACATCTAAAAAAGGTAACTGTTTTTATTTATTATATAGAAATAAAAATATGATCTAACATCGCAGATTTAACAACCACTCTTAATTTTCGAATAAAAGAATTGATACCTTTGAAGTGAAAGCTGTAAGAAGTATTAGTTCTGTCTTATGATAAATAAATATCATTAATTAAGATGAAGCTTTAGTCATATTTCTATTTGGTTAATAAACTTTGCTATAAAATATTGTATGGTGCCGTTGAACGTAATAGCAACGACATATAAATGAAATACGTTCTCGATTCAGAATGTGATGCAAATACAACTGTTATCCATAAATTTGAATTAATATAGTACTTACCTAAATAATTGTTCCGCATCAATTCATCAAACAAGAGGACTGGATTTTGCAACCGATTCGAAATGCTGTAGCAAGTATGAACATGTGTTAATTTAATTTTGTAGCACACTTTAGCCGAACTTGAAGGTTAAGCAGCAATTAAGTAACTAAATAAAATAATTACGATAAATTGAACTACGTATTATAAGGTTTATTGAAGTAATAGAATAAAATGAAAAGGGTCACAACCAATTTGAATAATAAGTAACAGTGAAATGACCATCAATTTTAATAATAATACAAATTAAGTCTACTCGTTGCATTTAAGAATTACAAAATGAAGAGTCTTTTTTAAATTTCACAACTCTTTAAAAGTTTTACCGGACAGTGCCAATTAATGTTACCTTTGAAACTACCCCGAAAGGCTGCTAGCATCATACTATTGCCATCTTCTTATTCAAGTAAGTGGTACCACTAGGTATACAAATGTAAATACATACAGGGTGTCTCATTTTAATCTATAAATGCGAATTACTCGTAAACTATCAGTTGTCTGAAAAAATAGTACAGAAAGAAATGGAATAGTTTCGAGGAGATGGTAGCCTGTTGTAATTGGCGTTCCTGCAGTTAACGCGTAGAAGTCATATGAAGGCTACAGAGGTTAACCTGCAATATCAGGTTTTGTCCAGATTCTGTTAACAGGGCTTATAAACAGAATGGCAACAGATTTGTGGCAGAACCTCCTAAACATTGAAATGACTCATATTGCAAGATCTGCCTGGTTTCTGCTGCCAATCTGCAATCAAATTCGGTTCAGCAGGTTCTGTTTACAGAGCTCAAGGCAAATGCGGAAGCAGATGGCTACGGATTTGTTGACAAATTCTGTCAGTTCTGTTGCCAATCTGCTGCCAATATGCAGGCAGATGGCTGTTACGCTGCGAGATTATTAATTTACATAAAATTAGCATTCGAACTCATAAAGCATGTAAATGTACAAGTACTAATAACATGAACAACTTTATTTGCAGTAAAAACACTGTTGCTGCTTCCATAAAATATTTTCATGCGAAAAAAATGAAAAGGCGATGGATCTATCGCTTAACTCGAGTTAATGAATACAGTAATGTCTCGATTAGTATTCAAAACTGGGTCTACGATTAGTGTTCATTTCTATCCCCACTACTTGGGGTGGCCCCCCCTGGAACCAGCGAAGCGTGAAGCGCCGAGCATGTAATCTGAACCCAGATCGAATGTCGGTGAGTCAACACTGTTGAAAGCGAGATTCAAAATTAAAACTTGTTCATTTTTGGTCCGTTTTAAATGAAATTTTATCAAAATGTTCGTTACAATCTCCTGATTAAAATGATACCAAACACGATATGGTTTATACAATTTTTACTTATCGTGGCATTAATACTTTTATTCTCCTTTATTATTGTTTTCAATATAACTAGAATATATGATTTTGCAACTATACATGTATTTACTTATTATTATTGATGCGATGAATGACCCAGCTCCCTTCTCTGCGTAGTTTCTTTATCTAAAAAGTAGATGTAAATAGTTATAATTTCTTATCAGTACAAATTATAAACTCTTATGAACACCGAATGTAATATCGCAGGGACGTGAATCATTCTCGATACAACAATATTTTTGCCATTACCTAAATGTTGCAATTTAATGAAGTAATATGGATATATTATTTTACCGTATTCTCCAAAATGGTATCGTCTTAAAACTTCGTACATTTCCCGAATATGGGGTGGATCTGTGGCACATAAGTGGTTCAACCGTTCATGTATATGTTTTAATTCTTGTAACTCCTGCTTCGTTCGCCCACTCAGCCTGGCTTCCTCTCGATCTCTATTGTTTTCTTCGTCACTATCATTGCTCTCATCTCTGTTTTGTATATTGACCGCCTCGCTTTCTTCGTCATCCGTCACGCTCCTTTCCTCTTCTTCACATTCCCATCAATATTCTTCCTCCGATACACAACCCCCGCTGATAATGCTTATCGTTTGTCGGAGTTCGGCACGGTCGTATACGTCTTCTGCTTCTTCATTATCGCCTAATAATTGATTCCAGGCGTGTCTAATGTTTGACGGGGTAACGCTTTCCCATGCTTCTGACAAACGTTCGATACAGTGCCTTATATTGTATTTTTTTTAGAACTGTGACACACCCCCATCAAACGTCAATACGTGTTGAAGCATTTTATGGCGGAAACTTCTCTTCAGCTTCTCAATAATTCCCTGGTCCATTGGTTGTAAAATGGAAGTCGTATTGAGTGGTAGAAACATAATTTTGAAATGATCATCTTCTGATATGTTTTCTTGCAATTGGTGTCCTGCACAGTTGTCTACTAACAAAATCACTTTGCCACTTAAATGATTTTGTAACTGAAACGATTTTACACTTGGTTTAAAATATATCTTTATTAATCCACGCATTCTTCTGTGATTTATAAACAACGGGTAACTTTGTATTAATATTATTTAAAGCGCGGGGTGATTTGTATTTATGTATGAATAACGGCACAAGCTTGTGAGTGCCCAACACGTTGGCACATAAGCCGACAGTCACCCTGTCTTTTCTTAATTTACTGCCCCCGCACTTTTGTTTGTCCTCCGCTAATGTTTTTTGGGAAGTGCCTTCCACACAAGACCCGTTTCGTCCATATTATAGACATTTGCAATGTCTATGTCCTCTTCTTCCATTAGCGTTTTAAACTTGTCTATAAATATGGTAGCTGCACTTTCATCAGCGCTTTCCTTTTCGTCGTGTAACTTGAATAGTCGAATATTGTGCCGCTTTTTAAAATTCGTCGCCCATCCTCTGCTGGCTCTGAATGTCGGTAGTTGTAGACTTTTTGAAAATTCTGCAGCTTTCTCCATTAGCAATGCATCTGTTATTATAACGCCAACAGCTCGTCTTTCCACAAACCACGTATACAATTTATGCTCCAAATCTATGTACACTGGTTTTTTAAATCTTTTGATCTTCTTATGTTTTTCATTGCTGTCCACTAATCGATTTATGCGTGCAGCATCTTGCCTTATTCTTCTTACTGTTATTGGGTGCACATTATACATTGCTGCAATAGTTGACACATCTACACCACTTTCCGATTGGCCAATAATTGTCTGTCTCTGTTCTATTGTTTGTTTTTGTTTGTTAATATGACATTTGACTTTCTAGAAGCCATTGTAACCACCAATTACACGTATATTAATGCCTACTAATGTCACTTATTACTATGTATACTATGCACTAACTAAAGTCAATGTCACTAACAGTAATTACACTAAAACTAATAATGTCGTGAACCCGTTGAATACAAATAGTCCAAGTATAATTGTAAAAGTAAAGTATAATTCGCCTTTATTTCTCCTTAAATGCGTAGAGTTTGAACGTTAGCTAAATTCTGTCTTCAGAATGTGGCGTAAGAAACAATGTAAACTATTGGTAACATTCTATTGGACGGTCCGAGCGAGGATTATTAATCGAGACGCTCGATTTGAATTTACTTCCAAATTTATAATCTCACTACTAATTACCTTACTGCTGTTAACTAATATACACATATTCTAGTTGTTATTGGAAATAATAATAAAGGAGAACAAAATTATTAATACCGTGATAAGTAAAAATTGTCCAAACCATATCGTGTTTGGTATCATTTTAATCAGGAGATTGTAACGAACACTGTGGTAAAATTTAATTTAAAACGGACCAAAACTGAACAAGTTTTAATATTAGATTTTGATCGCGGTAGTGTTGTCTCACGTACACGGGTATTTAAACTTGCTCTTTTCCTGGAACGCGGCCCCGTATCTCGGCTGCCACTGCATCAAAGGGGACCCGAACGCGCTCGAGAAACGTGTCCTGCACACGATTAGTGTCCACATTCAGTCTCGAGCGACGTACACTAATCGAGACATTACTGTAACCCTCACAGCCATCTGCCTGCATATTGATAGCAGATTGGCAACAGAACTGACCGATGCTGTATAA
The DNA here is from genome assembly GCA_963969485.1 of Nomada goodeniana. Classification (NCBI taxonomy): domain Eukaryota; kingdom Metazoa; phylum Arthropoda; class Insecta; order Hymenoptera; family Apidae; genus Nomada; species Nomada goodeniana. The sequence goes on from OZ018306.1 coordinate 9,686,848, forward strand.
AGATCCGTGGCCATCTGAGTCCCCATTTGGCTTGGGTTCTGCAGACAGAGCCTGCTAAACAGAATATGAAGGCAGATTGGTAACAGAATCTGCTATTGCAGGTTTGGCTGACTGGGAATCTTCCAAGAACGCCCCGTTAATTTTCACCACAATTCGTTGTATTAAATTCACATACATTTTAAAAGACATACGTAACTAACGTACGTTACTCGAATGATTTATTCCAATTACCACCCAGTCAATGAAACCTGCATTTGATGCAGAAGCTGCTGAACAGAATCTGGTGGGAGATTGACAGCAGAAACTTGGCACAACCTGCAATTTGAGCCATTTAAATGGCCGTCTAAATCCATTTGAACAGCTCAAGTTGCAGAATCTTCTCGGTTTCTGATATCAATCTGTCTTCAGATTTTGTTTCGCAGGTTCTGTTTGCCGAACCCAAACCAAATGCAGACACAGATAGCTACGGATCTTTAAACAGAATCTGTCAGTTCTGCTGCCAATCTGCGGTCAATATGCAGGCAGATGGCTATTAGGGCCATTTGTCCCATAGTTTAGTATATTTATCGTTTAAAGGACTATACATGGTAAATAAATCTGCTGAACTAACATTACTCTAACTTCATGATTATAATAATGCGAATGTCCAAGATCCTATTTTTATATGAAACCAATAAAATAATTATTAATTTCTAATAAATTTTTATGAATTTCAAAAGTATATAATAAGTCGCCATTCTACAGGGTGTAAAGAGCATTGTGGCGTCCCATCCAGCCTTCTGGAGACAGACTAGCAGCAGAATTGCCACAAATATTAACAGAGCCAGTGCACAAATCCGTAAACAGCTGTTACGCCGATTCGGCTGCGACTTGCGAAAGTGCATTAAATCTTAAAACGGAAAAAAAATCGACTGCATTTCTATCACATTTACATAGCTCTCCTTATTCCTAAACACTCGGAAAACTTCAGAAAAAGTTACATTTTAAATACCACTTATCGTGCTAGGTTTGTCCCGCTAATCTGTTCTAGCAGGTTTTGTTATATTGTAGCCACCGGTCCGCTCTAATGACTGAATGTAACAGATAACGCATCGAATCCGTTGCCCATTCTGCTTAAAAGCCTGCCATAGGCATAGGGAACGAGCTGCTGTTACAGGTTTGGCTAACTGGGGTGATTCTACACTTTTGGATCGGTGGAGATCCGTAAATAAAAGTTGGTGCAATATTGTCCTTGACCTTGACCTTGAAACTGAAGGCCAAACTTTTTTTTATTACATCGCATTCATCGTAAGGATAAAAAGTCTGAATGTAACCATGTCGTAAATGCATCGTTTGCTCAATATAAATTGTTAAAACCTTGCACAAATAAGATTGTGTAAGTCACACGTAGAAAGAAACAAACGCTCCGCACTAGCATATCTCGCCTATGCACAAGCATTTGTCGTGACTCCTAATATGTGTGCGGGCTCGCATATAAGTTATCAAACATAATATTGTGCAAACGGTGCATTTGTGACATATGGTTCCATTCAGACTTTATATCCTCGTGGTGAATAGAATACAATGCAATAAAAAAAAAGTTTGATCTTCAATTTCATGGTCAAGGACAACGTTACACGAACTTTTATTTACAGATGCCCACCAATCCAGTGATGCAGAATCACGCTACAATAATCTTTACACCCTGTACTTTTGCAAAACTTAGGACTCTAAAACAGTTCTAATTATATACGTTCACACACATCTATAATGTATATTAAACGCGTATAGTTATATTTATATATGGTATTTATTTTATACAGTATTTATTGTGTGCTTTTATTAATTTACACATAAATTCAATTCAACAAAGGAACTACGTCGTTATACTCGTAGAAATCAAGATAGTTTTCATTAAACATGATGTTATTGTTATCCTTCAGATATGAGGAACTTGCTTTCTTCTATTGTCAACATGAAAATGAAAATGGAAGATATAATTTTCATCGTAACACTATTGCAACCTACACCGATATAATAATATTGCCGTAACGCTAAACCAAATGAAATAAAGCTACTTTTTAAAACTTACTTAATACATCTAAACATGTCTTGTCAAAAGATGAATAAAAAATATTAAACTAGTGTTCGAATAGCAAACAAAAAATATTACTTAATATCTCGGCAAGATAAAATATCGAAGTTTTAATATCTATTACGTTCACTCATTCTAACAAGGGTAATTATATTCTTTTTTGTTTTTCCTCTTTTATCCCCAACGGTTTCGATCAACAACAATACCAAGCAATCACAAAGAATTAAAACATACTACATACTTACTTTAACATATTGCATTTCGATATAATTACATATTATTTTAAATTATAGACTGTTGAAAAGTTCTAAATTTATTATCAACGTTACAAATCGCCATTGAAATAGTTGATCGTTAATCAAGATATGAAACAGTTAACCTTTTCATAGCTTCGTAAACGTGTATCATTGAAATCGTACTACAATTTCAATGAGGAAAGCTAATTTGGAATTTGCTTTCTATACGCTATTCAATAAATGTCAACTTGTTATTAGAACACTTCTAGCCGCTATGTATACAAGAACTCTGCGACACGATAATATCAATCTACACAAAATGATTTTATTATCGACAATGATCGATGCGGATTAATTTTACTACCTACATTAAATCGAAGTGCAAATAACCTACTTCATTTACAATAACCAAATTTAAGATTTAAGATTTGAAAAATTATAGAAATCAAGGTACAAATGTATATTATTTTATTTCCTTTTCGATTTAATGCCGGTTAGTGGTAAAAGGCGTCAATCCCCTGAGGGACATGTTATCAAGAACGCCACTTATATAAGCTGAAACATCGACCGTATCTTCTTCTGCTTTTCTAATAAAAGGATGCTCCAGCAACTTGTTATATTTCGGCCGCTGAGTCTCTTCTTTAATTAAACTTAAACGACAATAGTATATGGAATGTTATTTTATATACAAACACAGTTTTGCAAGTACAGTCGAACCTCGGTAATTCGAAGCGCAAGAGAAGAACTTTCTAATCATGTAGATTTCATCCTATCGAAGTTTTCGTGTAAGAGATGCTCAACGAACAAATATTCGACTCACAGAGGCTTTGTACACGATTTAGTATGAACTTTTTCTACGCACACCGGGACACATTGTGTTCTAGAAAACGAGCAGACGGTAGATGAGAATAACAACTGGCCAGAAAGCCTGGAAATTTTAGGAGGGGATAAGGAAAGCGGAGGAGAGAAAAATAGTAAAGAGATGTTTAGAGGAAAAGGAAAGGAGGGAATGCCAAATCAATTGCAGCGGAGAAAGAGAGAATTACTTAAAAAAGAATGGATTGAGTCAAGTAGGACTACATTTGATGGGAGGGGAAGAAAAGGAAGTGCTGTGGAGCCTGAAAAGAAGAGATTACGAAAATCTGAAACAAGAGCAGTATAGAAGAATAGAGCAAGCAAAATACAATTAAAGATATAGATGAGAATAGCAACAATACCAGAAGATTTAAGTAAAGGAGGAAGAGCGAAGAGCCAATAATTAGTGGTACAGGTAAGATGTGGAACCACGGAAAGATGGAATAGATATTGGGAGAAGGAAACGCGGTGACAAATTCGGAACACCAGAACAACTGGTGGGGGGGGGGGGGGTTTGCTAGGATAGAAGATGTGGTGAATAGAAAAAGGGGTGATAGGATAGAAGAGTGGCTGAGGAAATAGAAGCGGGAAATGGAGGAAAAGGAAAGAATTAGAATGCATGTGCAATAAACAGATAAGAGATAGGATAGTATGTAAGACAGAATAGGTTTATAAGGAACAGCGAAAGAGGAGAATGCCAGAGATAAGTCAGTAGTGTAAACGTGGGTTATTTGAAGACCAAGTCCAAATTTCGTGGCTGTGAGGCCGAAATGAAGAATATCTGACCAACCATTGCTAACTCGAAACCTATTATGGCCTAAATAAAATCCTAGCAAAAGCCTTAGCTTTGTCCCGTAACTTTGGACCTTTTATGGTAACATTTTCATTTATTTACTACCATAATGCAAACCATTTTAGAGAACACTGCTCGATGGCAGAAAATTTAGCCCTTTTTTCTCTTGCAATCTAAATTCGAATTCTGGAGGCTATAAAGACAGAGGGCATAAAATAAGTCAAGTTAAAGGAAGTGTATATTTCGAAATGCAGTGGTTCTTTACAAAGAAGCCGAAGGGAGTGAATGAGGTTCTAGTCTTACAGAAGCTTTCGAGTTGCCGAGGTTCAACTGTAATTTAAACATAAATTAGAATTGAATAACTTACCATGTATTAACAAAGTTCACGAAATCCATGGTAAAGTGATTTCCATTTTCATTAGGAGATAATCGCGGAGGATCACCTTGTACAACTTGATAAAGTTGTTCAAAAACAGAATTCCACTTTGGATATGGAAAATAACCAGTCGCAATTTCCATCAATGTAATACCCAGTGACCATACATCACTTCGAACGTCGTAACCTTTTGCACGTTGCGGATCTATCCTTTCTGGCTGAAAAATAATTATAAATACAATTGCTTCATATCATTTCATACAATCGGCGTGAAATATCTGTCTTTTCGTGGTTCTACGTACAGCCATGTACGGCCTGCATCCAGCATCTCGAGTTCGGGCAATAGAATCTACCAACTGTCCTGATATACCAAAATCGCAAAGCTTTATATTACCGTGTCGATCTAGCAGTATATTACTAGGTTTTACATCTCTATGAATTATTCTTAATTTTTCCTTGAGGTAATTCAACGCCTTTACTGTGGCGACAGTAATTTTTCCTAAAATACGTTCTGGTATCCTCTCCTGCAATACCTCGTGAATAAACTTATAAAATATATCTAATGAAGTGTCCATGAGCTCCATACAAATCCAACAATCACCCTAATCAAAACAAGATATCCGATTAATAAAAAAAGAAAGAAATATCATAATTGAACATTTCTTCTCAGACTTTTACCTCCTTAAATAAAGCTCCATAAAATTGCACAATGCATGGACATTCATTAGACTTCATTACAACTTCTAAGTCCATTAACAGTTGTTTTTGCTCCCTTTCGTCCACTGTAGAGCGAATTCTCTGTAATCAGACACGGTACTATGAAGGTAACAAGTTGTTAACGGCGATAAAATTATATTACGTACCTTCACAGCCATAACAGTATCACTTATCCTATGTATCATTTTATTTACAGTGCCGAACCCCCCACGCCCTATTTCTCCTAGATCTTGAAGATCCTCGCTCGTGAAATCATATACTACATTTGGTGATAGCTGCAATTTTCCAGTACTTTGCATCGACTGACACATTCTTAATTTATCCCTACAGAATATAATTGTTTTAACCAATAATATATACAATGCAGTGATTAATTTGCGTAAACAAACTTTTACTACCTCGCCTTGTCAGGTAGTTCTGGTGGTACTGTGGTGCATGGTCTTGCGGGTAGCTTAGGCAAAGGTAAAGGCAAATTTGGACGAGTAGATCTGCAATTAGTAAAAATAAGATTCAGGAACTATAAATCAAGTATAACAGTAAGATCTCACCGCTTGACACTACTTTGGGATCTAAACTGTAGAATAGATAGCAGATTCTCTATCATGAGAACAAGCTAATGTTTTGAAAACCCTGTGTCCAGATGGTCGCAAAGAAAGAAAACATGAAGGGAGAGCACACATGAAATCCTGATGAAAGAAGTCCTGAATTGCTGAGTTAATTTATTCTATTATATTGAGAGCTGATTTGCGCTGAGCACATTTTGAATGGGGATAGAGCCTGACAATTAGGGAGACCTTACTGTATTACATTGTCAATAGGTAAATTAATGAAACTTACATTGGTAGACAAGCTGCACTTCCAGTTGAATTAGAATGACAGGAGTTTGTTGAATTGGTAAATGGTACATTAATACCTTGCGTTTGCAAATTCAATTTAAATTGTCTTCTTTTCTCTATTACAAAATTAATAACATTATTATGTTACCATAATTATACACGTGTAATTGCTATCAAATTATAATATTTATATATGTATCTATGTATATATGCACATACGTGTAGACACAACACCTGACATCTCATTTTGAACGTTGTTAATAGATCCAAATTCCAGATGTTGAAAATTAAATGGTCTACTGGAACCTAAATATTGCGAGACAATAGAAAGCACTAACTCTATTGAAACATAAGCAATTAACATTAATTTATACTTGTCGATAAACAATACATGCCTATGTCTACAAATCTATGTACCTATGCATGCATGTAATAATAAAATCGTAGCAATCAAATCACAATTTCCTATCGTAGATAACCCTTTACGGACAGAGCTATTCAAAATCCAGCACTCTTTACAACCGAATAGCAAACTGCTGAACTGTAACTTTTCGTTGTTCAATATATATATATATCTCAAACCTATGTTACAATCCCTAAATTCTTATTATTAATATATTGTTTGTAATCGAAACTGCAAACTGGACGTTGATTGAACGCACATAAGAGTGCTTCCTCGTTTTTGATTGCAATTTGTTAAGTGCATATACAGATTGATCATCCACAAAGAGTTAAAAATACAAAACTCATATTATATAAATAAAATTATTTATGCAATAATTGGTAAACTCGTTCACACTGTAACTTACTTTGATTAGTTGGGGTTGAAAAATTCCCACGATTCTCGGTCATTTTCTTCAAATTCTTAACACTTGGCTGCCAGAAGAAAAACCTCTTATTAAAGGCGCTCCTTTTAGGAGACCTTTCCGCAAGATTTTAACAATCTAGCATACGTATTCCGCGGTGAGCGCACCATTTGGGCAATGTCGTTCCTTTTTCGGACAGTACAGAAAAAAGAGGATCTTATTATTTTCGAAAAACACACGACATTGATCGCAAGATTCCTTTACATTACAAAAGTACACCTTACCCATAAGCTTATCGCGATCGCTTATTTATTTGACGAGCGGAACAGCCATGTATACGTACCTTTCGATATTATACGTGCAGGCAAGTAAAAAAACGAAAGACGATACGAGTTTTATATCAATTTATACCGAATATTTTTTAATAATTCAATAAAAAACTTCTTGCGTGGAATTGTACTCTTGCTTGTTCATTTATTTTCATTTTACATGTACATATTATCTGGAGACTCCACGAACTATTTTATAGTTCTACGTCTCGATCGTGGTAGGCACTAGTAGCAACTTTTGTGAGGCACAGTACTTACATCCTCTTACAATCATGCTTCATGGCTAGAATTTCGAAAATATGTACTTCTCTGTTCTTATAATAATATTTTTTATATTGATCTTTTCAGCGGAGTGAATGAAAAATTATTCTGATATTCAAATGGTTCCTTTATTGAAAAAGGAAATTATAGCCGTTCCACAAACAATTATAATCATTATTTCTGTATAAAAACACATTAGAAATTTAAGGGCATAAAACAGTATATACAAATCACTACCAATGTTTATTTTAACATTATTGTTCATTATGCATATTCCTGAAATCGATGTAACAGACTTTATATGCGATACATCTGCCACATTCAGAGCACATGTGTTCATGTGTCAAACTACATTCATAGTACGTAAAGGAATTAAAGCGTATAGCTGAAACGAAACAAACGCATAGAAATGGTTCTTGCAAGAATGCGTAATTCGTTAATACTATCCAGTTTAAGGTGACGTTAGAGAAACCTTCCATAATTTGTACACAAATGCAACCATCAATTTCGATTCAATTGTTGATAAAAAGAAAGAATGATATAACCTTCATTCTTCATACCCAACTAATTTGAATAAGTATCCGATAAAAGCCTTGATTCGATTAATTAGTATAATTAACGCATTTACAGCCGGTCATACGGTGTAAAAAATATCGCATGCACCCGGTCGAAATTTTGTTTTATCTAATAATATTAGTTATTTATCAAATTTGTTGCTTTGAACAAAGCGTGCAATATAACAGTACACGAGTTTAAATACAGTTGGATAATAAACATTTAAAACTGGAAACAATGCATAAAAATTCTCGAAAAATAAAAATAAAATAAAGATTACCATAGAATCCGTATAAAGTGTAATTATACTTTACCAGTTGCCAATGTCTTAACGTGATTGAGAGTTTTAAAGTGAATCCTTTTTTCATATGCACACATCTATTAGTAAAAGAAGTTTCTAATACCGTAATGAATAATAATTATATATAAAGTATATTTCTTTTATAGGTATAATTCAGCAAACACTATCCAATTTTATAGCAGTTTCCCATCACATTATATCAAACCTATATATAAGAAAGATGAACAGCAAGCAATATTCGAAGGAACGGATGCAAGCAAAATAGCCCATACAGCTATAAAACCAGCTTGCACTAATGAAACCTGCTCCGAATTCCATGATCCATTAGTTCGGTACATAATCAAAACTATAGTTAAATATAAAAACTTTCTAGTAATTATACAATTGATTACTTATACTTTATATTCCAGAAAATTCACAAATTATATTATGAGGAAAGGTAGAAAAGACATGGCCAGGAAGTTGTTAGATAAAACCTTTGAAAATATTAAAATATTGCAGCTACAAAAATATTATAATACTTCGACTATGGAAAGGGAATCTATTATATTAGATCCAAAAGAAATTTTTTATCGGGCTGTAGAAAATTGTACACCTATTTTGGAATTACAAAAAATAATGAAAGGTGGAATTTCATACCAGGTGCAAATGAAAGTTACATTTACAGAAACATTTTAATAAATTTTACACATAATGATAAATATTATCACGTACAGGTTCCTGTACCAATAAGTGAAAATAGAGCTAAATTTGTATCCATGAATTGGTTAATTCGAACTGCGCAAGAAAAAGGAAGTACTGACAAATTTGCAGACATGTTGGCAAAAGAGTTAATTGCTGCAGCGGACAACGAGGTATACTGCATATGTATACTTTCCATTTAACTATAAAATACAAGTTTAATTGAAATATTAGATGACACGAAACGATCAGTTTGCTTATATAAATTACGTTCGTCAAATGTAAGTCAACGCTCCACAATTCATTTGAATACTATATATTTCAGGGTCGAGTTATTAAGAAGAAAGATGATATGCATAAACAATGCGAAGCGAATCGGGCTTATGCGCATTATAGGTGGTTGTAAAAAGAAAGATGTGGGAAATAAAATTGTTATTTATATGCAATTGATGATACTTATTTAAACACGTTGATAAATCTTAGTTAACATCACCAAAAATTTTATTAAAATCTGATGGCCTAATAACTTTTCCATGCTTGAGAAACAGTTTCAATTTGTGTTTACATGGTTCAACAATCAAGAATCTATAAAGTTTATTATTATAGTTCAAAGGAGATTCAGTAATAGGTGTAACACTGCTAATATCTGCCTTCAAATCTGCTCTATTGCCCCAGTAATTTACATACGAAATTATAATGCTTCGATTGTCTTCGTTGAAGTATATAGATCCGATCAAATTATTGCATAGATAACAGCCAACATGTAAGGTAAGGGTTAATAGAGAACCTAAAATAGATAATAAGTATATAACAAACGCTGATGGTATAGTTTCTTATGAATATAATAAATACTATTTAAACTTACTACTGCTCAAAGCAAGTATATTCTCAGATAGTGATATGATATTCAACATTTGAAGTGCTGTAGTTACTGGTATAGCTATTCCACAAAAAATGGTAATATTACGTTTTACCTTGTTCAAAATGTAAGCAGGTACAATGTAAGGAAAAATATAAATTACATTGTAATCTGGATATTTTATTGATTTCATTATTTTAGGAATATTACGTTTTTCATTATCTGATACATTGTTATATTTTCGAATTGTGTGATTAACACTACTATACAAATTTAATCTTAATAGACTACAATAATTCACTGTAAATAGATTCTTGAGGATTTGTATCATTCTTTTTGTTTGCAATAAAATTCGGTAATTGAAGACCAAATTCACTTCTCCCCTCGTATTTGAGAACTCACAGTTAGAACGCTAGCACTCAGACACACGACTCCCGTCTAATTATGCAATGTGTGGAATCAGCGCCTCTAGTAGTAGAACGATTCATTATTTGACGTAACCTGTATAGTACTTATGTATTTCATTGGTGTATGCAAATTCAATTTGTACAAATATAATTTACACAGTATATGTATACTTTTCCAATCTTACATATGTAAGCGTTGGCTGGATCGGGTCTCGTTGCAAAGTACTTATCGATGTTTACGTATAAGGCGTCATGGAGACGCCGCTGCGACGGAGGGGTGTTTTCGGCATTGGAAGGGAAAGCGTTTTTTGAGAGGCCCAGTCCTGTCAAAGCTACAGAAGAATAAACCCAACATTTTTACTTTACTCTAGAGAGCCTACATTTTTTGAAAACCCTTCCTTCCTAAACAGAGTTATTTTATTCTGTTGTTACGCTATCGCGTGGACCGAGCTTCAATTCCCTAGAAATCCCAAATGAGATACCGCCAATATAAACTGTAACGATAAGTAGTTTAAGAGCAAAATTCGAAACCGGAAAAGGAATGTACACAACCCTCGGAATGTCGAGTACTACGATACCCAGAACCGGCCTCCACATGGCCTACCCGAAATAAAGGAGCCTTTGATAACTCCTACCTACTCTTCGACGTACTCTCCTGACTTTCGCGCGTTTTCTTCTGGGCCTCCCGCACTTTTCCCTTAGCTCGCGCGCACCCTGACTCGTCACACGGAAACGGAAGCGTTGCCACCTCCACGGCCCAGCCACAGCAAGACTCTACCCCATTGGAGAAGACGAAGGCAAAAGGAGGAGCAAGGAATGCAGGAAGAGGAAACAGAGCCGACAACGGGAAGAAGAAAAAGCCTCGCTGATCACACACGCGCTTCACACAAGCAGAGCGGTTCAGTGCTCCACGGGCAACCGAACCAACACAAACTCCCCATAACCCACCAATAGATACGCAACAAGCTAAATACGAATCTGGAGACCGTTTTTCTTCAGAACATATCCCGTTTTTGTAATAATCAATGTTTTAAAAAGCCGCAAATTTTTCACTTTAAGAAGAACCAAAGAACACCCAAAATGCACCAGTTTTGATTGACATTGTTCGATTTATTTAAAAAACTAAGGGTGCAGGAAGAAATCTAACTATTCCACGTGATAGAGCAGATGTGATAAAACATGCGGCGGCAACAGTGACACTCGGCAGAAGCACTGCGCCTCTAGTGATTCCGATACGCTGAACGACAAATGGGGAGCTGCCGTCATAGAGCATCACTGCCGCCGCCACGTGTTTTGCCAAACTATTTCACTTCGACATTAAAAACAAACATAATGTTCTAACTTCGGTTGATGCTTCTCTTAGCACAAAGGTCTGCCCTGTCGCGTGGCATAGATAGATTTTCTCCTTGACCCTTAGTTTTGGAAATAAATAGAAAAATATCAGTCAGAATGGGTGCATTTTCGGTGTTCTTTTCATTTTGATCATTATTTAATAAGCATATTTCAATGTTTATAATCTAAGGACTGCTTATATCATTTTATTCGTCAAACTCTACAGGATCATTTGGCACCAAGCGCAACTGAATAACTATTACCCCAAAAGTAAGAAACATTTTGAAATTTGAAAATTTGCGATTTTTTTGAAAATTAATTTAAAAAAAATGATATGTTGTAGAGAAAAACTGCTTGCAAATTGATATTCAGCATTTTAAAATCTATAAGAAAAAAATCTGTAACAGTTTAATTAACATGATTGTTATTAGATTAACATGATGACATAATTATCATGATGAAGATTCAAAACTACTTTGCTTTAACGCTTCTTTTCCACATCAATCGAAAAGATAAGTATCTTTAAAACAATTACTTTAGTATAGGAAATGTCAAACAGTTTCCCAATTGACAATTGATAAGATATATGACAAAAGAAATGGTAGCACAGAAAGCGCCCTACGTTCATATTTACGTATATTAGATTAAAATATTTGAAACGTGATGCGCTTTGGCATCTAAATTAGATGATCTAATCATTAGATTCTAATGTATTACAAAATAAGGTTGTTCTTCCGAAAAGCACCAGTAGTCGATCGTCATTAAATTTGAAGGGGTATTGAAGAGTTGGGGTGCTCAAATTTTGACCGCGTATATTTATTAGTTTTCGAGATATTAATGAACAACCTCTAGTACTGCCCATTAAAAGCTGTGTATAGAAGAGTTACTTATACATTGAATGAAAATAGCATTAATGAATTTGCGATATATATTTATAAGTCAAAAATTCTATAAAATGGTTAATAAATGTTTAAAATAGTACAAGGGTTCATTGTACACGATTGTTTATTACCCAAAATGACATCGCCGTATAATTAGTGTGTTAGTATTACCAAGTATTTGCATGCAGATTGGCAGCAGTTGGGAACCAAACTGACACAAATCCGTAGCCATCTGTGGCCGCATTTGGCTTGTATCTGTATCTAATAGCAGATTGGCGGCACAAACCAAGCAGATCCATAACACAGTTCGCATAATTTTTGTCACCTACTTTAGCAGGTTTCATTACATTTTTGCCGCCAATCTGCTACAGTAGTTGCATTTCACAGATCCCGCTTCAAATCTATTCAAATCTGCCATTCTGTTTACAAAATCCTGCAAAGAGGAATTCAACATTGCAGGTTTGGCTGAATGGGATAATTAGTAGACGTTATGTACATTTTTTCCTTTGGCCTACCATTACGTACAAAATAAGAATAATGTAGGATTGGAAATAATGCGTGACTGTTTAGAACGATTGCGATGTGTTAGAATATTCGAGGTACAGGAACGGCCGAGGCGGGCCATGTGCATTTCGTCGATGCACGCTGTCTTTGTCTAGCGTAGCTTTCTTTCGGGGCGAACCCTAAAATGGTTAAAAAGGGCCATGGTGACGTAGGCGTCCTCACGACCGACGCTTTTGCCAAAGGAAGGCATTCTTGTATAGACTACGGTCGAGAGAGTACAGTTTTAATAAACGGAATACCTTGTTAATATATACACGCCTACGCAATTATTCTAATACCTAATCGAGACTTCGATTCGAGTATTAGTGTATATTTTCTCTTACAAAATCAGAAGTGGGATTACCAATTGTTTAGTGCACATTGTGACGATATACATATATACTCGCGTACTACGTGCATAAACAATTATTGAGTGCCGTGTAGAGACAATTGAGTAATTGTTGTCGAACTACAGACTGTGCAGTTGGTGTTGAGTTTAGTTTATGGAAACTGTGTGAATAATTAGTAATAGCGACTTACTAATTGTGTAAACAATCACTTTTGTGCGATATTTTGAACAATACGAGTCGTGATTCGATCAGCCGTGAGGTTCAGCCGATGGAAGGTACGAGCCGTGATACAACGGAGTCGCGACTTAGAAAATTGGAACCGAAGGTGGATGAACGACTGATCACAGCAACTAGAACCGCAATGGGAAGCGATTTATAATTCACTTGCTTTAATTGTGGGCAGATGGGCCACAAAGCGAGGGGATGCACAGAACCGAGGATTCGACGCAGCTTTTGCAAACAGTCGGGACATAGTTGAGAAAATTGTCCGCGGAAAGAGGTAAATATGAAGATACCATATTTGAAGGATTTGCCGGACGATCGGTACTGAAAAATGAAATGGAGCCGGTTATGGTTGAAATCTAGAATATTACTACAAACGTTAATTCATTTATTATACGCGGCGAATGTATGGCTTGACGAACGCGCCAGGTGGTTTCTACGGGTGTATCCAAAAGATTTTTCGACCCTTGAAAGAGACAACAGCCATTCCTTAGACGATATAGTATTACCGTCGAATACTGTAGAAGAGGGCATGGGAAAACTACGGACTGTTTTGGGGGCTCTTCGAACACATGGGCTGACACTTAGACTCGAGAAGTGTTCTTTCGTAAAAAAAAAAATATTGAACACGTGGGTCGTGAAATAAGTGAACATGGGGTAGAGCCAGGTCAACGGAACATCGACGCGGTTCAAGAAATGCTGCCGCCCGCAAATGTAAAGCAGGCAGATCAATTCTTGTGACCGGGACACGCAGGTCAAAAAAATGCCGAGGGTAATAAAACAGTATGCACAATAGAATTGTTACCGTAACGCCAATGAAACCATTGATCGACTGGAATATGAAAAGCCATACGAGAAGAAATGGATCGACTAGACCCAGCAGCGTCGACAGGAGATATGAGCGAGCACATCTCTGAAGAGCAGCAAAAGCAGAAGGAATGACGGATGAATTGGTGCTGATCCAGGTAACCAGCGGACTCGCGATGGGAAGTGGCCGGAAGCTGCTACCGAAATTTAAAGGACCATCCCGGATTCGGCCGGTGATGCCGAACGACCACTGCGACGTGGAAGATTGGGGAGAAGGCTCGAAACGATTGAGAACAGTCGTTGCAGCCGACAGGATCAAACAATGGATCACGATCCAGGGAGATGGCCAGGATGCATAGCATCGTTTCGATATCCTTTTCTTAATGTATACTTTGTTTAGGGGCCAGCAATTAAATGTTGCGCATTATTTCACCTGTATGTTCTGTCCACAGAAAGCGAAGGGTAGACAGAAGCCGAAGGCATAAGGCCAAGGCAGAGGAATGAGAGAGAGGGGAATGAGCGGTGCAACGAGGCGTTGCCCGACGACCAGGCAAATTCCACCGAAGGGAAGCAAGGGCTCCTAGACGACAGTGGACGATTGCGACAACAGCTGTCCATCCGCTAGGGTGCCAACGGGTACTGTCGCAGAGGGAAAGGATGCAACGGGCGTCGTGACAGGGGGACTGTCGGTGGTGCTGAGCATAGGTACAATGGTACCTTAGGCATGGGGCCGAGCATAGGTACAATGGTACCTTAGGCATGGTGCCAAGCATAGGTACGACGGTACCTTAGGCACGGTGCTGAACATAGGTACAACGGTCCTTAGGCACGGGCCAAGCATAGGTACGACGGTACCTTAGGCGATGACCACTGATAAATACGACGGCATGCTATCGATAGTTGGCCCCAAACCAGAAGGACACAACGGTGTCTCAGGCAAGGCGGTGGCAACTGATAGATGTAATTGTTTCATCAGGGGGTTGTCACCAAACCAGAAGGACACAACGGTGTCTCAGGCAGGGCGTGGCAACCCGAGAAATGCAGAGGCATTACCTCAGGTCAACACCAACCCAGACGGACACAGAGGTGTCTCAAGTAGGGAGGTGGGGATACGACGGTATCTGGAGTGGGCCGTGACCGATACGACGGTGTCGTGTTGCGCCACCAATGCTAATTATGAAATTAAAATTTCAGGAAATAAATGTGAAGTCTGAGGACAGACCTGACGTCAGTATGGCCGAATGTTAGAATATTCGAGGTACAGGAACGGCCGAGGCGGGCCATGTGCATTTCGTCGATGCACGCTGTCTTTGTCTAGCGTAGCTTTCTTTCGGGGCGAACCCTAAAATGGTTAAAAAGGGCCATGGTGACGTAGGCGTCCTCACGACCGACGCTTTTGCCAAAGGAAGGCATTCTTGTATAGACTACGGTCGAGAGAGTACAGTTTTAATAAACGGAATACCTTGTTAATATATACACGCCTACGCAATTATTCTAATACCTAATCGAGACTTCGATTCGAGTATTAGTGTATATTTTCTCTTACAGATGTATGAAAGGTACGTTCGGAGCTGAGTACTTGAGAAGGTCGTGTGTATGTGGGGGGTACAGCGGCCCAAGGGTTCGGGTGGTCGGGACCGACCAACACCCTGGAATGACTGCGGGGGTGTGTCCTAAATGAGTGAGAGCAAATGAGGAATAGAATGAAAGAGAAACTAAGAGTGAAAGAATATAAAGAATGAATGAGGGAGAGCTAAGGCAAAGCTAAGTGAGAGCGAAGTAAGAGTTGAACCAGAGCGTAGTGAAAAGTATCGTGTGTTTGAGTAACGTCGTGTGTCGACGTATTTATAATAAAGCTAGTGTTTTAATGAGAGTAACTGAAGTCTTATTACATCACCTGTCCTCTATTCCCAAACTACGTGGGGTTTACGAAAAATAACTTCTACAATAACAAAGTTAATCATTTTGTACATCGTTTTAATTACATTACAATATTGTAATAAGATATTTTTAACTATATAATAATACAGCTACCATTTGAAAACTATTTGTTTATATTAATATTAATATTTGAACACTGCACAACTTTTCAAATACATTGTTTTGTAATTTAGTTTGTAATGGAGTTATAGATCTTTGTAATCATACAGCAATCAATAAAATAGTGCAATTATTAAACTAACAATTAAATACTAAAAATAAATATAGAATTTGTTTAATACCAGTGTACATTTTAACCCTTATGTTAGCAACCGAAATTTCAACGTCTGTCTCGTAACCGGGTACCCGGGTACCCCAGGCTGTTTCCATCGGCACATTAGCCAAATTGGTTGCTTCCGCCTATTAAATTTTTTACAATTTTAACATTAAAGTGTTTTATTGACACTTAACTTCTTATATTTATAATAAATTGACTTCTTTTTGTTTTGATGGACTTAACCGATGTAGTCAATGAGTGGCTGAAATATGAAATTATATTCTTTCGAGACCGTTAGCGTTCATTTCTATAACTCAACAGCTGCAAGTTTAAACATTTTATGCAAATCTATGATATCTATATTCTTATACTGAAATGACGTATCAGTTTTTTTTGTAATATTTTAAGTACATGCTCTCCTATGAAGTCTCCTAGTTTCTCAAGTGTCCAGTTTTCGAATTTTGATTCTTCGAATCGTTCCTAGTTCGATAATTGGAGAATGGATGCTTATCTTGCTTATATAAACAAATATAAGCTAGATCAGAGACCGTCTCCATATGCATCAGTTTGTATTCAGTTTTCGATTCGAGACACACGATTCTTTGCAGTTAGGTGAAACGGACAGTGCTTTTGTGAAATATAATTTGTAAGTTTCAGAAGTTCATATTGTAAAAATGGAAGCATTATCAATAATAATATATTATCTAGAAAATCAAATAATCGTCACGTGTGTCTACGTCAATTAGGGAAAGATCTTTCTTTTCGAACAATTCGAACCCGATTGGCATATGCTGAAACTACCAGACATCTTTCCACAAAATTGGCAATACAAAGCATGAGAAATAGTCAATTAGAAATAAATGAAATTCCTTCTACTTCAAAAAAAAGTCGTGGGATTCTGTTATATGTGTCAGGCTGATCCCGAAAAGAAACAACGAAGAACACGAAAGGCTTGCCACAAATGCGACCGTCCTATTTGTGATAAACACGTAAATACTATAGCAATATGCAGAAATTGTCCATAGAATTGTTTATTATTGCAATTTAATAAATAAATTAATTGATTAATTTAGTTAAAAATTGGTTCATGTTTATGTGCATAGAACAGCTAACAATCTCGTCTCTTATATGGGTACCCGGGTACCCCGGTTACCAGACGGGCGTATAAATATGTTTGAAGCTTTATAACTTTAAAAATTGCCAACCAATTTTATTTAAAATTGGTATATCGACGTAGAAGCATCCAAATAATGGGGATCCAGAGGGGTTTTGCGATATTGTTACCAAACAATAAAAAATTCTTGTAGGAAACATGAAATGGGTACCCGGGTACCCGGTTGCTAACATAAGGGTTAAAACAAAATACAATAGAACCTCGTTTATCCGAACATGTTGGGGACAAGGCAGTTCGGATAACCGAGCAGTTCCAATAATTATCACCTTAAACTACGAGTCCAAATAACTGACGCTGAGCATTAACTGTTCGTATGAACGAGGTGTGGATAAACGAAGTGCTACTGTATTCCTATTACAAAGTCAAATCAGCCCTTCAAGTAGCGAAAGATTCGAATTCAAATCTCGAGAATTTAAAAATTAGTTTCGAGCCCATCCCTATGAAAAGCCAAAGAAAATGAAATTTCAAAAAATACTACATATAAGATACTATTAATAGAAAAATAACCAATATACTAAGAAGTAATAGATAAAAAATGATATACATATATGTAATACTACAGCTGTCATAGCAATATATGATATTTGTTCCTAGCTTTATAGTCTAAAATGTAAAAATTACATTTATTTTCGCTGACTATATCTCTTCTTATCGGATTTGATTAAACTTGGTCATTATTTCATTCAATAACGGCTATATATTCCATTGGTGAATAGCCCAGTATAAACATTATAGTATCACAAAACAATGAACATCAAATTTGTTTAGTGTTAAAATATTAAGGTCGCTTACTTCCTGTTGTATCAACTTATAATATTAATTGGTAATCACATTTCATTGTCATGTAATAGATTGTATAAGTCATAAAAAATAGCAATTACATTATTAGTACACTCTCGTAATTACAATGTCTTTTAAGAAAAGTAACTAAAAATACGAATGTTTCTGTAAATCTGTACCCCATTTACTGTATAACAATAAAGGAGCTTTTTATCTACTTTACGTTTCTATCTTATGGAAATTGTATAATCTGAATACGAATACAAATTTTGGCACAGTAACCTGGTAAATGTAGAAGTTCCCTCATTGAACAGTCAATTTTGCTTGCTTACTATATAGGTAAAGACGTATATTGATGACAGGTTGTATATTTCAGTAGTTCCGAATAGAAAGAGCTCTTTACAAAAGGTTTATACTATAAAAAAGTTATTTAACATTATTGAAAAATAATTTTTATGCACTGTGTTAGATAAGTGTTTTTATATTGCACACAATGAGTGGCGTAGCTACCGCAGACGGTTCGCACAAACTGCTTCAGGCGTTTCGTTAGACAAGGGCGAAACAAAATGTAAAACATTTGTAAAACAAATTTTTAATTAAAAAATTATTATGTTTGTATTTATTAAATTGAATATATCTTATTGTTTTAATGACTTAAAACTCAAATAAATTATTAATAAGTATGGTTTGAATCGAAATACTTACATATGTATATGTGTTTAAACTAAATGTTCAAAACAAATATGAGACCTCTATCGAGGAACCGGGGGTGGGGCACAGATTGCACTTACTCCTGGGCGCTGAATATGCAGCTACGCCACTGCATACAATGTTAGGCATTGCTTAGGACTGCTATGTTATTCCAAATTATTTTTTATAATTTTTAAAACCATTAGAATGTCTGTTAGTTACTTTTCTTGTACAAATACATATAAAGTCATATCTTAAATGATCATTTTGTAATAAGTAATATAATATCCGCTTGCCCGTAGGTCTTCCACTAATCTTTTGAGTATTGTCTACAATTCGTAGACACAATTTTTACCATTACGATACTTAACACAATTGCACTCGTCATGTATAATTTCTATTTCTTCAAGTTTTTATATAATCGCAAAACTTTTATGTCAATCGTATTAATTTAACTATCCTCCTAATTAATATTCGAAATGTAATACTTATTTTGCGAAGCTTTCATTGAAATCAGTAGTTTGAAAAATTGTCATGTCGGTGGGAACAAACTTAAGACAACTTGTTCTTATAGCTCTTCGGCGTGAGATTTCAATAATTTCGATAACGATGGCATATCTGATACAGGAAACACGTGATTCAATATGGCATAATAATGAAATCCAGCTGCTACAGCAACGAAAATATGCCAAATTGCATGTGCGCAAGGTATTCTTCCATCTGACTTAAAAAACACCAAGCCAAGAATGTAAAAGAGTCCTCCCAGTTTTAATTCAGCAATATTATAATAATTGTACTGTAAAGAATAATGTATACATTTCTTCATGATTTGTGATTACGCTTAGGACTACGTTATCCCTTTCGTTTTTTAAGAATTTTTAGTGAACAGTTACTGTTGAACATCGGAAGTCGTATATACAGGATTGGGGCAAAAACTTGGACCACCTGAAATATTTCGGGTAGTTATAAAAATATGGAAAAATCATATACACAAAACTTGCACGGCAGGAAGGGAGACATAATGCGACCTAAATATTTTTTGCGTGGCTGGAGGCGTACAGGACATTTCAAGGTCAACTTAATTTTTTTGAATAAAATGCGACATTTTTTAGTTTATAATCTGATAGTATTTTTTTAGATCAATTCAACGATAGGAAACAGTATAGCATTCTGTTTTATGGAAATCAGGAATAGGCAGTCAAATATTAATCTGACTCCGTATTCTTGACTTCCATAATACGGTATGGTCTATTGCTGCGCACCGTTAAACTCGTCTCAACGCATTCTATTAGATGATTAATAAAAATATATGGCATACCATTTAAAAAATTGAAATGACCCTGAAATCTCCTCTATGCCTCCCTCGTTACAATAACATTATAACATTACAATATTATAGCAATATAACATTTTTTCGTATTATTAAAAATATCGAATACATTACAGGTGGTCCAAGTTTTTGCCGCACCCTGTATACGTCCTTCGTAGCGAAAGGGTTAAACGGAGTTATGTATTAAAAATATAATTATTTACTTACAACATTAATGATAGCAACGCTAGGTCCAACTCCTATAAGTAAATAAAAAATTGTTTCTAACATTTTGTATCGTTCATGGAAGATTTGTTGATATAGAATGCCTAATATTGCCATGATCCAAACTGCATAGCGCATTGAAAATAATAATTCATCGTCTGGGAAATGATCTACGTTTAACCACGGGAAATAACTGGCTGCTATAAATATATAAATCATAGCACGATCACAGCGGTGCAATGCATCTTTGAGTGGCCTGTAATATAATAGGAAAGTTCGATCTTTTACAAACATCAATTTTAATCTCCATGAATATAAAATTTATAAGCACAAACTAAACTTTAATATACGTAATAGTAAGTACCTGTTCTTATTGCAGTAATGTACACTGTGGAAAAATGTCGATACCGTAAAAACGAGAATCAAAGATGTACCATAGACAGCAGCTGACACTAACTGTGTCCATGTTGTAGATCGACGAATTAATTCCAAGCTACCTATTACAGATGGTACAACCCAAATCCCATGAGTAGCTACATTCGCTATGTGTTCTACAGATGTAGGAGTATACGCTTCGTTTGTACATGCTCGAGGATTCATCCATTTTATTCTGCAAGAATTTAACACATTTATATGCCGCAATTCAACCCTCTGCAATATTAACCCCTATTTATTTATAATTCATCTATACATGTACAGAGTGTACCACATAACACTATTCACGATTTTTCAAGTACTTGTGATAATCTGACAAAAAATATTTTACACAAAAGTTGATCAGTTTTCGATGGGCTATACATTGCAATAAAAGTTCGGAAATTTTGTTATTATTATTGTCAAGGACACCTCCATTTTTTTAAATGGCACTTTGTATTTTTGACTTAACAGTATTATAGTCCGTATCAAAACGAATTCAACGACCTACTATACGATGATCTTCAGATGACCTTGAAGGCAAAGTTTGGAAGAGATTGGTTGGGCACTTATGGCTCTATTGTTTGACCACCACGATCACCTGATTTGTGACCATTTGATTTTTTTTATGAGGCTTTTTACAGTCGATAGTTTAAGCTGTTCCAATACAAAATAAGGAACATTTAATATAGCGCATTCGTGCAGCATGCAAAGAACTTCGCTACGACAATATCGTAAGAGCCTTCAAGGTCAGCCGAAGATCATGGTATACTAGTTGAATTCATCTTGATACGGACTATAATACTGTTAAGCCAAAAATACAATGCTGCCAGTGCCATTTAAAAAAATGAAGGTGGCCTTGACAATAATAATAATAACAAAATTTTCAAACTTTTTGTATTGCAATGTATAGCCAATCGAAAACTGATCAACATTTGTTTAAAATATTTTTTGTCAGATTACCACAAGTACTTGAAAAATCGTGACAAGTGTTACGTGGGACACCCAGTATACAATGCATACAACATGGATCACTGCAAGAGGACTATGCGGTCGCTCATAGTAAAAATTGTTCAGGCCGTATAAAAGACGTATCGACTCGGTACAATTGTAAGATAAGGAATTTGGACGAAAATAAATTACCAGTCTATGGCTTAATACTTGATCGTTACTCGTACTGAAAATTAAAAAATTAACATCATTCTTTATGCCTGAACAAAATAATACAACCACATATATTCAATACTGCGCACGATACAACCTGTACGATTCTACCTACGAATGACTGTATAATATGCCATAGTAAATAGTATAAATATATCATCCCAAAAAAGAATAAATTATTAGTCAAACAGGATATTACTAAATATTCCGAAATGGTGTTAGAATTTCTCATGACAAAAGAAGACAAAACAATTTTCCGCTGTATATTCTGGAACAATTGTCTATTACAGTGTTTACACGCTTAAATATAAACAGATAGTTGAAAATAAAAAGTTCAAGGTTCAATGTGGATTATTTAAACCATAGTAATAAAAATAATATTTGAAACATATTAACACGTCCTATTTTCAAGCAATATCACAAGTTTGTACTTTTTTAATACATTCATGTACTGTATGTTTATGTGTGCTTCAAACTTAATAATTGTTTGTTTGCCTAATATTTCATTACGTTTTAATTAGACGAACCGTAATGGCTCTTAAGTTTTTTCGAAATTGATGCAACTGCCCAAGAAAATAAAAAATAAGAATTTTTGCCTACATATACAAAATAAAACGGTTGTGAGAGTGAAATTAGACAACGAATTGTTAATTGACCATTTTGTTTCGGTTCTTGATCCTAGTACGTTTATAGTCCCATAATATTAAACACATTTATTATATCATATTATAAGTATTTTTCTTCTTATCTCCAAGATATTAAAAGAAAGCAGTCTTTACATTTGTGCTATTGACAAGGTAGAATTATATTTGCCCAGTGCTCTTATTTCTATTTACTCCATTATATCTCTTAAACTTTTGCTCAGGTACATCAAAATCATTATGTAGATAAATTTCATTTTTTTTTATATGTCATTAATTTCTTAGTTTAATCTCAATTAGAGTCCAAGCAAAGAAGTGATCTTAAATCAATTTTTTCGTTCAGACTTATCGTCGCATAGCTACTTAAATCGATTACATCATTACACCGCCCACGGGCAATAAAAGCAATGAAACAATTTCACCGAATATCGACAACTTTTGTACACTACATAAATGTATAGCTTGATTAGTATGAATGCAGAGGTGTATCTTGAAATGCTAAAAGTGCAACGCTATATAAAAATAAAGGATAAGGAAGATAATAAAAAATGTTTCAACCACACAACGTTATGTACGTTTGATTGCGGACGATGAGTAGTTATTTAACCTCAAACGTTGATATAATTCTTTCCGAGTGGCTTCGGCATTTGGATTTATAAAAATTGATTTTTCGAACGATAATAAAATAGAAGCTGCTCTAGTATCGTCATATCGTCGATTGCATCATGGGAGAGAGTGGTTCTGCGATCTCGTCGCGCCGTCGACCGAGCGTACGCTAGCGATATCTGACTGAGATTTTTCAGATCTTCTATCAAACATTCTACTAGAGACACCATTACCAGTTTCGATACATGTATCATATTTATCCCGAGAATTGAAGGTGCAATGACGAACGTCAGGATAAGCCGCCCAAGTTATTAGTTTCATGTGAGACAAATAACTGAATCCAATATCTCTAACGTCTATGATTTTAACTGCTGTCTGAATTTATTACATGAAATTGAATCCACAAATTCAACATATCTGGAATTTTGAATACTAATTTAGGCAAGATTTTCCTTAGTTACTATGTTAATCAATTAAATATTCAATTTCTAACATTGAACGTACATTTATAATAATAATAATCCATTATAACTTCCTGATAATAATAAATTACATTTAATAATAGGAACTATTATCTGTTATGCAATTATTATTGTTATTCAATGATACTATGGCTTATAGAAAAGACAATCCGGCAAATTACAACAATTATTATGGCCATGAAGAAAGTATGCTGTTTTCTAATATGTGGAAAGTAATGTAGTAGTGGAAATAAGAAATAGAGACTCTAAAAAAGGTTCATATAAACACATAGGGTAATTCTAACAATTGTACTAGGCTGTATTCCAAGTGAAACGAGACAACAATTGCCCGGCAATATTTTGTATAGTTTAACATACGTTATTGATTTTTTCGGCAAGTACAATGATGCACTTGTAAAATGCTGTTACACTTTTTCTTTTGCATGGTACTATACCAATTTATTTACGCAAATCGATAACTTGTATCATCCTGCGTCCTGCGTATAAGACTTACAAAATTCAGTTCTTCAGGAAATATTTCATACTATTACTTATAGTGCATTCTAGTACTTTTAATACTATTAACACTTGTCGTACTTGTGTGCGATTTGTGCTAGCGTTGAATCATCGCGTCATTGTGTTTACGAACGTCGTGTCATGTATAATGTATACTAATATAATCAGTTAGAAACCATTCGCTTTCAAGAAATTTTTCAATTATGGCTTTCACAAAGATTAACGAAAAAGTTGATGCGTTCATTGTATATGCTACAGGAAATGTGATTAATCCGGTGTTTGTGTATAATTTCCGGTTATTATATATAATCGCCACTAAGTTTGGTAAACTTTCGTTATTAATTTTTGCATTTATGATAAGAATATTGTTAGAATATTCGAGGTACAGGAACGGCCGAGGCGGGCCATGTGCATTTCGCCGATGCACGCTGTCTTTGTCTAGCGTAGCTTTCCTTCGGGGCGAACCCTAAAATGGTTAAAAAGGGCCATGGTGACGTAGGCGTCCTCACGACCGACACTTTTGCCAAAGGAAGGCATTCTTGTATAGACTACGGTCGTATAGAGCACAGCTTGTATAGAGCACAGTATTAATAAACGGAATACCTTGTTAATATGTACACGCCTACGCAATTATTCTAATACCAAATCGAAACTTTGATTCGAGTATTAGCGATTTCTCTTACAATATCTTGCTTTAATAAACACAGGTTGTGTAGAAACTGTCCCATTCACGATTCCAAAAATTCGGTACAGTTTACAATTTGTTTACAATTTAATCAGGTCCCTAACTCTGAAATTTTCACGATAACCGATTAGGCGTTATCTAAACACGCGGTGTCAATACGCGGAAAGAATTATGGCGAAATAAAACAACTAAAACTCGGAAGATGCATCGTATCCGGCATACTTATGTCTTAATTAACTTTTCTATTATTCTTGTCCCTTGGACTTATCACTGCAATACTTATATTAGAAAACATCCAGTAAACCAATGTTTAGTAGTACCTTAAATCCCTTTACCGAATCACGAACATCGCAATTGCTTGCACGAAGTTGAGTAAATGTCTCCTGAATAGTATTAAACAAAAGTAAAGCCTCGCATAATGATGTTACCGATCTGCGCAATTCGCCTAATAATAGAACTAAAATACAAATTATTTCGTATGTACAGGCCACTAATAGCACGTAAAGATCTAAATTCTTCTTTTGTCCCTTTCTACTTTCTAAATACTCTTCTGTCTTACAGTTTGCAAATTTCTATTATACAAATGACAATCATAAAAGACACCATATTAAAAAAAGATTTCTCTTGCTTTGATTGCGACGAAATGAGCGCATTCGGACGAAGTGTTAGTAGAATTACACACTATATCGTGACATAACTAAATAGATACACATGTCTATGTAAAATAAACTTCGCCCCACAATGATTACATTAATAAATGTATATTAATAAATGTGTTCAATATGCAATCCTCCGAAGTGCTTAACGAACAACGATTAACATTAATGGAGTGACAGTTACTTTGTTCTTATTGGTACACATTTAATTTAAATCGCTGCAATTCACTGTAAATACGTTCGTTGAACTCTCACAGCTTCTAGACGTTTTAAGATACATAGTACATATACATACACCCGATATCTATTGAACCTTGAAATTTGTATCGTATCAAGTTCAAAAATGAGTAAGTACATGATTACAAAGCCTAACAGCTTCACGGTGATTAAAACTTTCTTTGATTTTGTTCTGTCATGTGAAATTTCATACTCGGCCTTACCCTGGTTGTTTTCAAATTGTTGCACACGCGTTTGTTACCTATTTTGCGTGATACATTTAATTTATCTGCTGATTTTTTTCTTCAATTAAGAGGGAAGGTCAGGATCCGGTCAAATTTCCTTCTTATTGTTAAAAGAAAATTAAGTTTAAAATACAGGCAATCAGTGTAAAGTGAGCTAAATAAGGAAACCGTTTATCCAAGGATAAGTTAAATAAGAAAACGTTTTTATATGTAGTAATAAAATCGGGTAGATATATTATCGTTTAAATCTACTATTTTCTTCTTCGGTTCATAAAGTTCTTTATAAAGACATGGCTAACAATTACATTAGGAATACTTGCATAAACATCTGTGAAGGTTTACCAGCAAAGTTGCAAAGTAATATGCATACATTGCTTTCCATTAGTTTACCTGTATTCGTTTCAATTTTCATTTCAAATTTCAATTAGGGGATTTATCATTTTTAGCAATCAAACAAAGTAATACAATTAAAATGTTCACGATAAAACGATTTAGTTTAGTTCGCACAAGAATTGAACAATGTAATAAGAAGGAAAATGTTAAAATGATTATTAGACTTCACAAGACCTACAATTACATCTAATTAAAATGCCATAGAAAATCTAATGCGGGAAAAGCATACACTAGATGAATTGTGCTCAAGTTAGCAAGCTGGGCTTGCATTGAATAGAAATTACAGTAATACGTGCTTAACTCCGGCAGAATTGCATCAAATTACACCCGTTAATATTCTAGTGTTGTTCTGAGAATTGGTCGTTCTCATAGGCCTCCGGCTCACTAGCCCCGAAGTGCATTGCAAGCGAAAAAATATAGAATAGAAAATAATTAAAAATTCGGAATTCCTTTTTTTTGGAGTTACAACCAGTACCGCAGTTTATCACAGTTTAGAATTTCCACGTTATTTAAATTATTAGATTAATGAAACCTATTGTAATTGTCATTTTTAAGGAGAGTTTAGAATATAATATATAGATGTTCGCAATATATGCAATATATATATATATATATATATATATATATATATTAAAAATAAATAACAAAAATATATAATAAAATAAATAAAAATTAATTTTTCTAATTCTCGATAATTATTCGACCTATATAATATATATAATGTATATAATATATATAATGTATATAATATATATAATATATATATATAATATATATAAAAAATATAGAGAATTAGAAAAATCAATTTTTAGGTATATTGTTAGAATATTCGAGGTACAGGAACGGCCGAGGCGGGCCATGTGCATGACGCCGATGCACGCTGTCTTTGTCTAGCGTAGCTTTCTTTCGGGGCGAACCCTAAAATGGTTAAAAAGGGCCATGGTGATGTAGGCGTCCTCACGACCGACGCTTTTGCCAAAGGAAAGCATTCTTGTATAGACTACGGTCGAGAGAGCACAGTATTAATAAACGGAATACCTTGTTAATATATACACGCCTACGCAATTATTCTAATACCTAATCGAGACTTCGATTCGAGTATTAGTGTATTTTCTCTTACAATATGTCTACACAAATGAAGGAAACTATATTCAGTTGAAATTGTATTATATATGCTACCAATTTTTAAATACACTTAATATGAAACGAAGTACTAACTGCGAACTGGTAGTTTAACGCTTATCAGTAATATGTGATAATGTATTGAACATATACATATACATATGTATATTTATCATGCATATTTTCTGTGCCTCTCAACCGCACGTGATACAAAAGAAAAAAGATAAGGAAATAGTTGCATATATGCATACTTTCGTAAACAGTATTATTGCAATCACGCTTTCGTATTTTGCTTTCGGGAAAACTGAATATATCTATTTTCATGGCAGAATAATAGAAAAAGTCACTTGTAGTCTTTAAGTGGATTAGCTATCAAATTTTCTTTCTTTTTTATTATTTTAATTAAATTGTGAAGGGTTTAATGAAATTGATAGAACTATGCATAAAAAGAAAATAGAAAGAGATTCAACAATTAATCCTGTAAGATTTAACTTCAAACAAAAATTGTATTATTTGTAAAGACATTTAAAAAACTGTGAAGTTTGAGTTATTTCAGCTTGGCTTTGTTCGAAGTGGTGGTTACATAGATCCTGATCTTTCCACTTATGATAATAAAGTGTTTGAAACTATTCCAGAATCGGAATATTTCAGAATTAATCATTTTAATGTATGTTATTACAAAACAGTTAATATTTGCTGATAAATGAAATTTGTGTCGTAATTACCTTGCAAATAGCAATCGCAAATAGTGTAACTAAACGCAAAGTTTCACCTTTTAAACATGTTTTATAAGAATTAGTTGTATTCATTCTTTGAAATCATACATTTTTCTATTAACTACTACTACCATTCATGCTACTGGATTGCTAGTATACTCTAAGAACAAAAGAAGGGAATGCAGCAACTAACTATAGATACAGCACAATATGTAAAAAACAAAGATAGTGAAAGCAAGAAATCTGAAAGCTTGAAGTTACCTACAAAGAACTAATGAGGTTACAAAAAATGTAAAAGAAAATGAAAAACATTTGACACCTGAATAAATACAAAATTTTATTCGTATTTTTACAGTTGACATAATACAAATATTTAAAACCTGCATAATACATTAATGACAACATTTTTGAATTAGATATCCCAATTAGTGAAATTAATTCATTTGTTTGATACATTTCAATTTTAAATAGGCAAGCATATACCCTGCATTTTTTCCAATGCATTATATTTGCAGGTGTATCGTACGTGCAAATGAGCAATGGAATAGGTTTTATTTCTGATGCAAGAAATTAACTTTGTATAAACTTTTATTTTACGAAAAATACATGTATAAAACTTTATATTCCAATGTGATATACTAATCTCAATGATGATATTTATTCGATTAGGATAAATTTAGAATAAACTTAGGATAAACTAATACAATGAATGTGATATCAAAATGTAACATTTATACTTCAAATGATTCTAACTTTTTATTTGTATTACATATCGAATTATGGAAACTGCATCATTTGTAAGAGCATGAATATGTACAGCGACAAGATAAGATAAAATGGTTAACGTAAATTCAGAAAAATGTATTTTATCATTATGGAAGTTCCGACGTCATATTTTACTCTTATTCAAAAGCTACAAAACGGACTACATATTATTATTATTATTTATGATTTTGAAACTGCCAAATTACAAATACCTGCACATGCAATTTTTGCAAAAATTGATTAAACCTGTATTCTAAAATAATGCAAATGCAGGATGTATTAAAGCGCGAGAAAAAGCACAAACTATCAGCTACAGTACTGTCTAAAATAGAGCCACAAGGAAAGTATTTTCCTTGGATGTCACAACACATCCTCTTTTTTAATACACTATAGATATTATTGTTATCATTCATAATACATCTTGACGATGTATATTACGTATGTATGTATTTTGAAAAGTTGAATTTCAAGCTAACGATCATATTAACCGCGATAAACAAGTTACTGAAAAGTTGTAAAAGAAATATAAACCATGTATCATTGATTACGTTGCTAACCGATCACGAGTTAACTCGAGTTTGCAATTGCATTAGCTATTTCAATTTTTGAAACGCAGGGCCATATAGAATAAAACCTTTGTTCATCGTGTTTAGTCGTGTCCAGATTTTCCAGTAAACATTGTGCTAATATGGTTTTTGCGTACTGAAAATCAAATTTATGCTGTATGA
The DNA here is from genome assembly GCA_963969485.1 of Nomada goodeniana. Taxonomy (NCBI): domain Eukaryota; kingdom Metazoa; phylum Arthropoda; class Insecta; order Hymenoptera; family Apidae; genus Nomada; species Nomada goodeniana. Next base: position 9,716,772 of record OZ018306.1, read on the forward strand.
AACAATGCTAAGAATTATGAATATTCCGTTGTGGGTCAAAAGTGTCCTGGCCTCGGTCTGCCACATCGAAATTAGCAATTTCAGATGTGTTTGAGCATTAAAAATCTCAAATTATGGATTGTCTTTAAGATGATAAACATGTAATTCCATAATATTATCGATATAAATTCGATATTTATTTTATTAGATTTTACAAAAGAACCGAGATGGTTAACCGAAATACAGTCGAACCTCGGTAGCTCGAAGCGCAAGGGAAGAGTTAGAATATTCTAATATTCTAATCAATGTTTTCTCCTATCGAAGTTTCCAAGTAAGATATGTTTAATAAACAAAAGTTCGAATCACAGAGGCTTAGCACATGGGTTAGTGCTCAATTTTACTGGCCAACCACTGCTAGCTGGAAACTTATCACGGCCTAGCGACATAGCCAAAACTTCAACTTTCCCGCGTAACATTGGACTTTCTATGCTAACAATTTCATTTCTACTCTGTTTCAACCATTTTAATAAATACGCCTCAATAGCAGAATATTCAGCTCTATTTTTCTCCTACAATCTAAATTAGGCGCGATAATTCGAATTCTAGAGTTTGCTACCACAAAGCTTTGATTCGTAGAGGTAAAATTCGTCGACTCGTTAGGTAGATCTTCTCTGAACTCGAGTTGCAGAGGTAAAATAACGTATCTAAATGTGTAGCAAATAATTCGAGTTAGTAGGAAGTTATTTTTCGAGTTGCAATGGTTTCTGCAGCGAAATCGAAAGAAATAAACGAAATTCTAGTATTACAGGGGTTTTAGAGTTACAGAGGTTCCACTGTATTTCTATTAACTACATGCCATATACTTACTTTATAGCAGTACAATATTCATAGTAATGCAATATGTACAATATAATGTAGTAGAAGAAATGTTGCAAAAAGTGTACCATAAATCAATTGAAGATTTTCTCTACTATCTTAGGAATTAAATACTCGTATTAGAATTCATACACATATACGTCAATGCACAAATGCAAATAATACCTACTTATCATACTACGTCCTACGATAATATATATTTTCCATATTGCACATTTCATATTCCATATGAATTGTGTATTCCACAATAATATTACTGGCTAAATTGATATAGTTGCCACTTACAAGCAGATCAGTGAGGCATTTCATTTAAATAAGTGCAATGAAGATACCCAAAAACATGCAAAGGTTTTAGCTCTACCGTGGGAAAGAAAAAATTAAAATGTAAACCGCAGGAAGCTTCTATTTGCTGAAAATGAAAATACAAATGCGCAAAGATCATATTTTCCTTCAATTTATTTAATCAAGATAATAATATTTACAAGAAACATGGTTTTTCTATGTTTCTACTATGAATATAACGTTAATGCATGTTCTTATATTTCCTATGTAAAAAGTGTTAAAACCAGTTGTATTACATAAGGAACTAAACTTCTAAGGTTTCATAGAGGCGTACAAGGGTAATTTAGAATGACATGCTATATCAAAAGTTGTTATTATTTAAGTACGCCTTACAAAGAGAAGGTAAAATGATAAACTGTACAATTCAAAGTATTAAATACCATGCAATACCTATTAGACATTGTTAAATTAGTTTTTGGAATAGTGTTACACAATGTTAGTTTCAACAAGCACTGTTACATTAATAATTTCAAATTAACAGAATACTAAACACGGACAGGTTAACGTTTGTTAATTTAATATGAGTTGTTATATCTTACTCTTTAATACGTCGCAATTGTAAAAGATTTTTTATCGGTGCCGCAACGAATTCATGAAGACTAAATATATCCATGATTTTTTCGAGAAAATATTGAATCTACAATTTATGTCAAATATCTCGGACCAACCTTGGACCAGCTTGGTTATAAATGTAAAATATTAATCAGCGCGGTAATTATATATGTTTTACCTCGTGCTTCATATTCTTAAATTAAATACACGGAATGTTAAAGATCGACAGAACTGATATATTTTTTCATTGTGGACGATTTAGTTATTCATTTCTTAACACTACCGCTACCGTTGCCGCAGCACTACTGACAGGGAATGGTCTTTACCCATTGTAAAGACGCGATGTAGTAGTTATATGTATACGTTTCATGTATGCATATACGTATATGCATATACTGTTGCAACCGTAGCGAAATATTTAATAGTTGATTGCATATTACTTTTGGACAGTTTTTCATATCAGGTTGCATTATTATTACTAAATAAGTAAATTACGATACAGTAAAATATACACATTATGTAGTTTCTATTATGTTTCTATTAACCTTCGCTGTTCTTGAATATATTGTATGTATAATTCTAAATTATATACGTATATTTCTAATATACAGAGTATCCCATGTACATCCCATATACCTATCGCTAGTTAAACTGTATTTATGCCTGTATAATTTCTATTAATCCGTATCTGGTTATCTTAATTTCTTTGGTGAACATGAATGTTAAACTTTGCTCTCTAAATGGAATTACAACATTTTCACAATATTTTTTAATTAGCACATGTCTGAATAGAATGACTGTGTTAAATTAAAAAAAAAGTACGAGTAATGCATGAAAAATGAAAAATGAGCGGTCGCGATAGTATTATTGGTGTTTGACAGCCAAAGTTACATTGATACAATGTATAGCAAATATGCCATAGTATATGGCATACATTATTTCTAATACTTACTTCCTTTTCCCATGTAATTATAGTCATTATATTTGTAACGATTTCTAGTAATAAAAGATATTAAAAAGCGGTAATTGTATTTTCATTAGTGGAGGCTTCTCCGATCACCTTGATTTTAACATAAGTTGTTCAGGACGCTCTTCTGAGTATCCACAAGAGGGTTTTAGCCGTCGCTCATTATTCTTCAAAAAGTTATAAACGAAAAACTGTCAGTACCGTATATTGAGAGCAACGTATACAGGGTGTCCCGTAGCTAACTGAACATAAAAAAAATAGCGGTTACTGGCGTGATTCTGAACAACTTTTTCCGTTAACAAAATGTTGGTTAAAGCTTCGTTTTTGAATTATTAATGAAAAATACTGGCCAATCAGAGCACCCGTATAGCGCGCGTTCAAGTGCGTGGCTCTCAAACGCGCTCGGCCGTGGTCGCGAATCAACGCATTGGCACAGCGACCGCACACGTTTGATAGTCACGTGCTTAAATGCGCACTTTGTGGGCGCTCGGATTGGCCAGTGTTTTACAAAATCGCCCTAGTAACCCCCCATTTCCCGATGTTCAGTTAGTTACGATAGGTTACTACACATTGAATGCTGCCATATGTTATTATCCACCCGACCCAGCATCTGTACGGTGTCCCAAACTCGTAAACATCGACGGTCTTCACACAGGGGCCGCTTTTTTAGCTTATCGATCTACGTTCAACATTTTTTATAAAGTTAAAAAAAAACTCCTTAGATTTAGGGGCAACAGTAACGCAAAAGACCCTGTATAGTATTTTAATAGAATATAGTGTTCGGAAAAAATTCAAATTTTTGCATATGTTTCAGATTGATACTTGCGATCGCGTAGCGACAGTATCATAGATATCTTTCAAATAATTATATGGTCTAGTTTTTTTGTTAACATTTGTATATTGAATGCCTATGCACAATTTAATTTTATCATAGTCGGATTTTTGTTTTTATTTTAAAACAGTATATGCCTTTACATTGGTTTGAAGAATATTTAATATTTAATATGTACTCTTCATTTATCCATTCCAGTACAGTTTCTTCTAGATCATCTCAATCAGGTCAAATGGGTGCTCAATTGGAGTAATAATTATTTAATGGTTGTACAATAATTGTTTTGTTACAGCTTATGTTTTGCAATGAGGTATACCTCATTGCGAATTTGAGAATAATGAGACTTGTTTATAATATATTTCTTATATTTAGAATTGTGTTGCTTTTCAAAATTTACCTTGCAAATGTTATTTAGATTTCTTTTTAATATGAATATATGTTTTATATCATTCTATCTGTATTCGTCTTTTATTTTTAAGTATAAATATGTTTAACTTTATAAAATGAAAGTTTTGACATATTTCTTGGTAAAATCTAGCTTTAGCAATTTACAGCTAAAGTTATTATAATTATAAAGCTTTCATAAAATTCATCAATGGTGAAAATACCTTCATAATTATATTGTAGCGTGCAATATCATACAGATTTAAAAGTAAATTTGTAATGTTATACAATTAGTTTATATACTAAAGAATTCTTTTTATTGTAACTGTTTTTGTCCTTCCCATTTTTTTAAATTTTGGTGTTATATTTAATATTACCCATAATATTCAACTTATTGTGATTTTGTAATGCTCTTATTAATTCTTTATTATGGTAAACTATTGTTTTTATTTCTATTAATATAAATATTTATAGATTGTACCTTTTATTATTTACTATTCCCCAAACATTAAATGCTATATTTCCATAATGTTGTATTGAAACCGTTTCATTTCAGATAACATACATATATTAATAAAACCATTTATTAACATATTGTGCAGTATTCGTTGTTTTTATTCCATTTATTGATAACAATTAATATATCACATCAATGTATATCTTACTTTCAAATGGTAGAAAAGTATATTTACATATTTCCTCATTTATGTACTCTGCTTTACAAGGCTGACTATTTCCGATACGATTGGTTATATACCATTTCATTAAAATATACTTACTAGTTTTCAAATTACACTGTTACGTATAGTGCCAAGCCGATACGATACAATTTTGTAAATATAAAATTGATAAGATAACAGTGATTATTCAAAACAAATACAAAAGGATATCATAATAGCATCAAAGTGAACCATCCATATTAGTTGCCATGACAACAACTATACATATACGTGTGTAAATTTTCGTTTCAGTTTCATCGTTCCGCAAATTCAGCGAAGATTGTCAGCTGTTCGATAGACGGAACGATGGTAGTACGAAGCTAGTATACTTGCACCATACACAGTCACTTGTAGGAATCGTTCGACATTAGGTTCGACACTATTCACACAAATCTTGTATAAGCGTGCGCGTGTGTGTATTTGTTTAGCGTACGTGCAAGAAAGAAGAAGAAAAGGGAGAGAGAGAAAGAGAGAGTGTGACGGACAAAGAGAGGGGCAATAAAAAACAAAGGGAGAAAGAGATATAAAAAGAAATTAAGAAAGAAGTGGATAAAAGTGATCTGTACGCGCACCGTCTGTGCGATTTATGCAAAATCTCGTGCATAACGTGGATGTATTGACACAAGGATTAAAATACAGTATATCAGGACTAATGAACCTCGCAAATCAGACTACTGATCGTGAAAATCGTATTTTCTTTGTTAACTTCAATCAGGATTGCACGTAAGTGTCGCGCTCTCAATTAGTTAAAACTCGAGGACGTCGTCCTTTGTTCTCTAACCTTAGTTTTCACTTCCTTTTAAAGATACGGTATAACTGTACTTTAAATGGGAAACGAAATATGCTGCTTATCTATGTTGATTTCTATTTTGTTTCTTTATCGTGTACAATAACATCGCTGAACCTTTTAAACGATCGTTGACGCGTACGCCTCTGCGTATCTTGTAATGGTTACGTTTCCTTACATTATTTAATTTTATTTTACCTATTCATTGCGTATTTATCGATGCAGCAGTAATTCGAAGCAATTACGTCGTGTATTAGAGATGTTTTGATATTTGTGGTATTTCTCATTAGATCATTTCTCGTGCGTTTTTTATTACCGTGTTTTATTTGTTATTAATGGTTTGGGTTGCCTTGAAAGAAGGATTTACCATTTCCTTCTTGCACAATCAACACTATCCATACTCTAGGCCATGCGCGATATAGTGTTGTGTGTTTGATTATTTTCTCATCTTTGTCACATTACTTTTTATTAATTTCTTTACAGATCTTTGGCAGTAGGATCGAAAGCAGGCTTTAAACTTTTTTCGTTAAACTCGGTAGACCAGCTTGAAAAAATATATGAAAATGGTAATGAATATTGAATCAATATTTCTTTACGTTATTGATTATAATTAAGATTTTACATTTAGAAAGAATTCTACAATTTGGAAGTCGTGCAAAGTTTGTTGGACCCTTTGCGCTCGGAAACTATTTTAAGATTTCCTTTCACTGACTCAACAATTATAATACGTACTATGACAGGAAAGGAATTACGATCACTTTAGTGTTTGGTGGAACGGAATGCTAGATTTGATAAATCGCAGAACGAATAATTTATGTATTTCACATACAATTGGAATTCCGAGTTGCATGGGGTTCACATATACTTTGTTGCCTTCAGTATGTTCTATTATATCCCTTATTACATAGCTCGTTTTCTGAATTATATATAATTATATAAACTATAGATGTTAAGGACGTATACATTGTTGAACGACTGTTCAGCAGCAGTCTTGTGGCAGTGGTTAGTTTAAGATCGCCTCGTAAACTGAAAGTTTGTCATTTTGGAAAAGGAACAGAAATTTGTCACTGTAGCTACTCTAATACTATCTTGGCTGTGAAACTAAATAGAGAGGTAAGAATCTCAAAATAACAATTACCCATTATGATATTATAATAAGGACTGTTTTCTTGAGGTCTCATATTTCCTTACTGGTGCACTCAGTACATCAATTTTGTATACTTCGACCTTTCATTTTAACTTTCATTAAAATTACAAGGAATATATCTCGAGTTTCAATTTTCTGATTTATATCAAATTTATTCATTATATTATACATTACTTTCTTTTTATGCTAGTATTATACTTGGAGAGTAAAATTTACACGTGAGGAAATGGGCGATTGATATTCTGCTTAATACTTTAACACAGTGAATGCCATGGAAATCACTGGTGACCAATACTGGAATTGTCACTGGCATTGCGTGGCATAAAGCATTACATAACCGTAGTTTTTCACAAATGTTAATGTTGGCATCATGGCAAAATGTTGTGTCGAATTGAAATGACTAATTTTGACTTGGGCACTGAGAATGAAGTGCACAAAACTTTTGTGGCCTCAACGTTTTAAACACTACTACATTTAAAATTATACATTACATGATAGAGCGAAATATCAAAGAAAAAGAATATAATTGATGAATTTACATATAATTTCTTGTCTTTCAGCATTTTATATAAATTAAAAAAATATGAATCTAATACTTATGCATTAAGTTAGTTATTATGGCTATTAAATTACAATATGTTACATTAATACGATTTTGTTAAATAATATATATTTGCAGAGGTTAGTAGTATGTCTGGAAGAGTCATTATACATCCACAATATAAAAGACATGAAAGTATTGCACACAATTCGTGACACACCGCCAAATTTAGCTGGCCTGTGTACACTATCGATAAATAGCGATAATTGCTATTTAGCTTATCCAGGTTCGAATACAATTGGTGAGGTTCAAATATTTGACGTAATCAACCTTGTAAGTATTTAAAATAAATTGGAAGGAAAAAAGGTGTAATATAATTTTAAACATTTATACTCTGTCTCATTTTTTAGCAAGCTAAAACAATGATACCTGCACATGACAGTCCATTAGCAGCACTTGCATTTAGTCCTAATGGTACCAATGTAGCCACAGCTTCTGAGAAGGGTACTGTTATTAGAGTTTTTCATGTAAGTTCAAATATTTATGCATTATTGAACACACTGGCGAACAAAATGAGATCAGTTTTCATTGCGTAAGATGTTAGCGTTGAGCATTACAGTATTTTTTGTGGTGTCTTTAATTAGTGCTTTCAATTAATTTTCAGAAGTTTTGTTTTTTAAACAAATTTTTGTAATTAAGGCTTAATACTCTACAATTTATTCGGACGTTATTAAATTTGGGGAGGTTCATTGGCAACAAATTGCTTAAATCATATCTGTAAAGTTTCATATATGACACTTTCATCAGTTCAGTTGCTAGACTTAGATGCATTTCTGAAGATGCTTTATATCCTTAAAGGTTCACGATGGTACAAAACTATTTGAGTTTCGTCGAGGAGTTAAACGATGCGTATCTATAAGCAGTCTTGCTTTTAGTATGGATTCTATGTTCCTTTGTTGCTCAAGTAATACAGAAACAGTGCATATTTTCAAGTTGGAAGAACCAAAGGAAGCGTATGTAATTAGCTTTTACTATCTTAACCCATTGCCTCACACTTTTAGATTTAAAACTGTGTCCAGAAATGAACTTTTTCCTTATTCATGTTTTGACTTGTTCATAACATGAAAAATCGCACACAAAATCAACTTACATGTTATCTAGACAGCTACGTCACTTTTTGTTCAATGTATTACGGAAGAATTAACAAATAAATGCATTAGCACAATCCGTACTAATAATATAATTGGACGGCTATAGCCGTCGTCTGCGGCAATGGGTTAAGTAAGATACTTATTACATATGAATTTTGATCAACTCTGGTAGATTACGACAAGCAACAGAGGAATCACAAACTTGGATGGGATATTTAACAAAGGCTGTGTCTGCGTCAGCTAATTATTTACCATCTCAAGTAACTGACGTATTCAATCAAGGACGTGCCTTTACTAGTGTCCATCTGCCATTCCAGGGACTAAAAAACGTTTGTGCCATCACAGTGTAAGTTCAACTAAGTTTGTGTTTTTTGGTAATTACGTATACATGTATAAAAATACTTCCTTTCTAATATATGTATACATATTTTTTTTTCATTACACAGCGTACACAAAGTACTTAGGTTGTTGGTGGCTAGTGTTGAAGGTTATTTGTATGTTTATAATTTGGATTCAACAGAAGGTGGAAATTGTACATTGCTTAAGCAACATAGGTTTGTATTTTCGACGAATTTTTTAAAAGCCACGTAGTAGCGTTAATCAAAATATTTACTTCGAAATTGGTGCATGCAAATAGTATTTTAATCAAACTATGTGAAAACTTAATTTATTCAAAGTGTACGTCAATATAGGATTGCTTTTAATATTTCTTTAAATCGGGGTCCTTCTTTTCTATGTTCTGAATATATATGTGCCATTGAAACAATATATTTTGAGTCATACATCTTCTTAGTCTTGCATTAATCGATCTAAAGATATGTAATTCAATAGCAAATGTTTATAGATTAGATGGAAAACTGGATGAAGTAGATTGTGCTAGTGTGTCTACAACAGGATCAGGATCTGGTGAAACGCCCGTAGGAACTGCTGCACAAACAGTACAAAATACAGGTATGACGATATTGTATATACAGGGTACCTGTAGAAGATGAGAAGTCCGGTAATGGGGGATTGTTGGGTTGACACTGAACAACTTTTCCCGTTACAGTAATGTTGGTTGCAGCTTCGTTTTTGAATTATTAACGACAAACTATGGCCAATTAGAACGCCTGTACAGCGCGCGCTCAACCTCGTGGCTGTCAACCGTGCTCTACGGGCTCTCTGATTGGCCAGTGTTTGTCGTTAATAATTAAAAAACGAAGCTTCAATCAACATTTTTGTAACAGGAAAAGTTGTTCAGAGCCAACTCAGCAACCCCCCATTTCCGGATTTTTCATCTTCTACAGAAAGCCCTGTATATTAGTATTTGAAAAATAAGATAAACTTTACGATGGAGCGAGTTGACGATAAAGATACTCATATGAAACTGACACATAAAAATGAAAAACTTCGATAGTAGATTTACGCAAAATTTCATGCACACATAATATGTTAATAGCACATTTATTTTAAAATTGGAGCATACTTCTAACAAGTTTTATGTGTTAAAATATTTACAGATTAAGTTTGGCAATTACCACTTCCGTTTTTTTTAAGGCATACCAATACACATATAAATATGTTGCGTATGCGGTATTTTATACAAAAATTGTAGTCTTAAACTGTTTTACATTTTATTGATGGACATGTGTGCATTTATTTGTACATTATATAATCATTATGGCACACCTTTTAATCAAAGGAATTGAAAATTTATAGAAACAAGCGAAGACTGTTTCATTTTTGCATTGTAAGTTTGTATTGTCGTAGTATTTCTTATTACGTAATTTACAAAAATCCAACTAAATTACGAACATAGATTTTAATTTTGCAAATTAAATATCTTGTATAATATATCAGAATTAATTGATATTGCTGTACATAAAAAAAAAATATATATATATATACATATATAAATCAATTGCATAATGTGAAATTTGTACAGAAAACAATGAAAAATTGTATATCTTTTAAAGTATATTTTTTTTTATTTCCTTTCTATTAAATGTTGAAATTAGTAATCAATACAGTGCTGCAGAAGCAATCATAGCAAAGAAGGGTTTAACTTACAGATGTCTTATATCTTTGATAGAGTGTAACGAAATATGAATACAACAGGTTTAACATTGTTTTTAATAAATGGTGTACCTTGTATACCAAATGCTAAAATTTGTATCACTACCTAAAGCATGTAAATATTTTATTACAGTCATTCGCACTTCATTATGTTAAATTACCATTTTTGCAAAGCATAACTGAATAAGTAACAAAGCCGTTTAAAGAATATCATTTTTTGGTGTTACATAAAGTAAATGATAACTGACAAACGTATAACTAATAATAACGTTCCAATTATCACATTATGGTGGAACACTAAATTTGAGTGTGCCCACAGTTTTACACGTCCAAAATGTGTTGCAGATAATCCTTTTAACGCTAGGTTTACGAACCAGTTTGATAACTTTCACTTAATTTAGAAATGAAATATAGTTAATTTAATTCTATAATATTAACAGACCTTCATTAATCTTTGTCTTTCAAATTCTAAAATGCGTCAGACCAACGCGTTCCGTGAACCTTTTAGTGTTAAACATGTAAAACAGTAAACGTTCCAGATGATTGAAAATATGTATACATTTTTATTTCCAATTCAATTTCTACTACTATAACCAAAAATTTGGTTTCATTACCACTGTATCTTGGTATGGTAATTCATCAATGACTAAAATAGTCACTCCTAGCTTTTTTTGTAAACCATATGTTCTTTAAGACTTCAAGGTCAGTCTGTAATGATTTTTTCGTAGAATTTGATATTCCCGTACTCACAACCATATAATTAATAAGAATGCGAGTGCAATGTCTTACAACTTTTTCCCCATAAGATTACCTTGAACATTCTTACAAAAAGTATAAGGAATACCTCTACTATATAAATTTTAGTGTTTTTAGTTTGGCTCTTTCCGGTTCGAAAAATCTTTTATTGTGAGGTCAGTATTAGAAGCTAGAAGTAACATAGATAAAATAATTATTCATTCCTAACCGAATCGAGATTTTCGTAAAGTGTATTTTCGCTACGAATATTCACACACAAGGATATCTAAAGGTCAGAAAGTTATGGCCGTTGTATTTGTATCTTTATCGATCATAAGATCATGTGTAAAAGAATAGTACGTTTTGCTAAAAAAATTCAAGGTGGTGTTAAAACATTTGGACATACGGTTTAACAAAATTACGTTCAGTATTCAGTATGGCCCTTTAAATGGAATATGTCTTTCATGAAATATTTCTTTGCGATGGGCAACAAATGCAAACCTCTCGAGGAACTTGCTTTGTACATGTATTGGTACATTGTTTTATATACATATTTTGGAAGCATGCCTTTGGACAGCCAGTACTATGGGATGGGGAATAAATATTGTATCTGAATATCGAGCATCTTGGACTGAGAACACGAATGATCAGTTATTATCACTCATTTTATATGGCAAAAAGTAACATTCTTTGGAAGTTTTGTTATATGTTCAGTTATGCTTCCTTATTACATATAAAAGTGCTCCTGGTTCTTGGGGCATTCTTTTAAACAATTAAACTTGACAGACTTGAATGACAGAAATTAATTGAGAAGTGTAAGCAGGACAATTAATTACAATTTCGTTTAATATTAAACAACGTGTTTACACTTTTTGTAATGGATTTTATTGAAAGATTTCAAACAAAAATGAGGATTCCCTTACAATTATTACAAAAAGTTACGGCTTTCTTTGGCACAATTGCTAGCTATTTTTCGCGCTACATAAATAGAAAGTAAAACAAACAATTATTTTCGCGTTTAACGTGTTAAACAATGTTCCTACCGGAATAATACAATTGAGTATCTATTACTTGCATTTTACTTGTTTCAATTTCCCGTACATTTGTATTAATAAGATTTAATTGTAAGTAGAGTCAAACGTGTTACCACTTTTATCTAATCCTTTGCGCTGATACTATTTTATCACATTTTTATTGAACACTTTATATTTTCTGTTTTCTTGCTTCTAACCCCTCTCAATTAAATATGCAACTTCTCTAGGGGCTAAAGGGGGGCCCCAACAATTGACCTTACTTGATGTAATTTTTTTCTTTTTATTATCCACTGAAGCCTGCATAAATAGCTACGCGGGTGTATTGCGCGGCCGCTCGCCAGGCTCCATGTCAGGTACTGGTATATCCTCTATTCTGTCCCTCGCTTTTTCTCGCTCTCATTCTCCATACGCATTCCATTGAAAAATTCTATTGTTGCCACTTTTTTTTATAGCACGGTTTGTTCTTTTACTTTATAGAAGCAAAGAATGAGAGTAACGTCGATTAATAAATTCTTATATGGTTTGGGTATTTTTAAATATGTACACTTACTTCAATCTGATATTTAATCATAATTCCAATATATTGATAACATCATTAGATACAGCTAGGCAACTACTAGGTCGTAACTAAGTAAAGGATATGGTTAATATGCACTTGTGCATGCGGTGTACTAAACACTATTTTCATTTAACATAATATAAATAAAAGTCTGCACATCGAAGTATCCGGTTCAGTCTAATGAATCGAATTGGTAAAGGATTTTCTTTTTTTAAGCATTGGAAATTATTAGAAAATACAATGCATCATGCAAAATTTTAATGCGTCAGCCATGGGGGGATCAAATCAACAGGTAATAGTTTTGTATGGTTCAATATGAGAAAATGTAGCTATACAAATGTTTCTGTGGTGTAAAGTATATATTATTTGCAAAACACGAATTTGCGTTCTTCTATTTCTATTAGACTATGCCGATTTTTACGGCTTCAAGGCATTAAATTACTGTACAACTTCTATCTATCAAATGATTTGTACGATAGACAGTCAAGAATTTTTAATTCTTTGCTAATATGTCGATCTTGTTTTAGAAATAATTCATAACAGTAATAGTGAATAAAAGTATTACATATTGAAAGATGATATAGGGAACGAATAATTTAAAAAAATAAGTCCATATAATTTGATTACGAAACGTATTTTCTAATGTTAGTAGACAGCAAACAGGAAAAAGTATTTATTCTATCCACATTTATCATATCTGCCTCTTTCAGTCGTAAATACAAATATAAGTGTTATAAGATGTTTAAAATAATTTGTTTTTTCCGGTTGACCGAAGCATAAGGAAAATTTACTATAAATTTATTTCAATGTACTTTATTTAACAACGGTACTATTCTTTGTATTGGACATAATTACAGAAATAAGTAATGTAAAAAGTAACGAGTTAATTGGAATGTTTAAGAAACGAAATGATACCTTTGGTATCTGGATTATTTCGAGTTCTACAAGATTTGTGATCTGCTTATTTGCACTTATATGATACACGTAAAATATAATCAAAAGATTTTTTTTACTATTAACAGCAATTAACAAGTATACCCATTACGTTGTAAGAGAATAAAGAAACAATGATAATTGAAATATTTTTCTATTACATTTAATTTTGATGTAAATGTTAATAGTAATGTAATAATTATTAAGTGCACTTCTAAGTGAAAAATATATCATGTATCATTGAATTTCGTTTTCACACATCTTTATCGTTACATCCGCTTAAAATAGTGGTTAGTACAAATGATTATAACTGAAATGATTGAATGGATTTATAGAGTCAGAGAAGTATCATGAGATGATAGCAGCGACCGAGAGTCCGCCAAGATATTCGGATCCGTTTCGTTTGAAAGACGACGCTGAATTCCCACCTGTTACGCAAAGGACGGATTGAGTGTAATTAATTCAGGCATATCAATAATTTCCTGTGAAGATGAATTGTATCCAACAGTGATCGAAATTGAAAGGACACTGAGTACAGGTCAAATTGAAACTATAATCACAGATAAGATTACAAATTCAAAAAAGCAACAAATTGTCTCCATTTTTGTTTTAATGAGAATGGTATAAAGAAGTCATAAATAACTTGTATAAACGCTAAACCTGTCGTGTGTTTGTGTGTGTATGTGTGTGTATATATATATATACACAACACAGAATATAAATGTTCACGTCATATCGAAAACGTCAAAAAGGGTTTATTACAATATTTTTGCTCACATTATAATTTTCCCAAGTCAGTATTTTACAATAGAACCTGCATACAGTTGATTTTTTTAGAACGCGTAGTAATTTAAACGCTAATTACAGTTGCTGCAGTGCTTGAAAGAAAGAACATTCATAAATCTCAAGCTATAAATTGCTTGAATAATATTTAGCAAAAACAAAAGAAAAAAAATTCGTTTAACATGAACTTGCGTGAAACAGTATGTAGACATTTTAGTATTTTTATTGTGACTTACTAAATCATAACGGTTATAGTAAAATACTACATACATTAGACACGTAATTAAAGAATATGTTATTTGCGGTGCATGATATTTTTTATTAAATATCTTGTGCCCTTTCTTTATTCTGTGTTCAGTGACTACTAAAACTTTTTATTCTCTTAAGAAAATGCGAAAAAAAAGATTTAAAAAAGTATAAATCAACTTTTTGTGAAGAGTATGTAATAGTTACGAGATTTTAAAAGAATTTTCCACTACAATATTTGCCAAAACCAGAAATATTCTGAAATATGTCGTAACGTATTTCATGCATTCTCTACACATGAAATAATAGTTTAAATATGAAAAACAAATTTATATAATTACGTTAAGAATAAAATGAATTTCTCTGTATTTTTATTTCTATTGTGTTCAAAGAGTTATTTTGAACATATAACATGTAACAAGATATCTGGTAGTACTTTTAAAAGATAGTACGGTTAAAGATCATTTATTAAAGCAAAAAGTATTAAAAAAAATGTATCTATTTTCCAATTATTATACTTTATTCAATTTATAATGCGAAATATGTAATGGCGTACTTGTTATATTATATATAACAACATGCTATTTATATATAGTGTGTTTTTTAATACTTTCGTCTATTAATAATTGAGTGTGTACCGTGATTGCTCATGTTCTTTTTTAGACAAGAGCCATTTGATTCTAAATACAAAATTGATGGTTAATTCAGTTATTAATTTGATTATGGGCTAAGACACCCTTTATGTAAATTTGTTTTATATAACTTAATTTTTCTATATCTATATATAGTATGTATCAACTTTAAAATTTATACGAGGCGTTCAACGAAATTTTGCTACATATTTAATTAGAAAAGCATCTTGAATAAAAAAAGTGTTATATACACTATATGTCTATTATTACTTATAAAAAATGTATTTAAAAAAAAGTGCAGACACGTTATTTTTATCGTTCACCGTTTATGAAGTGGAGATGTGCTTTCCATTTGTTAACAATTGCATTTGACGTTATAAAGTACCATTTTTTTTTATGAAATTTGGTGTTGTATGCTGTAATGTGTATTATAGGGTAACAAAAAATACTTCAAACATAAAAGTGAAGAAAATCTCTTATTGCAAGCCTACCATCCGGCAGTATTTTAAATTTATCATAATGTTTTAATGAAAAGAAGTAGGCTTATAGTGTATACTATGTTTTCTTTTTTATTCGCAATCAGAATGGTACGTCAAATATATGGGCAAAATTTGTTGAATATTTTATAGGACACCCAATATATAATACAAAATAATGGCATTTCTTGAAGTATGTAAAAAATATTGCACCGAATTGGTACATTTTAGTTCTTACTTTTTGCTTTTGCTGTATATTCAGTTATATTTATCTGTACTTTCCTGGCTCTCTATATTTGTCCTGAAATTTCTATGCGTGTTTATTTTTTAATATTAAAAGGGAAATAACAGAAAGATTTCGGAATAATTATATAATAATAATGCTAAATAGAACAGAAGGTCGATGCGTTGTCTGTAGCACCGTTCGTGTATTATTTATGCTCATTCTGTTTAGTATTTCAATTAATACATTCGTATGTAATTGAATGTAAAACTTGTGCTCACGTTTGTCGTACGGCCATACATTCTAGTATAAAAATAATATTATTATAGATTTCTTAAACTTTGTACGCCTTGTTTGTTTGTACCGTTGAACATATGCAATCATACTTTTTTCCCCCTTTTCGGAATTTATATTTTTACAACTACGGACAACGCGTACTTTTCATATATCAATAAAAATAATAAGGGTATATCGATAAAAATGTAATAATCGAGGGAAACAATAAAATACGCGAATACTGTAGATCGATAATGTCTTTCGGTGCTTTTGTATGAGTTTAACGTCTTCTTTAGTGAATAATTTTAATGATATCAAAATAAATAATGCAGTACTATCTAGATAAGTGATATCAGAATGATTTCTGATAGACAAGGGAGATAGAAATTTTAGAATGAATCAGTAATTCGTCAGCTATTCCAAGTGATTAGTTGAATAGCTGGTAATTAATTCCAGTCAATACATATTTTTGTTTAATCTGACAATAACCTTTATCTATAGAAGAGGGGGATAAAATCCGATTTCCACTTTCTTTTTTAACGATGTTTTTAATAACTGTATATTACTTGACACTTAATGTCATTATTGACTGAAATTTTTGAGGTATATAATATGCAACGAAGTATAGGTCTCAAATGAGGTCGCATATTCAGGCATTCTATTGGGAGAACCTCAATCGTAAATTAATAATTCAATACTCCTGCTGAAATTTCACCTAGTGAAAAGTGCGACCGCTTATTTGGAGAGTACTGTGCTATTAAAAACAATGTACATATGCATATATACGTACTTGAGTATTGCCATTGGATATATAACTTCTTACACATATGTGCATGTATGATATTGAATTAACGAAAGGGACTTTTGAGTTAAGAAAGTATTTGGAATTTTTCCAAAATATCTGTGCGCAAATGATATCGATAGTAGCAATAAATTTTTTTACAATAAATTATTATAATATCCTTTATTCATTTTACAGTATATGTAATTAAACTTTTACGTTTAGAAAAACTGCGTCGTTATAATTTCGTTAAAAGAACGAAGTCAGTTTGCAAAATTTTACAATAGTATAGTACGTAGATGTACTTGTGACGTACGTAATGAAAATAAAGTGTGAAAAGAAATAAAAACAAAAAAAAGAAGGACCTTACTTGTATCAATTTAAATTGCTAAACGTATAATGTAATGTCAGGGTATAATGCCATCTAATTTAAAAAAATTGTACGCATTGATTTATTTTTCTGTTTCCAATATACCTATGTAAATACTTTAATAAACGTTCATAAGAAAATGTATAGTTGAAATTTTTAATTGTTTATAGGAATATACTGTATAACTTGTACCAAAATTTGTAACTGCTGTATAAATAAACCAAAATTAAATAACTTTACTTATGCATAACATCACTTTGCCATTACAGAGACACACTTTAATAAGCAACAATGTATTTATTTAAATAAAATCATGAGCGAATTCTACCGGGAAATGTAAATCGTTTATTCAAAAAGTCAAATTTTTTTTAACCTTGCGTGAAATACGATGAAAATGAATAATTTTAGTATTGTACTTTATTCTAAAAATGAAAGGTTTCAAATGATTCTTTGGTAATTTGTAAGTAAATTTACTACTACAAGCAGACTGCAAATTCACCAATACACATCACCAGTTCCAACAATATCACTGACATTGCATAAACTCTCACATTACTGTAATCTCAGAGCGTGAACAATGAAATGTAATTAAGTACAGTGGACAACGTAGCAAAAGAGTCTATCTCTGACTGAAGTTGAAAAAAATTTATAACACCGTTACAGAATCAGAATTACATGTTTATGTAAATAACTCAAATATAAAATTACATAGAAAAACTTATAAACAGAAAATTCGTATAATTTTATGCAATGTATATACAAAATAACGTATTATATTAGGGCAGCTTATACAGACACATAATTGTTGTCGAATTATAATAACACTGTATTGAAACAATTACTACTTACTTTCAAACTTTACTCGTATATTTTCCCTATACGTATAAAATGAAATTAAACAGATTTATATGATTTTTCGAACCGCAAATGCAATTATTGTATATTTTTCTTTTGCTGTTCAATTCTAATATAAAAGAACGTCTTAATTAAGCCGCTATACTTTTAGTTTACCGTAATAAAACATTTACCCTAATTACATACGTAATATTGCATATACTTACACAGAACATCGGTATTGAATTATATTTGTGTATTTTTGTATTATCAATTTTTTAGAATTACTTCTCCTGTAAAATTTGTGTATATAAACACAAAAGTATTTTCTGTAGACAGGCCCTTTTGTCGCATGATCACTGTAATGAGGTACACTGACACGACGACTTAGCTGTAAAGATCATCATCTCCATCATCCTGGAAGGGTTGATCACCTTGCGTTGTGTCTTGAGTACCACTCGTTCCGCTCTGCGGAAATCTATAAAGAATTCAAATACTTCGTATATACATGTTCATTTAATTACTGTTGTAAGATATAGGCATTCGTTAGCCTGTAAAATTCTGGTTTACATTTAAAAATATTATATGTCATAATGTATTAAACCTTCATTCTCCAAGGACGGCCGAGAAGTGACAACAATAGTCTATGTGTAATTCGTAGTTGTGAGTGGTCTTTAATATATAGAATTCTCGAAGTACAGTAATGCCGTGATCGACGCGAAAGATTTCTACACCATGCAAGCGAAAAGTTTATCCCCACCACTGCGGGGTATACCCCTTGAGGCGTCCAAGTTCACTTGGCGAGCAGTGTAACGCGAACCGGGCTCGGATATATCGGTGAGCTAATACTAATTGAAAGATGAAACTTTGCTATTTCTCATCCTTTTCTTATGAAACTTTTACATAGCATAGCTGACAATTTTCTGATTAAAATGACACCAAACACGATATAATTTGGACTATACTTACTGCCTTAATTGACAATAATAAGTTTCGACCGCAGAAAAGGATAGCTAGTGAAAAGAAAAGAGAAGCTGCGATCGTGGCAATCGGCAAAGATTAAAGGCCCAGTACACGGTTTAACATAGCAACTTATTACCGTTAATTAAGACAGTAAATATAGTCCGAATTATATCGTGTTTGTCATTTTAATCAGAAAATTGTCAGCTATGCTATGTAAAAATTTCATAAGAAAAGGACGAGAAATAAAAAAGTTTTATCTTTGCATTAGTGTTATTTCACCGATACGCTGGATATTGTTTTTTGGCTTGGCTGCTCGGTTCTCTTTCTTTACTCGCTGTCCTTTTCTACGTTCGACGCTGTCGGCAAATTTCAAACAATGTAGGAACTACACGATGGAAGCGAACGTTCAGACCCGAGGCTTTCGCATCGATCAAGGCATTACTGTAGTTTGTTGTCTGGATTATCTCGCAGTCAATGTGTTAATATTATTATTTTAAATTTAGTTTATCTTGAGGTACCACTTTCTTATACCAGAAAAAGAGTCCTCGAGTGCAAAAGGTTAAAAGTAATCCAATTCTTTTTTTTTTCACCTGAAATTGCTTCCAAATCCACGAGACTGCTGAAGTGTCTGTGCGAACATTTCATACTTCCGAATATCATTATCAGACACTGAACGCCGCGCAAATCTCATTGCTTCTTCGAAATGAGCTCTAGTTATTTCTGGGACAGGATCATCTTCATCCATCTTCAATAAAATAGTAAAGAATTAAATACAAATGTAATTGAAATATTAAGTACACGTATGAAGATTTTCTTTATCACTTTCGTTCTATAACAATGCTAAGAAAGCTGTTCTTGAATTTTTCATAGTTGTCTCAAATTCATTAAATACAACACTGTTGTATTTGCATTTGCACCTGTTTGCACGTTGCCAACAGGTAAAGACGAATGTAGACATTCGCTTTGGATGTGCATCCTGGTTGGTTCATCCACAATGAAAGGTATAAAGATTGTTTTCAAAATAATCAATAAAATTTAGTTTTTAACTACATTTATAAATAAATTATTGAGAATATTGGAAAATTGGAGATGCTTATTTGAAATTATAGAATTTAATACAATTAGGATTATAGTCCGGAAGTCCTTGAAGTTGTTTTGTCTATTTTCTGGGAAATTTGAATATTGATAAAAAGGACAAAGTGTTTCAAGGAGCAACGGTGGCCAGATGCCTTTATGATTGGAGGTTCGAGGTAACTAACAGGGTTGTGGTCTCCAGGTGTGTTAAAATAGAAAATTAGAGGCAATTGCCACAAAGACTGAACTGAAATTACTTCGTCATATTTCCGAAATAACTTATTTCGAGAAAGCGTACTTTTACGTTCTCAATTAACACTAAACCTACCGACACTTCTTGTATACCTATTCCTACCGTGCCCGGACAAAATGACCAGTCCATGATAAACAGTTACTGTTTTTATAATTAAACGTAGATAATAGTCAATTTGTTACTAAATGAAGTAATAAATGAACAACTTGCATAAAATGACGACATAAACGCAGCGTTTAAATCTATTTCCCGTTTAGGATACTCATTGGATTCATTCTAAACAGTCACGCAGCATTTCCAATCCCACAATATGAAATTGTCTTTCTTTTGTACTGATTGTATACGTTTAGAAGAGTAAACATCATATTTCCTTGACCGGTCAAAAAGACCGGTCGCGGTAGATAGGGCAGACTACATTTTTTTTCTCAGGCACACAAAAATAAAACGAGAAGTAAATACTGAAAAATACATTGTATGGGTATTTTAAGACAAGTCATTAAGTTTGATAGTGATGTGATAACGTTTAAATATGCAAAAGTTGTATCAAAGTTTGAAAACTTTGTCGGTAGGTTTAGTGTTAAACAAAGTGAGACAATATTTATGCACACGTGGACGTGCGCGAAGATTTGTACCAGGTATCCTCGGCAGTTAATTATGCCGCATACAATCTGTCTTTCCAAAACCTTAAGTATATGATCCGGCCATTGAGAGCAAAAAAGGAAAGTGAACTTTGAAAGTCTAGTGTTTGAAAATATTAATTCCTACAACCACTACTGCAAAAATGTCTGAACTTAAAACTTCTGACTAACCATCTTTTCTAAATATTTGACGGCCATTCTTCTGTTAAAGTTCAATTAAGTCTCCACACTACTCACTACTTTACTTGCCGACATTTTCAAAGTACTGAAATGAATTCAATCAATGAACAAGTATAAATACTCCGACTTTCATATTTCACATTCGCCGTGGATAATTCATCCGCGATGAACATCGAAAGTGAAAAAGTGTAAATTCGTCTTTAGAAACAATAATTTAATACAGTGGTTTAAAATCTAATGAACACTTTTTATTCGCAAGTAGAGACTGGTGCAAGACTTCAAAACAGTGCGTTGGATTTGTCTGTTCTACCTTTTGATTATTTCTTAATATCCAGATATTCTATATATTATGGAAGCCAACAGAGAATGCAGGTATATGCAGGGCGAATCGGAAAACGCGATTAGTTCAGATTATTCTGTCGTTAGTGGAGCCATTGAACATATTTCTATTTGATATAACATCTTCTAATTTAATCTTTAAGATGATGATAATAATTTTTTTTTATCGAAAATTAAAGGTGACTTTGATAACTTAAAAAAAAAAGGATTTACAATTTACTATAATCATTTTCTAGCTCTCATTAAATCATGTTATATCAGATAAGCAAATTTTCGATCAACCCGCTAACAGAATTATGGTTTCACCCTATACAACGTCCTAAGACGAAGTTTTCATAAACGTTAATTTGTTTATCGCTTGTCATAATGTAGCATCACTGCTGCTCGCGATGGCCTGCTCTTACGTTTCGATTCCAGAATTAGCAGATGCAATGAATATTTGCATATTTCATGCTGCACAATTACTTACTTGTGGCAAAGTTTTCAAGACACGTATACTATTCACATTACTGATTAATACTAAACGGTATATTTACTTCAACATTTTATACTACAAGTAAGATAGCACATTATTCCCTATCACGAAAGATGGTATTCTGTTGTTCCATCGAAACGAAGAAATAACTTCTAATTTGCTTGCGCATAAGAATTGGCACTTAATACTCCAAACTATGTCCTTTAACCATTTCACACGGTTTTGGAGAAAGCACACGGAATTCAAAATGGAAAATACCGAAATAAAGTTAATTACTATCAGTCTCTATAATATTAATGAGTCGTTTACGAGCCATTCAACACCTGTACAACTAAGGAAATAGTTCCAAACACATGTCTCCCTCGGTACGATGCAACTTCGTACACAGTGTGCACGAATTTAGTTTCCTCTCTTTCCGTTTTACTCTCAAATTTTTCAATCAACGTTTTGCATATATACTTAATAAAGATAAGCGAAAGTATAACAGATGTTTGCATCTGTATATTCGTAGTGTACTTGACCTGCGATAACTTGGGCGTATCCTACTTAGTACGTTCTAGTTCGACCATATACGCGAAAGGGTTAAAAGTAGGGGTGTCCCTATATTTCACGTTTCTTTTAAATACACATGCACACGCGTAATAAACAAATCCGAATTTCAATTTGTGTTATTTTTACTGTACGGGCACGTGCATATTCGTGAAGCATTGAGAAGCAGTTTGGCAACTTTCAGAAACAAACAAATTTCGGTTTGCTCGAGGATCGCACAATACCGTACAAGTGTATTAAGAATACGAATTTTTCATTCCTTAACACAGATTGCACATGTCTCATGTACGCGTGTATTTCAACACACGTTCAATACCAAGATGTCCAGTTATAAGCCATAAAACCTTGCATATTGTTAACTGTACTTACATCCATAGATGATGCTGATGGATTGTTAGCACGTTCTTTCTCTCGTCGAATCTCGCTTTCTATGCTTTGTCTAATAGCGAGTTTGCATGCACGTTGGCAAATTTCTGTTATATCAGCGCCCGAGAAACCATGCGTTACTTTAGCTATGTAGGTTAGCTCTACATCCTGTAAAATATACATTGACAACATATGTAGGTAAATGTTACAATAAAATGTATAAAACCTTTAGAACATACAGGATGTATCATCTAAGATTAGTGTTTACATTTTTTAATTGCTTTTAATCACTTTTGATTAACTTTTTACAAAAAATTAGTTCACTGATGAGAAAATTTGACATGTACACAATGCACATATTTGAAAAATACTAATAAAGTATAATTGGTCACGAAGTGCATAAACAATATTAGGATACTTAAAATTATAGAAACTAGAGAAAATGAAAGAATAAAACTGATTCCTGTAATCGAGGTCCTACTGCTTTATATAAATTGCTGAGAACGTATGAACATTAGAGGTATCTGATTTTCTTTACCTTTGCTACGGGCGATTTTCGAAGATTGGCTCTGAAAATTGCTTCTCGAGACTTCTCATCCGGCAGTGGTATGTAAATCAGTTGATCTAATCTACCAGGGCGAAGAATTGCTGGGTCAATGATATCAGGACGATTAGTTGCGCCTATGATAAAGACATTCTTTTTGGCACCCATTCCATCCATTTCCGTCAAAATTTGATTAATCACGCGATCCGCTGCACCGCCAGCATCGCCTATGTTGCCTCCACGAGATTTGGCAATGGAATCCAGTTCATCGAAGAATAATACACAAGGAGCTGCTGCTCTTGCCTACAAATCCAAGGACGGCAGGTGAAGGAATCCTTTTCGCATTTCATACACTGAAATTATTACTTACTTTGTCGAAAACGTCTCTGACGTTAGCTTCAGATTCACCAAACCACATCGTTAATAATTCTGGTCCCTTTACAGAAATGAAATTTGCTTGGCACTCGTTAGCTATGGCTTTAGCCAACAAGGTTTTACCACAACCCGGTGGCCCATAGAATAGTACACCTCTTGATGGTTGCATACCGAATTTTAAGAACTTATCGGGATGCTCAACTGGATACTGTTGCATCGAGGTAAACAGTGATTAATGTTAACGTAATAATTTAATCGCATAGCTGAAATATTTGAAGCTAGAATCATTTTCTTACCTGCACCAGCTCCTGCAATTCCATTTTAACGTTTTGTAAACCACCGACATCGTCCCATGTAACAGTTGGAACTTCCACAATTGTTTCTCGTAAAGCACTTGGACTACTCTTAGTCATGGCATACTGAATCACAAATGGAGTGTTCTTTATAGCGCACAACATAAATCAAAAACTTCAAACAAAGTTCAGTGCACGTAAATGTATATTTACTTTGAAATTATCCATAGTGACGGCAAGCGATGATAAAACTTCGGCATCTATGTGTTCTTCTTCTAAATCAATTAGATCCATTTTTTCACGGATTTGTTGTAGAGCTGCTTCCGAGCACAGTGAAGCCAAATCGGCTCCTACATGACCGTGTGTTTCAGCTGCGATCTGGGTAATTACATCGATTCACTAAGTATTAATAATATTGGTTACAACTTAATAACTGTAACGATAATAACTTGTACAAACCTCCTCCAATTCAACGTCATCGGAAAGTTTCATATTTTTCGTATGAATTCTTAAAATTTCTAAACGACCAGTAGCATCCGGTATTCCGATATCAATTTCTTTATCGAAACGACCAAAGCGACGCAAAGCTGGGTCGATACTGTTAGGCCGATTAGTGGCAGCCATTACGATAACATGGGAACTTTGTTTCATACCATCCATTAATGTTAATAGCTGAGAAACTATACGTCGCTCAACTTCTCCGTGAGTCTATAATTAAATATACATTCTTAATTACATAAATAATTTGTAAACCGATAAAGTAAAATGTTTGACGAGAACCTTCTCTCTTTTCGGAGCGATAGCATCAAGTTCGTCGATAAAAATTATAGCTGGCGAGTTTTTCTCAGCTTCCTCGAATGCTTTTCTTAAATTGCTTTCCGACTCTCCAGCAAGTTTGCTCATAATTTCAGGACCTTTAAACACAATCAATTAAGTAATATTTCAAGATAAAATGGCAGTCTAAAATTGTCGTACCGTTAATAAGAAAGAAGAATGCTCCTGTTTCATTTGCAACGGCACGAGCAATAAGAGTTTTTCCTGTGCCCGGTGGACCATATAAAAGAATACCACGTGGTGGTTTAACTCCAATAGCTTTAAATAAGGATGGATGTCTTAAAGGTAATTCTACCATTTCCTTAATTTGAGCTAACTGTTTACGGACACCACCAATATCGTCATAACCTACAGCATTCAATGCTTCCTCCTCCTCCTACAAATTTGTTGCAATATTTGTATTGCAATGTGTACAAATAGAAGATCGCTTGTAAAATTATACTGACCTCCCTCTTAATCGGATCACCTTCATAGTGAATAATTGTATCGGGAGCTACGATACAGAATGGTCCAGGGTCTGTTTCTACAACTTTAAATTCTACGACTCGCATACCACCACGTACAATAAAATTATCATCTTTGTGAACTGGACGGTACGCCTCTAGGAAGTATGGTTTCAAATAGACTTCAAATAAGTTTCTATAACAAAAATAAATATTGTATTAATAACAAATTATGATAAATAATAGACATCTTAAGACAATGAACTACCCTTTTTTACTATTTTACACAACAAGAAGCGGATGGGGAGAAGTATATCTAGTATCTGGGCATGAAAATCTAGTACATATGTATAATAAGTTGCTTTCACACAAATGATATCAGAATCTTTAATTAAATATCTTGTACAATTTTTCCAGATAATACAGAAGAAGAAAAACACAACTGCTAATTAAATTCCAAGAAACATATACAGAAAATTCATTTTTTTTATTTTTATACTATGTTACATTAATATTGTATAAAAACAAAGTTGAGTGTAGAGTAAATATTTTACCAATTACAGAAATTATTTGATTTCTTTGCACATCTATTTCATTAACAGTTTCCTACCCATCAATTCAGTTACTATTTATATTACCAATTAAAAATATTACAAAATTTTACTTGTTACTTCATATCGACTTAGTAAATATTTATTTTTGCATAATACTTCAAATAACTAATAATTAATTTCAACTTTTCGAAAACTTGAACAGTCTACCTTTGTAAGAAAGATGCAGACAAAATTTGTAACACAAGAAACTTATGAGCCCCTCGCGTATAATTTGTAAAGTGACTAATATGATTCGACTGGATAAAGATATCCAAATTAGATGAACAAATAGTTATAGGGAAATACCTAAGATGTGTAATAGTTTGTAAGTATTTGTAACATTCTAAAAGTTTTCTTGTAACTCGAGGAAAGAAAATTAAGTTAGTATTATTAGTGCAAAATGTTTCAATATGTATTCTTGATATTAAATAATAATTCTCTCATTATAATGCATATTTGTTGCTGACCAATTTATATAAAACATGATTACTTTATGAGCTCTATAGTATGCTAAAGACATATACATATATCCATAATATTTGTTATAGGACATCAAATATTACTAATAACTGTAAAATAATTTACGTTTACCAGTTATCTGAAGCAAGGAATAGGAAAGTCAATGCATGAATAAACATTAAAACTGCTACAAAACCAGCTAGAAAAGTAAAAGCAGAAAATAATGAAGACTGAAATACGAACTAAAATAAAGCATAGAAAATAAATACATAATAATAGACTCATAAAAGTTGTTGATTTACCCTGTGAGGCCAGTTACTGTATCATCCATTGGTAGAACATGAATGCGCTTTCCATATTTAACTTCAGGACACGCTTGTACAGAGACAACATCGCTCAAGCGTACACGCAGATTATTTCTTATAACACGGTTCATGCGAATTTTTTCATCAGGGCAAGTGTCATCGGAAAGAACAATGCACACAGCTTCCTTTCGTCTTTTCCCTTTTAGCAAAACTGTGTCTCCCCTAAAGAGTTGCAATTCATCCATCTTTGCAGGCGAAAGAGCCACAACAGAGTTGTCATCCGCGATGGCTTCATCCACTAATAATCTATTTGGCTTGTCCTTCTTACGAAGGATCGCTGTTGCCAAATCTTCACTGTTAAGTGAACAAAGCATTTAATTAATTTAGATAGAATAATGATAGCAAATAATTAACACTTTGAGTGCCATGTGAACTATTGCTCGTCCATAATTTTCTATTCACATTGTTTTAACCCTCCGGTTCCTACCATTGGCCATAATCAACAGAAAACTAATGACTTTTTTGTGAGCTCTGCACATTTACAGTTTATAAACATGAAGAGTACTATAATGTCTGTCCAATGAGATCAGAGAATAGATAAAGGAGGACAGGACCGGGCTGAATCACAGATTTCAGATACTTGTGAATTAGAAAATTCTGACTCAGTTTGTAACACGCATGCTATAGAAGGAACCATAGAATAACGGTACAACTTTGCCCCTGAACATCGACAAGTGGCAGTCAAAACTATCTACCACGTGGAAGCTTTGTTTACGTCTTATTAACTAGCAGGCAGACAAAACTGTTGCATTGATTTCAAGTGGTCCAAAGAGCCAAGCGTTTCATTGTAAAAAGAAACATTTTCATGAAATATCTTAATATGTTTGTCATCTTGCAAGTATTATGGTAACATTTATATATAAATATTATTACACATATGTTGCAAACATATACAATGAATACAGAAGCGTGGATCATCCATAGCACATAGCACGTTAATAAGAACTTATGCGAATTTAGCTCTGATCTTTAAAATGCATTAAAAGAATTAATAAAAGCCAATAAAAATTTATGTTAGCAAAACTTGTACTATTAAATAAATTCTTTATTGTTTATATTATATTGGTAGCCATATTGGTTACACTTAGCATAATGGTTTTAGTACTTCATTTGTTTTAGCTACAAAGGTTGCTACTCATCCATTAAAACTTTTTTTAGGACATGTATTATAGAATGGTTAATAATTGTAATTACATGAAATTACATACTTAGTATCCAATGATATATACATTTTTTAAAGACAAATCTAACAAATATTAATCAGATAAGATTTAGTTTGGATCCAATTGTATTAAAGTATTGCAATTTTTAATATTAGCATAAATTATACAAATTTCGTTGGAATTAACCATTTTTATTAACTTACAGTTATTGAAAATATGATGTGAAATAAGCATAAAAGTAATTTCCTTCAATTTATATTTGTTCCACATGTATTAATATTTGCTAATTACAATAAAACTTTGGCGACGACAAAATAATTTTAGCCAATGACAATGATCTATATTTGAGAAACAATGAAAAAGTTGTTTATCCGTATTCCTCCAAAAGTAATAATTTTGATTAGAAAATAAATATTTATTAAATCCACAATAAACTGGCATTTTTTATTGTTCAACTATACTCCGGATTTACAGATATATTGATATCGATAGCAATTATCAATTAAAGCAAATTGGTGTAATTAATATTTAAAAACAAATGCACTATTTTCATACACGGTTATACTTTCGAAATATCGTAAAATATAGATGATATTGTTCAATTTTCATTTCATCCATCATTTTTATACAAGGATGACAAATGCTTAACGAAAAAGAAGTTGCAATGTCAGTAAAATTCCTTTGTCACGTTCGGTGAAGTATTCAGCCATGGACAATCGGCATACGAAAATGTTAGGCGCTATTTGCGTCACCGTAAATTATTAGCAGGAGGACAAATACCAATTTATTAGGTATCATTGATTTTTACAATATTCAATTTGTTAAATGTTATTTATTTTCCTAAGAATCTATAAAAAGACGCGTTGCGTCGACATGATGACAACGTAAAATTGGAAGCCAGCATGGATGCAATTTTTATTTGCAAACGTCGCGTCCAGATCTTCGATGTATCGGAGCGAAATTATTCAACATATTATTTGGTCGAATGTTTTCTTTGTTAATTGCAACTTACCTTTTTGGTTCACTCATTATTCACTTGATTTTAACGCAAAAGAAAATGCACACGTAACGATCAGAACTCAGTATCGCAACACGTACAAGTCAGCAACACTTACAGCCGATCCAATGAATATTCCTCATTTGAACTTCCATGGCTTGCATTGGACTCCCCCTTTCCCAATGAAAATGTAAAGGCGTATATACAATAAATGTACAAAATTTATATATTTCTCTTTATACATATATTCAAAGTATTAAAAAGTTCGACCCTCTAAAATTACGAACGATATTAATTATTGTATAAATCCTATTTGTTTAAGCAAATATATTCTTATTGCACAGATTTGAAAGAAACTAAATCAACAATATAATATACTTTATCAATCATATTTAACTAAAGTATTGGCAGAATATTAACGTTTTTCGGTGCAGAAATTAATGAAGCTCAACGCATGTTTCTACGAGCAATATAAATAATTTGTAATCTATCAACATTTTGAGTTGTTACGCTATCGCGTGAACCGAGCATCAATTCCCTAGAAATCCCAAATGAGATACCGCCAATATAAACTGTAACAGCGCACTACGATAAGTAGTTTAAGAGCGAAATTCGAAACCGGAAAGGGAATGTACACAACCCTCGGAATGTCGAGTTCTACGATACCCAGAACCGGCCTCCACATGGCCTACGCGAAACAAAGGAGCCTTTGATAACTCCTACCTACTCTTCGACGTTCTCTCCTGACTTTCGCGCGTTTTCTTCTGGGTCTCCCGCACTTTTCCCTTAGCTCGCGCGCACCCTGACTCGTCACACGGAAACGGAAGCGTTGCCACCTCCACGGCCCAGCCACAGCAAGACTCTACCCCATTGGAGAAGACGAAAGCAAAAGGAGGAGCAAGGAATGCAGGAAGAGGAAACAGAGCCGAAAAGGGAAGAAGAAAAAGCCTCGCTGATCAGAACTTCTTTATAACTCGTTGTAACCAGTACTGTCTACATTGATTTACTGAATAAATAGTCGTTCTTGTTAAAGATTATAACTTGTGTTTAATTTCGCCGCGCTTCACCACAAGCAGAGCGGTTCAGCGCTCCACGGGCAACCGAACCAACACAAACTCCCCATATCCCACCAATAGATACGCAACAGTATGTATACGATTATTCCTAGATAGTTATTTAACTAGATCGACATTACGCTATTAAATGTAATAGAATATCTGTAAAAACTGTAGATATTCCTGAAAAAAAGAAACGTCTCTTTTATTTACATCCAAATTTTGTGTCACATATGTTAGATCATCTAGTAGCATTTAATTTTGAAAGTGTGTTGAGGTTTACACAGCTTATACGTCACGGCATTCTTAAAGTTAGAATACGATAAATATACGTACTTGTCAAATCGGTCTATGATGGTTGGAATTAAAGGTTATTATACATATCCTTAATTACGTAAATGCAAAAGCTCTTTTCGTACAATATAGAAACAAATAGTTCTGTCGATGGAAGTTGAATAAACAACTCTATATTAAAGAATGATACGATGAAACATAACCTTACTATTCTTATTGTCATTACTGTCAAATTTATGTATATGAGCGGCACATGTTTGTACATTAATTTAAATTGCACATACGAATATTCTAATTAATTGTAATTTGACTTAGACTCGCTGTAGGAGTTCTTAATAATTCTTCTTATGTCAATCGTATCCTGGCGCTATAAATATTTCTGTATGGTCAGATATTTTACAAAGTAATATTCGTAGTCTTATGTTAAACGTTTACTACAGTGTCGTAAAAGTAATAAGAACATGAATCTTTAAGGATACAAAATGTGGTGCATCGGATATATATTTGAAATATGGAAATATAACTTTGCTTTCAGAAACATGATTTATATTCTTACTTTTTTATATAAACTATCTCTTATTATTCCCATTTAGGCTTCGTATACATTTTGTTTATGTTGCTATTTAATGCGAACAATAAATATATATTGCTTGTGTTCGTAGTATATTTTGTTTCTAATATTGTAATAGAAATTTATTGTAATATATAAGCATTTTCAATTATTCAGGTTTATATTAGTCATTTATAAATGTATAATTTATCAGGCTTTGCAATTTTCTTACCGATATATTATTATTTGTAAATTGTTTTTGTTTATGTTTCATGCTATTAATGGATCTCATGCGCAAACAGCGTAAGTAAACAAATACCTCGAAATTAGTTTTTAACACTTTGGTGACCGCTATAATTTAATGAAAAACCTACTCTGATACTTCATAAAGGGTAGAGATGCAAATAAATATTTGCACAGATTTTGATTTGAAGTACAGAAATGGTCGTCTAACAGGTAAAAATCTTTCGTCCGATAATAATTGAAAACAACATTCTTTTTTAGATTAATAGTTTTGGCATTTGCTGGTTCTATTGGCATGACATTTGTCATACTTGGTTGTGCTTTGCCTGTATATAAGTAAGTGTTTATTGATATCTAATTGTTCGGTTTCTATTATAAGCTACCAAACCATAAGATGCGAGGGTATATTAAATTATAATAATGTGTATACATATTTTTATAATGTATTTATCTTTAGAGTATGGTGGCCATTTTTTGTTGTCTTATTCTATATATTGGCACCAGTTCCAACGATAATTGCACGTCGATATACTGATGACTCTGGGAATAATCCAAATCGATGTTTGGAATTGGCAATCTTCATGACTATGGGCTTTGTTGTATCATCTTTCGCTCTTCCTATTATCTTAGCCAGATCGCCAGCTAATGATCCAGTGGTACAGTTAATTTATGCATATTTTTCTATTCGATTATTCAAATGTATCTCTAAGTAAACATAAATATGAGATGAACAAGAATAATTATTAATTTAATCCCTTGTACATTTCCAGATACAATGGGGTGCTTGTTACTTGACTTTGGCAGGTAATATTATTATGTATCTAACCCTAGTCGGATTTTTCGTAACATTCGATCAAGAAGATTACGATTATGCCACATGGTAAAACTTGAAATCTGATTGTACTTATTTATTAATTTTACATGGTAATATTTTAAAACATATATTATTGTTTCTGATTCATTCCCTGTGTTTTATATATTAATAATGCTTCAATACTTTCAGGTTTTTGCAAAATGGAAGGAAGAATGTAAATCATATACTGCACTGACTGATAATTGTGTGTTGATTCTAAGTCATCGCAAAATTTATAGTATACAATTTATAACTCATAAAATTACTATAAGTCATCGTACGGTTTATATTAATACTATACAAAAAGAATAGTATTATCATAATTGATATTAAAATCATCGATTTATTTTGCTATTATTATTCAGCAACTAAAATTTCCAACAACAGAAAGTGAAAAGTTTGACAAACTTCCGTCGATGCAATTAGAAGCGCAATTATTGCTGAAACATGTAAAACTTAAAACATTTATATTTATTGAACATAAGTTCTTCATAGCAATATTAATAAAGTTAAAGGTTTTTTTTATATTACGTGATAGTTTCCATTATTTTTGCCACTTAATGCTTAGAAATTAAAAGTTATAACTTAGTTTGCTGCATAATAGTTTATAAACGTTTTATATACAATTAATATCTTAGTACATATGAACAAAATAAATCCAATTTTTGATATACGATATTTTTTAAGGTGACATTGAAAATAGTACGAATCATAACAGCACCTTCCTATTACAGCGTGCAGGAAAAGCAATAATGTGCAATTTCTTTTATTTACAATTGAATACTAATCAATATTATAATACACATTAAGAGTTCAATAAATCTATGGACTTTTTATGGAGTGTATTTTACAAAATGTTAAAGGAGACAATTGCAACCGTCTATTTCTTCGTTTAATTTACATCGCGTATTTGTATAAAGGATAATTACTAAAAATTTAATAAACTAGGAGTGCAATTTTTGTTTTTAAATAAACGCAACAGATATCTTCAATTATAACAAATAGTAAAATAATTATATTTATCGTTTTATAATTACATTTTGTTCCATATATGTCGTACAGATGTTATCAATATTAACAGTTAATGTAATAACACAGAAATGTTGTCATTTATTAATTACTACTTTTGAACTTGTTAGGATTACCTCAAGATTTCTATTTTGATTTCCGATGTAAGAAGTTGTAGAACTTACTTAAACAGTATGCGGACATTAATTTTATAAAATTTCATAGATATTAGCGTTATCTACTATAAATCAGTTCTTGATATAAACAATGCACGGAGAATGAATACTATCTGAATAAAAAATTCCAAAAAGAAACTCGAAAAGCTTCATAGCTTTATAAAGAAAATATTGTTACTAACTAACAATTGTATTATAAATATTTTATACTTAAAATAATTATATATTGAAACCGGATTATTATCAGCTCTGAATACAGTACTACTATATATATAAAGTTACTAAGTTTATGTCTGGATAATAAAAATATTAAGACATTATAAAATATACAAATGGTTTAATAACAAATATATAGTATTTTTCATTTTTTATAAAAAATCATGTATGGTGTAACAAATTTGTATACATATTATATATAAATAAACAAGTTATTTAAATAAGTTTATATTTCCATGTAACTGTTACCAAATGTGGGAAACTTGTACATAAAATATTGTTGGTTATTATATTATTTCCTTTTCTCAATATTAACACTGTTTAACAAGCATATTCCCTAACAGCCATCTGCCTGCAGATTGACAACAGAACTGTCAGGATCTGTCTGCAGATCCGTAGCCATCCCCACGTTTGGCTTGAGTTCTACCAACAGAACCTGCCAAGCGGAATCTGATGGTAGATTGGTAGCAGAAACCAAGCAGATCCTGCAACTTGGCCATTCAAATGGCTCAAGTGGCATGATCTGCTTAGTTTTTGCAACCAATTTCCCATCAGATTCTGTTCAGCATGTTCTGTATCAAATCTGTAACCATTCTGTTTACAAAACCTGCTAACAGAAGAAAGCAGGAATATAAATACACATGACAGTGTGTACAAAAAGAAAAAAAGGATTGTTAGCTGAACAAAATGAATCTTATGGAGAAGAAAATGATAAACAATGGAATCCTATACTTTCCTGAAAAAATATTTATCTTATTGTGTACAATATTGCCTATTATGATATTGTATTAAACTTGTCACGCTTGATTTAATAAAATCAGGTTTGGTTTTGGCCCAAGTTTCCAACTTGTGAAACATATGGTCGAGCTCTTCTTCCTCCAATGAAGAACAGTGATGAGCATTGGCGTTATTCATGTTCTCTTCAACGATCGATTCCTCTTGCTCTTCGCATTCTGAAATCCATTTTGTTATTTCTTCTGAAAACTTACTTTCTTCACAGTTTTCTGGATTCTCTTTAATAATCATAACTATGGGATGTTGCTGTAACAGTTTCCTCCAAGAGTATTTAATATCTAACATAGTTATTTCATCCCATGCTTCGCTGATTAAATCAATAGAGTCCTTTATGTCATAATTACCAAAAAATTCTTTGATTCTGCCATCATATTGCTGTATACGACAAAGTAATTTTTGCCGGAATAGTGTTTTACATTTTCTAATTACACCTTCTTCCATTGGTTGCACCATTGGATACATATCCAATGGCAAACTTACTAATTTAAAATGAAGGTCCTCCTCCTCTTTTTCAAAAAACAAATTATTCTTAGAATGATCAACGAGCAACAACACTTTTCCCACTCTCTGTTTTTGTTGCTGATACTGTCTCACAGTAGGTTTAAAATGATTGGTATACCACTCATTAAAAACAATTTCATCAAGGCGAGCACAGTTTTGACTTATATAAACTACTGGTAACATCCGTCTGCAATGCTTTAAGGCCTGTGGATTAGCATATTTATTAATAAACAGCAATGGTAATTTGTGTGTACCAATAGCATTGGAACAAAGGGCTATAGTGACATGGTTCATCCTCATTGTTTCTTCCTCGTGTGACAATATTGTTTGCGGAAGTGCCCGCCACATTAAACGCTTTTCATGTATGTTATATACATTCTCTATCTTAATATCGTTCTCGTTCAATATTTTTATAAATTTATCCGATGTTAAGTCATTTGCGGATGATATTTCTTCCGACAAATTTGGAACATTTACATTGTACTTCCTCTTGAAACGCCATAACCAACCACGACTTGCTGTAAACTTTATTTTCAACCCAATTTCTTTGTGCAACTCTTTGGCTTTTTCTTGGAGAATGCTATCGGTAAATATATCGCCTTCCGCTTGTCTTTCCAACATCCATTTATGCAAACAAACATTTATCTCCTCGTGTGGCGCCACACGATTTCTTTTCATTGACAAGCACTTTGGATACTGTGAAATTTTTCGTAGCGACTCTACATTTTTCCAGTATCGCTGGATAGTTCTTTTATGAAGACCGTACTCAATGCAAAGCTTGTTGATCGATACGCCTTCCTCTAATTTCTGAATGATCTCTAAACGCTTTGCAAGTGTAGTTTCTCCCTTTTGCACAGAACTGGATGTTATTTCAATGATCGGTTCAATAATTTTCTTGTCTTCCTTTTGCTCGAAATTAAAAAATATCCGCTCTACTGTCTCCGTAGACATTACTTTTGCATTCAAAAGACAGTGATAACGTTATAGAAATCAGTACTCCCTTTATTATTTCATAGACTTTTACATCAATGCAACGTATATAATTTGCAAACGATAGCAGAAGTATTGGTGACCACAGTATAGAATCTTCTGAGCCTGATTTTATAATAAATGATGAAACTAAGATGTTAAGGACACACTACCCATAGAAACTAGTCTTGCTTTTTTAAACTATCAAGCGATGTTATTCAACCTGTCCGTTCGAAACGGTGTTATCCGTCCATACTATACGTCTGATGGTTAAAAGCTCTGAACTCTTTTTGTTATTTTTATCGCAAAACAGACGGTTCATGGTCTGTTGTAATTAGTGTCAAGCAGAACAAACACATAGTATTAGCAATTCTTGGAATGTTTACTTCCCGCAATGAAATGCGCAGTAATCGTTGAAGGGCATTGTATTAGACACGCTACGTGACTTCTCCAATTTGGCCGGCCGGTATTACAGCAGCCTTTTCCTGCACAGAAGTGGTAATACCGACAGGCGAGACGGAGCCACTGACGTGATATAAGAATAGACCACTCATCCAATGTATTTTTTCGGCCACGATTTCTGGGTCCCGGGGACCCATTACCATTTCCGTGTCACTCGCAACGTTACCCACAGATTATAGAAAACGATGCGAAAATTAAATAATTTTACAGAATTCTATTGCTCTTTGCCGTAATGAAAGGCAACAGAGGATATGAAACATTTAAGGTTCATTAAAAATCTTTTAATTAAAGAAACACATGATAACAAGTTTTCTTATTTCAATTGTACTATCAATAAATGAAATAATTTTTAAAGTTATACTCTACATTATTTTCTAATAAATGCCAAAAAAAAATTGGGCTAGGAGATGTATATTTTTTTAACAATTCCTGCGATAAACGTGTCTGCAAACGATTATTGTTTGCATTCGGTTCCGACCGAAGTGCACTACTCGAGATTTTACTGTATCTTCATAAACATAAGAATGCATTCGACATCCATGATGTTCGAAGGTCTTCGCGATATTGACAACATTGTAGTCGTCGAGTTTAGTCGCGCATTGTCGGTTGGGTCGTTGAATTCGGTCGCTCAGTTTTTCATCGCTCGGTGAACTAGTGATAGAAAGTGTGTAGTTAATAATTTAAAAGTGATATAAACTGCAAGATTCAGGCGTACAAGTAAGTAGGTTATGTAAGACGAATAAATGAAGAAATCGCACAATTCGTCTACGATAATAAGTATAACTATTTATGTATTGATACAATGGTTTGCATACAATCGGTCTGCTTTAGTCGATCGTTTCCCAAAGAGTGCCCCGATGTTGCGGTCTTGCCCGCCGAGAAGGCGCGCCCGCGGTCCCACAAGTCCCTTCAAGGGTCCGTTTTACGACCCCGAAATGTTTACGGGTCCCGCTCGCCTATCGGCCTCGTAGCGACATTTGCCAGATCAGTAAGCGAAGCGCTCCAAAGCCTCGGGTTTTCTTACAGTTAATTCTAATAAAATAATTATTGCACTAATTTATTAATAAGTTGGCGAAAGTAGTTTCTTTAGAATTAGTTAATTAATTTGTATATAATTAACTAACTAATTCCTTTCTGTAAGAGATTTCGGCTGCGAGCGCCCTAGCTGGGCATCTGGTGTACGTCAGCGCGGGGCCCGATAGCACACGTACCCACAGGACACCGTGGGCCGAAGGGAAATACGTGGCCGAGGCCCTTGAAGCCATGGCGCCGGGAAAAATACATAGAGCGCGTCCTTTTTGGCGATCACGATGCAAGAGGGCATCCTTGCATCGATCGCCGTTCGGAACAGTCCTGACAACAGCTTAGCGGAACGGTTAATAAAGAATAGCTGGCTTAAGCGTCTTAGCCATTCAAATGGCTCAAGTGGCATGATCTGCTTGGTTTCTGCTACCAATCTACCATCAGATTCCGCTTGGCAGGTTCTGTTGGTAGAACTCAAGCCAAACGTGGGGATGGCTACGGATCTGCAGACAGATCCTGTCAGTTCTGTTGTCAATCTGCAGGCAGATGGCTGTTAGGGAATATGCTTGTTAAACAGTGTTAATATTGAGAAAAGGAAATAATATAATAACCAACAATATTTTATGTACAAGTTTTGGATGCAAGAGGGCATCCTTGCATCGATCGCCGTTCGGAACAGTCCTGACAACAGCTTAGCGGAACGGTTAATAAAGAATAGCTGGCTTAAGCGTCTTAGACAGAGCAGCCCTATCTATTTACGCGTAGCTACCTTCTAGAACGTCTATTATTGTATAGTTGTGGAATAAAGAGAAATAGTACTCTTACATTTCCCTCTTTTCTTTTTCTTGCGTAGTAGGTTCTAGATAATTTAATCTAATTTTCGATCAAATGGAACATCAAAAAGATAAAAGAAAAGGTTGTAAAAAATGTTCGTATTATAGTTGCGATTCTACTTCTCGCAAAACCGAGTATTCTTTTTACGCGTTTCCTAACAATACCGATGACAAATTTATAACGTGGTTAGTGAATTGCGGACGTGACGATTGGGTTGAAATGTCCAACATTAAATTAAAAAAAAAATATATTTGTAGTGTTGCGTCGCGAAATAAACGAGCAACAATTTCTTCGCGTGTCCTACCTGCGAACGAAGGTAATAAAAATTCGTACCGTACCAAAAAGGGCGACTAGCAATCTGTACATGGAACAACCATCCACGTGCAAATGGCTAGCACATTTATGACGCGCAAATAACAAAATTGTTTTTGAGGAAATAGTCTCTTCCTTAAGCCAAGGAGCAATAAGCGCCAAAACCGTATACGACCTCGACAGTTAATTGCAAGCGTCATAAACGTGGATTCCCAAGGGGGTCTCGACGTCGATCCTCAGCAGATGTCGACCAGGTTAAGTTTCGACACCCTTTCGGAATTTCCCCTGAATCGCCAAAAAACCGACCGCAAGTAGCAAGGACACACCCACCTTCGAAAACCGCACCTCGGCACAAGGGAAAGGTGTGACTGCACCCTCAAGGCACGCTGATTGGTAAATCGACAATTTTCCGAAACGTCCAATCAGCATGCATAAAAAACACTTCCGAGTCGACGTTTGAAGAAACGCTCGACGAGGAAGTCAGTCTTAATTTGAACACCAAGAAACACACCAACCAGGAGACCATCTCCTCCAGTAAACCAACCGAGTCTTGGTTTACTAAGCTTTTTCAATAGTGACTCGCTATAATTAATATTTGTAACGAGACGGTATACCGACGTATACCGTATTCCAAGGGTCGCATACCACGACGCTCAACATGTAGTAAGCATTTCCCGGAAGATAGTTTTTATCCGACCGGAAGATTAAAAAAAGGTTCTGTACCTTCTTTGTATTCAATTAATGGTGAAGATGTATTAGAAGATCGTATTGATATTTCACAAAAAAAGAGAACACGAGGAAATTAAAAAACTTGAGAGTGAATTGAAGCGGGAGAAGAATACGTCCTTATGTACATATACACATAAAGATGTAGTGGTAATGGAACTAAAGTGAAAGTAAGGCATTTATAATTTCTTTCCTTTTATGTTAATAATAATCATAGCTACTTATTCGCAGGTTTGGTGTTCACCTAGCTGGAAGTCAACTATCGTGATTATTTGCAACTGAGAAAAAAAGGAAAATAAGAAACTGAAGAAATATCCTCAAATTTTTATTTTATGAGCAAAGTGTTACAAATTCACTTTTATAAAAAAATCTATTTAATTCTGTAAAAGTACATTGCATTGTATTAAAATATTACGATTTAGAATAAAAATAAAATACATTACAAAACATGTACGACCATTAATTATATTTTTTCCAGAAAATTATTACTTTATTTTTCTTATATTACTAAATATTTTGTGGCAATTATATGTAAAGGTGTGTTAATGTTAAGCGGGGTATCTGAAACACCTTATTTGAAATGTAGCATATTCAAGATGTTTAAAACTATTTTTGGACTAGAAAATAAATATTTTAAAAAAGTGCGCTATACCCGACACACGCAATTCATCGCCCCGATGTGATTTCGACTCAACTCGAGCCAAACAGAAGTGTACCTCGCGGACCAGGCACCGTAGCTCAATTTTTCTACCGAACCGTTGACCGAGAAATAGCTTTCCTGATTCCCCCTAAACATTTCACATATATTCACACAGTCGAATGAGTCCTGTCCCCAGCTACTTCAGTAAATAATAGTTCTTCAAGTGACCACTGTTCATGACCAGAGGACGCTCGAATCAGCGTGAGATTTCTGAGTCGGTATGATAGTCACGTTGGGCCACGAAAGTCCATAAGATGAGTGGTCTATTCATATATCTCGTCAGTGCCCAGGTACCCATATAAGAGACGAGATTGTTAGGCGTTCTATGCACATAAACATGAACCAGTTTTTAACTTATAAATAATAAACGTAAAAAGGAAAGTTTTAAATAATAAACAATTCTGTGGACAATTTCTGCATATTGCTGTAGTATTTGCGTGTTTATCACAAATAGGGCGGTCGCACTTGTGGCAAGGCTTTCGTGTTTTTCGTCGTTTCTTTTTGGGATCAGCCTGACACATGTAACAGAATCCCACCACTCTTATGAACACCGAATATAATGTCACAGGAACGAGAATAATTGTCGATACAACAATGTATTGCCATTATCTAAATGTAGCAATTTAAGATTAAGAGAATTAAGAGGCTCTCGATTCGAGAGTTTACATCCAAAATTTACAATCTCACTATTAATTACCTTATTGCTGTTAACTAATATACACATATTCTAGTTGTTATTCAAAATAATAATAAAGGAGAATAAAATTATTAATACCGCGATAAGTAAAAATTGACCAAACCATATCGTGTTTGGTATCATTGTAATCAGGATATTGTAACGAACACTTTGGTAAAATTTAATTTAAAACGGACCAAAAATGAACAAGTTTTAATATTAGATTTTGATCGCGGTAGTGTTGTCTTACGTACACGGGTATTTAAACTTGCTTTTTTCCTGGAACGCTGCCCCTTATCTCGGCTGCCACAACATCAAAGGGGACCTGAACGCGCTCGAGAAACGTGCACACGATTAGTGTTCACATTCAGTCCCGAGCGAGGTACACTAATCGAGACATTACTGTATATGTAAAAACAAAAATTGTGTGTTCTAAAAGAAAGCCGAAATAGTAGTAAAACATACCACTGTTTGAAACGGTAGCACGAAAAGCTGTCTAACGAAGACTCTCAACTGGTTGACTCGGATTTTAATGTCCTTTTGCAGGTTGATAATACACTGGCTCCTGCTCCGAAATGTGAAGTGTGTCAAGATGTTGCAGCCATCTTGTTGCCTACATCGATATCTGTCTCAAGCTTGCCAGTTTCATAAATAACGTTATCCTGAACGAATGCTGAATTTATTGGTGTTCAACTATATCAATTGGGCTGTGGTGAAGTCTACTCGTGTGTGGTATACCCGCGAAAGTTTCATTAATGCAATAATTGTGACGCGGGATCGATTCTACGAAATCCAGCATGGCGTATACGTGCATGCTCCCCTTTGTTTGTGTGAGTGCACGCATCAATTCATGGCGCCTGGAGTCGGGGCCCTTAAAATTCAAACGTAAGGTCATCCTGTAGCGCAAGCGTAGAAAGTTCATTGTACATTTTAATTACTTGAAATGTGCTTTTGCTGCAATATGTTACGTTGCAGTAAGGAATTACAAGTTGACAGAAAAACTAGATGAGCGGCATGGCATGTCCTAAGAAAATGTTGTTTGCTAGGTTAGACATATTTTTATTAGAAAAAACCTACAGCAGTTATTAAAAAAACATTGTACATATATAAACTTGTGTTGAACGTTGAATGGAATGTGTGGAGGACGATACTGCATTTCATGAATTATCATGCTGTATACCCTGGTCTGTTGTTCAAAAATTGTTCAGAATACTGATTTCTACACATATTCAAAAGTCATTGAAATCGGTGAGCTTACCACCGAGTTATCCCTCTTCTGTACATTTATCGAAATCAGACCCACTCAATTGTTAAAAACATTTTCTGCAAGCAGTTTTTCAAGTTGCTCATAATTGACTAGTCAGTCTCGTACACAGTTTCAGTGGAAATGGAGAAGTTTTGGACAATATTATGATAACAAAAATGTAAGAAAAGATTGGTTGGAGAAATGGACTATCCCCTCCACGTGGGGGAATCCCCCTTGGCGATAGCGATGCTCGACGAGTAAGCGATGTAATATAATTCGAACCGGAGTATGACTTACAACGGTGAACGACGCTGTGCCTAATGCTAATTCAACGATAAAACTTTTTTATTTATCAAGTTTTCTACGTGTAACTTTTACCAATGCATCTGTGAAATTTGTCTGATTCAAATGAGACCGAACACGATATAGTTTGAATTATATTTAAGTGTTGATACTGACTTTGTTGTAGGTATGTAATCAGTATCAACACTTAAATATAATTCATAAATTAGCATTAGGCACAGTGTCACAGTGTTTGGTCTTAGTTAAATCAGAAAAATCTCACAAATACATTAGTAAAAGTTTAATTATGAGAGAAAGAGACAGAGTAAAAAAGTGAACACGTGCGTGATTCGAACCTACAGAAAATTATTAATGAAAAACACTGGCCCATCAGAGCGCCCGTAGATCGAGCGCTCAATCACGTGGCTCTCAACCGCGATCGGTGGTGGTCGTGAACAAATTAAAATATAATAACTTAAAAACGAAGCTTCAACTAACATTTTGGTAAAGGGAGAAGTTGTTCGTAGTCACCCCAGCAAGCCCCCATTAAACGCGTAATGTCATACTCTGCTGGCGCCTGTGTAATAAATAATATGGAAATATTGAACAACGTGTCCGAAATATTTAACACAGTTGTTTCGCATTTTTTGTCTTTTATTACATGCATAATAGCGGATTGGCTGGTACCGAATACCGGCGAGAGAAATAGACGATTAGATAGATATAGGGTGTACAAAAAGTAATGGTTACTGTTTTCAGGGTTTTCACCTTTGGATCAGTGGACGTTTGTTAAAATAGGTTGCCGCAAAATTGTTTATAACAATAAAAATTAATGTTAAATTTTGTATGGAACATATTGAAAGTGCTGAGGATATCAGTGTGCTTAGGTTTGAACAGGTTTCATAATGAAAGTAATAGGTTCAACAAAGTCAAGTATCACAGACAGCCTCAGTTTTAAGATAAATGTGTATTTTTAGTGCACATAGTATTTCTATACTCAGATACAGTAGCAGTTCGCGTATAAGTACTCTGAAACTACAGCCCCTCCTATTTCCACTTGATATTATCGTCGATAATTTATCGATAACATTTTGTATAATGAGTTCTTTTTTCACTAATTCTTTCGTTATATTTGTGCAATATATAATCCTTAAGCTTAATGTCAGTAGTCATCCCCCAATTTATGAAAAAGATACAAAAATCTTTGAATGGAACTGTGCGATTCATAATTCTAGCGGCATGGGTTTCACTCTTGTGCGCATGCGCAATAGGCGCTCTGCGAGGGAGAGAGAGCACTGACATTTCCGCAGTACCGAATGTGTTTGTTTCCTTTTACACAATTTGAAGACAAAGGTTAACAATTTTCTGGAGCAGCACCTCCACTAGTTTTAGTTACGAGCCGCCACTGCTCATTAGTATAAAGAATACAACTTCAGGATGCTACAATGGAAATTGTATTTAGAGATTAACAAATATTCAGGTCTTTTAAGTTCTAACTTCAAACTTGGAAAGTTGATGAACTTCATAAATGCTAAACTCAGTTTTCTCAATTTACAAGCTAGAGGAGATAGAATAGTTAAGTTATTTAAAATAGTGATGACAATGTTATTGGTTTTATAAGTTTGGTTGTAGCAATATACTTTATTAATAAATGTTCAACAAAACAATACAATTTCATTCATTTTCATATATTATTCCTCATGTTCCTTCGTGCCTTTTACTGATTTATTTACATAGGTGATTTTAAAAATTGTTAAGATTTAGAATGAAAATTAAAATAATATTAGAAGCTTATTATTTATTACACCTAATCTTGCTAGCAGTTACCAAGCTTGATTAACTATATGCTTTATGCTTTGTACATTTTGTACTATAATGTTTTGAACTTTGTTTTTTGTATTAATTCCACTATAAATATTAAGGAAGAGTAATTATTTCATTAGTACCTCTTTATTGGTGCATTCAATTTCTTGGCTCTATGTTAATAGTGTCAGGAACATAGAATTCTTTGAAGTTGTTGAGTTCATTCGGTATACTAGCAGTATATTTTTATAGTAATCTTATACAGGCAAATCAAGTACAATCATTCAAAACCCTCATTGTGGTTACCATAGTTACTCTTTTGTTTAGGACTGCAACACTTCCTGTAGGATACAATTCACATTTTACGTTAAGTTTGTTTGTACAAAGGTAAAGCGTTTAAAACAAGAATTATCATATGTACTTCTTAACGGATATGTCCATTGGAAATAATATGGAATCCTGTATAATAATTTTGTTATACTCATGATTTGTTTCCTCTGAATTTCATATTAGTTCTTAAATATAATATAGTAACTTGAATATTTGTATATGAC
Source organism: Nomada goodeniana (assembly GCA_963969485.1). Classification (NCBI taxonomy): domain Eukaryota; kingdom Metazoa; phylum Arthropoda; class Insecta; order Hymenoptera; family Apidae; genus Nomada; species Nomada goodeniana. Next base: position 9,761,167 of record OZ018306.1, read on the forward strand.
ACACAAATGCATGTAGAAAGTATATTTATGTTGGTTTATGTTAGTAGAAAAAATGTTTGATATTTTATAAAAGTATTCAATTGCGCTGATGTAAGAATTATTGCCAGCAGTTGGATATTATGACTATAACGATTCAAATAAATTACTGTTTTGGTACGTGTGCAATATTTACTATGTTATTAAACAATAATTATCCTCCTAGCATTTAATTTTCCTGCCATACGATATGTGTTTGCATAGGTGTACACTGCTATATACCATAATTAAACAATTAATCTTTTATAGAATAATGAAGAAGGTCAATAAAACTGACGATACTTTCCAAGCACCATGGAATTTAATAGGGTATTCTAGAGATGGGTCTTTGTCAGAAGCTTCATTTTCTGAGCACACCACAAGGGAGCGAAACTTATTACAAGGTCACTCATGGGCAAGAGAAGTAACATCATACAAACATTCGAAAAAGCATGTAGATATAGTTGCACCGTCAATGTACCAGCATGATATGAAAGATTCAAAATGGCAAAAAAAACATCTGGAAGATAGTCTTCCTACTTCCGAACAGAATCTAAGTAATAGAACAGAATCCAGGGAGTACATAAAAAGGTTTGAATATAATGCACATGGAGACATTGAATCCCAGTTTTTACTTGGTAATATAATTCCTTTGAGAGATTTATCGGATGGTACATGGTTGTGGAATAAAGCTCAGAAAAAATATATTGATTCGTGTCGCAGAAAACGGGTTTGGAAACTAAGAAAAAAAGAAGGCAAGGTGTCGTCGTTACAAAAGGTAATGCTAATTTATATTTGTTATAATCTTTTATATGAATTTAGTAAAATTGGGTTTGATGTGTCTTTAATAAGATCGAAGGAAGGTTAGATAATTTATAAATTGGATTAACTGTATATGTAGTTCTGATGTATTTTGTCACTTGCGGCGTCAATTTTATATTACGGGATTTAGTATTATAATACCCTGTCAGCCTATCCTGCAATAGATTCTGTGTGTGTGTTTTGAGGTACAACCGAAAAATACCGGTATTAAACCACGCTCGGGCGCTGTGCGAATGACTTGGTTCACGCCCACGACAGGGCGCGATTGAGAGCCACGCTCTTGAGCGCGCGCTCTAATTGGCCAGTCTTTTTCGTTAATAATTCAAAAACGAAGCTTCAACCAACATTTTGGTCACGGAAAAAGGTGTTTAGAAGCAACCCAATAACCCGATTCCCGATGTTCAGTTATTTACGGGACACCCTGTATGCGCACAAATCAAAGTCTGCACATCGGGATGTGGGCTTACAAAGGACAATTTAGTTTTCGTACAATATTTTCTTCAGTAAATCTGTTTTTTGTGCTGCAAATGAATAATTGTTAGCACAACAAGAAAAGTTAACAAATCGATACACAGGGTGTTTCGTTCGTGATGTAAATACATACATACATTGTAATATCATCGTTATTTTTGCCAATACAAAAAAATGTCTGAAGACAAAGGTGTTTGTTTCAAATTATGACCATTCGTATATTTCTAATATGATATTGTATTATATATTATCAATACATTATGGCCGATCAAGAATTTATTTCAGACGTATATGATACATATCATGACGCTTATGTCGCGTAGGAATAGTCACGCGAGCTCTACTGTTCCTATTTAAAAAATAAACAAACAACTGTTGAATTTTCTAAACTGCTTGATTTTAAAGCATCACAAAATATTGCTACAAAAATCCTGAAGAAAATTTGGTGTGTTCTATTTTCACTTACTAAATTGAAATACCATGAGGTTTTACCACGGGTTTTCCTTTTCACTTGTACACGATTATTGACAACCACATGATAGACTACTATATTCTCAGGCGTTTCAAATAAATGAGGCTGAAATTCCCAAGTCAGTGGAGGAGCAAATAGATACTATTATGGAAGAAATTAATAAGAAAAAAATGGAATTAATTAAGAATAATGAGGATTACGTTAAACCATTGTATTTTAAAAATTATTGCCTCGATGACAGTGATGCAAGTTACTATGATACGACTTCCCTTGAACAAGCAAAAAAATATATAGCTGAAAAATTCGGATATCTATTACAGTATGATTATAAAACTCAAATTGATTTTGCTTTTTCATCTTTTGCTGTATCTAAGAATCACAGTTAACACAGATTTTTCGAATTCCAGTTTCGATGAATTAATAACGGAATTAGAAATAGAAGTCATTGACGCTTATAAACAGTTTGTTATAAAATCATCATGTTTGGAAGATACGTTTTTGAACATACGGGCACCTATACCGTGGCATCAATCTAAACTCACAGCAAGCCATTTTATGGAGTACAATTTGTTTATTACAAATGACATTTTGGGAGATATCAGGAATTTATATTTTCTGAAGTAAGTTCTATAGGATTAACATTTTAGGATGAATTATTAGTATAATTGCATGAAATATTGAATGCAGAAATGGGGTTCCTTATTGTTGCATAATCGAATACGACATTAACAGCGTTGCCCACAAATTGTGTCTACTTGAAATATCTTCGTTATTTAAAAAAACGAAATTGACCTACATACTTCCTTTACGCCCACTTGTCCGAAAACTGTTATTGACTATATTATTATTGCTCTAAAACCTGTAACCTTTATTTGAAACATTTTCCCGTACTGTTTAAAATAATGAAGATATTTGAGGTGGACGGAGTTTGTGGGGCACTGTATATAATTGCGAAAATGTGAATACATATAATGAAATTAAAAATTAGCTTATGTGACGAGAAATTGAGAATAAATAACTAGTAAATAATTTAAGATTATATAAATGGTATAGTCTTAGTTGAAACTGTTCACGGAAAAGTTGTACATAATATAAAATTATCTTTGGATAATACTTCTGGAAGGATGATAAGCTTAAGCACAAATTTTTATTACAAACTTTCATTTTGTAATGGAACGTTATAGTTTGGAGTACATTGATTGATACAATTTTTTACCACCTACCACATTAAAGTTAATAATTTTCAAAATATTTTAAATTTCTGAAATGTTATGTAATTTGAAAACTTATTTAAATTTTTGTTTGGTTCTACCAATTTTAGAGACACAGCTGGCTTCATTGCCTACAAATTGATCATTCAAAGTTATTTACTCAACGAATTGGTACCTCAAAAAAGTAAATAAGATTAAATGAAATCCATTTAGTATGTTTGTTTCAAAGAAAATATGGCACAAGCACACAATGACTACTTCTACTCAAAACTTACAATTGATGAATTCTTTGACCAACGTGTTATATAATGAAATTCTTCAAGCTTAATAATAACCCGTCCGTATTAAAACAATGAACTTTCCAGATATTACGACACAATGATAATCAGAATTATAGATATAGGAACAATTCCTATTGCAGCTTTTGAAGTAGAACCTAAAATCAATTTATTATGCAACGAATCCATAGATCTGCTTGTGAAAAATTGGTTGGCTGACGTAGCCAACTTTTTTTTAGAGAAGAAATATGCTTGGTCTTGTTTTATCGAGAAGCATTACAACGCATCCACAGCATTGATTGAAAAGTATTTTAGAAGTGTAAATACGCTGTTATCTAAACAGTTGAGAAACATGATTATGAAAACTCTGAATCATATTAGAGAATTTTTTATGCAGTATGAGATGGGAAATTATTTTGAGGATGAATACAAGGATCTTATGTTTTTCAAGTAAATCATTTATTGCGTTCAATTCATTTTGCTGTTTTACGTGTTATGCTCGATTGTATTTACATTTTAGACCCCCATTTACGACAATCACGGTGGAACCGGAGCTTGGTACCATTAGTTTACATTGCAATCCGAGCGTCTTAGAAGTGCAAGCAATAATTTCGCAGTGTTTCGATAAAATTATTGACGTTGGATCGAAGATTCCAAAGATTGAAACAATTATATTTCCTGAATTGGAGAAGAAGGAGTTTCTGTTTCCTGTGTCACGGGACGAAGAAGCGGTAAACAATGTGTATCAAAGTATTGCACTATATAATAATTATATTTTTCATATATTATTGTTTTAACATAATGTATTACAATAGTTGAGAACCAGTAGTTCTGTTATAACTGTAACGTTAAATAAAATCGATAGGTTCTAAAGATAATTACCGATGTGTTGAATGTCGTCGGTGCTCATGTTATGGGTCCACAAATTTATTTAAAATGTTACGATCCTTTATTGTATATTATAAATGGCGAAGCCAAAAAGAATTTGGACGAGTTCTTTAAGCTGGAGCCACCCCCATTTTTACGTGAATTTGAAAATAAAATAAAGGGCTACGATGATATCAGGAAAGAGATTTGCATGTTTCGCAACAAGGTAATTATACAGATGAAAACAAATATTCCAAAGCTGTGCGTCGAGTATTGATTCCCTTCGTTTTAGATTCCCCTGAACATGATAGAAATCGATTGTTCAATTATAAATAATACTCTAAGAGAAATTCTACACGAATTGCGCACCGAAATCTGTGAATATTTCGCAAATGAGTTACGATCTAATAATCGAGATTTGTGTTCGAATTTCGATAAAATAGCAGAAAATATATCGAAAATGCCCGAAAAGACGAACGAGGTTGTCGAATTGTACAATTACTTGTGCGAAAGTCGGGATTCGACAATATTCAACTTGAAAAGAAGATTGGCACGATCCATAGAATTGATTTTATTCCTTTTCGATTATCAGCCGCACTCGAACGAAGACATACAATTGAATGCTCGCACGATCACGTGGCCGAAGGAAATGGAAACCGTAATGGACTTGGCGAACATTCGATTAAGCATGAGAAAAGAATATCTCGAAGAAGTGTTACGCATTAGAAGAGATAACTTTGAAACCAAGATAGAGGGCATGCACCAGGCAATTGATCAGTTCAAGAAGAAGGATCCCCCTGTGTTAACTATGGACGAAATGGAGGATGCAGTAGAGGAGATCGAACATCTGTCTATGGGAATGGAACACATCAGGAAAGAGGTCGGAGAGATCAACGAAGAAGAAGCTCTCTTGGATATGGAGTTAAGTCCGTATCTGTTAGTCCCAACGATGTCGTCCGTAGTTAGCACTCTCGACACACTTTGGCACACCGTATTAGATTTCCATACAAATTACGAGACGTGGTACAATGGCCCGTTCTTGGGTATCAACGCTGAAGAGGTCAATGAGGAAACTGATAACATCTGGCGAACGTTGTACAAGGTGTCGCGTATGATCAGCGATATCCCCGGTGCACGCAGAATCGTTGAAATAGTCCGCGGAAAAGTGGACAAGTTCAAACAATTTATTCCACTCCTGCAAATTATATGTACCCCCGGATTACAGACGCGGCATTGGGATCAAATTAGCGACGTGGCAAATACAGACATAGTACTATCGGATACCAGCACCCTTTCCGCCATGGTCGATCTGGGATTACTGGTACACATAACTAGACTTGAAGAAATATCGTCCGCCGCTGTTAAAGAGCACGCGCTCCAACAAAATTTGCTGAAGATGAAGGACGAATGGGCCGATATCGAATTTAAATTTACGGTGTACCGCGAAACTGGCGTCTCCATTTTGACCGCTGTAGACGACATACAACTGCTGTTGGACGATCATATCTTGAAAGCCCAGACTATGAGAAGTTCCCCTTTCATAAAGGCGTTCGAGCACGAAATGCAGGCATGGGAAAACAAGTTGTTGCTAATGCAGGACATTATCGATCAGTGGTTAGTGTGCCAAGCAACGTGGATGTACTTGGAGCCGATATTTAGTAGCGAGGACATCATGCGTCAGATGCCAACAGAGGCGAGCAATTTTAGAAGGATGGACAAGATTTGGCGGAAGATCATGGCGTACGCCAATGAAAACAGCGGCGTGCTGCAAGCTACATCCATGCTAAATATGTTGTCGGAATTGATATTGTGCAATACTTTGTTGGATGAGATACAGAAAGGCTTGAATGATTACCTAGAAAAGAAACGTCTGTATTTCCCAAGATTCTTCTTCTTGTCGAACGACGAACTGTTGGAGATACTTTCTGAAACTAAAGACCCGCACAGAGTGCAGCCTCACTTAAAGAAATGTTTCGAAGGTATTAGTAAATTGCGATTCACTTCGGACGAAGAAATTATTGGAATGCTATCAGACGAGGAGGAGTATGTTCCTTTAAGCGGAAAAATTTATCCAGCTGACGCTAAAGGGATGGTTGAGAGATGGTTAGCTCAGGTCGCAGAGCTTATGGTAGCTTCTCTTCGGGACATCGCCGAGGAAAGCATCATAGCGTATTTCGATACGCCTCGAGAGGAGTGGATATTCTCTTGGCCTGGCCAGCTTGTTATCTGTTGCAGTCAAGTACATTGGACCGGCGAAGTATGCGAATCGTTCGAAAATCATTCCACGGACGATTATTTGCAGCAATGCAACAGGCAAATAGAAAGAACGGTTGCTCTGGTAAGAGGTAAACTGGATCCCGGTGCAAGGGTAACGATAAATGCTTTGATCGTGATAGACGTGCATGCACGAGATGTAGTCAGTTTGCTTGTCGAGAAACAAGTGAACAATGTTATGGATTTTTATTGGATATCGCAGCTGAAATATTATTGGTTGGACAACAGCATAATCGTTACAATAATTACAACTAATGTATCGTACGCTTTCGAGTATCTTGGGAATACGCCAAGGCTTGTGATAACGCCGTTAACTGACCGCTGCTATATAACTTTAATGAGCGCATTGAAATTAAATCTTGGCGGTTCACCCGAGGGTCCAGCTGGGACCGGTAAAACAGAAACGTCGAAGGACCTCGCGAAAGCTGTTGCCAAGCAGTGCGTCGTTTTTAATTGTTCTGACGGTCTTGACTACAAAGCAATGGGTAAATTTTTCAAAGGACTCGCACAGTCCGGAGCATGGGCCTGCTTCGATGAATTTAACAGAATAGAATTGGAAGTCCTCTCTGTAATTGCTCAGCAAATATTGTCAATCCAAAGGGCTATAAGCGCCAAAATGGAAACATTCTTGTTCGAGGGCTCCGAAATCAAATTAAATCCTACGTGTTACATTATTATAACGATGAATCCCGGTTACGCCGGTCGTCAAGAACTTCCAGACAACTTGAAGGTCCTTTTCCGTACAGTGGCGATGATGGTCCCGGATTATGCTATGATAGGAGAAATTACTTTGTACTCCTTCGGATTCATAGACGCTAAGAACCTCGCAGAGAAGATAGTTCACACGTACAAATTATGCTCCGAGCAATTGAGTTCACAGAATCATTACGATTACGGTATGAGAGCCGTGAAGACAGTTCTGACTGCGGCTGGAAACTTGAAATTAAAGTATCCAACGCAAAACGAGTCCATTTTAGTTCTTCGCGCGATCATTGACGTTAACCTTCCGAAATTCCTGGCTCAAGATATTCCCTTGTTCAATGGAATTTACACAGATCTGTTCCCGGGTATCAGCCTACCAGCGCCGGATCGCGACGAATTGATAAGTCTGGTGAAAGTCGTTCTAGAGAAACAAAATCTGCAATCGACGGATTGGTACATGGAAAAGATCGTTCAAATATACGAGATGATATTGGTGCGTCATGGTTTGATGATAGTAGGACACACGTTGAGTGGAAAGACACGGGCGTATCAGAGTTTGGCCGAGGCTTTGGGCCAATTAGCTGGCAGACGACGAGCTACTATGAGAGAGTATGCAGCAACTTACAAAATAATCAATCCGAAAGCTATCACATTGGACCAGCTCTATGGCAACTTTGATCCAGTGTCTCACGAATGGAGCGACGGTGTTCTGGCCAACATGTTTAGAGAGTTCGCCCAGTCGTTGTCAGTGGACCGGAAGTGGATTGTGTTCGATGGTCCTGTGGATGCAGTATGGATCGAAAGTATGAACACGGTGCTGGATGATAATAAAAAGCTGTGTCTGATGTCCGGTGAAATTATATCAATGTCATCTAAAATGAACATGATGTTCGAACCTGCCGATTTGGAGCACGCCTCGCCAGCTACAGTCAGTAGATGCGGAATGATTTATATGGAACCATCTCAACTCGGTTGGAGGGCATTGCTTGAGTCGTATAAAAAGTATCTTCGAGACAAGTTGCTTTTCGAACAATACGAGCTTATCATAGAACTGATCGAGTGGTTAACCGAGCCAATTGTGCTCCATATAAAACTCCATTGCAGAACATTTGTGGAAATCTCAGAGCTCCATATGTTTTTGGTGAGTACGATAAATTTTGATACTGTTCGTTTACTATTTATATTCAACAAAATCAGTGCTTATTGTACGGATTAAAATGGGTGCAAATTATTTGTTTAATAAATTGTCCCTGAAAATTTAATGGCAATACCAATAATATAGTAAACCTATAATATGAAGAATGATCAAACTTTTGGAATTTCGTGTTCACGTCGCAGAAATGTATGAATTGAGACAACTAATTAACATTTTTCGTCTCAAATATTCATATAACATTACATTTCCCTAAGATAGATTATTATCCATTTCCTTTGCATTCTGTTTCTCGTATTTAATACTACTATTTTATATTATTTTAGTGTATTTATACACTTATATTATTGTAATTCATTATTTTAGTCTTTTACAAAACTTTTAACCACAATGTTGGACGGAGAAACACAAGTTAGTACGGTCTGGCTCCAGTGTGTTTTATTGTTTAGCGTGGTTTGGGGGATGTGTTCAACATTACTAAGCGACAGCAGAAAGATTTTCGATGTTTTCTTAAGAAAGTTGTTACTTGGAGATGACGACGAACATCCTAAACCAAAAGCGTTTAAGTTGACGAAGCAACAGTTATTTCCTGATAAGGGAACTGTTTATGACTGGATGTACGATAAAAGAAATAATGGATGCTGGGTACCATGGATGGACACAGCGTTACAGGTATCACAAAACAGATCTCATTTACATATGTATGTTGTCAAAATTCATATTTTCAGAGAGTTAAGATATTTTAGAAGGAAATTCGAGAAAGTGAAGATATATTATGCTAACATTGTGTCATATTGTTTAATATACACAAAACCATCATTAAAACTCAACAGAGGATCGACAGATGCAGAAATATTACTGTTGTACTTTGAAATACAGTATAATAATTTTAATTATAAATCTATTTACTTTCTTGAAATGAAAAGAATTCATAAAATTAACAAAAGAATGCTCATTTTCGCACAGTGCTTTCAAACCTCTTTTTGTGTGCAGTTTTCTAAATTGATGTTGCAATTCAGTATTTTAAGAATCTATAGCTTCATACGAGAATGCAATTTTTAGTCACTCGAGAGTAATAAATATCCGGATCAAGAATTTTTCAAACTTGCTGTTCGACAGAACGAATTTGAAATATTTTATATTTTACTCTAAGACGATTACGAATAAGTTGCTCATATTAATATTAATAATTAGTTGACATTAATTATAAATCTACTCATATTATACTACTAATGACATATTCCATAACAACTCAAGCCTAATCTACATTTTTATATTCTAGACATCCCTACTCCCAGATATGAAGTCTAATCAACTAATTATACCCACGACTGAAGTAGTGATACAATATTTCTTTATGGCAAATTTTCTTCAGAAAAAGATCCCTATCCTATTCGTTGGCCCAACTGGCACCGGAAAATCTGTTATTGTTTCAAATTACATACAATTTCTTCCCAGAGAGGAATACATGGAGAATGTTGTGAATTTCAGTGCTCGTACTACTGCTGCGCAAACCCAAGAAATCATAATGTCCAAATTAGATCGTAGGAGAAAAGGTGTCTACGGTCCACCAATGGGAAAAACGTGCTTACTGTTTGTCGATGATCTAAGTATGCCGCAGAAAGAAATATACGGGGCACAACCTCCGATAGAATTAATTCGTCAGTGGATAGATCATGGACATTGGTTCGATTTGAAGGACACAACAGCATTGAATTTAGTGGACATCTTCCTGATCTGTGCAATGCTACCACCTGGAGGTGGTTCAAACGTGGTTACACCCAGATTAACTCGACATTTGCATATAATTGGCATTGACGTTTTCGAAGAGGGAACGATGACGAAGATCTTCACTTCGATCCTCGATACTCACTTTTCGAAGGACTTCTCGACAGAAGTATCCAGATTGGGAAAAATGGTAGTAAGTGCGACCATGGACATATATCTTGCTGCTATCAAAACATTTCTACCCACGCCAGCAAAGAGCCACTACACTTTCAACTTACGGGACTTCAGCCGCGTCATCAAGGGTATACTTTTGGTCCCAGCTTCGAAAATGAAGGATGCGGATAAGTTAATTAGACTATGGGTTCACGAGGTCTACAGGGTGTTTCACGATAGATTGGTGGACGACATTGACCGAGAAACTTTGTTCAAAATGGTTCAGTTTACTTGCTACGATCAATTGCGACAACCGTTGAGCAAAGTGCTTAATAGATTGCTGAAAGAGGGAGAGCAAGAGATTGAAAGCCATCACGTATACGAGCTCTTCTTTGGCAATTACACCGATCCTGCTGCAGTGCCGAAAGTGTACGACGAAGTGGTGAATTTAGACGACTTGCAAGAGAAATTGGATTACTATTTGACGGAATACAATATGCTCTCGAGGACACCGATGGCTTTGGTTCTGTTCAGATTTGCTATCCAACATATTTCTCGCGCTACGCGAATTTTATTGCAAGAAAACGGCCACGCGCTTCTAGTAGGAATGGGTGGCTCGGGCAGAAGTTCTTGCGCCAAGTTGGCAACCAGTATGTGCGAATATGCGATGTATCAAATTGAAATTACTACCACCTACGGATTTTCCGAATGGCGCGAAGACTTGAAGAATTTATTATTACGCGTAGGATGCGATGGGAAGTCGACTGCCTTTCTCTTTGGCGATCATCAAATAAAGGACGAAAGCTTCGTCGAAGATATAAACCTGGTTTTAAACACCGCTGACGTGCCGAATTTATACAACACCGAGGAGAAAGCTGAAATATTAGACAAGATGACGACCGTGTTGCAAAGTTCTGCCCAGAAGACAGTCGAAGTAACCCCTACGATACTTCACAATTTATTTATCGAGAGGATAATAAAGAATCTCCACTGGATTTTAACGATGTCACCAATAGGAGATAAATTCCGTAATCGTTTGAGAATGTTCCCGTCCTTGATAAACTGTTGCACTATCGATTGGTTCACCATTTGGCCGGATGACGCCTTGGAGAGAGTAGCACGCGTGTCATTCAGGACTATGAACATCGATCAGAGTCTGCGAGAAAAGTGTGTTCGTATTTCTAAACAATTCCATACCAGCATCGGTGTTGCTAGTGAAGATTATTATAACACACAGGGTAGACGGTACTATACTACACCGACAAGTTTCTTGCAGCTAATCAAATCGTTTTCCATGTTGTACGGCCAAAAGATCGACGAAATTACCGCGCAGCAGACGCGATACGAGAAGGGGTTAGAAAAATTGGACTTCGCGGCAAGTCAAATAGCAGTGATGAAAGAAGAACTGCAAGCTTTGCAGCCAAAATTGATCGCACAGACTGAGTTGAGTAACAAGCTGATGGTCAGAATAGAACAGGACACTATTAATATCGAAGCAAGGAAAGAAATCGTGGGCGCTGAGGAAGCCTTGGCGAACGAAGCTGCCGCTGCTGCTCAGGCAATAAAAGATGACTGTGAAAGCGACCTGGCCGAAGCTACACCCGCTTTGGAGGCTGCACTATTCGCCCTGGACACGTTGAAGCCGGCAGATATCAGTATTGTGCGGTCAATGAAAAGTCCACCGGCAGGTGTAAAATTGGTAATGGAAGCCGTGTGCATCTTGAAGGGGGTCAAGCCTGAAAAGGTTCAAGATTCTGCAACCGGTCAAACGGTAGACGATTACTGGCCAGCTTCTATAAAGGTACTCGGGGACATGAGGTTCCTCGAGAATCTGAAGAATTTCGACAAAGACAATATACCTGCGGCGTACATGAAACGTATCCGCGAAAAGTTTATAAACGATAGAAGTTTTCAGCCCGAGGCTATTAAGAAGGTGTCCACTGCCTGCGAGGGCCTCTGCAAATGGGTGCGAGCTCTCGAAGTTTACGATCGAGTGATCAAAGTTGTTGCCCCGAAAAAAGCGATGCTTGCGGAGGCAGAGGCTGCTTTGGCTCAACAAATGGAGGCTTTAAATGCAAAGAGAGCTCTTCTCCAAGAAGTCACGCAGAAGTTGCAGTCGTTGAATGACGAATTCGCTGAATGTATGAGAGAGAAAAAGAGGCTCGAGGATCAAAGTGATTTTTGTAGGAAAAAGCTGGAGAGGGCTGAGCAGTTGCTGGGTGGCTTGAGCGGGGAGAAGACTAGGTGGCAGGAAACGGCTGTCACGTTGGGTGCAGGTCTGAAAAATGTTATCGGCGATGTCCTGTTATCTTCGGGAGTAGTTGCTTATTTCGGGGCCTTCACTGTGGAATACAGGAACAGATTGATCAAAGAGTGGCACGATTCTTGCATGGATTTAGAGATCCCGTGTGGTGACAAATTCAGTTTGATTGATATTTTGGGCAGACAAGTGGAAATTAGAGCGTGGATCATTTTTGGTCTACCAGCGGACAATTTTTCTGTGGAAAATGGTATTATTGTGAAAAACGCTGATAGATGGCCGCTCATGATCGATCCACAGAACCAAGCAAATAAATGGGTAAAAAACATGGAGAAACAAAATAATTTGTTAGTTGTAAAACTCTCGGACCCGAATTATGTGAGAACGGTAGAGACTTGTATACAACTTGGTATGCCCGCTTTAATCGAAAATATTTTAGAGGAAATAGATGCGATACTGGAACCTGTGCTTCTAAAAAACGTATACAAAGAGCGCGGCGTTTTCTACATCAAATTTGGTGAAAACATTATCGAATACAATTGCGATTTTCGACTCTACATTACGACACGTTTAAGAAACCCGCATTATCTGCCAGAAGTCGTAGTGAAAGTGACGCTGTTAAATTTCATGATCACACCTCAAGGACTCCAGGATCAGTTACTAGGCATCGTTGTTGCAAAAGAGTTGCCTTTACTCGAAGATCGTAAAAATCAATTGATAGTGGAGGGTGCAAATAATAAAAGAATATTAAAGGAACTGGAAGACAAAATCTTAGAAGTTTTATCCGCTTCTGAAGGTAACATCCTGGAGGATGAAACGGCTATTACAATTCTATCAACTTCGAAGACACTATCAGAGGATATCCAAGCTAAGCAAGAAGTGGCTGCTAAAACGGCCATTGAAATTGATCTCGCTCGTGATGGTTACAAACCTGTTTCTGACCACGGTTCTGTGCTTTTCTTCTGCATCTCCGAATTAACCAACATCGACCCCATGTATCAATATTCTCTACCATGGTTCATCCATCTGTATGAAATGTCGATAGCTAACAGCCAACGGAATGACATTCTGAGCATTCGCATAAATGACTTGAACATGTATTTCACAGCTAGCATTTACAGGAACGTATGCCGTTCTCTGTTTGAGAAGGACAAATTAATATTCTCCTTCGTTTTGTGCGTTGGCTTGTTACGCGCTGCTGGGCAAGTACAAGAGGAGCTATGGATATTTTTGTTAACAGACGACGTGGCTCTGCATAATCCTAACCCCAATCCTGATCCGTCTTGGTTAACCGATAAGTCTTGGTCCGAGGTAGTTAGAGCTACAAATTTGCCCGGACTTCAGCAGTTCAAACAATCGTTTGAGACGCAGACAAAACAGTGGAAGGATTATTATGATTTGTCTGATCCTCAAGAGGAACCATTTCCACACCCGTATCAAACCGTAACTGAAAGCTTAAGAAAATTGGTACTGCTCAAATGCGTAAGGCCGGATAAAATTGTGGCTGCCGTTCGGTTATTTGTTATATCTCGTATGGGGCAATCTTTCGTAGAACCTCCGCCATTTGACCTACAAGCATGCTACAATGATTCTAGTAATGTAGCACCCCTGATTTTTATCCTCTCCCCGGGATCTGATCCAATGGCAGGATTAATTCGATTTTCGGAAGATTACGGAATGTCGAAGGAAAGCTTAATGACTATATCGTTAGGACAAGGTCAAGGTCCATTGGCAGTAAATATGATAGATAGGGGAATAAAAAGCGGTGAGTGGGTGGTGCTTCAGAATTGCCATTTGGCGGTATCTTGGATGAAGGAATTGGATAGAATTTGTGACGAGGTTATTATACCGGAGAATACACATCTCCAATTCCGATTATGGTTAACTAGTTATCCATCGAAGGACTTTCCAATTTCCATCTTGCAAAATGGAGTTAAAATGACTAATGAGCCACCGAAAGGATTAAAGAATAATTTGCTTAGAAGTTACTTGAATGACCCAATATCGGATGCAAAGTTTTTTAACAGTTGTAGAAAGATTATCGAATGGAGGAATCTTCTCTTTTCTTTGTGCTTTTTTCATGCAGTTGTTCAGGAACGACGCAACTTTGGGCCATTGGGTTGGAACATTCCTTACGAATTCAATGAATCAGATCTTCGCATTAGTATCTTACAGTTGCAGGTAAGACTATTACATGGTGTAATAATGCAATGCATTTTTCATCTCAGAGTAATCGTAGTTTAATATGCATGTTGTTACAACGAGAGATTACAAATGTTGAGAATTATATGAAATCTAGTGCAAAGTAATATTCCGTTCTGGTTAACCGTTGTATGGAATTCCTAAATGCAAGATAATTGAATAACTTTGTGTCAATATGACCCAATGTCACAAATCAAATGAATAGGAAAATAAAATTAAATAAGTGGTTGATTTTTTATTACAATTCTTACAATATAATTTCGACAATAAAATACTTCACTCATTTTCTAGCGTACAAAAGTTCAAGTGGTGTTTCAATAAAGGAGAAAAGATTGTTCTTGTAATGAGTTGGTTGAATTTGTTAATTATTGTGTTCTCTCAAAAATTGTAAACCTTTCCGTGACGCTTTTTATACATGGAGTGAGTAATAAACGTTCCCGAACGGAATAGTAATCAAATATTGTGTGTATATAAATTATATGAAACATTGTGATATATTTAATAATTGCATTTCAATTGGAATAAATACTTCTCAATATGAACACAAAATGCAGTAAAAAGAACATTTATTCCAGTTAATATACGTATATAAATGTATCAACAATTTTTAAAGTAATAATATTTTTACAATATTATATTAATTATAGTGCACGTTAATATTATTTCCTTAGTCCCTTTGGGAAAAATAATGTCTTGGAGATATTCTTTCATGCCAGATACTAATTTTTAGTAGCATATGCTCTTATAGTTTATTAAATCTCAAAACTTATTTATAGCATTAAAATTTTTAGAAAAATTGAAGAAATTATTTGAATGCATGTTTACTAGTTTTATTCCATTTTTTCCCAATAAGCAAGAATGTTTGGCGCACTATTTGCATACTGAGCTTTTCGTACACACTGTACGTATCTCAATGTAAATGGATAGTAACAAGTTCATGCTTGTTAATTCGCCATTTTGTTGTATAATTAAAAACCGAAGCTGTATTTATAATTCTTCTATTCTTGATATTTATCTTATATTTTTAAGAAACATGTGATATACAGTTAATAAATTTCTTTTGAGTAATATTTCTTAGGTATTCATATTGTCTAAAATGATTCTTATTTAACCAGTTACAAAATACATACATTTATTATAATTGTTTACTCATTTTTCGTGTTTGTTTATCTAATTTCGTTTCCTTTTTAGCTGTTTCTGAATGATTACGAAGACGTACCTTACGACGCACTTCTTTATTTAACTGGTGAATGCAATTATGGCGGTCGTGTCACTGACGATAAGGATAGACGTTTGCTAAATTCAATACTGCAACAATATTACAACGAAGAAATTATAACTAAGGCTAGGTAAGTTTTATGAATGCTTGGACAACTTTCGTTTAATACTTTTGTTGCTACAACAAATAGTTTACGAGTAAGATTAGGTGGCACAGATAAATGGCACCCTGTATATTGATAATAAATTAAACATTATCACAGGTGAAGATGAATTGAACTGGTTATTAAAAAGCAGCAATTACTTTATTGCAGATGACTATGATATTTACAATGCTCTTGACTACGTTACTGATGGTGATCCATCATTTCGTCCTTCCAGTACTTGCTTTCCCGCCCTTCATTCCCACATCTGCTTCTTGCCATCATGCTTTGGCCTCTACCTCTGTAGTCTCCATTTAGGTAGTTAGCTCACTGGTTATCCCTGATTTCTGTGTAATGTACGTTGTATCTGCATCCTGGTATTCTATCGTATTGCCATTGAACCTGCTCTGCCCTGTCTCTTTGCGCTAGTTCTTCAGCAATATCTCTCCCCCTCCCTCTTTCCACTTCTATTTCCTGTATATCCATCAACTTTGCCCATAGTATCCGTCTCTGATTTCCTCCCATTTCCAATTTTTCTCTTCTTGCTTCACGTCTATTTCCCCCCAGCATTCTTGAACTATTTTATTCTTCTTCAACAGCTTCGTTTTTTCCTCATCTTTTATCGCTCTTTTCCCCACTTCTATCCGTATTTTGTTCGTTTTTGTTTCCTCCAAGATGAGATATGCTGGTTTGTTGAAATCCAGACCTAACGTTCCTCCTTATGTATTTCTCCTGTATTTTTCTCTACTTTTTCTGCTTTCATCCATCCCCAGATTTTTGCCGCGTACAGCAGGATACTTTTCACTATGCTTCTGAAAATAGTAATTCTTCTCTCAAAATTGTTCTAGAACATTCTTTGTCCTATTCCCCATATCTGCGCCATTGCTGCTATTGCTTTCTTTATGACGTCCCTTATATGCATCTCTCTACCCCGTTTTTCTAGAGATCATTTGAATTCCTTTGCTTCTTGCAGACTATTCACCTCCCAGCCCCATTTATTCTCTCTTTTGTTCTTCTTTCCTCTTCCTTTATGGAAAATCAACACAGCAGATTTCTCTGCGTTCAGTTTCAAGCCTTTTCTTTCAAGGTATTTTCAATGTCTTTAAGATCCTTAACATCCTTTGGCTCTTTGCCTAGTAACACTATATCGTCCGCGTATGCTAGGGTCCAGATTTTGTTTTTTCCTACTCAAACTCCTCCTGCTTGTTTTCTTCTAATGGCTTCCTCTAGATCTGCTACATATATTGTAAATAAAGTTCCACTCGGTGGGCATCCCTGTCTTACCCCTTTTGTTGTCCAGAATTTTGCTAACAATTCTCCGTTTGCTTTTATGGTATTTCTAGTTTCTTTGTACATTTCTCCGATTCTCACCTTCAAGCGTTTACTTGTTTCCATTTTTTCCATGATTTGAAGTTCTACTATATGTACTTTGTCAAATGCGGCACTTAGGTCTGCAAAAAAGGTATATAACGTTCCCCCTTTTTTCTGTATTCCTCTGTTAGCTACATAGTTCAGGATGAAAATGGTGCCTGCTGTCGACCTACCGCTCCTTAATCTTGCTTGGGTTTCTGGTATTAAATGTTTCTTCTCCAGTTCCTCTTTTAATCTTTTTTCCAGGACCATGGCATATATTTTGTATGCTGTGTTTAGGATCGTTATTCCCCGGTAATTGCTCTATCTCCTTTTTTGAATATTGGCGAAATCACCCCTTCTTTCCACCACTCCGGGAATCCTTCTCACTTCCACACTTTATTGAAAATTTCTGTGATTCTTTTTACTATTTTGTTGTTATGGTAAATCCAGGCTGCATTTTATATGTTTTCTTCGCCCGCTGCTTTCTTCTTTTTTAATTTCCTGATTTGTTCTTTCACTTCCACTTCTGTTATTTCTTTTTCCTCTTCTCGGTCCATGTTGACTCTTTCAACTCTTATAGTATTTTTTCGCTGTCTACTCCTTCTAGTAATGTTTTGAAATTCCCATGTTATATATTCCCATGTTTGATTTTTTCTCTTTAATTGCCTTATCTTCTTCTCTATGTTCTCTTGTAATTCTCTTTTCCATTCTTCGCACACTTTTTTGTATTCCCTTCTTTTCTTCTGGTAATCTTCTTTATCCCCTTTCCCCCTTCTCCAGTTCCACAGTGCTTCCTTAGCTTCCCTTTTGTTTTTGTACACTTTGAATTCCACCACTTAAAGGTGCCACTTAGAGCTGTCAATTTCCATTTCTTGATTTTCACTTCCTCCTTTCGTACTGCATTATTTATCTTTTTGACCATTTCTCTTACGATTTCATTTACCTCTGTCCTATTATAGTTTATGTTGTTTAAATCCGTTTGAAACTCTCTCTTACCCACCTCTGTCCGAACTCTTCTCTCTCTCTCCACATCTCCTCCTGCGCCCCCCCGTTCTCTCCTTTTATCTCCTCTATACATAATTCCACCATCAGCGGCATATGGTGTGACTCCATTCTTTCTTCCACCGTGATTTTACTGACTTCTTCTTTCGCTTCTACATTTGGAATTATATAATCAATTACCGTGCTCCCGGTCCTGCATGTGCATACTCTCCCTTTTCGCCTCCTTCCATGTTCCCGTTCAGGATACACCATCCTCTTTCCCCGACCATCTCTAAAAATAACTTTCCCTCCGTGTTTTTAACTTTATCTTTTGATCTTCTTACAACGTCAGGTCATTATCAATGAACAACCTCTTATCTTTCAATGTGTTCTTCTTTAGCATTACTGGTTAGCCTCGCTATTAGAAGCCTTCTTTTTTCTCCCCTTCCTACCCAGAAAGCTTCCTCGATTTCTGCCCCTATCGGCTGTTCGTGCCTTAACACGTACTCCATCGTTTCCTTCGACGTCTCTTTACACAGTAGATCTTTTCCCCATAGTGTGATGTTATTTCTCCTCTCTCTTTTGTGTCTTTACCCTCTTCCTTCCTGTCTAGCCTCCCCAGACTTCCTGCTAGCATTTCAGGCTGATCCTTCTTGGCCTCCAGTACTTCTATCCTTCCTCCCATTTCCTTCCTTTCCCTTTCCCACGTCTCATCCCGCCTCTTCCACTCGTCTCTCAGTTGCATCATATCTGGCCTCTATTCTCTGTTGCCTTTTCTCAGCTCTTTCCAAGTCTTTCTTCATTGCCAGTACAACTTCCATCAATTTATCCAATGTTGCCGCATCCATTTCTCTTTCCTGCTCTG
The DNA here is from genome assembly GCA_963969485.1 of Nomada goodeniana. Lineage (NCBI taxonomy): Eukaryota > Metazoa > Arthropoda > Insecta > Hymenoptera > Apidae > Nomada > Nomada goodeniana. The sequence goes on from OZ018306.1 coordinate 9,780,335, forward strand.
TCTTCTGGGTGTCCGGTGTTTCAGCAATTCCTATCTCTATCTCTGTTTTCTTCAGCGCAGGCGACCTCCCGGCTTTTCTTTCCTTTATCCGCTCCAATGGGTTCTCCTCTCGTTTCCTCTTGCCCTTCCCCTCCTTTGCCTGCTTTACTCATTCAAGTCTCTGCTCTTCTTTATCTACTGCTGTCCCCGCTTTGTCTTATCCTTATCCTCCGCTATGCACTTATCCTTGCCACGTATCTTATCTTACTTCGTGCCCTCGTATAACACTTCATCTTCTTCCCCTTTTACTCCCCCTTCGGCCCCTTATATACTGTCGATTATTTTGCCCACCGGAGTCTTGCCTATCCCCACGTTTTTCGCCCGACCTCGAAATTTTCTGCTCACTTTTGCCACACTTTTTATCTATTTCTTTCACCTGTCCGCACTACACGTATGATGCTCTCACCCACGCCACGTGGCCCCCCTCAGTGAAACGTATATTTTACACATCTCTGTAAAGAATATATAATATGTTTCATTCACAACGGTCTTCTGAAAGCATAATAAATATTTGTTAAATATCTCGTCAGATTTATGTGATATTTGCGAACCTTCATTTATAAATATTATTTAAAGTATTTATTTAAATCTGTAATATATTCACAGGTACTGTTTTTCGCCAAGTTGTGAATATCAAATGCCGGAGACTACAGATTATAGTGGATGCATAGAGTACATTCGCAGTTTGCCAATCGATCAACACCCAGAGGTGTATGGTTTACATAAAAATGCAGACATAACAAAGGATAATCAGGAATCATCGCAGCTACTTAAATCCGCTCTGCTGACTCAGCCACAGATTAGTGGCGTGGGAGTCGAGAGAGATACCGATACTATGGTTTTTCAATTATGCGCCGACATTTTATCGAAAATACCGTTGCCGTTTGATACCTTACGAGTTGCTAAAAGATATCCTGTATTATACATGAATAGTATGAATACAGTCCTTCGTCAAGAACTTATTAGATTTAACAATCTTATCACTGCGCTTCGGTGGACATTAGTAGACGTTCAGAAAGCTATAAAAGGATTAGTCTTAATGTCTTCTGATTTGGAAGAAGTTTTCCAAAGTATGAGTGTTGGTAAAGTACCTACTACTTGGAGCAAAAGATCGTATCCATCTTTGAAGCCGCTAGGAAGTTATATTAATGACTTGATAGAGAGATTAGAATTTTTCCAAGCCTGGATAGACCATGACGCGCCAGTTGTCTTCTGGATATCTGGATTCTACTTCACGCAATCTTTTCTTACAGGTGTTTTACAAAATTATGCCCGCAAGTATAAGATTCCAATTGACCGTCTAGATTTTGAATTCGAAGTGACATCGCCTAAAACTAACGTGGGCGTTCATCCGACTTATGGAGTTTATATAAAAGTAAGCTTTTTGTTATACATAGTATTTATACATGTAGAGATTATTATTCGTAAATTTCACGTAACTGACTGAGATATAGGATGAGGGAGGTAATAAGATGCCAGATTGCAATTAAAATGTTAACTAGCTTATTAACAAAATGACAATGCACGTCAACACTTTCTTTCAATCGCAACTCAACACGATTCTCGTACAGTTCTCTCACAATACCCTAACGATTCTCTCTGCACACTCACTATCAATTCTCAAACGATTCTACCTCGCGCGCGCATCATCCACTCTATAGAGGGTGAGTCACGTAACTTGCACACCTCAAATTACTTTTAAATTATACATCTCAATAAAAAATTTCTATGGTTTTAAGAGGGGGAAATGTTGACGTCTCACTTTATTTTGTACATAGTGTAGTTTCCGCAATTTTATGGTCAACTTCCTTTCTTTAACCCTTCCGACTCGACATCAGTACCGCGTAGTGACCCAGGAGAATGAACCAGCGCTCTCCTCGCGCGTCAGGCAGAACCGAATTCGACACACACTTATGTCTTTCCCAAAGTGTCTCTAGAGTATCTCCAGACTCACAAGTCCTCAGTTTTAAACTAAACAATCTGCAATGCTTTCTTTATTGCTGCAGACACAGTTTTTGATCCTCGACAACACATAGATACAAGACAAGAACGAGAGATAGTAGGTTCACGTGTCGCAAATGTTATGTTGGACTCTGCTTAGAAAAGTGCTTCGAAATATACCACACGAAGCTGAATTACTAGCTATTACTGAGGTTAAACTTTAATGAATTTCTTAATTATTCAGTATAATACTGCATATGTTATGCATATGGCAAAGACGCAAATACTTTAGGAACAATTCGATATTTTAGGACTCCAATTCTCGCCGGCCGGCCACGGACGTAGCGAGCGACTTACGCAAAACGCCGTCGGGTCGGAAGGATTAAATAAAAGGATAAATTTTTCCCACCACAGATCGAAAGAATATCAAATTTTACGTAGAAAAGTATAAACCTATGTTGTTCTTAAACCTAATGGTCAACGGCATATCCTATACATATGTATCTTGGTTGCATATCTCGGGACTGCCTTATGTAAAAGACACGTGTGGGTAGTGTTTTGAAAATGTTTCGATGCCAACTTTAAGAATACGTAATAAAAAATATTGGGTCCCATTGAAAAACTTGAACTTGATGTTTATAGGGCATTTTAGGATCATTTGAAGGTCATGTAAATACCAGCATGTTACGTGCACTCTGATATTGTTATAACTTTTGGCTCAATTTTTTTTGCGTCTTTTATATGGTTTAAGATATTCAACTGCTCTCACATAAACCGGACACACTCTATATTTGATTTAGTAACATAATCCTTATCTTTTTTATAATAGTATGATTTTGAAAATTAAAATGAAATATGTGTTTTCCCTATATCAGGGCTCGGAATTAAGCGAACTTTCGGGCCGATTTTCAGGGGTTACGCCCCCTTTCCCCCGCCGCATATCCTAGTCCTAGCGATCGCCTTGCGGCCCGAAGCTCCTCAGGCGCGTAGCATATGAACCGCGCGTGTCGCATTAGGGCAACACTCATATCAATAGGATTCCACATCGTCCTATGTCCCATGGACCGCTGTTCGTATGCTACGCGCCTTAGGAACTTGGTGCCGCTTGGCGATTGCGGCCGCCATGACGTGCGGCGGGAGTAAGGGGGCGATGTCTCTGAAAAACGTCCCGAAAGTTCACTTAATCCCGAGCCCTGCCCTATATCATAACCTATGGAATTATATGAAACATAAAATTTGAAAGTAATCTAATAATATTTACAAGAATATCTAATAAATCATTATTCAAACATACATTTGATATACTTGACAGGATGCATCATTACAAGCGTTACTCGTTGCGATTAAAATAATATGTGCAGTTTTACTAAACAGAAACCTTATACATTAATGTCTCGATATAAACGAAAAAGTGGTATCCGATATAACGAAGAGCTTATCCCCACTACTCGGGGGTATACTCCTTGAGACGTGCAGAAATTCGCAACGGTATCACTTATATCGAGACTTTACTGTAATAGGTAAAGACCTATGGTATTATATGAACAATATTTTTGTATTATCAGAAGCAAAATTTCAGGGTTTGTATCTAGAAGGAGCTAGATGGAACAGTGAGATAAAAGAGATTGATGAATCTAAACCTAAAATAATGTTTGACTTACTCCCGATAATATGGTTAAAGCCGGGTAGAAAAGCTGAATTTATTATTGAATTCGTATACTATTGTCCTGTGTATAAGACAAGCGAAAGGCGTGGTGTGTTAGCTACGACTGGACATTCTTCCAATTTTGTATTGTATATTTTATTCCCAACCCACATTGATGAAGCTCACTGGATTAAAAGGGGCGTGGCGTCTCTATGTCAACTAGATGATTAAATCATGGAAAAACATTTAATATATTATATATAATCAAGTTGACATAAGTATCAAAATAAGACTCAATCAAAAAGTTTTATATATAAAAATTTGTAATAAAATATTTTTCAAAATATAATATAAACTAATCATACAGTAATGCCTTGATCGATGCGAAAGCCTCGGGTCTGAACGTTCGCTTCCATCGTGTAGTTCCTACATTGTTTGATATTTGCCGACAGCGTCGAACGTAGAAAAGGACAGCGAGTAAAGAAAGACAACCGAGCAGCCAAGCCAAAAAACAATATCCAGCGTATCGGTGAAATAACACTAATGCAAAGATAAAACTTTTTTATTTCGCATCCTTTTCTTATGAAATTTTTACATAGCATAGCTGACAATTTTCTGATTAAAATGACACCAAACACGATATAATTTGGACTATATTTACTGCCTTAATTAACGGTAATAAGTTGGTATGTTAAACCGTGTACTGGGCCTTTAATCTTTGCCGATTGCCACGATCGCAGCTTCTCTTTTCTTTTCAGTAGCTATCCTTTTCTGCGGTCGAAACTTATTATTGTCAATTAAGGCAGTAAGTATAGTCCAAATTATATCGAGTTTGGTGTCATTTTAATCAGAAAATTGTCGGCTATGCTATGTAAAAGTTGCATAGGAAAAGGATGAGAAATAGCAAAGTTTCATCGTTCAATTAGTATTAGCTCACCGACATACTCGAGCCCGGATCGCGTTACACTGATCGCCAAGTGAACTTTGACGCCTCAAGGGGTATACCCCGCAGTGGTGGGGATAAACTTTTCGCTTGCATGGTGTAGAAATCTTTCGCGTCGATCAAAGCATTACTGTATAGCTAAAACAAATCATTTGATTTAAAAAAAAAGTAACTTACGGAATCACCATGTAATTTTTACCATGTCGAATAAACATCGAACATTCAAGGTTTAATTATTATATTAATTTATTACATATCGTGCCCTTTAATGAAAAGTTTGTGGGAATAAGAAGGGTGAGTGATATCACATGTGTCATTTTTGAAGTTTTTTGTTTCTAAACTCCTGCGGCGCTGTTCGTTGCGGCTTAAAAACCATTTGTTTATTTTTAGTTGAAACACTTTAAACGAAATCAGTGATACATGATCTTTGTGCAAAATTTATTAATGTTAAAAATACTGGCCCAATAGCCACTTTAAAAATGAATTTGCTGATCTGGCAACCACAAAATTCCACTGACAAAGGGGCTGCTGTACCTTTGTTCCTTTTAAATAATTCATTATGAATCAGCAAATTCATGTAGTTAGAGTACTGTTTTACAATATTCACCAAATGTTTTACTATCTAAGAACCTCCTTTTATATACATATAATCTATGTAATTAATTAATGAGATAAAGCAGAATGTATTTGGTCGAATTGACGGTGAGACTTTGTGTTTACCTAATTCGTTGCATTTGTGGAAAACAATAGTATTAGAGATGAACATTATTCGAGTGGTTTCGAATAAATATTCATCTAAAATAGTTATTTGATTAAATTCATTTTAATTTTCCTCACAAAAGAATGCATTAGTATTGGATCTGGCGAACGCGGTGGTCATACTACAACTCTAGTACGACCAATCCATCGATTTGGAATCAAACTGTTTATAACGAACACTCATTGTCAGCTTGTATAGTTGTAGCTATAGTGCTGCTATTAATTCAGAAAGAATAGTAAAGTCATTCCAAATGATTATTGCTCGTTTCAGAGAATGTATTGTGGGGGCACTTCCCACATACACCGCTAGGGGACGAGCACGATGAACACGACGATCCGGCTCCCGAAGGTGGTCGTATATGTCCGCGCGACTATATATATATATATAACCTCCGACCATTCCCTACTATCCCTGTGTCTAAGGCAGGGCCTTCTCCCAAAGCTCGCCATCGATCCCACTTTCTTCACCACTTACCACCGCACATCTCAACTCTTTAAAAAACTAAATAGTAAAGAATCCTCAGGGTCCGACAAAATCCCGAATATAATCTTAAAAAACCTCTCAAATAAAGTCATATCCTGCTACAACATCCTTTTTAACAACTGCCTTAACAATAAATACTTCCCTACAACCTGGAAAGTCGCCAGAGTCCTCCCCATAAAAAAAAAGGGTAAAAACCCGGCTGACCCCTCCAGCTATAGGCCTATCAGTCTACTCCCGAACATCTCCAAAATATTCGAAATTATAATAAAAAAATCGCTCGAAAAATTCTACGACGAAAAAAACCTAATACCAGACACAATTCGGCTTCCGCCACAAACACAGGACAATTCATGCAATACACACGCTCACCTCGGACATCCAGCACGCCCTTCACAATAACGAATCAATCGCAGCCTGCCTCATTGACCTAGAAAAAGCCTTTGACACCGTTTGGCTAAAAGGCCTATACTTTAAACTCTCCAAAAAAGGATGCCCACCTCACCTACTAAAACTAATAGTAGATATGACACTAGGCAAAAGTTTCTTCACCTCCAACGGCAAAGACGACTCGAACATAACACATCACTTGACTGACGGACTACAACAAGGCACAGTCACCTCCCCAGACCTATTCAACTTTTATAATGCAGACATCCCCAAACTCTTCAACATACCCGAATCCCCCGACATCAAAACCATACAATTCGCCGATGACCTAATAGTATATATCAAAGGAAAAAAAGTACAAAAACTCCAAGAACAATCTCAACTCCTCCTAAATAAAATAAACGATTACTACTCAACCTGGAAACTAAAAATCAATCCGACAAAATGCGAATCCATTCTCTTCCGTAACAACATAAAAAACCAGAGCAGAAACTACAAAAGCACCTACAAAACATACAACCTTAACCTCACAAACACCCCAATACCCCACAAAAAAATAGTAAAATACCTCGGAATACATCTAGACGAACGCCTACTATTCAATAAACACACCGACATCCAACTAGAGAAAGCCTCAAAAGCTTTCTTAAGCAACTCCAGAATATTCCATTCACGCTACCTCAACCCAAAAATCAAAATCCTCTGCTACATGCTCCTGATCAGACCTATCACATCATATGGATGCCCAATCTGGTTTAACCTAAGCCCCCAAACAATGGAGAAAATCAGAACGTTCGAAAGAAAATGCCTGAGAGCCTGCACCGGACTATATACAACCAAAGAGTCAAACTACAAACGCTACATCAATAATAGAACACTATACGACACAGCAAACATACCAAGAATAGACAGCTTCATCACCAAACTCAATAGAGACTACTTCGCGAACATCCACACAATCCACAACAACCACCTCATAAATAGCTCAACATACCCACATGACCTGTAACACGAAAAGACATTGTCATCTGCACACATACCCCCCGAAGCATTCATCCTCCTCGACAAGACAGGCAGAATTACAGACCAGAACAACATACCAATCATATACCACATGCACCGCACAGCAAGCAACAAAAGAATCCTGTACGATCCACACACCAATAGCCGCAATACATCACACCGCACCGTCTTCAATATGCAGATACCTAAATACGACAAGAATAACACCTACCACCATAACACCAAAAAATACTGGTGGCTCCAGGACCTCTGCCCCTCGAAACCGCCACCACAATAAACCCCCACGACTAGTCTAAGCTAATCTACTGTAAATATGTATATAACGTAATATAAAATCCCCATCCCTTAAATATAGTGAATGCATGATGAGAGAATGTGACTGTATATATGCGCGAACGAGCACGGTATGAACGTTTAGACTATAAGCCCCCCACACCCAGCTCATCAAAAAGCGCCGACCAAAACCCATTCCGTTTTACCCGGTACCGCCTTTTTTTCGGAATCCCCCCTCCCAACCGCCCACACCCAGCCCAGCCAAATGAAGGGTACAAGACAAATCCAAGCAACAAAATGGACGGAAAGATCCCATTACGACAGACGACACCCCCACACAGGCCGTGAGCGACATTTCCCTGACCATGCAGCCCAACTTAATTTTTAAGACACACCGCTCACATATTTCGTAGATTATTCACTACACGCATACATTGTATTCACCATATTTTAAGCTCTGTATCTTTTGAATAAAACTCTGTCAAAAAAAAAAAAAAAGCAGGGCCTGCTAGTACGCCTTACTGATGAGTCCGCTAGCAGGCCTAGGACGAAACGCAACTTCTCCCTCTCCTCTTTCTTTTCCCGTCGTACCTCCTCCCACCATCTGTACGACGGACCGTCGACTACCGCACCCCTCCTCAATTGGTGACCCCGACGTGATGTGAAAAATTAATATTTATAACATATACAGGGTGGCCCGCAAGTGTCGCAGTATTTTTAATTTTCTTGTAGCTGAGGTGATGCTGAACAACTTTTTCCATGACCAAAATATGCTAAGTAGCTTCGTTTTTGAGTTATTAACGAAAAACACTGGCCAATGAGCGCGCCCGTATAGCGCGCGCCCAGGCACCACCGCGCGCGTGTGTCATCGGGTGCATCGAGGGGCAACGTACGGCAAATATTACATCATCTTAAATTAATTATATTGTGTAATGATTCGTTATTCACGAATAACAATTGAATTATCAAGCCGTTTTATAACTGTTCCATACTTTTATTCCTTATCCGAAACGTATAAGGTATTTTATGACTTATTAAAATAATGTTTGGATAATTATTGTTAAAAAAAGATAGGTAAATAAACTTATCCTTTCGTTCACGAAGTACAGTAATGCCTTGATCGACGCGAAAGATTTCTACACCATGCAAGAGAAAAGTTTATCCCCACCACTGCGGGGTATACCCCTTGAGGCGTCAAAGTTCACTTGGCGATCAGTGTAACGCGATCCGGGCTCGGGTATATCGGTGAGCTAATACTAATTGAACGATAAAACTGTGCTATTTCTCATCCTTTTCTTATGCAACTTTTACATAGCATAGCTGACATTTACCTGATTAAAATGACACCAAACACGATATAATTTGGACTATATTTAGTGTCTTAATTAACGGATACGACACACGCATTGACGTACATAGGCCTCATTGTAGTGCAAACGGTCATGACCCGTCAGAGGTGTGTGTGGGTCGTATCCGTGTGGAAACAAGTGCGTAACATAAAATTGTTAAGATATGTCAGGATCGGTACAATGACCAACGGCCAAGGACCCACTTTCGTCGAAGCAGGTTACTTCGTGAACGAAAGGATAAGTTTATTTACCTATCTTTTTTTAACATTAGTTATCCAAACATTGTTTTAATAAGTCATAAAATACCTTATACGTTTCGGATAAGGAATAAAAGTATGGAACAGTTATAAAACGGCTTGATAATTAAATTGTTATTCGTGAATAACGAATCATTACACAATATAATTAATTTAAGATGATGTAATATTTGCCGTACGTTGCCCCTCGATGCACCCGATGACACACGCGCGCGGTGGTGTCTGGGCGCGCGCTATACGGGCGCGCTCATTGGCCAGTGTTTTTCGTTAATAACTCAAAAACGAAGCTACTTAGCATATTTTGGTCATGGAAAAAGTTGTTCAGCATCACCTCAGCTACAAGAGAATTAAAAATACTGCGACACTTGCGGGCCACCCTGTATATATATATTTTTTTTTTCATAAATTTTTCCAGGGATCCGTATCAGAAGATGAATAGTCTGGAGTCCAGGAAACTTGTTCAGAATCTGAACCTTGATATATATATATATCATAACATACATATATTTATAACTGTTGTCTTGCTCTATCCTCCACTGTATATTATAATGTCCAATATTGTCTCCTGAAATAATGGTTTTCCATGATAAACTATTTATTACTGTTTTTTATACAGAATGTTATGATTCATACCTCGAGATTAAAGCAGTTAAAGCATGATATCTCATCTGCTTAGTGAACCTTGCACCTGCAACTATAAATGGATATATTAATTTATGTTTACATAAGTAGAAATTTTTGTGTTCAACTTTTTTTGGCCTTTTCGGCCTCTTCGTCCTCTTCGGTTTTAGTTGTAGCCTGTAAAAAAAATATTAATATTGAAAGAGATGCAGAGAGAAAAATACGTATTATATTATGTCCTGAAATAAAGAGTGATCTTATATGTGTCGGAATGTAGCATCTCAGCCACGCAGTATTCTCTTCTTTCTTGCCCTTCCTCTTCATTATCATCCTGGTTGGCATCGTCCTGCTAAGGAGAGGGTGCGAAGTAGGTCACTTGGCCCCTGTATCCGTCAACAACAAGTGGTACGCAATTCATGGGCAGAGGAAGAGGTTGGTTTTGTATTATATATCTAATCAGAATATTAAAACACGTGTACTTACGTATGTACAAGTAGCTTTGTGGCTGTTTTTATTAACTGGTATAAACTCACTTGTTGGGTAAATAACTGAAATACGACATCCAACTTTTTCTCAATCTTGTTATAGGTTAACACAAATACAGGTTGACTTCCCCGTGCCCACCGTGAGGGTTTTAGTCGGTAGGAATCCGACACTACCCCGGTCTACTACTGACAGACCGGGGTGTCTTATGCAAGATTTCCCTCACGTAAAAAAAAATAACGTGTACAGAACACGAGGAAGAACTCTCGATCTTCTATAGTGTTACGCTATCGCGTGAACCGAGCTTCATTTCCCTAGTAATCTAAAACTAGATATCACCGATATAAAATTGTAACCGACTAGAATGACAATTAGTTTAAGAGCGGATGCCGAAACCGGGAAAAGGAACGTTCGGCGACACGAAACCCATATATCACTTAAGTACCGACCATGGGTGGCCGAGAAAAGGGAAAGTCAGAGAACCCATGTCCAAAACAATACACTTTAGAAATTCTAAAGTCTATTTACTACAGACCGTAAAAACACAGCTAAGTTTAAAAAGTCACGTACAACCCTTGAAAAGTCGATCCCACGATATCCGGGGCTGGTCACCACATGGCCTACCCCGAAACAAAAGAACCCTTGAGAACCCCACCAACTCGCCGGCGCGCTCTCCCCGACTTTCCCGCATTTTTCCCTTCCACACGGAAACGGAAGCGTTGCCACCTCCACATGCCCAGCCACAACAAGACCCAACCCCATTGGACAAGACGAAGTCAAAAGGAGGAGCAAAGAACTCAGGAAGAGGAACCAGAGCCGAAAAGGAAAGAAGAAGAAGACTCGCAGATCAGAACTTCTTTATCTCTCGTTACGAACAGTACTTTCATCGCTGATTTACAGAATAAACAGTCGTTCTTTTTAACTTTACAATTTGTGTTTGTCTTTGCCGCGCTTCTCCACAAGCAGAGCGGTCCAGCGCTCCACGGGCACCTGAATCCACGTAAACTCCCTATATCCCACCAATAGAATCGCAACAATAGTAATGGCGTCGCAAAAATCCGAGAGTCTAACTTTCTCCTGTAGAGGCGCGCAATTCAATGCACTAGTGCATATATATAGATAGACTATATATATGCTATTTCTCCTCAGCAGGCCTGCTAGGTATCTGCCACTAATCTGTTGTAACCAGGTTTTGTTGCCTACCTGCCGGCAGCCTGCTGCGTGTAACAGATAACGCAACGGACTGTCGCTAGTCTGCTTAAAAAGCCTGGCAACAGGCATACGCAATGGCCTGTTGTAACAGGTTTGGCTGACTGGGACGTCTATCGTCTCTGAATAGCAACTGCCGTATCATAATCTGTTGATGCTTCGCTGGTAAGGGCTCACAGTGGAACGACTCAATAGTAACGTTGGGCATTGGGGCAAAATATAAAACTCTAAACGTAAAAATTTAACTGTATTGTTAAGAAACTAGCTTATTACAATTAGGTTTGTTGCGTATCTATTGGTGGGATGTGGGGAGTTTAGGTAAGTCCGGTTGCCCGTGGAGCGCTGAACCGCTCTGCTCGTGGAGAAGCGCGGCGAAATTAAACACAAGTTATAATCTTTAACAAGAACGACTATTTATTCAGTAAATCAATGTAGGCAGTACTGGTTGCAACGAGTTATAAAGAAGTTCTGATCAGCGAGGCTTTTTCTTCTTCCCTTTTCGGCTCTGTTTCCTCTTCCTGCATTCCTTGCTCTTCCTTTTGCCTTCGTCTTGTCCAATGGGGTAGAGTCTTGCTGTGGCTGGGCCGTGGGGGTGGCAACGCTTCCATGTCCGCGTGACAAGTCAGGGTGCGCACGAGCTAAGGGACAAGCGCGGGAAAGCCAGAAGATTGCGTCGAGAGTAGGTGGGAGTTATCAAAGGCTCCTTTGTTTCGGGTAAGCTATGTGGAGGCCGGTTCTGGGTATCGTAGTACTCGACATTCCGAGGGTTGTGTACATTCCTTTTCCGGTTTCGAATTTCGCTCTTAAACTACTTATCGTTACAGTTTATATTGGCGGTATCTCATTTGGGATTTCTAGGGAATTGAAACTCGGTTCACTCGATAGCGTAACTGGTTCAATCGTACTTTTTCATTTTGTTGAACAGAAAACTATTTTGTGTTTTTTATATGTATACATATAAAAAAATTGTAAATATATTTACAATTGTAATTGGGACTATGAATACAATATTTAACATTAAATTTTACATTGCTTACGTTCTCCAGTGATTTTGTTATAATATATAACAATAATATACCAAATATATGAAAATTTTACTTTTGGCCACGTTTTTGGACTTCTTCGCCACGTGCGACGTATGTGTGGTGACATTCATACAAGGCATACAAGGCCTGATTGAAAGGAGAAGGAAATGCGTGAGAGCAGCACTGCGATTTCTGCAGCTGTGAAAAAGTTGTATGAATGTGGCTTTGTGTGGTGATTCCGGAATGAAAGAATATATTATTTAACAGACTTAAACATGTTCTCAGTTATGAAGCGAGCTTAATTGGACAATACAAAAGGTAAAAAGTTCCCTGCACTGGCAAGGTATGTGGACCTTGTAATATCAAATATAATACAAATTCTCAGGAATAATATACTATTGAGGTTAGGGTTTGGAATATTGTACAAAGAGGAAGGTAGTTATACGTTATACTTTATTTGAAATACTAAGTGTACTAATGGATATCCAATTCTGCTGCAAATTGTTTCGCATTCACGTATATGACTGATAATTAAGATAAATATCTATGTCCCAAGCTTTTGTTTCAGAATGACTTAAATTTTGAATTGCGATTCATTATTTCCCGGAATTTAGTTCCCAGATTTCGCGTGTATCGTTATTGCGTCATATTTATATTCTTATATTGAATTCTTTTTAATTAATTGGAAATCACATACCATAGTTACGAAAAAATATTCGGTGTAACACAATAATACGAAACTTACTAAAATCGCTGGCAATAATTTTGTATGGTAGCAATATTATGTGACACGTTGACTGCCCCGTCGGGCAATGAGTACCGGTGCTTGATTTTAAATGGAGTTGCCATCAATCCTGAATGTATAAATGGAACAATTCAATCGAAAAAGAGAAAAATTTCACAGTAGTTATTTAGATTGACATAAATGACTGAATTTTGCATGGTCTTTCCACTCAGGAATGTTCGACAGCGGCATCCACTTGCAAACATTTAATTCTTCAAATTGTTGAGTCCATGATTCAATATAATATACTGATTTTTGATAGCAACATTATTCTTAGCATGACTACAATCTTCATAACCATTTTTAATTAAATTTTGGAGTATACAGCCAACTTTAACTCTTATGTTAGCAATCAAAATTTGTATGCTTGTTTGGTAACTGGGTACCTGGGTACAGGGTAATCTGGGTACTCCGTAATGTTGTCATCTGCACATTAGCCAAATTGATCAACTTTACGTATTGAATTTTTCAAAATTTACCGTCAGAGTGCTTGATTGCCACTTAACTTCTTATATTTAATGTAAATTGACTTACATTTGTGTCCCTGCGTTAACTGAGTTAGCCAATGACTAGCTCTTATGAAATCATATTTTTTCACTTCCATATTTTTTCAAAACTGTTCATTTTCATTTCTATAACTCAACAACTACAGTTTAACAAAACTTATGCAAAAAATTATGTAAACTACTGTATGTATATTCTTATACTGAAACCAAGTATCAGTTGTTTAAAAATATTTTATATTATACTTTGTATATATATATGTACACACTCTTTTATGAAGTCTCAGTTTCTTTAGTGTCTACTTTTCGACTTTTAATTCTTTGAATTGTTCCTGGATTTATAGAGAAGGAAAGCCTATCTTGTTTATATAAACAAGTATAAGCTGGCATCAGAGACCATTGCTAATATGCACCAGTTTCTAGTAAGTTTTCTATTCAAAACACAGGATTCTTTGCAATTACATGAAACGTACTGTGCTTTTGTGAAGTATAATTTGTTTCTGCAATTGAGACGCACTTGGCAAATGGTCAAATTTTTAGACATCTTTTTGCAAAATTGACATTACAAAGCATAGTAAAGTAATCAGTAGAAATAAATGAAATTCCTTCCATATACTTCTACACAAGGACACAACGCTAGTGGAAATTTATATGTATGTGTCAGGCAGATCCCAAAAAGAAGCAAGGAAAAACGCAAAAGTGTTGCAACAACTGCCACTGTCCCCTTTGCGATGAACACGCAAGTACTATAGCAATATGCAGAAATGGTTCACAGAATTCATAATTATTGAAATTCAATCAATAAATAAATCATTTTAGTTACAAATTGGTTCATGTTTATGTGTATAAAACAAACTCTCAAGCGTTATAAATTTGTTTAAAGCTTCAAAAAAGTTGAAAATTTGTGAACAACTTTTATTTTCAGATCTAGAGGGTGTTTGCAATATTTTTATCGTATCATATAAAATTCTGGCAGGAAATATGGAATGGGTACCCAGGTGGTAACATACGGGTCAGACAAAAAGCTATGTTCAATCCGCTGTTCAAAAATTATAATTAACGATTCCCAAATATTGAGTTTCCAGAATTGAATTTGATTCAATTCGATTTTTTAGAGTTTTTATTTGTTTTTGGGAACAATACATAACTGAAGGTGCAAACCACAAACGAGCTTCACGAATTAAAAAAGTTTTGTAAAATGCCATCTCCTTTGACTCCTCCAAACTTTGTGTTGCAATTGTTGGCGGAATAAGCAATAGACTTATCAAACAAGTTAAATTTATCTAATGTGTTACAAGCTAGGGCTGTGGGCAATTGTCTAGACCGGCGATGTTGATATTACCCAAGAAACTTGTTAGTTTGTCTCAATACTTTAAGTTAATATTCAATACAACTCGAGCGGTTAAGTTGTATTCGTGGGAACGTTACTACTAACATAAGGAATTACGGAGTAAAGGTAGGCTTGACAAATCTACTCGGTTTAATGGTGAACAATTTATATATATTCAAATCAGTCGTTTCGGTACAAATGTGATTATCGCGGTATTTAAATAGCGTGTAGATTGTTACCTAAGTATTTGCACGGTGTTGACGCACTGGCGATGCGGGGTCCGAGAATGGTTACAGTAGTATGCCGAAAGAACTTCAACCGAACTTGCGGGTTCCAACGGGTTAACTTGTATTCTGATCGGTGCCCTAAGCCCGAACTCACTGCTAGTAATTGACTCTGTACGAGCGTAACACGACGTGACACTCCCCGTAACTGTGTAGTTATTAACCGCCGATGATCAGAATGGCAAAGTTTATATAGTCCCAAAATGCGCAGAGGAGCGTATTTGGGGTATCCATACAAGGTAGGGTCACGGAGAGCTCGTCGGGTCGCGCGTGTACTCAATCGGACTCGATGTAGCTAAACAATATGAAAGGCCCTTATTGTCCGTGTACGATAATGATAGAAATCTTTGGGCCCTTCGTGGAAACGCGACTTCCCTTCTTACGCAAGCTTGAGCGGCACGTGCAAGGGCAGCGTATAGAGAATATTATTCATACGTAACAGCAACAAAATCAATATTTTATTGTTTATAATTTTGTACAGTATGACAAGTTTTGAAACCCTCCCCAGTATGCATTGCAGGCTGATTAGTGCATGTTTGACAATAATAAGTTGTGTGACGCCTGCCACCAGATCTTTTCCTGTTAGAACGCACAATGCAGTCCCGTTTTCTTTGTCCCACATCGGGAATATGTAGTTTGTTGTTTAATCTATTGTCCGCAGAAGATGTGGATGGACGCGTTCTCGATACACGAAAATCGCCCTTCAATTGGTCAACGAGTGTCTTGACAAACTTGTGGTGTGTCATTGGCGTTTCATTATTTGTTTGTTTTGAGATGCGATACATTATGTATGAGTTTATCACACACATTTCCAACCCCCAAAAAAATAACTTCCTCCACCATTTCAGCGATTTATGGAGGAAACAATACGTCGAAGCGTATTGATCCACACGATCCACACCACCCATATTTGCCGTATATTTTAACACCATTTTAGGCTTATGAACTGTTACGACATGTCCACCGCGTAATGTTCTGTGGGTAGATTGTAGTTGTGTCTTATAATAATTAGTGAGCATGGTAATAATTCTTTTGTCTTTCCATGCAAGAATCGTAGTATTATTCTTCCTGTATGCAACTGTTTTATTTGTTGAATATTTTGGTTTTTTTATTTGTGTCGGTACGCCTCTTCGATTTATTTTTATGGTGCCTGTTGACTCGCGACCAGTCAAAATGGTCATACTCGGCACCAACTTTTCCATAGCCAGGTATCGCGACCCATATAGGTAGACCGTGCGGCAGCCGGTACGCACGTGTGGCGCGACCAGGCTATTTTCTAACGGTGCATAAAAACAGTCAGCGCAAAATAGGAAAAACCCGGACCTTGGTACAGTAACAAGAGAATTCACCCCCAGTCCCACTCCTTTCCCTTAACCTCCCCACCACCTTTCAAGGCATCTCCATATCCAATCATAATCAACCATCAATACCCTTTCCTCCCACGTCTACTAATTTATCCACCAATAGTTTGCGAATACCAAGAAACCGAGGTTACATTTTTAGCACCACCAACGACATACATCAGTTTTTCCTACGAAGTGGCTACAAGGAGTTCTCTACAATCAGTTTTTCCTACGAAGTTTTCTACAAAGGGTCTCTCAATTAACTCAACCAGAACACATTAATAACGCTCACAGAGATTCACTAACAACGCGAGGAGAACGAACAAATAACACTAAGAAACGAGAACAAGTTAAGAACGCGACTATAACTAAGAATCAAACAGTGTAACAATTACAATAAACTTACATATTTCAACGTGTATATAGTAACTTACAACTACTTGTCATACGTGAAATTATTCGCACCCAAATCACATAAATAATAACACTAAGCGTGGTCGTAACGAGTCTGGATACACTCGTACTCGAACTGCTACGCAACAGTGCCATTAAGATGACAATTCATCTTTAGCAGTTCTTCCGCTAAAAGGATGCTGGCATAGTACCTGTCGGTGAACATGTGGTATCCTTTTGCATCAGGAACTCTTTCTAATAATTTCTTATATAAATGTAGCGGAATCCTGGTGCTTACTGGAAGATCCGGCCGGGGTATATTATCAGAAGTTATGTTGCCATAGTATGGAAGTATTGTAAATAAATATCCTGTTCTTGAGTCCGCCAGCGCATATATGCGTATACCCCACTTTGTTGGCTTGTTCGGATTATAGGTGATAAATGCTATTCTGCCTTTGAATTTTACAACAGATTCATCCACAGTGACTGCTGTATATGGTATGAAATATTGTCTAAATTTGCTACCTATATATTCTAAACAGTTGCTGACTTTTTGGATACGAGTTCTTATCGTTGCATTTCCTTGCGTGGGTTTCTTCAAATGTAACATCCAAAATATATGCATAAATCTGGACTTGGTAAATGTTTCCGGAAAAAAAGGGATTCTACTATTGGCAGCAGTAGACCAGAATTCTTGCATGTTGGGAAGTTGAATCAATCCCATATTCAGGATGACGGCGATGAATGCTAAAAATTCTTCTTTCGTAATATTGTACCACTTGTGCCAAGTTGACCTTCGGGAAAGCTGTTTCTTTCTAATTTCTTCTTTGGCACAATTGTTTGTTTCTTTTATTACGCTGTCTACTAATTCTTCAGTAAAATATAATGTAAAATAGTCTATGGGCTCTTTTATGTTACTCGGGATTTGTGGTCCGGCTATTTCTTCATGTAAATCAATATTTATCGTGGCTGGAGGAACGCCCGATTCGGTAACATCTTCCCACTCTTCACTTGAAGATCTATGCGAACAATTCGTCGCCTTCTTGGTTGAACGTCTGATAGTCGTTTTGTTCTACAGTTAGTCTTTCTAACATGTCTGTATAGAGGTTTATCTGGAGTTCATCTTCACTACTACTTGTGTCTCTTTTCAAGTGGCGTCGCGAAGTGCACGGAGCGTCGTGAGCACGCATCTCACGTTCTCGTCTGACACAAAACCCGCTGACATTTCTTGTATATATCTTGGTAATTTTACGACATTTTGATTTGATTTCTTGTGCCATATCAAGATAAAACTTCAGGGAAACATGCATGCCTCAAAAAGTTGCGCTGAAATAACCCAATTCCCCGTAATCACTAATAAACTTGAATGTCCCCTGAGAGGGGACAGCGGAGTGCAAAGGGTTAAACTAGACGTAAATGCAAACATTCTAGTCTAAAGATATCCTGCGGTTTTTTGCGGTTTTACTAGAAATAAGGTCACAAAGGTGATGAAAAACGTGATTCTACTCAAATAAGCAGTATATTCTCCAAAATAACGCGGGAAGTTTATGACATAAGTATCGATCCTCTTAGGTATATAAACCAGACTAAAATGTTAATAATTTCCTTAGTATTAGTTCAAAATGGAGACGTGATAGAGCATCTGGATTGAGCGAGTATAAATAGAAATATGAAAATCCTACGAAAACGGATAATAGTGTTTTTGCGGCTTCTCTCGTCCCAATACAATTTAGATCTATTAGTGAAAATACGACACAAGGCAAAATTATATGGCAAAATACACAAACATCTTCCCTTAGATATTGCCGCCCTATATACATTGAGTTCAAGCATGAAACAAAAGACTTAATAAATAAAGTGGTCAGAAATACTGAAAATGAAATCGAACACTTACAACCGAAAGATTAAAATGGAGGATAGAATAAGATATATAAAATATCAATTAATAATGACAATGGTAGATGGAAAAGTTTGTAATGCAAATTGTTCCTCTAAAATATCTCGCAGATTGTCGTTCACACAGCCCAATTGATTTACTCGAAACAGTAATCGCGCAGGTGAATCGCCAATCGAACGATTCATAGAATTGTTAAAAGCGTAGTCCACCTCCTGCATAACATCAGGCCATGATTTAATGGTGTTCGATAACTTTGCCAACATAGGCGTTAATGACCTGTTACTGCGCTCGATCTGGCCGTTAGCATGTGGAGTAGCAGTAGCTATCAAAACGTGTCCAATTTCTTTCTCTGTTACGAACTCCTTAAATTTATTAGAAGTGAATGCGCTTCCTCTATCCGATACAATTCTTTTCGGCTTACTGTACATTGAAAAGTAACTTTTAAGATATTTAATTACTTCATCGGTATTGGTACTCACGACAGGATACAACTTAACATATTTCGTAAATGAATCGACAATTTCGAATACGTATTTATAACGATGTTTTGTTCTTTCGAGAGGACCATAATGGTCTATGTGTATACACTGAAATGGTATTTTTCCTTTATCCGGGCAATGCAATTTACCTTCAAATCTATTATTCAAGCTGCCGTAAGTTATACATTTCAAACAATGTTTTATGTAATTCTGAACTTTTTCCTTCATCTTCAAAAACCAGTAAATACGTGATAAATATTCAACGGTCTTACTAATACCTTGGTGTCCAATCGCTTCATGACTTAAACGCATAATATTATCTTCCATTGATGCCGGGACATAAAACTGTAATCTACCTTTATTTTTTCTGTATATCAATCCGTTATTTAGTTCAAAAAACTTGCTATCATTCTTTTCTAATTGAGATCGAATTTCGTTTATTTCAGGGTCTGCCGTTTGTAATATACCTAAATTCCTTTCAAAGCTATTCTCGTTTATAATCAGTACATCAAATCCCCTACTCAACGCATCGGCGTGAGACATACGGTCAGCTGTTCTATGTTCTAATGTGAAATTATAGTTACGCAATATAAGAGACCACCTTAAAATTCGAGGATTAATATCCTTCTTGTCCAATGCCAATTTTAAACTATTGCAATCTGTGACCAGCTTAAACGGTATTCCGTGCAAATAAATTCTAAAACGTTCTAACGAATATATTATGGCCAAACACCCTAGTTCAAAGCTGTGATAACGCGATTCTGTTTTTGACGTCCTTTTGCTAAAATAACAATCTGGATGAAACTTACCATCCGACTGTTTTTGCATTAATATAGATCCGTAACCATGCATGCTTGCATCGCAGTGCAACTCTGTATCCGCGGTCGGTGAATATACAGGGTGACCGGAGTCTCAGGGAACATCGAGGATTGACATGCGAGGGGTGCATGTAAGCAACTTTTTCCTTTGTAATAATGTTATATATAGTTTTGTTTTTGAGTTATTAACGAAAAACACTGGCCAATGATAGCGACCGCCGAGCATCGGCCGGCGCGCGCTCAGGTGCGAACCGATCACTTGCGGTAGGTCGTGATGGGGGCATCGAGGGTACCGAGGAAAGCAGGCAGCAAATGTTACATCGTCTTAATTAAGAATAATGTGGAATTATTCATTATTCGTGAATAAGAAATGCACTAATAAGTCGTGTAATAACCGTGTTCGATACGTTTATTCATTATCCGAAAGGAATGAAGTGTTTTATTACTAATGAAAAAAATACTTTTTCTTATCAGTACGTTTTCAGGTGGATAAATTATGTTTTAAGAAAAACGATTCGCATAACTAATGTTAGGAAAAGCTAGTTAAACTTACCCATTCGTCCGTAAATTAACCTGCCTAACATTGTGTGAATCCTGACCTAGGCAACGCTCAACAGCTGATGTTACGGCCGGCTTAGTATCCTTGCACGATCACTTCACTTCACGATAACTTCATTTGCCACTGTGAAATGTGGGGGGAGTTAAAAACAATTTATTGTTCCCACGTTTGAACATTTTGTAATATTCTGCGTTTGTACGATTCATGTTGCTCGCTCGGTTAGCAGCATGGCTCTGGCAGCTTAAACGTTCGCACTCGCGTCCACACGCACACATGTTCTTTAATGTGATAACATTGTAGTGCTAACGCTCGCGCTGCGACGGAGTTCACGCAAGGGCCGATGCTGCCCTGTGTGATCGGCATCTGCCGCCGATTTCCACGAAATTTGGAGACGGTGTGTGTTCGTGTGCGTGTGGAAGCGAGCGCGAGCGTTTAAGCTGCCAGAGCCATGCTGCTAACCGAGCGAGCAACATGAATCGTACAAACGCAGAATATTACAAAATGTTCAAACGTGGGAACAATAAATTGTTTTTAACTCCCCCCACATTTCACAGTGGCAAATGAAGTTATCGTGAAGTGAAGTGATCGTGCAAGGATACTAAGCCGGCCGTAACATCAGCTGTTGAGCGTTGCCTAGGTCAGGATTCACACAATGTTAGGCAGGTTAATTTGCGGACGAATGGGTAAGTTTAAGTAGCTTTTCCTAACATTAGTTATGCGAATCGTTTTTCTCAAAACATAATTTATCCACCTGAAAACGTACTGATAAGAAAAAGTATTTTTTTCATAAGTAATAAAACACTTCATTCCTTTCGGATAATGAATAAACGTATCGAACACGGTTATTACACGACTTATTAGTGTATTTCTTATTCACGAATAATGAATAATTCCACATTATTCTTAATTAAGACGATGTAACATTTGCTGCCTGCTTTCCTCGGTACCCTCGATGCCCCCATCACGACCTACCGCAAGTGATCGGTTCGCACCTGAGCGCGCGCCGGCCGATGCTCGGCGGGCGCTCTCATTGGCCAGTGTTTTTCGTTAATAACTCAAAAACGAAACTATATATAACATTATTACAAAGGAAAATGTTGCTTACATGCACCCCAGCTATATGTCAATCCTCGATGTTCCCTGAGACTCCGGTCACCTGTATATACACAGCGTCTCTGTCTGACTATGGAATTTCAATTTGGTAATAATAATGTAGCGTAAGATAAGTAAAAAATTATAAAGACTACAAGAATGAGATGACGGCACGTAGTTAAAATAATAAATAAATAAATAAATAAAATAAAATAAATAAATAAATAGATAAAATATGTTCGTGAATAAAGGTCATGATATTGTAAAGATTACGGAATAAATAGTAATAATAAGATTAAATAAGATAGTTATGGCGTAAAAATATGAATAAATAAATACATAAAAAATAAAGGAATACAATAAATAAGTGTTAAAAATATAAAACTAAAATAAAAGACAAAAAAGGTTTGCGGCTTGAGTCGGTTCCTGTGCAAGTCATGCGGTAACACCTGTGCTAAGTATCTAGATAAACACAATAACCTACGTTTTGGTTTACTTGATGGTGGTATTCCATCACAGAAAGCATCTCTCAATAAGCTAACTAAATATGCACATATACATATACATAAATTAGGTACATAATACATAAATAATCAGCTAGCCATCAGGTACACTGCGTGGGTATTTCCCTATACAGCAAGTTGGGCCAGGTCTGGGTTGGCCTCTGCATCACGTCCCTGGTGGGGACTTCGTTTACCTGACCGGGGGGGTAAGTCTCCCGCGCTGAGTCGCTCTCTCCGTGCGTCATTGCACTCGTCGTCTTCCTTGAAAGGTAGCCCCCTCCCTTATCCTTTCCTGCTTCTGAAGTTCGTTCTCTTTCCGAATTCTGGCGTCCATACTAGTCCGCGCAAAATATCTTAGAGCATTCCAGGTATCCTTGGTTTTACACGCTCGTCTTATTAATTCCTGTGTGTTCACGCGTGTCCCCAAGGCCTCGTCTAGGGTTGCCCGCTCATTGTTCCACCGCGGGCAGGCCAATAGGACATGCTCTGCGTTGTCTTCCTCGTATCCACAGTCCCAGCAGGTAGGATCCTCGGTCTTTCCGATACGGACTCGGTATTCGTTAAAAACGCCGTGGCCTTACCCACGGCCTTGCTGACATGAGGGGCAAACGTCCTCTTAGTATCCAAGGTCACCCCTAGGTACTTAATCTCGGAGACTGCTGTTATTCTTTTGCCGTCAATAACGAACTCGGCTGGGTTCGGTACCCATTTGCGGGTCAACATAATGACGTTCGTCTTCTCAGGGCACACCCGTAGCCCTTTGTCGGAGAACCACCCGAGTATCAATGGGTGTACCGCATTGATATTCTTCCGCAACTTATCGAAATCGCGCCCAGTCGTGATAAGCAACAAATCATCCGCATACGCGATTAATGAGGAGCTGTATCCATTAGTTTGAAGCACCCCGTCATACACTATATTCCATAGTAGGGGGCCTAGCACGGACCCCTGGGGGACCCCTACATAGACCGGTACCACATCCGTGCCCATTAGTTCTCCAGTACCTTTAGTAGGTATGATGGCATCTTCCTGTTTCGGCACTCGTCAAGCACCCCCTTCCATGGGAGAGTATTGAATGCATTCTTTACGTCAAACGTCACCGCCGCACATAATAGGTTCCTCTGCCTGGCGTCCTCGACGATCTCGTTTAGCTTGTGAAGGGCGTCAAGCGTCGATTTACCCCTTCTGAAGCCATATTGTCTTGGATGTAGGCCTAGAGGGCCAATAGCTTCCTCAATTCTGCCTTTGATAACATACTCCCATAGTTTTGAAAGCGCTGGGAGGATACTAATAGCCCTAAAATCCCCCGGCGCCATCCCCGCTTTATTCGGCTTCCTAAAGCATACAAGGCGTGCCATTTTCCACTCAGGGGGAATCCCGCACGCCAGGGTAGCCGTTAGGTCTTCCGTTGCGTTGTTGGCCAGTATTTTTATAATTGCTGGTGGGACTTTATCGACCCCTACCGCCTTCTTTATTTTAATTTTCTTTGCCGCAGCCAGTATCGCTCCTGTAGTTACTGCGGGGGTATCTTGTTCAACCATGATTACTTCTGCGATCGTCATCTCTTCTTCATCAATAGGCGGGGTCACGACGAACAGATTTTCTACTATTCTGCCTATCATACTCTCCGGGATCGGCGCCGAGTTAGCTCCCTTCAACCTCTGCGTGACAGCTATGTACGGTCGTCCCCAGGGGTTATCGTCGAGGGTGGCACAAAACTCTCGCCACTTGCTCTCTTTGCTGCTTCTGATAGCATCTCTCAGCTGCTTTCTTACAGCTTTGAACACTTGTGCCAGCTCCATCTTGTCAGGGCTATACCTCTTAGTTGCCTGTTGTGCCTTTCGTCTACTTTTATTAGCTCTTTTCCTGAGCTCAGCTATTTCGGCCGACCACCAGTAGCAGGCCCTACCTCGTGCAATCGTTTGGCTTTTACTCAGCGTATTTTCGCAAATGGTTTTAACCAACGCGGCGTAGGCCCCCGGTAGGGTTGGTTCCCACGGGCGTCCCCACGGTAGTCGTTCTCTTGCTTCATTATACTCACTCAGGACCCTTTCTTGGTCCAAGTCGCGGAGTGTGTACGGCCATCCCAATTTCTTACTCGTGGAGAGGCCTACCGGGTGGAACTCGTGTAGCACCTAGTGGTGATCCGAGGCTGAGTAGTCCGCAAGGACTCTACTGAAGCTCAGGCGGCCATGGGCCTCGGCATTGATAAAGGCGGAGTCGATTCTGGAGCTTCTTCCGCTTCTTTCAAACGTGGCCCCGCCTATAGAGTTTATCGTGGCCAACCCTTCTTCCAGGGCCAGGTCCATCAGAGCCGATCCGCGCTCGTCCAGCACCTTGCTGCCCCATGCTGGGGATTTCGCATTGAAATCACCGGCCAGGGCCACATACTCGGTTTTGGTCATAGTATTCATTCCTTGTACCAGGCCATTAACGAAGTCGAGGTATACTTCGTAAGTGACGTTAGGGGAGCAGTAACAACTGCCCACCAGCCAGTCTGACGCTCGCAGGAGGATAAACCCCGCCCCTGCGCATATCTCATCATGTGCTTGCAGGGCGCTGCCCGGGGGTGTAAAAATAGCCGCATCCTCCCTAGAGTCGGCGCGCCATCCTTCCAGGATGCGGTACGGCTCCGAAACACATACCACATCTACGTTGTACTGCGAGGCTGACTTATCTAGCAGTTCTTGAGCCAGCCTACACCTATTCAAGTTTATTTGCAATACCCGTATTTGTCTAGCTGGTTTTCTATTTGCCATTATTCCCGATTTTCGTCTTTCCCCTATAGGCCGGGCAATTTAATGCCCCTGCGACATGTCTGGCATTATTACCCTCGGTGCCCGTTCTGGTACACAATACGCATCTTGGCGACTTGTCACACGCCTCCATACTATGCCCTTCCTGGCCGCACTTACGGCATAGAGCCTTTCCCTCCTCCAGGTTCCGGCATTCGGCCCCAACGTGGCCGATTTGATGGCACCTGGTAATTTCAGGAAGAATCCTCGCCCGGCAAATAACCAGTCCTATTTTAAGTCGTCCTGCCCTCAATTCCCTACTCACTTTTCTGGTGGGGATCCTTACAATTGCCGCCTGGGTACCGTCCCGCATTGGCCTCAGTGTCTGTACTGATACCTAGGCAGGGTCAATCCCACCTGCCCCGTCGTACACGAAACGTCGTAGTTTCTTGTAATAATCTAACTTGCGATCCGGCGCCCAGTTTCTTCCGCACTGTTTCGCCGACATCCGCCACCTTCGTTTCTGGTCCGATCTCGATCAGCATATGGCCCGAACGCGTCTTGCGGACTCCCTTAATCCCCTTGAGGTGGGTTTTTAGTTCGGCTGCAATTGTTTTATAGGTATCCAGGTATGTTCCCCCCTGATCTATTTTAACCAGCACAGCCTCTGGCTTCATCCTTTTCCTCGGCTTCCTGCCTTTCGTAGCAGGGCCTACTTTTGAGGGTTCTTGCCGCTTAATTGGGGCAGTCCCTGGCCCATTTTTCATTCTGGCTGCGAGGTAGGGAAAGCGTCCCGATTCCACAATTTCTCGGCTGGGCGCTACTTCATTTTCCACCTCGGATTGTTCCCAGCTAGAGTATTCTCGCCATTCCCAATGCGGAATCCTGGCTCTCCGCAAATAGTCGAGCTCCCTACCGGTCCTATAGGGCTTTCCGTATGGACCCTCCTTATTATCATTTACAACCTCGGAATAGAGTGCTCGTCTAGGGGTTCGTTCCCTATCTTGGATGTTTGTCACGTAATCCCATTTCTCTCCTTGCACCAACTGTTTCAGTGGTCGCCTCCTGGATGGGGACAGAGGGACTCCCATGTCCTGTTCCGTCACTTGGCCGTCCAGGGGGAACCTCCTTCTAGAATTCCGAAGTTCGGTCACAATAGGCTCCTTGAGGACTTGTACTCCCCCCCTCAGGGGCTCATTTACCCATCTAGCCGACTGAATCGCGTTGCCAGTCCCCCTAACATTTGGCCTACTGCGCTTGGCCCTGGTCTGTTCCGGTGGCGATATCTCTTTTCTTTTGTCCCTTCCGCCACCAATCATTGTCTCTGTAACTGTAAGGTTTGTTTCCCTTGTTTCTGTGGCCGTTTCTTTTCTCGTTTTCCGTCCGCAACGTCCTTCTTGGCCTTCCGCGGTAGCTATGGGGGTTCCGTCTTCACCTGGTCCTGGAGTTTCCGTTTGGGTGGCAGCGTTTGTAGTCAGATTCTTCCTGACACCCGCCGCAGCCACCGGTCCCGTACTTCCCTGCCCATAACGCTGGGCCATTTCTAGGTCATTTATCACATTTTCCAGATAGTTTAAGGCCACGCCGCTTTTTTCCTTAAGGATTCTATTAACATTTTTAGTTGTTGCCGCGTAGTCAAAGATTGCGTTAACCGCTATCGTTGCCTCAAGCGCATTCTTTATCACCTTTTTGAGGGCTTCGCGCGTGACCAGAACGCCCTCACCCTGTCTGTTCCCGTCATTCGTCTTTGCCTTCTTCCTCTTCTCGGTTCCAACCATCTGGGGTAGGTCCATCTCATCTTCGACGATCTCGATCTCTTCTCCATCGTCCTTCTACTGGCTTTTCCCTTGGGTTCCAGTCGGCCTAGTCGGGCTTCTGATTAGGCTCGCCCTAGGTTTAAAGGGGTTTTCGATCTCCCTATTCACATGTTTAATTATCCCCGTAGCACTAACTCGTTACGCCTGGGCCTCACTTCTTTCATCCATCCTGTCAGTTTCGTAGTCCGTTGTATGCTCCAAGTCATCACCATTTAAATCAGTCCGGTAAGTTTTTTCTTTTAATTGAGATTCCATATTTTCATAATCGGCCCCCTTTGGCCGAAGCCTCCGGCGGCCTCTGTGTATATTTGGGGGAACTGGAGGACAACCTAGGCCTCCTCCTTACCTAGATTAGGGGACTGATATACTGCGGGGTGGCCCCAGGTGCCCCGCAGGGAAATTAAAACGTAATTTATCCACTTGAAAACGTACTGATAAAAAAAAGTATTTTTTTCATAAGTAATAAAACACTTCATTCCGTTCGGATAATGAATAAACGTATCGAACACGGTTATTATACGATTTATTAGTGTATTTTTTATTCATGAATAATGAATAATTCCACATTATTCTTAATTAAGACGATTTAATATTTGCCGCACGTTTTCCTCGGTACCCCCGATGCCTCCATCACGACTTACCGCAAGTGATCGGTCCGACGGCCGCTCTCATTGGCCAGTGTTTTTCGTTAATAACTAAAAAACGAAACTATATATAACATTATTATCAGGGAAAAAGTTGTTTATATACACCCCAGCTACACGTCAATCCTCGATGTTCCCTGAGTGTTCTGGCACCCTGTATACCTCTTTTGAGACATTACCATCGTTTGGGTGTCCTGTCGAATTTCTATTCCCAAACAATATTTAACTCTCCCTAAGTCCTTTATGTCAAATTCCTTTGACAATTCAGTCTTTATTTCTCTTATCCATTCCTTATTTTTAGATATGATTAGCATTATATGATAGCAGAGATTAGCATATAGCATATCGTCAACGTAAATCGCCATAAATAATGAAGAGTTTCTTCTGCTTGAATGAAATATACAAGGATCGGCAACAGTAGCTTTCAAACCTAAGCTTTTTAACTTTGTACATAACTTTTCATGCCACTGCCTTCCTGCTTGCCGCAGTCCAAAAATTGCTTTCTTCAAATAACAGACCAAATTATTATTCCTTTTCAATTTATTTAATAGACTTGTAGCTGTTTTCTTAATTTGATCAGACTCGTTTTTATCAGTCAGGAAATCTATCAAAAACTCGGGTTTTTCCATATATACGTCCTCTGTCAAGGCACCATTCAAATAAGCGCAGGTAACATCCATCTGCTCCACAATCATATCCATTTTTACAGATAATGCTAACAGTAAACGAATAGATTCTAATCTCGCCACAGGGGCGAAAGTGTCAAAGAAATCTACTCCATACCGCTGAGCGAAACCCCTTGCAACTATTCTAGCTGTTCTCTTGGCTAAGGTACCATGACTGAGTTGAATTTAATGGTTAGGACCGTCCTACACACTATTACTTGTTTCCCTAGAGCACGCTCTGTAAGCTCGAAAGTATTATTTTTAATTAAATTTAAATTTCCTTTATTGCGTGCACCCATTGTAATTTATTTTCGCCATCCAAAGCATTTTCGATTTGGACTTCGGCTATATTTGCCACCAATTCTATCAAATTTGGTTGTTGATCCCCAACTATTGCCTGCTCCTCTTCTTGATTATTATTAATACTTGGATTTTCGTTTATTTCATCTTCTTGATTGTGTTGTGTATTGACATCTGATAAATTGTACTAGTACTTACTTCCTTGGCACGGTTCTAAATAATCTCCTAGGACGTCCTCTCCTTCCCGTACGTTCCAATCTGGGCCTTCCTGGAGTCCGTCGTAGTTGAATATCATGTCCATTTTCGTTATTTCCTTCATTCGATATTCCTTCTTCAGTATTTCTCCTTGTCTGTACCTCGTTATTAGACAATTGCACATCGAATTCTTCATTGCACTTAGCACTAGGAACCAATTTTAGACCATCATTATCTCTACTAGGGACTGTATCATTTGCTAATTCCGCATTTTCCATTACTCGCACGTCTCTAGATACAACCACTTTATGTTCTTTTGGGAGCCATACTCGATAAGCCTTCGAGGTTTCAGAATACCCTATAAATATTCCCATTTTTGTTCTTGATTCAAATTTATGTTTATTTGGATTTTTATCAAGAATATGTTTTCAATCCAAATATTCTTAAGTGATTTAACTGTGCTCGTCTATTATTCCATAACTCGAATGGAGTAATTCCCTTTAGAATTCTGGTAGGACACCTATGTTTTAACACTAGAAAGACGGTAACTTTATATATACCTATATTGCCCAAAAGCAGTCAAAATGACTGCATCATAAAAAAAAAAAACTAACGTGTAAAGAAATTTATTTAAAATTAATTTGTAATATTTTTTTTATATTATTTACAGTTATAAAATAGGTTATTAGTAAATATTAACAATAAAAACAATTTACTTCACTTGGAAAAAAATAATTTATGCATTATTTGTACATTTTAAGCAAATGAAAGTTGAAATCTTTTTATATGTACATGTTCCGCAAACATACTTTTGACATTTTTCGCATATATTATTTGTTTTGTTATTGTGGCAAAGTCGTACTTGACAAATTTTTCGTTTGTTAGAATATGTTGTATTTGATGTGTAGGATATGGTGATAGGGAATGGAATAACTTCCCATTCAATACTTGACACTTGCTTTATTGCCCTCCAGTCTTTAACCAAGACTCTTCTCGAACTCTGCTCATACACTAATTCTCGCACGCATCATTAGCTCCATATGTTCTCTCACTCGCAGCTTCTCTCTCGTTCTATCCCTCATTCGTTCTCACTCATTCGGACCCACACCGACACACACATCCTTGCCATGTGTCACAGGTCGACAACGGGTCACCATGCACTCAAAGCTTCTCGTGCATTCCCAGAAAGCAGTCGCTCTTTCCTAGAGATAAACATCCGTTCGACATCTCCACTAAGACTTCACATTCGCACCTCACACTACATTCGATACTTCCAGTCACACTACGGTTTTGCCTTACACCTAAGGCGGAGACGTGGCGCCGGCTTATCGCCGCCACAGATGTTTGTGGTTCTTCATTTTCCGATGACTTTTTTTGTCTTGCAGCTCTGTAATCGGTGGAAAGCTGTTCTGCTAATTGAAACAAGAACTGTTTTCGTTGTATTTGTATTCCTGTCGCTTTTTTGTAAAGGATCCAAGCATTTATAGCAGCCAAATCTAAAATATTGAAAAATATTTGGAGGGGCCATCTACGAGAACTAGATTTTACGGTATATTTTCTGGCCATTTGAACCGTCATATCAACTCCATATTTTGTTTTGTTATAAAATTGAATAGAGTCCGGTAACATTTTTTTATTACTTCTATCAATTATCACAAATTTATGCCTGGAACTTAGAACAGCCACTCTTTTATTCGGTTTGCTTTTATATATTGTAAGGACAGAATTTTCCGATTTATATAAGAGAGTGGAAAAATGAGGCATGTTATCCTTCGTTTGTTTCGCTACTTTGGGTAGTTCTCTTTTATTTCCTCTAATAGTTCCAACTAGTGTTGTTTTTTTGGCCAATAATTTCGTCGCGAGTGACATGCTAGTGAAAAAGTTATCGGTCGTGATATTCCTTTCACAGTTTGTGTATGGCTCGACCAGTTTCAGAACAACGTGTTCACTGAGAAGCATTGGCGATGGTCGTTGTTCGTCTTTCCCCAAGTAAGGAAAACTGTTAGGCTCGTTGAGGTATATTCAGAAAGGACATTTACCCTTTCGGGAGATATTTGTAATTAGTAAATATATTATCATTCGTAATGCACAAGACCGTCACGCCCTCTATACATGTATAACCACATACATCAAAAACTATTCAAAGCATACTTGCTACTAACATCTGATGCAAGCCCGAATTTAGTGCCGAATTTGTTGGGTTTATTAGGCATATACTGTATAAATTTGCACCTGGCTTTTGTTGGAAATAATTGCTCGTCAAGTGTTATATTTTGCCCTGGTTGATAGCAAGCTTGACTATTTTCAATAAACTTGTCCCATATTTCCGAAACCAAGGCAAATTTATTTGTTTGGAGGCGTCTACTTCTTTCGGTTCTTTTGTCAAAACGAATAAATCGTAGGATTTGTTTGAACTTATCTCTGGGCATAGTTCTTCTAAAAATTCGGGACCCCACTTTGCTGACCATGAATAACTCAGTTTTAAATTTTTTGCCTCGTAGGCCCCACGAGAATATCAAATCCCAATAAATGCACGTATTTCCGGTAATGTTGTTCTCCAATCCTACCCCAAAATTTGGCGGCCTTCTTCTTCTGTGCACATTTTTATATGTTTGATAATATAGTTATCTATTATCAACGAGAATGCACTGACAAGATTATCTGCCATAATGTTCCTTTTTGCGTAGCCTGTTGGCCCTTTCACACCCTTGAAAACACAAGTAGATGGTAACTTTCCAGGAATACCACCTTCGGCAAATGTTATCCACACAGTACCATCGGCAGCTGTTTCGGTCTCCTGAAAAGTGTTTTCAGTTTCTTCATCAGTCTGAACTACTTAGCAACCTACACCTTCTCCTGGACACATTGATGACACTTTCATTTTCATCGCTGGTGATCGCCTCTTCATCGCTGTCTTCAGCATCAGATGTCTCACTTTGAATATAATCCGATTCATCTGCAGATGATAGTTCCCAATCTGTTGCATCTGATTCTGGTTCCTCAGCTTTTCCAATAACTCTCTTTTATTCGACATTTCTTTCATGAATTTAGGGGCGTAAAAGAAATCAACTGAACAACGTGTTAGACTGACTGTCACTGCACAACACAGGCCGGTCCAAAATCTAAACGTGCGCAGTTCGCCCACTCTATCAAAGCGTATCGATTACAGTAAGTAATCCTCCTCCCCCTCTGAACTACGTTATCACGCGTATTTATGTAATTTTGTTCCTTTTACTATAATCTACAAGTAGGTATTAGTGGCTTATCTGAAAAATATCAGTTGTCTGCAGAATTTTGAGTAGTTAAAATGGCTGCTCTTAGGCAATACAGGTATAACACATATATATACCGGAAATGAAAAAGTGGGGAGGAAACTACAATGATTAATAAAGGCATTTATATGTTGTATAAAAAGTCACAAAATTCTAAGAAGCTGTGTCATTATATACACAATTGTTTTTCTAATTGAAATTGAAAAGCAGTCAAAATGACTTCGTTAGGCAATCTAGGGTTAAGTAGTTAGCTGTCAATACTGGCTCAGCCCAAAAATTTTCGGATAATCCAGCCCGTAATAGCATACATCTAGAAGTCTGAATTAGTGTACGATTTTTACGCTCAGCCACTCCATTTTGTTGAGGAGTGTACGGAACCGTGAGGCGTCGTCGTATACCTTAGTTTTTCAGAAATTCATCAAATTTCTTGTTGCAATATTCTCGTCCATTATCTGTTTGAAGGTATTTAATTTTGTTTCCAGTATGCTTCTCTGCATGCACCTTAAATTCTTTGAACTTCTGCAACAGTTCATCCTTGTGTTTAAAAAAAAAAGACCTCACTCCATCGAGAATAATCATCTGTGAACAACAGCATATATCTAGAACCCCCAAGTGACTTATTTGATATTGGTCCACAGAGATCAGAATGTACAATCTCCAAGCATGCTGTACTCTTGTGACTTTCCTTTGGGAAGGGGGTATTTGATAACTTTCCTTGAATGCATACCTCGCATTCAGGTATTTGTATTTCTTTAAAATTTCTCACTTTGTCCTTTCCTAAAATACTCAACAGGTCTCTAGAATTTAAATGACCTGACCTCTCGTGTCAAAGTTTGAGCCATAACGCATCTTTTGGTACATTTTTTACAATCTTTGCTTCTTCTTCTGCTTCCTGAACATAATATAAATTTCCATAACGCGTAGCTCTTAATTTTATTCTTCCATCTGGTCTTTGAACAGCAGCCCCATTTTTCTCGAAAATAACACGATTCCCTCTATCAACAATTTTGGCTACAGATATTAGATTCGATCTTAATTCAGGGACGTACAAGGCTTTCTCGAAATGAATATCTCCTAATTCCTGGTTAACACAAGCTTTTATATGTACATTACCCACAGCTTCTACTTTCTCAGATTTATAACTGGCCAGATTTACGCTTCCTTCATTTAGCGTACTCGTCACAGTAAACTTATTTGCATCTTTGCAAATATGTGTTGTGCAACCACTGTCCAGGCACCAATAATTTTTCTCTGGACCGACAGTGAAGTTGCACATTTCTTTCTCATTAAAATTTGCGTAATATAAATCGGGTAACTTACCTCCTCTGGGTTCATACCTTTTCGTATAGCAATTGTTCGCCTTATGTCCTACCTTTTGGCATTTATGACATACAACAATAGGTTTCACGAATATTCCTTTACCATTTCTCTGTTCATGTGCGTTTCTATCCGTCATATCCCTGAGCATTTCTTGGTCCCTGCACACTTCTGTCTTTGTCGTATGCTTGAGCACTTCTATTCGTCTCTCTATATTTGTCTTTGGCCCACATGTATTTGTGTTTAGCCAGCATCGCACCATGACCATCAATGTCCTTTTCCTGTGTACTTTCAAATTCCTCTAGGATCTTTACCTTTAAAATCTCCAAGGTTGGAAGTTCATCTCTCGACTCCATGGCACATCTGAAGTTTTCAAATGCTTCTGGTAAGCTATTCAGTAACATTGCACTCTGCAAACCAGGGTTTATATTGTTAGGATCGTTGAGGTATGTTTAGAAAGTACATTTACCCTTTCGGGAGATATTTATTATTAGTAAATATATTATAGTTCATAATGCACCAGACCCATACTCTTCGCACCGTACAAAACCCCTTATCTCTCTAACGCGCGCCACGCCGCACCGTCACGCTCTCTATACATGTATGACCACATACATCAAATCCCCCTTTTGGTCATACATGCCTTTTTCCCTTTAATGTGTTATCTTAAGTTCACGACAATCAGTAATCGAGGCCCACATTCACACCAACATAGTTAATACATATGATAAGATATAGTGTTATAAACTTTTATACATATAAATTTAACGCTGCAATGCCTATATTTAACTTTTCTTCGCTTAGTGGTTTGGTCAACAGATCAGCTTCCATTTTTTGTTGAAGCGACATGTGTCATTTTCATAGTTCCATTCCTGACCTCGTCCTTTACAAAATAATATTTCCTGCTGATGTGTTTTGTTCTGTTCGTGACTTTCATAGCCGCTTTACTATCTGTTCTTAACTCTATTGGTGACTCGATTATATCATTATTGCATAAATTACTAATTAACCCTTTTATCCATTTCGCTTCTTGCACTCCTTCGCATATCGCGATTAGTTCAGCTTCACAAGTGGAAAGTGCTACAAGATTCTGTTTCTTACTCCTCCAGCCGATTACGCTATTACCTATTTTGACCACATAACCACTCTAGGACTTGGCATCTGGTGTACTATCCCAACTTATGGATAATTTCCGACTCGTTCTACTGAAACACAACTTATAGTCCTTCGTTCTCCTTAGATATCTATACACTCTCTTTAACGCTATTAAATGAATTTGCTTTGGTTTTTGACAATACTGTGATAAGTAGCTTACACTAAATGCTATGTCCGGCCTTGTACCTACCGCCAAATACATCAATGAACCATAATTTCTTGAAATAATGCTTCATCTACCTCGGGTGAGTCCTGGCGTTCATTTAGGTTTTGGTTTACATCCATGGGTGTTCTAACGGTGTTGCACTCTTCCAGCTTGTACTTTGCTAGGATTTTGTCGACATACGCGCCCTGTGACAGCTCTATTCCCCCTTTGGACTCCTTTATTTTTGTATTTAAGAAAACTATTTCCTTATTTTCGACTATATCTAACCCTTGTCTGACTTTTGATATTACATTTTCTATTATTTCGTTACTTGACCCTACTACCAAGAAATCGTCTACGTATATGCCAAGTAATAGTAATTGCCCGTTCTTCTCAAGTTTGTATATGCACGGATCTTCTTTAAGCCTTGAGAGTCCTATTGTCTTCAAGTTTTTGTCTAATTTTTCGTTCCAGCAATGACCCGACTGTGGCAACCCATAAATACTCTTATTTAATTTACATACCATATGCTTGTCGCTATCGTGACCTGGGGGTTGTTCCATGTAGGCTAGCTCTTGCAGAGTCCCGTACAGGTATGCGGATTTCACGTCATACTGCCTAACTACTAAATTGTACATACTCGCCATTGCCAGTATTGCCCGTACAGTCTCTAGTTTTATCACAGGTGCAAATGACTCTTCATAGTGTATTCCTATTTTTTGCTGAGATCCTACAGCCACTAGCCTGGCTTTGTACCGTCTGGTTCTTCCATCTGCGTCCTTCTTTTTGCTGTACACCCATTTACTTTTCTGAACCTTCATTCCTTCTTCTCTTGACACAAGTTCCCATACTTGGTGTGTCCTCATTGAATGGAGTTCTTCTTCCATGGCCTTTTCCCAAAATATTCCGTCTGGTGATTCTACTGCTTCCTTGTAATTGTTTGGTATGAATCCATCTTGGCTCTCTGTGCTATATGCTTGCTCTTACTTCTTTTCTATTCTCTCAGATCTTCTTGCTCCGTCTAGCCTGAGTTTCTCGTCCCTTTCTAACAGTTTTCTAGTAGGCTCTTCTTGTATCTGCTGGTTGCTCTTCCCTTTTACTTTTCCTCTCTTCCTTCCTTCAAGTGTGTTTATTTCCTCACTGTGCTCGTCTTCCAGGTTACCAGGCGTCGTATCTTCTCCCTGTTGGTTGTTTCCTATTTCCACATTCTGCAAATCTTCACTCACAGTGCGCGGGATTATGTAACCCTCGTTTGTGTATGATCCCTCAGCACCGCCATCTTGTTCTATCGATTCTTCTTCTATTAGCAATCTGGACCCCTTCTCCTGTTGATTGAACTTGACCGTCCTTGCACTATATACCCGATTTTCCTCGGCGTCATATATTATATATCCTCTGGTTTCTAATGAATACCCAAAAAAGATTCCCAATCTTGCTCGAGGTTGCAGCTTGTTCCTCATCTGCTTTGGTATATAATAATATGCCATACATCCGAACACTTTTAAATACGAAACACTTGGTTCCCATTCACTCCACTTCTGTTGTGGCGTTGTCTTCGCATCTTAGTGATTGTCTTAGTGGTTGTCAGGTTCTTCAAGTACGGCGCCGTCATCAAGGCTTCTCCCCAGAATCGCTCTGGCAGGCCTGCATCCATCAGCATGGTACGCATCTTGTCTAGGAGTGTTCTATTTGTTCTCTCTGCTATACCATTACTCTGTGGATTGTAAGCCACGGTTCTTTGGTGGTGAATGCCTTTGCTCTTGAATAGTTCTTCAAATTTTCTGTTGACAAACTCTCTTCCGTTATCCGACCTAACGCCTTTTTCCCATTTGGTTTTCCCACTTGTTCATGTATCTCACAAAATACTCGTATGCCTGGTCTTTGCTTTTTAGCAGGAACGTGGTCCTATATCTGCTATAGTCGTCGACTAATACAAATATATACACATTTCCATCAATTGAAGGTGTTGCTATTGGCCCACATAAGTCTATGTGTATCAGCTGCAATGGTTGTGTAGACGTGGGACCCTTTACCTGATGTGTTTTTTGTGCCAGCTTCCCCATTATGTATGACTCGCATATCCCTAATTTCTCTCTGGTTGACTCCATGTCCCTCACTGCGTCTGTTTTTATCATCTGTTCTATGTATTCGTCGCACACATGCCCCAACCGCTTGGGCCATAGCATTTTTTGTAAGCGTTTTACCCTTGGGTTGCTTCCCCAGGCTCTTTTTTTCTGCTTCCTGTTCTTCCATAAGATTTGCTTGTTCTATCCTTTGTCGTTTTAAAATGAATATGCCATTCCTCTCTTCTGCCTCTGCGATTACCTTGTTTGCCGGTCCCATAATTCTTGCAGTACTTTTCTCAAATATTACAGTGTGTCCATTCCTATTTAGCTGACTTATTGACAGAAAGTTAGTACGCAACTTTGGCACAACCAGTACATCTTTGATATTAACTGTATTTGTACCTTCATATGTTCTGATGACTATCTTTATGTCACCTTTAGCGCTTGCCTCTACGCTTTTCCCATCCTCAGCCAAATTCACTTTTGTATTGTACGGTATTATAGGAAAACAAGTAGTTTATTGTGGAAGTATGACATGTTGTTTTTGGACCTTCTCCTACACCTATCCTTTCTACGTCATACGTGTCATTATGCTTAACTTTTATAGTACGGTAAGGTCCTAAAAATTTCGCTCGCAATTTTCGACCTGGACCCATTTGGGTGCGTTTTATCGCCACAATATCATTTAACTTATACTTATATGGTTTTTTACGTTTTCTGTTAAATACTTTCCGATTTTATTCCTGAATTTTACTTAGTTGTGTTTTAGCCTTTTCTCGCAGTTCATCACGATTTTTTTCAAACTGAAGTAGGAGTTCCTTTTCAATTATTTCTTTTAATAACAAGTCGTCTTTGTCACGCATTTTTACGCCAAATAGTAATTCGAAAGGAGTCATCCCGATACTCCGTTGGAACGTGGAATTTAAAACTCTTTGCAATTTATTTATATGTTTAAACCATTTACTAGGGTCTTCTATGGATAATTTTGAAAGTGTAGAAATGATAGTTCTGTTATGTCTCTCTACTTGTCCGTTAGATCTAGGCAGAACGATCGGGATTAGAATGTGATTTATATTTTCACTTGTACAATAGTGTTTAAATTCTTGGGAAGTAAAAGCAGTTCCTCTATCGGATATAATCTGCAATGGATTTCCAAATGGATTTCCAAATATATTTCTTTGAATTTCTAATTTACTTATAACTTCGCGCGTCGTCGTCGATTTTGTTGGATATAACCAGACAAATTTAGTAAAACTATCAATTACGGTAAAAATATGATTATAATTTTTGTGGGTGGAATCCAAAGGTCCCAAATGATCGACGTGATAAGTATGTAATGGAATGTTTACTTTAATAAGAGGATGTAAAAATCCTTCCTGCTTACCCGATTTTCTATTCACCATAATACATGGGATACAGTTACTGATGTATCGCTCTATTTTTTTTATTTAATTCTGGAATAAAATAGTTTTGACTAATGATGTTTTCAGTTCGCATAACTGCAAAATGTCCCTTTTGATGAGCTTCCTGAATAATTTCATTCTGTAAAACTCGCGGCACTACTAATAATTCTCGGCCATCAACAAATTTATAAACTAAACCGTCTCGTATGCAAAAATCTTTATACGGTCTATCATTCAAAATTTCGGTAATTACTTTAATTTCTGTATCTTCTTGTTGTAGTTTCTTAATTTTTGGATTAATTGATTCTTTACTTATCGTCATAATCGCATTTCTGCTCAAAGCGTCAACATGTTTCATTCTTATTTTCTGCCTATGCACTATTAAATAATGAAAGTCTTCCAGAAAAGAGCCCATCTAGCGATACGTGGGATTAACTCTTTTTTACTCATTGTTTTTTGAAATGCGGCACAATCTGTAACTATTTTAAAATGTATTCCTAATAAGTAAGTTCTGAATTTTTCAAGAGCTCTAACGATAGCGAGAGCTTCGAGTTCGTAACTGGTGTAATTTCTTTCTTCTTTTCGGGTTTATATGAATGTTTTAATTCTTGTAATTCGTCACGTATTTCAGCATTTTGGATATGTTTTAAATCTAATTGATTATTGTCGGGAGGAATTTGTGTTAAAAACATCGATAATGGAATTTTACAGAAAAAAATGTTCTGCGGATCAATTATTAATTCGGCTAAGTTTATTATATCAGAATCAATCACCCCTTCCATCTTCATTGATTCAACCGGTACCACATAAACAGTAACTGGGAATTCCTCTTCATCTATTTTAATAAGTTTTTGCGCGTAACCCAAAGGTTTAGTTTCATTTCCTTTACCGAAACCCGTTAATTTTGTCGTACACGCGTGTAAACTATCAATGCCCACTTTCTTATAAACGTCTTCGCGTAACAAACTTACACAACTACCAGTATCTATTAATGCTTTAACGCGTACATCATTAATAAAAATATCTATTTGCATCTCATGTTTCGTCGTGGTTACAATACTGTTCACGGTAGGAGTAGATTGTGTGATTGCAGGTGACTTACCCTCGTCTTTTTTACATTCAGCAGCTGTATGACCAAAAGAATTACATTCGTAACATTTTCTCCCAAGCGCTTTTTGATTACAGTTTCTAGACAAGTGTCCTCTATCACCACAATTGTAACAATGCGATTCGAATTTCGTTGGTGTTGTTTCCCATTTTTTCAATGATGTCGTCTTTTCGCAATTCTCGCCTCTTCTTGCTGGATCCATTCTTCTTATTGTATTCTCTCTCGTTCTTGCTGGTCTTTCTTGGTGTTTCTTTCGCAGTGTTTCGTAAATTTTTAATCGTTCTTTGAATTCACTCAGTTTTTTCGTTCCAAGTAAAATCAAGTTGTTGCTAGATTCGTCGGGCATGCCGTCAATGACATATTGTATTAACGCGTCGTTTTCAATCATGCCTCGCGATGCTATTTCTTTCATAATAAGGTAATATTCTTGTACGGTTTCGTTTCTTCGAATTCTCCGCTGCGACAGTAATTTATGCAATTCCGCACTATTCGTTTTCTCTGAGAATTCTTCGCACAGGAGTGATTTCAATTTCGTCCATGTTTTAACGACACCTTCACTTTGCACGTACAATTTTGCGAAACCTTTCAACGACTTCTTTGCAAATACCAACTTTTCCAAATTGGACCAATTAAACAAAGTTGCAATGTCTTCAAAGTCCGCGATCCAGCGTTCTGCCGCATAAGAACCAGTACCGTCAAATGATCGAATGGAATCTTGTACGTCTCGATAATTCATCCCAAACGTTGCGGCTTTCCCATATCTATTTCGAGAACTCACATTATCGTCATCTTCATCGTCATCAGGTTCTCTTGCCGAAACAGATACATGATCATTGCCGTCTTCTTCGTTACGATGGTCGTCTCCGTCTTCGTCTTCTGTTGCATCATCGTGTATCATAAGCGAATTTATGTCCATTAACGCACTACATATATTCTGGATTAATTCTTCCTTCGTCCCTTGATAGTTTAACACGTTCCCGCCGGCATGTACCACCGGTGGTTCACATAAAATTGTCCCATCGGGCGGCGTGTACCACCGGTGGTACAAATGAAGCAGCAACATTTATGTTTGTTTTTGTTAAGGAAAAGAGGAAAAAGTTTGTAAATGGACCGAACAACCTTTATTCAACAAATTTATATGATATAATTCTTTATATTGACATATTCCCGCTGTCGCGTGTTAAAGAACCCGATTTTTATGAAGTGTCTCAAAACACGGGAGACATAAAGGTGGTCGATCTTCGCAGCTATCACAAAATGTCGAAACGCGTTTGCATTTTCTCGCGGCCACAGAGGCATCGAATTTTTCGGACAATTTTCGGTAGCATTCTCTACAGCGTTTACGGACTTGTCTTGCTGAGCCAATATATTTTTCTAAAAAATGTTTTCTGTTTCTCCTTGTTTGCACCTGTGGTATTTCTGTAGAATCTAATAATTTTTTAATAATTACTTCCCTAAATTTTAGAATGCTCATATTTTTATTACCCCATTGCGTATGTATACAGTATGCATTAACAATTGCTGTACCGCAAATGAATTGGAGCACAATTTTTCGATACCATTTTATCGTCTTTCTTAGGCAATTATAATAAGACGATAGTTGATCTGATAAATCAACGCCTTTTTTTGCGTTATTGTAATCGAAAACGAGATCTGGTTTATATTGTCCACGTTTTCCTTCAATTAATCTATAAGTATGATTTTTGAAACTTGTTATCATACATACTGCTCTCTTATCGGTCCATTTGAGGAATTTTATTCCCGAACGATTTTTCAAAGAAATCATTTCCCCACGTTTTTGCTTTTTCTTTACTTCTGCTGGTAAAAATTTCCGATTATGCTGCACTGTGCCACAAAAGTATGTATCTTTTTCCAATAGTGATTGCGCTAAAGGTATACCAGAATAATAGCTATCAGCGTATAATACGCGTTCTTCAAATAATAGGCCATTCATGAGTTTGGAAACAACATCATACGCATGTCCATTCCCTGAAGGATTCATACTTTTTCCGGTATAAATGTCTAAATCATATGTATAACCGTTCGGTAAAACACAGTTTGTATAATTTTATGCCGTATTTATGGCGTTTCCCTTTAACATACTGGCGGAAACGTAGCCGTCCACGCCATAAAATCATACTTTCGTCTATTACGACAATTTTTCCTGGTTTTACCGTATTTTGGAATGTCGTAATTATTTCTGACATTATATTTCTAATTTTATTCAACGGATCCTCGGTTCTACTGGTGGTATTATCTGAGAAATGTAAGCATTTCAAAATAGCTAAGAAACTGTTATGGCAGGGCGTCGCTTTCTTGAAGGTCGTAAATCTTCACGATTCCCTGACAATTCTCTTGCACCAAAGGTGCGTGCAAGAGCCCAAATATTTGAACTAATGTTCAAATTGTAATGAGAAAGGTCTGGTGGTAATTAAATAAAACACTTTGCTCTTACACAATGTTCACAATTAACAGTAACTTACGACACTCTGTTCGTAAACAGAGTTTGATCGTTATGTTTATTACTTTTACAATGCTGTTGTTCGGCGATTCTCACAGTTCTCTCGCGATGCTCTGATCGTTCTATCTCGATGCTCAAACAGTTGTCACCCAATGCTCAGACAGTTCTCTCCCAATGCTCAGACGATTCTCTCCCAATGCTCAGACGATTCTCTCCCAATGCTCAGACGATTCTCTCCCAATGCTCAGACGATTCTGTTTTCCTCGGCACAAACTCCCCCGAAGGAAACCGACAGACCTCTTCGCAAGGGTGGAGTCTTACGTACAAATTTTAACAACTAAACTCCTATTCGTTTAATTGTGAGAAGGCGTGTCGATATTGATGGTGGCTAGAAGGCAAGAGAAAGGGAACACTCCCAAATATGGAAACAGTGTTGGACAAATTTCCTCCCAGCATCTGGGCACAATTATCGACATCCTTGGCATTGGCGACAGTCTAGAAACCAAGTACCCGCGAGGCCACCCGAGTCGAACCCTTAAACCCCGAGACCCTCGGGTCCGGCTGAAGAGAAAACTCGAGCCTCCGCAACGAATGGGAACAACAGCTCGATGCTGCGACTCAACGAAAACCAGACGCGTACTCTCGAGCCAAAACATGACGATACGCGAAAGGTCTTCTTTGGTTTCAAGACGTCAATGCCATGCAATCTGAATCCTCAACATGCCGCCGCCTCTTGAACGGTCACGTTCAATAAAAATGTAAATTGTAACTAAAACCCGTGAATTACACACGCGTATTACCAAATCTAAATACAAAGACCAAATACAATAACAAACAAAAATACACACTAATGATACGCAATACACAATACATCTGATACATGAATACACCTTACATTAATAATTCAAAACAATGACAGTTAAACAAACAACCTTAAACTAAGATGGATTAACAGAAGTATTCACGCAACTCATACATCCTACACTCACATAAAC
Source organism: Nomada goodeniana (assembly GCA_963969485.1). Lineage (NCBI taxonomy): Eukaryota > Metazoa > Arthropoda > Insecta > Hymenoptera > Apidae > Nomada > Nomada goodeniana. The sequence goes on from OZ018306.1 coordinate 9,823,036, forward strand.
TACTACAATGAGTAAAATAGTCAATTACAGTTCATCAGCAAATAACGGAGCTAATTTCTTCACACTGCGTTTATATTCGCCCCCTGCTGTCTTAACGGTGACAACGCGAACGACACCATCCTCGCCTGGATGAACCGCAATAATGCGACCCATAGGCCAACACAAAGGTGGTGCGTTGTCCTCCTTCAGGACGACTAGCATACCTACGCTGATCTTGGTTGCCTGGTCGTTATGCCACTTTTTCCTGACCGTCAATTCATTCAGGTACTCCTTGTGCCAACGGGTCCAAAAATGCTGGCGAAGCTGCTGAAGATGTTGCCAGGACGAAAGGCGACCTGTCTTGACACACGTTAAGTCGCACTCAGGCGTGCTTGTTAGTGAGTCACCAATAATAAAATGCCCCGGTGTCAGTGGAACCAAGTCATTTGGATCTGACGATAACGGAGTTAAGGGTCTCGAATTGAGCATTGCTTCTATTTCTACCAAACACGTAGCAAATTCTTCATACGTGAGCAATGTATTACTAAGGATTCGCACAAGATGACGTTTCAAAGACTTCACAGCGGCTTCCCACACTCCTCCAAAGTGAGGAGCACGCGGTGGTATAAAATGCCAGCGTACTTGCTGATTCAACAAATAACTATACACTGGATTAGCCGGATTTTCGGCTGAAATTTCCTGATGAATTCGTTTCAATTCACGGTCAGCTCCTACAAAATTGGTACCGTTGTCGCTGTAAATGTCGGTACATTTACCTCGCCTAGCAATAAACCGTTTTAACGCAGCAAGAAATGCATCGGTGGTCAAATCGCTAACCAGCTCAATATGCACCGCCCTAGTGCTGAAGCATACGAAGACTGCCACGTACACTTTTATTCGCTTCGTATTTCGATGTTTCTTCTCTTTGATAAAAAACGGACCACAATAATCCACCCCGGTAATTAAAAAAGGTCGACAGCAAGTGACCCTATCTTTTGGGAGTTGCCCCATTGGATATTGAGGTGTGATGGGTTGCAGTTTACGACAGCGAACACACTTCCTAAGGACAGCTTTTACCGCGACCAACCCATTAATAGGCCAATACATTTGACGCACCGCGTTCAGCGTACCCTGTGCCCCACTGTGACCGTGTCTAACGTGTGCTTCCCGTATAATGAGTTCTGTGCAATGGTGCCGTTGAGGTATTATTAATGGATGCTTCTTGTAGAATGGTAACTGAGACCTTTGAAGCCTCCCTCCTACTCGCAGCAATCCGTCCTTATCCACGAAAGGACACAATCCCAATAAACTATTACCGCGTGCACCTGAACCATTATTTAGTTCTCGCATTTCTTTCCCAAATACAACGTTTTGCCACAACCGCATTACCCGACAATGCGCCTGCTGCAATTCTTCCACAGTAAGTGGACCTACTACCTTAACTTTATGGTGTGTTTTAATAAAAAATCGTCTACAATAAGCGATTACCCGATTCAACGCGGCAAATGATGAAAACCGAGTTAATACTTGACACTCCGATTGAGATGTCGTTTGCAAAACTAATACTTTCCGCTGCTCAGGCATCTCCATTGCTTGCAGCTCCTGGTAAGGCCAATTACACTCAGGCTCAGCCAACCAAGACGGACCGTTAAACCATGTACCCGAATCGAGAAATTTACCCGCATTGGTACCTCGTGACAATATATCTGCAGCATTATGCTCAGATGCTACATGTGACCACTGGCTTGAACTACTGTGACGCTGTATTTCCGTCACCCTATTTGCTACAAATTGTTTTAATGTGTGTGGAGACGCATTGATCCAATGCAACGTAATCATTGAGTCGGACCAAAAAACTATTTTATCGAATGATACTGAACTAATAGCTTTCCTTACAAGATCGTATAACCGAACTAGCAGTACAGCAGCACACAACTCCAATCGCGGTAACGACTGAGTCTTCAACGGTGCGACTTTCGATTTTGAACATAACAAGCGGACTGCGTGACGATGACCGGTAGCGAGCGTTCGAATGTATATACAAGCGCCGTATGCACGCTCACTCGCGTCGCAAAAACCATGTAATTGCATGGTATCGTGGCTACCGGACAGAACCCACCGAGGAACTGTAACCTTCGTAAGCAGGTGCAATTGCGATTGAAAAGTCACCCATGCCGTGCGAATCTCTAATGGCACCAAGTCATCCCAATCAAGTCGTGACTTCCACAACGCCTGTATAATGAGTTTGCCTTGCACAACGACTGGCCCCAACAGCCCAAGTGGGTCAAAAAGCTGTGCAACCCGTGACATAATCGTCCTTTTTGTTACCCGACGTAACGGTTCTACCTGCTTTACCGTGTACCCTAAAGTGTCCTGCCTTGCCCTCCAATATAACCCCAGCGTCTTCTTGCCATCAAGTTCATTCAATACCATGTGCTCGTCAGTATTCGTCGATCCAAGAGGCTCTATCAAACGTGGATCATTCGACACCCACTGCCGAAGCTGAAAACCCCCTTTCGCGGTCAACGCGATGAGCTCGTCTCTAATCGCGATCGCGTCTTGAATCATCGGTGCCCCGGTTAGGACATCGTCCACGTAAAAATCCTTTAGGATAATATCTGCCGCAAGCGGATACTTCGACTTCTCATCCTGCGCAAGCCGATGCAATGTTCTAATCGCGAGGTACGGAGCTGACGCAGTACCATATGTGACCGTGTTCAACTGATACGTTCTAATCGGATCGTCTGATTTTTCGCGCCACAGTATTTTATGATACTTCCTATCATTTTCGTGTAACTTTACTTGCCGGTACATTTTTGCTATGTCGGCTGTCAGAACATATCTGTGGAAGCGGAAACGCGTTATTAAACTCACTAAATCATCCTGAACCGTAGGTCCTACCATAAGTGTGTCGTTCAAAGACAACCCCGATGATGACCGCGCAGATGCATCAAAAACAACCCTTTTTTTTTTTTTTTTTTTTTTTTTTTTTTTTTTTATACGAGGTGGAAATCTTCAAAAGACACCTCCTGCCCTGGGGACGAGCAGGAGGTAGTGTCGGATTCTTACCGACTAAAACCACCTCGGTTGCCTCTCCTCTGCGCTTGTTGGGGAGGCCCCGGGAACTCCGGAGATTACATCCGGTGCCTCCCCGCGCTGTGGCTGTCGCAGCCCCAGCCCTCGGGAGGGTCGCATGGACCCTCCTTACCCGTCTCTCAGCCGCGCCAGGGGCAACACCCGACGCGGCCCTCCTCCAGGCCGTTGATCAGAGCGGCTCGGGTCCCCATCCGAGCCGCTCACGGCACTCCGACGCACCCGCGCACAGGGAGGGATACGTGCTCCCTCTCCCGGCGGGTCGCCGGTCTGCTGGCCAGTGGTGGCGCCATTCCGAGGGGTGCAGGGGGGGAGCACCGCCGCACCCTCGGCCACGCCACCACTTTTCCGCTTCGCATCGGTAGGGGGGAGGGTGTCATTCCCCCCACACGCTCCCCGCCGCTGATTTCGGCCTTCGGTTGACCCTGCGGGGTAACAGGAGGACAAGCGTCCTCCCACAGCAGGGCCAACCTTTCGCCGGGCGGTTCCAACGGTCGCCCGAGAGACGAGGAGGGAGTGCCCCCTGTCGCCTCCCGGGCTGACACCGTCTTCCATCTATTGGAGGGGCGGGGATCTCGCCAGCGGGCGCGTCCGTGGCCGGCGAGTCCTGCCCCTCCGCCTCTCGCGTCGGGCGGGATCGGAAAACTCCCGATCCCGCTCCGCTGCCTCCTTTCTGCGAAGGACAGCTTCGCAGAAGGAGGCCATCGCCTCCCATGCCCTCCCGCTGCCCAGCATCCTGCTGACGACGCTCGGCAGCGAGAGGTCCGCCCCCACATACGCCCTCAGTTCGCGCCTTTCCGCCGCGAACCGGGGGCACTCCTCCAATGTGTGCTGCGCTGTGTCCAGCGCAGCTCCACACTCCCTGCATTCCGCCGTCGTCTCGGCCCGTATCCGACACAGGAACTCACCGAAGCATCCGTGTCCGGTGAGCACCTGCGTGACCCGGTAGGTGAGGGTCCCTCTGCCGCGGTCCAGCCATTCGTCCAAACTGGGCAGGACCGCCCCGACCGCCCGCTGCGCGGCTCCTCTGTCCATTAGCTCCTCCTTCCATTTGTTCCGCGCAGCCAGCCGGGCCTGGCGCCTAATTCCCACCTCTTCCTCGACGGACACCATCGCGCCCCCCGCACGGAGTTCGCGGAGACGCTCATAAACGCGAGCGTCCCCCTCCGCAAGTAGGTCGAAGGGCACGGTGCCCGCCAACGTCAGCGCCGCCTCGTGGGATATCGTGCGGTATCCCCTGGCCACCCTGATGGCCATCCTCCTCTGCACGCGGCGCAGCATTGCCCTGCTGCGCCGCCTGACCATCAGAGCCGACGCCCATATCGGGGCGCCGTACAGGGCCATGGACCGCACGATCCCGAGGTATAGGCGGCGCACCCTCTCCTCCGGGCCCCCGACATTGGGGAGTAGGCGACCAAGGCCGGTCGCCGTCCTCTCCAGCCGAGGGACCAGACGGTCGAAGTGGGACTCGAAACGCCAGTGGCTGTCCAGGAGGAGACCGAGATAGTTCATCCTGTCCCCAACCTGGACGTACTCCCCCCCCACCAATATCCAGGACCGGGGTGGTCCCCCGCTCCGAGGCCCGCCCCCGTGAAACCATATGGCCTCGGTTTTCTGCGGGGAGATCCGCAGCCCCAGCCCCCGGATACCGTCGACGACGGCGGCCAGCCCCGTCTCGGCCAGCCGAATGGTCCTCCTCCATTCCCTCCCGACGGCCACCAGTAACGTGTCGTCGGCGTAACACGTCAAGGAGACGCCAGTCGGGAGGGGAGCCCGCAGCACGGAATCGTATCCGATGTCCCACAGGATGGGGCCCAGGACCGACCCCTGCGGGACACCACGATCCACCGCCCTCGCGATCACCCGGCCCCCTCTGCCCGGGTATTCCACCCACCTGTCCCTCAGGTAGTCCCTCAAGACCCTTCTTACGTAGAGGGGCACACCGTGGTGTTCAAGTGCCCCCCCTATTTTGCCCCAGGGGAGGGAGTTAAAGGCGTTGGTGATGTCCAAGCTCACCGCCAACGCCACCCCCCCCTGGGACGTGGCCGAGTCCGAGAGGGACCTCACCCGGCCGACGGCATCGACCGTCGAGCGTCCCCCCCTGAAGCCGTACTGGGACTCGGCCAGGTCAGGACCTACCCGGGACAGGTGCCCCGAGAGGCGGGAAGCCAGCACCCTCTCGAAAAGCTTCCCCACCTCGTCGAGGAGACAAATCGGCCGATACGCCGAGGGCGAGTCTGCGGGCTTACCCAACTTCTTCAGGAGGACCATCCTCCCCCTCTTCCAGCCGGACGGGACTCGCCCCGTCCTCAGGCACGCGTCGAACAGACGCCTGAGACGGGGCCCGAGAACGCGCAGGGCCATAGCCAAGGCCCGGCCCGGCACGCCGTCAGGACCCGGGGCGGTGTTGCGTGCCCCCATCCTCCTGACGGCCACGGCCAGCTCCTCCTCCGTGACCCCCATGTCGTCGGACCAGCTGGTCGGGTCCGACTCCCCGAGCTCCGGTGCCGATTCCCCCCCCTCGTCTGGGGGGAACAGGGTGTCCACCACCCTGTCTAGGAACTCGGGGTCCAGCGTCTCCGTCACGGGGGGCGCCCATGGACGAATTTTGCCCATCACCGTCCTGTAGGGGCGCCCCCAGGGGTCACGATCCAGGTCTTGGAGGAGCTCCGACCAGGCATCGGCCTTCGCCCTCCTGATGGCCAGCTGCAGGGCTACCACTTGCTCCCGGTAGCCCTCGTACAGCTGCCGCTCCCTCGCCAGGTCGCGACGTCTTCTTCGACGGGCCCTCTGCAGCAGTCGCCGGGCGCGCGCACAGGTGTGGCGCATGCGCGCAATCTCCCGGGACCACCAGTACGTTGCCCGTCGATTCGGCGGGCGGGACCGGGGCATGGCAACGTCGCATATAGCCGCCATACCCCTCCGGAGCCGCGCCGCCTCCTCCTCGACGTCCACGACTGGCCCGGCCGGGATCTCGGGCCAGGCCACGGCGAGGGACGCCGCCATCAGGGCGTCCTCGTCCAGGCGCTTCAGCGCCCACCTCTTCTTGTTTGGGGGAGCGATTACAGGGGGACCCAACAAACCCCCTCCCCTCCTGCCCCTTCCCGACGGCCCCCGGCCCCGGGTGGCGCGCACCTCCATAAGGATATAGAGGTGGTCGCTCAGCGATTCCACCTCCTGCGCCACCCTCCAGTCACCCACGCGACTCACCACCGAGGGGGAGGCCCACGTCAGGTCGACAATGGACTCCCCCTGGTAGCGCACGCAGGTGCTGACGGACCCCCGATTCAGCAATCGGAGGTCGGAGCCGGCCGCCCAGTCCAGCACCGCCTCGCCCCTCAGGTCCGTCCCGGGGGAACCCCAGGCCTGGGATTTGGAATTGAAATCCCCCAGGACAATAGCCGGACGGGGCCGATACCGCGAGACGCATCTCGCGACCCCGTCCAGGAACTCGCCGAAGGACCCGAGGTCCCAGCTTGGCGGCGCGTAGACCCCTACCACCACCGCGTCGCCCCACTGTGCCGCGACGTAGCCGTCGCCGCTCTCTAGCAGCGAGAACGGCAGCGGCGCCGCAGCTCCCCCGTGGATTATCGCTACCGAGCCGCCCGGGTTGCTCACCCAACTTGGGTGATCCGGGATCCTGTACGGCTCGGCAGCGACCGCCAACCCGGCACCCCACTCGACCATGTGCTGAACAAGCATGTCCTGCGCACCGGCCGAGTGGTTTAGGTTGGCCTGGATCAGCAGGGCCATGGCCCCCTTATGTGCTCTGATCCATGGCCCCTTCCTCCACGGGCCTCTTCTCCCTCGTTGCGGCTGGGCTCGCCGGTGGTGGCATCGCCTCTTCCTCCCTCCTCTTGTCCGGGGCCGGGGCCCCCGGTACTGCCGCTCCCGTTGCCTTTTGTGCCTCCAGGCTCAGAGCGGCCAGTTTGGGGGCCAGTTGGGTCGTTGTCGCCGCCGTCCCTCGGGCTCCCCCTTGCTGCCTCTTCCCTTTGGGTGGGGGCGCACACCCCTTCGTCCCCATCCTGTGCCCCGAGGGTCTTCCCAGATCGGAGCACAGGGGGCACTTCGGTGGGCTGGTGCATTGTGCCACCCTGTGCTCGGGACTCCCGCAGTTATGGCAGCGCCCGCTGCGGTCCACAGTGCTGGTGCACCGCTGCCTGACGTGGCCCGTTTCCAGGCAGCGGAAGCACTGCAGCGGGCGGTCCGCCAGCGCCTCCACCCGGGCCGTTGTCCACCCGATTCTTATCCTCTTGGCAGCCGCTATCCTCCGCGCAGCCACCAAGGGGCACCTCACCCAGGCGGTGCCCAGGCCCAGCGGAGACGACCGTATCTCCCCGGTCTTCACCTCCGCCGGGCCACATCCTCCGGCCGCCGCAATGGCTGCGGCCACGTCCCCAGTTGTGGTGGCCGCCACTAGGTCCCTGACCCTGAGATCGGCCATTTTGACGGGGCGCGTCACGCTGACCCCGTCCTCCGCCTTCAGCACTTCCCGCATTCTCAGGGCCAGTGCTTCTGCCTTTGCGGCCCCCTCCGGCCCCGGGATCTCTAAGAGGAGCCCTCCGGTAGCCGCCCTTTTAGGTCTCAGCTCCACGATGTTCAGCTCCGCCAGATCTATTTTGCTGGCGGAGCTCATCGCCTCCGCGTAAGTGACCTTCGCCCCTTCCCTGATTGTTAGGGCGACGGCAGCTGTACGCGGAGGCCTCCTTTGCTGGACCTTGGGAAGGGCGGCCTTGACTCCCTCCTTTCTGTCCCTCGGCGGCTGCTGCTGCTGCTGCTGCGGCTGCGGCTGTCGCTGCCCTCTCGCCTCGATCCTCCTCGTCTTTCGACCGGCCACTACAGCCCAAGTGTCCCCGCTCTGCTGTGCCCGAGGGACGGGGTTGGGGGAGGGGGCCGGCGTGGGTGGGGCAGGTATCTCCCGCCGTCGTGCCGCAGCGGGTCCGGCAGGCTCTCCTCGCCCGCTCGCCACCGTCGCCTGGGCCCTCACCTCCCTGATGCGGGCCTCTCCCGCCGTCTCGGGTCTCCCCGCCGCCGACGTGACCCTGCGAGGAGCTTCCCTCGCCCAGCCCGCGGAGAGCTCCTTCCTTAGGGAGACGAGGCGCCTCTCCACCCTCCCCATGAATGCGTCCAACAGCGCCCCCAGCCGCTCCTCCGTTATGGCTGGGGCACTCGTGCTGGCTGAGGCGTGGGCAGTCCTCTCCTTCGGTTTCCGGGCAGCTCCGGAGTTCTCCGCCGTTGCTGCTGCCTTTGGGGCCGCCTTCGCTGGGGCCGCCTTCGCTGCGGCCAGCGCCAACTCGAGGTCAGCCACCCGTCCGCGCAGCCTGAGGTTCTCCTCCTCGATATGCTGCGCGTTGGTCGTGGCCGACCTTTTCGCCATCTCGGTGGCCGCCGCGCTGACTGTCAGCGCGGCCACCTTCAGGTCCCTCACATATGTTCCCTTCAGGTGGGAACTCGTGAGGGCCACCTTCCGCACCACGTCCATGTGCGAGAGAATCTTCGCCCCCAGATTAGGCGTCGGCTGCTCCTTCAGCTCTCTCGCCATCTCCGTCTCCGTGGGCATCCTCTTCGCGGCCGATGAGCGTCTGGGAGGAGACACCTCCTCCTCAGAGCTCGCCCGCCCCCTTCCTTTGCGGTACAGTTTTCCGCCGTCTGCCTCTTTGGAGACCCTCGGTCTCTTCCTTCCCTTTGTTGTTGACACGCTGGACTCCGTGTCGCAGTCATCCTCGGAGATTTCGCAGACCGGTTTCCCGGCCTGCGCCGCCTCCGCGCCTCTTGCGCCACCCCTCGATGGTCCAGGGGTCGCCTCCTTTCCGCCGTTGTTACATCTCACAGGTTTCCCTGTGAGTGTGGCCCTCCTCGCCGGACTCGCACTGCGAGAGCGCGCTCCCTCCTCTCCTCGTGTTTTTGTTGTGTTTATTTCAGACATATTTGGCAGGTACAGTTGAAACACTTCGCCCATCATGGGACCCCCACCGCAGTGGGGGCACTTCCGTGTTTAAATTTTCCCCTAGTTATGGATGCCGAAGCCGAGAAGCGGTTTTTCGGATGGTCAGTCCTATCGGCACCAGGTGACTCTACAGAAAAATGTTACGGGATAGGCCCGCGCCATATTAGATGCTAGAGGTTTAACGTCACCCCTGTTGAATGGGCGACACCGGATCCGAGCCGATGCCAGACCCAAACTTCGGGCTAGACGTGCTGCGATTTAACCTACGCAGCGTCGGTTACGAGGAAATACTGACCGGGTAATCCTCCATACCTGCGCCCGAATACCCCACTTCAACCCCGTCATAGGCTCCAGACAGTGAAACGCGTGAGCGGTTCTCCCACGTTTAACGTACGGGTTCACGGGACCTTTGCCATAATTACAGGACTTACATTTACCCTTATTACTACCGCAGAGGTCAGGTACTAACATCACGCGCCACTCCGGTCGGGGGGCAACTACTCCCCCCTTGGTTAGTCTGCCGGGAATATCCATAGGGCATCGACCGCAGCCCATTCACACACACAATCACACCAAAGGTGAGCCGCTGCTTTGTTTTCACCGTTCAGCCCAAGCCCTTCCGGCATGGTTGGACCTGCCGGGAATGAAGCTCCCGCCGGCATGGTCTTGGGCCTCATTACGGCTACTTAAGCCCCTACACCACGTCAAGGTGGCGGCTCCTAGTAGGGGATCAAAAACAACCCTAACCTTCGTTGTCACGCTATCGACTTTTACGACAGGATGGTGTGGTAAATAGCACCCGGACGTGCTTTCTTCGGTAATTTCGGTCATATGGCCGAGATGTTCATACTCCCTAAGAAATTCAACGTACTGAATTCGCGTACTCAGGTTTCTACTAACTGATCTCTCCAATGAGAGAAACCGTTTCATTGCCAATGCATATGACTCCCCAAGCTTATCCTTTTTTGTATTAAATGGAAGACTCACTGTGTATCGCCCACTTATGGGATCCCTTAGTGTAGTTTCCTGGTAATGGTCCTCACACGCTTGTTCTTCCGGAGAGAACAATTTCACCGACGGACACTCTTCTAATTCCCAAAATTTGTGCACATCTGCTTGTAACGTTTCAAGCGTCAAATTGCAACTAATTGCAGCGGTACCCTCACTACTCGGTAATTGTCCGACCACGATCCAACCTAACTTAGTCTTCTGCAATTTAGTGATTTGATTTGCTAACGTCTTGCGTCCAACGCATAGCAAATCCCAAAAACACTGTCCCCCTATTATCGCATCTATTTCTCCCGGAATATTAAACTTCGGATCCGCGAGACGAATTCCGGCTGGAATGTGTAACGCAGTATGGTCAATATTTCCCTGTGGTAACGGTTGAGATACCTCTTTGACCACAAGAAATGTGACGGTCTGAGCAAATTTTGCGTAACGTGATTTTATTGTTGCGCATGCTACCCTATTAACATCAGATGCCATTGCATTTGTACCACGTAGCTGAATGGAACTCGATTGCGTCTTTAAATTGAGCCGTTTACACATTCTTGCGGACAGAAAATGTGATGCTGCACATGAATCTAATAATACTCGGCACGGTATAGCTTTTCCAAATCTATCTATAATGTCAATGACTGCTGTCCCGAACATAATTTGCGATGGATTGGTGCCGAAGGAACAGGTGCTGTTTACCTGAACCGGCTGCGACGTTTGGTTAGACCCGAAATGCAGTAAAGTATGATGCCTTTTATGGCATTGTCGACATGTACTTGCCTGACAATCTCTAACCGAGTGACTACCGCGTAAACAATTGAAACATAGATGTTTCTCTTTCACCAAATTGAACCGTTCAGCAACTGACAAGTTCACGAATGTTTCACAATTGTGTGACGCATGTGACCCTTGACAAAAATTACATTTTGCCGTCTGCGAAAGCAATACATGATTATGAGACCGCAATTCTCTACCTGATGTTTTATTGCGACCCTGAGGACGTTGACGCGCGCGGTTGCTTTCTGTAGGAGAGCTAGACACGACCCCCGCCGCGTCGGCTTTAACGAGAGGTTCGCTAACGTTGCACCGATCGTGCAAAAACTCCAAAAATATGTCCATACTCGGAAATGGATTCTCACGTTTGTATTCTTTCCATTTTACAACCATCTCCTTATCTGATTTCGACAATAACAGATGAATTAAAATAGTATCTGCCGTTGGCTGCTCTAGCACCTGCAATGCTCGGTAATGCGATTCGGTTGCACTTATAAATGCCCTAAAGTCACAATGGCTTAACTTTTGCAACAGCGGTGCATCGAACAACGCTTGCAAATGATTGGCGACTATTATTGCCGGTTGGTTATAGCGTTTTTCAAGAATGTCCCACGCGACTTTATAATTTCCCGCGGAATTTCCTAACGATTTGATGTCTTTGGCTGCTTCGTTCTTCAAACAGGACCGCAAATACATCAACTTCTTGCAATCATCGATACCCACTTTGTCGTGCACCGATGACTTAAATTGGTCGGAAAACCCTGGCCAGTCTTCGTATTCTCCCGAAAATGTGGGCAGATTGATTTTCGGTAAACGAACATCACCATCTACTGTCTCTACTTGTGACACCGGCGACTCCCGAATATTAATCTGTTCACGACCCAATGCATTTCCTGGCCGTGTGGCTGTCTCCTTCTGGTTTATAAAGTCTACCGCGCGTGCTTTACATGACGCGTACCGACTTTTTAGTGTGATCCTCTCCAACATAAGATCCTCAACATCCTCTACGGTATCTAACTCACTTTGTATTTTGCAAAAGACCGCGTATTCCGACTCCATTTCGTCGAAACGTATCCTGATCTCACTAATTGAGATGTCAGGCACATAAGCGTCCAATAAGCTCTTAAACTGCTCGAGTTCTACTTTGAATGCTCCACGTTTGGCTTTTAAACTCCTGACGCGATCCTCTAATGTCGGCGCCATAATGCGTTTGTACCGGACTGATTCCGAAACGAATTAAAAGTCAAACTGACTCCCAATGACTACAAATTGGTGACTCAAAAACAATAAACTGAGTGCAAACTTACGTTGTCGATATCTGTGGCCTGATGAGATGTGACACTCGATGCCAGCGATCCTGTTGACGTTTGCTAGCGACGGCCGGCTGCAGGCTCTCGGTGTTGTCCACGCCGATTCCTGGTCAGCTGCAGATGGTTGACACACGTTCCTTTGTTGCACTCCCAATGCCGATGAACTCCGATTCCTGGGTTCCCTTGACGACTTCGTGATCTGCTGAGTCCTGGTAACGACTCAGCTGAGTGGAGCTTCTTTTACAATGTTCGATGAATCGCAAACAGCTTGATGAAATGGATCAAGGCTCTCCCGGCGCTTGTATCCGGCTCGAAGGACCAAAAATATGTTATGGCAGGGCGTCGCTTTCTTGAAGGTCGTAAATCTTCACGATTCCCTGACAATTCTCTTGCACCAAAGGTGCGTGCAAGAGCCCAAATATTTGAACTAATGTTCAAATTGTAATGAGAAAGGTCTGGTGGTAATTAAATAAAACACTTTGCTCTTACACAATGTTCACAATTAACAGTAACTTACGACACTCTGTTCGTAAACAGAGTTTGATCGTTATGTTTATTACTTTTACAATGCTGTTGTTCGGCGATTCTCACAGTTCTCTCGCGATGCTCTGATCGTTCTATCTCGATGCTCAAACAGTTGTCACCCAATGCTCAGACAGTTCTCTCCCAATGCTCAGACGATTCTCTCCCAATGCTCAGACGATTCTCTCCCAATGCTCAGACGATTCTCTCCCAATGCTCAGACGATTCTGTTTTCCTCGGCACAAACTCCCCCGAAGGAAACCGACAGACCTCTTCGCAAGGGTGGAGTCTTACGTACAAATTTTAACAACTAAACTCCTATTCGTTTAATTGTGAGAAGGCGTGTCGATATTGATGGTGGCTAGAAGGCAAGAGAAAGGGAACACTCCCAAATATGGAAACAGTGTTGGACAAATTTCCTCCCAGCATCTGGGCACAATTATCGACATCCTTGGCATTGGCGACAGTCTAGAAACCAAGTACCCGCGAGGCCACCCGAGTCGAACCCTTAAACCCCGAGACCCTCGGGTCCGGCTGAAGAGAAAACTCGAGCCTCCGCAACGAATGGGAACAACAGCTCGATGCTGCGACTCAACGAAAACCAGACGCGTACTCTCGAGCCAAAACATGACGATACGCGAAAGGTCTTCTTTGGTTTCAAGACGTCAATGCCATGCAATCTGAATCCTCAACAGAAACGATCGCGATTCATGGTATTCTTTATGCGTTTGTTTCCATATATACTATCTTTGGACCAATACAATCTAATATCTGGCATTTGAACTATTCCTATAATTAATAATATACCCATAAAATCTTTTATGTCGCGTATTGTAACAGGTTCCCAACATTGCTCATGTTTTCTTCTTCTTGCACTGAAGCCACATTGTGTGGAATATTTATTTGTTTCGTCAACCATCAGTTGCAGTATACTGTCGATCACAAATAATTGGTATAGACTGAAAGGGTCATCGCATTTAACATCTCCTATCAGAAGCTCCGCGTCCCGCGTATGTTCATGTCTTATCGGGCTTTCCTCTATTTCTGATTGTTGAATGGGCTGCCATTCTTCCTCTTCACGTTCAACATTCGTATCCAAACTTAGGTTGCTGAATTCATAGCATGAATTATCGAGAAGATTGTGTTGCAGCTCTAATTCATCTTCATCTGAAGAGATCTGTCGCGGCCTTTTTCTTCGATAACATATATCAAGAGATTCTTCTGATGAATCATTCGTTTCCACGAAATGCATGGTTGACATTCTAATAATAATAATAATAATTTGAAGGAAATTGAAATAGGAATGGGTTGTAATACACATACATATTTATAAATATTATATATTACTTACGTATGAACATATAAAAATACGATCACAGTACAATAAAGATAAAACGATAGAAAACTTATTACTGACGTAAATAATAGCTAACAACAATGTAATTGTGTTTTGCGTGTAAGTACAGTGTTTGAATAAGCGATAGAATAAAGCATGAAGCATGAATAAGAGCGCCGTCCCACGGCGAGAAACACAAGTTTCAGCGCCGCCGCACGGCGGGAAACTGTGGCGGTGATACTTGATGGGAAGAGAAGCACTTGCGCTTTTACCGACTATGGACCTTTATTAAGTAATCTACACTCACGAAGTGTCGTGGAGGAACTCTTACAACTTTGGTAGCTCTTTCTAAACTGTTAACTCTAAAACAAAAGTATGCTAGACGCTAATGACTAGATTCAAAAACTTAAACCTAGTGGTACAAATCTACGGTACTTAAACAACTAGAACTAAAGACTAGTGTCTTAAAACTAACTATAATAACACTAACCTAGTTAAATCTAGTTACGCCCGCCGACGGTAATACAGGTCGCTACTTCGCGACCAACGTCGGTAAATCCCGGTCGCCACAAAACACAAGTTGCAACGCCGGTGTGAACGTGTTAATCCAAGCATATTGCAGCAAGAAACTAAATCGCCAAACGTCATCGCGTTTACTTTTTCCAATTGCGTTATGTGTTCGCGAGATCCATTTGAAAATGCAAATCCACCAAATGCACGCAATCTCTTGCGGTTCTGTCTATCGCCTTCGGTATCGAATATAAATCGATGGAGAGTCTTTATAGAAATGGAAGATGCTGTTTTAATTTTATGGTCTATCGTCGTAATCTGTCCTAAACTTTCCACCTTGCTCAGAACTAAAAATGCGCAGTTCAGAATTCACCGTCTTCTTCGACTTTCCGATCCCTTGCACCACCACCACACTTCAGTAGATGTACTAGATGCACTGGACGAGCTAGATGCACTGGGCGAGCCCCAAACTTATAGGAAAACAAGTAGTTTATTATGGAAGTATTAGATTACAAGACTATTACAACAACGTTGCACTTCATCCGTCGCTCTTCACACCTTGTTTTCGACTGCCGTTCCTTAGGCAATCGCGTCTTTTGTTTTACGTTTCTGACGCAGTTTGCGGCACACACAACGCCTCACACATGCACGCACACGCGTCTCACACATTGCCCCCCCCCCGAGGTATTCCATCCTACAGTATTACATTCCTCATACCCTCTATTTCCGGTGTCATGTGTGATGTTGAACCAGAATCTAGTGTCCATATCTGTGTCCTCTTGTTTTTATCTCTTACCTCTGTGTTATTGTACTTCTCGGTTATTTGAAATGTAAATTCTTTTTTGTTTGCTACTGCCATGCTGCTTCGCTCTCTCCTTGTTGTCTGTTGCCTACTTGGACCACTTGTATACCTCCTTGTATTTCCTCTATTATATGTTGATTCACTTCTATTGTATGATGTTTCGCTTCTATTATTTTGCCTGTGAAAGCATTCCCTCGTCTGGTGGTTCCTCTTTCCACATACAGTGGCTCACGAAAGTATTCGAACGCTCGCTCTTAAAACTGTAAACAATAAAAGTATACATGTTAGACTTAAGTTCTGAAACTAATATTGTAACTACTATAAGGCACAAGTATCGAGAATATATATGTAAAAGTTGAAGTGAATCGGATAGTAATTGTAGAAGTTATGAAACATTAATTGCAAAGATGCTCTGAACAGAGTCACAGAAGTATTCGAACGGCATTAATTATATACACCTTATTTTATATTAGTATTTAGTTGGGTCTCCTTTGGCTGCATTATTTCAGGTTCGATAGAATTCCATACTTCCAAATTTTTTTGTTTTAGTACGTCTTTCGAAGTTATGTTGTAATCTTTTAATCTCTTGCCGATTTCCGCCCACAAATGTTCGATGGGGTTAATGTCTGGACTTTGTGGGGGTGTATGTAACCTATGTGATGTATTATACAATAACCATTCTTGTATAATTCTGGCCGTATGCTTGGGGTCATTGTCTTGCTGGAAATAAAAATTTCCCAATAACCCCAATTTTGTAGCACTGTCTTTTAAATTGTTTTTTAAAATATTTAAAAATTGATGCTTATCTAAAATACCATCTATAAAGACGAGATTTCCAGTGCCGTTTGCAGCCATACACCCTCACACCATCACGGAACCACCGCCGTGCTTTACAGTAGGACGTAAATTTTTACTATTCATTTCCGAATTGGGTTTTCTCCAGATATAACGACGTCCATCGGAACCAAATATATTAAATTTTTTTTCGTCAGAAAAGATAACTTTTTCCCAGAAAGCATGATCTTTATTTACGTATTCTTTTGCGAATTTTAAACGCTTAGCTTGATTTGTCTTGTTAATAAATGGCTTCTTCCTTGGAATTCTACCATGGAAATCATTGTTCCGTAAAATCCTGCGACATAATTCAGAATGAACATCCTTTGTTACGTAGGAAGTATTATTTCATTTCTTCCTTCTATGATGCCCTTATTTGGAAATCGAGGGTGCATGCAGTCGAGTCTGCCCCTTCCGCGACGTCGCGATGACGTGACCCTTTGGGGGAATCTTTCCGGACTCCCTTGGAATTTTCCGTGCCCCCACCAGCTTTTTGGTCCGGATATCGAGTATAAAAAGGGCACGAATTCTGCTCTCGGCGGCTCAGTATTAATCTAGCTTCGAGTACATTCCGTGTCGACTACTTTGATATTGTTGCTCAGCGAGATCGGGTTCCGAGTCCCCTTCGAGCAATATTACTAAATTCTTACACGTTTTCATTTCTTAAAGACGTTATACTTATTTTACGGTATATCGTCAGGCCTTTGTTGGGCAGTATACATTTCCAATCCGTACAGATTGAGAAATGTGGATTTTGTAGTTAATAATCAAACTGTAGAATAACCAAAGAGTAGGAAATATACGTTTAATAATATCATACGCATTTTCTCATTGAATCACCTCTGACAATCATTAGCAGTAACGTCCCACCAAACAGATACACCTTAACCGCTCGAGGTGTATCGCTATAAGTTACGAGTCTATTTTTACTAACAATCCTGTGGCTCCCGGTGATGAAATAGGCACTGGTTTGTCCACGATTACCATCCTGTGGCTCCCGGTGATGAAATAGGCACTGGTTTGTCCACGAAAACCTTCCTGTGGCTCCCGGCGATGAAATAGGCGTTGGTTTGTCCACGAAATCTTACCATCCTGTGGCTCCCGGCGATGAAATAGGCGTTGGTTTGTCCACGATTACCTTTACCTTCCTGTGACACCCGGTGATGAAACAGGCACCGGCAAGTTCACGCACTTCCTATCTACGCGGCTTCCAGTGACGAAATACGCACTGGCCGTCCGTAACTAACAAACTCTTAAACAACCGATCCTCGGCTCGCGCAGCTGTGCCCCTTAGCCCTCGGCTCGTAACACCTTTTTAAAGTTGGTGGCAACTATTTGAGCGACTTTTGTGGCCGATATATTTGGATTTTTTTGTATTTTGCGTATAATACTTTTCTCTTCTCTACTAGTCAGTTTCTTTGGCCGACCTGTACGGGGTTTGTTCATAATTGTTTTTTCGGTTTTTGATTTTTTAATAATAAAATGCACTGTAGATAAACCTGTCCCTATTATTTCGGCAATCTGCCTACATGATTTTCCATCTTTGTGCAATTTTAATATTAATTCCCTCTCGCGTATCTGAGTTTTCGATTTTTTGGGACTCATGATCACTACAAGAATCTAATATTATTCACAGCGAAGTACGAAACTCACTATACGATGTTTCTACATCAACTGAATCTACCAATGTTTGCAGTTTCCGTACAGAAACATTGTTTTATTGTTTGACGCCTAGGCGTTCGAATACTTTTGTGACTCTACTCAGTGAATCTTTTCAATGAATATTTCATAACTTCTACAAATATTATCCGATTCACTTCAAATTTTTTATATATATTCTCGATACTTGTGCCTTATAGTAGTTACAATATTAGTTTCAGAACTTAAGTCTAACATGTATACTTTTATTGTTTACAGTTTTAATAGCGAGCGTTCGAATACTTTCGTGAGCCACTGTATGTAACAGCCACTATCTCTATTTGGCCGGAACCTCCCATCGTTGGTTGCCTTGTATGCTTTTTCACTTTTCCACACTTGTGGGTTATTTATGTTATTACCTTGAGTTTGGTTAATCCTCTCTTCCTCCTCCAACAATGCATGTTGTACTTCATTCAGCGTGGCACTTCGCCGGGGCCTCAGCACCATCGCTGCCTTTTCTAGTCTGTGGTGGGTGCCTCTCACTACGTGATATACTATTTCTCTCTCCGGTATCGGATAGCCCAATGCAGCACTCCTGGGTGTTATATTTTTGGCTTTGCTTATGTATTCACTTACTGTTTCTTCGCCCTTCATGTTGACGTTTTTGAGCTCTAAACCAATGTCTATGCACTTATCCTCAGCGTCTCCAGCGTACATTTGTCTAAGATCCTCCCAGACTTTCCTTGCCTTGTTCTCTACTAGGAACTGACCAGCCTGACTGTCTGATAAGGTCGTGATGATAACGCCAAACGCCTCATCGTTTTTGGATTCCACGCTTTTTTTACCTTAGCTTCCTGTGATTCTGGGTTATGATCTATCAGTGGTTCCACACGTGGTAATTTTTGTCAGTTAGCAATTCGATTCCGCCCAGCGGTATTCCCGTTGATTCTGCCATTTTTCGCCACTTATTCACTTACAACACTTGACTTCTAGGCACTACTTATTTTTCTATATTGTCGCCACGTGCTCTTTCTAACCTCTATTACGCCACATGCTGTCCATAATCTTATACCTATCGTTTTTATATTTTACCCAACAACCACGCTCTGCTACCAATTGTTAGGATCGTTGAGGTATGTTTAGAAAGTATATTTACCCTTTCGGGAGATATTTGTTATTAGTAAATATATTATAGTTCATAATGCACCAGACCCATACACCTCACACCGTACAAAACCCCTTATCTCTCTAACGCGCGCCACGCCGCACCGTCACGGCCTCTATACATGTATGACCACATACATCATATATCAATATCCCTTTCTGCCAGTTTTTCAACTATGTCAATAAATTTATTAATGTGTTCTCGAACGTCTCCTCCGCTTGACATGCCGTGAGGGGTCAATTTTCTCAATTGTTCTGAAGTTTTTGCTGGTTCTTGAGAATCATATACAAGACGTAATTTTGTCCAAACCTCATTCGATGTCCTGCATGTTTTAATTTGTTTTAATTCAGAGGGACTGATTGATCAAATTAAATCTGCCCTGGCCTCCCTATCTTCTCTAGGTTGTCAAGTATGAAATGGAGCAAAAAATGCACATAATTGAATTCGATTTTTTTCCAATAAAAACTTTTTATTTTTAACCTCTTCCCGTGCCATTTAGATCGACGAAACTTGGGCCCAAGTGTTAGGCGTTTTAGCGTGGTAAACAGGCCAGACTGATGCTCGAGAAAGGTCACAATACGAGCCGAAATGTAAATGCCTTTAATATAGACAGTTTTGCACGATCTGCTGTTGTGGAAATAAACTCTAATACCTTTTTCCTTTTGTAGATATTATAAATATATTATATTTTGTAATCGATAACAGTTACAAAATTATATTTTACGAATTAACAACAGTTCAATAGAAATCCTTGCATCTTCAACTGTGGGTTTGTTCCAAGGAATGTAATAATACCACGCATAAAAATAAATAGCATATTGTAAACAAAAAATTCAATTATAATAAATGTTTTGATTTTTTGAATCAATATCTAATAAGAAAATACTAACAACTCTAAAAATCCTCCATGGTATGATACTTCCTAACACACTCTGGCAGATGTAAAGCTACTTTACATTTCGCACACTCCCACTTCGTTTCGCTTCGTATTTTATGCTTATAACAAACTTTGCACATCCTTGTTGGGTGCTTCTTTCGAGGCGTCGAATCGATAGTTTTTGGGAAATGAGCCCAACATTGTGCTCGAAGTCGAAGAGGTTCAATTGATGTAGATTTCCCACGCGTTTTGTAATCCGGTAATCGGACATTTTGTAAAATTGCCTCTGCTATGTTTACTCGGTATTCAACATAAGTCTCCCTTTTTCGACTGTGCATTATTTTATGCATAATATAGGTATTGAATAGAGCCATATCTGACATGTAAAAGAAAAGCTTTCGGTATCCTTTGATGGTTTTTCTCATGATTGGGAAACAGGATAACTTCTGATCTTGATGATCAACTGCACCCATACCCTTGTTATATTCCACGATACATTTAGGCTTCATTACTTTGTGTAACTTTTTGTCTGATTGCTCAACCATCTCTACACTTTCGTGTTTCGTTGATATCGTATACACGCCGCGCTTGTCTTTCCATCTCAGAGCTATCAAATTATTGCAGCACCTCCACACACATTCTCCTTTTTTCAAAATAGGCTTTTGAATATCCTTTGGCATATTTTTCCTATTTTTGCGTACCGTCCCGATAACATTTGTCCTTTTCTGGTTCAATTTGAAAAAAAGGTCGGGTGAAGAGTACCAGTTGTCCAGAAACAAAGTATATCCCCTGTTTATTATTGATTTTGACAACTCCATCACAATGTTCTCCGACGCACTATCATTTGGATTACTTTTGTCCTGGCCGGTATATATTTTAAATCCATGACAGAAACCGGTACTTGCCTCGCACAATTTGTAAATTTTTAATCCAAATCGAGCTCTTTTCGACGGATTGTATTGTTTGTACGCTAAACGCCCTTTATATTTCATCAAGGATTCGTCTATGCTGGTATATTCATTGGGTGTGTAAATTTCTTTAAATTTTTCATTCCAGAGGTTGATGATAGGTCTTACCTTTCGAAGTCGGTCATTACTATCAGAAGTTTCATTATTAGAAAAATGTAAAAATCTTCAAATTTGCCGAAATCTCTTAAATGGCATTGTTTTTCTAAACATTGACGTTTCTATTACTGCTCTTGTAGTCCAATACAGTTGCACGTTTGATTTTTTTTCTTGACTCATCAAAATACATAATGCATAGTAGGCCTTTATTTTGAGGGGGGTTGCGGTAGTCGACGGACCGTCGTACAGATGGTGGGAGGAGGTACGACGGGAAAAGAAAGAGGAAGGGGGAGAAGTTGCGTTTCGTCCTAGGCCTGCTAGCGGACTCATCAGTAAGGCGTACTAGCAGGCCCTGCCTTAGACACAGGGATAGAAGGGAATGATCGGAGGTTGTATATATAGTTCCGCGGACCTATACAACCACTTTCGGGAGCCGGATCGTCGTGCTCATCGTGCTTGTCCCCTAGCGGTGTATGTGGGAAGTGCCCCCACAATTTCATCTAAGGTAACAGGATACCAATTGTCGTCCACTTTCCGTCTTTTATACTCGTCGTGCATTGTCTGATATGCGAAGCGATTTGTTTCCGTAACAATTATTTCCCACAGTTTGTTATCAAATATAATAGAAAATAGTTCTAATACTTTTAGATCCTCGCTTAAATTAGTAAGAACAGACGCTTTTATACCATGAGTTTCAGAATACTTCCAAACTATTGGTGTGTTTTTTACTTTCTGCCAAATCCATGATTGACGCGTCGTACCTTCCTCTCCACTACTATCTTCCATAATCATACGCCTTAGACGCTTTCTGGTTGGCGCAAGAACATCACTATCACTGGATTCATTATCACTGCTTTCATTTAAAACTTTTTTATTTTGCATTTTGTAAGGGTTTATTAAATTTCAATATATAAACTACTTTGTAACAGCAATTATGAGACTCGTGACTAACTCTTATGGCGTACTGATAGGAACTAACATTCAATTACGACCGCTATATTACGATGTTTATATTCACGACCCCGGCTCGTGATATTTATGTTTGATCCGACCATCTATACACGTGTCTGTCTCGTGATGTTTATGTTTGGCCCGACTATCTGTACACGTGTCTGACTCGTGATGTTTATGTTTGGCCCGACTATCTATTCACGAGTCTGGCTCGTCATATTCGTGTTTGGGCCAAAATTTTCATCACGAGTCAGACTCGTTAAAGCACGGGAAGGGGTTAATCAAAGTATGCACCTATATTATAGATACACTTTTGCCATTTTAGAGCTAACTCATTTATTCCTTTGCTGTAGAAGCCTGGATCACGGGAGTCGATGAACTCTTCAAACGCCATTTTGACAGCCTGTGCGGAATTGAATTTTTTTCCAGATAAAAAGTTGTGTAAATTTTGAAAGAAATGATAGTCAGTGGGGGCAAGGTCTGGCGAGTACGGTGGGTGACGGAGAGTTTCCACCTTCAACTCCTGTAGCTTTGACAAGGTCATTCGTGCGACATGTGGTCGAGCGTTGTCGTGCAGGAGAATTGGAGTCATCCGATTAACTAATTTTGGCTGTTTAATCGCAAGACTTCTCATCATTTCGTCTAGTTGATAACAGTAGACATCCGCCGTGATCGATTGGCCAGGTTCCATAAAGTTGTGGTGGATGACACCTGAGGCAGACCACCAAACAGTGACCATCAGCTTCTTCTGGTGGATGTCTCGTTTCGGACAGTGTTTTGGTGATTCATCTTTGTCCAAGCATTGCGATGAACGCTTACGATTATCGTACATGATCCATTTTTCATCGCACGTAACGATTTGATTGAGAAATGGTTCGGCTTTGTTGCGAGAAAGAAGAGAAAGACATGCGTCGAGACTTCGTTCCTTCTGTGCATCAGTCAATTCATGCGGTATCCATGTGTCCAGCTTTTTCACTTTGCCGATTTGTGCCAAATGAGTCAAAATTGTTTGCTTTGATACATTGTACATTAATGATAATTCACGTGCACTTTGGCTGGAATTCGCTTGCACAGTAGCTTTCAGGTCGTCATTATCCACTTGAGTCTTGGGTCGACCACGTTGTTCATTAGACAGGTCGAAATGTCCCGAACGAAATTTCTTAATCCAACGGGCTACAGTCGTGTTTGTAGCCACTTGAATGCCAAACACACTGTTTGATATTGAAAGCTGCCTGCCGTGTTGTGGCTCCACGGTGGAACTCATACTTCATCAACACACGAACTTCGCTGATTTCCATGGTTTCACTTAATCGCCAATACAACAAAAAATTGCAAATTTTTTCAAACTGAAATATGCGTTAAAAAGAGGAAAAGATGTACCTTTCACACGAAAAATAAATTATGCCAAAATACGGCGTCTAAATGAGGTTATGTGCAATTGAAATAAATAACATGAACTTTGCTCCATTTCATACTTGACAACCAATCCCAATCATGACCTTGTGCTTCGGATATAGGATCTTCAGCGATAACGGCCGGTCTTTTCATGTTTCCACTAACATAATCCCACAAACCATTTTTTATTAAAACTGCTTCCACTTGAATACACCATGTGTCGAAATTGTCTTTATTCAGTTTTTCAATTTTTGTAGTACCCACGACACCGTTTGCCATTTTATCTACCCTTTTTATATTTTCAAACACGTGCTTAACCACTTTTACTTCGAACTGAGATATTATACTTATCTCACTTATTTTCTTTAAACTCTGGGCCCATAACCTGTTGAGGTTAATAACAGAGTTGGTTGGTTGGAGCGTTAGATTTATTCAACAAAATGGTTTTTCAATAGTTCAACGTCGTGCGGGACACGTGAGTCGCTCGAGTAGACAATAGAAAAAATTGGCGGGAATACCGCAAGTAGCGACGCGACACACACACCCAAAAGAAGTTGTCTACATAAAGCGAACAGGTTGAACATGAAAAGCAGTGCGCGCCGCAAATGTTCTTTATTTGGTTTGAAACTAGACATGTTTAACACAAAAATTAAATATGACGCTAATTCGAAATCGTTTTAACATCAACTGCGTCTTCAAATGTATTGTCATAGCAACAAAATAACCTAAAAGTATAGATTGTAAATACGCCCTTGCGTCCAGGGCCATCCAGTGCAGAAATTAACCCCTTGCACGATTCTAAACCTCGGGAAAAGTCAGACCAAACGCGGCTGTCTCGATTGTCGCGGTGAAAGGCGAGCGGTGGAGCGCGCGTGCCGAAATTTGAGACCTATTCTTACGACCGAGCGCAAGGTAGTCGTGCCCGTATTTACTTCACGCGATGGAATCCTTGTGAAATTCAAATGAACTTGAATCAATAACTTTTAAAAAATACTTTAATTATTACATAAGATGAAAACTTCTGATTAATTATAATAATATAATTAATTACTAACAAAATAAAAATATGTAAAAGCAAATCCACGGTAGTAGTGTTTGAACATCAAACATAAAACTGAAAAACGCAATACAAATAAACAATTAAATATCAACAAATTACTAAATTGAAAAATATGTTACGAGCCGAGGGCTAAGGGGCACAGCTGCGCGAGCCGAGGATCGGTAGTTTAAGAGTTTGTTAGTTACGGACGGCCAGTGCGTATTTCGTCACTGGAAGCCGCGTAGATAGGAAGTGCGTGAACTTGCCGGTGCCTGTTTCATCACCGGGTGTCACAGGAAGGTAAAGGTAATCGTGGACAAACCGATGCCTCTTCCATCACCGGGAGCTACAGGATGGTAAATTTTCGTGGACAAACCGATGCCTCTTTCATCACCGAGAGCCACAGGATTGTTAGTAAAAATGGACTCGTAACTTATAGCGATACACCTCGAGCGGTTAAAGTGTATCTGTTTGGTGGGACGTTACTGCTAATGCTTGGTAGAGGAGATTCAATGAGAAAAATGCGTACGATATTATTAAGCGTATATTTCCTACTCTTTGGTTATTCTACAGTCTGATTGTAAACTACAAAACCCACATTTCTCAATCTGTACGGATTGGAAATGGACACTGCCCAAAAAAGGCCTGACGATATACCGTAAAATATGTATAACGTCTTTAAGAAATGAAACGTATAAGAATTTAGTAATGTTGCTCGAAGGGGACTCGGAACCCGATCTCGCTGAGCTAAAATATCAAAGTAGTCGATACGGAACGTACTCGAAGCTAGATTAATACTGAGCCGCCGAGAGCAGAAATCGTGCCCTTTTTATACCCGAAATCCGGACCAAAAAGCTGGTGGGGGCACGGAAAATTCCAAGGGAGTCCGGAAAGATTCCCCCAAAGGGTCACGTCATCGCGACGTCGCGGAAGGGGCAGACTCGACTGCATGCACCCTCGATTTCCAAATAAGGGCATCATAGAAGGAAGAAATGAAATAATACTTCCTACGTAACAAATACTTACAAGTATTCATTTATTTTGATTTATTAATTCAGTACTTGCTTCACATAGTTTATATATTTTTATGCCAAACCTAGCTCGTTTTGATGGGTTAAATTGTTTATACATTAAGCGGCCCTTATATCGCTATAATGATTCATCAATACTTATATTTGTATCCGGTGTGTAAATATTATTAAATTTTTCGTTCCAATAATTAATGATTGGTCTTATTTTGTGAAGGCGATCATTGTTGCAATCCGTTAGATTATTTGAGAAATGCAAACATCGTGATATTTGGGTAAATCTTTTCAGCGGCATTACATTTGTAAATATAGGTAAATATAGGAGATGTTATCTGTACCAAGAAGCATCCCATTCGAGATGTTCATACTTGGTCCAAAACTAAGACCACGAGTCAGACTCGTGATATTCATGTTCGACCTGAAATGTCGAGTACGAGTCAAGCTCGTGATATTCATGTTTGGCCTGAAACTGAACAACGAACAACGAATTTTCATCACGAGTCAGACTCGTCAAAATAGTACAAGGGGTTAAGATATACTAACCGGTACACCTGGTAATATAGATGTTCCGTCTTTTGAAAAATACTGCTTAGATACAGCCAAAAAATAGTCTTTACGAGTGGTACAATATGAGCACAACAGTCCATAAGATTCTAATCCATAGGGCACAAGTTATATCGCAAGCAATTTTGCCAATGGGCCAACTTGGAGAGGAAGCCCAAGAAGCAAGAAATAAGGATTTGAAGAAATTAAGAGAATTCAACTCCAGAAAATTTTCCCGTTTGCGAAATCTAGAAGACGTGTTTCATGAACTTCTGATTTCTTCGGACCCCTATATATCGAGCTTAAGATTGTTAAAACCAAGAAAATTAAAACAATATCCGAATACTGCCCTTCAGTTTTTCAATGAACCGGATGATAAGTGACAAAACAGCAAAGTAAATACTAAAATTAATAAAATAATTTCTAATTTCTTCTTTTGAGAAGAAACCTTTGTTATATTGTCTATCCTATTATTTAATTTTTCCATGTTATACACTTTATTTTGTATATCAAATCACAAAATATCATAATTAAGGCTGTAGAAACATTTTTTGAATTTCTAGCGCTTCTCAGGGGATTTTGCAATGAATAGAATCACCTTTTTTCATCACCCTTGTGACCTTATTTCTAGTAAAACCGCAAACAACTGCAGGATATCTTTAGACTAGAATGTTTGTATTTACGTCCAGTTTAAAAAAAAATTTTATTTAGTGGGACTCGAAGGGCCTTAGTTTTAAACAAAAATTGTCTATTGGCTTTCAACTTTATATTTTGTTTTACTTTTTTAATTTTAATCAAAAATTTGTCTTAAATTCCATATAGCGCAGTTGATTTTAATTTCACGTTCTCGTTTCAAGTTATATTATGATCTACGATCGATGTAGTTTACTATTGCCGTAAAAGTTTTTAAAATGTCGTTTCCATAGAAAACGAATTTTTGCCACGTTTTGGGGATTTTGCATCACTGTGCGTCGTTTCGTCCACCGGAATTGAAAATGTTGAATTGCACCGAGTGCAAAGAACATTAGAATCAGTTTTTGCCCGCTTTATAAATGGAAATTATTTTGCATTATCATCATTGAAGTCACAAGCTATTTTCTTCCCTGCCATTTGGAAGGATAAAAAAAAAAAGTCAAATTTAAGCAACTGTGTTAAAGAATGACACATTTATACCGCAATACTCAAAATATAACTACGCTCTAACAACAATATTCTCAAATAACTATGTCCCACCCTCCAACGCTTCTTTTTACTAACTATTCCACTCTCTTACACATATCTCCACGATCTTGTTCTATTCTCTTCCATTGTTTCACGTCTCTTACGATCCATTATTGTTATGACTACGATAGTTTCTTCCTGGATGTTTGAGATCGACTGTTGCCGATTGCAGACGTTTAACAAAACAGAGTCAATCACGATACCTTTTGTTATTTTAAAGTTTAGTAGTTACTAAGCGTCTTATTTAGAATAAATATTCGCGGACGAAGACTTTTGCGCTCGAGTTTCCCGCCACATTATGATACTTTCTTTTATTTTTCGTTATGTATAACAATTATGAATCTCGCAAAGTGTTATTTTATTTTGTACAAATAAAGCTTTATTTTGTTACGAACCGAGGGCAAAGGGGCACGGCTGCGGAGCTGAAGATCGGTTGTTTTATAGAATTTGTTAGTTACGGACGAACCAGTGCCTATTTCATCACCGGGAGCCGTTTAAGATAGGAAGTGCCTGAACGAAACAGTGCCTATTTCATCACCGGGTATCACAGGAAGGTAAAGGTATTCGTGGACGAACCAGCGCCTATTTCATCACCGGGAGCCACAGGAAGGTACAGTTCGTCCAGAGCTAAATGAAAAAAGTGGAGTGAGAGCGGCCGATTGATGCCGCCGATCGGCAGGGCCGTAGCGCCTTGCCGATGTTGCGTTCTATGCAATAAGATGCGAAGCTTATGAATTAATTTTTAATTACACTAATAGTTCAGTTACTACTACTAAGCTATACATTTTATTCAATATTTTAAGTATTTGATAGAATTTTAATCCTTCGCGGAGTATTATCCTTGGTTTCTAGTATAGGAATCACTTTTGAAATATAACGCTCATAGAGCTCATGTTTTAACAAACTCTAATGTTTCAACAAGCCAGTTTAAAACAAATTACAATTTTATTTCCTTTACTATTGTTCTATTTAGACTCACATTTCGTACTTCATGGCAAGTAAGGATGCTTGTCACCTGGTACATAATTTTTATTAATAAAAAAAAGAAAACAAGCATCTGTATTTGTATTGTAACATCAGTATCTTTTTTAAAATTAGAAATGTCTGTTTTGTAGGTGATCATGTGGAATTTATTTGAATATCTGACGATT
This sequence comes from Nomada goodeniana, assembly GCA_963969485.1. Classification (NCBI taxonomy): domain Eukaryota; kingdom Metazoa; phylum Arthropoda; class Insecta; order Hymenoptera; family Apidae; genus Nomada; species Nomada goodeniana. The sequence goes on from OZ018306.1 coordinate 9,851,214, forward strand.
AAAACAAAAATACTTAATTATAAAGTATATCGGTCTCCCCGATATAATTATATCTTGTTAATTTATATATATTTTGTACATATTTGTACAGATATATGTATTACTCCTGAATATTTATTAATGCTTTTGAAACATAATAAATTGAACATTAATAAACTTTGTATTTTAATTATATGTAATAAATGCCCTACTATAAAAATAAAGATACAATGTGGTCTGAAATATATCATGTTTGGTTTCATTTTAATCGGAAGAATTTCAACAATATGTTTAAAAAAGTTGGAAGTCGAAAAAACTAGAAATAAAAAAGTTAAGCTGTCGTTTTTATTATAGCATCGTTTTGTATTTGCATAATCACACCGCCACGGTGGTATTTAAATTTCTCGGCTGCCTCGGCCATCGTTCTATCCTTGTTTTTTCCTTTACAACCTAGCGACACCGACAAAAGCGAGCCGCGAACTTCAAGAAATTGGGGTCCGTTCTACTGACACTGTCTCAAACCATTTACACATTGATCAACAGTATATCATATACTGTATATGTGTACCCATTTTAAATTGGCATGGCACTGCCCTGCTCGGTTCGACGAGCGGTCGAGTGGGGTGAGAAATCCCCACACCACTTTTTTCATTTAGCTCTGGACGAACTGTACAGTAATGTCTCGATTAGTGTATCTCGCTCTGGACCGAATGTGAACACTAATCGTGTGCAGACACGATTCTCGAGCGAGTTCGGGTCCCCTTTTATCTTATGGCGGCCGAGATACGGGGCAGCGTTCCAGGAAAAAAGCAAGTTTAAATATCCGTGTACGTCAGACAATACTACCGCGATCAAAATCTAATATTAAAACTTGTTCATTTTTGGTCCGTTTTAAATTAAATTTTACCAAAGTATTCGTTACAATATCTTGATTAAAATGATACCAAACACGATATGGTTTGGACAATTTTTACTTGTCACGGTATTAATAATTTTATTCTCCTTTATTATTATTTTCAATAACAACTAGAATATGTGCATATTAGTTAAGAGCAATAAGGTAATTAGTGGTGAGATTGTAAATAATCGAGAAAAAATAATCGAGACATTACTGTAATTGTGGATGAGCCAGTGCCTGTTTCATCACCGGGTGCCACAGGATTGTTAGTTATACATATAACCTCGTAACTTATTATATCGATACACCTCGAGCGGTTAAGGTGTATCTATCTGGTAGGATACCACTGCCGATGATTGGTAGAGGAAACTGAGTGATTGAAATGCGTCCAATAGTATAAAAACGTATATTCTCTAAATCTGTGGTTAAATACAGTCTAATCGCGGAATTCGAAAGCCACCTTTCTTTGTCTGTACGGACTGGAATGCATATTAGCCATCAACGAGGCCTAACGATATGTGCTATAATATCGTTTGGTAAAACGAACGTGAAAATTGCTCGAAGGGGACTAAAACCCGATCTCGCCGAGGTTTGGTATTAATTTAGTCGATACGGAACGTGCACGAAGCTAGATCATTTAATACTGAGCTGCCCAGAGCAGATTTCGTGCCCTTTTTTATACCCGAAAGTCGGACCAAAAAGATGGTGGGAGCACTCAATCTTCCAAGGGGGATCCGAAAAGTCCCACTCCCCCAAGGGTCACGTCATCGCGCCGTCGCGACGTCTTATTCGTCTGTTTTATGACAAAACAGGCGAAATAAACTTGCATTTACAGAAGGTGTTCAAAGTTATTGCCATTGGTATCAGTGCAATGCTGCAATCTTCTTATCACGGATTGAGTAGTATTTGTTATCACTTCGGCACTTATCGAATGGAACCACAACTCGATTTGGGTAGCCGGCCACCTTACGGAATAAAAATCCGACCCGACCCTTACTCAAATCGGACTTTTCTATCTAGTAACTACTTTAATGGATTAAGTTCGGTTTAGGTTTGGGTTAGAGTTGTGGTGGTGATGCGCGATGGGAAAAGAAACTCTTACACTTCTGTCAACTTCGGATCTTTATTACCTAGCTACACTCACGAAGTGTCGTGGTGCAGCTCCGACTTCTTTTTGTCCTCTTTATAAAAACAGTCAACTATCAACTAACTATGCTAGGCGCTAATGACTAGGTTCTAAAACTTAAACCTAGTGTTACAAATCTAAAGTGCTTCAACAACTAGAACTAAAGACTAGTGTCTTAAAACTAACTATAATAACACTAACCTAATTAAATCTAGTTACGCCCGCCGACGGTAACACAGGTCGCGACTTCGCGACCAACGTCGGTAAATCCCGGTCGCCACAGAATATTCATTCCGGCCGCCTCACGGTGGCCGGCCACACATTCACCTTCTGTTTTAACACTTTCCCGACCGGTAGCGGTTCGAAAATCCTATGCCCTTCTTACCGGCCACTCAGCCGCAGATCTTCCCAAACACCGGCTGGGTTTCGGCTTAGACTGCCGTGCGGGAATATATGTACCTTTCTTATGCTCTGGTAAAACTGTACGCTTTGTGTTATTATAGGATAACCAAATTTAATGAAATCTTTTATTTTAATGATATTAGTGCTAAACAATGTTTATTTTATATATTACAATCGTTTTCAGTTTAATATTTACATAATATAACACATCACTCAATAAGTCTCCGGTCTAACTAACGAGGGAAGACTCTCAACTGGTCGACTCGGATTTTAATGTCCTTTTGCAGGTTGATAATACACAGGCTCCTGATGGTCTACGTAAAATATTAGGTGTAGTTATTCAGAAACTTTAAAGATATTAACAATTAAAGTTACATACCTTCTATGTGAGGCCACATCTTCTATAAATAGAGAAGAGTCCTCAAGAAGATTGGTAGCGAAGTGAGATGGTGTATGGCTTGCGCCGTAGAGGTCTCTGGTTCGATTCACGGTTAATTGGCATTTTTTTTATTTGTAGTTTCATTTTGGCGACACTGTGGACGTTTCTGGATGATGGTTGTCATACATGCAATTGAAACACAGGAAAGTGCGACACCACGCACACACAATAAACGTTTCGCTAGGCTTCAAAAACTACACTGATTCCTACAGGACTAGCTATGCATCTTGGACCGACTTTGAAAACTCTTGAGTTTGTATATATTAAGACGAAATAATAAAGATCGCAGTGTGGGGAGGTGAGCCTATGCGTGAAATTAGAAACGTACTCCACTTTATCTCCAATCTGATCATAAACAGTGTGGACCTACAACTACAACGCTACAACTACAACACTACAACGCATTGTACAGAAATACTGTTTCATAGTTATTAACATTTGAAAAGAACTAGTTATCATTCAGAAACGTGCACAGTGTCGCTAAGATGAAACCACAAAAAAAAGAATGTCAATTAACCGGAAATCGAACCCGGGACCTTTACGGCACAAGCCATACATTTTTTTTTTTTTTATTTATTAAGTGGTTTTTATTCAGAATTACAATGTTTGTGAGAATATGATTACATTGATAACTTATAGTGAATAATCTATTTAAAAAGGTCTAGGTGTATGTATAGCTGCATGGTCGGAGTGGTGACGCTCGCAGCCTGTGGGGGGAGTTTTGTAAACGAACGTTGGGGGCTTTGTTCCCCTTATTTTATTTTGTTCTTAGTTTTAGTTTTAATTTGTCTATTTTTGGATAGACTGTGTTTTTAGTTGTTGGATTTCGGGAAAAAGGATAATGCTGGGAAGCACTAGAAAAAGCCGAGATGGTAGGTGTCGTTCCTTCTTGTTATAAGAGGATGAGAAAAAAAAAAGAAGAGGGGGGAGGGTTAAACTAAAGCATGCACACTCTACACATACATACCGCGTGCATTCACTCGTGCGTTCCTGCCAGTTGGCAGGCAATTAAGACTAGGGAATTTATGTCTAGGTTATTTACATTATGTACAGAGAGAGAGTATATGCATGTACATACATACACATACGCACACATAAATATACATATATATATACATATATATACATACACGCACATACACATGCATACATACCCGAACATACACATACATACATACACGAACATACACATCCATACATACGTCTATGTATGTATTACAAAAAGTGCGCTTTGGTGACGGGATTTGTTAATTGTTTGTATAAGGTTTGGATAACCACCAGTATTTGTCTGTGTTGTGGTGATATTTGTTTGTAGAGTCTAGTTTAGGTACGTCCGTGCTGTAGACTATTCGGTGGTTGGTGTTCTTGCTATTTATGTGGGGATCGTATAGGATTTTGTTGTTGTTGGCCGTGCGCTGTATATGGTAAATTATTGGAATATTGTGTTGGTCCATGATTCTGCCTGTTTTGTCGAGTAGTAGGAAGGCTTCTGGGGGGATATTGCCGGTTGCTAGTGTTTTTTTATGGAATTCATCGTGTGGGTATAGTGAGCTGTTTGTAAGGTGGTTGTGTTTTATTTTTGGGATGTTGGCGAAGTAGTCTCTGGTTAGTTTTATGATGAAGCTGTCTATTCTTGGGATGTTTGCAGTGTTGTATAATTTTTTGTTGTTTGTGTATCGTTTGTAATTGGATTTTTCACTTCTGTTTAGACCCGTGCACGCCCTGAGACATCTTCTCTCGAAGATCCTAATCTTTTCCATGGTTGAGGGGCTTATGTTGAACCAAGTTGGGGAGCCGTATGATATTATTGGCCTTATAAGTAACATATAGCATATGACTTTTATTTTTGTGCTCAGATATTTTGAGTAAAATAGTTTGGCGTTATTGAGAAAGGTTTTTGCTGCATTTTTTAGTTGGATGTCTACGTGCTGGTTGAATAGGAGGAATTCGTCTAGGTTTATGCCCAGGTATTTTACTGTTTTTTTGTGTGGAATTGCTGTGGTCCTGTGTTTTATTTGGAAGGATTTGTATGCTCCTAAGAAATTTTTTGACTGGTTTTTAATTGGCCTTCGGAATAGGATGGTTTCTGATTTTCCTGGATTAATCTTGAGCTTCCATGTATGATAATAGTCGTCTATCTTGTCAAAGAGGTGTTGCATTTTCTCCTGTATTTTTGTTATATTTTTACCTTTGATGTACACTATGAGGTCGTCTGCAAAATGTAGTGTTTTTATATCTGGGGATTCTGGTATTTGAAATAATTTTGGTATGTCTGCGGTGTAGAAGTTAAAGAGGTCTGGTGCGGTGACTGTCCCTTGTTGCAGTCCGTCTGTCAGATTTAGTGTTAGCGTTGAGTTAGTTTTAGTGTTGGATGTGTAGAATTTTTTGTTTTGCGTCATGCTTGCAATTATTTTTATTAAGTGTAATGGACAGTCTTTTTTTGATAGTTTGTAGAGGAGCCCTTTTAACCAGACTGTGTCAAAGGCCTTCTCCAAGTCTATTAGGCAGGCAGCTACGCTTTCCTTGCTGTGTAGTGCGTGTTGGATGTCGGATGTTAGTGTATGTATTGCGTGTATTGTGCTTAGTTGTGGACGGAATCCAAATTGGGTGTTTGGGATAATATTATGCGTTGTGAAAAATCTTCCTAGGGCTTCTTTGACGAGTTTTTCAAAGATTTTTGAGATGTTTGGTAGTAGGCTAATCGGACGGTAACTAGATGGGTCGGCTGGGTTTTTTCCTGCTTTTTTTAGGGGTATTACTCGTGCTGTTTTCCAGGCATTGGGAAAGTAGTGGTTGTTCAGGCAATTGTTGAAGAGGGTATTGTAGCTGGAGAGGAGGCTGGTGGGTAGGTTCTTTAATACTATGTTAGGGATATTGTCAGGACCCGAGGATTTTTTATTGTTCGTTTTTCTGAATAGTTGTGTTGTGTGTGTAGGCGTTGTGAAGTAATTGCTGTCGATTTCGTATTTGGGATTTGTAGCTGTGTTGGTGTCTGAGAACTTTGTTAAGGTGCTGCTTGCTTGGTTGCTTGAGTCGTTGTCGTTCATGTGGGTGGCGTGGTGGTTTCTACTATTTCCGTTAGTCTCAATTTTCCTAGTGCTGCGTTTTGCGAATTTGTCGTGGCGAAGTGGGCTCCTAGTATGTTCAGTTTGTCTGTGTCTTTTGTAATTGTAAATTTTCCGTCTGCGTCTTGGTTGAGGGTGTTCGGGTTTATTTTGGCTTTAGTTATTAGGTCGCTGTTTGTGCTTTCTATTTTTAGGTTGGGTATAATTAGTCCTTCTTTTTTTCTAAAGATTGTGTTAATTTGTGGGAACATGTGCGGATTTATTGGGATGTTTTTTGTTCTATTTTCCCAGTATGCATTTACGGACTGTTGGAACTCTTGTTTCATTTTTGTTTTGCACTGGTTGAGCAGGGTCTTCGCTGTTTTTATTATTATTTGGGAGAGGTGGGATGGGTGTCTGTATTCGTTATGTAGCGTTGTTAGTAATTTGCTTTTTGCTCTTTGTAATTTTTTGATTTTGCTGTTTACGTACAGTTCCGCCGAGTTATAGTCTGGGAGGGTGGGTACTGTTCTATGTATTGCATTTATAATTATTGTGTCTATACTTGTTAGGTAGTGGTCAATTTCTTCGTTTGTTAGGTTTCTGTTATGGGGTATTTTTGTTGTCCAGTTTTTGGTAATGTCTTTTCTTAGTTTTGTCCAGTCTGTTTTACTATAGTTTAGTGGGAAACTGGGAGCGGTGAAGGGGATTTGGCTGTCTTTTTCTGGGAGTGCGAGGTGTATTTTAATTGCCCTATGGTCGCTGTCGAGGTCTAGTGTGGGGATAGTGCTGTCTGTGTTTTTGTTTAGTACATTGATTCTACTGTCTAGGATGCATATGTCCAAGTAGGCGTTACTCCTTGGGAAGGTGGGGGTGTTGGTGCCTAGTAATGTGATTCTGTTTTCTAAGGTGGTTTTGTTAATCCACTTGGCTAGGGCAAGGCCTCTGCTGTTGTAGTAGCGATTATTCCAGTTTTGGTGTTTGGCGTTTAGGTCGCCGGCTAGTAAGTAGTAGTTCTTTGAGTTTCTGAGGGAGAGTGTGGTGAATATTTGGGCTAGTTCTTTTATAAATTCTGTCGACTTGGTTCCCGCTGAGTAGCATGCTATTATGAAAAGGTTGTTATTATTCTGTAGTTGAATTTTTATAATGATGTTCTCGATTATTGTTGAGTCTGTTGTTAAGTGGATGAGTTCGTAAGCTATATGGTTTCTGATTAGTAAGGCTACGCCACCGCCATTGCTGTCGTTTCTGTCTTTTCTTACGAGGTTGTAGTTTTTGAATTTTGGGTTGTGATGTGCATTTAGTTTCGTTTCGTTTAAAAGTGCTAGGTCTGGATTTTCAGTTTTAAGTATTTGTGTTAGGTTGTATCTTCTTTCGTTCGATGCTATGGAGTTTACATTCGCTGAAATTATCTTGAGGTCTGTGGTGGCCGGGTTAATCATTGAGGATGCTGTTTGTGTCGGTAGTATTGTGCTCTTCGTGTATTCCGAAGTATAGGTCGTGTAATTTGTCTATCCTGGTGGTGTTGTTCCCTATTATTGTTTCTAGTCTATTTATTTGTGGCAGTATAAAACATTTCAGGTCGTTGAATAATTTTTCATATGGGATTTGAGTGAGGTTCTGTGGTGGGTGGATTGGGTGGCTATCATTTGTGGATCTTGTCGGTTGGAGTTGTAATTGTGGTGTAGTAGGTGGTGGGGTGGGGTGGGTACGGGCTGTAGTCTGGTGGGTGTGTGGGTGGTTTTGCGTTAGCGCCATTGCGAAGGAGATGTTAGGTTTGGTTTTGCTGTTTTCTATGTGGTTCTTTGCGTTATTTAGGGCTTCTAATTTATTGTTTGTTTTTTTAATTGCGGTATTTTTTAGCCTCGTTTTGAGCTTTTTAAGCTTAGGGCATCCTTTGTAGGATGCTGGGTGGCCGAAACTTCTACATCTAACGCAGTATATTTGGTGCGCGGGGAGCTTAGCGTCGCTTGAAATTTTGCACTGACCGGGTTCATGCTTATCTGCACATTTCACGCATCTGAACTCCAGGTTGCAGTTCCTGGAGGTGTGTCCCACTCTTTGGCAGCGGGCGCACATCGTGGGGTCTTTCTTGTGTAGCTTGTCCCATGTGACTACTTGGTGAAGGAGGCGCTTGGTCTGTATTAGTTCATTTATGTCGCTGTCTGGGGAGATTTGGACAAGGAAGAAGGGAAGGGTTCTGCTATTTTTGGAGTTGTTATTTGTTGTAAAATTGGATACTTTTAGGAACTTAACTTTGTTCAGGCGGAGGTTCGTTAGTTCTATAAGGATTTCTTCCGTGTCGAAGCTGGAGTCTAATCCTTTGATTAGGAGGGTTTGCGGTTTGAGTGCTCTTGGGGTGTAGGTGAAGAATTTGATTTGTCTTATTGTTAGTTCTCTAATTGTTGCGTTGTAGTCGGTTAGGTTATCGAGCTGTACGTAATGTTTGGAGGTGTTAATGTGCTTAATTTTAAAATTATTTATACTTAGTGTTTGCTTGATCAGCCTAAAAGTTACTTGCTGGGTGCTCCCAAATATGTTTATGATTGGGGGCTTGGATGCTGCCTGGTCTTGGGTCTGGTGTAGCTCTGTCTCGATGGTGGTTTGATTGGCTTGGTGCTTTCCTTGTTTGCGTGATGTGCTGGCTGTCTCTGATCCTGTTGATTCCGTGGGGGTGTCTCCTCGGGCTGTTGGGATTGGTGTTGAGTTCTGTCGTTGCCTTTTGGAGGGGGCAGTGGCCCAGCCCTCATTTTGCCCATCCTTTTTTTCACTGGTTGCAGGTAGGGGCGCGCTTGTGCTAGCGTCCGCGATGCGTGTTCCGCATGTCTTACTTGTTGGGGGTCCTGGTGCGGTTGCGGGGGACGCCCGCACGGTCGTGCCCGCTCTTCCCTCTGGTGGGGGCACTGACGGTCGGTTTGACGTGCTGGCCTGTTCGCCTGTGGCCTTGCGCTTGGAGGTACCTGGTTGGGTTTTTCCCGGCGTGGTGGTATTTTTCTGCGCCCTTTCTTCTTCCAATTGCTTGGAGAGGTTTTCTATAGTTTTGTTCAGATTTTCGATTATCTTTAGTAGTTCCTTGTACTGCTCTTGATTTCGCTCCTTGGCTCCGTCCGGCTGTTGGCTGTTGCTGGCGGTGCAGCTTTTTTTAGCCTGTGGTGGTGCCTTTGGTTTCATCTCGTGCTGGAGTGTAGGAACCTTTGCGCGGGCGATGGGGCTTCTTCGCACCAGGTTTGGTATTGGCGAGATTTTTGTTTCTGTTAAGGCCTGTAACAGTTGGTCGTGTAAGGTCGTCTTACCTCTGTACGTTGAGTCGCTGCAGTTTATTATATTTGATAGCTTTTGTAGGCTGATATGGCTGACTCTTCTTGGTGGCTCATGGTGGCACATGGTGTTGTGCGCTCACTTGTTTTGTCAGGGGGAGGCCGCCCCTCTGCCGTTTTCCGTCTTCCGACAATTTTGTTTCACTTCACTGAGTTTGTAGTAATACAGCACTGGGAAACAGAATTCTTAATAACTCTCTTAGTATGTTTGGTTGTATGAAAAACTGTCACGATGGTTGCAAGAATTGTGTTGAAGGGTCACTGATTCACTGCGGTTCCGCATGGGCACGTCCGTTCCCTTCGGAGGTCACGGTCGTTCTCCCCACAAGCCATACACCATCTCACTTGGCTACCAATCTTCTTGAGGATTCTTTTTTATTTATCGAAGATTTAGCCTCACATAGAAGGTATGTAACTTTAATTGTTAACATCTTTAAAGTTTCTGAATAACTACACATAATATTTTACGTAGACCATCAGGAGCCTGTGTATTATCAACCTGCAAAAGGACATTAAAATCCGAGTCGACCAGTTGAGAGTCTTCCCTCGTAAGAAAAACAATTTTTTTTTTAGAAATTCCACTTTATTCATCAACATACTCTCCTTCAAGAGTGATACATTCATTCCAACGCTGCTCTAACTAAAACTATTTTGTGGACATTTTTTATGTTTTCCGAAACAACTGCCGATTTTGAGAGACCAGAGCGTTCAGCATCATCATGATGAAAATATAATTTCACTCAGTTGGTGGAAATAATAAACACTTTCATAATATAATAACCAATATTATTCAAATGATATAATTATATAATAAGCACGCTCAAATTTGAGAAAATTCTCTCTTGAATAACAGCCACGTTCATTTATGCATCTCCAGAGTGTTACTCGTGCTAACGGCTTGGTTAAAATATCCGCAGCCATCTGCTCCGATGGGACATGCTTAAGAGTAACTAAACCCTTTTTTACTGCATCTCGAACAAAGTGATGCCGAATGTCTATATGCTTAGTTCGTGAATGAAATACAGGATCACTGGCTAAGCACTTTGCCCCATTGTTATCGATATTTAAAGTAGTTTCAGCAAGTTTCCCAACCCTAATTCGTCAAGGAGGCTCCTTAAATGTATTACCTCCTACACAGCCTCGGACAAACTTACATATTTTGCCTCTGTAGACGACAACGCCACAGAGTCCTTTGCTTCTGTGACTTCCATACTATGGCTCCGTTTGCAAGAAGAAATGTATAGCCTGTATAGGGTCGTCTATCATGGGTACAACCACCCCAGTCCGCATCTGAATATCCCAATAGCTTCTTATCGGACTTGGTGTATTTAATTCCAAGTGTCTTCGTACCTGCCAAATACCTTAAGATGCGCTTTGCAGCCCTTATATCCTGTGGTTTCGGATCATTTACAACCTGAGCAAGCCTGTGTTGGATATATCTGGCCTGGTACCTACAGCTAGATACATCAACGAGCCTATTAGCTCGCGATAAGCTCGATTGTCCTCTGTTTTACTTGTGCAGGTATCACCTGAGATTTTTCTCGTATCATTTTCTGGATGAGCCGTTTTCAATTCCGCCGGAGTCATTATTGGGTTACAATGACTCATCCCATATCGATTAAGAACATCATTTACATAACCCTGTTGATTTACCTTGACAAAATTATGTCCTTGTGTAATCCCCAAACCGAGGCAGTATTTGCCCAATCCCAAATCCTTTACATCAAAATTGTTAGCCAATTTTGATCCAACCTCGTCTATCCACGCCTTATCGGTGGATGCGATCAGTAGGTCGTCCACATAAACAATCAGTAAAATTACGTCATCATTACGTCTGGCATGATACATACATGGCTCCCCCTTCGTTGCTTGGAGACCAATCTCCCTCAACTTTTGAGAGAGTGTTTCGTGCCACTTCCTACCTGCCTGGCATAGCCCATATAACACTTTCTTTAATTAACACACGCTATCGCCCTCTTTAAGTCGACGGAGCATCTGATTCGATCGCTTTTTCACGATAATGGAAGTATTCTTATATTCACTTAACGACTTTAGCCCTTCCTGAAACATATCTGGTACTTCCATAAATACCTCTTCATCAAGGGACCCATTTAGATATGCTGTAACTATGTCAAATTGTCTGATTTCCATCCCAAAATGTGCAGACAATGCAAGCAAAAGTCGTACTGATTCCAATCTGGCCACTGGAGCGAATGTTTGGTGGTAATCTATGCCGTGTCGCTGACTGTAACCTTTTGCCACAATCCTTGCCTTCTTTTTGTCAATGCTCCCATCCGCATTATACTTGTTGGCAAGAACTATGCGACTGCCTATAACATTCTTAGCTACTGACCTTTTAACAATCTCTATAGTGTCGTTATTAACCAGACTCTCCACTTCCGAAACTATCGCACGCTTCCAGTCCTCCCTTTCTGACGAGGACATTGCTTCATCCAAGGAGAATTCAGCAACCCCAGCAAATGTCTCGGATTCTATATTTCGTACTTGCTCATTTTGAACATTGGCTTCACCTTCTTCCTAGGATACTGGAAGTTGTTGAAATAATTTCCTTGGTCTTCCACGATTTCCCGTGCGAAGTAACCTGGGACGTCCACGCCCCCTGCGAATGTTGTGACCTTCAATTCCTGCGGGCTCAATCAGTGACCATGGAGTATCAACTGTAACCAAAATTGGAGACACGATCGGCGACTTCGACCTCTCCATGTTAATATCAAATTGTACCAAGTTTTCGTTGGCATCATTTTGTGCGTCATTTTTAATAGTTCCAACTTTTGTATCGCAATTATCTATATTCTCGTGATTGGTTTCGTGAAATCTTACGTCTCGTGCAACTATATGTTCTCTCGCATCCGGTAACCAAACTTTATACCCTTTGGTTACTCGTGAATAACTTACAAATATTCCTTTTAATGATCTCCCGGCAAATTTATCCTTTGTCGGGTCCTTGTTGAGTACATACACCAGTACTCCGAACGTTCTCAGATGAGACAGATCAGGCAGCATTCCTTGCCACTTTTCATATGGCGTTTCACCATTTATACTACTTGCTGGACATCTGTTTCGAATATAGCATGCGGTTGAAATTGCATTTGTCCAAAACATTGTTTGCATCCCTGATTGTAACAATAAACAACGAGCCATATCCACCAGCGTTCGATTCATACGCTCAGCAACACCATTTTGCTGAGGAGTTCGTGCTACGGGTAATCTGCGTTCAATTCCAGCAGTTTTAAGCAATTCATCGAATTCATAATTGCCGTATTCACCCCCATTATCAGATTGCACACATTTGATCCTTCTTCCAAGATGGTTTTCAGCTCTACTCTTGTATGCTTTAAAAGCCTGTAAGACACCAGCCTTTGTCTTAAGGAAATAAACTTCACACCATATTGTGCTATCGTCAATTAATGTGACAAACCACTTTGTGCCGTTTACTCCTTGAGTTCGCATAGGACCAACTACATCTGTGTGTACAATACTCAATGGTTCATTAGAAATTCGTCCACCCTTAGGAAACGGAACCGAAGTCATTTTTCCTCGTATACAAATATCACATGCTGATACTCCTTTGGTATTATTTATATTCAACCCTCTGGAACATTTTGTTAATTGAATCAAATCTTTTGTATTTAAGTGTCCTAAACGTCTGTGCCACAACTTGGCTACTGAACCCAATTTTACATTATTAACAGAGTTTACATTTTCTTTAATATAATACAGATCAGCTGTACGTTCTGCCTTCAAAATTACTTTGCCACTTCTGTTTTTCACCAGCGCAGAACCTTTTGTGAATGTCACAGAGTGTCCTCTGTTTGTGATTTTTGATACAGATACCAGATTTGACCTAAGGTCTGGTACGTACAGGGTATTCTCCAGTTTAATCTTCTTTTCCTTGTAATTATTTAATACTGGAATCTGCACAGCACCTTTCCCCTTAAGCTCACTAGTCTTGTGACTTGCCAGATTAATCTTCTCACCATCTGACATTTTTATGGATTTGAATTTTTATGGAACATCCTATGTTCATTCGAGGAAAAGCCTGCAGAATTACTAAGTGAATGTGATGCAAAAAAGGTATCATCATCAACATTGTGTGATGAGTGTGAATTACTGAATGTGTGTCGAAATTTACATTGTGGAGATTTATGACCCAATTTTCCACACTTGGTTCTTGAATCTCCAACTATTATTTTGGTTGTGCCTGTTGTGGTTTTGTTTGTGTGTATTGTCTGCCACAAACGCTCCAGCAGAATCAATGGTACTTGATTTATACCTGGCTTCGCTTTCTTCAATGATTTTTACTTTAAGCATGTCAGGATTAGGTAACTCATCTCGGGACTCTATCGCACATCTAAAATTTTCATAACTACTTGGCAAACTGTATAACAGCATGATAGCAGCCATATCCGCATGTACTTTTATATCCATGGCAGCCAATTTGTCAATCGCATCGAAAAACTTATTTAAATGTTCTCTAATATCATCACCTTCTGACATTCTAGACAATGCCAATTGTTTGAGAAATGTAGCTTTTCTCGCTGGTCCTTTGGATGCATTTTTTTTTTTTTTAACATACGTTTATTGTGCCAGTAACAAAAATAAATAGATAAGATATATACAAAAGAGAAGAGCTGCAGTAAACCAAAACGTACAAAAGGATATCCGATGATAAGAGAATTAATATTAGATCGATGGCTCTAGCGCTGAGCACTCGCGATCTTATCACTAAATTTGAACTACTGCGCTTATCGCTACTTGTGGTATAAAATTAAGGGTTAGCTTGTGCAAGTGAGTGGGTTAGTTTTTGTATAGAAAGGCACATGAAACTATACAGTAATCTTTGTCGAAAGGTTGATGATAAGGTTGGTACGGGGGGTGGATGGGGAAGTGGAGGGGGAAGGGTTTGTATATTTTATTTGCAATACTTATGGTGACTAATTTATACATTGTCTTACTGTGACTAGTGGGAGTTATACAGAGAAGGTATGTGGGGGGGGGGGTAAGGTAGGTGCTTACTGCTGGAAGAAGTATAGAATTAGGAGTTTCTCCCCGTGTGGAGAGCGCAGAATTGGTTGGGTTTAGTTGTTTGTGGTTAAATGCATGCCTTATTATTCCTATCATTGTGGTTTGTGTTTTATTAGCTATTAGGATAACCACCAGTATTTTTTTATGTCTCGGCGGTGGAGGTCCTTAAAATCGATGGTTGATAATTTGTCGTTGAATTTTACGTTGTAGTTAGTAGAGTTAGTGACTGTGTGTGGATATAGTATTCTTTTGTCATCGGCTTTTCTGTGGGAGTGGTAGATTAGGGGCATATTTTCGCGGTTTTGGATGTATCCTAGGTTGTCCAAGTAAATAAATGATTCTGGAGGGGTGTATCCGGTGGAGCACGTATTTTCGTAGTATTGCGGGTTGGGATATGTTGAACTATTTATGAGGCTGTTGGTTTTTATTTTTCGGGTGTTTGCCCAGTGGTTGCGAATGAGTTTGAGGATGAATAGGTCTATTCTGATTATGTTGGCGAATTCGTATAATTTTTTATTTTTTATGAGTTTTGTATAATTAGATTCGGGGGATCTGTATTTATTTAGGCAGGCGCGGAGGCATTTTCTTTCGAATATCCTCATCTTTTCCATTGTGCATGCGGTGATGTTGAACCATATGGGGCAACCGTAGGTTAGAATTGGTCTTATCAGGGATTTATAGCAGGTGATTCTTGATTTTACGCTTAGAGATTTTGAGTAAAAGAGGCGTTTGTGGGCGGCGAATGCTTTTTGAACTTTGTCGATTTGTATGTGTACGTGGTTGGTGTAATTTAGTTTAAAATCTATGTGGACGCCTAGGTAGCGCACTACCTTTTTGTGAGAAATTTTTTCCTGTCGGTTATTATTATTGAACAGGTGGAAGTTTTTCGCGTGCACGCGTACGTCGTTATTTGCGTTTGAGATGGGCGATATATATGGTCGGAATAATATTGTTTCGCATTTGTCTGTGTTAATCTTCAGTTTCCAGGTATGTAGGTGGTCTTGTATTTTGGAGAAGATTTCTTGTAATTGTGTCTTTATTATAGAGGGTTTGGCGTGCTTAATGTATATTAGAAGGTCGTCGGCGTAGGCTATTGCGAATTTATTGTGTTCTTTGTTTAGACCGTACATGTGTAGTAAGTCACTGATATATATGTTAAATAGAATGGGGGAATTGACTGTTCCTTGTGGTAGTCCGTTTTTGATTGAAAAGGTCCTCGAGGAAGTTGTGTGCTTGTCGGCGGCAATGGATTTTTTTTCGTGGAGCATGTTCCAGATCATTTTAGTGAGGTGTCTTGGGAATTTTTTATTAATTAGTTTAAAGAACAGTCCGTCTAGCCAGACCGTGTCGAAGGCTTTTTCGAGATCTATGAAAATGGCGCCAACGCATTGGTTCGCGTTTCTCGCCCAGCAGACGTCTGAGGTTAATTTTGTTAAAGCGTGGACTGTGGAGTGTTGGTATCTGAATCCGAATTGTGTTTCTAGGATGACGTTGTTATCTTTCGTGAATTTCACTATTGCGTCGTTAATTGTTGTTTCAAATATTTTGCTTATATTCACGAGGAGGCTGATGGGGCGGTAATCCGTTGGGGAGTTACCGTCTTTTCCTTTTTTCTTAATTGCTATTAATTTTGCAGTTTTCCAAGTTGTCGGGAAGTATGTTAAGTTGAGGCAGTTATTAAACAGTATTGTGCAGTTGTATATGTATTGGGGGGGTATGTTCTTGAGAGCAATGTTGGGGACGTTATCAAAACTGCATGATTTTTTATTGTTTAATTTTTTGAAGGTGTGCGTTAGTTTTGTGTATGAGGTGAAATAGTCTGCTGGCACGTGCGTTTCTATCGGGCTGTCTGCTGTGTTGGTGGAGTCGAATGTGCAAACTGTATTGTTATTCTTTTTGTCCTGTTGAATTTCTAGTTCGAGAGCTCGAGTTTTTATATTGATTATTTTGGATAGCTGTTCTTTGCCCATATGTAGGTTTTGGGTGTGAACCGCTTCGAAATGAGTACCGAGGATGTTTAGTTTCTGTACTGTGTCTGTGATGATGATATTATTTTGGGCATCGGTTTGCTGAGTGGCGGGGTTTATCTTAGATGCTTGGAGAATCTGTGCGTTACCCGGGGGGATCTTTAGTGTCTCTACGTTGTTTGCCGTTTTGGGTCTGAAGATGCTATTTAGTGAGGGAAAGAATTTTGAGGAGTCTTGTGGGGTTATTTTACTGATTTTATTCTCCCAGAATTTGCCGGTGGAGTAGTGGAAGGCTTTCTTGATTTCGTGCCTTACTGATTTGAGTGTCTTTTTGAGAGCTAATATCGTAGTGTTGTTAGCAGTGGAGTAATTTGCGATTTTAGTTAGTCTATTTATTTGAGTGATTAGGCAGCTTTTTTGTTTCCGCAGTCGTTTGATGAGGGGTGTAATGAATTTATCTGATGAGTTTTGGTTTTTATTTATGTGAGGGACTGCGTGGGCTATTGCTTTGTTTATGGTTGTGTCTATTGCGTTGATGTACTTGTCTATTTCATCTGTCGTTAGGTTTCTGTCGTTTGGTATTGTTATGTTGTCGGAGTTTGAGATAAATTTTTTTAATTTTGTCCAGTCGGTTTTGGCGAAATTGTATGTCTCAGTCGTTGTTAGTTCGTCTATTTCTAATGAGTTCAGGGATGGGATGGATATTTGAATCTTGACCGCTCTGTGGTCGCTGTCGCGTTCGTAAGAGTCTAGAGTTTGGTGCCTGTGTAGGTTATGGAGTTTGATGCGATTGTCTGCAAGGCATAAGTCAATGAAGGCTCCACTGGCGGGGAAGGATGGGAGTTCTGTTCTGTAGAGAGCGATTCTATAGGTTATCTGGTTTTCCTGAGTCCACTTATTTAGCGCGGTGCCTCGACTGTTTATTGTCACGTTACCCCAGGACTGGTGTTTCGCGTTTAGGTCGCCTGCTAGGATGTAGAAGTTATTAGGTTTATGAAGATCTAATTCTTGGAATAGTGCTTTTAGTTCTGGAATGAATTCTTTTTTATTGTTCCCGGTTGCGTATGTTGCAATGACGAAGAGTTTGTTCCTGTTTTGTAGCTGGAGTTCTATTATTGATGCTTCGAGGCATTCGTTACTATTAGAGCGGTTGAGGTGGATCTGTTTGTATTTTAGTCTGTTTTTAATTAGGATGCCTGTGCCTCCTGCTTGTTTCGCGTTAGTTCTGTCTTTTCTGATAAAGTTATAGTCTTTGAAGCTTAATTTGTGGTTGTGGTTTAGTTTCGTCTCTGATAGGAGTACTATGTCAGGGTTATATTTGTTAAGGCAGTCCAGGAGAGAGGCTCGTCTTTCGTTTGTGATTATAGAATTTACGTTCATTTGAATTATGTTGAGGTGGCTGTAAGCTAGGTTATTGAGTGGGTTGTTTTGTGGTGGGGCGAATGTATGCATTAGAGTTCGATTTCTAGGGTTTTTGTAATGAGGTTGATTCTGTTGGAGTTTAATTCTACATTTTCGGCTATGCGCGTCATCTGGTTGTTAATTGATATCATCATGAGTTTAATGTCTTTTAATGTGTTCGTGGGGTGCGAGTCTGGTTGCGGGCATTGAGTGTGGAGTTCTTGTACCGTGGGGGCTGTTATGTTTTTCGCGAGTGTTGGGAATTTTTTGTTTGTTACCGTTGCACTGTAGGAAATGTTTGGGTTGATCGTTTTTTCTATTAGTTTCAGTTTCCGTTCTTTCTCTGCTTTGAGAAATTGCTTTCTTTCGTCTATTTTTAGTTTGAGTTCTTTTAGTTTGGGGCATCCTCTGTATGAGGCTGGGTGCCCGAAGTTTTTACAATTGGCGCAGTATGGCTGCTCTGTACTGTCTTCGGTACGTTTGCATTCTCCCGGGTTGTGGGGGAGGTTGCATTTAACGCACCTGTAGGCTAGATTGCAGTTGAACGCGACGTGGCCGATTCTTTGGCATCTTTTGCATTGTATACGGTCTTTTTTGGTTATTTTCTCCCAGTGGATTAGGGAGTGCAGGACTATTTTTATTTCTTTTAGGTTTTCTATTTTGCTGTCCGGCGGTAATTGTACGATGAAGATAGGGAAGTTTCGCCCTTCAAGTTGAGATTTTCGTGTTTGAAATTTCGTTACCGATGTGAATTGTAGGTTAGCTATGTTTTTTTCCTGTAGTTCTTTCAGGACGGATTCCGGATCGAAGTTTCCTTCTAGGTTTTTTAGAAGTATTGAAATGTTTTTTTCTGTTTTCGGCATGTACGAAAAAAAGTTTATATTGTTTTTTTTAGGGTTTCGCGGACTGATTTAAAGCTCTCTATGCTTTCCATTTGGAGGAGGTGTTTATTGTTTCCTATCTTTTTTGTGAAGAAGTTGGTTGTGCTTTTAGAAATTATGTTTATTGTTTCGCTGCAGGGAGCGTCTATTATTGTTATGGGGGGTGGTCTTGTTATTTTCGTGTTTGCTACTGGGGTGGCGTCGTTATTTTGTATTTTGGTTTTTTTGCTTGGAGGAGGGGTGGGTGAGGCACTTGATACTACCTGTCGCTGTGGGTATGAGGGTCTTGCTGGAGGGTGGATGTGGTTTCTTGTTGTCTCTGGGCTTCCTTTGGTTTTTGGGCTGTCCTTTTGGCTGCTACTACCTGAGTCCAGGGCGATGCGTCCATCGGTGTTGGCGAGTCCCCTTGTGGGCACGTGGTGGCTACCTGCGATTTTCCTTCCTTCGGTGGTGACTCAGTGTGGTTGGTTGGTTGGGGATTTCCCATAATTTTGGCGTTGCGGGCTCGTTCTTCATCGAGCTGCTTCGATAATTTTTCCACTGTTTTGTTTAGATTTTCTATGATTGTTAAGAAATCTTTGATTTCTAGATTTGCTTGTTCCGAGTTGCCTGCATGTTTTTTTTTCATTGGCGCTCCTTTCTTTGTCGGTGGCATTTTTGTTTCGGCGTTTGTGATTGTTGTTCGTTTAGTGTTTGGCTTTGGGTTAAGCCTTTTTTTGTTGATTTTTTGTTTCAGGATATGGTTTATTTCCTTGAAGCGCTCTGAGGCGTTTTCTTCTAATGAGTTGGTGTCCGATAATAACTGTATTAAGTCATTTGTATTTTTGGTATTCACTTTTTTGGATATGTCACTCCATATGGTTTTTGTGTGAGACTCCTTTGTTGATTGGAGGGTGATACCTCCTTGTGCACTATTATTTGTCACGGAATCAATTTTTGCTGGTTTTTATCACTTTATCTACGATGTTTAAGTAACGCCTAGCGTGGAAAACAGCACTGTGTACTCTACCTAGTATGCTCAGGGTAATTTGTAAGCGCGGAGCTCGAAAGGGTACGTCCTCTACCTGTGAAGGGCAAGGGACGACGTCCTTTGGATGCATAGACTGACTCTAGTTTGTTCCAAATTTCGTGTGAGGTAACACATCCTCGAATTTGTTGTAACTCTTTTGGATGGATCAACAATGTCAATTCGGCGCGAGCCTTACGATCCAACTTTATCCATCTTTCACGTGCCTCTGCTTCATCTACGGGCGGCATCGGTACATCCCCGCTTATATATTCCCACAATTCACCTTTAACTAATAAGGCTTCTGCATGAATTTTCCAGGAGTCATAATTCTCCTTTGTCAATGATTCTACACGAAAGTTACTCGTCATTGAAGACATCGTTATCAATCTTAATGTAGAAAATTTAACAGGTTGACTGCGTGAACACGTGCTGAGATAACCTCAATGTGAAATTATAACTAGACTACTATAGCTTGCCTGGGCCCATAACCTGATGAAAATATAATTTCACTCAGGGCACGTTGGTGGAAATCATAAACACTTTCATAATATAATAACCAATATTATTCAAATGATATAATTAATGTACTGAACATAATATCGTGTCCACTTGGCGAGTAAAAGAAACAGAAGACGAATACATATATATACAGGGTGGCCCGCAAGTGTCGCGGTATTTTTAATTTTCTTTTAGCTGAGGTGATACTGAACAACTTTTTCCGTGACCAAAATATGCTAAGTAGCTTCATTTTTGAGTTATTAACGAAAAACACTTTCCTATGAGCGCGCCCGTATAGCGCGCGCCCGTATAGCGCGCGCCCAGGCACCACAGCGCGCGGTTGTCATCGGGTGCATCGAGGGGCAACGTTCGGCAAATATTACATCATCTTAAATTAATAATAATGTGTAATGATTCGTTACTCACGAATACCAATTTAATTATCAAGCCGTTTAATAACTGTTCCATACTTGGAACAATACTATTAGAAGACTTACAATATTATACATGCAGCATGTGCACACAACGAAAAAACGGTCGAGCGAACATGTCTTGTAGAAAAAGAACAAAAGAAAATAGTGTCGCGCCACACTTCGCATGGGCGCGTTATACGAACTACAACATACATATATGTGGTGCCAAATCACTTCATATACTTACGGACTGCAAATGGACTTACACCACATTCAAAATTACACAATTGTAAAAATCGTTTAATTTCAATTTTGAAAAATCAAATATCATTTAAAATATACTTCATATTAATCCAATTTTATTTTCAAATAATAATTTTAGACGCTAATTACAATGTTAAAATTACAAGATATTGATAGTATTTACTTATGTCCTGCATGTGGTAGCGTTTCGAAATATGCATGATGCACCGGAGGTATAACTGCCTGATGTCTTTATGTTTTTCATAAGTACTAGGCCTGGCATCTTGGTACAAATGCGCCAGGGCGATTTTTTTAAATTTTAGCGGTCTTCCAGGACGCGTAGGTAATAAATTTATAGTTTTAAATTCTTTGTCCCTCATCGATGTTTTATATAAAATAGTGTATGGTGCACTTTTGAGAATCCTCATCCAACATATTTGCAACCAATTTACCTGTTCTCCATTAGTGTTTCTTCTTATCTGTTTTTTAATCGCCCCGAGAGTAAAAATTTGTGATCGGTAATGTCAATGTTATTTTCCAACGACTGGACAATCTTCAACCACATTAATTTCGATTTTGCTCAGTACACATGTCACTGTAGGCAATAACATTGCATTGGGTCGTTACATTTTCTAAATGCCTCAAACAGGAAGAAGTAACTTCTTGCGATCCCCTGGAAGCAATAGTTTCGTACCACACATACATATTAACTTTATTGTCGTGGAAATGGTGAAAACCCTCGTTTAAAACATACATATTTCGCTTATAATATGCGATTGAGACAGATAATTTGGGGTAAGGTAAGGCTTTTTGTAGGTCAAAAGAGAAGGCAAAGTATTTTTCAGGATTTTTTGATGCCAGAATTTTATCTTCTTGTAATGCTTTTCTTGCTAATTCAGCATCTTGCAAGTGAACATCATGTTTTTTTACAAGAATCTTTTTTTCTTCGTCATCAGTTGTTGTCTTAATTTTCATGTTTAAGAAATCGCATTTCGCACAGGTATCTTTATGTGGCAAATGGAAGTGCAACTTGAAATCTCGTTTAAAGATTTTCCTGTATGTCCATTCATTAACTGAACTCAAGTTGTTGGGATTTACACACGTGTTCACGCTCGGGCGTCCGCTAGGAGAAGAAGGGGAGATCGCGCGGCGGCAGACAACGCGGTCGGTTTCCGTAAAACAAAAGAGCGCCTAATTACGCGGTTACTTCGAAAGTCTTAACACTCCCCCTTTCGAAGTACACTCTAAGTGATTATTTCACATACTATTCTCTTGAACTTATTTCTAAATGAATACATAATTTTTGGCAACATAAACTTAATACTATAACTACACGCTAATATCTTGAATTTAACATATCAACGCATCTTTCTAATTTAATTTTTGGTAGAGACTTAGTTAATAGATCAGCGACCATTTCATTTGTACTCACATAATGCACGCTTATCTCACCCATTTATTGCATTTCCCTAGTATAGTGGTAACGTATATCTATGTGTTTCTTTCTACGGTGATACGTGTTATTTTTACTCAATTGGATTGCGCTTTGGTTGTCGCAGAATACATCTAATTTTCCGCATACTAAATTGCTAAGATTCATGTGGTTTAACAGTCTCTTTAGATAAATTGCTTCTTTTGTTGCCTCTGACATCGCCATGTACTCCGCCCCATGGTTGATAACGCGACCGATCTCTGCTTTTGGGATTGCCAGCTGATGGGACCATCCGCTAACATGGATACATAGACGGATCTTGATCTCCTCCCCTTTCCATCAGCTGCCCAATCTGAATCAACATATATTTTTACCGGTCTACCTGTAACAGAATACTTTATCCCATAGTTAATTGTACTCTTTAAATAGCGTAAAACGTGTTTTGCCGCTTTCCAGTGGTAGCTTGTTGCTTTTCCACTGAATTGACTGACAAGGAAGGTTAGGCAACCCGAAATTTTCTTTTTCGTGAGATATCTCAGGAACGCTGAGAGATGTCTGAAAAAAGTTTAATTCAAACTTGCATCGTTTTATTGTGTTTACTTAACTGCGTAAAAAATTTGTTGGAAAAATACGTGGTTTTCGAGTTACCCCTCCCCCCACCCCTTCCGCCCTAAGAAAATATTGTTTACTATTCGTGCTGAAATACCTCTGGGTACCCTCTTTTCATATCTCTAAATGATATATATGTGTTGAAATTTTTTGTTAAATAAAAAAAAACATTATTAACGAGTTTGGACTCTATTTACGCACTTTTCTTTAATAAACTGCTCTCACAACACAATACTTATATAATTTACATTTATTTTAAGTTCACTTACATCAAAGTTATTCATATTAAATTTAATTGTAGCAGTATAATAGTTTTTAATAATAAAATAAGTATTTGAACGTTTCCATTCTCTTTTTGTACATTTTTCCACATCGAAGGATTGTATAAGTAACAAACGACAAAAATAGTAAAACTCACGGTTTGTAATTGGTACAATAATGATATTGCTCGTAGAAATGTTCGAAACAGAGGTACTCGCCTCACCAAGCACATCGCATAAAGGCTGCCCCGCCACAAATACTACACTTTGGTATAGTTTTTTCACTCCTATAGTAACAGAAATCTACGGGATTTTGGAACTCGCTGGGATGCGTTTCTAGATATCCCCTTTTAAACCAAGCATATTGGAAAAGATTTCTGAATCTGGGCGAAGAAAGTTGGTTATGGGTTAACGACTGCAATTTAATTATTTCATTGCGTGAATGCAGATTGATATTTTCGTCCAGGAGAATTACATTATCCGAAAATGTCCGTATAAAATTTTTCCAAATGCGTAAACGAAATACATCCAAAGGTTGAATCATACCCGTGGTTTTCTTTGGAATGATTGAAAATGCCACTTCTTGATTTTCTGGAATCAACTGATTTAACTGATTTGGGCAGTGTCCAGACCACCAATCGAGTAGTAGCATGCTTTTGCAGCCAGTATTGGGCAAATACACTTGGCTAAAACAAAGTTTTGAAATGTTCTGCCGTGAGTTTTCCTGATTTCGAAGCTTCGATGTAAATATTGTTTGGTCGTGTTACGAGAAAGGGCTGTGGGCAATTACCTAGACCGGCGATGTTGATATTACCCAAGAAACTTGTTAGTTAATATTCAATACTTAAAGTTAATATTCAATACAACTCGAGCGGTTAAGTTGTATTCGTGGGAACGTTACTACTAACATAAGGAATTACGGAGTAAATGTAGGTTTGACGAATCTACTCGGTTTAATGGTGAACCATTTATATATATATTCAAATCAGTCGTTTCGGTACAAATGTGATTGTCGCGGTATTTAAATAGTGTGTAGATTGTTACCTAAGTACTTGCACGGTGTTGACGCACTGGCGATGCGGGGTCGGAGAATGGTTACAGTAGTATGCCGAAAGAACTTCAACCGAACTTGCGGATTCCAACGGGTTAACTTGTATTCCGATCGGTGCCCTAAGCCCGAACTCACTGAATGTAATTGACCCTGTACGAGCGTAACACGACGTGACACTCCCCGTAACTATGTAGTTATTAACCAAAGATGATCAGAATGGAAGGGCTTATATAGTCCCAAAATGCGCAGAGGAGCGTATTTGGGGTTTCCATATAAGGTAGGGTCACGGAGAGCTCGTCGGGTCGCGCGTGTACTCAATTGGACTCGATGTAGCTAAACAATATGAAAGGCCCTTTTTGTCCGTGTACGATAATGAATAGAGGTCTTTGGCGCTTTTCGTGGAAAACGCGACTTCCCTTCTTACGCAAGCTTGAGCGGCACGTGCAAGGGCAGCGTATAGAGAATATTATTCATACGTAACAGTCGGAATAGTGTTTCTTGCACCTTCGGGCCAAATGTTCCTGTATGCTCTTTCAAAACTATGTATAAGGGTGAAAGCAGACGCCCGCTTGCTGAAATAATAGGCATAATAGTGTAACTGTGTGTCGTAGCGGACACCGATTGAATCACTGCTTCTACTCTTTTCACTCCTGATTTTGCCAATGTTCGTCCAGAATGTATTTCAAGGTTGAAGCCACTCTCGTCTGCATTATAAATTTCTTCAACTCCGATTGTTGGAATGCTAGATCTTACGTTCGAAACAAAAGTTGCTGCAACAGTTTGCAAGTTACCAATATCTTGAAACGTAGATCGCGTTCTGAATGTTGTTATCTTGCGAGATACGATTCCATGCACATTCTTGAAATTCCAAATCCACCATTTGCTTGCCTTGAATTCGGGTATGTCCACTAGCAGATCTTTTGCTTCCAAAGCCCATAATCTCAAATTCATGTCATGGACAATAAGTCTCCTGTCAGACGCTTCTTCAAACTTTTGCAATACATATTCCGTAATAAATGTAAGTTTATGTAAGTTTATCTGCATTTGTTCCACCCTTCTCAAGACCCGCAGCCCACCTGTATAGCTGATGCACCGATTTAACCTTCCGAAAGTTTTTTTGTACAGTGGTTAGCGGTCGAAGTGTTTGTCTTCCGCTTTTCCAAAACTCCACAGCTTTTTTCTTATAACTTATATCGACTTTTCCACCTACTTCATCAACAATGCACTCTCCAGGGTCAAAATTATCTTCTTCATATTCTGTAGGCGTAATATGCTCTACAATTTGAGCACTATGTGGTTCTGATGTTCAATTGATGGTAAATAATACGTACTTTGGAAACTATTTATATTACCATGAATTTCATTATGTAAGTCAACTTCTACCGGCTTTATTGGTGTCTGCGTTATACTCGCGATTTGAAACGTAGTAGCTAACATGTTTATTACGTTAGCGATATTAATCGACTTCATTTTAAAGCAATGGCTTTGAATGCAATGAACACTGACTTTTTGTAATGAAATGGCACAATGTGCACTTGACTACTGTCGTACACCCAACTGTAAATGAGCTACATCCGCGGAAAACTGCACAAAATAAGTAACATTTCGAAGATAAGTATAACGATAATGGAAACCTCAGACGGTCAATATTATTATTAATATTTCAAGGTTTTCAATATTATTCACAATACGTATTGACCGTCTGAGGTCTGAGGTTAAGACATTGTTTTAACATTTATGTTTGTACAGTGCTTATCGTTACATTCTGATACCGAGTTGGTGTGAAATGTTCGAGGAGCGGCTGCTATTCTCCAATATGCGTGGTGTGGCGAGTACTTTTGCCCCAAACATTTCCATGAGGATTATTATTATTGTACTAATTATAAACCGTAATTTTCGTTGTATTCATCAGTGGCTTAAAAAAGAATATTTAAATATTTAAATAACCATTTTATTAATAAAAACTGTTTTACTGCTACAATTAAATTTAATATGAATGTAGGATTGAAGCTGTTCTCCTGATTACCTTATGCTAATTTATTATGGACTATACACTTATACATTACACTATATGTTAATATGCTAATAATAATGGAAATAATAGAAATAATGATTGCATGAACAAGGCGTCAATGTTCCGCCCGCTGTGCCGACTACGCCAGAACTGCTTCTTCTGCCTGCTCTTCCACGCGCTCTGCCTTCGCATCGCTATTCTTTGTTTCGCATGCACACAAGCACACACATGCATACACACACACGCAACTCATGAATAACTTTGATGTAAGTGAACTTAAAATAAATGTAAATTATATAAGTATTGTGTTGTGAGAGCAGTTTATTAAAGAAAAGTGCGTAAAAGGAGTCCAAACTCGTTAATAATGTTTTTTTTTATTTAACAAAAAATTTCAACACATATATCATTTAGAGATATGAAAAGAGGGTACCCAGAGGTATTTCAGCACGAATAGTAAACAATATTTTCTTAGGGCGGAGGGGTAACTCGAAAACCACGTATTTTTCCAACAAATTTTTTACGCAGTTAAGTAAACACAATAAAACGATGCAAGTTTGAATTAAACTTTTTTCAGATATCTCTCAGCGTTCCTGAGATATCTCACGAAAAAGAAAATTCTCGATTTTTTTCAAGGGCTGATTTCACCCCTTAAAACCGAGTTATGGCACAATTGGAAAATAGGGTTGTATTACGGATGACATACTGTACTTGTATGCAAAGTTTCATAATTTTCGGAATCTTCGGGTTGCCTAACCTTTCTTGTGAGAGCATTTGATATGTACATATATAAGGGCTCCTAGGAGTTCTCTAAATGGTGTCTCTGTCAACTCTTGTTCGTTCTTAGTTTCTTGATCGAATGTCTCGCTCGGTACCAATGGTGTATGCGCCGGCTTACATTCCTCTAATCCGAATTTTTCTAGGTTTTCCTCTATGTATTTTCGCTGATTTAACTCGATATTTCCTGTGTCTCCATTTCTTTCAACATGTATGCCGAGGATATTTGTAACTTTTCCTAGATCGTTAATTTTAAATTTCTTCCGTATTAGTTTCTTGACTTTCTCTATTTCTTCTAAATTCTTTGCTGCTATCAATATATCGTCGACATAGACTAATAATATGAGATTTGCTTTATTCGCGATGCTCACATATGCACATGGATTAACTGGCGATCTTTCTAAACCAATTGTTGTTAAATAATTATCCAACGTTTGACACCAGTTTTTACCTGCCTGCTTTAACCCATACAACGGTTTATTTAATCTGACACCTTATTTTCTTTTCCGGGCTTTACGAACATTTCCGGTTGCTTCATGTAAATGGTGTCTGTCAATTCACCTTGTACGTATGCAGAAGCTACATCGATGTGATGCACATGCATTTTATTTTCTATTGCTCCTGCTAATAATGTGCGTATTATTTCGTATCTTGCGACGGGTGCGAAAACTTCGTCGAAATCTATACCCTTCTTCTGCTCATTTCCGCGAGCTACAAGTCTTGCTTTGAATTTGTTTATTGAACCATCCTGGTTCTGTTTTATTTTGAATACCCACCTGTTGGTGAGCACCTTGCCGTTCTTTGGTTTGTCTATTAGATCCCATGTTCCATTTTGCATAAGGGAGTCGTATTCTTTTTCCATGGCACCTAGTCATAATCGTCTTTGATCGCTCTTCATGGCCTGGGCAACCGTTCTTGGTTCCATGTACTGTGCTTCACTAACAATTGCTGTATGGTGGAATAACTTTTTCGGTCTGCCTCTTTTTCCGGTTCGTATTAATTTTGGACGACCTCTCGTTCTTCTCCCAGTTGGCGTTTCGTTCTCATCGATGGCTTCGCCATTCCTGATTTCTTCATCGTCATCCCTGATATCTTCTTCGCCATCCCCGATTTCTGTTTCCGAGATGTTTTCTTCCGGCTCTGATTCGTGGATTTCTTCTTTTTCTTCATTTGTTGTTGTGGTATTAAGTTCATTTTTAGTCGGTATTATAAACATATCTTCGTTTTCCATTGTGTCGTTTCTTATGTCTTCGTGGAATCGTACATCTCTTCTTACTATTACGTTTCTCGTTCCTTGTTCCCATAGTCTATACGCTTTAGACTCTTGTGAATGGCCAACCAATGTGTACTCCTTACCTTTTGGCATGAATTTGTTGATTCCTGTTCCTTTTTCCAATGCAATTGCCTTGCTTCCGAAGATTCGTAGGAATCCAATGTATGGTTTTCTACCTGACCATTCTTCATATGGTGTCGAATTGCTTAATTTTTCGGTTGGGCATCTATTCCGTATATAAACGGCTGTACTTACCGCTTCCGCCCATAGGCTCATGGGTAACTTTGACTGAGTTAACATTGTACGTGCCATTTCCACTATCGTTCTATTGGCTCGTTCAGCGATTCCATTTTGTTGAGGTGTGTACGGGGTTGGTAGCTGTCGCACTATCCCTTCCTTTTCTAAATATTTTCTGAATTCCTTTGATAAATATTCCCTCGCGTTATCGCTACGTATTTTCTTTATCGGCTTGCCAATTTGTTTTTCGACTCGAGATTTATATATTTTAAATGCATTAAAGATTTCCGATTTTTCTTTCAAGATAGCTACTTCTATGTATCTTGTCTTTTCATCAATGAAAGTAGCAAAATATTTTGCTCCCCCTAGTGATGACGTTCGCATAGGACCGCATATGTCCGTATTTATTAGTCCTAATGTATCTTTTTCTATGGTTTTTGAATTCGTGTATGGTAATTGATGAATTTTACTAAGATCACATACCTCACATCTTGATCCATTCTGCATAGCGTGTTGAAGCATCTGCATTCCATCTACCATACTTTTGTCCTGCATTTTTCTTATATCTTTGAAGTTTAGGTGGCCTAGTCCTTGATGCCACCTGGTTATTCTCCTTTACCTAGGGAAAAGGTGCTACTATCTGTGGCTGTGTATACCTTGTCCTTGTGTTCTTCATTGAGTGTCTCGAACATTCTTTTGTCTTTGCACATGTGTGCCGTTGCCCCACTGTCTAGATACCATTCATTTGATTTAATGGGACTAGTGTTGAGCGCACTCGCTGTCATTGCCTCTTCTGCTTGGTTTTTCGATGTGACAGACTTCTGTTTGTTCTTACAAAATCTGGCTATATCCAGTCTTACCACATATATAGCATTTTTCTTTATATCTCCTATTGTTGATATTCTCAGGTCTCTGTTTCTGGAAGGGTTCCCTCTGTGCTTTCTTCTCTTGAAGAATCTTCTTGTTAGATAACAACGCTGCCTCTTTATCAACGTCTTTTGAAAAATCGTTGTCTGCTTTTCGTATCTCCTCTTCCAATAGTTTTATCTTCAGCTCGTTTAGGGTAGGCATCTTTTCCCGTGATTCGATGGCTATACAAAATGTTCCATACTGAATGGGCAGAGAGGTCAACAACATAATTGGTATCACTGTGTCCGTCAATTTTATTCCAGCCTCTGTGAGTTGTTCTACTTTGTGAACAAATTCGTCCACATACTGTGCCATACTTTGGTTTCTTTCCTTCTTCCTTCTGTACAATTGTTTGAACAGAACACATTGCCTCATGGGTCCTTTTGATTCATATACGTTTCTCAGTGCTTCCCATGCCTCTAACGAAGTGTTGGCCCTTTTAACATGGTTTAACTGGGTGTAAGACGTAATTATTAAAGGATATAGCAAAATTCGTCCAAATAATAAATATAGCTATTTATGTGTCAATACAATGGTTAGGTTACAATCGATCTGCTCTATTCGATCGTTTCCTAAAGAGTGTCCCGTCGTTGTATTCTTGCCCGCCAAGAAGGGGGGCCCCCACTCCCACGATGCAGTCCTTCCAGGGTCTAGTTGACGACCTCCTAATGTTTATGCGTCCCGCTCGCCTATCGGCCTCGTGGCGACATTTGCCAGATGAGTATTCGAGGCGCTCCAAACCTCGGGTTTTCTTACATTCGGCCATCCTGACTATAAGTCTGTCCTCAGGATTGCTGTACACATAAAGAAAGAAGAACAGAAAACGTCTTTAGTTTCGCTCTACTATACAGTTTCATTTTTCAGTCACTACTTAGCTTTTGTTTGGTTTGTACATCGGCCTGGTGTTTATAGTGTGACGTAATTTGTCACGTAAAGAAATAAAATAATAAAAGAAACTTTAATTCTGTGGACGTATTCACAGATACCTTTATTATTACAAGTCTATTGCTCGAGAGCAGAAGTCACACTGACTTCTGCCGATATCTCGCCACATTTATCTCCTGGAGTCTTCCTTTGTGTCGTATGCAGATGATGATTCGTAGAAGATGAGTGCAGCTTATCGGGATGATAAGTTGGAATTTCCGGTGTTACATTCCCCCTTCCTTAGATTGAACCTGGTCCTCTAGGTTCGTTTGAGGATCTTGTGGAATCGCACAGTCCTTGGTTTGATGCTGACGGCTTCTTCTTCTCCTTCGTTGCCATATGTTCTTATAGGGGTGTATATATGTGGTTGGGGTGCGCTGGCGATTGGTTGATTTACGTTGTGTTTTATGCTAGTTTTATTTTTATTACAAAATAAATTTACGCAGAGGGTCGTAGGAAGGCATTTCCTGATACATTCGAATATTCCTAGTTTGTTCAATACTTATATTCCCAATATTGATAGTGCTATGTATCCTAGTATCTGGAGGGTTATAAGTCCCCAGTATTTTATGTTTTTGATTCTATGTTCGAAATTGAGGTTTCCCATTTCGCTGTCTATTTTATCTATGTTAGTTCGGTATCCTTGTAATGTATTTAATATTTTAGGGGCGTTTTCTATTTCGTCGACTAGGTGAATATAGCTATCGTTTGATTTTAATTCTAATGATTTTGTTTTGATTTCATATTGTACTACAGCTTTTGATTCGCCAATTCGCATGTGTTCGTCTTTGAAGGTTCTTGAATGGTTTGGGTGACGTGTTTGGTTTCGCATATAGTATCTATTTCCATCGGTAGAGTTGGTATGGCTATGTAGGTATTATTAGTTCTTAACGGTATGAAACTGATTTCTTGTATTTTATAAACGATAATTTGGCATCATTCGACATTAGTTTTAAAGTTGATGATTTCGCTATGACAATCGGTTCTGGAGTTTCTAGCATGTATCGGTTGCGTTTGTTTACAAATTGTGATCCCGGCACGGTTTTTACATAATTTTTCAAAATATTCGATGTCAGTGTTCATAAAGGATAATCCTGATGTTAAGTAAATTTGGTGTTCTATGGCTGGAGCCATAAGGATTCCGTTTCTTTTGCTTGGAATAGGGTATACCTGAATTATATCTCATTCCTCGCTGAGAATTAAAGGTACTATGATTTTGAAGAAAACTTTATTGTTAATAGTGAATACTTTTAATTCACTGATATCGAGTATAAATTGGAAGTGTTCTATTTTGGGGGATGTCGCAATGTTATATATACGTGTATCTATTGCTTTGGCGTAGTTTGATATAAATTCATCCGGGTTTAAGATTTGAGGGCTGATGATCTCTGGTTTTGCTAATATTATTATATTCAGTATTTCATCGAGTTGAAAATGTAGTGATTGAACAATTGTATTGATTTTCATTATGAGTTCAATCAAACTTCTGTCACCTTCTGATTGCTGTTGTTCTTTCAGGATTTTATCATAATCTTTTTCTAAAGAGTTAAGGCTTTCATTGTTTATTATTTTTCTTATGAGAGAAGTTTGATTACTCATTATAGTTTTAATTTTGTTATTGTCATCGAATAATTTGTCAATATTTTTGTTCATTAATTCTAAGTCATCTTCGTCTAATGTTCCGAAAAGGCTTTTGGAAGCTGATCCAATAAAGTTTAATAGACCTCGTTTGATCGTGCTATGAGTTAATGATCTCAGATGTTTGGCTAACTGCTTTATATTGCGAATTCTTTCATCTAGGGAGTTTAATTCTTCCATGTACTGTTTACTTATTGAATAACCATTAATTCTATCTTTATAAGTTTCTACACTACTTATTTGGTTAAATATGTCCTCTATATTTAGTCCTATAATAATATTGGCTGTATCACTATATAAGTACCCTTTTTTAATCTTTTCAACGAATATCGTATCGTTTTTTTTAATGGTATTATTTCGACATTAGCATTGGTTAAGTGGATGAGCGCGATGGTCGTCCTGGAAAATAAGGTTTTAGGCGGTTACCATGTATTTTTTTTTTTTTATCAAATAGTAGGGTGTGCATACTTTATCAATAGTGTAGGGTTCTAACCACTCTGTATCTAATTTATGCTCCTTGTGTGCTCGTTATGTACTAGGACTGAATCTCCTTCTTTAAAGATTGTTTGTGGTTTAATAATTTTTTTTCTTTGATCGCGTTGGTAACGTTGCTTACTTTTAATCAGTGTATCACGAGCTTTTTGTAATTTAGAGTCCCATTCTCTTTTACTAAAAGTTATTTCATCGGCGTAGGATCGTTGGGGATTCCGGGATATTGTAGATGGGAGGTTGGCGGTATGCCCGAAAGTTAGTCCGAATGGTGCATATCCTGTGGAGTCATGTATCGTTGTGTTATAGGCGAGGCAAATGAAGTTAAATTGTTCGTCCCATTCTTCGTCTGTGTTCTTTTGAACTGATTTTAGCATGTCGGAGATTACTGCATGTGTTCTTTCAAGTGATCCGTTACTTTGTGGGTGAAAGGAAGTGGTCTTTATGTGTTTTATTTTAAAGGCGTGTTCGTATGGTTGCATTAACTCAGAAATAAAATTTTGTCCTCTGTCAGTTAGGATTTTCTTTGGGGCAGAAAAAATGTATATGTAATGATTTAGTAAGGTGTTCCAAATTGATTCTGTCTGTTGGGTTTTCAGGGGAACAAGGATAAGGTATTTTGTTAATTCATCATGGATAGATAATATGTATTGATTTCCTTTCTTTGTCTTTTGAAGTGGTCCTAGCAAATCCATGGCGATTTTTTCATTTGACTCTATAGGGGTATCAGTCATGCATGGTTCTTCTCTAGGTCTAATTCTTGTGGTTTTTGCTATTTGACAAGTTTCGCAAGTCTGTACGTGGGTCTGTATTCTTTTCATTAGGTCCGGTAATTTGTGTCGTTCGCGTATTCTGTCGTACGTTTTCTGTATTCCCGGGTGTCCAACTAGGTCGTGATTTTCTTTTATTATGTCTTCTATTTCATTGTCCGTATATGTTTGTATTGGTTCCCAAGCGAATTGTAATTCCTTAGTGGTATCGTTTATGAATATCAGAATTAATTTTATCATATTCTTTTCAAATTCTGTAAATTTTTCGTCTCCTATTCCTATTTTTTCGTTATCTTTGGTTATATCGAATAATTTTATTAGCCAGGTGTCTTTATTGTAATCTCCTAATTTGGTTTTAGTTAGTTGATAGAGGTTTTTGCGATTTGGAGCTAGTTTTAAAACTTTGGGTAATGAATCGGAGGATTCCCATTCAGTTAGTCTTGACTTTAGGTCTTGTTGGTCGTTTTGCGATATGGCATGGATTCGTGATAGTGTGTCTGCAGCTGTGTTATCTTTACCTTTTGTGTATTCTATGTCGTATTCATACTCTTCTAATTTTAGTCTCCATCGCATAAGGCGAGAGGAGGGGTCTTTACAATTCTGTAACCACTTTAGCGCTTGATGATCTGTTCTTATTCAAAATTTTCTTCCTAACAAATACTGTTTCAGTCTTTTGATTGCCCAGATTATAGCTAGTAATTCTTTTTCTGTTGTAGAATAATTCTTCTCGGGAGGATTGAGTGTACGGGATATGTAGCAGCAGAGATGTCCTTCTGGGGATAGGATTGCTCCTAGGCCTTCATTACTAGCATCGGTGGTGAGTAGGAATTGTTTTGAAAAGTCTGGGAATTTTAGTACTGGTGCTGTGCAGAGTTTATTTTTAAGGGTTTGAAAAGCGTTTTGCGTTTTGTCCGTCCAGTGAAAAGGTGTTTCTTTTTTTGTTAATTCGGTGAGGGGTTTTGCTATTTTACTAAAGTTTCTAATGAATTTACGGTAGTATCCAGCTAATCCAAGGAAAGATTTAACGTCTGTAGGAGTTTTAGGTTGCTTAATGTTTTTTACGGCTTCGATTTTCTTTGGATTTGGCTTAACCCCATCGGCTGTAACTATGTGCCCTAAATATTCTAACTCTGGTTTTAAAAATTCACATTTGTCGGGTTGAATCTTTAATCCCAATTCTCTAAGTCTTTGAGGAGAAAAGAAACAACTGTGATAAGTCAGGATATCTTTATTACGTGAACGCTCGGACACGACTGACTTCGAATATTCTAATTGCGAACGTCTTTTGTTCGCATCGGTCCTGGGCCATGCTGAGGCGAGCAGGGAAGGGGACCGGCCGTCGGGGACGCCCCGCTGACGTCGCGGGCGACGAGGCCCGACGCTACGCGCCGCCATACAATGTTTGTAGGAATTTTCCTACATAATTATATCATCTAAATATACGAAACAATATGTATTTATTAAGCCTCTGAGTGCTGTATCCATCATCCTCTGAAAAGTCGCTGGAGCGATTTTAAGTCCAAAAGGCATTCTGTTATAATGGTAGTGTTCTTGTGGTGTAGAGAAAGCGGTGTATTTTTTTGATTGCGGCCCAATAGGGATTTGGTGGAAGCCTGAGGATAGGTCTAGGGCTGAGAAGAATTTGGCGTTGCCTAATTGTGATAGAATGTCGTCTATGTCGGGTAATGGGTATGCGTCCTGGTCTGTCAGTTCGTTGAGTTTTCTAAAGTCTATTACTATTCGCCACTTCTGTTTTCCGACGCGTCTATTTTCTTGGGGACTACCCATACAGGGGAATTGTAGGGAGAGTCGGATGGTTCAATTATTTTCTTTTTAAGCGTTTCGTTCATTTGGCGTGATATTTCTTCTTTATGACATTCAGGGGGTCTATAGGACTTTGTGTTGATAATTTTGTCCTCTTTCACGGTGATTTTATGCTGAGCCAGGTTAGTGCAAGGTAAGAGGTCGGATTCTAAATTAAATACGTCCATGTAATATAATAGTATTTTTTCTAACGGTTCTCTAAGTGTTTTCTCAATATGTGATAATCTAATTAATTCTTTAAAGGAGGCAATCTGGTCGTATGTATTCGAGTTTTCTATAAGATTTGTTATTCGTTTTTCTGACTGACCACAATTGATAAAGCATACCGATGTAGGTTTTCCTTCTAGGTAGACCGTTTGTCCTAAACATGTTTTTGGTTGGATGGTTATTTCTTTCTGAAACTTTAACACAGAATCGTTTAATTTAAGATGATCGTTAGTGAGTTCAAATTTATATTTAGTCATGGCTGGTTATCCGTATATACCGTCTTCTATTATGGGAAAGTTATTTTCTACTATGTAAAATTTCACCGGTACATTATAAATATTTGCTTCTATGGTTTCATGAGAACTGAATTTAGAATGTTCCATCGAAAATGTTTTTGTTGGTGTTTCGCTTATTCTTCCTGGTCCAATTGCTCCTCGCTTGAGTAGGTTGATTCCTGCTCCGGAATCCACAAGGAGTGTTCGTTTTCTTTCTCCCGCAGGTCCCAGTCGGATGGTTGGTAGTTTTCTTGTGACTGAGTTGATTCGTAGTCTATCTGATCGTCCGTTGTTGTCTCTATATTGTTGATCTTGGGTGGTGCTCGATCTTGTGGTCCTCGGAATTGAAAATTTTGAGAGACGTTCGATGTGTGTCCGATCCTTCCGCATTTGAAGCATTTCATTTGGCTTCTTTGGGAGAGTGGAGTTTTTTCCATTTGTGGGAATGTTTTCGGATTAGGATTTTGAACCGGGTTGTTTGTTCTAGGATTGAAAGTTCCTCTTCTTTCCATTGGTCTTGGTTTCCTCATTCTGTCTTCTCTGAAGTATCTCTCAATGTCGGCTGCTTTCTTTTCCGCTTCTGGTATGTTATATGGTGGGTTGACTAGTAATATTTGTCAAATTCTGTTTTTAACCCGCGAATAAAGTCAGTGACGGAATCTCGTAAGATCCTATCATTCATGGCACGGCGCGTAATTTCGTCCGTGTATTCATTTGTTACGCTGTATTGTAATTTATTGAACGCACGTCGGAATCTAATAATGTATCCTCGAACGTTTTCGTCATACCGTTGTCTAATTTCCCTAAGCTGATCTTGTTGTTCTCTAACAGATGCTTGAGTAGCGACATTACGTCTAAGTGCTTCATATAAATGAGTAAATTCACTCACCGGTACGTTGCGGATTGCCATTGCAGCTTTGCCTGTTATTTTCTCTATTTTAATCATTTTTAATAGTAGAGCTTGTTCCATGCACATCGCACGCATTTATCTTACTTCCCGAATAAATTCTTCGACGCCTATGTCATCTTCCCCGTTCAGTTGCGGGATGCATTTTATCGCGTCCTTGGCCTTGAGGTTCGGGCTGGTGTATCTCTTCGTTGAGCTGTCATTGACGGGAGGGGTGATATCGACCGGTTGTGGTTTGGAGGTGGAAGGAGCTGGTATTTTGTCCCGCGCAGTCATCACTGAGTCTTCGGTGATGAAAGTTGACCCTATTTCTGTCATGATGTCGTCTCCTAACGTCAATTTCGTAATGTTTCTTCCCAAAAATTCTATTTCTTGGGCCCGTTTCCTATTCTCTTCGTCAGCTATTTTTTGAGTTTCCTCTAATCTTCGCGTAAGGTTATCTATTTGTCGAGTAAAAGCTTCATTTTGTTTTTGCATTGCGTCTAATATTGCGCGTGTGGAACTATCCATAGTACTGCTCGTATCCTCACCTCTCTTAGAGGGTACTGACATAATGGAATTTATTGAGTCTGAACTCTCGGAGCTAATACTGGAGAATCTGTTTTTTCTCACTCTGTATCGTATAAATGAATCCAGCTTTCAGCTTACTGTAGTAAGTAACTGCAGCCCTGATGTGTTTCCTTTGGTTGACTGTAGTCCTCGAAAGTAGACACTTAGATTCGTTGATCCTTCTATCTTCAATGATGCACGTATGCCGAAATCGTAATTTCGTTTACACTGAAGCGATTGGATCCTGGCAGGATCGCCAAAATGTGACGTAATTTGTCACGCAAAGAAATAAAATAATAAAAAAAACTTTAATTCTGTGGACGTATTCACAGATACCTTTATTATTACAAGTCTATTGCTCGAGAGCAGAAGTCACACTGACTTCTGCCGATATCTCGCCACATTTATCTCTTGGAGTCTTCCTTTGTGTCGTATGCAGATGATGATTCGTAGAAGATGAGTGCAGCTTATCGGGATGATAAGTTGGAATTTCCGGTGTTACAATAGCATCGTTGCAGCGTGATTTCCTTTAGCTGCCAATGAGAGTGTACCCTTGTCTCTCTTTACCCGAGGTCGCTTGCTACCTGAGTTGTCCTTTCCTGTCTTCCTTTGTGTAACGAGTCCGGAGTCACAAGCCCTGCTTTGACCTACTTACTTCGGGGCTTTTACACCCTTCCTCTTCAACTTCGACAACCCCAAATTATAATAGCAAGTCCCAGAGCCACCGATTCCGTCACAACCTCGGAATCATCACCCCAGTTTAGCGCTTCCATGACCCCGAGCCACTAACTCTATCGGTCTCCTTCGATCCCGGGCTACCAACCCGTTCTCGGCTTCGGAATCGTCACCCTTCCTCGGTTAACGCAAACCAGGACCCGGAGTCACCTGCTCCGTCAGCCCCCTTCGATCCCGGGCCGCTAACCCTTTCACGGCTTCGGAATCATCAACCACCTTGGTTGACGAAACCAGGACCTCGACAGCATAGCCGTCTGCCTTTTCCTAATCCAGGGCCACCAACCCTTTCACTACTTTGCCAGAAGCAGCCTCAGAACAATTGTTCCCTTGATCATACGCTTGCGCGTTCATGTGAACCATGCTTCATCATCGGCTCGCCTTCACTTACGAAGACGATGCAGCATGATGTCTGCCCCCTCTCTCATGCCCAAGGACGTCCACTTTGAACACACTCGGCAACCCCTCCTGGGTCGTACCTCCCTGGCTGCGAACCGCTCCCTCTCCTCGGAAATCGGCTGGCACGTGCTATCCATTTTCTGCGCTAGCCCATTTTCTGTACACAAACAAGATATTTTATATTATATGATCCCCGTCTTTTAATCATCATTGCAGTCGTTGGACCGTCCATTGCCTCTTTCTGAAAATTTAAAT
Source organism: Nomada goodeniana (assembly GCA_963969485.1). Lineage (NCBI taxonomy): Eukaryota > Metazoa > Arthropoda > Insecta > Hymenoptera > Apidae > Nomada > Nomada goodeniana. The sequence continues at coordinate 9,889,405 of OZ018306.1, forward strand.
TTACTCGTCCCTTTCGTCCCCCTGGACAGTGATCCATCGTTTGATGCGATCCGCGGCGACCACTGTTCTAAAACGTTTTACCCCTTCACGCATGTCTTCAACGTCGTAGCGATCATTGGGTAAAACGGTACAAATTCGAAACGGGCCTTTGTATTTGGGAAGCAGTTTCCGACTTGCTCCCGTTGCGGGTTCACTGGTCACTTGCACTAGTACCAGTTCCCCTATTGTATATTTCCTCGCTTCCCTTCTGGCTCTGCCATAGCGCTCTTTTTGCGCTCGTTGATCCTCGGTGATATGCTGTGCGACGTTTCGCCGTATCTCGTCCAGATCCAAGCGATCCACTTCCCTTTGTACGGCGTCCAATATTGCACCCTCGGCTATCCCTCGCCCGTCGATCCCGATCAATGCTTTCATTGGCGTAGTACCGATGCCTTTGTTATGCATCGTGTTCAATGCGCTCTGTACCTATTTTACGTCCAAGTCCCAGTCCTTCGGGTCTTTACCTGCCACGGTGGTGGTGAGCGCGTCGACTACCGTTCTGTTGTGAAGCTCGCATTGTCCATTCGCCCTTGGTGTTGCGACAGCGTTCAACACGTGTTTGATACCGTAAGTATCGCAGAACATCCTGAAGTTTCTTGATGTGAAGCTCGTCCCTCGATCACTAATTATGCGGGTCGGTGCTCCGAACAGGTACATAAGAGTCAGCCGCGTTTGTACCGTATGCCGCGTTTTCTGGTCCTTTACCGGTTCAATGAGGGTAAACTTGGTGAAAGCGTCTATCATTACAAGTAGGTATTTATTCCGCCGGCTACTCGTTTCGAATGGTCCGACATGGTCAATATGGATCGTATGGAAAGGTACTGGAACCTTTTCGATCGCATTTAATTTGCACTGTCTCTTGCCCCCGGTGTGCTTATAATACGCACAGTTAAAACATCCCTCTACGTACTTTTTAACAAACCTCCGCATTCCAGCGAACCAGTAATTCCGTTTGATTCGCTCCAGTGTTTTCTCTGCACTTAGATGTCCTGCGTCGTCATGGCACAGCCGGCAGATTTGGAATCGTGCGCTCCTAGGCACAACCCAAGCCTTTCTATTATCCATTAATCGTCGATATACTTTGTTGTCCTTAAGTACGTACTCGTTGAAGTAGTGCCTCGTCTCCGGATTTTGATTGCGATCTTCAAGAATTTTCCAGTTCAAGATCCAGTCGCCTTCCGTTAAATCCACGTACGCGATCTCCAGAATTAGCAGGGGGTTCCGACTTAACACGTCCACGTGAGCCATTCTTGTCCCCGCACGGTACTCAATGTCGAAAGTGAATTCCTGTACTTCTAGCCACCAGCGTCCGACCTGGTAATAAATCCTTTTTTGGAAACGTCGTTCGCAGCGCGTTGCAATCTGTCACCACCTTGAATGACAACCCGAGCAGGTAGAGTTCGGAAGTACCGTAACGCTAGTACTACCGCCATCGTTTCCAATTCATAGGAATGATATTTCCGCTGGTCCGCCGTCGTCTGTTTGCTAAAGTAAGCCACGACGGTCATTTTTCCATCCCCTCCCCGTTGCATGAGGATGGCTCCTACGCCTATTGCACTTGCATCCGTGTGCAATTCCGTTTGTCTCTCTGGGTCAAAAACCGAGAGTATCGGCCGCGTTGTTAAAATACGTTTTACTTCACGAAACGCTTTCTCTTGATCCCTGCTCCATCGCCATGTGACGTCCTTCTTTGTTAGTCGGGTGATGGGTTCCACAATCCTCGCAAAGTCCTGAATGAACTTCCTAAAAAAACTCGCCAAGCCCAAGAATTGTCGTACACCCTTGACTGTAGATGGTGCAGCCATGTGCCGTACCGCTTCTACCTTTCTTCGTCCCGGTTGAACTCCTTCCTCGCTAATCTCTCTCCCTAGATATTCTATCTTTGTCTTGAAAAAGGAACATTTTTCCAACTTCGAAACACTTCCAGTACCCGTCGTAGCCTGTCCATACCCTCCTCGGTTGTACGTGCTGGTATAATGACGTCGTCCAAATAGGGAAAAGCAATGCTGTTTTTCAGTGTACCCAACACTTTGTCCATCAGCCGTTGAAATACGGCCGGCGCATTTGTTAATCCAAACGGCATCCTCAAAAAATGTCCCTCGGGTGTTATAAACGCTGTCTTCGCAATGGAATTTTCCGCCATTGGTACTTGATAGTAGCCGGACGCTAAGTCTAAACCTATAAAGTATTTATAGTCCCCTAATTTGTCGATCTGGTCATCGATCAACGGCAACGGACATTTATCCTTAATCGTGATTGCGTTAAGTTTTCGGTAGTCAACGCACAATCGATAATCGCCTGTCTTCTTCTTCACTAACATGATAGGGCGAATCCGATTCCCGTATAATTTGGTTGTCCAATAAATCCTGTATCATTTGCCGCACCAATCTTTTCCCCGGCTCCGCGAGACGATAAGGACGATACACTACCGTTTCCTGCGTAATGCATTTAATCTCCATGGATGCAGTGTTCGTCTTCCCTAATTCGCCCATTGTTGACGATACGCAACCGCGGAACTCCTCGATGAGTGCAATACATTTTTCTCGCGTCTCTATATCCACGTCGCCGAATTGTAGCTCCGTTTTCGCGACCACTTCGCAAGCGTTAACGTCTAACTCCGTCGCGATCTGTTTATACTCCAATGCCGGAATTTCATTAAATATAACTCGGTTGCCGCGCTTAACCATTATGACATGCTCCTGTAACAGGAAATCCCGTCCAACGATAACATTGCATCTCGTGTACTCGTCGGGAACAACGTAAGAATCGACGTCCGCGCTCACATTCTGAACTTTCACCGTCACACGAGCCGTTTTATTTACTGGCACGATTTGCCCCGCGAATGCCTTGATCAATGCCGCCGTTACTATACTAACTGTAATATTGTATCTCTTTGCTATCGAAGATTGCATCACGGTGCATGCACTACCTGTGTCAATGAGACTGTTAACCCGTTTTCCATTGACACGAATACCAATTTCATACGGATGTGACGCTTTAAAAGTAACATTTTGTAGAAGATTTACCTCTTTCTTAAATCCATCCTCCCTCCGTGATCTACAATACCTGGCATAGTGCCCTGCAACTCCACAAATGAAACATTTCGCCACCCGGCTCTTCTCGTAGTTCTTGGATGTGCGTGGCGGTCCTGCTTTGTTCGGTCCTGCTTGCTTTGTCCGCCCCCACGATTTCCCTGATGTACCGGGAACTTCCCTATTAGCATGGTGCCGAGGCATGCACCCCAAAGAGTTCATGAACGCGTACAGCTCGTTCGCGTCCTCGTGTTGTGCCGAACGCACCGCACGAGCCACCGTGTCGTCAGGTATGCCCCCGATCACCATGTCAATTAAATACCTGTCCGGTATAATAATGTCCAACCTGCGTAATTTCGCCAGTTTCTGGAAACAATAATCTCCCAAACTCTGGCCAGCCTGCGCTTCGTACGTCGAAGCTTCATTAAACAGGCGACAGAATGGCACTGTTTTCCGGAACTGCGCCACCAGCAACACCTTTATCTCCACCCAGGTGGATGTGATACGCTGACGAGTGTCGTACCACTCTCTCGCGTGGCCACGTAATCGATTCGCGATCAATCTCATAACCGACAGATCGTCCCACTCATACCGCTTGGCGAGGTCATCCACGTGCCTCACTGGTCAATCACCAGATCATCCTTCGCAGGATCGAAAATTGGAATAAGCAACTCGTCACCGGGACGAGCGCGTGTAGGAGTGCGCGCGCGCGAGAAGGTGCGATTACTTAACTCCATGACCATTTGTTCCAACTTAACCAAACGGTCATCGACGGGAGAATCTTCGCCCCGCCGATTGCGTCCGACGGGCGTCCGCGAACGTGATCGCAGCCGATGCCTGGAGCGTACATTCTCCTCCATGATCCTTTCAAGGCGTTCGAGCCTCGTGTCATCCCCTTCGCGGTATACTCCTCGCGGACGTATCGGTTCCACCGGCGAGACATCCGGAGAAGAAACACGTCTCCCCTCACGACTCCCGACGGATAGACTTCGGCGTGACTGCCCGTCCATTCTGACTGGCTCTGTCCACACACTATCTATATAATATATCGCCGTGGCTTCACAAACACAACCGCGTAAAACAAATACGTCCAAAATTGTGCCGTAGCCCCACGGTTTCGAAGAAAATAGCGACGAATTTCACACAAAATCCTCCTTTAATACCACTTTCACTAACACACTCGCGTAACGCAGACACGTGCAAAAGCGTGTCGTGGCCGTACGAAAAACACGTAGTGAATCCCACTTCTGACTTGTAAGACGTAATTATTAAAGGATATAGCAAAATTCGTCCAAATAATAAGTATAGCTATTTATGTGTCAATACAATGGTTAGGTTACAATCGATCTGCTCTATTCGATCGTTTCCTAAAGAGTGTCCCGTCGTTGTATTCTAACCCGCCAAGAAAGCGTGCCCCCAGTCCCACGATGGAATCCTTCCAGGGCCTATTTTACGACCTCCAAATGTTTATGCGTCCCGCTCGCCTATCGGCCTCGTGGCGACATTTGCCAGATGAGTATTCGAGGCGCTCCAATCCTCGGGTTTTCTTACATGGGTTTTATGTAAACTTAATATAATCAAATCAAGAGCTTTTTCATCTTTAAGTGTCCACTGGACGGCATTATCTTCCGGCTTAATAATCGTCCCATTTACATAACCCCACAGCTCGTTATAACGTAAAATACTTTTCATTTGAATTTACCAAGATTCATAATTACCATCTCCTAGCTTTTCGATATGCTGTGTGGTTGTGACGCTCATGATGCTTGGCTGCTTTTTCTCGACACGTGGCACTTGGTTACACTTAACCTCACCTTTTTTTTATTATTTCTTTGGTTATATCGTCCCTGGGCCCATAACCTGTTGGGATTTACACACGTGTTCACGCTCGGGCGTCCGCTAGGAGAAGAAGGGGAGATCGCGCGGCGGCAGACAACGCGGTCGGTTTCCGTAAAACAAAAGAGCGCCTAATTACGCGGTTACTTCGAAAGTCTTAACACAAGTTATTCTCCTTGCATTTTTCTAAGTATAAATTATACATTTTTCTTATGTTTAATTCAGGATTTAAAAACATCCGTTCTGGATTTTGGGTTCGAGTATAGTGACTTTCAAATGCCGGAAAGCTTTTTATGTGTTCTATCACTGCATTCGTCACTAGTTCACTAGTTCTTCTGCAAGAGCCATCCATTTTTCCACGCATGTCTTTCGGAATATTCTCATGCACTTTTAGGATACGATCAATTCGTCCAGTAGATATTTGAAAAGTATCAATGAAAAACATTTTACAGAATAAAATGCTTCCACCAGAAGTGCCAAGGTAAAATTTATAAGCATATGCCCTCATAGTGCCCGAATTATTTCTGGGCCTTCTTCTCTTGACAGTTTCACGTTGAACATTACAATAGAGAAATATATTTTGCTTATTAAAATTACCTATATTCCAGAACTTATCCAAAATGTCTATACGTTGTGTTTCATTAATACGTTCTATAAATTTCTTCCAGCAATTACAACTTCTTGTAGGAGAAAAGAAACAACTGTGATACGTCAGGATATCTTTATTACGTGATCGCTCGGACACGACTGACTTCGAATATTCTAATTGCGAACGTCTTTTGTTCGCATCGGTCCTGTGCCATGCTGAGGCGAGCAGGGAAGGGGACCGGCCGTCGGGGACGTCCCGCTGACTTCGCGGGCGACGAGGCCCGACGCTACGCGCCGCCATACAATGTTTGTAGGAATTTTCCTACAGACTCGGCCATTCTGACAATATGACCGTCCCGGACATCACACAGAAAAGAATAAAAAAAACGCTATATCACGTATCTTACACACTAAATACACACTTGATACAATAAAATTAGGAATATACATACACTTAACTTAGTCGAATTAGAAATACAACAAACAAGAAACAACGCAAACAATACACGCTTACGTTATTTTGACTCCCACAATTTCATGTGGTCGACACTTACGGTTCCAGTATAGGGAATCTGTGTCAACTGAAACCCCTCGATATCGGAAACAATGTACCGGTCGAAATCCAGTACGTGTTTCACGACGTAAGGTCCCTTGTATTTGGGAATGAGTTTTTTATTTACACCCGGCGTCGCATCGCAGTTCTTAATCACTACATAATCACCCTCTTTATAGACAGTTGGAGGTTTACGCTTTTCGTTATAACTACGCGAATTTTCCTCCTGAACCTTAGAAATAACCGTACACGCGGCATCCCTAATCGAAGGAAGATCTCTCTCTTTCGTGGACAACGAATGCAGAAGTTCACGCAGTCGATCGTTCGATTTCCCGGATTGCGCAATTCCAAACAGCAACTCGCTGGGTGTGGTGCCCGTAGATCGACACAACGTGTTATTCAAAGCGTATTCTACGGAGGCCAAGGCGTAGTACCATTTATTTGGAGACTCAATTAATTTTGACAGCATTGGTGTAATAACCCGGTTAAATCTCCCCACTTGGCCGTTTGCACGTGGTGTACCTACGGCGACTAATACATGTTCGATCGTCCATTCTTCAATGAAAGACGCAAATTTAGCAGAAGTGAAGCAAGTTCCACGGTCGCTTATCAAACGTTTTGGCTTGCTGTATGATCGGAAGTATTCGCTCAAATGTTTTATCGCCTCGTCAGTGGTGGTAGATTTGCAGGGATAAAGTCGAGTAAATTTGGTAAATCCGTCGACAATTGAAAAAATGTGCTTGAACCCTCCCCCAGATTTTTCAAGCGGTCCATAATGATCGACATGAATCGCCTGAAAGGGTATATTCCCCTTCGGTAAATTATACAAATATCCCTCACGCTTCCCGCTAGTCGGTGAAAATTCGATACACTTTAGGCAATTAGCAATATATTTTCTTACTTTGTCGCGAAGCTTTGGAAACCAATACACGCGACTTATGTTATTCATAACTTTATCAATTCCTACATGTCCAATGTCGTCGTGTCAAGTGCGGATGATATTATTTTCTAAACACTGCGGTACATAAAATAATAGTTTTTGGTCTTTTGTCTTTCGGTAGACCAGCCCGTCGCGCAGTTCAAAGTACCTATCCTCCCCGTTTTCTAATCGATCTCGAATTTTTACAATTTCTTCGTCTTTATCCTGTTTTACCGATAAGATTCGTTCAAACCCATTACTCTCCAATATAAGTATCCCGTGACACCTACTGAGTGCATCGACGTGAGACATTTTTGCGCCTGGTCGTTGTTCGATAACGTAGTCGTAGGCCTGTAAGAATAGAGCCCATCTCGAGATTCGAGGATTGATATTGCGCTTGCTGAGTGTCAACCGGAAACTATCGCAGTCTGTGAGAATTTTGAATTTTATGCCAAACAGATAAATGTGAAACCTTTGAATAGCGTACACTACAGCCAAACATTCCAGCTCAAAGCTGTGATACTTGGACTCCGCCTCGGTAGTCCGTTTACTAAAATAAAATACTGGTTTGACTGAACCGTCCAATTGTTTTTGCATTAGAATAGCTCCGAATCCACTAGAACTGGCGTCGCAATGCAACTCCGTCGCGAGGTTCGGCGAGTAAACCGCTAAAATCGGTCGTGATGCTAAGCAGGTTTTTAACGTTTCAAACGCAGACAATTCCTCGGGACCAAACCGAAATTCCGCATTCTTCTTCACCAGACCATACAGAGGTTTTGCAATACTAGAGAAATCCTTGACGAAGCGTCGAAAATAACTCGCCAAACAGACAAATCTGTGAGCTTCTTTAGAGTTCCGCGGCATGGGGTAATTTAAAATTGCTTGCACAATATCTTTATTCGGACGTATACCGTCTTTACTAATCAAATATCCGAGATACGTTATCTCCTCGAAAAGAAATAAACACTTGTCCAGCCGAAAATGCAATTCGTGACGCGATGCAAGATCAAAAATCTCTCGCAATATACAAAAGTGTTCTTCGATACCCTCGGTAGCAACAAGAATGTCGTCCAGATATAACAATATTTTGTTTCGTCGTACCAATTCCGAAAATATAGAACCCACGAAACGCTGAAATACTCTCGGAGCGTTTGTCAAGCCGAAAGGCATCCTGAGATATTCGTACTGGCCAAACGGGGTGACAAATGATGTGAATTTTATAGACGACTCAGAGACACGCACGTGATGGAAGCCGTTCTTCAAATCTAAGCAACTAAAATAGCGCTTATCGCCCAGTCGATCTAAATGATCGTCGATAAGCGGAGTTGGAAAATTGTCCCTGACAGTAATCTTATTTATTTCTCGATAGTCAACGCATAATCGTATCTCACCATTCTTCTTTGGGACGAGAACAATCGGACTCGCATACGGCGAATTGCTCGGTCGAATGATTTTATCTCGCAACAACTGATCCAGAATGATTTTCAGTTTTTCCCTATCCGAACACGCTAACCTACGCGGTCGGAAACTGATAGGCTGATCATGTTTAAGGCTAATTACCATTTCTACATCATTCGAGGCCTGATTTACGCGTTTACTATTCAAACATTCTTCTACATATAAATTTTTTAGTCTTTCCGACACACTATGCTCGATTTGTAGGTTAACATTTAAATTCTGACCGTCGCTCGTTCCTACATCATTGCAATCGACAAGCAAGATTTCATTAAGGTCGTTAACCTGTTCGCTTTCCTCGACGGGGCTACAATTTGCCTTAGAAATTACCGCGGTCTCTTTCAAAGATACAGAAACGTGTGGAGATGTCATAAAATCTCTGCCGAATAACGCGACGCAATTCACCGTTCCCTCGGGTACAACATGAAAATTAAGACTCAACGGAACCTCGCTTACAGTACAATCGGTAGAAAATAACGCTAGGATATCCAACTTCGATCCATTTATACCATAATACGTATTATTATTGTTAACAAACGGTTTTCGCGCACGAAGAGGGACAAATTCTCGAACCCCTCCAACACCTCTTCAGGTGTCTTGAACCGCTGCAAGCGAGCTTGGTTACGCATACGAATGTCTGGTATACCGTCAAGAGCGTAATCGATCAGTTCGTCATCACTAATTGGCACTTTATTTCCTAGAATTGTCTTTTCGTAGAAATAATCCGCAAATGATTCACTTGATTGCCACTTGCGCCTCTCAAAGTCTTTACGCAATTTTAACTTACTTGGTCGCTGGTTAAACATACGGTCCATATTTTCCAGCAACTCGGCCATATCCAGCTGTATATGCGCCGGCCGCGAGTGGAACCACGCTCGAGCTTTTCCTTTCACCCTCAAACTGAACAATACTTTCATCGCGGACTCGTCTAAATTATAGGTCGCGCGAAGAAGCTGAAGCTGCGTTTTCCAGTTTTCGAACGCGTCTCTTTCGCCACTGAAATCGGGTAAAAGGTCAGCGATCGCACGTATCCCGATCGTCGATGTCTGACTCGCAACACTTGTCGTGGGGGTGGCAGTGTCAACGTTTCTCTGCAAGAACCTCACTTCCCGCTCGAGCAATTCTTTCTCCCGTTTCAACAGTTCTATTTCGCGACGCGTCATTTCCGACACAGCATCGCATTCACCGACGACAGCATTTCGGTGGTGTTTTGCAGAATCCTCGTTACGCAAATCAACGAGTTCGCGTCGATCTTCCGACGGTTATACCCTCGGTGCGGGCGCAGTTTCAATTCCCGACCGACCAACCGACTGACCCATACTTAACGGCATGTCTTCCCACCAAGCATCATCGACAATGGCAAGCCTAGCAACCAACTCGGTCTTCGAACCACTTGTTTGAAGGCCCAGTCGTTTCGCGAATGCCTTCAACTGCTGCACCGTGCAGGAGTTCAAAAATGGTACGCGGTCTCCACCCATTGCGGTCGATAAATGTTTAGCAAAGTTTAGTTCGACCAACGTCGCAGTTCACACGACACTTCGTAAGCACGATTGCACACCTGATTACGCACAAAGCCAATCTAATCAGAGGATCGCCCCACAAATGTCAAAGTTTAATGACACAAGTTCGAACTTCCAGCGAGTCGAATGCGTCCGATTCAAACCAATCGCGTCGACACCAGTCCGCACAAAGCTTCCGGAAACCACACGAGACCGTGACTGTTGTAACGACACGAAAAATTATGTACGTTCACTGAACCAGACAGTAAAAAAAATTTCTTTTATTTGGCAACGTACTATTGGATCCCAGATCCCACTTCTGAAGCTGTAGGAGAAAAGAAACAACTGTGATACGTCAGGATATCTTTATTACGTGATCGCTCGGACACGACTGACTTCGAATATTCTAATTGCGAACGTCTTTTGTTCGCATCGGTCCTGGGCCATGCTGAGGCGAGCAGGGAAGGGGACCGGCCGTCGGGGACGTCCCGCTGACGTCGCGGGCGACGAGGCCCGACGCTACGCGCCGCCATACAATGCTTGTAGGAATTTTCCTACATTTTGGATTCAAATTTTTTTGTTGGAATGAATTTTTGTATAGTAGTTTTGTCCAGTATTTCGCTTAATTTTGTTTATTTGTTGCATATGTTTTCCTTTATTTTGTTCTGCAGAATATAAGTTCTCAGTAAGAATATCCTCATCTGATGAAGATTCTACCTCTATTATTCTTTTTCTCTTTTTACTATTCGTTAATTTGTTGTTCATAGCGGAATTATTTTCATCCTCTGAATCTAAGATTATTCTTCTGTTTAAATTCATGGGCTTTATTTCTGTGTGAATTTATTTAAAATTAAAAGAACAAATATTTTAAACTGTCATAAAATAATATTGATTTACCATTTGCTCTTACCTATATCACTATCTGATGTTAATATGAAGTTATCCATTTTAGGAAAAAATTGAATAAGGAACCTAAACTAGTAACTCTTGACACGTAATATGACACGTAATATAAAACAAATGTAAAATAACAGGATACTGATCTGATCGGCAACCATATGCTAAGCCACCTACCTCTGTCACTTTCATAATCGATAATTATGCAATTTCATTTACTGACAAATTTTAAATTGTACAAAACATGGGAATTTTTTATGAAATTAAACACGGACTAGTTATACATAAAAAATTTACATTAAATTAAGCATAAATAACGCGATATCTCGTTTTTTTCAAAAATGGACTTACACCACTTTGAAAATAAACGGTCCATGTTGTCGATCAAACGCTTACGCATACGCTTTCACGAACGCGTACGTATAGGCAGAATTCATTGTAGTAGTACAGATCTTTTTTGGGAAAAATCTCGGAAACTAAGGCCGAGCGGCGGTTATATATTATATATTATATGGAAAGGCTTATATAGCCCCAAAATGTACAGAGGGGCGTATTTGGGGTTTCCATATAAGGTAAGATCACGGAGAGCTCGTCGGGCCGCGCGTGCACTTAATCGGGCTCGATGCAGCTAATCAATATCAAAGGCCCTTATTGTCCGTGTACGATAATGATAGAAATCTTTGGGCCCTTCGTGGAAACGCGACTTCCCTTCTTACGCAAGCTTGAGCGGCACGTGCGAGAGCAGCGTATAGAGAATATTATTCATACGTAACAGATATATTAAGCAGGCGAAAATAAGCGACACGTATTTTTTTATACTGGCCCAATCGCAAGTTTCGGGGTGGAATCACTTCTTGAAGTTTCAGCGGAAAAAAGGAATCTCGAAAACTGTCACAAAGTTTCTTGAGATAAAACAAAAAGTGGTCGCAAATTTTGTAAAAAGTAATTTGTTTATAATAAACAAATTTCTTGTTATATTATCTTAAGAGATACAACAATTTACATAATGACAAAAAAGAACAAATTTTTTCTGCGTTGTAAGATTCAAAACCACGGAAGGAACGGAATGAAGGTATAAAAAGAAGTTGTATTTCGCTGAGGCGGTACAAGCTTAAGAATGCAACGTAATCGTTTGAAGGTCTATGCAAGACTGCCGCATGGACCGGGAGGTCCTTGCGTTGACACGGTCAAAATTCCGTAAGGCCTTATCTAATTTATGGCGGACCTGGCGTCACGTTGTCCGGACCCGACGTCGTCGTGCTCGCCTTAAGGGTACCCATCGGTACCTGCACGGCTACGCCTCGTTCGTAGAGCAGATTGTCTAACATAATAATCACTTTTATAATTGTGGTGATCTCTTACTAATTTATTGCCATATAATTTACAATATAATGCGAACGAGTAAAATTTCTTTCAGGTATTTACGAACATAGTCCTTTAGGCAATTAGTTAACAAGTGTGGTGATCTCTTACTACTACCCGGCTATTGAGCTACTGTTCCATTTTATACATGGTGCGCGCCGCTGCGCCACCGTTCTTACGCCATCTCGACCGCGAAAATTTAAGTGACTACAGTTCGGCCATCCTGCGCTGGTCGACGTCCTCGTCGACGGACGATTGCAGTTCATTCATGTCGCTCTCGCGGGCCACATCCCTTGATGCGCGCGTTTTCGCTCGGTCCCCGTAATTTTTTACGGTTGATACATACTTGAGGCGGTCCGCCGCTACAATTCCGTGGTAAGGGCGCTGACTCTACCTATCACCCTCAATGTCACGTATAACATACCGTTCATTATCTAACACACTCTCGATTTCATACGGACCTCGATATTTTGGGGATAATTTCCGACTTTCGCCCGCGGCTGGTAACTCATTACGCATTAAGACGATATCACTTACTTCGTATTTTCTGCCGCTGGTTCTAGCCTTGTTGAATTGTTTGCGCATTACTTCTTGATGCGTGCGCAATCTTTTCGCGACATCATTATTATCCGTGGGTACGGTTAGCCCCCTTCATTCAATTCGCGAAGTTCCGCATCAAGCCACTCTCACCCCAACCCATCACCTTAAAGTTAAATATTATTTCGTACGGCGTTTTTCTGGTAACCCGATGCCGACTACTGTTCAAGGCCCATTGGGCATCATATAATTTGTCGGGCCAGTCTTCGCCCGTTACTTCGGTGGTTGTGGCAGCCAGACATTTTAATATTATGCTATTGATACGTTCTATTTGCCCGTTACCTCGTGGCGTACCAGTGGAAATTTTCACGTGCTGTATGTCGTAGCGTTCACAGAATTCCTTGAAAGTCTGTGCCGTAAAAGCTGTGCCTCGGTCCGTGATAATACGATCAGGCCTGCCGTAATGGGACATGAATTCCCTAACAAACTGTACAGTGGGCTCGGAACTTACCTCCTTTAACGCTTTTAGCACAACGAATTTGCTAAACCCGCACACGATCGCCGTTATGTATTTTTCACCGAATTCGATTGCTGGCAAAGGTCCTAAGTGGCCTATATGCACCGTTTGGAACGGCCTATTACCTTTATCCAGTGGGTGTAGGAAACCCGGTTTCTTCCCGGTTGGTACCTTACAATACAAGCAAGAAATGCAACGGTTCACGTAGTTCGTTACAGAGTCCTTCATTTTCGGAAGTAATACTCTTCCTTGGCCTTGGCGAGCGTCTTCTCGATCCCTAAGTGTGTTAATGACCTATGGGCTTCCGCAATTACCTCGTATCGCAAATCTTTCGGCACATAGAGCCGCCATCGCCCTTTTGTGGTCTTATAAACTCGCGCATTACACATAGTAAATTTCTGATGCGTCGCCGAATCGCCGGCCTCTAAACGATTTCGCACCTCTAAGGTATCTGGGTCCCCCCTTTGCATTGCTGCAATCCAATCGGTCGTAAGGTGCACGCCTAGCACCGGGAGACCAATTATCTCTGTTTCTCTCGCTTGGTCGACAGGAGCCCTGCTCAAGGTGTCAGCCACTCGATTACATTCGCCCCCGTGGTACATTATCGTATAATTAAATTCTGCTAACCTCATAAACCACCGTCCAATTCGCGGATTTAAATCACGCTTATTTTCTAACATCTTTAGGCTATTGCAATCCGTTTTGATCACAAAGTGCATCCCGATCAGATATACCCGAAACCTTTCAAGAGTACATACAATAGCAAGTGCCTCCAGTTCGTATGAATGATATCGAGTCTCCTCTTATGTTGTTTTTCGACTGTAATATGCTAGTGGATGCCATTCGTTATCAGACGATTTCTGCAACAACACTCCACCTAGCCCAATATTGCACGCGTCAGTATGAAGCTCCGTCTCGGCCCCCGGGTCATAAATAGTTAAAACCGGCCTTGACACCAGTTTTTTCTTTAATTCATTAAAGGCAATGATTTGTTCGGCCTCCCAATGGAACGTAACATCCTTCCGCAATAAATCAGTCAGAGGTTTTCCGATGACCGCAAAATTCTTTACAAAACGCCTAAAGTATCTGGTTAACCCCACGAAGGCCCTAATTTCTTGTAGGTTTTTAGGCTCTGGGAACGCGAGTACCGATTCTGTCTTTCTAATACCCGGTTGCACTCCGTTTTCCGAAACCTCGAACCCTAAATACTCAATGCGCATTTTTAAGAAATTACATTTCTTTAAATTAATAGTTAGGCCTGCATTTCGAATTACATTCAATACTTGCGTAAGGCGCGTTAACCCCTTGTGGGGGCACTTCCCACATACACCGCTAGGGGACAAGCACGATGAGCACGACGATCCGGCTCCCGAAGGTGGTTGTATAGGTCCGCGCGAGTATATATATAACCTCCGACCATTCCCTACTATCCCTGTGTCAAAGGCAGGGCCTGCTAGTACGCCTTACTGATGAGTCTGCTAGCAGGCCTAGGACGAAGCGCACTTTCTCCCTCTCCTCTTTCTTTTCCCGTCGTACCTCTTCCCACCATCTGTACGACGGACCGTCGACTACCGCACCCCTCCTCACCCTGTTCAAACGTAGTGCTTGGAACGATAATGTCGTCCAAATAAGCCATCGCTTCTTCAGGAATACAGCTGGTGCATTTGTCAAATCAAACGGCATTCTCTTAAGTTGAAAATGACCGTCGGGCGTAACAAAGGCGGTTTTGCTTCGCGACTGTCTCTACTGGAATCTGGTAATAATCACTAAATAAATCTAAACTCGTATAGTATTTTTGACCTCCTAATCTATCTAACTGGTCATCGACCCGTGGCAGTAGATACTTATCCTTTACCGTAATCTTGTTCAAGGCACGGTAATCTACACACATTCTGATCTCGCCATTTCGTTTCCTGACTAAAATTACCGGACTCCCAAACGAAGATGAACTGTCTTCCACTATATCCGTGCTTTTCAAATCATCTATTAAGTCTTTCAATTGTCGCCGCTCCCCAAATGACAAACGATACGGTCTATAAACGATCGTCTTATCGCACGTAAGCTCGATACGAATTTCTGCTTTGTTCGTACTACCTACTTGACGAATATTTTTCGTAATTACGTCTCGCTCGCTATTTAGTAGGTCGAGGAGGAGTTGTAATTCTTCATCCTCGAGGTCGGTGTCGATCTCGTCTCGTGTCACAGGCTCGTCATTGGTCTCTCGTTCGTGATCGAGCTGCTCCATGGGTTGCTCTCTGCAAGTCTCGCCCCTTGTGATTGTATCCCCTGGTTTGACGACGACCTCCTGATCGCCGACATTCAGCATGGATATTGATGATTTGCCCTCTGCCTTCGTGGAGATCACACATCTCGGTACGAGTGGGCCCTTTTCTCGTAGGCCGCCTTCCACCAATAAATCTTGACACGGCAGCTCACCCGCCACTGTAATGTGACATAAGTAATTACTAGGGATCACCTTCGCCTCCTCGGCTCGAAGTATCGTCCAGTGTGGTGCGTCTTCGACTGTTTCCAGCAAGGCATCCATCGTCGCAGCTGTGATGTAATTTTTCACGAGAAAATAATGAAGAAAAATATTGGGTCGTATGCCGTAGCATACGATACCTTTATTTATTCACAAGTGGTTATTTCAATATGACGATCGGCAGAGTAACAGTTACAATAAAAATCGAAATTATAATAGTTCTACACCTTGTTCGCTTTGGGGTTTATATATGCTGGTAAAGGAGTTGGTGGGGGTTGAACCTTGGACATGTATTCCTGGAGTTTGTTTATGAAGAAGTTCTTGGGATGTGTTTACGAAGAAAGTTTGTCGTTATCAGCAGGTGACGTGAGTTTAGCGGATATGGTTAGACAAGGGTGGAAAGAAGTTTTGGTCGTGACACAGCCACCCTCAATTCGTCCAACCGGCTTAAGATGACCACCTCCGGGTGCTCTGTGTAAGGATGTCCCACCAGTAGCGGTATAAATTGACTTCCGCAAGGTACGATGTGAATAGGCACTCTGGCTTCCACACTATCGATGCTGAGGTTGGCAGTGAACACGCCGACCGGCCGCACTTGACCTTCGCCGTATCTTACAAGAGGGCTAAGTGTAATTTCGTGATATGTTAAGCCCATTTCGTCCGACACGTCTTGTCTTAAAGCCACCACGCTGCTCCCTAAATCCAGGTAGGCCCTTATCGGACGACCGTTCACTAGTGCATCCTTAAAATATTTTCTAAGAGAATCGGTACCAATTTGCATTATGCGCTTCACATTGCTTTGAATTGTCGCCGGTGTTGTTGCCCCGGCATCCCGTCTCTCGCCCCTTGCCGTACACGCGCGAGAGTAATGTCCTGTTTGTCCACATTTGAAACACGTAACGCCCTTTCCAAGTTTTGGAGACAATCGTGCTACGTGACCCTCTTGTTTACAATGGTAACATTTCGTCCCGGAGCTTCTAGAAACTGCGTCGTTGGTAGCTCGATTGATACCCGATGCTGCGCTTTCTTTTATATGTTCGTCTCCAGACCGTAAATCTGATAGCAATTCGCACGGGGTGTGATATTTACTGAGCGGTCCCAAATAACTTTGGAATTTAGGGCTATTCAACCCGTCCACTATCCACTCTATTATCTCGCGGTCAGTCATATTAGCTCTGTTGCATTTCGCTAACTTCTCATAATAATACTCAATAATATTCTGACCTGATTTCCGCTGATAATGTTCTGCGTCGAGTTGCCTCCTTACCGCGCTCGTGTCCGCTGGGAAATTCCGCCGTAGAAGCTTCTTCCAATCGGCCCATGTGCGTTCCAACCGCGGCAAACTATCGCGCCATTTTTTCGCCACTACGGCGAGCTTCGTTAGCGCGTCGTGTCGGATGGCAGTCTCATCCCAATTGTAGAGATCCCCATATTCTTCAATCTTGTCGATCCATTCTTCGACCGTCAGGTCCTCCGCTACAGGGTTGAATTCCGGCAAAACACTCAGCACATCTCGAAAGTGCCTTTCGTCTCTCACGTGCTCGTCCGCCATGGTTTGGAAAACCGAGTTAAATCGTTCTCTACGCAGCACTCGTTTTCCAAAACGATACCAACAGTTTCCGCTGTATGCCTGTTTTACGGTATAGCGACAATCGCACGAGACGATTACTTTCGTTTTGTACTGACTCAATGTTACACCCGGTAACAATGGCGACGTCCCTTGCGCTCACCACGTGTTCGCCTTATTCCCTTAAACTTTCGGATCCCGAACGCCGACGCGTAAGCGAATCCCACTTCTGATTAACTGTGGTGATCTCTTACTAATTTATTGCCATATAATTTACAATATAATGCGAACGAGTAAAATTTCTTTCAGGTATTTACGAACATAGTTACGAACTTTAGACAATTAGTTAACAAGTGTGGTGATCTCTTACTACTACCCGGCTACTGAGCTACTGTTCCATTTTATACATGGTGCGCGCCGCTGCGCGACGCCGAGCCACCGTTCTTACGCCATCTCGGCCGCGAAAATTTAAGTGACTACATAATATAATAACTGGTATTATTCAAATGATATAATCAATATATAGAACACAATATTATGTCGACTTAGCGAATAGACGAAACAGGAAACGAATGCATACATATAACATAATGGACATAATGGCGGCTATACGCGAGCAATGAGAAACAGGATGGAAGTGTAACTAATGCGTGCTTGTTGGTGCGTAATTATGAAAGGTTCAACATTCTCTTTCTCACCAGCACACCTCAATCCTGGCCCTCCCTCAACACCTCCTTCCCCAGATCCGCTACGTACAGGTTGAAGAGAGTCGGACTTAACGGGCAGCTCTGCCTTACGCCTCTTCCCAGATTCATCCTCCTCGATAATTTCTCGCCTACCTTTACTCTACAACTTGTCTTTTCGTATGTTCTTTATTCTTCTTATTAGGCCCTCTTCAATCCCCATCTCCCTCATTGAGCGCCAGAGCACCTCCCTGTCCAGTCCGTCGAAGGCCGCCTTCAAGTCAATAAAGACTGCAAAGAGTTTACCTCTTTGTTCTCTTAACCTTCTCTGTAGAGGAGATATACAGCTTTCAAGTTATATATTGGTTTAATAGATGGCGTTAGTATTTTTCTTGTAATTTAAAAAGTTCTGTTAGTTTTCCGACATACTGTATGGTTAGCGCGCTACAATCCTCCTCTTGCATTTTTATCGAACGACGATCGACAGACATACCATGCGCCGCCAGCAACCAAATAACGCAAACGCCTCCAAGAGATGCACGCGCGCTAATTGCAACACACATATCTCCAACATGGTGCGATGTCCACATTCCAGATTTTGAAGCAGTAACAAACACATTAGACCGTCTAAATAAGCTTTCTTCTACCCTGGGTCCAAAATCTCCACTAGTTTCTTTTAACACCACAACTATCGGGTTGACAGTACCTGACCGCTCGCGGAAATGGTAGGGAGAATCGTATAATTATGTGTGGTTGGGTATACTGTTTGTATGAACGAATTTCCAAATTAAATCCAGTCTCATTAGCGTTGTAAACATTATTTGAATCGTACATAGCAATGTATGTTTTTACCCGGTTTACGAATTCGGTGGATGTCAATTGTAATTGTTGCGTGTCCCGTTATGTGGAATGACTGATGAATTTTGTAACCTTTCTTGAAATGATGTTGTGCGCTTTTTTGAAATTCATGATCTAGGTATGGCCAGCTTTGAATGTTGGAAGATCGATGTCCTCCTTTGCTTCTAGCGTCCATTGTTTTATATCCATATCATGCACAAAGGAGCCCCGATCCATTGCAGTCTGAAATTTGTCCAGTAGGTACATACTTCACGATTGATAATATCATCTCTCTGCGTGTACCACCTCTCGCCAATGTTTCTTCCCATTGATACCCATTGATACCCATTGTATTGTATATACCCAAGTATCATAGTACAGCAATTCTTCGCTTGGCGCTTACTATTCGGGACCGGCCGTAAGCGCCAAGAGAATTTGGTCGAACTTTGGGTTCGTAGAAATTTCGGCGGAACCGTCAAAGCCCGGCTACTGTGGAGACACCGATATCGGCGGCCACAGAAAGGGACAGCGAGCGAAAGAAAGAGAAGAAAGAGAAGAGAGATTAAATTTGGAGATGGGTATCGTACTGGTCGGAATTAATTTCCGTCGATAGAGCAGGGATACATAACACGCAAGTTTACGACGTATAAACAAGATTTAGTAATTCTTTTGTGAACTTTAGATATATCTTTATTCAATACACTCATCTTGTGATATGTTTTTGTATAAAAATTATGTTTTATAATTCTCCTTCGTGTGATATTTTTCAAAACACTCTCCAACATGCAGGCCAGGTTTTCGAGTGCATGTATCGCAAAAATAATTGGTTTGGTGCCTTCCACCCTTAATCTTCCTGTTTGAACATACAATACAATCTTTACTTTTTACATTTTCACAATGCCGCAATATATGTAGTTTTCCATTAAGTCTTTCTTCCTTATCGGTCGATGGTCTTCCTGGTTTTGAATCTGCTCCGTCACGAAAATCTCCTACCAGTTGTACCACCAATTTTCGAACGAACATAAAATGTGGCATAGGTTTCCTCTTCTCTCTTCTAGCTGACACCTTATATAAAATGTAACTATTTATTGCACAAACCTCTAATCCCTAGAAAAAAAGTTTTCGCCACCATTTGCACGATTTTCTCATAAAACAATATGAACTTGCTAATTGGTCAGCCTTATCCACACCTCCCACATTCATATTATAATTTATAATAACGTTTGGTTTGATAATGTTGACGGTCCCAGCTTGTTTCTCCCTTCTTTCTATAATTGTCGTACCCGATGTATCGTAACTGCTTAGTATGGTGACTATCCTTTTATCCTTCCACGCTAATAATAGAATATCGCCTGATCGGTAGGCAGCGACAGTATTATTTTTTGTTACAGCTGGTTTTTTAATCACAGCTGGTACATATTTCCTGTTTGTGTTAATTGTGCCAGTCAAATAACAGCTTAGTTTTAGAAGTTCCTGCGCTAATGGGATCTCTGTAAAATATCTGTCCGTAAAGATGTGGTATCCCTCTGCCTCGGGATTTGCGGTCAACAGCGTGTGATACAATTGTAAGACAATCCTTGAACTGGCAGGGAGGTCTGGACGGATGAGAATGTTTGTAGTAACGCTTCCATAGTAGGGAAGCATAGCATATATGTATCCTGTATGTGCGTCTGACAATACATAAATCCGGATTCCCCATTTGGTGGGCTTTTTAGGATTATATGTAATAAAGCTAATTTTGCCCTTGAACTTCACAACAGACTCATCGATGGATATTTTTCTATCCGGTGTAAAGTACGCTTGGAATTTGTCACCAATATAATCCAGAAAGTTGCTCACTTTTTGGATTCTCGTTGATACATTTCTATTTGTGGAAACATTTTCATTCAGATGTAACATCCAAAATATTTGGAAAAATCTTTCCCTCCGAAACGTATCTCTAAAAAATGGTATGTTTCCAATATAATCCTTTGTCCAATAATATTTCATGTTAGGAATTGGTATAGTACCCATGTTCAGAATTACACCGAAAAAAGCTGTTAACTCCTCCTTCGTCACATCGATCCACTTATTCCACGTTGATCGAGCTGATAAGCTCTGCTCTTCTATTTTATTTTGGGCATATTTATTTGTCTCTAGTACAATTTTTTCAAGCAGTGTGTCTGTGAAGAAAAGTCTAAGAAAGTCGATAGGTTCCGTGCAATTCAAGGGCACATTCGGTCCAGCAGTCTTCGATCCCGTCGAAAAATTAGTTTTTGATTGTGGCTGATCTGTGTACGTAACGTCTCTCCAAGTAGTAAATTCGTTTATATTACTATTCTCATTTTCATCATCTTCTTCTGTTTCACTGTCGCTGGATATTGTTACCTGCCTTACTCGTCGCTTCACGGGAACTATGTCTCTATCAGAGTCACTGCAATCGTTATCACTTTCTCTATCAGAGTCAGAATTCAAGAGGCCAAAATAAAACTCTTCATCGCTATTGTCAGTTTCACCCAACACTTCTTGCGGTAACTTTCTTTTTGGCATTTTGGGGAATTATTTTGGAATATTTTAAGAAGAGAGAATGTCTAATTACTGTTAAATACAATTTCTAAAATATTCTTTGGAATTCTACAAAGTATCGTCGAACGTTGTCGATTTCACTACGTTCAAAAGACTGCAACTTTTGTGTACATTAGATTACGTTATCTCCAATTGATGGAGCACCGTATTGGTTCGTGAATAGGTCCTTTAGGGATTGAGGTTCGTATAGGAAAAGTGTAGACTGATACATGAATGCATACAGTATACGATTCGTATAGTTCCTTGCTGTGGTGGCTGAGAGCAGACATACGACCGGACCGGTAAAAAGGCTTTGGTGGCTGAGAGTAGACATACGACCGCAAAGGGTTAAAAGATTAAATGCTTCGTATCGGTGAGGCAACACTAATGCAACGGCGTAACTTTTTTATTGTTACTTATATCGCTATAATTTTGGGGGGGATTTATTGCTGAGATTGTGGTGATTAAAATGAGACCAAACACAATAGAATTTGGATTATATTTACTTACTTAGTAATATTATACGTAATGGGCAAGGATCCTTACAAGAAAAGCTTGCGAACGGTCGTGCTCAGTTTTTACTATAACTTTACGGGCTTAGAGAATAGTCCAAATCTAAAGATATATTCCAATAGGCCTCTTCAAGGTAAGATGCGCATTTATTAGTATGGTTTTATGTTTTTCTAGAAGCCCATGCAAGCATATAATAATGAAATGCCACATGCAAAACTGAAATCATCAGCCGCAATTGAATACAATAACGAAACGTGTGTTATGGTTGAAGCACCGAAAACAGAGCCGTCGGCCGTGCTTGAGAATCAAGCGGATCAAATTCGTCGCAATGCCTTCCCGGCGCGCAAAGTTCGTTTCGATCTCCCTCGAGGAACGGACGGTCGCGGCTACTGAAAGCCTTTTTATCTTTGAGACGAGCCGCCTTAACGTTGCTCGAGGGAGATCGAAACGAACTTTGCGCGCCCAGAAGGACCTTTGTCTATGACACGGTCGCATAAGTAACATGTTGGGTCGGCGCGTGGTTGTTAAAACTACAATTTCCCAAGCACGTTCGTATTACGTCTACTATTGCTTTGAAGAGTCCTATTTTAGCCAGGAAGACGAACAATAGGGTAAGGAGAGGTGCATATCCTGCGTACGAAAGATATTCAAAGAATTTGCTGTCCGGGTCTTCAGACGCTGGTGATGAATCGCTCTATCGGATATGTTTTCAAGCTCCTCTAGTGTTCGTCCGAGTGAATGTAGTGTTTCGGGATCTACATGTAATGCCGGCATGGGATTGGGGGAAATTTTGCTTTCGGTTAAGTTAAGTTCTGGCATTTTGATGCGTGCCATCACTATTTGATATTCATTGACTTTATTGTCATATATGATGTTTGATGGTTTCAATGTGGCCGAGAGAGAGATTACGCTGTAATCGGGTGCTAGAGTTAAGATAAAATTATGCTTAAGTTCTATGTGCCTCGGTTTTCGGTCGGAACAAAGTATATGGAGCGTTTCCGTTTTTGGTGCTATTCCAATCCATTGATTTCCAGATTGGAGTTGTATCCAAAAGGTATTCTGGATCTGCATATACGTGGTTTCGCAATTACCGGGCTCGTGTTTCGCAAGTATACTAATTAGGCAGTTGTCTTTGAAGTGCGTTGAATAATCTGGTACGTATCGTTTGATAATTAACAGATCGTTGAGTTTCTTTGCACCAGCTACCTCAGTGGTGGTGATTATTACAAAGACAAGACGCAAGGGGTCCAAAAGTATCAATCGTTGTTCGGTATTTATGATTGAATGGAATTAAAATTTTGTTCTTCGAGCAATTGAATTTTAACCCTTTCGCTACGGGCGGAGAACCCAAGCTGCTTGAATGTTTTCGAACGAAAAAATTTTTCTCCAAAGGGTATTTATAAACAAAGGGTATTCCAGGGTATTTATAACGTCTTAGCATGCGCTCTTTAATTTACAGTATGAGATGAAATAACATTATGCAATATAATAAAATAATATAACATAATATAATATAATTGTATGATTATAATGGCCTTTAATAATGTAACTGCGTATGATATTATTGGAATATGGGTATTCAAATGATCCAACTGAATGTTTAAAACTGAAATACTTTTATTTCTTTATATTTTCTAAGGCACGTAGAAACGCGTAGAAGCACGTCTTAACGCTTTCGAAGAAATGTCTCGAGTGAGTGTTGCACACGTTAAGAAACAAAAGCGCGACGCATTTACGCCGCGGACATTGTACATACAATGTATACACCAGGGCAGGCTAAAATAAACCAATTAATCCATATACGAAAAATAGATTAGTTTTGTCCTTTATTCAGAATAATAAATTCCAACACGCCCCCTCAAAAATAAATCTATTTTTTTTTTTTAATTAAGTCGTGCCTCCCTTGTGTTTCGTCTGGGCCTAATTACATATTGTTAGAAAATCTGCTCCACGAACGAAGCGCAGCCGTTTAGGTACCGATGGGTACCCTTAAGGCGAACACGACGACGTCGGGTCCGGACAACGTGACGCCAGGCCCGCCATAAATTAGATAAGGCCCTACGGAATTTTGACCGTGTCAACGCAAGGACCTTCTGTTCCATGCGGCAGTCTTGCACAGACATTCGAACGACAACATTGCATTTTTAAGCCTGTACCGTCTTAACGGAATACATCTTCTTTTTACACCATCATCCCGTTCCTCCCGTGGTTTTTGATTCTTACAATATGGTCCAACATTTGTTGCTTAGGATTAGGGAAACCCAGAAAAACCTAATCAGACCATTTCTGTTGTTTATAAAGTCGAAAAATAATTGATTAATCATTTAAGATATATTTTCGCCCTGAATAATAAAAATTTCACAGCTGGCAGTGATTTTGTCAGGACGTCCGCTACTTGATTATCTGTTGGCACAAATTCAAGTTTTATTACATTTTTCTCAATTTGTTCCCTGGAAAAATGATATTTTATGTCAATATGTTTTGATCTCTTGTGATTGTATGGGTTGTTTGCTATACTTATACAACCATTATTATCTTCGTAGATTACAATTGGCTTGACAACATCAATATTTATACTTGTTGCTAAGGATTTTAATCAAAGAGCTTCTCTAACTGCCTCAAAGAGAGCCATATATTCAGCTTCTGTAGACGAAGCTGCTACTGATGTTTGCCGTTTTGTACCCCAGCATATTGTGCATCGTTCGAATAATTTAAAATGATACCTTGTTGTACTTTTTCTATTATTTAAATCATTTCCTCCCCAATCTGAATCAACATAGCCGATCAGAAGATTATTATAAGTTCTTTTTTTGTAAGTTAATTTGATATCCACTGAACCCCTCAGATATCTTAATACACGTTTTAAATTCTGCCATAGTTCCTTGTTATTTTAATCCGTATATCTACTTAAAATGTTCACGGCTATGCTTAAATCAGGTCTTGTACACACCATTATATAGATTAAATATCCGATTAGACTTCTACATGGTGCATCATATGTTTCAACAGAATTTAAAGCTAAATAATCTAATTTACTTGGAAGAGGTGTGTTAACCGTTTTACATTCGAGCATACTAAACTTCTCTAACACTCTTTTAACCCTTAGCGCTCCGCACGATTTTGTACCACTGCCTACCAGCAACTCCGCCACATTTTCGCAGCGGAACGAGTGAGAAGAAGGGGTCTTATTTTAAGTGAGAAGAATTACACGTGCTTGTGAATGTTTTTGATTTTATTTATTTTATACATATGCACTTTCTTCTTGTAAATGAATGATAAATTTTAAATTTTGTAATTCACCATGGTGTGATATCTTTGGAAACAATCTCCTATGTGCATTCTGGGTTTACTTGGGCAAGTGTCACAGTATTCACTTGTTTGACGTCTGCCATCCCTTTGTTTCCTTGTAGAGCACACAACACAGTCCCTCTTTGGACCTTTCCTCATTATGTGCAGTTTTCCGTTTAGTCTAATTTCAGAAATTAATGTAGAAACTCTTGTTCTCTCCTGACGAAAATCGCCTACGAGTTGATCGACTAAAATTTTCCTGTACTTTAAATGCGTCATTGCTTTCTCATTTTTATTGTGCTGTACAGTTTTATACAAGATGTATGAATTAATTATTGACATCTCTATGCTCCAGAAGAATAGTTTCCGCCACCACTTAAGTGACATCCTCAAAAAGCAATAACTGGAGGCGTATTGATCAGCCCGATCAACACCACCCATCGACTTTGTGTACCCGACAACTACATTTGGCTTTTTGATTACTTCGTTTGTACCACCTCGAATAAATCTATTAGTGGTTATCATTCCAGCATTATGCCAGTTACTCAATATCGTTACTATTCTCTTATCCCCCCAAGCTAAGAGCATTGTATTTCCTTGTTTGTGTGGCGATACGTGGAACGACCACGTCGCCACAGCGAGATCCAAATATCCGCCCGCCGATTGATCCTCTGTTTGGATTATCGGGCGGATAGCGTCGAGCAACGATTCCTCGAAAGGAATATCAGTTCCGAGGCCACGGGGCCATTCCCGGAAAATACACCCCCTCTCGAGGTTACATCTTGAAGGCGGGCACGAGGCTCGAACAGTATCACGAGTAACACGAGTGGAGCGAAACCGAGCAGCACGAGCTGGCGAGCAAAATAAAGAATTCTATTCCCACTACACCGGGAATCACCGTGCCCCTTCCTAAGGAACATCGCGTCAAGGGCGTAATGGAAGGGGAGAACACGATGTCTTAAAACGAGAGGAACTTGGAGAATTAGACACAGTAACAAGACAGTATCAAACACTATAGAACAGTACAGATAGAACTAAGAGTAACAGAAACTATAGAACAGTACAGATAGAACTAAGAGTAACAGAAACTATAGAACAGTATAGATAGAAATAAGCAGAGTATTAAACAGATTATTAGAAACCACATAGAATAGAATAGATAGAAATCAGTCCAAGTACTGACAACGAACAACTACACCTACACCATATCTGTAACAGAACGATACAATAAAATAGTTAGTTATTGTGTGAACCCGTGTCACAAGTAAATATTATTATCACGGTCCCTAGCCGTACAACTTGGGTGGTCCTTAGAGCAAAATCTAGACGGCACCTTTGTGCAAATATCCAGGGAAGTTACGCCCCCTAACAATTCTTTAGAACATTTTCTGCGTAATTGTTGGTTTCTTTTATAATTTCATTTACCAGTTCGTTTGTGAAAAATAATTTAAAATATTGTATCGGCTGTACAATATTTGTACGAATTTGTGGTCCAATGACCTTTGGAGATACACTAAAATGTATTCTATCCGGAATATCTCATTCTTCCGTGACATTGCGCCATTCATCTAAATCTTCCAGCGACTCTTCGCTTTCACTTTCAATAACTATCATTCGTCGTCTCTCTGGTAGTATAATTTCGGAACCACTACTTGAAGTGTCAGAATTATAATCTACATTGTCTTCCACAATATCTTCTAACACTGGAAAATCAAACACATCTTCACTATTACTCAACTCTATATTGTCATCATAATAATTATTTTGCTCCATGTTGCTAACCATAAAATGGGTCAAAAATGATTCAATCGTAACAGTAGAGAGACTGAGCACCTTTTAACTACAAATAAGAATTGCCAACGCCAACGATTCCGTAACATCTTAAGCGTAATCATGCTAAAAACATTGGGCTCCGCAGCGGAGCCTACGGAGTTACGGAACAAATGACGGATGGCTCAGTAGCGGAGCCAACGGAGCGCTAAGGGTTAATATAAGCATTTTGATCTAGTGTTATTTTCTCAGCATTTCTTTCAATTTTGATTCCTAAGAAGACCTTAATATCCCTTAAATCTACCATACAGAATCTATTCATTAAATAATCTTTGAATCTATTCATTGTTTCATTTTTAGCAGTGGCAATCACAAGATCATCAACATATAAAATTACATATACATTTTCAGATATATTTCCTCTATGTAAAATATAAATGCATCGATCCACCGATGAATTTCGAAAACCTTTTTGTACTAGGCTTCTCTCGAATACCTCGAACCAACATCTTGCCGCCTGCTTTAATCCATACAAGGCTTTATTTAATTCGCAAATTTGACCAATTTTGCTTTCAATTCCTTGAGGTACTTTCATATAAATTTCCTCTTCCAATTCACCATTTAAAAATGCAGTTTTAACATCCATATGGTGTATTAACAAATTAAACTGGTTAGCAAACGCAATCAAAAATCTGAAACTTGCAATCCTTACAACAGGTGCAAACGTTTCGTTATAATCAACCAAATATTCTTGACTAAAACCACGAGCGACAAGACGAGCTTTGTATTTCATTGGATTTCCAAATTCATCATTTTTAATTGTAAACACCCATTTACAATCAACAATATTTTTATTTTTAGGCATTTCAACCAATGTCCAGGTTTTATTTATTAAAAGAGAGTTTATCTCGTCAGTAATAGCTTTCTCCCATTGAACTTTATTGTCCCTATTTTTAATTTCGTCGAATGAATTGGGAGTTTTGCAGACAAAATGTTGAGCACACATAATGTAATCATTATGAATATCACTCGCGTCTAATGAAACAGGGGGAAGTTGTTTAATCCTACCACTCCTTCTCGGTTCCGGATTTTCTTGTATTTCATTGCTTTTCTCTTGAGATGAAGATTTATTATTCATCTCTACTTCAATTATGGATTTATTAGTTACATCACCGAATTTTACGTCAGAGCTTACTTTCTTACTCGGCCTAACTATATCTGATTTATTACTATCAGATTCATGACTATGTATCATATCTGACTTACCATTATCAGATTTATTTTTAAATACCACATCTGATTTACCATTATCAGACTTATTATACCACCCCACTGATTTCGACTGCATTTCAGATGCATCAGTGTTCTTGTTTCCTTTTTCAGAATTTACCTCATTAAGTCTAGCTATAGGCCGAGATTTTAAGTAAGTTGCTTCATCAACTATTAAATCTCTAACTGTAGGGAATTTTTCTTGTTCTACATCCCACACTTTATATCCATTCGGCTCATATCCCAGTAATATACCTTTCCAAGATTTTTCATCAATCTTTGTTTTCCTAACCTTGTTATGTATGTGGGATATGGTGATAGGGAATGGAATAACTTCCCATTCAATACTTGATATTAGCTTTATTATCCTCCAGTCTTTAACCAAGACTCTTCTTGAACTCTGCCCATACACTGATTCTCGCACGCATCATTCGCTCCATATATTCTCTCACTTGCAGCTTCTCTCTCGTTCTATCCCTCATTCGTTCTCACTCATTCGCACCCACACCGACACACACATCCTTGCCACGTGTCACAGGTCGACAACGGGTCACCATGCACTCAAAGCTTCTCGTGCATTCCCAGAAAGCATTCGCTCTTTCCCAGAGATAAACATTCGTTCGACATCCCCACTAACACTTTTCATTTGCACCTCACGCTACATTCGTTACTTCCCGTCACACTACGGTTTTGCCTTACACCTAAGGCGGAGACGTGGCGCCGGCTTATCGCCGCCACATGTATATAGACTGTGGACCCAAGAACCTTTAAATATTTTAATTTTTGCTTTTTACGATGCCACAATTCAAATGGTGTTTTGTCTTGTTTTAAAGCTTTAGTTGGAGTTAAATTTACTAAATACGTAGCAGCAAAAACTGCTTCTCCCCAAAATACTTTATTCAAAGTGGCACCGCTTATCATTCTGCGTGCTTTTTCGGTTATTGTTCTAACCATTCTTTCCGGAACACCATTCGATTGAGGAGTTCGTGGGACTGTTTAATGACAGCTAATGCCTCTTCGAGCACAATAATCTTTCATCTCATTTGACAAATACTCTCTTACCGTTATCGCAATACAAGTTAACAACTTTTGAGTTAAATTGTGCCTCACTTTTGGCAATGAAATCTGTTAGCACCGAAAATACGTCGGTGTATTTTCCTCGCGTTTAGTTTAACGCGAGATGGGAGGTCAATGGTTGCACTGATTCCCGAATAAAAACACAACGACAGGTACAGTTCGTAGATACAAATAAATGTATGTATTTGTAAACTTAACAAACTGTACAAAAGGATTCAACGCGGTCGTGGAGTAAAAGATTGTGTATGTATATTGGTCGGATAAGTTCCGTTCGACACGAGAATTGTAGTACTGGTCAGGTTCTTGGTAGTTCCTGCCTTGATGTTATTTTGACTTCTAATTTTGGTTGACGGTGTAGCTTCCAGGAAACCTCGGTTTTGGCAATTATCACTCTGATTGGTTGACATTCGATTATTGCAAATGCCAATCAGCGTGGTTAGTAAGAATAATCACCGTCCTTCCAAATACGCCCTTAGCGTACTGTCTTTTGGAAGGGAGGGAGGTTACCTGCTTGCCTTGGTGATGAGATTGACCGTCATGGGTATTTCCGTCGGCTGATGTTTCGGCTGTCGAACCGTTACATCCAGATGTGCCTTCGGAAATTCTTCGGTTTACGGCATGTCTTTAAGCTATTGAGGCAGGACCTACTCTAAAGTTGTAAATGTAAAAAATATAAAAATTCCCTATTCTCAAAAATAGTTTTAATTTGCGATCGTGCCATAAACCTTTGCCCATGAGTTCGAGCCTCCTCTGCGGGGTGCATTATTGCGACGCGACAGTCGGATTTATACGTAATTAAATACGTGACACAATAGTGAGTATAGTCATCGACAAATAGCACAAAATAGTTTTTATTATTTACAGTTGAATAGGACCACAAACATCCGAATGAACAACAAAGAACGTCGCTTGATATAACTTTTATCTTTCACTTTTTCAAATGACATCCGTGCCTGTTTCCATTTATAGCTTGTATGACTGTATAATGTTATGTATAATATTGTCATTTGGTATGACATTATCAATACAGTTAACATCATCAACCATTTGTTTATTCTTCAGTTCCAAAAATTTGGTCTTTCCTATGTGGCCTAAACGTTGATGCCATAATTCATAATTGTTGTATATACTACTATAAATTTAAAAATTATTTTCTACGTTTCTACTATTTATTTCAAAATCTATAGCAGTTAAATAGTTGAGTGTCTTACCTCTCATAGGATTACCGTAAAAACCTACTTCAACTCCTTTTTCGTTGAAGGTAATTGTCATGCCTGCCTCTTGCATCCTCCGTACCGATAATAGATTGTACGGCACTTCTGAGCAGTACAACACGTCCTCCAGCATGCCTCGTACACCCATAACGCTGGTTATGTGAAGTAATTTTCACAATGAGAAATATATGTATATAAAAAAAAAATGTCGAGCTCATATGTCGTAGCATACGAGACTCGTATTTATTCAAATAAATATTACAATAAAGAAATTACAAAGATTATTGTCGTAATATTGACAGTATACACGTATTAGGTTGATGAGCACGAACGAACTCGTCTTCTGTTTCAGAGGGTTTTTATATCTATTGGGAAGCTAGGTTGGGAGTTGAGGTTTGAATCAGCATTCTGAGAGTTGTTTTGATAAAAGTTATTCTGGAAAATCTGGGTGTTATCGGAAGGTGTTTGCTTATGCCGGATATGATTAGAAAAGGATGGAAGGAATTTATGGCTGTGACAGTTACGTGGATGTTCCCTTTCTTCGTTGCCATTACGTAGGTTCCGTTCTTCGCTACCGAAATTTTTATCGGTGGCTGCAACTCCTCGGAATTGAACAATACATCACTGTTGTTGATAATGTGATCCGACGCTCCAGAATCCAGGAGTGTTTCGGATGGATCGGTGAACGCTGGAATCGCTCAGCGCTGAGCGTGAAGGTGATGCAGATCGAAAGACAGAGTGCAACTTGGACAGTATTTCCAAACGTATATTTAACTCTCCGGTACAACACAACAAGACGGCGCGTTAACAAAAATGGCACAAATGACGATTACGATTACGATGACGAGTTCGCGAGCTGCGAACGAACTCGATCAATCGCGCCAAAAGCACCGCGGCGGAGAGCTCTAATCGTGGGATGGTCAGCGGAGTTATAGGAGCGACCCGCGACTTTCCGGCAAGTAGTGAAATTGAAACTGCGCCCGTTGCCGATGTTGCTTTTAAATACACCACGGCCGCGTACGCGACGTTGGACGCATCGGCGAAGCCGTGAAGTTCGATTTGAACCGACTTCGAGGTTATCCCGGTCCACCGATCGATCGTTAGTCCATTTAGGGCGCGTAATCCGGAATAAAGAATTGTCCATCGGGACACCTGAGCGGGTGGAATCGGGTCGTCCCATGAAGCGCGTAGGCGCCAGAGGTCCTGGATGAAAATTTTCGCGGAGACTGTGACGGGGGTGACCCATCCTAATGGATCGTATAATTTCGCGATCGTTGAAAGAATGGTTCGTTTCGTCATCGGTACGAGTGCATCGGTTGAGACGGTAATTTGAAAGACATCGCGAGACGGGTTCCACCCAATTCCAAGCACTTTGACCTTTTCGTCCTCACCCAGTGCCTTCGTGCACGCCAAACCGTGATTGAACGGATCGATGTCTGCAAGGAGCGAAGTCGAATTGCTTGCCCATTTTCGGAGCTCAAATTTCCCGCGACGCAGCAGCGCGATTACTTGATCGCGACTTTGCCGGAGAGACACGATGTCTTCCCCGCCGAAGAGCACGTCGTCGACGTAAATCTGCTCCTGCAGTATCGGAGCGGCCAGCGGGAATTGATGACCTTCGAGTTCCACGAGGCGTTTGAGGACGCGAAGAGCAAGGAACGGGGCGCACGTCATCCCGTACGTCACAGTTAATAAGCGGTATTCGCGGATCGGACCGGAAGGGGTTTTTTCCCATAAGATTCTTTGATAATCTGCATCGCGGGGGTCAACTCGGATTTGCCGGTACATCTTTTCGATGTCGGCAGCGTAGACGTATCGGTGATGTCGCCACCGGAGCACAACGGCTGACAGGTCAGTCTGCAATTTCGGCCCAGCGAGCAGATAATCGTTCAACGACCGGCCGGTGGAAGTCCTATATGACGCATTGAAAACGACGCGCAAATGAGTGGTCGCACTTCCAGTACGAAACACTGGATGGTGCGGAATGTAGATCGACTCCGAAGGGTGATGCGAGGCGGGTGCGAGCGTCATATGACCGAACCGTTCGTACTCGGTCATGAATTCGGAGTATTCACGTTCGAGATCCGAGTTCGTCCTGAATTTGCGGAAGAGAGAACCGAGCATCTTCTCTGCTGCTGGACGCGTGGGACCGAGGGCGAGAGGAGGGTGTCGCGTGAATGGAAGCCTGACAATGAACCGCCCGTCCGGTGCCCGCGAGTGCGTAGCCCGAAAGTGCTCTTCGCATTTTGTCTCCGCCGTAGTAAGATGCGCTTTCCGCGGGAGCTCCTCCACCTCCCAAAACCGCCGCAGTTCGTCCTCGAGGGTTAGGACGTGGGCACAGAGGCGCGTTGTGACACAATTGTAGGGATGGGACGGGACTGGAGGCGACTGGACGGGGCCGGAGATCACCCATCCGAAGATCGTGTTCTGTGCGACTGGCATCCCGGCGCGACCCCTCCAAAGGCCGTCCCGAAGAACGGCACCTTATAAATCAGCCCCGATAATAACCTGAATCGGTTCATTCCCGGTGGGATCCGCGTCTGCCCAAGGAAGATCGGCGAAGATGTCGAGGACCGGGGAATCGGAATGCCGAGGAGGAGGATAGGACGTGAGGGTCCTGAGAACGAGAGCGGTCGTGTTGAACGCAGGAACGTCAGCGTAGCGCGAACAGACCGTGATTGATACCGCGTGTCTCACGGTGGTTGCGCGAATGTCGCCGACTGCGGAAATTTCCACGTTTTTACGCGTGCGTTTGGCGCTTAATAATTGCGCAAGGTTTTCGCTTATGAAGGTTGCTTCGGATCCCTGATCGAGTAACGCTCTCACCACTGCACTTCGGCCGGTAGAAACGCTGACCTTGATTAATGCGGTAGCGAGTAGAATGCGCGACGAAGTTCGCGAATGTGTATTCGCGGACAGGGAAGTCACGGCGTCATTGTCCATAGATGCCGCGGATGCGCGGGTGGGCATAATAGGCTTGCCGCTTGCTCGAGACTCGGAATCGTCGTGGAGTATGCTGTGGTGTTTTTTGTGGCACCGTCGACACGTGTACTGGCTGTGGCAGTCCGCGACGGTGTGGGCGTCACTGAGACAGTTAAAACATCGATTTGCCCGAATAACAAACTCCCGGCGGCGACTCGGAGCCTCGGCAAGGAAGGAAGGGCACGAGCTTAAGTAATGCCGCGCATTACAACGAGGGCACGATGACCGTTTTGGATTTGTGTCGGTCGGAGTGGAGAGATTATCGGGTCCACGACGGGCCGTTACGTTGGCGGCATGCACGCGCTGAATTCCCGTCGATTTCATGATCGGCGTAGTCGTCAGGCTCGGAGCGAGCTCCTCGAGAGCTCGTGCGCGAGATTCTACAAATCGTGTTAAGTTTTCGAAGCTGGGCATTTCGTCGACGTGCGGCGTGGCGAGAGTCCAGGCTTTTAAGGTCGACGGATCAAGCTTGTGGGATACCAGGTGAACGAGTATGTCACTCCATAATTCGGCGGGAGTTCGACCCAGCTGAGCGAGAGACGCCACAGCCACTTTGGATCGATCGACAAGAGCGCGTAGCTCTTCCGGAGATTCTCGTTTTACCGCCGTTAACCCGATTAAACTCGACATGTGTACTTGGATCAGCCGACGCTTATTTTCGAATCGAGCGCTTAACGTGCGCCACGCGATCGCAAGGTTTTCGGCGGTTAGCGGAATGGTTTTGATCGCGTCGAGGGCCCGACCTTTGAGCGACGACACGAGAAAGTGCATGCGCACGAAGTCTGACAATTCCGGATTCGCTAGAATTAGAGCCGTGAAGCGATCGCGAAACGTCTCCCACTCATTGCAGTCCCCATCGAACGGGGGGAGCTGCACTGGTGGAAGATGAGCGAGTGACACGCTGGACGTGCACGGCGTTACAGTTCCCGATGGAGGCGCCGAAGATGAATTCAGTTGACTTACAGTTGGTTCGAGGTTGGCTAGACAATCCGCCATGAAGTCGCGGGCGGTGGAGTAGGCATCCTCTGTAGTCTCCAGCTGGTCCCCCAATTTCGAAGAAGCTGCCGCTTCGTCGTCCGGCCGCTTGACACTCAGCAACGTCGCATGGGCTTTCTGGAATTCGTCCCAGGCCTCGTCGAGTTGATGGATCCTGGATCGGATCTTGGCTGGAGTCCAGTTGCTTTTCCCGATTTTCTTGAAGTTGTCCAAGGCTCGGGTTATGATGCGCTGCAGCATCGCCTGCTTTGCAGAAGCGTTCTCCATCATTCGGGTTGCTCGTAGGTTCACCTCCAATCCGGCTCGAAGGACCAAATGTTTCGGATGGATCGGTGAACGCTGGAATCGCTCAGCGCTGAGCGTGAAGGTGATGCAGATCGAAAGACAGAGTGCAACTTGGACAGTATTTCCAAACGTATATTTAACTCTCCGGTACAACACAACAAGACGCCGCGTTAACAAAAATGGCACAAATGACGATTACGGAAGTTTTGTCGTCGTTCGAAGTATAAGAATTTGTGCGGAAGCACGAAGATGTTACTTGTAGAGCGGTTTGCTGAATTCTGAATACTCAGAGCGAACGCTTTCGCGCAAATGCTCGTCGCATGTTTTTTCGTCCCCTTTTTGCGGGTGATGCCCAATTGGTCGCAAATGACGACAGGGTATGGCTCTAAACGCTTATTGGGTCGCGGTGTCGCCAGACGATCTTGAGTCAAAAAAAAGTGTTTTCGACTAACGTCGTCGGTTGCGAACACCGCCGACGCTGACGCTCGTTTGAATTTCAAACAAGGAGAAAGGTTAATTTTCCATTTCCCTCAGTTTCAAATTGGTGATCCCCGGCCATGAAAGCAAAACCAGGAGAGCTGTTCTCTGCTATTACTGGCTCTGAAACTTCAACCGTTTGAATGGTCCTTTTCCGTTCCGTGCTGTATTGACAACTCTTCTTGAAGTAGTAACAATATTTAATCTTGTGACCTTTCCTCCGGCAATGATGACACTTTAAAAACTCATCGGCTTTAGTTTAAACATTATCGCAGCTTATCAAAAATTTCTCTTATTTTATATAATTTATCAACATCTGCAGTCACAATGTTCGTATTAAAATATAAAATTTTTAACAAATATAAAAACCGATCCCTACTCATGACCTCTCCAAAAATGTTGCTCTTGAAAAGTTTGTCGTTAGACCAGTATTCAGAATATGTTAGTTTTTTATTTCGCGACATCAATAATTTCAGTGCGAGAAAGGTGTTACGTATGAAGAATATTCCATACGTCGCTCTCAACGCGTTTTCGAGCTCACGTCTGTGATGGAAAAGCGCCCTAAAATTCTTTCGGTTACCATACAGATAAACAGATAAAGGGGTCCTGAGCACATGTGCAACCAGCTGCATTATGACCAAGACGGGCGTGGTCCGACGAAGACTCCTAAATTTCGTTATTTGGAAAGTTCTAATGCGTTCCCGTGCATTTCGGGGGTATATAAACCCTTTGGTTTCTACCCTCGTCGGTTCAGAGTTACATAGTCACGCGTAACGTCACGTCGTGCCACGCTCGTACAGAGTCAGTTATATCTAGTGAGATTGGGCTTAGCGCACCTTTCGAATCATAGATTAACCCGTTAGAATCCGCTAGTCCGGTTGAAGTTCTTTCGGCATACTCTTAAAGCGGCTCTCAGGCCCCGTATCGCCAGTGCGTCAACACCGTGCAAATACTTAGGTAACTTACACACTTTAATATTATTTCATCGCGACAATTACATATGCACAGACGACTGATCTCAATATATACAGGGTGACAGATCACTCAGGGAACATCGAGGATTGACGTGTAGCTGGGGTGTATATAAGCAACTTTTTCCTTGATAATAATGTTATATATAGTTTCGTTTTTGAGTTATTAACGAAAAACACTGGCCAATGAGAGCGCCCGCCGGGCATCGGCCGGCGCGCGCTCAGGTGCGAACGGAATGAAGTGTTTTATTACTTATGAAAAAAATACTTTTTTTTATCAGTACGTTTTCAGGTGGATAAATTATGTTTTAAGAAAAACGATTCGCATAACTAATGTTAGGAAAAGCTAGTTAAACTTACCCATTCGTCCGCGAATTAACCTGCCTAACATTGTGTGAATCCTGACCTAGGCAACGCTCAACAGCTGATGCTGTTACGGTCGGCTTAGTATCCTTGCACGATCACGTCTTTGATGAACGTCTTCTTCGTATTCGGATGTGCTGGATCTCATTTCTCGAAATCTTTTACTATTTCTGAGGGCTCTTTCTTGCCAAATTTGAATTTATCTCGTCACCTTCTGGCAGATCCGAATAATTCTGGTTTTCGTCAATACGTCTTTTTCTGTTATTATTTGTCGTCATTTTAGGGGTGAGATAAAATCTGTTCAGAAATAATTAATCTAAATAAAGTTAAACAAAATTGAAAAACAATAAGGCATGCCTATTTATCCGTTGTTGGTAGAAAAATAAGGTGAATTATCTTTCTGCAGTAAGCACTGACTTTATTCGCTACGAACGATCGAACAGTTACCTCGGACTGATTTTCGAGGCATATCGGCTGCTAAGCATTCAGTTATTTTCGGCTGTCAGAAACAAATGATGCAAAACAAAATACTATCAGTGCATGTCCAGAGTGAGATACTTATGCAAAACGGTTTGTCGGCCGCAATACCTCAGTGCCATGTTATGGAGGACCACTATAGTGGCCTGTAGTACCTCAGTGGCATCTTATGGAAAGCCACTATATTGACCCGTAGTAGCGAAAGGGTTAATTTCTAGTAGTGCGCGTTTTCACTTGGGCGCTATGTTTACGTCGCATATGTCAATTAATGCCGTATAATATACTACTTTAAGAGGTACAGGGAAGGTGTCGACGTGTTCATGATCGCGTAATAATTTGAACAGTTGTTCTGGCGGTAGGATGTAGGGTTTGACTATACCATGTTTGGCATCAAACGTAAAATCCTCTATCCTCCTCACCCGTTCGCGTAAAGTCGTGATATTCGTTTCGAAATCCAACACTATTTCGTCGATTTGTATATTTATTTCGTTCGCTTTCGCCAGATCTGTAACCTTGTTAAATTGTTCGTCAATTGCTTTTACCTGCTTGTACGTTTTGTTATACACGGCAGTGTTGACCTGTATGGCGTTGAGTATTATGATGGTTTGGTTGCGTACATAATGTATAATTCGATCATTGTTTCCGTAAAGTTTATCGAGTTCGTCGTTATAGTACTGCGTGTCTGATGCGTCGAGTATGCCGAAAAGGATTTTGCTTATAGTTTCCACGAAATCGAAGATTCCACGTTTAACACGCGTAGAGTTGCTATCTGTTCCTGCAGTATAGAGTGCATTGCGTAGCTCTCCACGAATTGGACTGAAATCTGCTAATCGTTTCGTGATTCTATTGCTTGAGGAATATGTAAACTTGGATCCCCCTACGTTCTGAACGCACAGTCTGAATAGCACGCATCTGAATAACTCCTCGATAGCTTCTAGATCGGTATGGATGTGAGCATAATCGTTGCTGATCACGGTTTTCCATTGTTCGTGATACATTCTAACTAGATTCCGGTCGTTAAGTGCAACCAGCTGATATTTTTTGTCGATCAATTCAGCACTGGTCAAAGTGGTCGTACTCGCGATCCTGTTCATTACCATGGTCGGATGTTTCCGTTAGGCGTCATCTTAAATGATTTGCGTATTTCGTTTAAATATTTTTTACGTGCGTCCTGTGATGAACTGTTGGTCTTCCATGTTCGTTGATTCTAACTGAATCGTTATTCATGGTTTCTATTTCGTTATCCGTTCTTCTAGCGGTTGGCGGTATAGTTCCGTATGAGAACTAAGTTTCCTTTGTTAATGATTTCGAGATGTTTATAAAAAGTGGAGGGTTGTTGTAGTTGACGGTTGTCTATAGTTTCGATAATTTTGTTTTCGTGTTCCAACTTAAGGTTCGCCGTCTATTGACGGAGTGTTAACGGTTCGTCTTGTTCGTCGAAAATGCTATTGAGTTCATACCCTAATTGTAACTCGAACGGAGTGTATCCCGTGGAACGATTGATCGTACAATTATAACTGTATATTCCTCACGTTTAGTTTAACGCGAGATGGGAGGTCAATGATTGCACTGATTCCCGAATAAAACACAACGACAAAGCACAGTTCGTAGATGCAAATATATATTGTAAACTTAACAAACTGTACAAAAGGATCCAACAATTCGTAGAGTAAAAGATTGATCATTTATATTGTTCGGATAACTTCCGTTCGACGCGAGAGTTGAATTCCTTGTCAGGTTTTTGGTTGTTCCTGTTTCGATGTTTTTTGAATTCTGCTCTTGGTCGGCGGTGTGGCTTCCAGGAAGCTTCGGTTTTGGTAATTATCACTGTGCCTGTACATGTGCCTGTATGCTGTGCCTTCGGAAACTCTTCGGTTTATGGCATGTCTTTAACCCTTATGTTAGCAACCGAAATTTCAACGTCTGTATCGTAACCGGGTACCCAGGTACCCCATACTGTTTCCATCGGCACATTAGCCAAATTAGTTGATTGCACCTATTAAATTTTTTACAATTTTATCGTTAAAGCGCTTTATGCACACTTAACTTCTTATATTTATAATAAATTGACTTCTTTTTGTTTTGTGGACTTAACCGATGTAGCCAATGAGTGGCTGAAATCTGAAATTATATTCTTTTGTTACGAGCCGGGGCTGTGGGCAACGCCTAGACCGGCGAGGTTGATATAACCCAAGGAATACGGTTGAGAATTTGTTAGTAAGGTGCACGGACGAACCCGATGCGAAATCGGGAAGCCACTGGGTTGGAGTATTTATAGCTATTTTGTTTGGATAAGGCGTGCGAACGAACCTGATGCGAAATCAGGGAGTCGCAGGAAATGTTAGCTTGTCTCGTAACTTTTAAATTAATATTCGATACAACTCGAGCGGTTAAGTTGTATCGAGACACACGATTCTTTGCAGTTAGGTGAAACATACAGTACTTTTGTGAAATATCATTTGTAAGTTTTAGAAGTTCATATTGTATACATGGAAGCATTATCAATAATAATATATTGTCTAGAAAATCAAGTGATCGTCGTGTGTTACTACGTCCTCTAGGGAAAGACCTATCTTTTCCAACAATTCGAACCCGATTGGCATATGCTCAAGCTATGAGACATCTTTCCACAAAATTGGCAATAAAAAGCATGAGAAATAGTCAAGCAGAAATAAATGAAATTCCTTCTACTTAAAAAAAAAGTCGTGGGATTCTATTATATGTGTCAGGCTGATCCCGAAAAGAAACGATGAAGAACACGAAAGGCTTGCCACAAATGCGACCGTCCTATTTGTGATAAACACGTAAATACTATAGCAATATGCAGAAATTGTCCACAGAATTGTTTATTATTGCAATTTAATAAATAAATAAATTAATTCAGTTAAAAATTGGTTCATGTTTATGTGCATAAAACACCTAACAATCTCGTCTCTTATGTGGGTACCCGGGTACCCCGGTTATCAGACAGGCGTATAAATATGTTTGAAGCTTTATAACTTAAAAAATTGCGAATCAATTTGATTTAAAATTGGTATATCGACGTAGAAACATCCAAACAATGGGGACCCAGAGGGGTTTTGCGATATTGTTACCAGAACATCCAAAATTTTTGTAGGAAACATGAAATGGGTACCCGGTTGCTAACATAAGGGTTAACCTACTGCGGCAGGACCTACTCTACAGTTGTAAGAGCAATCAATATAAAAATTTCTTATTCTCAAAAATAGCTTTAACTTGCGATCGTGCCATTAACCTTTGCCCATGAGTTCTAGTCTCCTCTGCGGGGTGCATTATTGCGACGCGACAATAACTGAGCATGGCCTTGGGAAGAATTAGATCCCGGGGATTTTCTGCGGTTTGGTAGCAACGAATGTATTCCTTTAGGATAATGTGGGACCTTTCGTTTTTTCCATTAGACTGTGGATGCTATACCGACGTAAGGACATGTCTAGCTTTCATGGTATTACAAAATTCTGTAAATTCTAGGGATGTAAATTCCTTTGCGTTATCGGTTAAGATCTCTGTAGATTTGCCGAAAATTTTCGGCCAGGAAGCCTGTATGATGGCTGCCGTGGATTTATCAATCAATGGTTCGCGCATGATATACCTAGGTAGGTAGTCTTGAATAACTAAAATATATTTATTTTATTTATTTATTTAATTAATTAAATTGCTTTAAACCAAATATGGCTAATATAGCAAATACAGTGTATTACACTGAAATAAACTTAACTAAATTAAACTAAACTAAACTAAACTAAACTAAACTAAACTAAACTAAATTAAACTCAATTAAATTAAATTAAACTAAATTAAACTAAATTAAACTAAATTAAATTAAACTAAATTAAACTAAATTAAACTAAATTAAATTAAATTAAGTTGTTATCGAGCATAGCTCTAGAAAGCCATGAATAATTTTCAGCACCCTGATATCTGGGTCCGTTAAGAAAGAGTCAATGCAATGAGGGAGGTAAAGCTTGCGTTGGTGGAGCAATACTAATAGCGCCCTACGTTCAACTTCGTAGTCCGGACATTGCCAGATGGCATGGTTGAGGTCTTGAGATTCGGCTCCGCACTGACAAGCACTGTTGGAAATGAAATTAACTGTGGCCAGTGAAGCATTTAAGTTATAGTGATTGGAACGGGATCTGTTAACAAAAGTGACAATGTTCCTGGAAAGACCGTGTCCAGTGTACCACGGCTTACCCCCGTCCTTGTGGAAAGCCCGGAAATAGTTTATTCCTTTAATTAGACCTTGTTTTTTGATTAAGTTATTGGTGGCCACTCTTGCTTGAGTTTTGAGATCCCTAAATAAATCATTAAGGGGAACCCTGATATCAGGTGTAGGTAATTCGTTGGTCGCTTCCTTTGCGAGAAGATCTGGCTTCTCATTACCAGAAATGCCGATATGGGCTGGAATCCAAACGAACTTAACAATGTTTAGGCTATTATTATTCGATACAAAGGAGACATATTTAGATTTAATTTCAACAAGTTAACTCTAATGAG
Organism: Nomada goodeniana; assembly: GCA_963969485.1. Lineage (NCBI taxonomy): Eukaryota > Metazoa > Arthropoda > Insecta > Hymenoptera > Apidae > Nomada > Nomada goodeniana. The sequence continues at coordinate 9,930,949 of OZ018306.1, forward strand.
AGTTCTGATGCGAGTTCTCTTAATCTGATCGCCCGAGTACTGGAATCGAGTGTCGTCGACTGGAGCAAGATCTAATTTAGCTTTCAACACGACTCCAGGTTCGCTGCAGAAAAGAACAGCAAGGAGGCTGTCTCAGGTCGAAGGACCCTTGTACTTAATGGAGTCACAAGACTCCATACTGCGATTTAAGTCCGCAGTGTCAACAACATTTCCTGGCATATCAACGCACATAGCCAATTCTGACTCCCTAAGGTAACGCATAAGATATTCTCGTTGTAGGGTCAGTTCGACTAAGGTCCGTTTGTCAGGGGACCTATAGCGATTGAGATCTCTGAATATACTAGAGTAGTGCTTACGCACGTCTTCTCTCCACTCCGTAATATTCTTGCCTAGCTGTTTACTAATGTTGATGGTACAGCGCTCCAAGTTCACAAGCTCACGTGTCAGCTTCACAATACGCTCAGGCCTCAAACCCGGGACTGTTATCTCAATTTCGGAAATGTTCTCATAATCCGAACCACCCTGTCCTCCATGCAAACCCGATCGAAGGAAGAAATGCGCTAACGCATTCCGACACGTAATTGGGACACCCCTGCCCAGCTTCTGAAGCAGACACACAAGGTACGCCAAAGCCTTGCAGGCAAGTGAACCAACAGATAACCATTCAGGTCTATCAAAATCGTTGTTCTCTTCATTAACACCCACATCGCGCGCAATCATCCTGTAAAAACTCTCCATGACCTCAGCCTGTTCTGCATAAACGTTCCAAGCATCAGGTATGGCGTCTAGTATTGGGTCAGAGACCTCCATTACTCGGAAGCAACAATAAGGGTCATCACAGTCACATTGATTGACAACTTGTGGACCAGTTGGCTTTTCTGATGGATAATAATCATTATCGAATTCATTCATAGATGATTCGTAATCAAAATCGATGTCATCGTCGAGCATGTAGTCAAATTTCATGATACAACGTTTATGGCGTCCTCCGGATAATTCACCAGCATACATATAAATATATAATTTGGGAAATAACGCGTCTAAAGTGATGCGGTGTGTGACGGCGCATTGTCATGCAAGATAGTCCAACTGCCCGGATCCCGATACTTGGGCCGGATTCGCCGGATACGACGCAGCAGGCTCTTCATTACCTCCAGATAGAATGTAGAATTTACAGTTTGCCCTGTCGGAACGAATTCGTAGTGAATAAGGCTCTTCGAGTCGAAAAATGCAACGTTTTCGTCCTGAACAAGAGTTGACGGCCTCCCACTTCGTTCGTCGTTTTCCAGCGACTCCCTACCGTCTTTAAACTGCTTCCACCACGTGTATGTTGCAGTACGAGATGCAGCTTGATCACCAAATGCTTGTTGAATCATAGAAAAAGTTTCTCCGAAGGATTTGTTAAGCCAAACACAAAACTTAATTGCGCTTCTTTGTTCCATCTCGCGAGCACGCACACGGTACCACGAACGCAACACACGCAACCGTGTATAACTCGAGAATGAAGTGACCAAAAGCGCTAAAATTTTGTACACATGCTCGTCAGGATTGCTACTACATTGTTCTTTAGTTGAACAAGAGATCGAGCTACTTGTACCGAGTGTAGAAAATAACTTCGGGAACTTTTCATACATACTGTGTATAATCACGGTCTTGTATTATCCTTGGTTCAGCGTTTCAAATTGTTGGCTGACTAAATATTGTAAGATCTCGGCTCACACGTTGCGTCGGAAATACTGTATGCCTTCTTCGTTGCATATTATTTCTTTAATATCAATGTACGTTTGAAGTCGTCTTTCGGGGTTTACGGCGGTTAGAAGTTCATCTTGTATTTGCGAAAACCGATGTACGAAGTCATTGATAGTTTCTTGTAGTCTTTGTTTGCACGAGTCCCGTTTTGTTTTTAGTGATGACGTATCGATTGTATTGCCATATATGAATCGAATTTTCTCTATTAGTTTAGGGATTGTCGTGATGGTGTCTAACCGCATCGTCAAAGCTGCGCGTCCTTTTAGTTTTTGTGATATGATAGCGAGTAGTAGTAGTGGATGTTGGTTTTGGTTCCGCATGGACGCGACTGTGATGACGGTATTGATACAAATCTCTATGTTTGACCCATTAAATTCCGGAATTAGAGGTAAATTTTTATATTTTTCTATTCTGTTTAGAGATTGCAATTCCTCGTGTTCGGGAAATGCGTGAGCGTTACTCGACGTTTTTACACTTGGTCTGCTTTCCTCTAATACTTTTAATCTATCGCATACCTGAAATAATTTGTCGTCTAACATATTCTTGTCGATTTGAGCACGAGTGGAGCTTTGTGATATTGACGTATTGTGCAAGGGAGCAGTCACGTAGTTTTTAGAACGATTGGACGATATGCCGTTTGAAAGACTTACGTTTGACTTGCCTTGGCGCCACTGAGTCCACTTGTGATCCAGTTCGTCTTCTGTTGCGATTCTCCGGCTTCTTTTTTAGAATATCGCCAACGACTCCTTCTTGGAGGATATCTAGGGAAGCTAGAAGATTTTCGTTGGTTGAAATCCACAGACTGATACCCCTACCGCCGCCGCCTGTTTATGTTGTCGAATCGGTTGAAACTGTATGTTGTTGATAATCGTTTATTCAAAGTTAGCCTCTTGTTACAATAGTTTACAGATCTTATTGTACTTTTAGTTTATGTCGCAGTATTACGACTCCTACTAACTACTCGCCTTAATTTTTCTTCTGAACTACTTGGGTCCCGCGGGTTCCCTTTTTATATTGGGAAGAGTGCCGGAAAATCGGGAGTGGGAGATAGCCTGGGAAGGAATTTTAGGTACAGGGGTCACGTACTTATTTTCTGGAATTCTATGTGGACAAGCGTCTGATTAGAATGTAGATATGTAGAGATTAAAATCGGCTGAGTGAAACCGAGGAAACGTTATAAACATTAACAAACGGCGAATGCGTTTATTAACAAATAAGTTAGTTGGCAACCGACGCTCGAATGTAAAAGACGGACAACGAATTCTATTTTAATTACATAAATTACATTTCTTGCAATAAACCAGTTTCTCTTCTAATTTATCCCTCTACATTTTTGGGGCTCGTCCGGGAGAAAACCGAAGAGAAATTTTGTGAATGTGATTAGTGTTTTAAAAGAAAAGCGGTGTTCGTGAAAATTAGTACAACGAAGGGGACGATCGATAACGAAAAGGACGAAGAGAAAAGACGATTGTGACGTGTTCAGATTCTCAGACGGGGTGTGTGAACGTGTAACGATATTTGTGACGACAACATGGCAGACTCAATCGAATTTAGAATTGTGGAATTGCGAGAAAAGGCGAAAGCTCGTAGATTACCTATGGCGGGGACAAAAGCTGAACTTATTGCCCGATTGATGGAAGACGATCCATCTGGAGATTGGATGAGAGAAAGCAGCCGCGAAGATAATATGCAACGAGAGAATGAATTACACGACAGGGAAGTAAAGTTCTTTAGACGAGAAAAGGAACTCGCTGAACGTGAACTCGAGCTCTCTTACGTGGAAACGAACGTGCAGAAGTGGTGAATAGTGACCGAGCATCTAGAATATTAGACGAAGACAACGGTGCGGTCCGATCACCCGTGCGAATAAATTTGACGACAATCGCAGATTTGGTGAGTGAGTTTGACGTTGTTTCCAATGATTTTGATACGTGGGAACGGCAGCTTAAATTTATAAAGGATGCGTACAAGTTAGAAGATAATTCCGTGAAAGTCCTGATCGGAATGAAGTTGAAGAAGAAGGCGCTGGAATGGTTTCACTCAAGACCTGAGCATATAGGAATGACTCCCGACGGGATTATTGAGGAATTGAAAGCCATGTTTCGTCATCGGTAAAGTAGTCACTTTGCGAAGAAAATTTGAGGAACGCTCGTGGAAGAAAGAAGAGACGGCTCACGAATATGTCCACGATAAAACAATATTGGGGAATCGTGTACCAATAGACACAGAAGAGATGGTGGATTATATTATTGAAGGAATCCCAGACCATCCATTGCGTGATCAAGCACGTATCCTTCGATTTTCGTCGAAAGGGGCATTGCTTGAAGCATTCGAGAAAATAACGCTGCGAGATCGGTACATAATGCATTATAGTCGGCAGAATAGACGAGGAAGTGCTGCAACAATAATAGAGCGAAGTGAGAAGACCAGTGATGGTCCTAGGAGTGAGAAGAATGAAGCTAGTAGTAGTGGAGTGAAAAGAGCCGTGGCGAACCGGACACGCTGTTACAACTGTGGCATGCGTAACCATGTCAGTGCGGGGAGCATGGACATATCGCGGCAAAATGCAAGAAGAGGAATGACGAATTGAAGAACGCTTGCGTTGTATCATGTTGCTCGCGTAAGACCTTTATGAAAAATGTTTTGATTGAAGGTAAGTGTGTGGAGGCGCTTATGGACACAGGAAGTGACATTTCGTTGATGCGTGAAGTTGAATATTTAAAGATGAAGAGCGGATTATCAGAACTCAGACAATCATCGACGCGCTTTTCAGGAGTAGGCTCTAATGGTATTCCAGTGTTAGAAGAATTTCATACGAATCTGACGGTTGACGGTTATACATATCCGCTTCTCATTCGGGTCATTTCTGACGCAGTTTCAAGACAGAAAATACTGATCGGAGCTGAGTTCCTAGACAAAGTGGAAGTTCATGCAAAACATGGTCAAATTAGTATTTATCCAGTTCGTGAAACTGATGATGACGTCGACAGACCAGAAGTACTGCAGATCGATTTACAGGACGAGACGGATGTTAATCAAATCGACCTTCTTCACGTGCGAGATACAGAATCGAGACAGTTGATATCGGCAATGATCAACAACTACAGATCGGATAAGACGATTGAGACCGACTTTAAGATGAAAATTGTACTTAAGGATGACGAACCTATTTACCAGAAAGCGAGACGTTTATCTTCGTCGGAGAAAAAAAATTGTAAATACACAGGTTGATGAGTGGAAAAAAAGGCATTGTGCCTCTTCCTCCGACTATGCGAGTCCGATAGTTTTAGTAGACAAGAAAGATGGCTCTCATAGACTATGTATAGATTATCGGTTATTGAATAAGAAAATAATAAAAGATCGCTATCCTCTGCCATTGATAGAGGACCAGCTTGATAGATTACAAGGTGCCAAGATTTTTAGTACGCTCGACTTAAAGGACGGGTTCTTTAATGTGCGAGTGGATGAATCGAGTATAAAATTTACAGCGTTTATTGTACCCGACGGTCAGTATGAATTTTTGCGTGTGCCATTTGGACTTTGTAATTCGCCTTCTGTTTTCCAGCGATATGATAACGCGATTTTTAGGGAGTTAATTCGGGATGGTACAGTATTAGTGTATATGGACGATATAATAATCCCTTCAAAAGACGATTTAAGTGGTATAAGAAATCTTGAGAGAGTATTACAAACAGCAAGTAAAGCCGGTTTAATATTCAAATGGAAAAAATGTAACCTTTTACAAAGACGCGTTGAGTTTCTGGGCCACGTGATTGAAGACGGATTTGTTCGGCCATCGGAACGTAAGACAGATGCAGTGAAGCGATTTCCACAACCCACGAGTATTCGACAAGTTCAAGCGTTTTTTAGGCTTAACCGGATACTTTCGTAAATTTATTGAAGGGTATTCAACGATTGCTCGGCCTTTGGCAAATCTGTTGAAGGCGAGTGTGAAATTTGACTTTAGCATAACTGAGAAAGGAGCGTTTGTTAAATTAAAGCTATTGCTAAGCGAGAGGCCCGTGTTAGGTTTATATCGATTAGGCGCTTATACGGAATTGCATACCGATGCCTCGATGTGTGGATATGGGGCGATTCTCTTGCAGAGAAACGATGAAGACCAGTTACTTCATCCAATTTATTTCGCGATCGGAAAAACGACGCCAGCCGAGGGTAAATATACAAGCTACGAGGTAGAAGTGCTTGCAATTGTTAAAGCACTTAAGCGATTCCGAGTATATTTGTTAGGAATCTCTTTTAAAATCGTAACTGATTATCGCGCGTTTACTCTTACAATGAATAAGAAAGATCTTTGTGTACGAGTAGCTCGATGGGCACTGTTGTTAGAAGAAATTCAGTACACAATCGAGCATCGTCCTGGTATAAGAATGCGTCATGTTGATGCGTTAAGCAGAAACCCGCTTTCGGCATGTCTGGTAGTAGATGAGTGTGAGAGTAGTATAACGGCGCGATTAAAAAAAGGCCGAGTGTAGGATCGGGCGCCTCCATCAAAGAACAACGTTAAAAGGAACAAACGATTAACGAATATCGGGAAGGGGCCGTGGCGTAAATGGACTGATCAGTGCCTAGTAATACGACGATCTCGGATTCGATTCCCGAAGCCTGCCCTTCCTTTTTATTCGGTTCCTACATCCACAGATAGTAGGGATTGGACCTTTGATTGTGATTAGAATTTAGAAGGGTGATAAGCGGATGCGTGGGAAGCAGGAGGGGCGAGTCGTTCGACACTGGATCGGCAGTAAACGGATACGTTGCTTTTGGCGCATATCCGCTCGCTATTCTGCGAGCACGGTCTCCACAACACGTGTTGGCGAGTTACGTTTACCGTATAACCCCGGTAAACATACCTTGTATGATCGGACTAGGCACAGCAAGAGGAATATTATCAATATTGCTGAGTCCCAAATACAAATGCGGTTTGGTATTTCCTTTTTAGTCAAACTGTTATTCCATATTGGTTGATGACTATTTTCTATTTCTTCTTTGATGATATCATTAAGATCCTCTCTGATCTCATTACATCTTGCAATTGCTATTGATTCGTCAGAGCAAAATTTGATACGATCTGATGTCAACATATCTACATCTGTTAAACAATAAGGACCGTTCTTTGCTTGTCATATTTCATCATGTAAGTAAACTACAGCAACATTTTCCAAAACATTTTGACAATATTAACAATAATTGTCCCGATTGAACCAATTACCCATAAAATTGTTGCAAACATGTGGAACATGGTGAATAACAAGCATATATACAATATTCCATACAAAGAGTACTGTAAGACGGATAACAATGAAAATCGCACAATTCGTCTACGGTGGAATATGTGTCTATGATTACTATACTACTACAATAATATGGGTACTATCTGTCTGCTCTAACCGATGGTTTTCCATAGAGTGTCTCGACGTTGCATTCTTGCCCGCCAAGAAGGCGCGCCCCCGGTCCCACGACGCAGTGCCTTCAAGGGTCTGTTTTACGACCCCCTAAATGTTTACGGGTCCTGCTTGCCTATCGGCCTCGTGGCGACATTTGCCAGATGAGTATGCGAAGCGCTCCAAAGCCTCGGGTTTTCTTACAGTACAAAACCCAATATTATTCTGATAAACGGGGAGCCAATGATGACTGTAACCAATGTGTACGATGCAATCACAATATAATAAAAAAGAATGTATTGGGTTGTTCGGAAAGCAATTTCGTGTTTTTGGGGGAAAATGAACGACAATTTTCGTATAATGAACAAATATTTTATTAAATTATATATTGGCCATTCTGGTCCAATACCTTTTGCCATCTTTCTGGTAGTAACATGATTCCACGCTCATAAAATGTTTGGCTTTTGCTGGCAAACAACTGATCGAGGTGGTTTTTGACCTCCTCATCTGAAGTGAAGGTTTTACCGTCTAAAAAATTTTGCAGTGACTGGAACAAATAATAATCCGAAGGTGTCAGATCTGCAGAATATGGTGGGTGTGGCATTCTAGCCCATTGAAGTTGTAAAAGCTTTTGTCGACTGACCAAACTTGTATGAGGTCTCGAATTATCTTGGTGGAACACTACACCTTTTCTGTTGATTAATTCTGGCCTTTTCTGTTGAAGTGCATCATTTAGTTTGTCCAGCTGATGGCAGTAGACGTCCGAATTAATTGTTGTGTTATCCGGTAAAAACTAAAAAAAAAACGATTCCTTTAAAATCCCACCAAACAGACAGCATCACCTTTTTTTGATGTATATTGGCTTTGGAAATGTTTTGAGCCGGTTCATCTTTTTTGCTCCATGATCTCTTGCGTTTGACATTGTTATATACAACCTATTTTTCGTCCTCTGTAATGATGCGCTTCAAAAATGGATCATTTTAAGGTGACGTTTGAGAAGCGAATCACAGGCGTCAACGCGACGACACAAATTTCTCTCCGTGAGAACATAGGGAACCCATATATCGATCTTCGAGGTTAAACCCAGGCCTTTCAAGTGGTCATAAACAGTTGAATTTGATAATGCTCGCACCGATCTCACGTGTTGTTATTGGCCGGTTTGCATCAACTAATGCCTTTATCGTGTCTTTATCAGCTTCAACCGGCCTTCCAGAACGTGGTGCACCTTCGACATCAAAATTGCCGGATCGAAATTTTGCAAACCAGTTCTGGCACTGGCGTACTGTCGACACATCTTCTCCAACCACATCTTGTCACGGGCGAAGATGAAGAGAACTGGTTTTTTAAAAAGCAAGAATTACTTTATTATGGCGTTCTGTCTATGGGCTTTTATAGCACTTCCTGACTGCGTCTTCGGTGTCATGTTTCATCTGCGTCGATGTCTTGATGTTGTGCCTCCGAGTTCCTTCCTTATCTTATCTCTTCTCCTCTTTATTCTAATATGATGGTCACAACCTTTAATTGTTTATATCTTTCCAACTATTGAGTGTCTGAACCTACTATTTGACACCTATCATTAGGAGCCTATATACTATCATCTTACAAAAGCTCATGAGATCGAAGTCGGAAAATTGGGGTCCTCTCCTTGTCAGAGTTTTTGTTCAGGATTATGTTCATCTCGAAGCCATTCAATTTCTCACTGAACGATTTTTCCATGCAGCGGGTAGTTTATGAGTAATTCCTATTTATAAGTTTAACTATTTATAACCTTTTGCACTCGAAGAGCTTTTTCACCCACAACTGCCTCGTGTTTGGGATGCACATCTTACGGAATTGTCAGTGATAGCAACAACTTCATCAGAATCTGAATCTAAATCTGAATTAGGAACAAGGTTATTAGAATCAATAGATGAAACAATATTTAACCCGTGACCCGTGGCCCGTGACGGCCAACTTCTGTCACATGAACAGTGACAGGAATCTCAGCGACTCTTTGTTACATATTTGAAGGAATACTTTTGCACATTGTTTTTTAAATGACTAAAAGTTGTCATTACGGCAGAATATATTATAATATACATATAGAAGAAGGGAAAAATATGGGTGTAAAGATTCTTTTCCATTTATGACGAATTCAAGAAAGAAACAAAAATATGTATAATGAGATTTCGTTACGATAAAGTACAAACAACTCCTTGGAAATAAAGGGCCAACAATTTTATAATGTATAAGGCAACTCGCAACAAAGTTGAACAAGAAAGAAATGAAAAAACAACGCTATTCTTTCCCTACAAAGTTCTTTCCTGCAAGTATTCTCTGTACGTGTCAAATAACTTGTTTTTGCACTTTCAAAATACGTATAAAATATATAATTTATATGTTTCTATTTCCACATAAATATGCACACGATATATTAGAAAGGTAAATGTCGTTTGCAAAATTTCCGGAATAAACACCTCAGCATTATACTGCAGTACATATTGCAAATAAAATTAACGAAACAGAATAAGTACGATATACGAAATACGTTTACGGGGACCTACAGTTTCACATACTCTACCACGTTATTAGATCACACAAAGCTACTGTTCGAATATTGGCATTTACAATATGCAAATTAACTGCAAATAATACAAAAACAAAAGTTATGAAGGAGTCTTCGAGACCCTACGTTACCGGTCACGGGTTACGGGTTAAGTATACAGAAAAGTAATATTTTGCTTCGCATCAGTATGAAGAGTACTGGACATTTGTGCCCTGGAACTATTTTATAAAGCATTTCATTTTATCAAGAAATGCATACAGGCTTCAATCGACCATAAGCATAGGCCACGAACATGTTTATCTTCTTAATCTTGTAACACATCATTTTTACATTTTATGATAATTTACTTCAAACCAACTGCGTGTGTTTCAAATATTTTGTCTACTTTGCATGACATAAAATACAAGGATAACGAATACATATGTAGATGATTCTATACACATAGTGAAATACAATGCTACTACCATCGACTGTAAACAAAACCTTTATCATCAGTGCACTGATAGACAAAGCCAATGCCACTTGCCACAAAGGGGGTTCAGTAAAAATAGTTGTATCATGGAGTACAGCTGTTTGAAGACATGGCTATCAGCCAGTACACAAGGTACAAGGAGCTATCAAGATTGCATATAACTATAGAATATATGACAAGTTTGTAAACAAAGTTATACGCGTCTTGTTTTTCTGGCATACATACAAGTTACAACGTACAAAGTTAGATGTTTGGAAGACAAAATTATTCTACTTGGAAACATCGTTCCACTTTTAAAATTTATAAACTGCAATGTTCACAACTGGATTCTGTGAACTACCACGGAACACGATATATTGCAGATCTAGCGGAAGTTGAAAAAGCTAGATTAAGGTGCAATATTCATCCAAGACAGAAGGCCGCGTTAACCACGTACTATGATGTTATCCGTGACGGAATAACATAAATATGCGAACATTAACAAATCAAATATACAATAATGGGGCACCGATTGATAATCGATTAGCCGTTGTGTATGTCTGATAGAATCAAGATCTACACCCACACGCATCTCTACAGCATCATCGCGTCGACCTCTGGAATGTCTAACAGTGGAATTAATTTGTTCCTTAACATACGTTCACATGCTCAATATGTTGCTGACACGCTGTCAAAAATCAGTTATCTTCTGCTGAAAGCCCTCGCAAAAAGATTCTGGCGTGTAAGATACGACGCTGATCGGAGAAGCCGTGGTGGAAGATTCGGACACTGCTTTTACAATCTGCAGGAGCCAAAATTGACTGAAACAATACTTTTGTCAATGTATTGAATGCCACACGTGCTAGAAGGTTTCTGGCACTGTACACTGAGTACTTTGTGGCGTAAAGGCACTCTAAAGTACAATAGAAGATACTTCATAATGAGGCATTGTAGTTCCATAATGGAGTCACGTCGTTACTCTACATCGAAAATTGATTAATCACTATAGTGGATGTAGTGTGGCTGAAAAGTATATACAAAGCTTTTCAGATATTCAATAATAGTATACGTTTTGACTTCCAGTAAGAGCATTATTAAAAGGGAACGTATAATTGGCAAACGCTATGAATCATTTTCGCGGAGAACATTGATGCAAGCTGATACAAGCGTGGTTGAAACATATGCTTGGAGAATATGTGGTACGCAATTGCAAGTACTTCTTCTTCAATTTGACAGAAAAATTATATGTACTGATGTGTCGGATCTAATCCAGCAGATCTGCCATAATTCGATGAATCAATTATGCCCATCAAAGCTAAATATTGTGATGCTAGTGAAAAATGCAAGAAATTGTCCGATGCACTCATCAGAGCAACGTTAAGAATCATCGAAATTCGACATTCGAGAACGTTTGTAACGTGCATGAAATAAAGTCGGCACATCAAAATATCGAAGATTGCATATTGGAAACTTTGCAGACAATTATCGAAAAGGTGAAGGAAATTAATACACGTCATATGTAAATCTGGATGCAGCTTTTGTACATACATCTTGTAAACCTGAAGCAAGAAGTCTTGAAACTGCAAATGGAAGAACTTGATAGAATCTTTTAAAAATGAACATCAATCAGCAGCTAATGCAGCATCAAGCTGCTAAAATTTTTCGCGAAGTGTCGCAACAGCGTGATGGTAGTATCGAGGTACAGCTGTACTATATTAAATACGGATCAGAAAGATAATTACAATAATCTTTTAAAAATATTTGAAACAAAATGGCGTTTATTGTGCATTGATTATTTATTACGGAACTATATTGTATCGTTATTGCATCATAAAATGACAATAATTATGTGCCACATTTAGGCACAATCCATTCCTGTAATAGGAACGGTGGCAGTATTATATTTAATATTTAGTAAAGGCCCGGGTCACAATATGTTCAGGATAATTAATTATATTATACATGTACCACTGATTATTATCAGTTTAAACACAATGAATAAGCGCAAAAAATGGCAGTCTGCCGTTGTTCTGTAACATTGATCATTATGTAAATTTCTGAAAACCACTATTAACCATTTCAATAAGAGAAACTCGAGCTAAAGCTTAATGATCGCAAAATTGGGAAATCCTCCTTGGTAAATTTCAACAAGCGCCTACGATACTACAAATCGCCCAGCAACCGAGTAAAAGTGCTTCTGTCTAGAATAAATATCGCCGATATCGCTAAGGCAAATGAAAAGGGGTGATGGAAGTACCTTTTTTTATATTATTTGCCTTTATTTTCAGTAGCCATAAAATCTCTTCTAAATATTCCTAAACTGGGCCATTTATAGTCAATTTACTGTTATACTTTCTGTCAAGCATACACAAGTACTACCACAAATACTGTAACTATTTTATTACTAGTTAGTACATTTATTATGCTATAAATGCCAACTACTTGTAAACTACCCACTGTATAAAAAAATGGTTCAGAGAGAAATTGAATGGTTTCAAGGGGGAGTAGATGGAAAAGATACTGTAAACTGCACAAGCCTGAAGACTGGGCGATATCAAGTCGGACACATTTTTCCAAGTCTCCCAAGGACCTCCCTGTAAAAAATTTGTTTACTGTATGTCCTTGTGGCACAAATTTTTTATGAATACTACCTTTATTATCGAAAAAGTAATTAAGAATTTACTCGATATTCTATTTGTTCTGCTTTGCTTTCATTATCTTAAGGAATTTTTGTATAAGGTGACACAGTTGAACGATGTTATTCTCGTTAAGGGTTGGGGTTCTGATAAGCATTTATCAGGGAACTTTTTTCTTTTGCATGTGGGGCCGTTCTTTCTTGATTTCTGCACTCAATCGATCCACTAATGCCATGCAATATTCACTATTGATAGTTTTGCCGTTCTCAAAATAGTCGATGAACAAAATTCCATACGCGTCCCAAAATACGGATGTCATAATCTTGCCAGCCGACTTTTGTGTTTTTGGTCGCTTTGGACGACTTTCACCGGCTGCTGTCCACTCAGTTGACGATCTTTTTGATTCAGGCGTGTAGTGGTGGATCCATGTTTCCATCCATTGTCACATACCGACGCAAGAAATCCTTTTTATTTCGCTTGAACAGCTCCAAACAGCGCTCTGAATCGTCGACGCATTGTAGTTTGTGGTCCGATGTGGGCAAACGCGGCAACCACTTCGAAAGCAACTTGGGCATGCCCAAATTTTCATGTAAAATTGTAAAGACAGTACCTTCTGATATCTTCAAGGTGTCAGCTATCTCACGCAACTTCATATTGCGGTCTTTTAAAACTATTTTGCGGACATTTTTTATGTTTTCCTGAACAACTGCCAATTTTGAGCGACCAGAGCGTTCAGCATCATCGGTGCTTGTACGACCGCGTTTAAATTCAGCAGACCAGTCAGTAATAGTTGATTTCCCTGGTGCAGAATCCCTATAATGCTTATCAAGCCACTGTTTGGCTCCAACAGTATTTTTCCCCATCAAAAAACAGTGTTTAATCAACACACGAAATTCCTTTCTATCCATTGTCTCGAAAATTACAAAACTGGAGTCATTAAAACGACTGTAACCTCTAAACTAACGGTCAGAATGCCATGAAATTTTGACACGTACTGTTTGAAGGTTAGTACTGCACGGAAATCACGTGGATCTGTCAACAATGTTGCCATATATGTGTCAGACCGGGGACTTATTGAGTCATGTGTTACCTTGGTCTATTGGTTCCGTTACCAAAATGTTTCGGATTTGAGTTGTTCGGCTGCGAGATCTGATGAATGCTGGATTTGCTGGAAGTTGCTGAATGACACGTACACGTTTATTTCATTCTGCAGAACAACACGGCCAGAATATGTATAATAATGACCGAAAATACGAATAACAAACACTAATAAACGAAGTTGGCTCGAGAATATAACTAGCACGTGCGTCGGTGGAAATTCTCTCGCGGTTCTTGAAGTTCTGCTTGAAAGGATTTTGTTTCTGCAGTCAGTGACAAGTGCTGACACGTAGGTGTCGATGCTGTTAAAACCTACATTTGTTCCGCATTCATAGATAACGGATCTAATATCGTTAGCGAGGTCTACCCAGGTTTTAGTCATCTGGCCTACCGATGTATCCTCTTTCACCGTCATCTCTCTGTTATCAAAAGACTCAATTCTCACTTGTTCATGAATCACAACCGTTAATTGGCCGATTAGATCAAGAACGAAATCCACCGGAGCCTTCATCGCTATCTCACTTTTTGGCTTTCATGTAGTTACTTTCACTCCTACTTTTCGTTCATCGTCAATAACCTTTAGCTTCTCTTCGGTTTCTGATTTCACAACATTTTCATTTTCCGTCTCCATCTTCAATCCTTCAGTAAAACGGAACTAACCGTTCCACTAATTCACTAACGGGTTTTAAAAAATTTCATGTTGGTTTGTCGTGTCCAAGTTTTGCTGTTCTGGGTATTTACATGACTATTTAAATGGAACCGGACCTCGTCACTCAAAAACAGCGTGTTCATTACTGCGGATCCTTTCACCTTCAGGAATTGCACAATCCATTTGCAGCAATTGCTTAAGATATTACAGTACCGTGACAGTATACATATAGTTACAGCATAGGACAGGTACAGCTCGATGAGAGACATGAGATAGAGCTGAGATGAGACTGATTAGAGAGTGTGGCGCGGGCGACGCGCCTGTTACGAAATAGTTCGAATACAGATATAAAAAAAAAGGCGAGTAGCAGTTAGCTCACTCGTTACTCCTTCTTTATTCACAAATTACAATATTGCGTTGTTTCAACAGCGTTCCGTATAATTTGGCTTCGAAATTCAGACTGTCGTTCGATCGCAGGTTCAGTATTCTTATCTCTTGGTGGACGGGGAGTGCGCAAAATATTAGTCAGTATTTAGGTCTGGGGGAAAGGGTTTCTGAGAACAAAAGGAAATGTATGCGCTGATATCGTGTCGTGGAAGTATACATATAATGTTTCAGTGAAGTCCTATGGGGTGTTACATTCCCCCTTTCGTAGATTGAACTTAGTCCCCTAAGTTCCTGCGCTTCTTTAAAATTGCTGGATGGAATTGGGCTTCCATTTTTGGTAGGTCAAAAGTTACTTGTTTTCCGGGCTCTGGGTAACACTGGTAACACTGGAGTGTTCACTGGTGGGGCTGTTGCGGTTACTGGAGCTATTGATGCGTTGTTCCGAATATTGGTCTTTTTGATTTGACAGCATAATAAATGGATACATAGTTTTGATATACCTATTTTGTTAAGGAGGTACAAACATATGAGTGCAATTGCAATGTAACCAATAATTTGGAGCGTAGTCACTCCCCATAACTTAATTCTGGTCATTCTATGTGAAAACGTTAGTTGATTAGCTTTATCTGTGATTTGATCAAGAGTTTCGGTATAGCCATTTAGGTTACTAAATAACTTAGGAGTATTCTCTAGAGTGGAAAGCATTGCGGTTAAATCTGTATCATTTTTAAGCTCGATGGTTTTAAACTTAATTTCATAGGAAACATTAACTGGGGTTCCACTAATCCTCATATGGTTGTTTCCGTATAATATATCTATCGTTTGTCTAGATTTTAGTAGTGAAGGTTTGTTTAGTTTTACTCGTCCGTGTTCCTTCTCGGTGAAAACGGTTAATTCTATTGGTTTCTCCGGGATCGCTATATACTGATTTTCGGCTTTTAGAGGTATGAAAGTGATTTGTTCGATTTTATAAATTACAAATTTACAATATTCGATCGAATTTTTCAAACGTATAACTTCTGATGCACAATCGTGTCGAGATCGCCTATCATATACTGGTTGTGTTTGTTTACAGATGTAGAGATTATGTCTGACCTTGCATTGTTTATCCAAATATTCTGGGTCAGCATTTATATAATTTAGATTTTACGTGAAAAAGATCGGGTTCTCTATTAGTGGAGCTATAAATGCACCGTTCTTAAATAAAGGAATGGGATATACCTGTTCTATAACCCATTCTGTGTCTATTATTGTAGGTACCGAAAGCTTAAAGAAGATTTTCTCTTTTTGGATGAACAATGTTATGGTGGATACATCTAGAATGCTTTGAAAGTTCGATTCCTCAGGTGTGAGGGCGTTATAAGTAATACGGTTGCCTAGTGCATTCATATATTGGTCTAAGAATGTCTTATGGTCGATGATTTGTGGACCAACTATTCCCTGTTTGCCTAATAGTATTAAGTCGAAAATTTCGTCTATCTGTAGGTGAAGATTGGATATTGCGCTTTCTGTTGTTATTAACTGAATGGTGGTAATTTCATCTTTCTTTAAATCACTAATTTTATCACTTAATTCTGCGTTGAGTTTCTCTAATTGTTTTAGGCTGTCGGTATTGATGATTTTACGAATTAAAGCTGTTTGGTTTGCCACTATTGTCTTTAGTTCGTTTCCTTCATTAAAAAGTTTGTCGATATTCTGTTTAATAACATCTAAATTGTTAGGGGGCGTAACTCCCCTGGATATTTGCACAAAGGTGCCGTCTATATCCGGCTCGAAGGACCAAATGTTAGGGGGCGTAACTCCCCTGGATATTTGCACAAAGGTGCCGTCTATATTTTGCTCGAAGGACCACCCAAGTTGTACGGCTTGGGACCGTGATAATAATAATTACTTGTGACACGGGTTGATACAATATCTAACTATTTTATTGTATCGTTCTGTTACAGATATGGTGTAGGTGTAGTTGTTCGTTGTCAGTACTTGGACTGATTTCTATCTATTCTATTCTATAGTTTCTGTTACTGTGTTGTTGCTGTCTATACTTTCTATACTGTACTGTCTCCTCTTGCTGTCTGTTTGTTTCTATACTGCTTGTTTCTATACTGTTCTAATCTATACTGTCCTATAGTGTCTAATAATCTGTACTGTCTAATCTATTCTGTGCAAATTCTCCAAGTTCCTCTGGTTTTAAGACATCGTGTTCTCCCCTTCCATTACGCCCTTGACGTGATGTTCTTTAGGAAGGGGCACGGTGATTTTCCACAGGGGAACTTGGGGGTGGGCTAGGCACTGGCGGCGCTTGGGGTATTTCCCATGCCTTGCCAGGTGGCGAGTCGCTGCCGCGGACACCCGAAAGTGGCGAGGCCGAGTCATGCCTTGGTGCAGCGATGTTTATGGCAGGGTCTTCTTTAAGGCCTAATTACATGTGCCCTTTTGCACATCTGCAGAAAAACTAGACAGTCACGTACTCCGTGACTGTCGTTAATTGCTCTGCCATAAATCTTGCCTTCTCGCACCTTAACATAAATCATTTATGTCTAATGTTCCGAAAAGTGTTTTCGAAATTGATCCAATAGCGTCAATTAAACCTCTTTTAGATCTCGAATGCGTCATTAATCGTAGTTGTGTACCTAATATCTTAAGATTAATAAACTTATTGGTTAGTGAATTTATTTCGGCTTTAGATAGACAGTTATTCAAGCAATTCTTTTGCAATTCTTTAACATATTTTCCTACGGTTAATATCTGAGAGTATATATCGCTTATGTCTATTCCTATAAATACGTTAATTTTATCGTTATAAAGGTAAGCCTTAGAAATTTTTTCGTGAAAAATAGCATTATCCTCTATAGGTGTTAGTTCTAACCCGAAGACGAGGGTTGCGTTAATACAGGTGATCGTCCTGAAAAATAAGGTTTAATACGGTTCCCGTGAATCTTTTTAACTTGACCGTTAACTAATACTTCATAATATGGAGTTATAACTTTTCCAATGTAATATGGTCCAATCCATTCATCGTCCAATTTATCTGTTTTGTGATCATTATGGATCAATATAGCATCTCCTTCTCTAAACACAGTTTGTGTTTGAATAATTCTCTTCTTTTGATCCCGTAGGTATCGTTTCTTACTTTGTTCCAGAGTATACCTCGCGAGATTTCTATATTTCTCTAGTTGCTTCTGCCATAGTATAAACATTTCCTCGTAGGTATAGTTAGGAGTTTTGGAAATGGAAGAAGGTAGGTTTGCTTTTCGTCCAAATGTAAGTTCAAAGGGGGAAAAACCTGTTCCTTCGTGTATCGCGGTATTGTAACCTAAGCAAATGAAGTTTAATACTTCATCCCATTCTTTGTCGGATTCGTGTAATGTCGTTCGTATCATGTCCTTAATAATGGAATGTGTTCGTTGTAAAGAGCCGTTTGATTGAGGATGAAAACTCGTTGTCTTTATATGCTTTATTTTGAATGCTTCTTCGAATTTGTTCATGAGTTCACTAACGAAATTTTGTCCTTAGTCTGTAAGGATGGTCTTTGGGGCTGAGAATATATATACGTAATGTTTTAAAAGGGCTTCTATAATTGATTCGGTTCTTTGTACTTTCCATGGGACTAATAGAAGATATTTGGTAAGTTCATCGTGTATGGATAATATAGTGAGTACCTCTTTTTGTTTTAGTCATTGGTCCGATAATATCCATTGCAATTTTCTCATTAGGTTCTGTCGGGGTGTTGGAAATAACTGGGTTTTCTTTAGCGCGTGTTCTTGTGCGTTTCTGTCTTTGACAAGCGTCGCAATTTTTAATGTAGGTTTCTACTTTCTCTAAAAGGTGTGGGATTTTAAATTGATCTCGAATCCCAAGGTAAGTCTTGTGAATGCCTAAATGCCCAGACACATCATTATGATTTTCTTTAATAATTTGCTCGATCTGTTCGTTCGTAAGGTTTTGTATAGGTTTATATGCCATAGTTATTTCTCCTATTTTGTCATTAAAGTACATTAAAAATATTTTAATTCTTGTGTTTTCTGTTTCAGTGAATCGTATGTCTGCTACACCTACCTTTTTATTCTTTTTAGCTATTTCAACGAGTTTATTTAGCCATGTTTTGTGGTCGTATTCTCCTAAGTGCTCTTTAGTTAATTGGAAGAAAGTGTGGTCGTTTGGAGTGATTTTTAACTGTTTAGGAATTGTTTCAAAGTCTGCTAGCCAAATTGCATAGGGTATCGTATGATCGTTATTCTCTTCTATTATTGGATAAGGTGAAATCTGTCTGTCCTTGTCACTGTCTTCTGTTAGTGCGTTAATTCGTTGTCGAGAAAGTGCGTCGGCTGCGGTGTTATCTTTGACTTTGTGGTATTGTATGTCATAATCGTACTGTTCTAATTTTAATCTCCATCTCATTAATCGCGAGGAAGGGTCTTTACAGGGTTTAAGCCAAGTAAGTGCCTGATGATCAGTTCGAATTATAAAACGTCTAGCCAGTAAATATTGTCTTAATCTTCTGATTGCCCAAACTATAGCAAGAAGTTCCTTTTCAGTCGTAGAGTAGTTTCTCTCAGGAGTGTTTAAAGTTCTGGAGATGTAGCAGCAAGGATGATCATTTTGGGAAAGGATTGCACCGAGTCCTTCGTTGGAAGCGTCAGTTGTCAATGTTTCGAGTTTCGTTAAAATTTGGATATGTTAAAACAGGAGCTGTACAGAGTTCATCTTTTAGTGTTTGAAAGTTGTCTTGCTTTTTGGCCCCCCCCCCCGGTGGAATGGTCCGTTCTTTTTTGTAAGGTCTGTCAATGGTTTAGCGATTTTGGGGAAGTTACGTATGAATTGACGGTAGTAGCCGGCTAGTCTTAAGAAAATCTATGACTATACGCCACTTTTGTTTCCCACTGGCATCTGCTTTCTTCGGAACTACCCAAACCGGTGAGTTATAAGGTGAGTCCGATTCTTCTATGATCTTTTTCTCAAGCATTTCCTTCATCTGTTTTTCAATTTCTGCTTTATGAGCTTCCGGGGGTCTGTATGATTTTGTATTGATAATTTTGTTTTCTTTTAAAGTGATTGTGTGTTTCGTCAAGTTAGTGCATGGTAGAGTGTCTGATTCTAAATTGAATACGTCGATGTAATGGAGTAGGATCTTTTCATTCGGAATTCTGAGGCTGTTTTTGATATGGCTTGTCCGTATTATTGCTATAAATTTGGGAATTTTTTCCAATTCTATGTCTTTAGAGAAGTCATTAGTAATTGGTAGAGGTTGCTCACCAGAGTTGAAGTAACATACTCGCGTTGGTTTCTATTCCAGATAAATTGTTTCGATTCGTGTTTGTCCAGGTAACACATGTTGAGGACTCTGAAATTGTAATACGTGATTATCTAATTTAATTTGATCGTTAGTGATTTGGTAGTTGTATTTTTCTAGCATGGGTATCCCTATATTTCCGTCCTCTATCAATGGAAAGTCGTCTGGTACATTATAAAATTTATTTTCTTTGTCACAAATTTTAATTTTACCGTTTTCGTCCGTCTCGTATCTGTCGTTTCCCATGTAAAAGGTACGTTTGGTGTCCTTAAAGCGTTGGCCTACATATTTGGAAGTTTCAACGATATTAATTCCTGCGCCTGTGTCTATTAGATATTGTTTCTGTCCGAGTCTGGATCTGGGTAACACTGTGAGTAATCGTCCGGTGACTGCGTTAATTCTAATTGTTGGATCTCCGTTGGAATTTCGTCTTCCTCTTCGTATGTCTCGTCCTTCGGCTGATCTTCGGTTATTATGTTGTAATTCTTCAGCGGTGGTTTGTTTTGTTGACCGGGTACGCGATGTGTCCAATTTTGTTGCACTTGAAGCATTTAACTTGTGCGCGTTCTGAGAGCGGTTGCCTGTTTGCTTGATTGAAACTGCTGCTCGGCTTCTGTTGTGGAGTCGAAACGTCGAATGCGGACCGAGTGAATGTTTATCTCGAGGATGCACGTGGAGTCTAGGATGAATGGTGGCCCGTGGTCGAACTGTGACACGTGGTAAGAGTGTGTGTGTCGGTGTGGGTCTTAATGAGTGAGAACGAATGGTGAATAGAATGAGAGGGAAAATGCATGAAAGAATATATGCAGTGGATGATGCGTGCGAGGGACAGAGTTGAGGTGGAGTCGTGTGAGAGTTGAGGCGGTGTCGAGCGAGAATTGTAGCGAGAGCATTGGCGAGATAGTATATATTGTGTTGTGAGAGAGAGTGATTAAGAATTATTGAATAATAAAGTAATTTTACGAGAAAGTAAAGCCAATCATAATTTACCCTCAAAAATAATCCTACAGTGGATTTATAGATATTGTCAAATAACAAAACGCTTAATTGTTTACAGTTTGTCGGGCACAATTTCTACATATGTAGATTTTGCTGTGTGTACACTTTCTGCATACCCTTTTTTTGCCTGTATTGCAAAGATTTGTAGTCTTATTGTTATTGCAATATCCTATCTGACACCATTTGCGTACAGGAACCGTGCCACTTGTAGTTGGTATATCAGTTTCGTGTGGCTTTTGCCTTGAAGTCTGATGTTCTGAAGCAAGTTCTTCTGCTAATCGAAACAGAAAGTCTTTCCGTGAGATATTTTCTCGTGTTGTATTTTTGTACAATATCCAGCAATTTATTCCGGCTAAGGGGGGTTGGATTATTTCGAGCCTCGTCTTTTCCTAAATACGGAAAAGCACTTACCACACATTTCGTCTGTACATCAGACGCCAGCCAAAATTTTATGCCAAATTTATGGTGTTTGGCATATACTGTGTAAATCTGTATCTGACCTTCGTTGGAAAGAGTTGCTCATCCACGGTAATATAAGCTCCCGGTTTGAAGTAATTTCGACTGTTTTCAATAAATTTGTCCCAAACTGCTGAGACTAAAGCGAATTTGTCTGTTTGCAAACGTTGACTCGTCTGATTTCTTTTGTCGAAACGAATGTATCGTAGAATTTCCGTAAAATCACGTCTACTCATAGTGCTGGAGAAAAATGATGGTCCCCACTTGTTGTTCCACAAATATTGAAGCCTCAAAGTATAATATTTCCTCTGTACGCCCCACGTGCGTACAATATTGCAAGAAACGCCTTAAATTTTGCTTGCGTAATTGTCCAGTTTTTCCCCAAAACTCGAGAGGCTTCTAACTCTGTACAAATTCGTACATGTGCCAAAATATGGTTGTCAATCAGTAATAGGAACGCACTACTTAGATTCCCCTTCACAATTTTTATTTTAGCATGTGCTATTGGCCCGTGTACATCTTTGAAAACACTCTGAACTGGTAATCTACCAGCAATACCTTCTTCTTCAATTCTTTTCCAAATAGTTCCGTCTGAAGCAATTTCAGTTTGCTAATTTGGTACGTTACTTTCACCTTCGTCTTCAGAACTGGAAGGGAATCGCATGCATCGTCTCGTACGTTTGTTTGGAATATTTTCGCAATCACTGTCGCTTGACTGATCTATATTGTATTTATCAGGAATTTCCTCATCACTAGTCTCGATAATAGCACTGTTATCGTCACTGCCTTGTGGATCAGTTTGTCTCTCCAATAATTCGCCATCGCTATCATATAATTTATCACTTTCTGCATTTGAACATTCCAGAGGTATGCTGGTTGCATTTTTCAAATATGTAAAAACTTTTATTCATTTTGCCATTTTCAGAGCCTGACGGTCGCTATAAAAATAAGTTGAAACTAAGTAGCTCTCTCAGTATTTAGGCTTCTTACTGAAGAATCTCTTGTTGAATGTTTCAATATTCACATAAATGTTTCTTACCTGTGTCACAGTGGGGATAAAGGTGAATGATTACGCTTCGAGATACATTGTATTCCGCGGTGGCCGGCAACGCTGGGCCCGTGTCCTAAATAAATACTGCGCGTAATCGCCGTAATCGGCTCAATGCCGATAACGGAACGAACGAAAGACACATGGCCCGCTATATGTACTACAGCGATCTCATGATTCTTCCGAAATCATATTTCTGTGCCGATAAAACATTGCAGTACCCATCAATTGTTATAGCTGCACCAATGTCATTTCATCACAGAATTTCTTCATAGAAACATGCACCAGTCATTTTGACTGGTACTCGTATAAGTGTTAGTAACAAAAAATATATTTGTTACGAATATATATAAAGTAACATTAAGTTCATAAAATGTATTCTCTACTTATAGCTACAAAAGTCATAACATCATTTCGAAAGGCAAATGTTACATGCAGTAGGAATTTTGAATTGAAATTGCACGACCAGTCAAAATGACTGGTCTGGTAAATCCAGTGTTAAAATCAATTTCGTCCTCATTCTGTGAACATAAAGTTGTTGTACACGCCGCACACGCTTTATCTTCTGTATCCTGATCTTCAACAATGTGAGCATCATGAACACTAAAATGTTCTTCGAAGCCTAACTGATTGAACTGTCCTCATTCAAATGAATTATCTTGTACACCTCTACGGATAACCTCTGCTAAATTCTCCTTTAATTGAATTTCCACATTAGTGATCGGAGTTTTCGGCAACAATTGATAGAAAAGAGCGCAAGTAAAAGATTAATTATATTAATCGGCTTAATATTCACTATTATGTGGTGAATGGGCATTATCCTCGGCGTTCAAATGACTAGTGTCGATTAAGTCGAGAATCTTTTTGATTCGCTCGGCGGGGAGTTGAGTAGAAATATTATTTACGTGGACGTCTACGCCTGTTTTGGAAATAGAAGTACCCGGAGCGCGAAATATAAAAACATGGACAGTTCGCTGAAAGAGCTCCAGCCGAATTCCCTCACTAAAGAAAGCGCCTTCAGTACTGTTGTTCGTCGCCATATTTTCGGTCTCGAGTAAACTAAAGTTGGGCGATTTAATGGGGAATTCTCGTTCCTGTACTACGTGGATTACGCTGTCGCTATTGATTGGCGAATCAGTGTCGGGAATGAAGGGTGGTGCGCGTCATTGTCTTCGCTTTGAATTCGATGGATCGGAGGAAGGTATATTCTTGTTCGGGTCTCTCGTCAAAGTGAGAAAATTGTCAAATACAGATTCGAATGACCTTGAGACAACTTGACTATTAGGTAGACGGAAGCAATTTATATCTTCATCTTCATTCGACATACAAGATTCTGGTTTACACAATGATATTACAAAAATTGTTTGACTTACAGAATTAGCTGTTGGTGCATTTCAGTCGGTTGGGGTAGCTTTTCCGTTGGTGGGTCTCTTGACCTTCTCCTTGCCCAACCAGTGGCCCTCGAACTGCAGTCGGCTGGTCGCTCGAACTCCGTTTGCTCCTAGAGTTGGATGGCGACAGATATCGTGGGGTCTGCTCAGATGATCGGTTTCCAGGCGCTTTCCTTCAGTCGGTCGCATAAGTCGCGTGGTCCTCACGAGTTGCTGTTTAACTGGTCGTTGTGGGGCTGATGTTCGACTCCCCAGAGTGCGATCTGGATTAGCTCTTTGATGCCACCTCGATGGCTGACGGTAACTTCTTTAGTTATTACCGACGACAAACCAGTCAGTGTTGAATCTCCGCGAATCTCAGTAGAATTGCCTTGTGATGTTGCAACTCTACCTTTTCTACGCGCTGTTTCCAACGAGAGATCCCTCTGCTGCCACCAAATTTGTTATGCCAATTGACACTTGTTTGGGAAATTTGGGGGATGTTGTGGGTGCGGAATCGTCGAAGAATTGAAATTCACCGGTGTTCGAGTAGATGAAAGAGAATATTTATTAAGACTTGTCGACTAATACAGTGTTCCGACGTGATGGTCAGGCTTGATGGAGAGCGCCGCTGAGTAAGGAAGTTTTGCAATGACAAAAAAAACATGGTACTCGCTTGGTGCCAGGTCCTGACTATAAGGTGGATGCATCAAAACTTCCCAACCAAGCTCCCGGAGTCTCTGGCGAGTCACTATAGACATATGTGGCCTAGTGTTGTCCTAATGGAACACAACACCTCTCCAGTTTGTTGGCAGTAGAGGTCCGAATTTAGTGTTTGAATTTAGTGTCGCCGCTGTCGTTTCTTACGTGAACGGATGGAGAACTGGTGAAATGCATGGATTTGGTGTGGATGTGGTGGAGGAGGCATATTATTTCCGTCAATTGTTGTAAAATTATATTCGAAATTATTGTCAATTGTGTTGTTCTGTCTTGCATTCTCTGATAAAGTTGAACTGTCATCGGTTGAGACCGGATTATCACTATCACTGGCATTTATAATTGACGAGTCTTTACTATTACTACTATCCATGTTGGATAACAAGAATACAATTTTATATTGGGTTGGCAACTAAGTATTGCCGATTTCAAATAAGAAGGAAAATTACAAAAAATTTTTTTTAAATATAACTTTATTCAATTAGATACTGTACGTTTTTGGCGATGACCTTTTGCCAACGTGCTGGCAGTGTCAAAATTCCACGTTCGTAAAATTTCTGATCTTTGCTATCAAAAAACTGAATTAAATGTAATCTGACATCATCAGCGTTATTAAAAATATTACCATTTAAGGAGTTCTGCATGGAACGAAACAAATGGTAATCTGAAGGCGCAAGATCAGGGCTATATGGTGGATGTGACAAAAAATCGCAGATGCTAATGCGTTGCGTTAAATGAATTTCCTTAAGCTGGTGAGGGATCCATAAATCTTTCTAAATGTCAGTTTCTTGACATAACCAAATATTTTTAATTTTCTTTTGAATGCATGTATGTGATACATTGAGCTTCTCTGCGATATCACGTGTTGTGCTATGACGAGCTGAATCGATAATGCCCTTGATATGGGTCACATCGACTTCGACTGGACGGCCAGATCGTTGAGCATCTTTCAGTGAAAAATCACCAGAAAGAAATCTGGCAAACCAATTTCGACACTGCCTTTCTTTCAGGGCTTCCTTTCCGTATACGGCACATAACTTCTTTTGTGCTTGCGATGCGTTCTTGCCTTTTCGGAAGTAATACAATAAAATATGTCTGAAGTGTACGTCCTATTCTTCCATTTTAAAATTGGGATACAAAAAAACTGAAGCACTAATCGATATAATTTTTTTACTAATGTTACGTATGAATAATATTCTCTATACGCCGCTCAAGCTTGCGTAAGAAGGGAAGTCGCGTTTCCACGAAGGGCCCCAAAGATTTCTATCATTATCGTACACGAACAATAAGGGCCTTTGATACTGATTAGCTGCATCGAGCGCGATTAAGTGCACGCGCGACCCGACGAGCTCTCCGTGATCTTACCTTATATGGAAACCCCAAATACGCCCCCTGTACATTTTGGGATTATATAAGCCCTTCCATTCTGATCATCTTCGGTTAATAACTACACAGTTACGGGGAGTGTCACGTCGTGTTACGCTAGTACAGAGTCAATTACATTCAGTGAGTTCGGGCTTAGGGCATCGATCAGAATACAAGTTAACCCGTTGGAATCCGCAAGTTCGGTTGAAGTTCTTTCGGCATACTACTGTAACCATTCTCCGACCCCGCATCGCCAGTGCGTCAACACCGTGCAAGTACTTAGGTAACAATTTACACACTATTTAAATACCGCGACAATCACATTTGTACCAAAACGACTGATCTGAATATATATAAATTGTTCACCATTAAACCGAGTAGATTCGTCAAACCTACCTTTACTCCGTAATTCCTTATGAAAGTAGTAACGTTCCCACGAATACAACTTAACCGCTCGAGTTGTATTGAATATTAATTTTAAGTATTGAGACCAACTAACAAGTTTCTTGGGTAATATCAACATCGCCGGTCTAGGCAATTGCCCACAGCCCTGGCTCGTAACTCTAAATTAAAGGTAGAAGTCCAAACAATAAGAAAAAAATATAGGTTAGATGCTTTGACCGCGTTAACAAACCAAAAGAATGTGTAAAGTCCATCTATCGACCAAATCGTCAATCACTTAGTTTTTAGTTTTAGTTAGGCAATCTGGTCGTATGTATTTGAGTTTTCTATAAGATTTGTTATTCGTTTTTCTGACTCACCACAGTTGATAAAGTATACCGATGTAGGTTTTCCTTCCAGGTAGACCGTTTGACCTAAACATGTTTTTGGTTGGATGGTTATTTCTTTCTGAAACTTTAACACAGAATCGTTTAATTTAAGATGATCGTTAGTGATTTCAAATTTATATTTAGTTATGGCTGGTAATCCGAATATACCGTCTTCTATTATGGGAAAGTTATTTTCTACTATGTAAAATTTCACCGGTACATTATAAATATTTGCTTCTATGGTTTCATGAGAACTGAATTTAGAATTTCGTTGGTGTTTCACTTATTCTTCCCGGTCCAATTGCTCCTCGTTTCAGTAGGTTGATCCCTGCTCCGGAATCTAAAAGGAGTGTTCGTTTTGTTTCTCCCGCAGGTCCCAGTCGGATGGTTGGTAGGTTTCCTGTGACTGAGTTGATTCGTAGTCTATCTGATCGTCTGTTGTCGTCTCTATGTTGTTGACTTTGGGTGGTGCTCGTTCTTGTGGTCCTCGGAATTGACAATTTTGGCAGACGTTCGATGTGTGTCCGATCCTTCCGCATTTGAAGCATTTCAGTTGGCTTCTTTGGGAGAGTGGAGCTTTTTCCATTTGTGGGAATGTTTTTGGATTAGGATTTTGAACTGGGTTGTTTCTTCTAGGATTTTGTATAGGATTAGGTTTAGGATTGAAAGTTGTTCTTCTTTCCATTGGTCTTGGCTTCCTCATTCTGTCTTCTCTGAAGTATCTCTCAATGTCGGCTGCTTTCTTTTCAGCTTCTGGTATGTTATATGGTGGGTTGGCTAGTAATATTTGTCCAATTTCTGTTTGTAATCCGCGAATAAAGTCAGTGACGGAATCTCGTAAGATCCTATCATTCATGGCACGGCGCGTAATTTCGTCCGTGTATTTATTAGTTACGCTGTATTGTAATTTATTGAGCGCACGTCGGAATCTATTGGGCTGGCCAATAAGTAATGTCGGGTTTTTCGATAAAAAATAGAAGCAATTCCTTTTTGATATAGAGAACTTTATTGAATAATGTATTGACCATTTTGATCTATCACTTTTTGTCATCTTATTGGAAGCTTTATAATACCATCCTTCCAGAATTTACCATCCTTTTCAGCAAAAAACCTTGAGATATGCACTTCGCAGGCCTCTAGAGAATCAAAATTTTTTCCATTTAGTGAATTTTGTAGAGAGCGAAATAAGTGAAAATCCGACGGTGTCTGTAGAATATGGTGGGTGAATAAGAACATCCCAATTCAGCTCTCTTAATTTTTGCCGGGTCTGTAGTGATACTTGTGGCCTCGCATTGTCCTGATGGAAAACTACTCCTCTTCGGTTGGCAAGTTCTGGTCGTTTTTCTTCAATGTTTTCCTTAAATCTGTCCAATTGTGAACAGTATTTCGCAGAATTAATGCTCTGATTAGGCGGTAACAACTCATAAAACAGTACTCCCTTCCAGTACCACCATACAGATAACATAACTTTCTTGGGGTGCAAACCGCCTTTGGGGGAGGTTAATGTTGTTGATCCAGGTTTATTCCAATGTCGTTTTCGTGTGACATTGTTGTACAGAACCCATTCTTCGTCCCCAGTAACAAAACGCTTTAAGAATGGTTCGTTCATATACCGTTTTAGCAAAGAATCGCAAGCTGAAACTCGATTGACTAAATTCCTTTCACTTAAATTCTGTGGAACCCAAACATCATATCTCGATACCATACCAAGTTGATGCAAATGATTTTCAACGCTGGATTTCGAAATTCCTAACATTTGAGCAATCTCACGCGTGGTATAACGTGGATTACTTTCAATTAGACTGGAGATTTGATCTTTATCAATATTTACTGGTCTGCCAGAACGTTTCTAATCGGTGAGACTGAAATCTCCATCCCGAAACTCTTTGAACCATCTTTGCACCATTCTTTCATTAACAACACCTTCTCCATGAACATCAGTAATCTTTTTTGCCGTTTGAACCGCATTTTTTCCTTTGCGAAAATAGAAAAGCATGATTGCACGAAAGTAAACTTTCTTGTCGCTCATTTTCAAATCAAACTAATCACTAAAAAAGTGTAACCACTCACGATGAATGTTTTTTTAAATTACACGTTGGAATCTCAGCTTTTATATAATATATACAGTGGTGTGAAAAAGTTTTCGGAATTCATTGTTATACTACATTAAGTAGGAAAATCCAAAATATTCAGGTGTTTGGAGACTTTATTTATGAACAATATTGTTAATCATTACATACTAAATACACCTCATCATAAAAGGTACTGTATTTTTTAAAAACTTCGAAGAAAATATTTAATGAAGGATAGTTATGCATTATCGAGCTGTGAAAAAGTTTTCGGATATGATATTTCATACCTGGAAATAACATACAAAATATCAGTAAAAGTGTGAAAAATACAATACAAATGTATATAAATTTGTACCTAATACTTAGTATGAAATCCCTTCCTTTTAATGATCTCTTTTAACCTATTTTGCATGGATTCTACAAGTTTTTTTGTCAAACTCTGATGCACCTTGTTCCACTGTTCTTGAACAAGTTTCCGAAGCTCGGGAATTCCTTTTGGTTGTGGGAATTTCCTAATTTCTTTTTCTAGGTAAGCCCAAACATGTACAATGACATTCAGATCTGGGCTTTGAGGGGGTGTTTCAATAACGTGCGCGCAATTATAAAGTAACCAGTTACAACATCCCAAGCTTTATGTTTGGGATCATTATCTTGGTAAAAGTAAAAGTCTTCTTTTATTCCCAATTGTTCGGCCGTTTGTAATAAATTTTCTTTTAAAATCTTTAAATATTCATCCTTATTCATAGTTGTATATATAAAAACGAGATTTCCGATTCCATTGTAACTGATAGCACCCCAGACCATTATGTTTTTCCCACCATGCTTTACAGTACCACAAACATTCTCTTTATTTAGTTCTGTATTAGCTCTCCTCCTTACCCTGACTTGCTTGGTGTCACTACTGCATAAATTAAATTTTTTTTCGTCTATGAAAATAACACGTTTCCAAAAATCAAGGTCTTTATTTACAAATTTTTTTGCAAATGCAAGCCTCTTATCTCGATTAACCCTGCTTAGCAAAGGTTTCCTTTTAGCAACACCTGAAACATACTTATTTTTAATCAGCCTTTTTCTAATAGTTGAATTATTATCTTCTTTCCCACTAAAGTCTTTAAGTTTGGAGACTAATTTACTGGATGTAACTCTGGGGTTTTGCTTTACTTCCCTCAATACAAATTTTTCATCGCTTGTATTAATTTTCTTTTGGCGACCAGAACGCAGTCTATTCTCAATAGAATTATCTGTATAATATCGTTTACAAATATCATGAACTGTAGGCCGTTTTAGTAATAATATTTCTGCAATAGACTTTATAGTTTCCCCCCTTTCTCTATGGAAAATAACTAAAGAGCGGATATTAACATCCGTATTTTTTCCTGTCTTCACCATTATATAAAAAGTCCGTTCTTTATTTTAATTAAATAAGACTCGGTCAATCACAATATACTTTGAACTATTATACACGCGAATAGACAGTCAGTCCGCATGAAAAGTTAAAAACAACTAAACAACTAGCCTTTACTATGCCATTTACAAAATAACGTGAAATTATATCCGAAAACTTTTTCACAGCTCGATAATGCATAACTATGCTTCATTAAATATCTTCTGCAAAGCTTTTAAAAAATGCAGTACTTTTTAGGATGAGATGTATTTCGTATGTAATGATTAACAATGTTGTTTATAACCAAAGTCTCCAAACACTCGAATATTTTTGGTTTCCCTACTTAATGTAGTATTAAAGCGGATTCCGAAAACATTTTCACAGCACTGTACGTTTTATAGGTTAAGGATAGTCTTTTGTTTTAAAAACAGCTGGGACGATTCCAAACGAAAAAATCCGAAATTACTTATTGGCCAACCCAATAATAATGTATCCTTAAACGTTTTCGTCATATCGTTGTCTAATTTCCCTAAGCTGATTTTGTTGTTCTCTAACAGATTCTTCGGTAGCGACATTACGTCTAAGTGCTTCATTGCAGCTTTGCCTGTTATTTTGTCAATTTTAATCATTTTTAATAGTAGAGCTTGTTCCATGCACATCGCCCGCATTTCTCTTACTTCCCGAATAAATTTTTCGGCGCCTATGTCATCTTCCCCGTTCAGTTGCGGAATGCATTTTATCGCGTCTTTGGCCTTGAGGCTTCGGCTGGTGTATCTCATTATCGAGCTGTCGTTGACGGGAGGGGCGATATCGACCGGTTGTGGTTTGGAAGTGGAAAGAGCTAGTGTTTTGACCCGCGCAGTCATCACTGTGTCTTCGGTGGTGAAAGCTGACCCTATTTCTATCATGATGTCGTCTCCTAATGTCAATTTCGTAATATTTCTTCCCAAAAATTCTATTTCTTGGGCCCGTCTCCTATTCTCTTCTTCAGCTATTTTTTGAGTCTCCTCTAATCTTCACGCAAGGTTATCTATTTGTAGAGTAAAAGCTTCATTTTGCTTTTGCATTGCGTCTAATATTGCGCGAGTGGAACTACCTATAGTAATGCTCGTATTCTCACTTTTCTTAGGAAGTACTGTCATAATGGAATTTATTGAATCTGAACTCTCGGAGCTAATACTGGAGAATCTACTTTTTCTCACTCTGTATCGTGCAAATGAATCCAGCTTTCAGCTTACTGTAGTAAGTAACTGTCGCCCTGACGTGGTTCCTTTGGTTCACCGTAGTCCTCGAAAGTAGATACTTAGATTCGTTGATCCTTCAATCTTCAATGATGCATGTATGCCGAAATCGTAATTTCGTTTACAGTGAAGCGAATGGATCCTGGCATGATCGCCAAAATGTTACGTAATTTATCATGTAACAGAAATTGTTTCGGATGGATCGGTGAACGCTGGAATCGCTCAGCGCTGAGCGTGAGGGTGGTGCAGGCCGAAAGATAGAGTGCAACGAGTACGGTATTTTACAACGTATATTTGACACTCCAGTATAACACTAACAAGACGGTCCAGTATCAAAAAATTGACAAAGTTGGTGAGTACAGAATACGTGGACGAAGTGTAGGAACCGAATAAAAAGGAAGGGCAGGCTTCGGGAATCGAACCCCCGAGACCTTCGTATTACTAGCCACTGATCAGTCCATTTACGCCACGGCCCCTTCCCGATATTCGTTAATCGTTTTGTTCCTTTTAACGTTGTTCTTTGATGGAGGCGCCCGATCCTACAGAAGTTCGAATAACTTGAATTTGTGCGGGAGCACGCAGAAGGTAACTCTTGAGCGGTTTTCTCGATTCTGATTACCCAGAGCGAATGCTTTCGCGTAAATGCTCGTCGCATGTTTTTTCTTCCCCTTTTTGCGGGTGATGCCCAATTGGTCGCAAATGACGACATGGTATGGCTCTAAACGCTTATTGGGCCGCGATGTCGCTAGACGATCTTGAGTCAAAAAAAAGTGTTTTCGACTAACGTCGCCGGTTGCGAATACCGCCGCCGCTGACGCTCGTTTGAATTTCAAACATACCGCCCGCCTTGAAACGGACGTTTCAAAAGTTGCCTCTGAGAGGCGCGCAACTGGACACCGCCCGCCATGGCATGGCTCGTTTTCATGGATCTATGATGAGGTGCAGCAAGTTATACATACACTTATGAACTACGCAAACTTAGAATAAATGTTAATTACATACATGATTCCCGAAGCGGATTGTTACATTGTTTTACGCGGGTATGTCGCTCTTGACGGGAAGTGCGCAAAGCTTGACGATCGGTCGCTTGAATTCGGAGGTCGCTGTTCTGACCGTAACGACGCGAAGACGCCCGTCGGCCCCGGGATGCAGTTGTACAATTCGCCCGTACAGTACAGTATCACTAATTTGACCAGTGAACGGGTACGCAGGATCCAGAATTCAGACCGGAGGGGGGTCAAGGTGAGTTGAGGACCCCCGTGCAATGTTCGCTGATGCGCTTGTTCGATGATGAGGGTGACCAACGGGTGCGCCGCGAGGAGAACCGGATGTCTCCGATGATATTGCACCGGAGCGTTTCTGATTCGTCCGCCGACGCGAATAATCCCGTTCGCGTCTAGGAAGGGGTTGAGGCATGCCGTCGCGGTCCTCGCGGAAACGGGGTGATTGTTTGATAAGGCCTGGAGCTCGGCAGCAAAAATGGTTTGCTGAATCGTTTTCACCCAGAACGTCCGGCCAATCAGGCACTGTGCAGCCGTGAGCGCGGCGTTCCCGTTTCCGATGGCGACAGTGCGCGATGAATAATTGCACATAAGCGGTAACTCGAATTAACTTTGGCCACGATGAATACCGCGACGCGAGTTCCCATTGGTCGGTTTGCGTCACGCAGTGAACTCGGGTGACCTTCTCCTCCAGTGGGGTTTCGGCAGGGAGCGGAGGAGCCTCCTGAGGCCATTGGTCAGCGGCGAGTCGAAGCCAAGGGGGTCCGTGCCACCATAGGCGGTGGTGGTTTAATTCGTGCCCCAACAAACCGCGTGACGCGTAAGCGGCCGGATTGTCCTGCGTCGGGACGTGCCTCCACTCTGCTTGTGGCACTCTCGTCGCAATTTCGTGGACCCGATTCGCAACGAAAGTGTTCCACCTCGATGGGTGACCGCGGAGCCACGCGAGAACTACGGTCGAATCGATCCAACAAAAGCACGAATGAGAGCGAGCACCGAGCGAGCTGCGAACGAACTCGATCAATCGCGCCAAAAGCACCGCGCCGGATAGCTCTAATCGTGGGATGGTCAGCGGAATTATCGGAGCGACCCGCGACTTTCCGGCAAGTAGTGAAACTGAAACTGCGCCCGTTGCCGAAACATCCGTGCCCAGTGAGCACCTGCGTGACCCGGTAGGTGAGTCCCTCGACCACGGTCCAGCCATTCGTCCATGCTGGGCAGAATCGCCTCGGCCGCTTGCTGCGCGGCTCCCCGCGAAAGCGTTTTCCTCCGCCAGTAAGTCGAAGGGCACGGTGCCCGCCAGTATCAGCGCTGCCACGTGGGATATCGCGCGGTATCCCCTGGCCACCCTGATGACCATCCTCCTCTGAACGCGGCGCAGCAATGTCCTGCTGCGCCGCCTGACCATGAGGATGTTGGGGAGTAGAGTGGCTGTCCAGGAGGAGACCAAGATAGTTCATCTGGTCCCCAACATAAACATACCCCCCGATACCGTCGACGACGGAGGCCAGCCCCATCTCCGCCAGACGGGTGGTCTTCCTCCAGTCCCTCCCGACGGCCATCAGCAACGTGTCATCCGCGTGGCGCGTTAAGCTGATGTCCCACAAAATGGGGCCACGACCGCATAGCGCATCCGCGCTATCTCCGGCGCGTCCACGACCACCAGTCCGTTGCCCGTCAATAGAGGCATGGCTGCATCGCAATACGTCACCATACCCCTTTGGAACCGCGCCGCTTCCTCTTCGACGTCCACGACCGCCCAGCTGGGGTTTCGGGCCGGGCCACTTTTTTCAGTCGTGCATGGGCCTAGCCATTCTAAACTAAGTTTATGCTCTTTGTGATCGTTATGCATCAAAACTTGATCTCCTTCTTTAAATATTGATTGTACTTTGATTATTCTTCTTTCTTGATCTCGTTTACATGTAGCTTTACTTTTAAGAAGTTTTTCTCGTGCTTCGTGAAGCTTCGAATTCCATTCCTTCTTTCTGAACTCTATCTCGTCAGGTAGGTTTCGTTCGGGATTTTGGGATATCGTCGAGGGTAGGTTTGCTTTATGTCCAAACGTTAACTTAAATGGCGTGTAACCAGTCGCGCCATGTGTTATGGTATTATATGCTAAGCATAAGAAATTCAGTAGTTCGTCCCATTCTTCGTCGTTGTCTTTTTGTTTTGATTTTAACATGTCAATAATCAGTGCGTGTGTTCGTTCTGAACTTCCGTTAGACTGTGGGTGAAAACTAGTCGTCCTGATATGTTTGATTGTAAATGCTTCTTCATATTTCTGTATTAACTCGCTTATAAAATTCTGTCCTCTGTTCGTCAGTATTTTCTTAGGTGCTGAGAATATACATATAAATATAGTGGTTTAAAAGACCGTTCCAAATACTTTCGGTCTGTTGTGTCGTAAGCGGTACAAGTATTAGTATATGTGTATTTCGTCAGTTCATCATGTATAGAGAATATATATTGGTTTCCGTTTTTAGTCTTTTTCAAGGGGCCTAAAATATCCATTGCAATTTTTTTGTTAGATTCTATAGGGGTATCAGTAATCACGGGTTCTTCTTCTCCTCTTATACGTGTTAGTTTTGAGGTTTGGCAAGTTTCACAAGTTTTTATATGTGTGGGATATGGTGATAGGGAATGGAATAACTTCCCATTCAATACTTGATATTAGCTTTATTATCCTCCAGTCTTTAACCAAGACTCTTCTTGAACTCTGCCCATACACTGATTCTCGCACGCATCATTCGCTCCATATATTCTCTAACTTGCAGCTTCTCTCTCGTTCTATCCCTCATTCGTTCTCACTCATTCGGACCCACACCGACACACACACCCTTGCCACGTGTCACAGGTCGACAACGGGTCACCATGTACTCAAAGCTTCTCGTGCATTCCCAGAAAGCATTCGCTCTTTTCCAGAGATAAACATTCGTTCGACATCTCCACTAACACTTCTCATTCGCACCTCACGCTACATTCAATACTTCCCGTCATACTACGGTTTTGCCTTACACCTAAGGCGGAGACGTGGCGCCGGCTTATCGCTGCCACATCACCCCCCCGCCAGTGATTGACTTAATCACGAAATTTGCAATCGGTCCGGGAATCGCACTCTTCTTCCGGACCGCGTAATACGTATGCTTGGATCTGCTGTAGTCAGGATGGGAGGCGGCAACGCCGGCTCCTGCAACGATGGTGATGGACGGGCGAACCGCCCCGTGCTCTCGATCGGCGTGGTTGCCGATGGTTCTTCGGGCTGCCCAGGTGGCGCTGGTCGCGCTGCCCCGGGCGTCGGCGGTGCTGGATCTGCAGCCAGCAAATACGCCGGCTTCAGCCGATCCACAGTGACCGTGACTGGCTTACCCCGAATGTTCAGTGAAAAAGTCCGAGTACCTCGGCTGAGGACCTGGTACGGTCCGTCGTATGGCGGCTGGAGGATTCCTCGGACGGTGTCGTTCCGCAGAAAAACATACTCCGCCACTGCAAGGTCCTTAAAAACAAATATCCGCCTCGAAGAATGGTTGCTGCCAGGCGTCGGGGCGAGGGTGGCGAAATACTCGCCTAACCTCCCGACGAAATCCCTTGGTAGCGGCTGCGTATTTCCGCCCTGTGGTGTCAGGAATTCTCCTGGCAGACGCAGCGGTCTAGCCGTAGACCAGCTCCGCTGCGGTGGATTGCAAATCTTCCCTCCAGGCTGCGCGAATGCCCAGCGAAACGGTGGGAAGTACTTCCGTCCAACGGACGTTCTGCTGACAGCGGATTGCTGCCTTAAATTGGCGGTGGAATCTTTCCACCATCCCGTTTGCTGCCGGGTGATAAGCCGTCGTCCGCCAATGTGTTGCCCCTGTTAACTGGGACAATGCTTTAAACAAATGCGACTCGAATTGCCTGCCCTGGTCGGTGGTTATACGCAGCGGGGTGCCGAACCGGGACACCCACCCGTCGTAAAAGGCCCGTGCCACGGTCGCGGCCTCTTGGTCCCTAATCGGGAAGGCCTCAGGCCAACGCGTCAAGCGGTCGACACATGTCAGGCAATACCTAAAACCCTCTGAAACCGGAAGAATAACAATGTCTATATGCACGTGTCCGAATCTTCCGGACGGTGCGTTGAAACTTCCCAGCGGCGCGGAAACGTGTCTGCTCGTCTTAGCTCGTTGGCAATGTACGCAACCGCGGGCCCAACTCCGGCAGTCCGATTTAACCGACGGCCAAACGAATCGTTCCGTCACCAACTTTACCGTCGCGTTAATCCCTGGGTGCGCGAGGCGATGCACCGAGTCGAATGCGCCTCGTCTGAAAGGTCCTGTGACAAACGGTCGAATGACCCCGCATGATACGTCACAGATCACTTCGATGCCCGTACCGGGCAGCCGTATCCATTCGAACTGCAAATCGTTTCGAACATCCCCCCGCATGTACGCCTGTAGTTCCGCGTCCTGCTGCTGAGATTCGGCTAAATCGGCATAGCTGACAGATTCTGCGACCTCCTCCAACCTCGACAATGCGTCGGCAACAACATTATCCTTACCGGCGATATGGCGGATGTCGGTGGTGAACTGCCCGATGAAATCCAGGTACCTGAATTGCCTGGGAGAACATTTCTCGGGCTTTTGCTGGAAGGCAAAAGTTATTGGTTTATGGTCGGTGTAAACCGCGAAGGATCGCCCCTCCACTATGTGCCTGAAATGCTTGACCGCCATGTAGATTGCCAGCATTTCTCGATCGTACGCGCCGTAATTCCGTTCCGTGGGGCTGAGCTTTTTCGAGAAAAATGCCAACGGCTGCCAGTTCCCACCGATACGCTGCTGCAGCGCCGCTCCGACGGCAAAATCGGACGCATCGCAGAATAAACCGAGCGGTACCCTGTCCCGCAGGTGTGTTAACAACGCTGCTTGCCTCAGGCTTTCCTTAGCTTCGGCGAAAGCTGCAACGGCTTCGTCGGTCCATGCCACCTTGGCGTTGCCCTTGGCCTTGTCGTGCAAAAGGTCATTGAGCGGGGCTTGCACCTGTGCAGCCCTGGGCATGAAACGTCTATAAAAGTTTAACATACCCAGGAACTGTCTTAATTGTTTCGCGGTGGTCGGCTGCGGGTAGTTCGCGATCGCTTCCACCTTGGATGCCAACGGGCGAGTACCGTCGGCTGATACGGCGTATCCCAGAAATTTGACCTGCGCTTGTCCGAAATTGCACTTCGCCGCGTTGATTGTTACGCCGTACTTATTCAACCGCGCGAACACCTCCTCCAAGTGGCGCATGTGCTCCTCTTCGGTCGAAGATGCCACCAATATATCGTCGATGTACGCGTACACGAAATCCAACCCACGTAGAACTTCATCGATGAAGCGCTGAAACGTCTGTGCCGCGTTCCGCAACCCGAACGACATACAGGGAAACTCGAATAGCCCGAACAGAGTCGTTATCGCGGTTTTGGCAATGTCCTCCGCGGCCACCGGAATTTGATTGTAAGCGCGCACCAAATCTAACGTTGAAAACATTGTTTTCCCGTGAAGCGCGTGAGCGAAATCATCAATATGTTTCACAGGATATCTATCCGGCACTGTCCGCGCATTTAACGCCCTGTAGTCGCCACACGGCCGCCAAGCGTCTTGTCCCTTTTTCGGCACCATGTGGAGCGGCGACGACCACGCACTTTCCGACGGGCGCGTGATGCCGAGGCGCATCATTGTCTCGAATTCGCGTCGCGCGGTCCTCAAGCGGTCGGGTGCGAGGCGCCGAGGTTTGCAGGCCACCGGCGGTCCTGGCGTTGTGCGAATATAATGCACAGTTTCGTGCCTCACTTCCGCGGGTGTTCCCACCGGTCACGTAATGTTCGGAAACCGGTGCAGCAACTCGTGGAACCTTGAGTCGCCGAAAATCGTCTTTACCGTCGGCGCTGACGGTCCGCACTCCCGCACTGAGCGTCCTGGCACCGTCATCGACGTCACTCGGTCCAACAGCCTACGATGCCTAACATCCACCAGCAGCTCATAATGCGCGAGAAAATCCACGCCTATTATCGGCTTCGATACGTCGGCCACCACGAAACGCCACGTGAACGCGCGACGGAGCCCGAGGTCGAGGCTCAACGTAACCGTCCCGTACGTGGCGATTTCCGAACCGTTCGCCGCGTACAACGCGTAGGAGGTTCGCTCGCGGAACCCGCGAGCCCTTGATCGGGGGAAAACGCAGAGATCGGCTCCGGTGTCGATCAGAAACTGCGTTTTGGTTGTCCGATCGGTCACGAACAGGCGACGCGACGACGACGGGCAATGGTCGCTGGCCGCCATCAACGACTGCCCGGCTCGTTTCCCTGGGCGGACCAGTGACAGGGGGGTTCGCACCGTACAGCGTTCGTTCCGAATTTGAAATGGTAGAAACAAGCCCCACCACGTTGTTCGAGACGACGGTCCCGGGACCGCGATCGCGGTCGCTCTCGGCCCGACGCGTCCCGTCGGTAACCGAAGCGGCGCGGACCCGTGTTAATATCTTGCCGAATCGCGGCCAGCTCCTGCTGGAACGTTGCCGCCAGTAATGCCATTTTCGTGCAGATCTGTGCTTCAAGCTCACCTATTGCTGAGGACTGACGAACAGATGGCCCTGCCGAGGCTTCGGCTACCTGCGCTCGTGGGCCCGTTGCGTCGGCGACGGTGTCTGCCAGATCGGCAACTCGGTCGAGTTCGACATCCCGCTGCGTGGCCAAAATAACCTGCATTCTCGCTGGCAGCCGGCCCATCCACAAGGCCCGCAGGATTTCCTCCGACAAGGCTGCTCCTCCCAAAGAACGCAGGTGGCGTAGAAACTGCGAAGGCTTCCTGTCGCCTATCTCCTCGTGCTCCAGGAGGCGTCGCGTTTTCTGCTGTTGCGACAAACCCACCCGTTTGATGAGTTCTGCCTTGAGCTTCGTGTACGTCTCTGCCGGGGGGGCCAGAATGATATCGCGAACTTCCGCCGCGTATTCGGGTTTAAGTGCCCCTAGAACGTAACCGAACTTTGTCGTTTCGGTTGTCACCCCGCTCGCGTCAAGACTGCGTTCGACCATACCGAACCACAGTTCGGGGTCGGTCGGTGAAAACTCCGG
Organism: Nomada goodeniana; assembly: GCA_963969485.1. Lineage (NCBI taxonomy): Eukaryota > Metazoa > Arthropoda > Insecta > Hymenoptera > Apidae > Nomada > Nomada goodeniana. Next base: position 9,970,657 of record OZ018306.1, read on the forward strand.
TATACGCACTGCGACGCGATTGACCGCGGGCGAGCCACCCCCTGCCGGGGACTGCTCGGATGGCGTTGACATCGTCTCACCAAAAAAACGGATGATACGTAATCGCGAGATCCGCACTGTTCACTCCCGTAGAGATCACGTCGGGGTCACCAATGTGGGATATGGTGATAGGAAATGGAATAACTTCCCCTTCAATACTTGATATTAGCTTTATTATCCTCCAGTCTTTAACCAAGACTCTTCTTGAACTCTGCCCATACACTGATTCTCGCACGCATCATTCGCTCCATATATTCTCTAACTTGCAGCTTCTCTCTCGTTCTATCCCTCATTCGTTCTCACTCATTCGGACCCACACCGACACACACACCCTTGCCACGTGTCACAGGTCGACAACGGGTCACCATGCACTCAAAGCTTCTCGTGCATTCCCAGAAAGCATTCGCTCTTTCCCAGAGATAAACATTCGTTCGACATCTCCACTAACACTTCTCATTCGCACCTCACGCTACATTCGATACTTCCCGTCATACTACGGTTTTGCCTTACACCTAAGGCGGAGACGTGGCGCCGGCTTATCGCCGCCACATATGTTCTTCTACTAGTTGCATCAGGTTGGGTATTTTATATCGATTATTTATCCGGTCATAAGTCTTTTGTATTCCTGGTTATCCTATTTTATTATGGTTTTCTGACAAGATTTCTTTTATTTCTTTGTCATTTAATTTTTTAGAGGTTCCCAAGCAAATATTGCGTCTGTTACGGTGTCGTTAACACGTTAACTGCCATGGGGGTCACCGGTGACCGGCACTCGACTTGGTTACAGCGACGTGGGGTCCACCGGTGACCGGCGACGCGGCAAATAATAAAAGTACATAATTATAGTAAATATGGATACTGATAAATTTTTCAATAATCACCATTGTTACTGTAATGGTTTGAAGAAATTAATGCAATATAGAACATACAAAAATAATTTTATTACTACATGAAAAATATACATATTATCAGTGCATATTGCGATGAGTCAGATTGAAACACTCAAGGCAAAGAAAAGGTCAATCAACGCAATCGGAACAATATGTCACTACTTTTTTAGTATAATTATTTGCTCCAGTTCTTCCTAGCGGCTTTGAATTTTTGTTATAGCACGCCTTACAAAATCGCCTTGCATTTCGTGCATTTCCCGTAATTTTTTTTAATTCATGACGAGGTCTGCCCTGTACGTATTTTTTTGGAGAAATACAATCATTATCGGAGCATTTCATTAGATATATTGCTAATTTCATCATAAAATCAGGATTTGCAATATTTTTCCCGGTTACTTGTGTTGAGCGTCGTGATATGCGACACTTGGAAATACGGTATACGTCGGTATACCGTCTCGTTATAAATATTAATTATAACGAGTCACTGTTGAAAAGGCTTAGTAAACCAAGACTCGGTTGGTTTACTGGAGGAGATGGTCTCCTGGTTGGTGTTTCTGGTGTTCTAACCAAGAGTGGATGTTGTAGTTCTGGTGTTCAAACTAAGACTGACTTCCTCGTCGAGCGTTTCTTCAAACGACGACTCGGAAGCGTTTTTTATGCATGCTGATTGGACGTTTTGGAAGATTCTCGAATTACCAATCAGCGTGCTGTGAGGGTGAAGTCACACCTTTCCCTTGCGCCAAGGTGCAGTTCTCGAAGGTGGGTGTGTCCTTACTACTTGCTGTCGGTTTTTTGGCGATTCAGGGGGAATTGCGCAAGGGTGTCGAAACTTGACCTGGTCGACATCTGCTGGGGATCGGCGTCGAGCCCCCCTTTGGGAATCCACGTTTATGACGCTTGCAATTAACTGTTGAGGTCGTATAAGGTTTTGGCGCTTATTGCTCCTTAGATTAAGGAAGAAAACGATTTCCTCAAAAACAGTTTTGTTACTTGCGCGTCATAAACGTGCTAGCCATTTGCACGTGGACGGTTGTTCCATGTGCAGATTGCTAGTCGCCCTTTTTGGTACGGTACGAATTTTTATTATCTTCGTTCGCAGGTAGGACACGCGAAGCAATTGTTGCTCGTTTATTTCGCGACGCAGCATACCGGCCCCCCTTGAACGATTCTGTTCAACATAGTAGAATATCGGTGCATAGTGTGGCTGGATTACTTATGATTATGAATTCGCATGGGTTGAATCTTACTTAATGCGCGTAGTCGTACTTAGATCTAGCTTACGTTATAAAACTAAGCGTGGTCCATATATGTACGTGTATGAATCCTCGTTCGTAGTTATGTTACAATATATACATGTCGGGTTGATATATCTACATGGGGCATTCCTGTTGGTCGTCCAGTGGGAGAGGAGACAGTTTTTGACGCAACGCTTATATGAACCGTGGGAGGTTTTTACGGTGACCATCCGAATAACGCCGTCATCTCCGCCATGTAGGGCTGTAATTCGTCCGAGTGACCATTTCATTGGAGGAACGTTATCTTCTCGTAATAAAACTAATTCCCCCAATTTAATGGTTGTTGCCTTCCCGAGATGCCATTTTTTGCGGACTGCGTGCTCCTGTAGATACTCCTTGACCCATCGGGTCCAGAAATGCTGTTGCAGTTGTTGTACATGTTGCCACATGGATAATCGATTAGACGGAATTGCTGCAAACTTGTAATCTGGCATATTCCTTAATACATCGCCGATTAGGAAGTGTGAAGGCGTCAGGGCCTTCGAATCATTTGGATCAGAGGATAAGGGTGTGACAGGTCGGGAGTTCAATATTGCTTCTATCTGATTGACGTATGTCAGCAAGGCTTCGTAAGACAGTAGTGTATCGCCGATTACACGCGTTAAATGGTGCTTAGTGGATTTTACTGCCGCTTCCCACAGTCCGCCAAAATGAGGTGATCGTGGTGGTATAAAATGGCACGTTATTCCGTCGTTACCTAGAGTTTCCGCGATTGTATCATTATAGGCTTGCGCCTTTATTGTGGAATATAATTCCTTCAATTCTCGGTTCGCGCCAACAAAATTTGTTGCGTTATCGCAATATACGTCTGAACTTATGCCTCGCCGTGAGAAGAATCTACGCAATGCTGCTAGGAATGCCTCGGTGGTTAAATCGTTGACTATCTCAATATGGATAGCCCTTGTCGAAAAGCAGATGAATATGGCTAGATATACTTTGATTTTGTTTTTGTTTCTATGGACCCTTTCCTTGATATATATTGGCCCACAATAATCGACGCCTGCATGTAAAAATGGTCTCGTCTGCTGCAGGCGAGCCTTTGGTAGATTGCCCATTATGTAATAGGGTATGGGAGGTTTGGCCTTATGACATGCGATACATTTATGAATGATATGGCGAGGTTAAAGCCTTGCCATTGGGTATCCAAAATTTTTGTTTCACCGCGTTTAGAGTAGCTAAAGTCCCTGCGTGGAAATTTTTCAGATGCTCGTCGCGGATGATTAGTTTGGCAATCAGGTGGTCTCTTGGTATGAGTACCTGGTGTTTGGTTTGATAAGGAAGGGTCGCGTGACGCAATCTTCCACCAACTCCCAGTATTCCTTCCTTGTCTACAAATAATTTTAACGGTGTGAGGGAGTTCGAAGAGGAGTCCGCGGATTGTAAGGAGTGTATCTCCTTTGAGAATCCCTCTCGCTGTACAATTCTGATGATTTGACCTTCCGCTAGTTGGAGCTCGTTGACTGCTAACGGACTGGTTAATTTTTTATGTCGACTGGCGTTCCATATGCAACGTAGACAATACGCGAGTACACGTCTTAGCCGATGGTAAGAAGAGAATTTTGACAACGTGTCCCATTGTGCGATTTGTACTGCTAGCACGATGGTGGGTCGTGTTTCAGGTATATCCGTCGGTTCTAGGATCGACGTCGGCCAGGTTGATTCCGGTTCGTTCAACCAGGTCGGACCGGTACGCCAGAATTTACTTTTTAAGAAATCCCGTGGTTTGACACCGCGAAAGATTAGGTCCGCTGGGTTGTGCTGAAACGCGACGTGTCGCCAATGATTTTTGTCGGTCAAGGATTGTATGTCGGCAATTCGATGTGAGACGAAGGTTTTCAGTAAATGGGGTGACGTGTTGATCCAATGAAGCTGTTTTCGATAGCAATAGTTTTATTCCAAATGTTTCGATAACGGAGTGGTTTATTAAATAAATCGGTTTTATGGATAATATTGTATTTTGTCTGGCTTGGATATATAAATGTGTTGGTCGTATGACTTCAATAATATAATTGTGATAGATTAATAAATCTAAGTGCTTAGTAATAAGTGTTCGTGTCGCTTGCCCTTATTATAGTTTGATATGTTCCCCTGTGTAGTTGTTAGTTTAAGATGCAGCAGAATAGCAGTAAGAGTGTAGTCTCAAGAGAGATATTATTCGCGCGCTTGTGAATTTATACCCAATTTCCGGGCCTGTAGGAGAAAAGGCAGGCGGGGTAGGGCGCTCTCTCCTGCTGCCTAGAAACAGCTCCTGGCGCGGAGATTTCGAGCGCCCTCTGCATAGTCAAATCCGCAACAGAAGCGTTATCCTAGAATCGGACCAAAACGTTGTCGTGACATGTCTTAGTTTGCGTAAGGCTCCTCTGGTGGCCTTGTACAATTTTGCTAATGGGTGTGCGGCGCATAGCTCAACTCGGGGGAGCGTAACCGTTTTCAGCGGGGCGACTCGTGATTTCGAGCACAATAGGCGCGTCGTGATATTACCTGCCTTGTCGACCGAGCGTATGTATAAGCATGCTCCATATGCTCGTTGACTAGCATCGCAAAATCCGTGCAGGTGTAGTGTTTCGAAATCTTTGGCGGTCGCTTGTCTTTTGAAACTTAACGCGCGTAGTGCTGGCAGTTCCTGACAGAATTGCGTCCAAGTGGTATGTATTTCGGCGGGTACGGATTCGTCCCAATCTAATTTCAGCTGCCATAACGTTTGAATCATTATTTTGGCTTGTATGATTATCGGCCCAAGTAGTCCCAGTGGATCGAATAACGATGCTGTTTGGGATAAGATCGTCCGTTTGGTTATACGTCCGCTTGATTCTAAGTTTGATATGGTGTAGAATATACTGTCTTGTCTAGCGTTCCAGTGTAAGCCGAGGGTTTTTATTGTCTCGTCCAAGTCTAAGCGTACGTAATTGTCGTCTGTCCTATCGTTAATTGAATTTAAGAGGCGTTCGTCGTTGGAGGCCCATTGACGAATTTTGAACCCTGCTTTAGTGCATAGCTGGGTCATTTCGCTTACTATGCGTTTTGCTTCGGTGTACGTGTTCGCGCCCGTTAGTAGATCGTCCACGTAAAAATCTTCGCGCATTACGGTGGCTGCGTTGGGGAATTGATCTCCTTCTTGTTCGGCTACCTGATGTAAGGATCGAATTGCTAAGAAAGGAGTTGCGGACGTGCCGTAGGTGACGGTGTTCAGAGCGTATGTCTCTATCCGCTCCTGAGGATTCGCGCGCCATAGTATCTTTTGATATATGCGGTCCCTTGGGTGGATTAAGATCTGCCGATACATTTTCTAGGTGTGTATTCCGAATCTTAATAGTATGGAGCATAGATCATCTTGAATAGTTAGGCCTACCATCAATGTATCGTTCAAGGATACTCCTCTTGACGATTTGGCGGAGGCATCGAAGACAACGCGTAATTTTGTTGTGATGCTTGATTGTTTAAATACCGCGTGGTGTGGCAAGTAGTAGCCTGCCGATACGCGAGGGTTATTTAATTTTGTCATAGGGCCTAATTGGCAATATTCGTTCATGAAATCGGTGTATTTTATCTTTAGCTCTGGATTCCTATTGAGTGTTCGTTCTAATGAGTGGAAACGTTGGAAGGCTGCTGAGTACGACTCTCCTAGGGTCTGTTGTTTTTTATTGAAGGGAAGTTGAACTACGTACTTACCGGTTATTAGCTCTCGCGTCGTATTCTGCCGATAATGAACTTCGCAAGCTGATTCTTCGGTTGACAATGCAGCTTATTGCGGTGGTTCTTCTAATTCCCATAGTTTGGATAAGTCGAATGCTAGCGTCTGCAGTGACATGTTGCAGATTCGTTTCTGCGATTGAGTGGATTGGGCGATTCTACCTGAGGCGACCCAACCGAGCTTGGTCTTCTGGAGTTTCGCGGTGCTATTTGCTAGTATTATTTGTCCTATACATAATAGGTCGTAGAAGATTTCCGAGCCGAGGATACCGTCTATCTGGGATGAATTGCGGAATTCCGGATCAGCTAGCGGAAGATTTTCAGGTATTTGTATACGGGCCCGCGTGAGTCGCTGAGATGGTAACGATTCGGAAATTTGTGGTAATATTAGGAAGGTCAATTTAACGTTGAAACTATTGATACGCGATCTAACATGTGTAGTTACCATGGAGCTTATTCAGGACGTTATGTGATTTATTCCTACCACAGGTACGTCGATACTGGTTCTAGATAATCCAAGTTTGGTTACAATATGTTCGCTTAAAAAGTTCGAAAGTCTAACAGCATTCTGCACGACTGAACGAGGCCGTTCCGGTCCTGTATGGTGATGACCGTGGGTAAAAGGACTTCAGGTATACAGTTGACGCTAAAGGTTGCTACATTTGCCTGAACCGTATGCGATTGATGAGCGGTAGAGGGTTCTCTGTGTAATAGCGTATGATGTTTTGCCCTACATTTTCTACAGGTACTGCTATTACACTGCTTGGCTACATGGCTGGGGCGTAGACAATTAATGCATAAACGACTTCGAATCGTTGATCAGTGCCTATTTTTGTAAGGATTGGGCACTGGTATGTGTAATGTGACTCGTTGGAAATGTGACATAGTACATTAGTCGCCGCGTATCTAGATGTAAGGCGCTTGTGTTCAATGGGTCGCTTGTGGTGTCGAGTCTTGTCTACTTGTTCTAGTGGTCTGTCGAGTCGCGAATCTTCTAATACCTTGTGTCGGATTCGTAAAAACTCTAGTAGGTCGTCTATGGTGGGAGAGGGAGTGCCTTGGATCCTCTCCTTCCACCGTAAATGTGTCTCTGTATCTGGTTTTGACGTGACCGTATAGATAGCAAAGGCTTCTCAAAATACTTGGCTGTTAGCTTGTAATGCTCGATAATGTTTGCTAACTGCGTCTACTAATTCCCCTAACGAGGTGGCGTTAGCCTTTGCACACGCTGGTAGATCGAATAAGGCCTTCACACGATTATTTACAAGGGCCGTTGGGTCATGGTATGCCTTTTCTAGCAGGTGCCATGCAACTGAATAGTTAGCCGATGTGGCGGATGACGATTCTACCTTCTCCGATGCCTTTCCGGTGAGACAGGATTGTAAATACATTAATTTCTCTGAATCCCGAAATTTCTTGTTGTTATGAACTGCGGATGTAAAGGCAGCAGAGAAGCCAGGCCATGCTTCATACGATCCACTAAATTTCGGTAAGTCCATAGTAGGCACCTTAACATTTGTGTTCTACGGAACGGTAACCGCAGACATTGATGATGTCTCGACACCATTGTGCGGGATTGGTGCCGTAACGATCTCTACTCGCGGTTCGATATTGTTATCCACGGTGGAAAGGGTCTGGCTCTTAGCTGAACATAATTTCTGTATGAGGCAACGTGCCTTCCTAACAGCTTCGTCGTGACTCGTATTAAATTCGAGTCGTTCTGAGGCTATTAAACGCTTCAAGATCCCGTTCTAATGTTTGGATTCGATTCCGTAAATGTTCTGCGTCCTTTGCGGATGGATCGTCGGGTGTATGTAATATTTCTTGGAAACGCGTGAGGTTACCCTTAATCGGAGCGCGTTTCCGAAGTAATTCGCGTTCGCGTTTACTATTGTCTTCGGTAGCCATTGTTGATAATCGAACTGAAGTCGGATAGGTTAGGTAATGGAGAGGATAATAGAGATCGGCGAGTATCAATGAATAGCAGACTCACAGTTGCGTGGATGCCCAAGGTGTAGACAGTAGTGTGCGACGATGGGTCCTCGTAGTTGGCGACTCTCCTGGTGGCACACGGGCGATCAGGATGTCTTCGGGAGCTTGAGATCGTCTTCAAGCTCGGTGGTTGCTCCTGAGATGTAGATCCAACAGGACGCGTTCTCGGGGTGGTTCCTTGCACTCCGTTGGTGACGGCGTGTGGTATTACGGCGCCGAATGCGACCGTACTGGAGATGGTTGCGGATGCGGCACCTTTACGATCGCAACATTTATTGCTGACGTCGTTCTGGACTTAGTTCCTGGATGTTGTCTAGAGATGTAGACCCAAAGTTCGGATACTAGATCCGTTGGTGGTAGACCGGGCGTTCCCGATGTCTTGATCGATCAAGATATTGATCGATTTTTCGAAGGTTCTTCGGTTTGACACTCGATTTTTCGAAGATGATGCACTGTTTCCACAGTCGAACACTCTTCGCGATGTGTAGATGTATCAGCTTTCCACAGCTGTATCCGGCTCGAAGCACCAAAATGTTGAGCGTCGTGATATGCGACACTTGGAAATACGGTATACGTCGGTATACCGTCTCGTTATAAATATTAATTATAACGAGTCACTATTGAAAAGGCTTAGTAAACCAAGACTCGGTTGGTTTACTGTAGGAGATGGTCTCCTGGTTGGTGTGTTTCTGGTGTTCTAACCAAGAGTGGATGTTGTAGTTCTGGTGTTCAAACTAAGACTGACTTCCTCGTCGAGCGTTTCTTCAAACGACGACTCGGAAGCGTTTTTTATGCATGCTGATTGGACGTTTTGGAAGATTCTCGAATTACCAATCAGCGTGCTGTGAGGGTGAAGTCACACCTTTCCCTTGCGCCAAGGTGCAGTTCTCGAAGGTGGGTGTGTCCTTACTACTTGCTGTCGGTTTTTTGGCGATTCAGGGGGAATTGCGCAAGGGTGTCGAAACTTGACCTGGTCGACATCTGCTGGGGATCGGCGTCGAGCCCCCCTTTGGGAATCCACGTTTATGACGCTTGCAATTAACTGTTGAGGTCGTATAAGGTTTTGGCGCTTATTGCCCCTTGGATTAAGGAAGAAAACGATTTCCTCAAAAACAGTTTTGTTACTTGCGCGTCATAAACGTGCTAGCCATTTGCACGTGGACGGTTGTTCCATGTGCAGATTGTTAGTCGCCCTTTTTGGTACGGTACGAATTTTTATTATCTTCGTTCGCAGGTAGGACACGCAAAGCAATTGTTGCTCGTTTATTTCGCGACGCAACAACTTGTTTGAATAACACTATTGAATTTACAATACAAGTATGTAGTAAAAGTTCCATTGCCAGTTTCTTGTACCATTTTATAGTTTTACGCAGTGGTGAGCTATAAGCAATCATTTGGTCAGATAAGTCGACTGAAGATTTCCCTAATTTATGTTCAACTACCATTTTTGGCTTTTCTTTTGAACAGTTTCTTTTCTGTATAGTTGTCATTTCTGTGAATGTTTTGTATATTGCATCAACACATCTCTTTTATCTTTCCATTTTAAGATAGTTACTCCATTTTTATTTTCTCGCGCGATAACATCTCCACATTCTAATTTTTGGGCCACTACTTCTTTTGGATTGCCGCGCCGATTTTTTCGTAGGGTACCCAATAAATGTGTACGCATATCAATTAATCTTTCCGTCAGGTTAACGCTTGTGTACCAATTATCTGTGCAGATAGTGTGGCCTTTGCTTAAAATATCTTGACAAAGAGCCATTACAATCTCAATCGACTTGTTTCCAGATATTTCATTTGTATTTTCGTCTTTGCCCGTGTAGATTCGAAATGAATAAGTATATCCTGGCCCACTACATAATTTAAAAACTTTAATGCCATATCTGTGACGTTTTTGTTTTATATATTGGCGAAATACTATGCGGCCTCGAAATGGCACTAAGGATTCATCCACGCATAGTATCTCATCTGGTTTATAATATTTCTTAAAAGTACTGTTGAAATGATTGATAATAGGAGCAACTTTAGATAATCTATTTTTAGGATCATTTTCTTCATTATTGCTGAAATGAACAAACCGCAATAACAATTCGAATCGATTTCTTGGCATAATTGTGCGTGGGTGTGTCAGGTTATATGCTCCATATTTACTCCAATACAACTCAATTTTCGGTAATCGCACTAATCCCATCCATATAATTAGACCAAAGAAACGTTTTATTTCATTAGCATTTGTTTCATACCATTGATCTAAACGATGCGATTGCAGTTCTGATATCCTTTGCGTAGCATAGATGTTCGTTTGCTTTGCAATAATTGCCAATATTTCATCAGTAACAAAAAGGAAATAAAAATCATGTGGTTCCGTAGAAGCAAAAATTTCTGATTGACATGTGTTGGTACCTAACGAAACAGAAAATGTGATGTTGGTTTTATTACCTAACGGAATACTCCAATTCACATCAAACTCTTCTGGTATATCATCTTCATTGTTATCGGTATCTTCAGCTTCAGTTTCACTGTCAGACTCAATTGACTTAAAAAGATATAGCTATGTTGCGTATCTATTGGTGGGATATGGGGAGTTTATGTTGGTTCGGTTGCCCGTGCAGCGCTGAACCGCTCTGCTTGTGGCGAAGTGCGGAGAAATCAAACACAAGTTATAAAGTTTAAAAAAGAACGACTATTTATTCAGTAGATCAATAGTACTGGTTGCAACGAGTTATAAAAAAGTTCTGATCAGCGAGACTTTTTCTTCTTCCCTTTTCGGCTCTGCTTCCTCTTGCTGCATTCCTTGCTCCTCCCTTTGACTTCGTCTTGCCCAATTCGGTTGGGTCTTGCTGGGGCTGGACCGTCGAGGTGGCAACGCTTCCGTTTCCGCGTGATGAGTCAGGGTGCGCGCGAGCTAAGGGAAAAGTGCGGGAGGACCAGAAGAAAACGCGCGAAAGTCAGGAGTGTGCGTTGAAGCGTAGGTGGGAGTTATCAAAAGCTCCTTCGTTTCGGGTAGGCCATGTGGCGAACGGCTCCGGGTATCGTAGGGACTCGACCTCTCAAGGGTTGTACGTGACTTTTAGACTTAGCTGCAAGATAAACTGTGGAGGTTATTAACGTGGATTGTTTGGACCTGGATTCTCTGAATTTCCCTTTTCTCGGCCACCCATGCTCGTTACTTAAATAATATACGCTTTCGGGCCGTGTACATTCCCTTTCCGGTCTCGAATTTGGCTTTTAAACTACTTATCACTGTAGACGGTTACAGTTGATATTGGCGGTATCTCATTTGGGGATTACTAGAGAATTGAATTTCGGTTCACGCGATAGCGTAACACCTCCCCCCTTATTGAAAAGGTGTTACCTATGGTGACACCGTTCTAATTACTATCTGTGTACAACTCAGCGTGATATCTTACACTAGTAAACGGGTTTTCGGCTTTATTGGTACATAGAGGTGTAGTATATTACAATTGTATTTGGTAGTGAGGGAATTTTCATATAAATGCTAATTTGAGTTTGTTCGCGTGAACGGTCTTATATTTATTTGGTCCTAATTCTAATTCTATTGTTAGGTCGTTAAATACGGTGTTTACTCGGTACGGGCCGGACCAGGCGGAGTCGAACTTAGACGTTTTCGGTTCTTTCAGTAAGTAGACATGATCGTCCTCATGAAAATTGCGCGGATTTGAGTTTTTGTCGTACAGTTCCTTGGTTTTCTCTTTCGCTTCATTTAGGTTATTCGCGGCTGTGGCTTGGGTGGTACTGATTTTTGTAAATAACTCATCAAGGTAATCGTTAAATGTGTGTGGTATTTCCTCTTTGGCAAACTCGAAGGGAATGAGGGCTTCAACGCCGTAAACTAGCTCGTGGGGGGTGAATCCGGTTGCTTCATGAACTGAGGTATTGTATGAAAACATACCAAATCTAATCCAGTCATCGCAATCTGTTTTTGTGCAATAGTGTTTCAAGTAATCTATAAATACTCTGTGTGCGCGTTCTAGGGATCCTAATGATTGTGGGTGAAATGCGGTGGATGTGATTCTCTGGATCCTGAAAATTCTGCAGAAGGTTTTTATTACCTGGCTTGTGAAGTTTCTGCCCTGGTCGGTATGGATCGTCCTGGGGCATCCATGCCGGCTGATAAATTGTTCTGCGAGTGCGATGTTGAACTTGTGTATGACGGGTCGCCTATCTGAGCCGCTCGAGGGGAAAATCCCCCCAGCTGATACTACAGGCAAATTTTTAATTGAAAAAGGGCCCTCTACCACCACTGCGGATCGTCCTACGTTTCCGAGACGCGATCACGAAAATATTCTGACTACGGTTCTATTTCGTAATGAAATCAAATATAATTTCCGGAATTACACACTTACGCGAGGTTCTCGTTCATAACTAGACACTGTCCGCGCAAAGTTCGCTTAATTTACTTGTCTTTTAAGGTCACTACGTTGCCACCAACGTATAAACCATAAACCAGGGTATTCGGCACGGCCACAGTTACCACTTTCCTCTCCGATATTTATCCTTGCTCCTAGGGAAACCGTGCAAAACCCAGGAGAGAGAGAGATTGCATTGTTCATGAACGCCTTCCACAAGCTGGCTGCAGAGGATGAATTTTCAAATTATCTTCCTTATTTTGAATATCCCACCGCTGTCACCAATGTTACGTACCGTGGAAGCTCTTATCATATCCGATGAACTACTCAATGAACAATGAAGTCTCGCTGTCTGATAGCAGTCGCAGTATTTTTGAAGGTCTTTGTAAAACTGCACCGTCAGATGATGTACTTGATGAATAATCTTCATTTAAAGCCATATTTTTAAGGGCTAATTAAAAAATTGAATGAGAGATATAAAATGCAAAAACGTATGTAGAGTAAAAAATGTAACAAACGCACTTACTTGTTTGTAGAACGCACTGAATAGGACTAAATAATGAGAGTAATCACTTAGCAATCGAAGCACGATTGTTTGAAAAAAGGACAATCGTAATAATTGTCTACAACGCCGTGGGGGTTACCGGTGCCCCCACCACGAAAAATGCTTCAGGCATGATTTTATAACTCATTCTATTTGCTGCAAATAATATTTCAACATAATATGCATCGCATAATGAAAAGTTCACGTCGGCGCCTTGCGTGTCTGGCATTCAACGTTTTAATATACCTTAACATTTTCTTAATCGTACATTTTTCCATTTCAGTGAAATTTATGTCAGCTATTCCTATTTTTGGATTTATTTTGATTATTTGGCTGAGTTTGTTTAACCATTTTATTCTGTCATAAGGACCTAGTTCTGTTTTTGTTAGTTGATAACATGAAGGTTGATTGGGTTTTATTTTTAAGAGCTTAGGCAAGTCTGTCGATCGTTCCCATTCTGTAAAAGTTTTTTCATGGCTGATAGTGATTTTTCGCTCTATTGTCTATTGTTTTGTGATGGCGTGAATTCGTGAAAGTGCGTCTGCTGCTGTATTGTCTTTTCCTTTGTGATACTGAATGTCGTATTCATACTCTTCTAATTTAAATGTCCATCGCATAGGGCGTGAAGAAGGGTCTTTACAATTGTTCAACCAAGTTAACACGTTGAACGCCCCGTCACCCAAGCATTGGGGACGGCTATGTTACCGTGGCTGCCCCGTCATCCATAAGCGGGTGACACTTTTTTCGTGTAATTGAAACAAGATAGGCACATTTGAGGTGACTCTGGACAACACGTTACAGTCTTTTGTACATTTTTTCTTCCTTCCTGGCACTCAAGAGTACGCCGCCGTTTTGCGTAGCATTGAATACACATCCTTCTTACAGATTTGCCTTGAGGATTTCTTCGAATTTGCCGTTGGCAAGACGCTTCATTCATTGTTGGAGGCCTTGTGTTTTCCGATCCTAACCACTCTCGTACTATAAGCTCTCGACATTTTCGTATTTGTATTAGTTTGTAATATATATATATATAAGTAAATATTAATTGTAAGAATGTATGGATGTTTGTGTGCATGAACAAAGGAACGACGACCGACGAGTGGTCGAGCGCAGCGGTCGAGGGACGAGTCAGTCACAGTCCGAATGGCACGTTTCGTGTTGTACTAATAGAATTTGAATAAAGAATATATATATACATATAAATATATATTCTTTATTCAAATTGTATTAGTACAACACGAAACGCTGCCATTATATATACACACACACACACACACACACACACACAAACATCCATGCATTCTTACAATTAATATTTACTTGCTCGTTGCGTTCTGGTAAACAATGTGTGCGTTCACTACAGAAATTCCTATTAGAAAGTGAATTGCTAGTTTCCAGTACCATTTTTTGCTCTTCCGAATTGTCGTTGCATATGATACCATTTGGTCGCTACTGTCCATACCAGACTTTCCAGTGTTATAGCGATGACTGCTAATGGTTTTAGTTTTGGAGGACGACCGCGGAGACTGGAAGAGTCCGAAATTGTTACCATAACAGATGCATGTTTCAATGATAACATTCGAACGTCACGGGCATCTCTCCATTTTAGAACTATTGGGTTAGCCAATATGTAATGTCTGGTTTTTCGATAAAAAATAGAAGCAATTCCTTTTTGATATAGAGAACTTTATTGAATAATGTATTGACCATTTTGATCTATCACTTTTTGTCATCTTATTGGAAGCTTTATAATACCATCCTTCCAGAATTTACCATCCTTTTCAGCAAAAAACCTTGAGATATGCACTTCGCAGGCCTCTAGAGAATCAAAATTTTTTCCATTTAGTGAATTTTGTAGAGAGCGAAATAAGTGAAAATCCGACGGTGTCTGTAGAATATGGTGGGTGAATAAGAACATCCCAATTCAGCTCTCTTAATTTTTGCCGGGTCTGTAGTGATACTTGTGGCCTCGCATTGTCCTGATGGAAAACTACTCCTCTTCGGTTGGCAAGTTCTGGTCGTTTTTCTTCAATGTTTTCCTTAAATCTGTCCAATTGTGAACAGTATTTCGCAGAATTAATGCTCTGATTAGGCGGTAACAACTCATAAAACAGTACTCCCTTCCAGTACCACCATACAGATAACATAACTTTCTTGGGGTGCAAACCGCCTTTGGGGGAGGTTAATGTTGTTGATCCAGGTTTATTCCAATGTCGTTTTCGTGTGACATTGTTGTACAGAACCCATTCTTCGTCCCAAGTAACAAAACGCTTTAAGAATGGTTCGTTCATATACCGTTTTAGCAAAGAATCGCAAGCTGAAACTCGATTGACTAAATTCCTTTCACTTAAATTCTGTGGAACCCAAACATCATATCTCGATACCATACCAGGCATGATTGCATGATTGCACGAAAGTGAACTTTCTTGTCGCTCATTTTCAAATCAAACTAATCACTAAAAAAGTGTAACCACTCACGATGAATGTTTTTTTAAATTACACGTTGGAATCTCAGCTTTTAGATAATATGTACGTTTTATAGGTTAAGGATAGTCTTTTGTTTTAAAAACAGCTGGGACGCTTCCAAATGGAAAAATCCGACATTACTTATTGGGTGTTTCGACCGTACGTCACTTTTTTGGAACAGTAACGACGGCGCGCGTCTAACAATTGTAAGTTGCCTAGACTGCGCTTCCCGACGGCAAATTAATGGCGGCGAGAACTTTTAAGCGATTAGAGAGCCTTTGAAGAACTGTAACCACAGTAGCTCCTAATCAATGCGATATACTTTATTGAGAACTACAGCTCGGTTATTAGTAGATAGACAGCGGTGTTATGGCTAGGTACAACTGTTTCTTACGCTGGTTAGTGGTAAACTAAACTAAAGGCTCATCATGCTCTACAAGGTGGACTCCGAGAGGGTGGAGTTCTATATGTTTTTTAAAACACAGATACTTTATTGGTGCAATCCGGCATAGCTCCCACCAAGGGTCCCCTAATAATTAGGGAAAGGGAAAACTCGCCGTGGGAAACCCTACGACGCGGGCGGCCAACGTCGCCGCTGGACCGCTAATTCTGTCATCGGGCCTCACAGGCCCTTATCGCCTGAGTACCAAGAGGCCCTTGACTTTGACTTGTACGCCAGGAAAACTGGCATCTCGACTGTGACAAGTCTCGCCATACTCCAGAATCCTGGCGCCTTGAAATAAATACAAATTCCGTCTAAGGACGGAACATTGGCCAACCCAATACAATGCCATTATCGTCGTCCCGTGAGATTATTTCACCTTTTTTGAATGGGTGAAGCAGAACATCTTTTGGCATATATTTCTTATTGTGGCGTACCATTCCAATTACATGGGTTTTGAAATTTAATAATTTTACTGCTAATTCGTAGCTCGTATAAAAATTATCGATGAACAAGGTACGCCCTTCATTCAATAATTTCTCTATGAGCTCGAGACAAACGGTTTCAGCTATACCAACTTGCCTTTAGATCCCACTCGTATCTCGTCCAGCATATATTTTAGCGGACCACGTATAACCCTCTGTAGAACATAATTTGAATAATTTTATGCCATATTTGTGCGATTTTGTCCGTATATACTGCCTGAATATAAGCCTTCCCCTCCACGGAAGCATACTCTCATCAATTACAACTTCTGGGCCGGGTATAAATATTTTTTGGTAATTCTCAACCAGTATCTGGACTAATGGCAACACTTTTCCAAGTCAATTATTCTGCTGTTTGGATTCGTTGTTTGAAAAATGTAAATTTGATACTGTAAGATATTTATTAGATAGAGGCTAATACATTTACAAACTAAATTATTGACTAAAGAGTACTAACTAACAGCCTACTAATTAATAACTAATTTTATCTGAGGTTAACTAAAGACTATCTAACTTCTACCGGACGGCTCGTACCACATACAACGAATGCGCACACTGCAGCGCCTCCAGCGGCACAGTCATATCATATGTAAAGGCTGCTTACAATACATAAATGCTGCTTACAATACCAATAACTCAAATCGATTTCGAGATATTTTACTTCGGGCAAACGGAAAATTATAAAGAGGATCCGTTGACCAATATTTGGTCAGTGGGGCTTGCACAAACCCCATCCACATCAATAGTCCAAGAAATATTTTCATCTCTTCGGAACTTGTGGGTTTCCATCTCCTTATTCGTGCGTAGTGGTTGTTGGTATTTTTATCCATTTTTTTTCTGCATACATGTTTGTTTCCGCCACCATAAGGTCTATCACTTGTTCATTCGAAAAGAGAGAAAGAACATCACCTGCTACGATATTGGAAGGTAGTTCCACAAGAAGTCCTTTTTTCCCGGTGGATTCAAATGATTTTTGTTTTCCGGTGAAATCTTTCCATTGGATATTTTCAAATGAACTGGCAGTATCAGTCTGTTCATTCTCTTCATCTATAACCAGGTTTTCTAACAATTCTTCAAAATCGGCACTATCATACAAATCCTCATTTTCCGGGCTCGAAATTGATGTAATAATATTTCTAACCATTCTTGGAAAACTGAACACTTCTTCGTCGCTACACGGCTCACTTTCATTCACACTTTTGCGTTGTCTACGAAACATTTTGGGCGTCAAGAAGCAAAGATACTGAAAATATGCGGAACACTGCTCGACTGAAGGACATGAAATAACTGAGAGTTTCCGTACAAACGCAATATAATCTCATGGTCATTGTAGCCGCTTTGTCCGTCGCCAACAAGACCGAGCGTTCGGTTATCAAAACATCTTGCAGTTCATTTGTTCATTGGAGATAAGGACTCGGGAGGCGCGTCGAGCCTGGACGCGTGACGACGCACGATTTGGGCCCCAGGAGAAACTCCACCGATTCACGCTGGGCGTTCAACGTGTTAAAGCTTAACACGTTCACGCCGGCGTGCATCACCGGTGGGTCACGCTTGAACATTCGTTTAAACACCTACAAAAATATAGTTCGTTTAGTAACTGGAAAAGATTGCCGTATAGTTGAAAATTTAAATAATTGAAATTTAACGTATATTGATTGAAAAGAGGTAGTATTTTTTTATTTTATCTCAACATTATAAACATATATTATAAAACTAAAATTTAGTAATAAAAACATAACAATTAAATATTATAAAGTAAACATATTTGTGTATGTATTTCGATGCAATTTTTGAAAGCATTTTATACAGAGTGTTGGCTGGCCCTTACAACGATTACAATACGTGGTTACTTTTGTAGTTTTCTTCGGGGCATACTCTCTACCTTTTTTTTATATAAACATTTATAACATTCTTTACCTCTTTGTCTTGTTTTTCTTGTAGGTCCTTCATATGAATGAAGAGAGTGTGAATCTCTTTTCGACGGTATTTGCTTACCAATTGCCATTTCTTCACTTCGATAATTATTGACTAAAAGGTGATCAATAATATGTCCTCCAAATTTTCAAGCATTAATATGTTTATTACCCCATTTTTTATGTATGTACCACGCATTTACGATACAAGTTCCGCATATTAACTGTATGATAATTTTTCTGTACCAATTCACGATTTTTCGTAAAGAACTATAATACGAAGACATTTGGTCCGATAAGTCATAGGATGAGGAAGAATAGAATGAGGATTCTCAGTTTGCCAATTATGCATGTTATGGACAGTGAACATGCCGTCCATTGTAAATTTCGCTTCATCGGTCAATAAAATTTTTAACAGAAATTCTGCATCGTTGGCATGCTGTTGAAGCAACCAATTACAAAATGCCTTTCGCGAAATCTTATCATGAGGCATGAGTCCTTGTACTTTGGTGATATGATAATGATGTAAGTTGTTTTCTTGTAGAATTCGAAGAATCGCGAAGTAACTAAGATTATACCGCAAAGAAAGGTTTCTTGTACTTATTTCAGGATATTGCAACACGTTCTTTAGTATTTGCTCTTCAACATTCACACTAACGTGTCATCGACGACCACCATGTCGTCTAAGTTGTTCAAAAGAACCATACTCGCCGAGGTTCGTTCTGCTCTTTGAATAACTCGTCTGTCAGGATGTCGACGACTGGGATACCGGTGTCTGCAATGAATAGCTGCGGCTGATGCGTTTCCACCACACGCACCTAACGAAAGTATCATGTCCGTATATTCCCGATTGCTGTATGTAGACATGATGGTAGACTAATAGATACTGAAAGTGTTTAGCGATAAAAGTCGGATAGTAAGATAATAGGTAGGAAAACACTTCCGTGACATTGGAAGTGTTTGTCAACATAACTTCAATCGAGACAATGATCTACAGTGAGACCTACAGTGAGTGATGTATAACAACATGGATGTCCGTTCTGGGAAAGGATTGCTCCTATTCCTTCATTTGATGCGTCTGTAGTTAATACAAATTTTTGGTTAAAATTGGGATAGGTTAATACTGGTGCTTCACATAGTCTGTTCTCTAATGTCCTGATAAATCTAGGAATGATTTTACTTCGGTGGGGTTGTGTAGAATTTTAAAGTTTTTAACTGCCTTTAACTTTTTTGGGTTGGGTTTGACTCCTTCGGCTGTGACTGTATGTCCAAGATATTCTAGTTCGGGCTTCAAAAATTCGCATATATCAGGCTGTATTTTAAGTCCTAATTCTCTGAGCCTCTGCAAAACTATTGCCAAGTTTTCGTTATGCTGCTCAATAGCTTGTCCGAAAATTATTATATCGTCTAGGTAAACAAAACAATGTTTATTGATGAGACCGCGTAAGGTTGTGTCCATCATTCTCTTAAATGTTGCGGGAGCGTTCTTTAATCCAAAGGGCATTCTATTATAATGGAAATGGCCTTGTGGTGTACTAAACGCGGTGTATTTTTTAAAGTTTTTGTCCATAGGAATCTGGTGAAATCCTGATGATAGATCTGAAAAAAATTTTGCATTTCCTAACTGTGATAAAATGTTGTCAATGTCAGGGAGTGGGTACACGTCTTTATCTGTCTCTTTCTTCAATCTTTCTTCAGTTTCCTTGGTACAACCCATACTGGAGAGTTATACGGTGAGTTTGAAGGTTCTATTATCTTTTTTTCTAACATTTGTTTCATTTGTTTATTTATATCTTCTTTATGGCATTCGGGAGGTCGGTAAGATTTTGTGTTAATAATTTTGTCTTCGCGGAGCGTTATAGTTTGCTTAGTTAAATTTGCACATGGTGTGGAGAGTTGAGGTTTCGACGGTCGGTCGTATGGATGGTGGAAGGGGGTAACGACGGGAAAAGAAAGAAAGAGGAGAGAAAGAAGGTTGCTTTTCGTCCTAGGCCTGCTAGCGGACTCATTAGTAAGGCGTACTAGCAGGCTCTGCCTTAGACACAGGGATAGTAGGGAATGGTCGGGGGTTATATATATAGTCGCGCGGACCTATACAACCACCTTCGGGAGCCGGATCGTCGTGCTCATCGTGCTTGTCCCCTAGCGGTGTATGTGGGACGTGCCCCCACATCACTCCCCCACCAGTGATAACGATATTTTGAAGTTATCCCCAGGGTCTGCTGGCCGTTCCTCGCTTCTGCGACGTCGCAGAAACCTATCCCTCATTCGTTCTCACTCATTCGGACCCACACCGACACACACATCCTTGCCACGTGTCACAGGTCGACAACCACGGGTCACCATGCACTCAGAGGTTCTCGTGCATCCGCGAAAGCATCCGCGCTTTCCTAGAGATAAACATTCGTTCGACGTCTCCACTAACACTTCTCATTCGCACCTCATGCTACATTCGATACTTCCAGTCACACTACCTAAGGCGGAGGCGTGGCGCCGGCTTATCGCCCCCACATTACCCCCCTCCGCCAGTGATTGACCTAATGACGAATTTTGCAATCGGTCCGGGAATTGCACTCTTCTTCCGGACCGCGTAATGCGTATGCGCGGATCTGCTGTAGTCAGGATGGGAGATGGGAAATCGCCATCTGCAAAGATGGCGATGGACGGGCGAACCGCCCCGTGCTCTCCATCGGCGTGGTTGCCGATGGTTCTTCGGGCTGCCCAGGTGACGCTGGTCGCGCTGCCCGGGCGCCGGCGGTGCTGGATCTGCAGCCAGCAAATACGCCGGCTTCAGCCGATCCACGGTAACCGTGACTGGCTTACCCCGAATGCTCAGCGAAGAGGTCCGAGTACCTCGGCTGAAGACCTGGTACGGTCCGTCGTATGGCGGCTGGGGGATTCCTCGGACTGTGTCGTTCCGCAGAAAAACATACTCCGCCACCGCAAGGCCCGTAAAAACAAATATCCGCCTCGACGAGTGGTTGCTGCCAGGCGTCTGGGCGAGGGTGGCGAAATACTCGCGCAAGCTCCCGACGAAATCCCTTGGTAGCAGCTGCGAATTTCTGCCCTGTGGTGTCAGAAACTCTCCTGGCACACGCAGCGTCTCACCGTAGACTAGCTCCGCTGCGGTGGATTGCAAATCTTCCCTTCAGGCTGCGCGGATGCCCAACAAAACGGTGGGAAGTACTTCCGCCCAACGGTCGTTCTGCTGACAGCGGATTGCTGCCTTAAATTGGCGGTGGAATCTTTCCAGCATCCCGTTTGCTGCCGGGTGATAGGCCGTCGTCCGCCAGTGTGTTGCCCCTGTTAACTGGGACAATGCTCTAAACAAATGCGACTTGAATTGCCTACCCTGGTCAGTGGATATACGTAGCGGGGTTCCGAAACCAATACGTCGTAAAAGGCCCGTGCCACGGTCGCGGCCTCTTCGTCCCTAATCGGAAAGGCCTCAGGCTCACGCGTAAAACGGTCGACACATGTTAGGCAATACCTAAAACCCTCTGAAACCGGAAGAATAACAATATCTTTCTGCACGTGTTCGAATCTTCCGGACGGTGCGTCGAAACTTCCCGGCAGTGCGGAAACGTTTCTGCTCGTCTTAGCTCGTTGGTACGGTAGGCAACCACGAGCACAACTCCGGCAGTCAGCTTTAACCGACGGCCAAACGAATCGTTCCGTCACCAATTTTACCGTCGCGTTAATCCCTGGGTGCGCGAGGCGATTCACCAAGTCGAATGCGCCTCGTCGAACTTCGTCGATGAAACGCTGAAACTTCTGTGCCGCGTTCCGCAACCCGAACGACATACAGGGAACCTCGAATAGCCCGAATGGATTCGTTATAGCGGTTTTGGTAATGTCCTCCGCGGTCACCGGAATTTGATTGTAAGCGCGCACCAAGTCTAAGGTCGAAAACATTGTTTTCCCGTGAAGCGCGTGAGCGAAATCCTCAATATGCTTCACAGGATGCCTATCCGGCACTGTTCGCGCATTTAACACCCGGTAGTCGCCACACGGCTGCCAAGCGTCTTGTCCCTTTTTAAGCACGATGTGGAGCGGCGACGACCACGCACTTTCCGACGGGCGCGTGATGCCGAGGCGCATCATCGTCTCGAATTCGCGTCGCGCGGTCCTCAAACTGTCAGGTGCGAGGCGCCGTAGTTCGCAGGCCACCGGCGGTCCTGGCGTTGTGCGAATATAATGCACCGTTTCGTGCCTCACTTCCGCGGGTGTTCCCACCGGTCGCGTAATGTTCGGAAACCGGTGCAGCAACTCGTAGAACTTCGAGTCGCTGAAAATTTTCTTTACCGTCGGCGCTGACGGCCCGCACTTCCGCACTGAGCGTCCTGGCACTGTCATCGACATCACTTGATCCAACAGTCTACGATGGCTAACATCCACCAGCAGTTCATAATGCGCGAGAAAATCCACGCCTATTATCGGCTCCGACACGTCGGCCACCACAAAACGCCACGTGAACGCGCGACGGAGCCCGAGGTCGAGGCTCAACGTAACCGTCCCGTACGCGGCGACTTCCGACCCGTTCGTCGCGTACAACGCGTAGGAGGTTCGCTCGCGGAACCCGCGGACCCTCCATCGGGGGAAAACGCAGAGATCGGCTCCGACGTCGATAAAAAATTGTGTCTTTGTTACTTGATCGGTTACGACCGCCCGGCGCGATTCTTTGGGCGGACCAGTTACACGGGTTTCACACCGCAATACGTTCGTCTCGAATTTGAAATGGTAGAAACAAGCCCCACATCGTTTTTCATGTCGGCGATTTCGGAACTGCGATTGTTCTTTTATGAGTGTTCTTTATTTTCGCCTGCTTAATATATCTACCAAGTTTCATCAAACTCGGAGACGAACACCCCGATATGGTTTCTTGTAAGTGGTAGAAGTTCTTCTTCATCACTATTATATACATATCATTGTCACTCAATTTTCGTTCTGTTTGGCAATAAAATGTATCCTGCATTAATTCCGAAAGGTAGTAAGGCTTTTTATTTTTTGATTCAGAGCTACGGTGAGGAGGTTTTATGTGTCGCACAAAGACAGCCCGCAAGTATTCCTGCGTCCACGACCTCCAGAACTGCTCAGTGGCTCGCTGGACCACCTGCCATCGCGACTGACGAGTCTCATGAACGTCCAGGACACTGGGCTCAAGCGACGCGATCAACGACGTGACGCTTAAAAAATGCTCCGGCGTGAACGTCCGATAGTCGTCAAAGTGCTCGGACACGGCACAAAGCGGTCGCGAATTCAACACGCCTCGATTCGACAAAGTAGCGTATTGAGCTCTTCGTTCATGAGTGTGTGTGCTCCTATGCACCACTTTAAGTGGTGTTTCAATCTTCGGACACGGGCTTCCCAGAGCCCGCCGAAATGCGGGGCAGCTGGGGGCAAGAAATGCAACTCCACTTTATGGGATGCGAGGCGGTTAAGGAAGTTTTGTTCGTGAATAGCACTTCGATGTGCTTGACATAGCTCGCGATCCGAGCCTCGGAAATTTGTGCCGTTGTTCGAGCACATGGACTGCGGACGAACGCGCCTTGATACGAACCGCTGATAAGCTGAAAAAAATGCCACGGAACAGGAGCAGTTCGTACCAAGAGCGGCCCCGCACAATCGATGCTGCGTGGACTCGACTCGCCGGAAGGTCCCCCATGAACTCCACCGGAATCTCCGCTTTCGAGCGGCTGCACTAAACGCACCGATACAATACACCACGGACGGTTCGTCGCGCGCGGCGAAGACCAAACCCGGTCCCGCAGCGATGCCAAGGTTAAGGCTGGGCCACCGTGTAACGTTTGAAGATGGTAATGGAAGGTCAAGAGGGAGACGATGAAATGTGAGGGAAGGATGACGGCATGCCTTTTGTCCGCTAACAAGGTGGAGTGTCGAAGGCGTCCTCCAACTTGTAGCTGACCATCAGCATCCAGGTATGGATTTAGAGAGGCGAGGGAACTTGAACTTGCTACTGGAACGTTCGAGGCGAGCGCCGCCATCTCCTTCGGGAAAAAATGCAGCTGGGTAGATCGGAGCCAATATCGCACAGCGTGTTCCAGCGTGTTCAAATGGACGGATTAGAGCTCTGTCGCGACACTAGGAACGCGTTCCTGTCACAAAGCGGAATAGGTATGCCGTTACTCGGAGAAGACTTGGCCTTGGACTATCGCTCGGAAAGATCCCATATCTCAGATGTAACGCACGGAGCCTACAAAAAGGCCTACAAACGTTCCTCTCAAGTTGTCACGGGCAGAGCCGCCTCCTGCACCGGTCACCGATCACGAGGTAACTCCCACCATAACGACGGACTGTTTACGAGTTGAGGCGCGTGGATGCCCCGGGAAGCGCAAACTGGAGGGGAGAGGGTTGTCCCATTCACACTTGAGGACCCATAACTCCTGATTTAGAATCATTGCAACTATAATGTTTGGTGTTGCCCAACTGATAGGGTCGAACATCTTCGCTTTGGACGAGAGGAGGCCTCCTTTTGTGTGACTGGGCGACGACGAGGACTCCTTCAAGAGTTCATTCGACTGCATCTCCTTGTCACGCGGGAGCCCATGATCAGAAGGATCGAGATCGGAAAGAACGGAGGGGCACTTACTTACCCACTTCCGGGGGCGGAAAATGCACTTCTGGAGAAGGGCCATCAACTGGTTGCGGATTTACACAGTCAACGACATACGTCTGGTTGTGCACGACCGACACAGAAAGAGGTACGCGTGACAGAGGTTCGTCAACGGTGAGTTGTTTAAGCACTCGTGCTTGAACCAGAGCGGAAGCTGTGCCGTACGTGACGGTATTTAACCGGTATTTAACTCGTGTATCAGTTCGGAAGTGGAGGCGCGCCAGAGGATGCCCTGGAAGTCGTGATCGCGTGCATTGACTAAAATTTGTCAATACATTTTATTTATGTCGGCCATGCACACCATACGATGCCGACGCAAACGGAGAATGTTCGCGAAGCATCGGACCGATAAGCAGCTGGTCGTTTAACACTAGAAAGACGGTAACTTTGTATATACCTATATTGCCCAAAAGCAGTCAAAATGACTGCATTGTAAAAAAAAATAACTAACGTGTAAAGAAATTTATTTAAAATTAATTTGTAATATTTTTTTATATTATTTACAGTTATAAAACAGGTTATTAGTAAATATTAACAATAAAAACAATTTACTACACTTGAAAAAAAATAATTTATGCATTATTTGTACATTTTATGCAAATGAAAGTTGAAATCTTTTTATATGTACATCTTCCGCAAACATACTTTTGACATTTTTGGCATATATTATTTGTTTTGTTATTGTGGCAAAGTCGTACTTGACAAATTTTTCGTTTGTTAGAATATGTTGTATTTGATGTTTGTGGGTCTCCATTTCCCGATGACTTTTTTTGTTTTGCAGCTCTGTAATCGGTGGAAAGCTGTTCTGCTAATTGAAACAAGAACTGTTTTTGTTGTATTTGTATTCCTGTCGCTTCTTTGTAAAGGATCCAAGCATTTATAGCAGCCAAATCAAAAATATTGAAAAATATTTGGAGGGGTCATCTACGAGAACTAGATTTTAGGGTATATTTTCTGGACATTTGATCCGTCATATCAACTCCAT
Organism: Nomada goodeniana; assembly: GCA_963969485.1. Classification (NCBI taxonomy): domain Eukaryota; kingdom Metazoa; phylum Arthropoda; class Insecta; order Hymenoptera; family Apidae; genus Nomada; species Nomada goodeniana. The sequence goes on from OZ018306.1 coordinate 9,996,402, forward strand.
ATTTTGTTTTGTTATAAAATTGATTAGGGTCCGGTAACATTTTTTTATTACTTCTATCAATTTTCACAAATTTATGCCTGGAACTTAGAACAGCCACTCTTTTATTCGGTTTGCTTTTATATATTGTAAGGACAGAATTTTCCGATTTATATAAGAGAGTGGAAAAACGAGGCATGTTATCCTTCGTTTGTTTGGCTACTTGGGGTAGTTATCTTTTATTTCCTCTAATAGTTCCAACTAGTGTTGTTTGTTGGCCAATAATTTCGTCGCGAGTGACATGCTAGTGAAAAAGTTAACCGTCGTGATATTCCTTCCACAGTTTGTGTATGGCTCGACCAGTTTCAGAACAACGTGTTCACTGAGAAGCATTGACGATGGTCGTTGTTCGTCTTTCCCCAAGTAAGGAAAACCATTCAAAACGTACTTGCTATTAACACCTGATGCAAGCCAGAATTTGATGCCAAATTTGTTGGGTTTATTAGGCATATACTGTATAAACTTGCACCTGGCTTTTGTTGGCAATAATTGCTCGTCAACTGTTATATTTTGCCCTGGTTGATAGCAAGCTTGACTATATTCAATAAACTTGTCCCATATTTCCGAAACCAAGGCAAATTTATTTGTTTGGAGGCGTCTGCTTCTTTCGGTTCTTTTGTCAAAACGAATAAATCGTAGGATTTGCTTGAACTTATCTCTGGGCATAGTTCTTTTAAAAAATTCGGGACCCCACTTTGCTGACCATAAATAACTCAGTTTTAAATTTTTTGCCTCGTAGGCACCACGAGCGTATAAAATGCCAATAAATGCACGTATTTCCGGTAATGTTGTTGTCCAATCGTACCCCAAAATTTGGCGGCCTTCTTCTTCTGTGCACATTTTTATATGTTTGATAATATAGTTATCTATTATCAACGAGAATGCGTAGCCTGTTGGCCCTTTCACACCTTTGAAAACGCAAGTAGATGATAACCTTCCAGGAATACCACCTTCGGCAAATTTTATCCACACAGTACCATCGGCAGCTGTTTCGGTCTCCTGAAAAGTGTTTTCAGTTTCCTCATCAGTCTGAACTACTTAGCAACTACTTAGCAACTACACCTTCTCCTGGACACATTGATGACACTTTCATTTTCATCGTTGGTGATCGCCTCTTCATCGCTATCTTCAGCATCAGATGTCTCACTTTGAATATAATCCGATTCATCTTCAGATGATAGTTCCCAATCTGTTGCATCTGATTCTATATCGGAACACTCTTCACCTATGTTCCTCAGTTTTTCCAATAACTCTCTTTTATTCGACATTTCTTTCATGAATTTAGGGGCGCAAAATAAATCAACTGAACAACGTGTTAGACTGACTGTCACTGCACAAAGCAGGCCGGTCCAAAATCTAAACGTGTGCAGCCCACTCTATCAAAGCACATCGATTACAGTAAGTAATCCTCCTTCCCCCCTGAACTACGTTATCACGCGTACTTATGTAAGTTTGTTCCTTTTACTATAATCTGCAAGTAGGTATTAGTGTCATATCAGAAAAATATCAGTTGTCTGCAGAATTTTGAGTAGTTAAAATGACTGCTTTTAGGCAATACAGGTATAACACATATATATACAGGGTGACACAAGACTCAGGGAACATCGAGGATTGACATATAGCTGGGGTGTATGTAAGCAACTTTTTCCTTGGTAATAATGTTATATATAGTTTCGTTTTTGAGTTATTAACGAAAAACACTGGCCAATGAGAGCGTCCGCCGGGCATCGGCCGGCGCGCGCTCAGGTGCGAACCGATTACTTGCGGTAGGTCGTGATGGGGGCATCGAGGGTACCGAGGAAAGGCGGCAAATGTCTTAATTAAGAATAATGTGGAATTATTCATTATTGATGAATAAGAAATAAACTAATAAATCGTGTAATAACCGTGTTCGATACGTTTATTCATTATCCGAAAGGAATGAAGTGTTTTATTACTTATGAAAAAAATACTTTTTTTTATCAGTACGTTTTCAGGTGGATAAATTATGTTTTAAGAAAAACGATTCGCATACTAATGTTAGGAAAAGCTGGTTAAACTTACCCATTCGTTCACGAAATAACCTGCTTAACATTGCGTGAATCCTGACCTAGGAAACGCTCAGCAGCTGATGTTATGGCCGGCTTAGTATCCCTGCACGATCACTTCACTTCACGATAACTTCAATTGCCACTGTGAAATGTGGGTTTACTTAAACGCAATTTATTGTTCCTACGTTTGAACATTTTGTAATATTCTGCGTTTGTACGATTCATGTTGCTCGCTCGGTTAGCACCATGGCTCTGGCAGCTTAAACGGTCGCACTCGCTTCCACACGCACACGCACACACACCGTCTCCAAATTTAGTGGAAATCGGCGGCAGATGCCGATCACACAGGGCAGCATCGGCCCTTATGTGGACTCCGTCGCAGCGCGAGCGTTGGCACTACAACGTTATCGCATTAAAGAGCATGTGTGCATTTTCCGTCAGAACCAAATCGGTTAAACTTGCTTTCATCAGTGAATACAAGTTTGGACCATCGTTCGTCTGTCCATGCAATATGAATTTTGCGAATTCAAGGCTAGCACTTCGATTCTTTTCGGAAATTAGAGGCTTTTTTCGAGCTACTTTCCCCATTAAATTAAACTAATTTAACACTAAACCTACCATGCGCGGTCAAATGACCGTTTTTGAAATTTCGTTTAGAATTGCTCGTATACAACGTTACTGTATCACCATGTAGCTTATTGACGTTTCCTATAATATACATACAACCCATTTTTCAATATTCACAACTTTCTTTATTGTTTATTTTCCGAAAAAAATTTATAGCATGTCTAGTCTACCACGAACGGTCATTTGACCATTTGAAAAATTCATGTTATTTACGACTATATTCTTCGGAAAGCGCACTCCTGAAATTGTTTTACGAGTCTACAATGTAATTGTGGATCTACAGTGTAGACAAACGCGCGATTGGAACAAATGCATAGCGTTCTTTGTACAACAGTACGGTCTTGCGATCCGAACAGAGAGCATCAAAATTTCACAGTGTATCATAGAAATTATTACGTGGTATAAGTGATAGTTTCGACAAAGTCAACAGAGCCAACAATATGTAAGAGTACTATTTCTCTTTATTCCAAAACAATACAATATAAGACGTTCTAAAAGGTAGCTGCGCGTAAATAGATAGGGCTGCTCTATCTAAGACGCTTAAACCAGCTATTCTTTATTATCCGTTCCGCTAAACTGTTGTCAGGACTGTTCCGAACGGCGATCGATGCAAGAATGCCCTGCTGCATCGTGGTCGCCAAAAAGGACGCGCTGTATGTGTTTTTCCCGGCGCCATGGCTTCAATGCTTTATCATTTGTATATTCATCCCCAAAAATGTCAAGTGTTGAAAACGAAATGGAATTTATCTATTGCAAAATTATATGCATTTATTGGACTTCTATATGCATGCGGCGCACATGAGGCTAAAAATATGGTTGTATTATATTTATGGAACACGAAATGGGGTCTGTCATTTTTCTCGACAACTATGAGCCGAAGTGACTTCGCAGAAATCATGAGATTTGTTCGGTTTGGCAACAAAAATCAACGAAGCCAACGCTTACAAAACGATAAGTTCGCTTTGATCTCTGAAGTTTGGTACAAATTTATCGAAAACAGTCAAAACTGTTATAAACTATATATCTTGCTATAGATGAACAATTGTTTCCTACAAAAGCACGTTGTAGATTTACTCAATACATGCCCAACAAACCGGACAAATTTGGCATAAAATTCTGGTTAGCTTCCAATGTAAGTAGTAAGTATATAGTAAACGGCTTTTCATATTTGGGAAAAGAATGAGTTTTTATTGTAGCACCAGAAAAATATTTTGTTTACTATCTAATTGGCTAAAATCTCTTTCTATATTAAGATACATATGTTTTTTTGAAGCGGTCATTTGACCGCTCATGGTAGCATTAGGAATACATGAAATGTCGGGAGGTTTAGTGTTAAACGATGTTTAACTGTTCTTACACTTATCGCTTGTTTTAAATACGGAGATATTTCATTATGAATGTCTACAACAGTTTTAAAACGATCAGTTGTAGAAGTTCGATGAATCACGGGGTCAGTATGGGCATTCGTTTTACGTTGTTTTTGTTTCCGAGGTACATTATCTGTTGTTTTATTCACTTCTATATGCTTCGAATGGCACTCGAATATTCTGATGAAACAATCTTCGCATACTTTCACAACCGTATTCGTGCGCATACTGCGAAACATTTACTTCAATTTGTAATCCTTTATTTCTTTCCATTGGTTTACCGGTGTCACCATGTTATGTACTGTTCTTTATTATTTTAGGTGCTATATTCAGCCTTTACACTTCAATACGTTACGCGTTCTCTGTGGTCCCATTGCATTCCGTCCCCTCCCTCTGCTCACACTCTCACACACATAACTCTCTAACAGTGACTATTAAGTTGTGTACCGTGTATAATGTAAAACGATTACCGTATACGAATTGATAAAATTTCTTCACGGCAAAAATAATCGCGTCTTAAATAATGCTTCTTTGTCAATTTGACCATATTTTCTTTGCGTATGAGACAATGACCGAGATGCGTGCTGTATCACGCGTTCGGTACCATCCAAATATTTATGAGAAAGCACGGCTCCTACGCCGTAAGTGCTCGCATCGCAGACTACTACTAATGGAAGTTTTGGATCGTAATGTACTGAAACTTTGAGCAAACGTGTGAGCACCTCATTAAGACGTTGTAAATGCTCTTTATCATTAGTTCCTGTTATTTTTATATCATCAAGGAACACTGAAACTCCAGAAATACCCTTTAAAATATGTTCGATTTCTCTTTGCCAAATCGCTGGTGCTGTAGCGATGCCATATAGTAGACGAGTACATTTGAACAAACCACGATGTGTATTCACAGTTATCTACTCTCTGTTATCCGGATGAATTTCCATTTGAAGATATGCTTCTTTCAGATCTATTTTTTAAAACTTCTCCCTGCCTGCGAGTGTACTAAAAAGCTCGTCTACTGTGGAAAGTGGATACTCATCAATCTGCAAACACTTGTTTAATGTAACGCTAAAATCCCCGCATAAACGGATACTATTTCCTTTTTTTAATACCGGAACGATTGGTGTTGCCCATTCCGATGTGTTAACCCACTCTAAAATGTCTTCTTTTTCTAATTTCTCAATTTCCTGTTCCATTAACGAAATGAGTTTGAATGGAACTCTGCGCGATTTGAGAAAAATTGGTCGTGCATTTTCTTTAAGAGTTATTCTCGCTTGAATATGCTTTACTTTCGTAGACGTTTCATCTAATTTGTTTTCGTATTCTTTGTTGTTTTGCCTGTTTAAAGTCGCATCGACTGCAGAGGTCATTAGTGACTACGGTGATGTTATGGAACAGTGATCTTTTGAAGGTTGAAATATGGTGTTTAAAACCTATACCTAACTTGAACCTACATTTTTAGGTGGAATCCGAACCACCAGAACCATGGTGTAAAGCACATGTAACATGTACAGTGGTGCCGGCTGAAATCGGCTGAGCGGCGGAACTCGAACCGAAGACCGTTCGATTACGAGGCCGGCCACCAAGGAGTAGTAGTTTTGGTAATTATTTAGAAAAGGGGGGGTCTCACCGATTTTGATGATTTTTGAATATGATGTAGAAATCAACATTTTGAGTAACTTTGTCCTATACATATAACCGCCGCTCGGCCTTAGTTTCTGAGATTTTTCACAAAAAACATCGGTACTACTACATTGCATTATGTCTATACGTACGCGTCCGTTGTAGCGTATGCGTAAGCGTTCGATCGGCAATTGTCCACAGTTTTTTTAAATACATTGAGACGGCCGGCAATGGACGCGTATAAAGGGTGCGCTTAAGAACTCGATTTGGGTAGCCGACCGCCTTACGGAATAAAAATCCGACCCGAACCTTACTCAAATCCGACTTTTCTATCTAGTAACTACTTTAATGGATTAAGTTCGGTTTAGGTTTGGGTTAGAGTATTAATTCCGCCCGCCGTGAGGTGGCCGGCCACACATTCATCTTCTGTTTTAATCATCTTTATTGATATTATCAATACCGTTGCGTTTAATAAGGAGATCAATGCAGAACAAAATTTGCTTAACACATTGTATAATGTGCGTCGCTGGACGCTACGCTATTATATATAGAAACGATGGACAATTGCCGATCAAACGCTTACGCATACGCTTTCACGGACGCGTACGTGTAGACAGAATTCATTGTAGTAGTACCGATCTTTATTGGGAAAAATCTCGGATACTAAGGCCGAGCGGCGGTTATATGTACAGGAAAAAGTTGTTCAAAATGTTTATTTCTATAACATATTCAAGAATCATCGAAATTGGTGAGACCCCCCCTTTTCTAAATAATTACCGTAGTTTTTATTCATGATACAATAGGTACTGTGCGTTCGCCGAGGGTTGGCGAGTGACGCTCTCACCCTGCTGCTACAACGTGCGTTGCTGTTATTGGCTACGGCCAGTGACAAAGAACGACGACGAGTATATCGAAATAAACTGAAATAGAATGATTCCAATGCATTAGCGTAGGCTCAGGAAATCATTCAATTTCTTAATACATAGTGTACACTTTGTGTGGGAGGCTACGTCAATCCTCTAAAGTCATCATTCTATCTAACTTTGTCTCGATATGCTCGTCGTCGTTCTTTGTCACTGACCGTAGCCAATAACGATAGCGCGTGTGCTGTAAGAGAGGTGGAACAGAGTGAGAACGCAATATGCTGTCACTCGCCATCTCGCTGCGAACGCACAGTACATGGGTGTAAATACATTGTTGTCTTATAGTGAATAATCTATGTTAAAAACTAGGTTGGTACATGTGGTTGGAATGATGACCCCCGCCGCCTGTGTGGAGGGGGGGGGGTTGCAGCAGGTACATTGGGGTTCTCCCTAATTTTTTATTGGATTTTTGTTTCAATGTCCGTTGCGGTTGGACAGTGGGATTGGGGTTGGGGGGAATCCGTGAAAAATAATGCTGGGAAGCGATTAAAAAAACGGAGTGCTTATAGTTATTTCTTTCATAATAGGAGAGGTTTAGAATTAATTTAATCTTATAACTAGGGGCACTCACTCTCTATGCATACATACAATTTTCATTCGCTTATGCGTTCCTGCTGGGTTGCAGGACTTAATAACTATACTATATACAATATTTACATATGTATACTTTTATGTATGGTAAGGTGGGATGGGTTACTTTGTTGAAGCTGCGACTATGTGGTTTTATTCCTTGTTTGTGTCGGGTTTGTGTCGGGTTTGTGTAGCCGCCAGTATTTTTTTGTGTTGTGGTGGTATTTGTTCGTTGCGTCTAGTTTGGGTAAGTTTGTGTTGTAAATTATGCGGGAGATGTTTTTGCTGTCTCATATAGGATTTTTTCATTGTTTTCTGCGCGCTGGATATGGTAGACTATCGGTATGTTGTTCTGGTCTGTAATTCGGCTTGTTCTGTCTAATAGGAGGAAGGCTTCTGGAGGGATATAACCGGATGGAATTCGTCGCCTGAATATAGTGAACTGTCTATGAGGTGGATGTGTTTTATTTTTGTAATGTTGGCGAAGTAATCTCCAGTTAGTTTAATGATGAAATTGTCTACTCTTGGAATATTTGCAGTGTCGTATAGAATTTTGTTGTTGATATATTGTTTGAAGTTGGATTTTTCGGTCCTGTTTATGCTGGTGCAAGTTCTGATGCATTTTCTTTCGAAGATTCTTAGTTTTTCCATGGTTCAGGGGCTTATATTATACCATGTTGGGGAGCCGTATGTCATTAGTGGTCTTATTATAGCATGCAGCAGATGGTTTATATTTTTGGGTTTAGGTATTTGGAGTGGAATAGTTTGGCGTTGTTTAGGAATGCTTGTGTTGATTTTTCTACTTGGATATCTATGTGTTTGTGCAGGAGGAGGAGTTCATCTAGGTGCATGCCCAGGTATCTGACTGTTTTTCTGTGGGGTATTGGCGTGGTCCTGTACTTTATTTTTAATGTTTTGTAAGTTTTTATGTAATTTTTGGATTGATTTTGTATCCTTTTTCGGAACAGGATGGTTTCCGATTTTGTCGGGTTCATTTTAAGATTCCATGTATTGCAGTAATCGTCTATTTTGCCGAAGAGGTGTTGCATTTTTTCTTGTATTTTGGTTATGTTTTTGCCTTTAATGTAGTGTAGGAGTCAGAACTGTTTAGCAGCTTAGATAATAAGTGAAAAAATGTTTGTGTCGGCAGAGGACGCAGGTACAGGTCGCGCACCGGTGTCACTGACCTGTGCCATAGCAAATCAGAGGCACAGGTAATAGGTGAACGACCGCCGAAACAAACATATTAAAGACAGAAAGAGAGAGAGTGTGTGCGAGAAAGACAAGAGAGTAAAGTGCGTTAACCGAGAAGCTTCACGTATGAGCGAGTGCATGTGTGTGTGTTACTTTTAAGTATATAAGGTCACGAGCGACAAAGTAAGGTATGATTAACAGAGAGGGTAGCAAAGTGTGCAACAAGCGAGAAATAGCGAGTAACAGCGAGCAACAGCGAGTTGCATGTTAACTGTGTAAAACCATCATCGTCTTCAGTAAACTTTACCACACCGTAACATACGTGGGATGATCTCAGCATATTAGCTGAAACAACCAAATCCCTACAGTAGAGTATGAGGTCGTCTGCGAAGTGTAATGTTTTTATGTCTGGTGATTTAGGAATTTGGAATAATCTTGGAATGTCTGCAGTGTAGAAGTGGAAGAGGTCGGGGGAGGTTACTAGGGGTGCATCCTACTACCCCAACCCGGAGATTTCGCGTTGAAGTCTCCGGTTATGGCCGCATACTTCGCCCGACCTGTCGTGTCCATCCCGGCCGCTAATCCGCTCACGAAGTGATGAAAGTCACCCTGGCTGACGTGGGGGGAGCAGTAACAGCTGCCCACCAACCAGTCCCCGGTCCGTAACAACACGAAGCCGTCCTCCACGGTGACTTCCTTGTGCCTATGAAGCGCACTCCCTGGTGGGGTGTATATCGCCGCATCTCCCCACGTATCGGCGCACCATCCCATCGGGGTGCGGTATGGCTCCGATACGCAGACCACATCTGCCTCGTACTGCATGCTCGATTGTTGAAGCAAGTCCTGTGCTACCCTACACCTGTTGAGGTTTATCTGCAGTATCCGTATTCGTTCCGGGCTAGCCATTTTTTCGACGCGTAATCTCCCCTCTATACGTGGGGCAGTTTAGGGCTCCCGCAACGTGTCTGGCACCCGAGCCTTCTCGTCCTGCTCCGCTGCATAGCACGCACCTCGGTGAGTTGGAGCAAGAGTCCATGTTGTTCCCTTCCAGGCCGCATCTCCGGCACAACGACCTCTCCCCTTCCAGGTTCATGCATTCTGCCCCCACGTGTCCGGGTTGCTGGCACCGATAACATCTGGTGACCTCCGGGAGAATCCTCGCCCTGCAGATTACCAGGCCAATCTTGATCCTCGCAGATCTGAGCTCCCCGGTCACTTTCCTGGCCGGAAACCGGGCAATCGCCACCTGCGTGCCATCCCGCATCGGTATAAGCAACAGTACCTGTACCTCCACCGGGGCAATGTTGCCGGCTTCTGCCAGGTCGGTCGCAACCTCTTCCTTAGAGACGATGGGGTCAAGGCCCCTCAACTGGAATGTCGTCATCTCCTGCAACAGCCTTACCTGGGAGCTTTCTCCCAAACTACTACGGACCAGGGTTCCAATGTCCGCTACCTTGGTCTCCTGCCCTGCCTCTATAAGTAGGTGCCCTGACCGCGTTCTGCGCACGCCCCTCACCCAGCCCGCTCGAGGTCTCCTGCAATGGCTTTATATGTTTCAATGTACGACTTGCCTTGCTCGATCCGTACCAAGACAGTCTCCGGTTTAACCCTCGTCCTCGTTCTTCTCCTTTTACCTGGTCGAGCGGCCCGCCCATCCTTCTGGAGCCCTTCTGCCACAGTCGCTTTTCGTCCCATCTCCCTTGCGAGCCAGATGGGGTATCGGATCCCTCTGTTCAAGTATACCCCCGCCAGGGGTATCCTCCTCGTCGTCCTCTTCCGGCGACTCCCCATTTGAGTACCGCCGCCACTCCCAGTGGCAATCCTAGCCTTCCGCAGATAATGGTCGCTGCAAATATCTGCGTACCTCTCCCTGGGGGGGGGGGTCTATCGGCTCGCTCACCATCTCCGAGTAGAGTGGTCGTCGCGTCCTCGCTCCGCTCCCGTACGTCCTAGTCACGTACTCCTGTGCCGCATCCGTCAACGGGGGCCGCCGTGTCCGCCTTATGCGCGGGGTGCGTGCTCGGCTCGTAACTTGCTCCTCTTCGGAAATTCTCGCGGCTTGTCCGGTGCTGGTCCCCCTGTCTGGCGCTGGCTGCTTACCCGCCTGTTGGTCAGTCCGCTCCTTGCAGCATCCATAGGGGATGTCGCTCTCCGTGCCGTTTGTGCGGCTACACTTAGCCCGCGTCGGTTCCGGCGGGGAGATCTCCTTCCTCTTATCGCTCTTGTCCCCGTCTCTCGTAACACCCGCTGCTGTCCCCTCGAAGAGGACCTTTCCCCTGGCGACGTCTACGGCGCCCTTTCGCGTCGAGGAGCCACCGTCCTATCTTATCGCCAATCTCCTGTGGCATCACCCCGTCGGAGACGGCATAGTCCTCGGTCTGAGTTCCGGCATTGGTGGTCACGCCTCCCCTACTGGCCACCGTCTTGTCGTTGCTAGCCCCTTCCCGAACCACCGGGGGGTGGGGACAGCCCCAACCCGTGTTGTTCTAGTCCTCCTAGTCGGGCTAACCGTTTCCTCATCCTCGCCAGAGACCTCAACGCCACCTTACTCTCGTCTTTCAGGAGCCCCTTAACGTTCTTGGTCGTGACCGCGTACTCGTGGATCTTCAAACTGGCCGCCTTCGCCTCCTGCACGCGGCCCTCCAATGCCGCCACAATGCTTGCCAGTATTCCTTCCCCTACAGCCGGTTCGCCTCTCACCCTCGCGGCTCATTATCGTCGTAGCTGAATTCGCATCCACCTGCGCGCTACTAACAGACCTACCGGACGCCTCAAAAACCTCGAACGCTTCGACCTCCACGTCCTCAGTTGGTTCCGCTCGCATGGGCCGCTTAGTCGGGCTCCGATTAAGAATCGCACGCGGCAGGAAGGGTCGCTCCCGCCGCCTCGTGTCGTGGATTGTCCATAATTTCGCTCCCCTTCGCCATGTCCTTCTGAATAGCCTTGTTGTCAAGATTTTCTCCAGTCCTGGTTTGATTATTATTTTCTTGGTTAGTCTGCATATTTTCATTACCGGCCCCCTTCGGCCAAAGCCTCCAGCGACTACCGATTTATCTTGGAGGAACAGAAAGACCACCTGAGCCTCCTCCTTACCCATGCTAGGGGACTGAAATACTGTGGGGTGGTCCCAGGTGCCCCGCAGGGACCGTTCAGTTTTAGCGTCGCTACGGCCACGCAGCTCTCGGCACATTACCTCCCACCTTAGGTTACGACTTTTGACCGCTCACTCTTTCGCATTCATTTCAGGTAGCCGAGGTCAGCCGTCATCGAACACCAGGGAGCCCCACGAGGAGGTGAGGTGAGTGGTTCATTTAACCGAGGATGGCCCGCCAACTTTGCCGAAATTCCACCGCTGCGTCAGGTAGGTACCCATGTATCCTAAGGTAGGTACCATAGCTCTTAAGTAGAACATCAGTTCATTGGTTTTTGACCCGACTCCGGAATCATCATTGCCAGGAAAACCACACTCGGCCTCTGCTCTCCTTGCTTTCCAAGTAATTGGTCCATGCGAAAGTGTAACGACATAACCCGTATATGATCTGCGATCCAATTTACAACGCCCCCAGTCAGCATCCACATATAATTTTACTGGTTCCTCAGACTTTCTGTAAACAATACTGTAATCTAATGTACCTTTCAAATACCTCAAAATTCTTTTAGCGGCTGACCAGTGTGATTAATCATAACTATTATTAAATTGAGCCAGAACATTTACAGCATACGATATATCTGGTCTCGTCGCGATAGCCAAATACATGAGAGCTCCAATTAGTTGTTGATACTGTATATTTTTCTTCTCATCGCTTTTATTACTTTTTGCTCCAATTTATATCTTTATCCATAGGAGTGCTGACTGAATTGCAGTTTGCCATGCCAAACCTCTTTAAGAGATCCATTATATACCTTTTTTGAGACATTACCATCGTTTGGGTGTCCTGTCGAATTTCTATTCCCAAACAATATTTAACTCTCCCGAAGTCCTTTATGTCAAATTCCTTTGACAATTCAGTCTTTATGTCTCTTATCCATTCCTTATTTTTAGATATGATTAGCATATCGTCAACGTAAATCGCCATAAATAATGAAGAGTTTCTTCTGCTTGAATGAAATATACAAGGATCGGCAACAGTAGCTTTCAAACCTAAGCTTTTTAACTTTGTACATAACTTTTCATGCCACTGCCTTCCTGCTTGCCGCAATCCAAAAATTGCTTTCTTCAAATAACGGACCAAATTATTATTCCTTTTCAATTTATTTAATAGACTTGTAGCTGTTTTCTTAATTTGATCAGACTCATTTTTATCAGTCGCTATATCTGTCAGGAAATCTATCAAAAACTCGGGTTTCTCCATATATACGTCCTCTGTTAAGGCACCATTCAAATAAGCGCAGGTAACATCCATCTGCTCCACAATCATATCCATTTTTACAGATAATGCTAACAGTAAACGAATAGATTCTAATCTCGCCACAGGGGCGAAAGTGTCAAAGAAATCTACTCCATACCGCTGAGCGAAACCCCTTGCAACTATTCTAGCTGTTCTCTTGGCCAAGGTACCATCTGAGTTGAATTTAATGGTTAGGACAGTCCTACACACTATTACTTGTTTCCCTAGAGGACGCTCTGTAAGCTCGAAAGTACTATTTTTAATTAAATTTAAATTTCCTTTATTGCGTGCACCCATTGTAATTTATTTTCGCCATCCAAAGCATTTTCGATTTGGACTTCGGCTATATTTGCCACCAATTCTATCAAATTTGGTTGTTGATCCCCAACTATTGCCTGCTCCTCTTCTTGATTATTATTAATACTTGGATTTTCGTTTATTTCATCTTCTTGATTGTGTTGTGTATTGACATCTGATAAATTGTACTTGTACTTACTTCCTTGGCACGGTTCTAAATAATCTCCTAGGACGTCCTCTCCTTCCCGTACGTTCCAATCTGGGCCTTCCTGGAGTCCGTCGTAGTTGAATATCATGTCCATTTTCGTTATTTCCTTCATTCGATATTCCTTCTTCAGTATTTCTCCTTGTCTGTACCTCGTTATTAGACAATTGCACATCGAATTCTTCATTGCACTTAGCACTAGGAACCAATTTTAGACCATCATTATCTCTACTAGGGACTGTATCATTTGCTAATTCCGCATTTTCCATTACTCGCACGTCTCTAGATACAACCACTTTATGTTCTTTTGGGAGCCATACTCGATAAGCCTTCGAGGTTTCAGAATACCCTATAAATATTCCCATTTTTGTTCTTGATTCAAATTTATGTTTATTTGGATTTTTATCAAGAATATATGTTTTCAATCCAAATATTCTTAAGTGATTTAACTGTGGTCGTCTATTATTCCATAATTCGAATGGAGTAATTCCCTTTAGAATTCTGGTAGAATTTTTCACCAAATGATGCCGAGGTTTTGTTCTCCTGTCGGTTGCTTCGTCCTTGCTCTGTGTGAGTGTCTGGATCAGCTTTTTAATACTTTTAAAAATTTTTGTTCAGCTCATTTAAAATTGGCTGTATTTTCCATAACCGTTTGGTGACATCTGCTGTATCATTGTTTGTGAAATGCAACAATCTCAAAAGTATTTCGAAACGATTTCTGCTCATTATTTTATGGGGGAACGAATGATAATATACAGGATTCGTGGACCAGTATAAACTTGTACCTGGAAATTTTATAAGTCCCATCCAAATAATGAGCCTAAAAAGGTGCTTGATCTCTTCATTATTAGTAGGGACCCACCGATCTTACGCTTCGAAGTAACCATTGATTGCTTTTGTCTTGCGTATATATTCGTCTCTTCACTTATTTCTTCCAGCATATCTTCAGTGACTAATAGCGCATAGACGTCTTCTACATTGACACAATTCTGCAGTTGTGATTTTCGGTTGATTCCCTCTCGGATCAAACCACTCCTGATCTTTCGATACATCGTTGTGTATATGCACATTCTCTAATGAAGTATCGTCTTCGGATGAGAGCAAAGTACGGCGCCGACGATTTCTGGGCGGCAAAATCAATACGCTCGATGTATCACTTTCTCATCACTCAACATTTTTAGGGCAATAAAAAACTTTGAACCTGTGGTGACCAAGAAAACTGGTAGATCTACTATAGTGAATAAAACTGAACTGGGACTTTTATGCAACTGAGGATTCGTTAGACGTCCAGGCATCGTTTAGCCTCGCGTTTCGTTTTCTTATCATCTGGCAAGAAGTGGGGATTTTGTGAAAACTCAGGATGTGAATACAAAGAAGAATTTATTGCAATTGGAAAAGGTCAGGCACTTTCCCAAGGCGATGGTAAGGCTCCTCTCTAAGGGGAGAGGAAGGCTCTCGGTAGAAAACTCCGGTCCTGAAGCCGATATTTCGGCTCGTCCGTAGGCGGCGACGGCCGCGTCTGGGCCTGAATGGAACGGCAAGCAAATCGGGCTGGCCACTTAACGTGTTAAGAGTGCTATGTCAGGGTTTTCTGATTGTAGGAGTTGGGTTAGGTTGTATCGTCTTTCATTTGATGCAATGGAGTTTACGTTTGCTGAGATTATTTTGAGGTCTGTGGCGGTCGGGTTATCCGTTGAGAGTGCAGTCAGTGTCAGTGATATTGTGCTCTTCTTGAATGCCGAAGTAAAAGTCGTGTAGTTGGTTTATTCTGGCGGAGTTGTTCCCCATGATGGTTGTTAACCTGTTTAGTTGGGGTATCATGAAGTTTCTCAGGTCATTGAAAAGCTTTTCGTACGGTAGTTGTGTGGTGATCTGTGGTGGCTGGTTTGTGTGGATCTCGTTTGTCGGGCTTGGTGGATGTTGAGGAGGTGCAGTGGGTGGTGGATTGGAATGCGGGCGTGCTGTAGTTTGCTGTGTGTGGGTGAGGTTTCGCGATAGTGGCATTGCGAATGAGAGGTTCGGCTTAGTTTTGCTATATACTATTGAATTTTTTGCGATATTCAGTGCTTCTATCTTAGAGTTCTATCTTAGACTGCATCTGACGCAGTATAATTGGTGTGCTGGGAGTTTGGTCTCGCTTGGGATTTTGCACTGTCCGGTTTCGTGTTTTTCTGTGCATTTTACGCATTCAAATTCTAGGTTGCAGTTTTTGGATGTGTGGCCTGCCCTTTGGCAGCGGGCGCACATTGTGGGGTCGTTTTTTCGGAGCTTGTCCCAAGAGATTACTTGATGTAGGAGTCTGTTAGTCTGCGTTAGTTGGTTCACGTCACTGTCGGGTGCTATTTGGACTAGGAAGAATGGTTGTAAATTTTTATGGAGCAAACACCTGGGTAGATCCCTTTTTTATTAAAGTGAATTAGGACAGTCTTTTCAGGAGACAGTGAAAGTCCTAAGAGAGCAAGATTTTCACTAATGACAGAGACTGCATCTTCTAAGACCTTCTTTCCAAAACTCGGAGTAGGGGCCTGGCAAGAGATCGCGATATCATCCGCAAATTGGGAAATGTGGATGTAGCTGTTTAGACCATTATCTATATTCCTGACGTAAATATTATAGAGAACGAGCCTTAGAACTCCACCCTGGGGCAGAACCCTAAATACCTTCCTCGTTACTGTATTTGTCGAGTCGATAATAAATGTAACATTCCGTTCGTACGTCAGAAATCCTACAAGGTCAATAATATTTTTGGGACAGCTCATATCATGCAGCTTCCCAAGGAGAATATCACCGTCAACGCTGTCAAAAGCTCCCTTAACATCAAGGAAACATGACAGAACATTGTCTATTCTCTATTCGTACTGAAGGCCTCCTCAATGGTCAAAGTTAGGGCCGCAAGGTTGTCGGAACAGGATCTCCCAGATCGGAAACCAGATTGAGACATTGGGAGGGGTCCAGAGGATTCCACCCACCATTGTAGTCTGAGCTTAACCATTTTTTCTAAAATTTTACAAAGACTGGACGTAAGTGAGATGGGACGGACATTGCCACCTTTTTTATTAGTAAAGAATGTCAGACTATCCTTAAAGGAAGGAGGAAGGAACTATTCAGAAAAGTTTCGTTTAAGAGATCGAGAAGGATAAGCTTAAACTTAAGGGGTAATTCGACAATAAAACTGTATTCAATTTTATCAGGGCCCGGAGCTGCCTTAAGACTACAACTGTTAAGGGCCAGATTAAATTCACGTGGATTAAATGCAGATTTAGGAGAATTATTGTTTTTATTATTAACCGGAAAAGACGAACAAGAGATTGGAAGTACTGGTACCCAGGGCGGGCTAATCTTGATAATAGCGTTTTGAATATTGTTAATATGATCTGAAGAATTATTTTTGTCAGTTTTGATATTAGTCCATTTGTTTTTTAAAATTCTACGCGTACGCCAGACATGCGAAGCATCTACTTGAAAGTTAATGCTTCCAGCGAACATTTTAAAATTGTCTTTCTTCCTTTTTCTGATGTATTGTCTAACAATAGCTTTACGTCCTTTATATTCAATGTAGTCATTTACACAGCTAGTATGGGTCCATTTTTTAAAAGGAGCCTTTCTAAGGCGAATGAGTTTCGCACATTCACCGGGTACAGGGTTTCTATGCTGCACAGGGCTCACAAGTTTTAAAGTGGGAGTGCATTCTACAACAGTATCAGTAATTAATTTGGTGAAAAAATTATATTTGCTGATAGTATCCAGAGACTCATAACAAGGCCCAATAAAATCATTATAAGATTTTTCCAATAGAGATTGGTACTCCATCCGGTTTGTTTTCCTGGAAGAGAGTCGTCGACGTTCTTTAAGCAAGCGTGTCTTTTCTACCCTTAGATTAAATGTTAATGGAAAATGGTCCGACCACCTGGTATCATCAATAACACATAATTTGACACTGTCGAAAATTTGGGGGGAGCAAAGAACAAGTTCAAGATTAGAAAGTTTGTTCCTGTGTGTATCTATATGTGTGAGAGTGTTGTGATTGATAAGAATTAACACGTTGGGCTCGGCGCCGGTCCCTGGGGACCGGTACTGGAATTTTCGTTTGGCTGGCGTCGGTCAGTGGGACCGACAGTATTAAAGTTAAAATATAAATATAGTCTCAATGAAATGTGATCAAATGTAGTTTCAATTAAATTTATTGAAACATTCTAAACAAAAATGCGGCTTATCTGTACACATACTACAGTACGTAACAACTTTTGTGGTATTATTTGTAGCTGTCTTCGTCCAAATAGTTTTGAATTGTTATCATAACACTTCGAACAATACCTTCGGACTTTATATACGTCTCCTTCTTTTTTATATAATTGATGAATAATTTTTTCACGTTGGATTGGAGTTTCCTCATCAAGCCGCCGTGTCAGTTCATCCGTCAATTGTCTGCGAACTGCCGTGACTGATATTTTTTTTCCTGTCACTTCTTGATACATAAACAAGGCATTTATAACAGCGGTATTTAGAAATAGCTCAAATGCTAGCTTCTTATACCACTTGAAAGTTTTTCTCAAGGGACTGCTATATGCGCTCATTTGATCTGACAAATCAATACTAGTCTTTGCTGTATTATATGCAGCCACAATTTTTGGTTTTGACAAAAATCCTCTTTTTGTTTTCACAGTTATCATTTCGCTTGAATGTTTTGTGGACAGGACCAAAATATCTCTCTTGTCTTTCCATTTCAAGACTGTGATACCCTGATTATTTTCTTTGGCGATAATTTCTCCGAGTTTCAATTTAGTATTTATTACTTCAGATGGATTTCCTTTACGATTTGTGCGAAGTGTACCCGTTAGATGTGTGTTTTTGCGAATTAGGTTATTTGCCAAATCGACACTGGTGTACCACTTGTCTGTACACAACGTATGACCTTTATGAAATAAATTTTTGAATAAGGACAGTACAATATTTGATGGGGTTGTATTCTGCTTGTCAAGAGCTTTTCCACTGTACACATGAAAATTGTATGTGTTTACGCGGTAACAGCATAATTTAAATATTTTTATGCCGTATTTATGTTTTTTTTGTTTTAAGTATTGTCTGAATATGATTCGCCCGCGGAATGGTATTAGCGATTCATCAATGCATAATACCTCAGGTGGATCATAATATTTTTGACAATTTTTATGTAGTTCGTCTATCATAAATTGAATTTTTGATAGACGATTAGACGCGTCAACTGCTTCATTATCTGCGAGATGTAGCATTGTCATGAGGATTTCAAATCTGTCTCTGCTCATTACTGTTCGCGGGAATGTTTGACAAAATAATTTATCCTGAGGCCAATACAAACGTAAGGATGGAAGTTTCACCATTCCCATCCATATTATTAGCCCAAACAAACGTTTAATTTCATTTTTATTAGTTGGCGTCCATTTATTTTTACGTCTACAAACCATTCTTGATTGAGCAGCATAAAGATTTGTTTGCTCACTGATGTGTTCCAACGTTTCGTCAGTGACAAAGAGTGTATAGAAATCTTCTACTGTTTTACAATTCCGCACTTTCTCATTAGTTTTTTTCGCGCCGGCAGCACTCGTAAAGGCCGTAATATTTGGCTGATTACCTTGTGGATCAAACCATTCATTTCGATTAAAGGTTTCAGTAGCATCTGTGCCACTACTGTCATTCTCAATTTGCCGTTCCTCGTCTAATGAATTAGCATCTTCTGATGATGCCAACCGTACTACTCGGCGACCTTTGGAAGATAAAAATATTTCACTTGACGTGTCACTATTGTAAGATGAAAGTATTAAAAGGATGTAACAAAATTCGTACGAATAACAAGTATATCTGTTTATGAGTCAATACAATGGTTACGTTATAACCGATCTGCTCTATTCGATCGTTTCCTAAAGAGTGTCCCGTCGTTGTATTCTTGCCCGCCAAGAAGGCGTGCCCCCGTCCCACGATGCAGTCCTTCCAGGGTCTATTTTACGAC
Source organism: Nomada goodeniana (assembly GCA_963969485.1). NCBI lineage: Eukaryota > Metazoa > Arthropoda > Insecta > Hymenoptera > Apidae > Nomada > Nomada goodeniana. The sequence continues at coordinate 10,015,642 of OZ018306.1, forward strand.
CCCCCAAATGTTTATGCGTCCCGCTCGCCTATCGGCCTCGTGGCGACATTTGCCAGATGAGTATTCGAGGCGCTCCGAACCTCGGGTTTTCTTACACTATCTTCTTCTGTTTCGGCCATATTCAATGTTATTTGCAATAACTATTTTCAAAACTAAACTCAACTTTCTTTTTACGAACAATCTGTACACTTCGGTAGGTCTTTTCAAACTGATCGCCTCTTGGAGGTACGTACGTGGCTTTCCTATAGTTCGTTCACTAAAATATAGTGAACAGAATAACACATACATCACACATACACCTAAAAGACGTCGAAAATAGCGCGACAAAGAAGAATTTCTTATCTCTTGGCGATACCCTACAACATTGTATCGCTCGCCGGCTGCAGGCTGAACGGAAAGGACAGCAAATTCGGCGCCGGGCTCAACGTGTTAAATCACAATCAATTATGGAGTTGAAAAGTCTAGTACCATTGGGATCTGTTATGTAGCAGTTCCAATAGATGTTGTGAGAATTAAAATCACCGACGACAAGACAAGGGCGATGTGAGCTTGCTGTTGCAAAAAGCCGATCCCACTCCGACTGAGAAGTATATGTGCCGGGAACCCTGTAGCAACCCAGCAGTACTAAAGATGGACTTACACCATCTATCTTGATAGCCCCAACTTCCAAATTATTAGAGATGTTACATAATACTTGAATAGGAAGGTAATTAATTGGTTTTCTTACCAAATAGATAAGGCCTCCGCATGGTCTGCTGTTTCTATCAATTCTAAAAGAGCGAAAGCCGGGAAGATCAAATTTTTTGTTACTATTAAGCATGGTTTCTACGCCAATAAAGATATCAACATCCTCCAAGCATTTTTGGTGCTCAATATTGCAATTAGAGATACCTCTACAATTCCAAAAAACAACTTTGAGGTCAGAGCTAACGCGAAGGTTCGAATTGTTATTATTCATTATTAAGTGTAGGTAAGCTTAAATCTACTGCGGAATATGAAAAAGGTCTTCTACAGAGACGGTCGCATCAGAGTCGGATCCAAGGTCTAGAGATGCGCCAGATATATCTTTTTCCTTGTCTTCGGACCAGCTGGCGTTGAGTTCCAATTTCTTGATAATTCTAGAGATTCTATTTTTAATGGATCTACTAGAGATACTGGGGTAAGTTTCACGAAGCATTTTCACAAGTTGCGTTAAGTCGTCTGTGAAGGAACGGGCCAGCTGAATGATGTTTGCCTTGCCCTTGGCATTGGTTAGTAGTTCTTTGTATTGTTCATACCGTAGAACATATACACGGTGACACAAGACTCAGGGAACATCGAGGTTTGACATATAGCTGGGGTGTATGTAAGCAACTTTTTCCTTGGCAATAATGTTATATATAGTTTCATTTTTGAGTTATTAACGAAAAACACTGGCCAATGAGAGCGTCCGCCGGGCATCGGCCGGCGCGCGCTCAGGTGCGAACCGATCACTTGCGGTAGGTCGTGATGGGGGCATCGAGGGTACCGAGGAAAGCACGCTTCAAATGTTACATCGTCTTAATTAAGAATAATGTGGAATTATTCATTATTCGTGAATAAGAAATACACTAATAAATCGTGTAATAACCGTGTTCGATACGTTTATTCATTATCCGAAAAGAATGAAGTGTTTTATTACTTATGAATAAAATACTTTTTTTTATCAGTACGTTTTCAGGTGGATAAATTATGTTTTAAGACAAACGATTCGCATAACTAATATTAGGAAAAGCTAGTTAAACTTACCCATTCGTTCACGAATTAACCTGCTTAACATTGTGTGAATCCTGACCTAGGCAACACTCAACAGCTGATGTTACGGCCGGCTTAGTATCCTTGCACGAGCACTTCACTTCACGATAACTTCACTTGCCACTGTGAAATGTGGGTTTACTTAAAAACAATTTATTGTTCCTACGTTTGAACATTTTGTAATATTCTGCGTTTGTACGATTCATGTTGCTCGGTCGTGTAGCAGCATGGCTCTGGCAGCTTAAACGTTCGCACTCGCTTCCACACGAAATAAGAAATAAGAAAAACAAAAGCATAAAGCTACACACGGGCATAGCTCGGCTGTGCATACCATGGGGGCAGCATATCCAAATCCATGCTCCGATTTATTCCAACACCCTCCCTATCGACAGGGATCTGGCTCAAACGAGGTTCAAATGCCTCATTTCAAGTTTAACAATTGTACTGCATTATCGTGTTTAATCTTTGGCAATGTTTTCGTAAAAATGACCGCTAACATCAAATCAGTACTCACGTAGACAATTTTTATCTCGTTTTTTTCTAACAATTCTCGCGGGAAGTGGTACTTAATGTCTATATGTTTGCTTCTTTTGTGAAAGACCGCATTTTTGGCAAGTTCGATTGCACTTTGGTTGTCACAGTTTACTAACACTGGATTCTTTACGAGGTTATAAAATTGCATGTGGTTTAACAGTCTTTTTACGTATATAATTTCCCTGGATACTTCTGAAAGTGCGACGTACTCCGCTTCCATGGTCGATAACGCAACCGTTTGCTGCTTTTTGAACTTCCAGCTGATCGCTTCGCCAGCTAATGTCAGCACGCTTTCCGCGCATGATCTTTTATCTTCTATGTCGCCTCGCCAATCGGAATACGTGTATGCAATTAGTTTTTGTTTATTCTTCACGTACTTGATGGCATATTTTGCCGTTCCTTTTAGGTACCGTATTACCCGTTTTGCCAGAGTCCAATGTCCTTCTCCTGGATCGGAGCAGAACCTGCTTAACTCATTCGCTGCAAATACAATATCGGGTCTTGTAGCATTTGCTAGGTAAATTAAACTCCCTATGAGTTCTCGATACGGGCGGTTCTTCATGCGTTCTCTTTCTTCGTCATTTCTAGGATTTAATTCCTTCGTGACCTTCGTGTTTGATTCGATTGGCGTAGTTACACTTTTCGCTGATTTCATATCGAATTTTTCGAGTAGATCATTCACGTATCTTTCTTGTGATAATTTTATGTAACCAGTTTCGCCCTCTCTTTCTATGTGCATGCCCAAAATATCCTTTATTGGTCCTAAGTCCTTGATTTCGAATTCCGCCATTAATTTTTGTTTAACATTTTCCATCTCTTTTAAGACTTTTGAAGCTAGTATGATGTCGTCCACATAAATCGTCAATATCACCCGTTTTTCGTCCTTCCCAAATACATATAAGCATGGGTGAGCTTCATTTCGGTAGCCACCTTGACGGGTTACGTATCCGTCTAATCGTTTGTACCATTCACGTCCAGATTGTTTTAGTCCGTATAATGGTTTATGTAGTTTGCATACCTTTTTAGGGTTGTCCTGTACAAAGAGTTCTGGCTGTTCCATGAATATGTTACGAAATAGTTCGAACACAGATATATAAAAAAGAAAGGGCGAGTAGCAGTTAGGTCACTCGTCACTCCTTCTTTATTCACAAATTACAATATTGCGTTGTTTCAACAGCGTTCCGTACAATTTGGCTTCGAAATTCAGACTGTCGTTCGATCGCAGGTTCAGTGTTCTTATCTTGGTGGTTCTCCTTGCACGTCTAGATGATGCACGTGCATTTCTTCCTCTACTGCTGCTGCAAGTAATATTCGTATTATCTCGTAACGTGAAACTGGTACGAATATTTCTTAATAATCGATTCCAGCTTCCTGCATTTGTCCACGGGCTACAAGTCTTGCTTTGTGTTTTCGAACACGCCCTTATGAATCTCTTTTGGTCTTGAAAACCTATTTACTCGTCAGTACTTTTTTGTTTTTTGATCGGGGAACCAACGACTATGTTTCATTTTTATTCAGCGTTTCCATTTCTTTTTCCATTGCTTCTAGTCATAAGTTGGCATCATGGCGTTCCATTGCCTCATCGATGGTTGCTGAGTCATCCTATTGTAACATGTTCGCCACTTCTGCGTCTCTAGTGCTGTAAATTTTCTTTGGTCGATCTACGTTCCGGTCCTGAGATATCTTGGCCTGCCACGACCACGTTTGGCGATGTTACCCGTGTTTGACTCTTGTTCTGTTTCTTCCACGCGCTGTTCATTTAAGTCTTCGTCCTCGTTCACATCGCTTTCTTCTGTTTGTCCTTCAAGAAAATTTTTGAAGGTTTGACGATGCGTAAACATTCTGTCTTCCTTGATTTGTTCAAAGAATTTCACGTCTCTTGCCTTGATTACCTTTCTTGTGTTTGGATGCCACAGGCGATACGCTTTGGATTCCTGAGAGTATCCTACCAGAATGTATTTTTCGCCTTTGGGATCAAATTTTGACCGGTGACCTCTTTTATTCAACGCAATTGCTTTGCTACCTATTGTGCGCAAAAATCCTATATACGGCTTCTCACCATGCCACGCTTCCTATGGCGTTTTGTCTTTTACCGATTTTTTCGGACACCTATTTCGCAAAATGGGTCCCCCTTGAATCATCATACACCGCGCCATTTCAACCTACGTTCGGTTCGCGCGCTCAGCTACGCCACTTTGCTGAGGCGTTTATTCTACCGAAAGTTGTCTCGCGATGCCTTCACCCCCGAGAAAATCTTTAAATTCTTTAGACGTGTATTCCTTCGCATTGTCCGTTCTTATGCGTTTTATAACCTGTCCTGTTTCTTTTTCAACGCGTTTCTTAAATATTGCGTTGGCCATAAGTAATGTCGGGTTTTTCGATAAAAAATAGAAGCAATTCCTTTTTGATATAGAGAACTTTATTGAATAATGTATTGACCATTTTGATCTATCACTTTTTGCCATCTTATTGGAAGTTTCATAATACCATCCTTCCAGAATTTACCATCCGTTTCAGCAAAAAATTTTGATATATGCATTTCGCAGGCCTCTAGAGAATCAAAATTTTTTTCATTTAGTGAATTTTGTAGAGAGCGAAATAAGTGAAAATCCAACGGGGTCTGGATTATAATATGGAGAATATGGTGGGTGAATAAGAACATTCCAGTTCAGCTCCCTTAATTTTTGCCGGGTCTGTAGTGATACGTGTGTCCTCGCATTGTCCTGATGGAAAACTACTCCTCTTCGGTTGGCAAGTTCTGGTCGTTTTTCTTCAATGTTTTCCTTAAATCTGTCCAATTGTGAACAGTATTTCGCAGAATTAATGCTCTGATTAGGCGGTAACAACTCATAAAACAGTACTCCCTTCCAGTACCACCATACAGATAACATAACTTTCTTGGGGTGCAAACCGCCTTTGGGGGAGGTTAATGTTGTTGATCCAGGTTTATTCCAATGTCGTTTTCGTGTGACATTGTTGTACAGAACCCATTCTTCGTCCCCAGTAACAAAACGCTTTAAGAATGGTTCGTTCATATACCGTTTTAGCAAAGAATCGCAAGCTGAAACTCGATTGACTAAATTCCTTTCACTTAAATTCTGTGGAACCCAAACATCATATCTCGATACCATACCAAGTTGATGCAAATGATTTTCAACGCTGGATTTCGAAATTCCTAACATTTGAGCAATCTCACGCGTGGTATAACGTGGATTACTTTCAATTAGACTGGAGATTTGATCTTTATCAATATTTACTGGTCTGCCAGAACGTTTCTCATCGGTGAGACTAAAATCTGCATCCCGAAACTTTTTGAACCATCTTTGCACCATTTTTTCATTAACAACACCTTCTCCATGAACATCAGTAATCTTTTTTGCCGTTTGAACCGCATTTTTTCCTTTGCGAAAATAGAAAAGCATGATTGCACGAAAGTAAACTTTCTTGTCGCTCATTTTCAAATCAAAATAATCACTAAAAACGTTTAACCACTCACGATGAATGTTTTTTTAAATTACACGTTGGAATCTCAGCTTTTAGATAATATATACGTTTTATAGGTTAAGGATAGTTTTTTGTATTAAAAACAGCTGGGACCCTTCCAAACGGAAAAATCCGACATTACTTATTGGCCAACCCAAAACTTTAAACGCATGCAGAATGTCCGCTCGTTGTCGGAGCATTGCCGTTTCTATCTAACGCGTGTGGTCGTCTATAAAGGTCGCGAAGTATTTCGCGCCACCGATGGATTCGGTACTCATCGGACCGCAAATGTCCGAGTGTATTAATCCTAGTTTTTCTCGCTCGCGATGCTCGGCACTTTTATATGGAAGTTGTTGAATTTTTCCTCTCGCACATACCATGCTTTCAGGATTTTCGCTTCTTACATTTAACTTCATCCCCTTAACCATATCATTCGCGCACAGCTTTTTCAAGTCCACAAAATTCACACGCGCAAGTCTTTCATGCCATCTCGTACATGTATCTAAGTTTGTGCTCGTTTGTAACGCTCGGTTTTCCACGGTGTCTACAATATATAAATCATTTCTATTTTTTACTGTTACCATCGCTGTTGTACCATTTTTTCGTTTTACAATTGCGGAATATTTGTTAAAAATGACCGTAAAATCGTTTTTCGTGATTTGTGGAACCGATATTAAGTTGTTCTTTAGCTGGGTTACAAATAGAACGTTCATTAGCCTTACTGTATTTACGTTTCTTTTATCTAATCTGACATCTATTACAGTACAGACGTTCGACACTATGTTCTCTTCGAGTTCGCGGAATCTTTGTTTCTCGTTCGACATGTGTTTCGTAGCCGCACTGTCTAAACACCAAATGTTTAATTTTTGTACTATCACTTCGCATGCGACAGCTGTCATGGCCTCTTCCGGTTTCTTTGATTCACGTTTCTTTCGTACATAACAATCGACGCTTCGGTGTCCGATTTTTCCGCACTTTCCATTGAACTTCGTTTGATTTTTAGGAATGTATTCATTCTTATTCACTCGTGGATTCACTGATTTTGTTGTCTTCGTGTAGAATGCTTCATCACCGATGTCACTATTCTTCTCGAATCGACCGTCTCTTTCTGTTTGTCGAGCTTCTTCCTCGAGCAGCTTGGTTTTTAGATTACTTGTACTCGGTATCTCGTCGCGAGATTCGATTGCGACTGTCAAATTTTCATATTCTTCGGGTATCGATCCGGGCAACATTATTGATTGTAAATCTTCTGGAATTCTTATTCCTGCTTCTGATTATTGCTCGGCATTGTTCGTGAAATCGTTGATATAAGTGGCCATCGACGTCTCTGAATTCTTTCTCATCCTGTACAGCTGCTTGTATAGCGTCGCCTTGCGTACTGGTCCCTTAGACTCATATATGCGTTCCAGCTCTGTCCAGGCGGAATAGGACGTTTCCGCGTATTTTATATGATTTAGTTGCCCACGCGTGGCGCTCGGGATAATTGTGGCCAACGCTTTTTGGTCTCTTTTTATCCATTCTACTTGGTTCACCTCTGTCTTTGCTTCCTTACCGTTTACGTATGACCATAATTCGTTGCATATTAGTAGGCTTCTCATTTGCAGTTTCCACGACTCGTAGTTTTCATCGTTAAGCTTCTCGATGCTTTGAACGGCGTTCCACGAGGCCATGTTTCTTACTCTCTTCTTTTCACACTTTTTCGCCAATACTTTACCCAGCTAGTTTTTATCTTCAAAAACTTACTTTTTGTAATTCACACGTAGCCTTTTTTTTTTAATCGTGTGGGAAATCTTTCCTGAGACACCCCAGCCTCTGGGGAGAGAGACCCGGGTAGTGTCGGATTCCTACCAGCTAAAACCCACACGGTGACCTTCCTAAGCGACTTGGGAGGGCACGTGGAACCCTTGCGGACACAACGCCGTGCCCTCCCTTGCCATGCCTCAAACTAATAAAGGAGGTCCGTCCCGAGGAGGGTCAGATGAACCCTCCTCCAAAATCTGCAAATTGAATATACCCTCTGTCGCATTCTAACAATTATATATAGATAACTGGTATTCCTCACCGAACTTGTTACTAACTTTGGTTAAAAATGGGATAAACATTCTTGGTACTGTACTGTATTGATTTTGTTAAAGCAAAAATAAAAGGAGGAGAATGTAGAATAAGAAGCTGTAATGGCATACTAGCCTTGAAGTGGAAGGACAAACGAGACGTCCATATAATTTCAACAAAGCATGAAACTGCAGAAATGATTGGACAAAACGAAAATCGCTTAAACCCTATTTTCAAGCCAGGATGCAGTATAAGGGAATGATTGGTATTGATCGCCAGGATCAGGTATTAGCGAGTTTCCCTATTATGAGAAAATTCGTGAAGGGATACCGAAAAATTTTCGTTTACGTACGTGATATGGCACTTTTCAATTCATATATTCTGTACAACAAAAACACTATGACAAAGAAACAAAATTACAATGAGTGTAGACTTCGAATAGCTGAAGAAATATTACAAACCGTGCCATCGAAAAATTATAACAGACAAAGACCATTGTCGAACGGGGATATACCAATGAGGCTACATGCGCAACATTGGGGTTACTTTTCGAAACAAATAGACCCCACACCATTGAAAAAAAATCCAACAAGAGCTTGCAAAGTATGTACAAAACATAAGAAAAGGACTGAGAACGGGAATGTAAAAACTGTCGAGTCGCATTACATGTACCTCATTGTTTTGAAAGATACCATACAGTTGAAGACTACTAATTTTCATTACATTAAAAAAGTATTAATTTACAAATTGTTACTGATTCATTAACGACTTTGAAATAATAAATTGTTTTTGTTAACTGATCAATTGATCACGATTACGCCCTAGGCGCCTAATAAATACAATTTATCCCCAAACGTTGTTTATTATTGCACAATTCGTTTTGTTGCCCCGAAATATACACGTTACAAGAATTATACATTTTGCGCCAGATTGGGCACAGAGCTGAACAGCTAAATAGCACGGCGCGCGACCGAACTTCTTGTCTACTATGACTCGTACAATCGGCAGATTGCGCGTAGGCCAAAGGGTTAAAATATGCCATAAAGGAATGGAAGACGATTGTGTACTACGACCTAGGCCGATTCGCAAGAATTGACAATGAACTAGCAAAATGATTCGATACCATTGAGGAGGGTTGCGATAGTCGACGGTCCGTCGTACAGATGGTGGGAGGAGGTACGACGGAAAAAGAAAGGGGAGAGGGAAAAGTTGCGTTTCGTCCTAGGCCTGCTAGCGGACTCATCAGTAAGGCGTACTAGCAGGCCCTGCCTTAGACACAGGGATAGTAGGGAATGGTCGGAGGTTATACATATAGTCCCGCGGACCTATACAACCACCTTCGGGAGCCGGATCATCGTGTTCATCGTGCTCGTCCCCTAGCGGTGTATGTGGGAAGTGCCCCCACACCATTAACCCTTTCGCTACGGCAGTGTGCTCCGTCGGAGTGACACCGTTGAACGGGCCACCGTGCCGCCGGAGTAGCGGCAGTGAACGGAGCACTGCGCCGAAAAGTGTGCATGTTCCGCTTAGGTAAACTGGTGTTCGGATTTACATCTTTCGGTACAGCCTCGTCATTCTCCAGATCGTACGATTCTTTAAGTGTTATACACCAACATATTTGGAGATTTTGCAATTATTATCAATAAAAATATATTTAAAAATTAAAAATTACATTTTACTATAACAAATAACAAATTAAAATTCTCAATAATTTAATTCATAGTGATTAATTTTAAAGCAAGGGTCGACACCCAATCCCAGATTACAGTTTTTACATTCATACACAGTTTCGCGTCTTTTGTCGTTCGCATGGCAAACGACACACCTTCTTCTTGGTTTTTTCCTTACCGATGTATAAACCGACGGAAAATGTCGTTCTGTTAATCTCAATGTATGATTATTCCCCGTTCGATGTTGATGACTTATATTTTCATGGTACTTTCCCAGTATCTCTCTAATTAGTTGCAATTGAAATCAAATGGAAGAAAAATTTCCGGTATCATTTCAAAGATTTCCGTGTCGAGTTCACAGTGCTTATGACCATATCCGCTTTATCCACTGCACCCATTGAATTGTTGTAGTCTAACACGCATACACGTTTCTGGATAACTTTTTCTCCTCCGTGCCTGATTACCGTTTTAAATTCTGCTGTATGCATTGTAGAAAGCATATACACTTCTTTCTTATCCATCCATTTTAAGACTAATAAGTTATCGGATGATCTAAATGCTGCCTCCCCCTTTTTTAATCGTTTGTCAATTTTGGGCATTCCTTTTCTCCTTTTTATTACGGTCCCGCACGCGTTTGTGCCATTATTATGTAAAAACTTAAATAAAGCGGGACTCGCATACCAGTTATCTACATAAAGGGCATGGTCCTTTCCTAGATGCGGCTTCAGAAGGGTTTCCACTATTGCTTCAGATTTTCCAATATCTAGATTTTCAGTATCCACCATGGAAGATGCCCGGCATAAATTATTAAATCTTGTACGGACCCTGTCCCACAGTCGCTCAAAATAAACGATTTTATACCAAATCTGCTTCTCTTTGATGGTATCTATTGCTTAAAAGAAAGCCGCTCTTTATACAAAAGCAGACTTTCGTCAATGCATAGCCGTTGATAAGGCTGAAATGATTTATTAAATACTTTTCGTAATATTTCAACGACGTTCCGTATTTTGTACAAACGATCATTAGTACGACCAACATCATCGGTAAAATGTAGCATTTGTAGTAATTTGAAATAACGGTCTCTCATCATTACTTCTCCAAAGATATCGCTACGCAGAAGTATATCTTTACTCCAGTACTCCGCTAATAACTTCTTGTTGCATGTCATCAATAATGCCACAGCAAAAAAAAATATAATTCGGCTAGTCCTGTTCCATCCGACATATTTACGTTATTATTACTCTTTCGGGACCAATATCGATTAGTTTCCCTTGCAATCAACTTTACGAGCTCTTCAGAAACTAAGAGTTGAAAAAAGTCTGAGATTTTTGCGGATCTATTAATATTTCTTTTAATTCCTGAATCCGCTACTGCGAACTTATATATTTTGGGGACGAATGTTTTTGACGTCCATACTTCAGAGTTATTGTCATGGGTTTCAATCTGTTCAGCTTCTGATTCAGAAGTACTACATATAGCTCTTCTATTTCTGTGTCGTATTACATTAATTTGATTTTCATTATCTGAATCACTGTCTGAATCAGTTAAGCCATTAGAGGATGGAATTCTTTTCGAGCTTCTCTGTGACAGTCTAATAAGGGAGATACAAAATGCTTTTATAAAACAAACTAAACAAAGCCCCAAGTAAAATTTTCAAATAATTGTTGCAAACCTTGAAAACTTAACAGCTGCTATTCAATTTCTTCTAATGAACCCCGGCTTCTAATAGCTCCCAAACAATGCATGTTTATATTTCACTTGTTTAAAACAAATGCGAACAAACCAGAGAATGAGACAAGTGTGATCGATGTGCATTATGCGTAAAAATAAAAACATCGCGGGGCTCATGGTCAAGTGGTATCACGCTGACGTCGTCTATAGGCGACGTAGATCCACACATGTCGTCCCGCGGATGTTTTCTTTTTTTTTAATATACGTTTATTGTGCCACAACGAAATGAATAAGATATATGCAAAAGAAGAAGCTGCAATAAATCAAAACGTACAAAAAGATAACAGAAAACAAGAGTATTAATATTGAGATCGATGGTTCTAGAGCTGAACACCCGCGATCTTATCACTAAATTTAAATTAGTGCAATTATCGCTACATTTGATATAAAGTTAAGGGCTAGCTTGTGCAAGTGAATGGGTTAGTTTATGTATAGAAAGGCACGAGAAACTATACAATAGTCTTTGTCGTTATTTAGAAGGTAAGGTGGGAAGGGCGGAGAGGAGGGGGAAATGTTGGGTTATTCTCTTTCTTATACTTATTGAATATTATTTTATTGGAAGACTTGCAGTATGGTCGCAGCATGTACATTCAGCCATAACGGTCGAGCGAACATATATATCGTAAAAGAGGAACAACAGAAATAGCGTTCCGCCACACTTCGCCTGGGCGGGCGATACAAACCACAAACCACATACATTAGTGTCAAATCACTTCAATCCCCCAGTTTTGATACTCGTTGCATTGGTTACACATTCACATAATCTTAACTTTTGTACGTGTGGTTTCATTACCGTATAAAGTAATCCTTTAGTAAGTATATGTGCCACGTCATCTCCAGATGAAATATATTTTAATTTTATTAACCCTTCCTCATACAGTAATGTCTTGATCCAAGCGAAAGCCTCGGGTCTGAACGTTCGCTTACATGGAGATGTTCCTACATTGTTTGAAATTTGCCGACAACGTCGAACGTAGAAAAGGACAGCGAGTAAAGAAAGAGGACCGAGCAGCCAAGCCAAAAAACAATATCCAGCGTATCGGTGAAATAACACTAATGCAAAGCTAAAACTTTTTTATTTCTCATCTTTTTCTAATGAAATTTTTACATAGCATAGCTGACATTTATCTGATTAAAATGACACCAAACACGATATAATTTGGACTATATTTAGTGTCTTAATTAACGGTAATAAGTTTCGACCGCCGAAAACGGTAGCTAGTGAAAAGAAAAGAGAAGCTGCGATCGTGGCAATCGGCAAAGATCAAAGACCCAGTACACGGTTTAACATACCAATTTATTCCCGTTAATTAAGGCAGTAAATATAGTCCAAATTATATCGTGTTTGGTGTCATTTTAATCAGAAAATTGTCAGCTGTGCTATGTAAAAGTTTCATAAGAAAAGGATGAAAAATAGCAAAGTTTCATCTTTCAATTAGTATTAACTTACCGATATACCCGAGGCCGGATCGCGTTACAATGATTGTTCCGCGGCAAACCCGCGGAACCAACACCTGAAATTAATTGCCCACCTAATAAAACGACGGCTAGCAATCTGCACAAAGAAGAACCTTCAATGTGCAGATGGTTAGGGCGTTTATGACGCGCAAGTAATAGAACTGTTTTTGAGGAAGGCGTTTTATTCCATAATCCGGCAAATTACACGAAATTCAGCATACACGGCCTCAACAGTTAATTGCAGGCGTCATAAACGTGAGTTTCCAAAAGGGTCTTGCAGCTGTGCCCCAACCGGCACGGTCAGGTCAAGCTCTGGGTCCCTGGCGGAAATTTCCCGTGCGTTGGAGGGTCACCAGCAACAAGCCAAAGACGCACCCCCTCCTTTGGAAAACGCGCTTCGGGCGTAAGGGAAAGGTGTGTCTACATTTATAAAAACATGTTGATTGGCATTTAGCCATTTTTTCTAACATCCAATCAGCGTGCCTAAAACACACTTCCGAGGCGATGTGCTGGAGTACATTCGACGAGGAAGTCAGTCTAAGACAGAATCTCATCCAGTAAACTAGAAAGGAAGAAACAGTATAATCTTCTTACTCGTTAACTTGTCTTCACTCAGAAGCAGGAGCAACCATTATACTCTCCTACTTCAAACCAAACGGGAAACATTATCCTCCCACAAATTGTTCACTGTACATTATACTAAACACGACTGTAAGATCCGTTTAATATCTTTTGTTATCATTCGTTTGTTAATAGCAATTAAAATCGTTATCATTCGTTACGTTAAACGAGCAGTCATTCAATATACTATCCCTATCTCCTTAAACGGTCGTTGGGTCATACGTGCGCGACGGTGTCGAAGAAATTCGAAACGGAGATTTACGACCTCCGTATACTAAGGATATCGTTTCATCCGATGGTAGCATCGAAGCCGCGTATTACGTAAAAACAATGATCGCCAAGTGAACTTCTGGACGCCTCAAGGAGTATACCCCTCAGTGGTGGGGATAAACCCTTCGCTTGTATGGTGTAGAAATATTTCGCTTGGATCAAGACATTACTGTATTTCTCCCTAGTTATATGGTATGCAATATCTATGTTGAGGTGCGAGAAGGCAAGATTTATGGCAGAGCAATTAACGACAGTCACGGAGTACGTGACTGTCTAGTTTTTCTGCAGATGTGCAAAAGGGCACATGTAATTAGGCCTTAAAGAAGACCCTGCCATAAACATCGCTGCACCAAGGCATGACTCGGCCTCGCCACTTTCGGGTGTCCGCGGCAGCGACTCGCCACCTGGCAAGGCATGGGAAATACCCCAAGCACCGCCAGTGCGTAGCCCACCCCCAAGTTCCCCTGTGGAAAATCACCGTGCCCCTTCCTAAAGAACATCACGTCAAGGGCGTAATGGAAGGGGAGAACACGATGTCTTAAAACCAGAGGAACTTGGAGAATTTGCACAGAATAGATTAGACAGTACAGATTATTAGACACTATAGGACAGTATAGATTAGAACAGTATAGAAACAAGCAGTATAGAAACAAACAGACAGCAAGAGGAGACAGTACAGTATAGAAAGTATAGACAGCAACAACACAGTAACAGAAACTATAGAATAGAATAGATAGAAATCAGTCCAAGTACTGACAACGAACAACTACACCTACACCATATCTGTAACAGAACGATACAATAAAATAGTTAGATATTGTATCAACCCGTGTCACAAGTAATTATTATTATCACGGTCCCAAGCCGTACAACTTGGGTGGTCCTTCGAGCAAAATATAGACGGCACCTTTGTGCAAATATCCAGGGGAGTTACGCCCCCTAACAATCTATATGCTTGGATCTCGATCTCTCTACTCTATTTAATGTGAAGTCAATTGCTGACTTGTTATTACATCTGATGATATGTGGCTTACAAGGTACTTCGATATTAAGTGAATTTGGGAATTCCTCAAACATCATATTCATGCTTATGATTTCTTTTGTAGCTGTTACATGCTACATACTCCGCCTCCATTGTGGAAGTGGATATCGATTTTTGTTTATTCGATCTCCATGAAATTGCATTTCCACCCAAAAATACAGCCATCCCACTATAGGAATGCCTATCGTCTAAATCAGACGCCCAATCCGCATCGCTGAATACTTCTAGCTCACTATTTCCCGGAATATAAGTTAAAACTTTATCTTTAGTAGTGGCCAAATACTTTAAAACTCGTTTAACTTGTATCCAATGCAATTTCCCGGGATTCGAAACGAATTGTGACAATTTAGACATAACATGTAATATGTCCGGCCGCGTAGCTATTGCTACATACATTAAAGAACCGACTAATTGTCTATATGTTACATGATTCATCTCTTTCATCTCTAGTTCAGTCGATGGACAATCATTTTTCAACAACTTTATGCCTAAGTCAACAGGCGTATTTATTGGTCTGCATTCATCCACATTATACTCGGTTACTAGCTGCTCTATATATAACTTCTGTGATAATCGCATATTCTGTTCGGTATAATCTACTCTTATACCTAATAAATATGATACATTACTTAAGTCTCTCATTTCATACTTCGACATCAGCATTAACTTAACTCGCTTTAACTTATTCATATTCTTAGTAAATAGTATAATATCATCCACGTATATAGCTATAATGACCTCGTTATCATAAGTATATATACATTTATCACTTTTCAATCTTTTGCATCCATTTTTAGTTAGGAATAAATCTATAGCATTATTCCAATTTCTACCGGATTGCTTCAACCCGTAAATTGGTCTCTTTAATTTCGCTACTTTCTCATCCGATTCATTATACCCTGGCGGTAATTTCATATATATATCTTCGGTAAGTTCCCCGTACAAATATGCGCATTTGACATCCAAATGATGTACTTTCCAATCTTGTGATACTGACATTGCTAATAACAACCTAGTAGTGGAGATGTTCGCAACTGGTGCGTACGATTCGAAGTAATCTACGTTTTTCTTTTGATTATAACCCTGCGCTACTAACCTAGCTTTGTATTTTACCACCTTTCCAGCTGAATCTGTTTTCACTTTGTAAACCCATTTGCTACTGAGGGGGGTTGCGGTAGTCGACGGACCGTCGTACAGATGGTGGGAGGAGGTACGACGGGAAAAGAAAGAGGAAGGGGGAGAAGTTGCGTTTCGTCCTAGGCCTGCTAGCGGACTCATCAGTAAGGCGTACTAGCAGGCCCTGCCTTAGACACAGGGATAGAAGGGAATGGTCGGAGGTTGTATATATGGTCCCGCGGACCTATACAACCACTTTCGGGAGCTGGATCGTCGTGCCCATCGTGCTTGTCCCCTAGCGGTGTATGTGGGAAGTGCCCCCACACTACCAATACATTTTATGTGTTCCGTTTTATTTACGATTTCCCACGTCCCTCTACTCTCTAAACTGCAAAGTTCCACATCCATAGCTGCTTTCCATTCGTCTTGTTCAAACGTTACCGGTTCTATTATTTCTGATAAGTTAATCTCAATATTTTTCGGTTTACCGGCACATCCCCGTGGATTTCTTACTACTCTTTTGTTCGTTGGTGTATTAACTACCAATGTCTTTCGTGCCTGTGTTTCTCTCAAATTGTATGTACTATTACTATTACCTACGTTGTTATTATCATTTGACTCTATATTCAAATTTTCGTCTGCATGTGATTCATCTACTTTTATATCTACATTTTCAATTATCGTGTCATCTATTATGTCTTCTACTGTTTCTGTATCATCAATCAGATTACTGTACGTTTTCTTTTGATAAATATACTCGAAACCACATACATCTTCTACGAACTCTACGTGTTTTGTTTGTATGATATCATCAGTTGTAGGATTCCATAACCTATATCCCTTTGTCTGATTTGAAAACCCTACTAAAATACATTCCCTAGCTCTAGGGTTGAGTTTATGCCTAACTTGTCTTGTTACCAGTGTGTGTTTCCAGTCCATACTGTTTCCGGAACCCCATCACTAACTGCCGAATGCACAACTTTATTCTTTACATAGCATGCAGCCAATAATGCTTCTGCCCAAAATTTTTCAGGTAATTGCGCCGTCCGTAGCATTGCACGCACAAGGTCCAACAACGTTCGGTTAACCCTTTCGGCTACCCCGTTCATTTGAGGCGTGTTCGTGTTCGTTCGTTCATGTCTTATTCCTAAATTATTAAACAGTGCCTTTAATTCATTATTGCAAAATTCCAGTCCATTATCCGTTCTTATCCTTTTTACTTTCTTATCTGTTTCGCGGTCTACTCTGGCCGCATATTTTTGTACATAAGAAGCTACCTCATTTTTACCTTTTAAGCAATATACAGTCGTTTTTCGCGAGTAATCATCAGTAAGAGTTAGGAAATATTTTGATCCTCCGATAGATACAAAAGGCATAGGCCCGCATAAATCTGAATGAATTAATTCTAGAATAGCTCTTGTTTGTTTACCTTTTATTTGTTTGCATGATGCTTTAGTAGACTTACCAACACTATACCCATTGCAATGAACGTTGTTATCAATTATATTTTCTAAACCACGAACTAAGTTTTTCTTATGTAATTCTTTTATATTTGTCATACTTACGTGACAGAATCTCTGATGCCATTTCTGATTATCACATGTCCTGTCATTACTTGCTGTATGTGATTCAACCGTTTCTAACCTATTTTTAACACTTTCTGTTTTAACTATATATAATCCATTTCTGTTGAATGCCTCCCCCACTATCATCTTACTTCTTTTATTGAATATTTTTATCTTTCCATTGTCAAATATTAACCTTTTGTCTTTGCTTTCTATTTGAGATACCGATAGTAGATTCGTTCTTATGTTAGGGACATGATAAACATTTTTGAGAGTTAAACTAAATACATTTATTCGCACGAGTTTCTATATTGACATCACCAATTCCTATTGCCCTTAGCTCGTTTTTGGTATGATTATCGGCCGAATAGATTATTTCACTTGGAATTGGTCTATACCTAACAAACCACTCTTTGTATTTACATATATGGTGAGTTGCACCGCTATCTATTAGCCAATTATCATCCAATTGAATGTTGTTTACTTCTAATAGGAATGAGTCGCTATGCTTACTTGTACCAGGTGTACCATGTTTCCCATTTACCTTCAAATTTGGTACTCTACAGTTTCTCGATATAGGTCCTTGTTTACCACATTTGAAACATTTCCGGTCTTCTTTCCTGTGTTCTGCTGCACGGTGACATCCCTCCTTGGTTGGGTGATACGCCGCCTTGGTTTGGTGATACGCTTCCTTCTGTTTACTGACTCCATCCATCTCTTTGGTTGCTTTCCTATCATACTCCGATAGTAGTATTCCCCTTATTTCTGATGATTTAACACGTTCCCGCCGGCATGTACCACAGGTGGTTCACATAAAATTGTCCCATCGGGCGGCGTGTACCACCGGTGGTTCATATAAAATTGTCCCATCGGGCGGCGTGTACCACCGGTGGTACAAATGAAGCAGCAACATTTATGTTTGTTTTTGTTAAGGAAAAGAGGAAAAAGTTTGTTAATGGACCGAACAACCTTTATTCAACAAATTTATATGATATAATTTTTTATATTGACATATTCCCGCTGTCGCGTGTTAAAGAACCCGATTTTTATGAAGTGTCTCAAAACACGGGAGACATAAAGGTGGCCGATCTTCGCAGCTATCACAAAATGTCGAAACGCGTTTGCATTTTCTCGCGGCCACAGAGGCATCGAATTTTTCGGACAATTTTCGGTAGCATTCTCTACAGCGTTTACGGACTTGTCTTGCTGAGCCAATATATTTTTCTAAAAAATGTTTTCTGTTTCTCCTTGTTTGCACCTGTGGTATTTCTGTAGAATCTAATACTTTTTTAATAATTACTTCCCTAAATTTTAGAATGCTCATATTTTTATTACCCCATTGCGTATGTATACAGTATGCATTAACAATTGCTGTACCGCAAATGAATTGGAGCACAATTTTTCGATACCATTTTATCGTCTTTCTTAGGCAATTATAATAAAACGATAGTTGATCTGATAAATCAACGCCTTTTTTTGCGTTATTGTAATCGAAAACGAGATCTGGTTTATATTGTCCACGTTTTCCTTCAATTAATCTACAAGTATGATTTTTGAAACTTGTTATCATACATACTGCTCTCTTATCGGTCCATTTGAGGAATTTTATTCCCGAACGATTTTTCAAAGAAATCATTTCCCCACGTTTTTGCTTTTTCTTTACTTCTGCTGGTAAAAATTTCCGATTATGCTGCACTGTGCCACAAAAGTATGTATCTTTTTCCAATAGTGATTGCGCTAAAGGTATACCAGAATAATAGCTATCAGCGTATAATACGCGTTCTTCAAATAATAGGCCATTCATGAGTTTGGAAACAACATCATACGCATGTCCATTCCCTGAAGGATTCATACTTTTTCCGGTATAAATGTCTAAATCATATGTATAACCGTTCGGTAAAACACAGTTTGTATAATTTTATGCCGTATTTAGGGCGTTTCCCTTTAACATACTGGCGGAAACGTAGCCGTCCACGCCATAAAATCATACTTTCGTCTATTACGACAATTTTTCCTGGTTTTACCGTATTTTGGAATGTCGTAATTATTTCTGACATTATATTTCTAATTTTATTCAACGGATCCTCGGTTCTACTGGTGGTATTATCTGAGAAATGTAAGCATTTCAAAATAGCTAAGAAACGATCGCGATTCATGGTATTCTTTATGCGTTTGTTTCCATATATACTATCTTTAGACCAATACAATCTAATATCTGGCATTTGAACTATTCCTATAATTAATAATATACCCATAAAATCTTTTATGTCGCGTATTGTAACAGGTTCCCAACATTGCTCATGTTTTCTTCTTCTTGCACTGAAGCCACATTGTGTGGAATATTTATTTGTTTCGTCAACCATCAGTTGCAGTATACTGTCGATCACAAATAATTGGTATAGACTGAAAGGGTCATCGCATTTAACATCTCCTATCAGAAGCTCCGCGTCCCGCGTATGTTCATGTCTTATCGGGCTTTCCTCTATTTCTGATTGTTGAATGGGCTGCCATTCTTCCTCTTCACGTTCAACATTCGTATCCAAACTTAGGTTGCTGAATTCATACCATGAATTATCGAGAAGATTGTGTTGCAGCTCTAATTCATCTTCATCTGAAGAGATCTGTCGCGGCCCTTTTCTTCGATAACATATATCAAGAGATTCTTCTGATGAATCATTCGTTTCCACGAAATGCATGGTTGACATTCTAATAATAATAATAATAATTTGAAGGAAATTGAAATAGGAATGGGTTGTAATACACATACATATTTATAAATATTATGTATTACTTACGTATGAACATATAAAAATACGATCACAGTACAATAAAGATAAAACGATAGAAAACTTATTACTGACGTAAATAATAGCTAACAACAATGTAATTGTGTTTTGCGTGTAAGTACAGTGTTTGAATAAGCGATAGAATATGGCATGAAGCATGAATAAGAGCGCCGTCCCACGGCGAGAAACACAAGTTTCAGCGCCGCCGCACGGCGGGAAACACAAGTTGCAGCGCCGGCGTGAACGTGTTAAACTTCTCATCGTCTAGGTTTACCAACGCCATAATAATTCCCTCGTAACTATCTGGCAGGCCAGACAACATTGTATATGCCGGGTCCTCATCTTTAATCTCATACCTCGCTACCTTTAGACTGTCACTACACGTTCTTATTCTTCCCAGATATGAAGTCATAGTTTCATCGGGTTCTAATCTTTTTGAAACCATTTGATTCCGCAACTGCAGTATTCTTGGTCTCGATTTTGGCTCAAACACTTTCTTCAGTGCTTCCCACGCATCGTATGCTGTTTCGCAATCTAGTATATGCACTTGTTGTTCGGGTTCAACACTCAAAGCGATTGCTGCTAACGCTTTTTCTCTTCTGCGATTGAATACATTGTCACGGGATTTCGTGGCAATTAAAATAAAATGAATATCCTTCAGAATTATTTCCGTAGAAATAGTCAGAGTAGGTATACGGGCAGAATAACGAACTGTAACGTACACTTTCACAAGTAAGACTCGACTTTATTGTTTTAGAACTGTCCTTATATACATTTATTTCTAGATCCTGGACCTAGATCTATCCCCTGAACCTTGTACCTTTAGGTGGTTTATCTAGATAATGGAAATTTTTAGGGCGTCATAACATCTATGTCATCGTTCGGGCCAATTTCTATACCCTCTGCGAATTCCCATAATTCACGCTGCACTAATGCCATTTTCATATTGAATTTCCATGATCGATAATTATTTCCGTTTAATTTATCAATCCGATCGGCTGAATTAGTTAGCCAAGCCATTTTTACCGTTTTCCTTTTTAGCTTCTGCGTTCGACACACGTGGCGAGAATTCACTTAACCTTACTTTTACTTTCTCGAATACTTACTTCCCTGAAGCATTCAATACCTCCATGGATCGTTAGCACAATATAAGTCTTCCTGGATTACTGGGTTCCTGGGCGCATAACCTAGTTGGGTTATACTTATCTTACTCTTTCTTATACTTATTGAATATTATTTTATTGGAAGACTTGCAGTATGGTTGCAGCATGTACATTCAGCCATAACGGTCGAGCGAACCGTTTATTGTTCTGAATGAAGGACAAAACTAATCTATTTTTTGTACATGGATTAATTGGTTTATTTTAGCCTGCCCTGGTGTATACATTGTATGTACAATGTCCGCGGCGTAAATGCGTCGCGCTTTTGTTTCTTGACGTGTGCAACACTCACTCGAGACATTTCTTCGAAAGCGTTAAGATGTGGCTGAGAAAATATAAAGAATAAAAGTATTGCAGTGTTTAAACATTATATTGGATCATTTCAATACCCATATTCCAATAAGGAACAAAAGAAATAGCGTCGCGCCACACTTCGCCTGGGCGCGCTATACAAACCACAATCCACATACATTAGTGTCAAATCACTGCAGGAAATGGGATGTGTAACAGATTTTTACATTCGTTTGCTATGACTATTGGGTGTTATATAAATTAGGTATGTGGGAGTGAAAAGGTATTTTGATGCTTACGGTTATTATTGTTATTGCTAGTGTGACGGGAATTATTCACGTTTGAATAAAAAGATAGAGAGAAGTAAAATGTTACTTCTCGGTTCAGTATTTAATGATAAATCTAGTTAATTTAACTTGATTTACGGAATATCGTAGAATTTCTTAAGAGTGGTTCGTAGATCACTAATAGTATCGCATTAATTAAGTGGTGTAAATCAAGGTTAAGACTATTTGATCTTGATGGTAGAGACTGAACAGAAATTTATTCGTGGTTGATACATTGCTTTTATGTCTTTAGGTAGTACAGAGAGTGGGGTTTGCTTCTGTCTTAAAATGATTACGTGGCTTTTGCCGATGCAAGCGTTGGTCGCGGTGTTACGGCTGGGACTGGGCGTTGGTCTTCGTTTCTTAAAATGATTACGTGGCTTTTGCCGACGCAAGCGTTGGTCTTCGTTACACCAGATTTGGTTTATGTTATTTTATGTTAATGTTTATATATTATCTAATGTTTTATGTTTATGTTATGTTATACTTACTGTTACGATATATTTGAGATCAGTCGTCAGTACAAAGGTAATTGTCGCGATGAAATAATATTAAAGTGTGTCAGTTACCTAAGTATTTGCACGGTGTTGACGCACTGGTGATGCGGAGTCTGAGAGCCGCTTTTAGAGTATGCCGAAAGAACTTCAACCGGACTAGCGGATTCTAAAGGGTTAATCTATGATTCGAAAGATGCGCTAAGCCCAATTTCACTAGATATAACTGACTCTGTACGAGCGTGGCACGACGTGACTCTACGCGTGACTAGGTAACTCTGAACCGACGAGGGTAGAAACCAAAAGGTTTATATACCCCCGAAATGCGCGGGAACGCAGTAGAACTTGCCATATAAGGAAATTTAGGAGTCTTCGTCGGACCACACCCGTCTTGGCCATAATGCAGCTGGTCGCACATGTGCTCAGGACCCCTTTATCTGTTTATGGTAACCGTTTATGGTATGGCGTTTTCCCATCACAGATGCGAGCTCAAAAACGCGTTGAGATTGGCGTATGGAATATTCTTCGTACGTAACAATTATGATTATATTGGCGATTTCGTATAATTTTTGGTTGCTAATGAGTTTAGTGTAGTTAGATTCAGGGGATCTGTATTTGTTTAGACAGGCTCGGCGGCATCTTCTTTTTAAGATTCTCAGCTTTTCCATGGTGCTTGCGGTCTTATTAGGGATTTGTAGCAAATGATTTTAGCTTTAACGCTTAGAGTTTTTGAATAGAAAAGGCGTTTGTGTGCCTCGAATGCTCTTTGGGCTTTGTCAATTTGTATTTGTATGTAGTTGGTATAGTGTAATTTGAAATCTACGTGTACACCTAAGTATCGTACTACCTTTTTATGGGAAATTTTTTCCTGTTGGTTATTATTGTTGAATAGGTGGAAGTTTTTCGAGTGCTTGCGTATGTCGTGGTTTGCGTTTGAGATGTTTGATATATATGGGTGGAACAGTATTATTTCGCATTTATTGGTGTTAATCTTTGGTTTCCAAGTGTGTAGATGGTTTTGAATTTTGGGGAAGATGTCGTGTAATTGCCTCTTTAGTATTGAGGGTTTGGTGTGTTTTATGTATATTAGTAGATCATCGGCGAAGGTTATTGCGAATTTGGTGTGGTCTTTATTTAGGCCGTACATGTGAAGTAAGTCGCTTATGTATATGCTAAACAGGATTGGAGAGTGGACTGTTCCTTGTTGCAGTCCGCTTTTTATTGTATAGGTTCTGGAGGATGTTATATTCTTGTCGGTAACTATGGAGTTTTTTTCGTGAAGCATGTTCCAGAACATTTTTTAGTTTATTAATTTGAAGAACAGTCCGTTCAGCCAGACTGTACCGAAGGCTTTTTCTAGATCTATGAAAAGGAAGGGCTCCTACGCATTCATTCGCGTTTCTCGCCCAGCAGATATCTGAGGTGAATTTTGTTAAGGCGTGTACTGTGGAGTGTTGGTGTCTAAATCCGAATTACGTCTCCGGGATAATGTTGTGGTCTTTCGTAAATTTCACTATGGCATCGTTAATTGTTGTTTCGAAGATTTTGCTAATGTTCGCGAGGAGGCTGATAGGGCGGTAATCCGCTGGGGAGTTTCCGCCTTTTCCTTTCCTTTTGATTGCAATTACTTTGGCCGTTCCCCAAGCTGTCGGGAAGTACATTAGGTTGAGGCAGTTCAAAACAGGAACAGGATGGTATAGTTGTATATGCAGGGGGGGGGGGTCTTGAGGGCTATGGTGGGAATGTTGTCAAAGCTGGATGATTTTTTGTTGTTTAGTTTTTTAAAGGGTGTGGGTCAATTTTTCGTATACTGTGAAGTAGTCTGTTGGTACGTATTTTTCTTCTGGTTTGTGCTGTGTTGATGGAGTCGAATGTGCAAACAGTATTACTATTGGTTTTGTCTTGTTGGATTTCTTGTTCAAGCGTCGTTTTTTTCAGATTGATTATGTTAGATAGCTGTTCCTTGCCCATGTGTAGATTTTTTATGTGGACGGATTGGAATTGGGTACCGAGGATATTTAGTTACTGTACTGTGTCTGTAATTGTGATATTATTTTGTGCGTCTGTTATTTGAGTGTCGTGGTTTATGTTTGCTTCTTGGAGAAGCTGTACGTTACTAGTTGGGATTTTTAGAGTCTCTACGTTGTTTGTTGTTTTAGGTCTGAAAATGTTGTTTATTGAGGGGAAGAGTTTTGAGGAGTTCTGTGGGGATATTTTTGAGATTTCATTTTCCCAGAATTTGTTGGTGGACTCTTGGGACGCTTTCGTGATCTTGTACCTCACTGTTTTGAGTGTATCTTTGGATGCTCTTATTAGTGTGTCGTTCGCGGTGGTGTAATTTGTAATTTTCGTTAGTCTGTTTATTTATGTGATTAGGTGTATTTTCTTATTCCTGAGTCGTCGGATGAGAGGTGTTATGTATTTGTCTGTCGAATTTTTCATTGTTTGATGTATGTGGGACTGCGTGAGCCATTGCCTTGTTTATGTTAATGTTTAGTGCATTGATGTGCTACTCTATTTCTTCTGTCGTTAGGTTTCTGTCACTTGGTATAGTTAAGTTGTCTGCATTTGTGATGTATTGTTTTAATTTAGACCAGTCGGCTTTCGCGAAGTAAT
This sequence comes from Nomada goodeniana, assembly GCA_963969485.1. Lineage (NCBI taxonomy): Eukaryota > Metazoa > Arthropoda > Insecta > Hymenoptera > Apidae > Nomada > Nomada goodeniana. The sequence goes on from OZ018306.1 coordinate 10,040,630, forward strand.
ATTTTTCGGGTGTCGTTAGTTCGTCTAGCTCCATTGTATAAATTGATGGGATAGATATTTGTATTTTGACTGCTCTGTGGTCGCTGTCGCGTTCGTATGAGTCCAATGTTTGGTGTCTGAGTAGATTATGTAGTTTAATACGATTGTCTGTGAGGCACAGATCTATGAAGGCTCCACTGGCGGGGAAGGATGGCTTGCTGTTCTGTAGAGTAAGATTCTATAAGGTATTTGATTTTCTTGTATCCATTTGTTTAGGGCGGTGCCTCTGCTGTTATTTATTACGTTACACCAGGACTGGAGTGTCGCATTTAAGTCGCATGCTAAGATGTAGTAGTTATTTGGTTTATGGAGTTCTAATTGTTGAAATAATGATTTTAGGTCTGGAATGAATTCTTTTTTATTATTGCCGGTTCCGTATCCTGCTATGATAAAGAGTTTGATGCTGTTCTGTAACTGTAGTTCTGTTATTGTTGATTCGAGGCATTCGTTATTATGGGACTGGTTAAGATGGGTTTGTTTGTATTTTATCATGTTTTTGATTAAGATACCTGTGCCCGCCTTCTTTAGCGTCAGGTCTGTCTTTTCTGATGAAATTATAATTTTTAAAGCTTATTTTGTGGTTGTGGTTTAGTTTCATAGATTTAGTTTAAGTTTAGTGGTAATCATAGAATTTACGTTCATTTGTATTATGTTAAGGTGGTTGATGGAGAGTTTGTTGAGTGGGTGGATTTGCGATGGGGCGTGTGGATGCATTAAAAATCGTTTCCTAGAGCTTCTGTTGGAGTTACTTTCTACGCTTTCTGCTATACGAGTCATCTGTTTGTTAATGGATATGATTATGTGTTTGATTTCATCTAGTGGGTTCGTGGAGTGTGAGTCAGGCATTGCGTGTGAGATTGCTCTAGGGTGGGAGTTGTTTGGCTTTTGACGAGTGTCGGGAATTGTTTGTTTGTAAGCATTGCGCTGTATGATACAGCTGGATTAACTGTTTTCTGTATTAGTTTTAGTTTCCGGCATTTTTCGGCTTTAAAGACTTGTACTCTTTCGTCGATATTTTGCTTTAGCTCTTTTAGTTTTGAACAACCTCTGTAGCAGGCTGGGTGACCGAAGTTTTTGCAGTTAACGCAGTATGGTTGTTCTGTACTATTTTGGGTACGCGTGCATTTTCCTGGGTTGTGGGCCAGGTTGCATTTAACGCACCTGTATGCTGAGTTACAATTTAAAGCTATGTGGCCTATTCTTTGGCACCTCTTGCATTGGACGCGCTCTTTTTTGATTATTTTTTCCCAGTATATTAGGGAGTGTAGGACTATTGTTATTAGTTTTAGGCTTTCGGTGTTGCTGTCTGGAGAAAGTTGTAGTCAGTATATCGGGAGGTTTCTACCTTCTAGTTCGGCTTTCCTCGTTTGGAATTTTGTAACCGTTGTGAAATTGAGGTTAGCAATGTTTTTTTTAGCTCTTCTAGGACTGTTTCTGGTTCGAAGTTTCCATCTAGGTTTTTTAATAGGATTGAGATATTTTTTTCTGACTTTGGAGTGTATGAATAGAACTTCATATTGTGTTTTTTTAAGGTTTCGCGCGCTGTTCGGAAGTTTTCAATGTTGTCCATATGAAAGAGGTGCTTGTTAGTGCCTATTTTGTGTGTGTAGAAGTTAGCATTATTTTTTGAAATTATGTTAATTGTTTCGTTGCAAGGGATGTCTATTATCGTTATGGGAGGTGGTTAATGATTTTTCGGGTCAGTTATGTGGACGGGGTCATTACCTTGGGTTTTGGTTTGTTTTTTTGGTGCTGGCGTTGGCTCGGCTTTTGTTACTACCTGTCGGTGGGGGTTGGTGGGTCCTGTTGGTTGGTGGTTGGTTGTCTCTGCGTTCTCTCTTGTTTTTGGTGCTGGTCTCTTTGTTGGCGCTACCTGCGTCCATGACGCCGTGTCCATCGGCGTTGGTTTGTCCTCTTGGGTTGCTGTTGCGGCTACTTGCGGAGTGGCTTCTTCTTGTGGTGGCTCAGGTTGGGGATTTCCCACAATTTTTGCGTTACGGGCTCGTTCCTCGTCGATTGTTTCGACAGCTTTTCCACTGTCTTTGTTCGGTACGGGTAGGTTTTAATAAATACTGTAGACTGTATTCGTAACGTACCGATGTATTTGTGCTAATTTTATCGTATCGTATATATTTAAGCGTATTCTATAATGCTGTTGCATCGCTCGCTCTCGTTCACGCGTCAGTCGCTGTTGCTGACTGACGACTCCTAGCCCCAAAACCTTTGCAGTTGCACATTAAAACAAAAGAAGATTTGTTGCCATCAAAAACCGTCGCACGCGGCGCGGCGATCATCGCGCCACCACTCTATACCCCAACAGTCTTATTTAGGTTTTCTATTATGTCCACGAGGTTTTTGATGTCTAAATTATATTGTTTCATGTTGGCTGGTGATTTGTTGGGCGTTGGTGGTCCCTTCTATGTCGGTGGCATCTTTATTTCGCCGTTTATATTTTTTGTACGTTGGTTGTTTGTCTTTGGGTTAAGCCTCTTTTTATTTATGTTTGGCTTCTGGGTTTGGTTGATTTCTTTGTATTTTGTTGAGACCCTTTTTTTGTTGTGTTTGCGTCAGCTATTAATTTTAATAATTCATTTGTGTTTTTGATGTTCACTTTTCTAGATGTACCACTCCATGTGGCTTTTGAGGGAAGGTCCTTTGTTGTTTGGGGAGTGATACCCCTTGTGTACTGTTTTTTATCACCCTATCAATTTTCACTGGTTGTTGTCACTGTATATTCTATATTTGAATTACGAAAGCAAAGAAAAAACTGCACTGTGTATTCCTCTTATGCTCGAGGAAATTTGCTAGCGCGTGGGCTCGAAAGCGTACGTCCGCTACCTACGAAGGGCAAGGGACGAGTGTCAGTGTGGTCGTCTATAGGCGATGCTCGTAGCAAAAGGGTTAACACGTTCACGCCGGGGCCGATTTTCATGTTTTTCGTAGTTAGGCGGCGCTTGAATTCATGCTGCGCTTCATCTGGCGACGCACGATTGTTGCTTGTTCAGACCTGTATACACGTTGTATCTGTTTGCTCAGTATTACGATGAGTGCTTATTGTGCAAGTTGTGTAACTCGTGCCGTTTTTTCATCCTGACCACAGATTTCTGCCAGTATGTATAACTAGAAAGGTGGTTAGCATTTTTTTAATTTTTGCCCATATAAATAATAGATAACATGGATATGGAAATAAGTGATTCGTCTGATGAATCTATAAATGAAAGCAGGAGAAAGACATCAAGATCAAGGAAGAGGAAGAAGATTTTGAGTCTAAATCGGTGAACGAGGATGTGTTACGAGCCGAGCGCAAAGGTGCACAGCTGCGGAGCCCAGGATCGGTTATTTTAGAGTTTGTTAGTTACGGACATCCAGTGCGTATTTCATCACTGGGAGTCGTGTAGATAGGAAGTGCGTGAACTAGCCGGTGCCTATTTCATCACCGTGTGTCACAGGAAGGTAAAGGTAATCGTGGACAAACCAGCGCCTATTTCATCGCCGGGAGCCACGGGATGGTAAGATTTCGTGGACAAACCAGTGCCTATTTCATCACCGGGAGCCACAGGATTGTTAGTAAAAATGAACTCGTAACTTATAGGGATACACCTCGAGCGGTTAAGGTGTATCTGTTTGGTGGGACGTTGCTGCTAATGTTTGGTAGAGGAGATTCAATGAGAAAATGCGTACGATGGTATTAACACGTTGAGCCCGGCGCCGAATATGCTGTCCTTTCCGTTCAGCCGGCAGCCGGCGAGCGATACAATGTTGTAGGGTATCACCAAGAGATAAGGAATTCTTCTTTGTCGCGCTATTTTCGACGTCTTTTAGGTGTATGTGTGATTCTGTTCACTATATTTCCGTATGATGTATAGGAAAGCCACGTATGTACCTCCAAGAGGCGATCAGTTTGAAAAGACCTACCGAAGTGTACAGATTGTTCGTAAAAAGAAAGTTGAGTTTAGTTTTGAAAATAGTTATTGCCCATAACATTGAATATGTCCGAAACAGAAGAAGATAGTGACACATCAAGTGAAATATTTTTAAACTACATTTGATCACATTTCATTGAGAATATATTTATTTTTTAACTTTAATACTGTCGGTCCCACGGACCGACGACAGCCAAATGAAAATTCTAGTGCCGGTCCCCAGGGACCGGCGCCGGCCACACGGAAAGTTCACTGCCGGTCCCCAGGGGCCGGCGCCGGGCCCAACGTGTTAAGCGTATATTTTCTACTCTTTGGTTTTATTACAGTCTAATTGTGAAACTACGAAATCTACATTTCTCAATCTGTACGGATTGGAAATGTATACTGCCCAACAACAAGGCCTGACGATATACCGTAAAATATGTATATCGTTTTAAAAAATGAACGTATAAAAATTGCTTGAAGGGGACTCAAAACCCGATCTCGCTGAGCTAAAATATCAAAGTAGTCGATACAGAACGTACTCGAAGATAGATTAATACTGAGCCGCCGAGAGCAGAATTCGTGCCCCTTTTATACCCGAAAGCCGGACCAAAAAGCTGGTGGGGGCACGGAATCTTCCATGGGAGTCCGGAAAGATCCCCCCAAAGGGTCACGTCGTCGCGGAAGGGGCAGACTCGACTGCATGCACCCTCGATTTCCAAATAAGGGCATAATAGAAGAAAGAAATGAAATAATATTTCCTACGTAACAACTGTAATGACCCTGTTGCCTTATACAAACTATTTTTCACGGATGACATATTAGAAAAGATAGTTCAAGAAACAACTGAATATGCTGCACAATGCCTAAATAATTCTTCATCTAGCAGTGGAACGCACCAACAGGCTTGGCAGTCTGTTACAAGAGATGAAATGATTGGCATACTGCTTATTATGGGTGTAGTCCGACTACCAGAAATTAGATTATATTGGCCTAATAGCGACATGTATGGGAACGCAAGCATAAAAAATGCAATGAAACGTGACCGTTTTTTTATCCATTCTTAAGTTTTTACATTTTTCGGACAATACAACAGGCAGAACTGAAGATCGGTTGCACAAAATTCGAAACATTGTTGAGGCAATTGTGGATACCTTCAAAAGTGCTATTCAACCTGGCAAAATTATTGTAATCAACGAAAGTATGGTTCCATGGAAAGCACGTCTCGGTTTTCGCCAATACATCGCAGGCAATCGAGATAAGTATGGCATAAAATTAGATAAACTGTGTCTTCCTGGAGGCTACACTTATACTATTGATATTTATGCCGGAAAAAAATGCAACAGCAATTATGAAAACTTGTTCACATGATATTGTAATGAAGTTGATGAGTGGATTACTATCTGAGGGCCGCATACTATCTACAGATAGCTATTACACGAGTGTCCCTTTGACCGAAGAACTTTTAGAGAAAAACACATTTATTTGTGGTACTGTCAAAATGAACAGAAAATTTCTACCGCATACATAAAAAATGGGGTAATAAACATATTAAACTTTAAAATTTGGAGAACATATTATTGATCACCTTTTAGTCAATAATTATCGAAGTGAAGAAATGACAATTGGAACGCAAATACCGTCGAAAAGAGATTCACACTTTCTTCATTCGTATGAAGGGCATACAAGAAAAACAAGACTGTTTCGGATGGATCGGTGAACGCTGAAATACCTCAGAATGTAACAAAACCATTGGACTTTTTCAAATTATATTCCTCTGATTTATTGATAGACCAAATTGTAATAACGACTACTGAAAATTCACAAATAAAAATACGTGAGAAACAGTTGGCCAATAAGTCTATTTGGCATTCGTGGGTGGATGTTACACGTGAAGAATTTATGGCCTACATCGGGGTAATTCTCAATATTGGAATATTGGACAACAAGGAGCAACAGAAAAATTCCCATCTATTCGGAGGTATTTAGCAGAGACCGTGTTGCGTAGCAGTTCGACTTCGAGTGCACCTTGAAATATATATGTTTATTCCGAATGTTACACTGGTTATATCTATTCTATTTTCACCAAATTAATTACTGATGCTGTTGTAGAATGCACTCTCACTCCAAAACATGTGAGCCCCGTGCAGCATAGAGACCCTGTACCCTGGTGGAACGGTGAATGTGTCAAACTCATTCGCCTTAGAAAGGCTGCTTTTAAAAAATGGACCTACACCAGCTGTATAAATGACTACATTGAATATAAAAGACGTAAAGCTATACGTTAGACAATACATCAGAAAGAGGAGAAAGACAACTTTAGAATGTTCGCTGAAAGCATTAACTTTCAAGTAGACGCTTCGCATGTCTGGCGTACGTGTAGAATTTTAAAAAACAAATGGACTAATATCAAAACTGGCAAAAATAATACCTCAGATCATATTGTAGGATTGGAAATACTGCGTGACTGTTTAGAACGATTGCGATGTATGAAAGGTACGTTCGGAGCTGAGTACTTGAGAAGGTCGTGCGTATGGGGGGTACAGCGGCCCAAGGGTTCGGGTGGTCGGGACCGACCACCACCGAGGAATGACTGCGGGGGTGTGTCCTAAATGAGTGAGAGCAAATGAGGAATAGAATGAAAGAGAAACTAAGAGTGAAAGAATATAAAGAATGAATGAGGGAGAGCTAAGGCAGAGCTAAGGGAGAGCGAAGTAAGAGTTGAACCAGAGCGTAGTGAAAAGTATCGTGTGTTTGAGTAACGTCGTGTGTCGACGTATTTATAATAAAGCTAGTGTTTTAATGAGAGTAACTGAAGTCTTATTACATCACCTGTCCTCTATTCCCAAACTACGTGGGGTTTACGAAAAATAACTTCTACAATATTAACAATATTCAAAACGCTATTATTAAGATTAGCCCGCCCTGGGTACCAGTACTTCCAATCTCTTGTTCGCCTTTTCCGGTTACTAATACAAACAATAATTTTCTTAATTCTGCATTTAATTTACGTGAACTTAATCTGGCCCTTAACAGTTGTAGTCTTAAGGCGGCTCCGGGCCCTGATAAAATTGAATACAATTTTGTGGGGGCACTTCCCACATACACCGCTAGGGGACAAACACGATGAGCACGACGATCCGGCTCCCGAAGGTGGTTGTATTGGTCCGCGGGACTATATATACAACCTCCGACCATTCCCTTTTATCCCTGTGTCTAAGGCAGGGCCTGCTAGTACGCCTTACTGATGAGTCCGCTAGCAGGCCCAGGACAAAACGCAACTTCTCCCCCTTCCTCTTTCTTTTCCCGTCGTACCTCCTCCCACCATCTGTACGACGGTCCGTCGACTACAGCAACCCCCCTCAATTTTATTGTTGAATTACCCCTTAAGTTTAAGCTTATACTTCTCGATCTCTTAAACGAAATTTTTCTGAACAGTTCCTTCCCTCCTTCCTGGAACGATAGTCTGACATTCTTTACTAATAAAAAAGGTGGCAATGTCCGTCCCATCTCACTTACGTCATGTCTTTGTAAAATTTTAGAAAAAATGGTTAAGCTCAGATTACAATGGTGGGTGGAGTCCTCTGGATCCCTCCCAATGTCTCAATCTGGTTTCCGATCTGGGAGATCCTGTTCCGACAACCTTGCGGCGCTAATTTTGACTATTGAGGAGACCTTCAGTATGAATAGAGATGTTTTGTCATGTTTCCTTGATATTAAGGTAGCTTTTGACAGCGTTGACGGTGACATTCTCCTTGGGAAGCTGCATGACATGGGCTGTCCCAAAAATATTATTGACCTTGTAGGATTTCTGACTTACGAACGGAATGTTACATTTATTATCGACTCGACAAATACAGTAACGAGGAAGGTATTTAGGGGTCTGCCCCAGGGTGGAGTTCTAAGGCCCCTTCTCTATAATATTTACGTCAGGAATATAGATAATGGTCTAAACAGCTACATCCACATTTCCCATTTTGCGGATGATATTGCGATCTCTTGCCAGGTCCCTACTCCGAGTTTTGGAAAGGAGGTCTTAGAAGATGCAGTCTCTGTCATTAGTGGAAATCTGGCTCTCTTAGGACTTTCATTGTCTCTTGAAAAGACTGTCCTAATTCACTTTAATAAAAAAGGGATCTACCCAAGTGTTTGCTCCATCAAAGTTGACAACCATAGAATCAAATCTAGTGCTCAGGTTCGCTTTTTGGGCATTCTGTTTGACTATCAACTTAAATTCATTAATCATATTGAATACATACGCAACAAATGTTTTGATAGACTTAACATCTTAAAATTTATTAGTGGCGTAAGATGAGGAGCAGATCCATCTACACTTCTTACACTGTATAAAAGCCTTATTCGTTCTATTATTGATTACAGTTCTTATATTTATTTTCGAAAAAATGAAAATTTAAGGCTGAGAATAGAGAGAATTCAATTTGCAGCCCTTCGCGTTGCCTTGGGTTACAGATGTAGTACACCGACTAATGTTCTATTGGGAGAGTCCAAGCTTTGTCTACTTCGACATAGATCCATTTTTTTATGCAATAACCTCCTCATAAAAAATCTGTCGAATAAAGGTACAACCCTCTACAACTTAATTCAAAGACTTATAGGATCCGTCGGATGGGCCAATTTAATTATCAGAGCTCGATCTTTACTTCCACGACAGATCGATGGCTTACAACATCATAGAGCTTGGCTTAGAACCGAAAATAACTTTGCTCCATACCTCTGTAAATACATGCTCCTCAATCCAGTGGTTGAGATTAATGCTGAGCTTGGATCCCTTCTGAAGGAAGCACCTGATCCAAACTACATTTTCCTAGATCACCACGTCAATAGACCTATCAACTCTGTTTCCATCTTTACTGATGGAAGTAAAAATGAAAAGATGGGAACTGTTGGTGCTGCATGTTTTTCACGTGAGCTAAATCAATCCCGCCTACTAAGTTTACATAAGGATATGACTATCTTTTCTGCTGAATGCATTGCAATCAAAACTGCCCTTGAGCTTGCTTCCAACTGTTCTCAACACTATGTTTACATCTATTCCGACTGTCTGAGTGCTTTAATAGCACTAAGTAAATACTCGGGCAATGCTAAATCTAATCCCTTTCTGCTTGATATTCACAACTTGATAAACTCCCACTTTATGAAATCCAAGAAAATGCTTCTCTTCTGGATCCCTTCGCATATTGGAATTACGTTTAATGAAAAAGTAGATGCCCTAGATAAAAAAGCGTCCCTGATGGCTATTTCATCTAGCATTCTGGTTCCCTACTCTGACTTCTCCCATAGTTTCAAAAATCAAGCTAGGACGCTGTCAGTTAACAACATCCTTGTAGAAGCAAAGTATAAGGGTATAAAATTCTTCAGAACTTTTTACCATTATGCGTCGAGACCTTGCTTTGCTCATCTCAGCCTTCCCAGGGATTTCATCTGTTGGGTTAACAGACTACGATCTGGACACTATCAATTGAATGCCTCCCTTTTTAAGATTAATCTTGCTGCTGACACAAGTTGCCTATGTGGTTGTTTGATACAGGATCCTAATCATGTGATATGGCAATGCCCGTTATACGATAAAAGCAGAGATGCTTTGATTCATAAACTTTGCAACAAGGGATTCTTTCCACCATATTCAATTTATGTCTTTTTGTATGGACCCTCACTGTGTCCCTTACTTTATATACATAAATTTCTTATGGCTCACTGTTTACAATTATAGAGCTGAATTACATTTTATCTTGAATATCAGGCAACTCATCTTCTGCGAGCACTGCGTTGCCTACACTACGTTCCACCCCGAACAATAGCCGAGTAGGGGAAAACCCCGTTGACTTCTGAACAGTCGTAATCAATGGCAACTGAATTTTTGCCAACCTGTTCGGCCATTCTGTAAACCTGAGCATTTCGGCAGTCAAGAGACTAATGACGGTACCGACATATCGCACCACTTTTCCGTTAGCCCGGGGAGCACCTGTAGCAATCAGGTGTAACTGCGCCCCATGCCGTTTGAGAAATAAACCCAACGGTTTATACGTAAAATTCGTACCCCGGTCAAGAACCAGCAAACGTGGCGTACCAACAATGTCAAACGTTCTTTAAAAACCTGTAACGTTTCTAACCCGCTCAATTATCTTAACGGAACAAGCTGAACATATTTCGTAAACGCGTCGACAATAAGCATAATATGCTTGTACCCATCTTTAGACTCGGCAAACGGTCCAACGCAGTCACAATGAACTGTGTCAAACGGGACAAACCTTTTCTCAATGGCGTGGATCAAACCCTGCTTCGGACCCGAGACTCGCTTGGAAACCGTATAAGTAATGCAGTGCTCCAGGTACTTTTTTACGAAGTTCCGCACCCTCGGAACTCAATATTTCTGTAATATTTTGTCCAGGGTTTTCTCAAACCCTACATGGCAATTCTCCCAATTCGGCTACCTTTCGGCACATAATTTCGTAAAACTGACCGACCTTTATCCCTAAGCAGCTTCCTGCACAAAAGGCCATGGCTAATAACAAAATCGCTAATCACTGGCTCATTCGCTGTAACTCTTCGCATCATCTCCTGGGTCTCCGGATCATTCTTCTGGGAAATCTCCAACCAAGACCGCGCGCAAACAACGTTCACACTAAAGTCCCGTCTCGGGTTGCGACTTAAATAATCCACGTGTTCTATAGATTTACCCTTTCGATACTCAAGATCAAAGGTGAAATCCTGCAAAAACACCCACCACCTAGCGACCCGAGATAATAGATCCCCTTTAGTACTAGTTGCATTAATAGCATTACAATCTGTGATTATTTTAAAACGAATGCTCAAATGATATACACGGAAGTGCTTCAGTGAATTTACAATCGCCAATATCTCCAATTCGTACGAGTGGTATTTTGTTTCATCCGGAGTAGTACGTCGACTAAAGTATGCAATGACCCGACGCGTAGGTCCGACCCTACCCTTTGAAAAAGAATGGCTCCATAACGGAAACTACTCGAAAACAACCAACAAGGGTTTTGCAGTTAATTTATTAATAACATGGGAACGCGCCTCCTCTTGTTCCTTTCCCCAATTCCACGGAACACCTGACTCACATTCACCTCTCTCTTCAAACGACCCTGTCAGCCGTTCTGCGCCCGCTGCTTAGCTCAGCAACGAGATTCTTCGTGCCCCCTTTTCGAACAAAAGGCACACACGGCCGTCTTCCTAGACGTATCTTCGCTCGTACTTGGCTTCGGTTTTTTCGGGCAGTCATATTGCGAATGACCGATTTCGTCACAACTATAACAACGCTTTTTGCTACCCTGGTAATTCTACGCTCGACCCTTGCCGTCCTTTTGTTTCACAGGCTTCGCAAACTGCGTGATTCCCACTAGCAAGTCAGAAGTCGACTTGTAACACCCGCTTATCAGTGCCTGGCGTACGTTCTGGTCAGTTATAGCCCCTACAACCAATTCTATCAGTTCCGCTGGCTTGAATCTCACGCGCGTCTGTTCCAGGTACAGAAGCTTTCCACTCCTTGTACCACTTTTTCGCCGACCCTACCAATGCGTGAATAGCCAAGCACAGCCGTTGTTGAGGGGTACCGCACTTGGTAATTTCCTCAACCACCTCATACCACGCACTCGCGTCATCACCAAGATCCGAACCGTCAAATTCCGGTACGACCTCCATCGACGCGCTTGTCGGTACCTCACTCCTAGACGCGACGGGCACAGAATTTGCCATCAATCTCTGCACCACCTCTCGAACAATGTCCTCGAGAGCAGGTACCACAGGTGCAGACTCCATCGCGTATACAACAAGCAACAATGCAAACAGTTAGCACAACCGAAAAGAAGAAACTAGCACACTGTAGGCAAATGATTCGAATCCCACTTCTGATGTTAGATATTATTCTATAAATTAGATAAACTAGCCTCAAAAGGCGACTGTAAAGCTCCAAGGTTCTGGGTAAGTGCTGAGGGGTTCATCCCAGTCCTCTTACCAAAAGGCAAGAATCTTCCCCACTCCGTGGCCAGATCCTAGAGGAACAGAGTCCCTATTTATTGACAATACGGCGTCGGGCCGCTTGTCCATTCTGACCACTCTCTCTCCTTTTTTAAACAGATCACACTTCGACACCCGATAACTGAAAGATCCAATGTAATCAACAGCCATCCCCGGCCAACAGAATGTTTGGACCAATTCATAAAATCTCCAGATCTACCATAAATTTGTCAATCCTAGGACATCCGATAGCTGAGTGGCGACAAGCCACCAGTCACCGTCTGCCGTCCAGATTGCATACCCTCACAACAACCTCTCCGAACACCCGTAAACTAAGACCCTAATATAAATTATACCCTGAATGAATAGTAATCCACCAAGCAGCCCTATTCCTTTCTTTAAAAAATACGTTGACGCTCACATGCAAGAGTGTTAGTGACATCAAGAAAGTGGTGGCGACCCCACCACTGTCTTACAATACCCCAAAGTATACGTAAACATACACACACACAACCTGTGTTTGTATGTGTGGTACACACGTACAATATACAGTGCAACCATAGACATCCGACCAATGCTGATACCAGCCCAACGTATTATCCTATCTAACGTAGCACCAATAATCCCGAACAGCACAATTTAATCAGAGTTTTCAAAACACAGCATAAAACTAGGTTCAAAAATCACCTACTTAGAAGCACGTATCACAGATCCGGCGTTGTCACATAACCGGAGCTTACGGCCCCAGGTTTATGTATGTAATATTATATTGAGGTGTACATAACTTTCGTAAAACACATAACGTTTCTTCGCCGTTTGGTTACGAACTGCCGATCCAAAACGTCGACACACGGGCCCTGCCTCGACGCAGGGGCGTAACATAGTGACAGAAGTCGGGTGTCACTACATGTAAACCCAGACGACACCTAAAAGATTCCAAGTTCCTTCACAATTACCTTAGACGACACCATACATAGAATATTTACCACCACAGACAAACTAGACTGCTATATATGTAAACAAGAAGAACACATCGCCAGTCAATGTCCTCACAATACAGCAACAATTCAAACTATCGCACAGACCAACACCAATCCGAATCCCCACAGGACAGTTGGACCAAACAACGTGACAGTTACCACAACAAACAAAGAAGACACAATAGAAACAGAAACAGACAAAGAAGAACCAAACGAAAACAAAGCAACAGGCAAAAGAGTTCATTCAGTATCATTAGACGATAGTCCCACCTACCTGATTAAACTAAGTGACCTATGCTTCAGCAGAATTTAGTAGTAACGGAAAACACATAATCTTGACATGGATCCCCTCACACCAAGGAATAGCAGGCAACGAAAGGGCAGAGACAACGGCCAAAGAGGCAATATCGCTTCCAAGAAACGAAATCAAGACCCCAATCCCGTTTCAAGATCTTGCCATCTCATTACATACTGCCGGAAAAGGAGAGTGGAATAGAATATGGACTACTTCAAGAAAAACGAAATCCCACCACATTGTACAGAACTTCTTCCAACAGAAGCCCATCCAACACATGACCAGGAAGGAAGGAGTATCCATGACAAGACTCAGAACCGGACACTGCAACATTACCCATGAACACCTACTCAAAAAAACGGAGCCACCCATCTGCAACCTATGTAACCAGGCACTAACAACAAAACACCTCTTATTCGAATGCATAAAATACCGCAACCAAAGAGCGAGATACAAGCTGGATCCCCACACAGCCTTGAAATCACAGGACCACTCAACGGACACCTTAAAATTTCTGTAGGACACCAAACTTCTCCAAGAAATATAACCCTACCCCAACCAGTCGTTAATGACTAAAAAGTCGATGCGACGCTAAATAAATTTAACAAAAAAAAATAGTTTTACGCGCAGAACGCCGGCAAGTACATCCAGTATTATTTGACCCAGAACAGCTACCACAAATGCCAAGTGAAATAGCGAAACAATTCGGTAGAAAATAATTGGTATTTCCACAAGATCCAATAAATGTATACGACTTCTTAAGGATCAGCAAAATTAATATCGCAACTATAAAGAACAAACGACTTGTTTTCGAGATACGAATCTCCATTCTTGAGGAGACCGAATTTTCCGCTTATCATTTAATTTCATTACCTTCTCTAAAACATGTTAATCAAGACGGATTGTTGTAGGATGTGGGGTAGTGGAGGTTCAGAGAATGCTCATAAACTTTACCGATCACACCCTGTTCACATTGTAAATTTTCTTTTCGTGCGTTTATTGTCAATGTTAACATGCACAAGCGTCTTTCTTGTTCGCTTGCTGGCTTTCGACTGCTCGCCGTCTCCTCACGGCATCCCATAATCGCAAGAAAACAATAGAGCGCGGCCGCGCCGCACAGGGCGCGCATTTTCGAGTTACGCACACTAATTTGTACACGCAACATAGCGCCCGCCTTGAAGAGCCTAGCTCTTCAACAGAATCTGACATATACTGAACCCTAACCTATTATGAAAACGTACTTCTTATTCTATGGATAACATGCCCTTAATGCTAAATTAACCTATTATGCTTAAAATTGTTGTGCGAGTAATGGATAATAATGAATTTCTTAAAACTACATGTCCGATTCAAGTGTACATGGGCAACACACACAACTTTACTGCCGGTCTCTTGAAAGATCCCCCCTGCGTCCCGACTGTTGCAGCGCGAACAGTGCCGTCCTTCCCAGGATGTACGTCCTCTATCCTGCCTCTAGGCCACCAAAGGGGTGGCATGTCCTCCTCCCATATGAGGACCAGGTCGCCTGGTTTTAGTGGATTGCCCTGATTTGCCTTCCACCTTCTGCGCTCTTGTAATTGGTTTAGGTGCTCCTTGCACCATCTCCTCCATACATGTTGGCGAAGCTGTTCTATTCTCTGCCATCGAGAAAGTCGCGTTTCCTTGATATTTGTTTTATCAGGCTCTGGAGTTGCGATGAGTGGTCCTCCTACTAGAAATAGAGGGTATAACTTTCCACCTGATCTGTTCCGCCGCTAGAGCATCATGAACCGTTTCCTGATGCCTTTCGTTTTTTAATAATTCTCGTAAGTCTCGCAGCTCATGATTGGCTCCTTCAAACGTTGTGCCATTGTCCGATACGTCGTCATGTCCATCACGATCTCCAGATGGACCGCCTTGGTCGAAAAACATACGAACACCGAAATGTATGCCTTTACCTTCGCCGCGTTTTGTCGCCTTGATTCACGTATAAAAAAGGGACAGCAGTAGTCCACCCCTACTGTTGCAAACGGTCTCACTGCCCTAATCCTTGCTGCCGGCAAGCTACCCATTGCTGGATGGGAGGCCTCCGGCGCCATCTTGTAAGGATGGGTGGTTGGGGAAATTGAAGGGTAAGGCGGTCGGAGGACTAACTTCTAATATACTTTAGTGTTCTCGTAAGGTCTTTTCTCCAATGCGTCCGTCTCGCACGAGCGTCTGGGCAAGAGTCCCTTGTCTCGAAACGTGAGCGTCCGCTCTCCCGCAACCGTCTACGTCGACGTCGCACTTTCGGCACCATCAAAGGTAGCCCGCTACGTCGTTCGACGTGACGCATACAATGTATGGCCCCGTTTGGCCAACGTCTTGCGGCCGTACGGCCCGCGACTTACAATCTTGAAGCATGTAATGCATTTCCTTATTATATGATGAATAGTGTTGCGCGCTGATAGTGCCCAGAATTGCGAACGGACAGCCGATAGAGTCAGCTGTGCCCCTCCGTGAAGGCATCTTCTATGCTCCGATTCCTCGAGCAGTCTTGTGAAATGATGTTTGGCAGGCAGAATTATCTGATGTTTCCTGTCGTGGGGTAGGCTCGCACTCTGCAATCTGCCCCCCACCCTTAGCAATCCCTCCGGATCGAGAAATGGGCTAAGACCCAGCAGCTTGCTTGTTTTTAGCAAACCGCGAACCTTGCGAGGCGCCTGCAATTCTTCCGCGAACTCTTGCCCCTGAACGATTCTGATTAGAACCTTGGTCGTATCCTTGAGCTCCCTTGCAGATGAATGTTTGTCCCGAATCTTCTGTGCTGATTTGCTTATGTTAATGATGAAGCGTCTTATGAACGTAACGGTCCTTATTAACCTACTGAAATTCGAGAATCGCGAAATTATATCTAATTTATCGCCATAGGCTGGCGCCACCACCTTCATTTTCTTTCTTTCCGGTAACCTTTCCTCCTGCATGCTACAGCTGTCGATCACCCACTCGGATCTATCCGCGATCAACCCCCCCCCCCCCCCTCCCACAACAGCGTGGATTTGATGAAAGTTTGGGGCATGCTTCCCCTAGACACGAAATTAGCCGGATTCTCGGCCGTTCTAATGTGGTGCCAGGAAGCCGATGAGGTGAGCTCCTGAATCTCCCGCACACTGTTCGCTACGAATGTTGGCCAATTGCTTGTCAATTTCCATTAACTTGGCTAATAGAAATGCACCGCAGAATTCCAGCCTTGGGGTCGATATAACCCTTAGCGGAGCCACGCGCGACTTCGAACACAATAAATAAGCCCGATGGACTCCATGGGCATCCGTGGTTCTCAAGTAGATACAGCCCCCGTAGCCTTCCTGACTGGCATCCGAAAAGCCATGCAATTCAACCCGTTGCGGATTTTCTTCATATATGACCTTCTGGAGTACTCTTATTTCCTTCAAATGCTCCATCTCAGCCTCAAATTGTGCCCACTTGGTATGGATGTCCGCCGGCACTGATTCGTCCCAATCCAGCTTAAGAATCCATAGCTGTTGTATTACGCGCTTCGCGGTAAAAATTACAGGGTCCAGCAGGCCCAATGGGTCAAAGATCCTGGCAATTCTTGATAGTATGGTTCTTTTCGTCGGTCGTTCTGGCGCACTTGCGTCTTTTGATATATTGTACTCCAAATTATCTTGCAAAGAGTCCCATTCTATCCCCAGCGTGCGATTCATATCTTTCTTATCCCATGACAATATCATATGCTCCATTGCGACCGGTGATATATCCTTCAACAATTCAGACAGTTGGATGCCCATTTGCGGAGCTGAAAACCGCCTCTAGCTAATAATTCCGTCGTTTGGTTTCTAATGTTGAACGCTTCTTCTTCCGTATTGACACCCGTTAACATATCATCCATGTAAAAATTGCGCAGCACCGTGGCTGCTCCCAAAGGGTAATTGCGCGACACCATTTCCGCCAATTGTGGCAAGGTTTTAATTGCTAAAAATGATGCCGTCTTCATAAGTCGCCGTTTGGAACTCATAGGTTTCAATATTTTCTTCGGGGTTTGATCTCCACAAAACTCGCTGCAATGACGTTTGAGAGGAGTTTACCAATATTTGTTGGTACATCTTATGTCCGCTATTAGCACATACTGAAATGTACGAAAACGCGTTAAAATTGAAAATAAATCCTCTTGCAAATTGGGCCCCAAGGACTTCGTTTAGTGAAATGCCAGTATTAGTTTTAGCCGAGGCATCAAAAACTACTCGCAGCTTAGTAGTTAAGCTTGTGTGCTTTACTATTGCGTGATGCGTCAGGTATAACACGCGAGCAGAATCAGCCCCCCCCCCCCTGGTCGATATTTTCCTCATATGCCTCAGGTCCTCATATTCCTTCATGAATTTACTATATTCTTCTATGTTGCTGCATAAACTTGCCCTCATAGGTCCGGAACCTTCGTTTAGCCTGCCTGATATTATCCTAAATATGCTGCCTAAATGGGTTTTCTGGAAGCATGGCTGATTCTTAGCCGTGCGAATTTGGTCGACGCATATGAGATTCCAAAATATTTCAGCTCCGAGTAATAAGTCGATCTCATTCGAGATGTGAAAACCAGGATCCGCTAACTTCATATTTTTAGGAATAATAATATTCTTAATACTAATTGAACTCAAAGGTAACTTATGTGTAATCTTATCTAATATGAGGCATTCCGCATCTATCGCGAAATTATTCAACCTTGATTTTATTCGCACTTCCGAAAAACTCTGCACCTGAGTAATACTTTGACTTAGACCCCCTACTCGCATGTTAATCTCGCGCTTCTTTGATTCTAGGCGGCCTGCTAATGCCGCGGTCATAAAGTTGGATTGAGAGCCACAATCCAATAGTGCCCGACATTCGTGAATATTGCCCTGATCGTCCTGTACGTGCACAATCGCGGTAGACAGCAACACCCCGACAAGCTCAGGCTTTCGCGACGCGCAGTTGCTGTGGCGGCGACTCCTTTGTCCCCCTGCCATCTTCTTCCGCCTTAGCTCCAATCTCGGCCAGCTGCGCTGCGCTGCGACCTTCCTCATGCAACATTGTATTGTGTCGGCGGTTACATTTTTTGCGCGTTACTATTTCGTGCCTTCTCTTATCGACTGGTATGCCAATAAATTTGTCGCATCTCCTTAGAAAATGGTCACCCCTACATATGGAACAGTACGTCTTGCTTGTGCAATATGCGCTGATGCATATTTCTTTCGATTGACCTTCGTAGCGCTCCCTTAACGTTTCCCACGCCTCTATGTAATTTTCGGATGATATTTCGAAAGAATTGATCACATCCGCCGCTTCCCCTTTTAGAGATGCCTTTAGGTATTGAAACTTCTGGATAACTGGCACCGATTGACACGCGTGATAAAGCGAGTTAAACATATCGTAAAATGGGTACCAATCCTCGTAACGTCCGGTAAACGTAGGCAATGTGATACGCGGTAAGCGCCCTTGTGAATTTATTGTTTGATCTGAGTTCGAACCGACATTTTCATTAAACGCGGGCGCGAGATTGCCCGCGGTGATGGTAGTTTTCGTGATTATCATGTCGTCTAGTTTGGCAGCTAAATCATATTAATTTTCCTCAAACAACGTTCTTTTCGGCGAAACGTAATCTTCGCTTTCTTGCGACTCCAGTAAATCTAACCCCCTCTGCACTTCGTCAAATTGCCGCCAAGCTTCTTCCAATTTCGATTTACGATTATTTAATTCGCTCGCGGAAACACCCTTGGCGTCGAGCGCTTCCATATATGTCCTCAGCTTAGTGCACATAGCCTTGTGCTGTGCACGCTTCATTTTCAATTGCCTCATGGAACTACTAGCACCAGCGTTACCCCTTTCTTCCGCCAATATCAAATCTTAATCTTATAACTTAACTGTATTCAGGCTGGCCTGATAGACTTATACGTTATGCGCTCAAATAAAAAGGACAAGACTGGAGGAAATACTTATAGGGTAGAATGTAAAAAGGAATCGAGACATGTGACTCACTCAATCGCTTGTTGTAATGCCGCCCTCCGTCTGCAATGGCTACCCTTGCTTCGTTAATCTGGTCGTTGCAGTGAACCGCTAGTCTTGGCACTAACACTTGCAGTGCGAAAACTTTTACTTGTGACCACTTGCTTGTAAAATGTTAAATTGTCTTATTCTCCGGCGTATCCGGCTCGAAGGACCATTTTATGTAGGATGTGGGGTAGTGGAGATTCAGAGAATACTCATAAACTTTACCGATCACACCCCGTTTACATTGTAAATTTTCTTTTCGTGCGTTTATTGTCAATGTTAACATGCACAAGCGTCTTTCTTGTTCGCGTGCTGGCTTTCGACTACTCGCCGTCTCCTCACGGCATCCCATAATCGCAAGAAAACAATAGAGCGCGGCCACGCCGCACAGGGCGCGCATTTTCGAGTTACGCACACTAATTTATACACGCAACAATTGTATTATATAGATTTAGCCGAACATTACGTAATAATTGATCCACACACTAGGAATTTTTCACCTGTAACAAAAGTAGAATTAAACGAATGTAGGAACATAAAAGGACTGAGAATATGCGAGAGACACATTCCTAAATACTCGGTAATGGCACAGGACCCGTGCATCAGACCTATAAAAAACCTATTAGCAGATCCATTTACCGATTGCAATTTTGGCTATTTAAGATCGAATCATACCGGATGGCACGGATTGACAAACGATGTATCTTGTATAGGAATAGTTCCTATTACAGAATATATACAAATCAACTGTGACGACCGACACTATTCAAAAGCAGTAACTGGTGTATTTTTATTAACCTTGAAACCAGGATGCATCGTTACGAGCTTAACAGCCACATTATTTGTAAACGAAATTGTGAACGGCAAAATAAATTACAATTTGGATTTTGTGGTGCCAGAAATGAACTATATTGAGATTGCGAAAAATATTAGTTGAACTCATATTCCAGAAGTTAATGTAGTTAACGCGAATCCAGACCATTTGCAACAGCAACTAAAATCCGTCGAATCTATAAGACGCGAAGCCGAACAAATAGAACATCATTCTAGGAAACTGTCGGCTGACGAAAAGCGTTGGGCGTTTCTAACTTACAAAAATGTGCTTATTTCTAATCCATAACCTAAGTATTTTATTTATAAGACTAGGGTGTACAAATTATTATACTATTTAGTACCATCGAATTTGTTCAAACCGTGTAACAACTATTGTTGCGAATCGGCACAACGTGCGAGCGGCAGCGCCAACGGCAGCCGATTGGCGAAAGAAAAGAAACAAAAAAGGGAATCGAACAACATTGTGTAAAAGGGTATCGAACGAGAATGTGTAAAGGAAAGTTCCAACCAATAAACTACAAAATAAATATCCCCTTGAATTATTGAAATAGTGGCGACCGTGACAGGATTACTGGTAATTAGTAGAAGGACAAGGTTAGTAGTGTATAAAAAGTGGTGTGTGACCAGAAGATTGAGTGAATTCAGGAGGTTATATATTTTTTTTTAGACCGTTTTAAGAGCGTTTTAGAGGCCGGAGAATGGAGGTGGTTAACAAGGTTTACAAAGGCGCATACGGCTTTCTTAGCAGTTATGAGGGAGAGCCATATCACGCACGAGGAAAAGACGGTTGCATTTCAGCTCTTGGAAACCAAGTTGGCGGAACTGAACGAAGCACACGTGGTGTATAATAACGCACTTTTTCAGTCCGACATGGATGATGAAACGATATCCGAGGAGCTGGAAACGGATGATTCATACAAGACAAATTTCTTGACTGCCAAATTAAATATGGCTGACCTGGGCGCCTCAGAACGACAACACCGGGTTTCCTCCGGGACCGAGAGAAAGACGGTAAAGCTCCCGGGAATAGAGCTGCCCAAGTTCAACGGCAATGTTAAAGAATGGCTTCCGTTTTGGAGCCAGTTTAAGAAAATTCACGACGACCAGACAATTAGTACAGAAGACAAGATCCAGTACCTTCTGCAGGCTACAGTCTTGGGATCAAGGGCCAACGAACTCGTGAATAGTTTCCCGCCGACCGGAGAAAATTATGAAAAGGCGGTTACAAGCCTAAGAAATCGTTTCAAAAAAAACCGGCGCTCGCGAGCCTGTATGACAAAGTAGAGTCATACATTCGCGCCCTTGAAACACTGGGTGTCGCAACAGACAAGTGCGCCGCGATGTTATATCCGTTGGTGGAGTAATCTCTCCAGGAGGAGGTCCTGCGTGCGTGACAGCGCGGCGAACAACGAGAAACAGCGGAGGCAGGCGACGAGCGGGAAACGAGGGATCGGCTTACGAGGCTTCTGGGATTCCTGCAGCACGAGGTGGAAAATGAAGTACGCATCGATATGGCTCTGCAGGGTTTCAGAATTTCGTCAGATGCGGAAGGATATAGGAAACAGAAGTCCAAGCCAGAGACTTCCAAGGAACCTGCCAGCGCGAGCGCATTGCTTACTACGAAAGAAGAGAGAACGTTGGCATGCATATTTTGTAAGGGTAAGCACGAAAGTCCAGATTGCGATATTGCGAGGAAAATGAGTTTCAGCGGTAGAAAAGATTGTGTACAGAAGGCGAACGCGTGTTTTATTTGTATCAGTCGCGGTCATATTTCAAAAAGATGTTGGGTTAGGGTTAAATGCGCTTGGTGCGGCAGGCGACACGGTTTGCTTTTTTGTCCAAACCTTGCCGAAAAAGACGATCGAACGCCGGATAAGCCCGTCGAAAGTACGAAAGAGCTCGAGATCAGTTTAGCTGCGATCTGTGAAACGCCGGAAGTTTGTCTACAAACTTTGCGTGTTAAAATATACTCCGATTCGCGAGAAAAGATTGTAAGAACGATTATAGATACAGCTTCGCAACGCTCTTACATTCGCGCCGATATTGCTAAGGATATAGGATATGTGCCTCGCGGAGAGATTGAAGTAGCACATTCCTTGTGCGGCGGTGTCAAGTCAAAGACAGAAAAATACGATGTTTTCTTGATTCGCATGAGAAATCTTGATGGGTCTTACGAATGTAATATTTCAGTATTAAGCCAAGACACGATTTGTGAAACGCTCCCGTACATTTCTAAGGACTCATGGGTTCAGTAATTGCGTAAAAAGAAAATTATATTATCCGATATAGGTAGTCAACAAAATTCGATACAGATTCTTATAGGCGCCGACGTTGCCGGGAAATTATTTACAGGAGCAAAGTATGACAGATAACGGCCTCATTGCGATGGAAACGCTCCTCGGATGGACGGTTATGGGAAAACTACCCAAACAATCGAAGAAGAATAGCGATACAGCGTCCATGTTTGCGGCAATGTCTGTACATCAGGCAGACGTATCAGAATTGTGGCGGTTAGATATTCTAGGAAAGTACGCGAGATTTCATAAGGAATTCAACAACAGTCAATAAGAATGGGCGGTACGTGGTTCGACTTTCGTGGAAACAGGATCACGCGGTTTTATCTGAGAATCTTGATATTGCACAGCATAGATTGGCGGCGACGATTGACAAATTAAACAGACAGAATCCGCCTATGATGATGTTTTTACAAATTGGCTCGCGGAAAATATAATCGAAAAGGTTCCTGATAATGAGATTCAAAACGCGTGTCACTACCTGCCGCATCGACCGGTTGTAAAGCTAAACAGTACGACGAAGATTAGACCAGTACTTGACGCGTCATCTTATAGGAAAGGGTATCTGTCACTTAACCAATGCCTTGAAAAAGGTCTCAACCTTATAGAGCTTGTTCCGTCGTCGCTAAATAGATTTCGCGAGAGGAAAATAGGAGTCGTTTCGGACATAAAGGGCGCGTTCTTGCAGATCGTTGTGAATCGGGAGGACAGAGACTTCCTTCGTTTTCTATGGCAGGAGGACAAAACAGTGGTTTTGAGACACTGCCGCGTGGACTTTGGACTCTCTCCTAGCCCGTTTTTATTGTCGCTAATAATAATGATACTTTTGGAGAGAACTTTAGAATACGCGAAAAACAGTGAAAAATGTCCGGGGTCGGTTGAGTCAGTCCAGAAAGTAAAACAATCTTTCTACGTAGATAATTGTGTGATGAGTGCCGATTCAATAGAGGAGCTGCAATTGTTCATAACAATCGTAGCCACGGGCAGTTTTAATTTGCGTTCATGGGAAAATTCAGGGAATTATTCGGAAAATACGTCTACACTTGTACTCGGAATTTCGTGGAACAAAGAAAGGGATATAATAAGCGTTGATCCGACAGCGGTAGAAGTAGAGTTGCCAAGGATCGTAACGGTGAGAAGTATTTTGTCGAGTGCGCAAAGGATATTCGATCCGATAGGCTTTACCTGCCCCGTGTCATTGCGGGCGAGAATTCTGCTCACGCAATTATGGCTAGAAAAGACGGAAAGGGATGAAAAAATTGATGATAAACGAAGCGACAAGTTTCTGCGATGGATGAATGAGTTAACCTTATTAAAGCAAATCGAATTGCCGCGAAGAATCGGAGACATTAAGTTGTTGATTCATTCATTCGGGGATGCGAGCGGGTCGGCCTACACCGCGGTGGTATTTGCGAGAGCGGAATCCCAGAATTTTATTAATGCACAATTGCTGAACGCAAGAACGAGGATAGCTCCAAAAAACGCGACTATACCTCGCCTTGAATTGATGGCGGCTGCGATAGCCGTGAGACTCACAAATTCGGTTCACCAGTCATTAACTCATCACGTAGAAAACGTGACGTATTGGTCTGATTCTACCACAGTACTAGCGTGATTAAAACGTGATACAGTAATGTCTTGATCGAAGCGAAAGCCTGGGGTCTGAACGTTCGCTTCCATCGTGTAGTTCCTACATTGTTTGAAATTTGCCGACAGCGTCGAACGTAGAAAAGGACAGCGAGTAAAGAAAGAGAACCGAGCAGCCAATCCAAAAAACAATATCCAGCGTATCGGTGAAATAACACTAATGCAAATGTAAAACTTTTTTATTTCTCATCCTTTTGTTATGAAACTTTTACATAGCATAGCTGACATTTATCTGATTAAAATGACACCAAACACGATATAATTTGGACTATATTTAGTGTCTTAATTAACGGTAATAAGTTTCGACCGCAGAAAAGGATAGCTAGTGAAAAGAAAAGAGAAGCTGCGATTGTGGCAATCGGCAAAGATTAACACGGTTTAACATACCAACTTATTACTGTAGGAGGGCAACGGCCGGAGCGGCCTAGGTAAACACCGCGAAACAAACAATAACTAAAAGGGAGCAACGAACTCGGAAGGCCATGGCCTTCCGAGCTATTGTTATTAGACAGGACCGAGAGAGAGGGAGCGAATGAGAAAAAGAGTATAAAAGCGTGAAAGTGCGGGCGACAAACATATTGTTAGCGGTGATAGCGATACGGCGATATTGTATCATCTTGCGAATATTCTTTTGGAGAAGCATGAAATACATTCATCTCAATTTACACTCTGTTGCGTAGCAGTTCGAGTACGAGTGTATCCAGACTCGTTACGACCACGCTTAGTGTTATTTTTTATGTGATATAGGTGTGAAGAATTTCAAGTATGTCAAGTAGTTGTAAGTTAATATATACACCTTGAAATATGTACGTTTATTGTATTTGGTACACTGGTTAGTTCTTAGTTAGTTCTAGTCGCGATCTTAGTTTAATTATCGTTTAGTTATCTTCGCGTTAATAATGTGTTCTCTGAGTTATTAGCGTGTTCTAATGTGTTATATGTTCGCGTTTTAATGTGTTATTTTGTTCTCTGTTATAAGTTCTGCTTGAGTTAATAATGTATTCTGTTTGAGTTAATAATGTATTCTAACGAATGTCTTTGGTGTTGCTAAACATGTAACCTCGGTTTGTTGGTATTCGCAAACTATTGGTGGATGAATTGGTGGACGTGGGGGGAAAGGGTATTGATGGTCGATTATGATTGGATTTGGAAATGACTTGAGAGCTGGTGGGGATGTTAAGGGAAAGGAGTGGGACTGGGGGTGAGTTCTCTTGTTACTATACCGAGGCCCGGGTTTTTCCTGGTTTGCGCTGATTCTTTTTATTCACCGTTAGAAAATAGCCTGGTCGCGCCATACGTGCGTGCCGGCTGTCGCACGGTCTACCTGTATGGGTCGCGATACCTGGCTATGGAAAAGTTGGTGCTGAGTATGACCATTGTGAATGGTCGCGAGTCAACACACTCGTTGCTTTTATTACGGTTCCACCTTCCGTTCCTACATTACCGTTAATTAAGGCAGTAAATATAGTCCAAATTATATCAGAATAATCAAAAAATTGTCAGCTATGATATGTAAAAGTTTCATAAGAAAAGGATGAGAAATAGCAAAGTTTCATCGTTCAATTAGTATTAGCTCACCGATATACCCGAGCCCCGATCGTTTTACACTGATCGCCAAGTGAATTTCACGACGCCTCAAGGGGTATACTCCGCAGTGGTGGGGATAAACTTTTCGCTTGCATGGTGTAGAAATCTTTCGCTTGGATCAAGACATTACTGTATTCAGTGGGGACATTTGTCTATAATCGAGTCAAAGAAATCAGATCATTGAGCGACGTAAGTAGATGGAGATACGTTTTGGGCGATCTGAATCCAGCCGATTTGCCGTCGCGAGGTTGTAGCCCGTCGCAGCTTGTTGTGTCACAGTGGTGGTTAGGGCCATGTTGTCTTAAGAAGGACGAAAGTTATTGGCCTTCCGGAAAAGAGAGCGTAGATGAGAATATAGTAAAGAGCGAAATCAAAAAGAGTGCCCTTGTAAATATGATAAACGCACAGGACTCATCGTTCAAAGCGAGTAATTTGTTTTCCACATACACGAAATTGATACGTTTCATATCATGGATACGTAGATTCCTGAAAAACCTGGCAACTTTTGCTCGAGGAGGTCAAATTGAAAGAACGCGATGTTTCTGATGTACAGAAAATACCGAAAACTGCGTATTTGCCTAAAGAGGAGCGTAAAAAACTAAATTTATCAGTAAGCAAAATTAAAGAAGCAGACATGTTTGCAAATACAGATAGGAATAAATTGTCGTCTTTTAAAGTGCTACGAAATAAGGATGGGTTATATGTCATAAAAACAAAGATCCTCAACCGGGACGACGATAGTGATGAAGTGATGAAGTGATCGTGCAAGGATACTAAGACGGCCGTAACAGCATCAGCTGTTGAGCGTTACCTAGGTCAGGATTCACACAATGTTAGGCAGGTTAATTCGCGGACGAATGGGTAAGTATAACTAGCTTTTCCTAACATTAGTTATGCGAATCGGTTTTCTTAAAACATAATTTATCCACTTGAAAACGTACTGATAAAAATAAGTATTTTTTTCATAAGTAATAAAACACTTCATTCCGTTCGGATAATGAATAAACGTATCGAACACGGTTATTACACGACTTATTAGTGTATTTCTTATTCATGAATAATGAATAATTCCACATTATTCTTAATTAAGACGATGTAACATTTGCGGCATGCTTTCCTCGGTACCCTCGATACCCCCATCACGACCTACCGCAAGTGATCGGTTCCCAGCTGAGCGCGCGTCAGCCGATGCCCGACGGGCGCTCTCATTGGCCAGTGTTTTTCGTTAATAACTCAAAAACGAAACTATATATAACATTATTATCAAGGAAAAAGTTGCTTATATACACCCCAGCTACACGTCAATCCTCGATGTTCCCTGAGTGTTCTGTCACCCTGTATTGAATTTTGTATGTATGTACGTGCAATCATCGAAATCGATGAGGTAGTACAACTTCCGTAGTTTTACCTATACATTATATATGTAGGATTGAGGCGGTTCTCTTGGTCACCTTAAGCTAGTTTATTATCATCTGTACGTTGCATTACACTTATACATTACACTATATATTAATACTACTAATAATAATAATAAAATAATGATGATATGAATGAAATAAAACATCAATGCTTCGCTCGCTCGCCGACTATGCAAATACTAATTCTTCTGCATGCAGCATCCGCTCTGCCTTCGCATCGCTTTCTTCTGTTTTGCATGAGCACACGCACATAAACGCACACACACGCTTCTCGATCGTTTCTATCCCTCACTTGGCCTTTCCAGCACAATCTTCGATCTCCGAAGTGCGTCGCACATTTTGCCCATGCATTCGAATGGTTTCATATAGTCTACATCAGTACTTGTCACCATAGGTCCTTCACCATCTGCGGTTCGCGTCACTTCATATCCGTTGTTTCGTTTCACTTTTGTTATCGCATATGGACCGAAATATTTCTGTTTAATTTTGAGTTTGGGGCCGAATTGCGTTCTTTTAACAAATACTAAATCGCCTTTTTTGTATCGCTTCGCTGGTTTACAGGATTTATTGTATTGTTTCCTATTTTCCTCTTGCATTTTTAATAAATATTTTTTTGCTAACATTCTCATTTCGTCGTGGATTTCGTCGTATAGTTGTGTAGCCTCTTGTTCGATAAGTGTAATGACTTCGCGGTTTTGTTGAATTTTCATATTTCCTCCAAAAAGAACTTCGAATGGTGTCATGCCTATACCTCTTTGAAATGTACTATTAATGCATTTTTGTACCTTACTTACATGCTTGTACCATTGATCTGGATTGGTTAATGATAATTTATATAGTTAACACCAGTATTATTGTATGTTGCGGATTCGCACATGCAGAGGGCGCAAAAATTCCCCGCGCCATGAGCTGTCTCTAGGCGGCAGGAAAGAGCGCCCTACTCCGCTGGCACTCCCTACGCAGCAGGCAAAGCATTGTTCCCTTACTCAGATACAGATTGAACTAAAAGCTACTCAGGGGACATAATAAACTAGAAGAAAGGCAAGCGAAAAGACATTATAATTAATAAGAACTTATATATTAATCTATCTCGTACTACCAAAACAATTGTTAATACAAACCAGACAATAAAACTATTCTCTACACAACTGATAATTTTAATAAACCACTCCGTTACCAAAACGTTATAATAAATTAATTGCTATCGAAAACATTGGTCCTTCGAGCCGGATTTGTGGTAACGGATGGATTAAATAAATTAGCTTAATTTAACCGTACAAAATAAACGGGTAACTTAGGTTCTTATTCGACATTCCGGGTGCGGCTCAGTACAACAAACTTTCTTTTTCGACCTCTCGCGGGTGTACATCGGGTTCTTATTCGACATTCCTAGTGCGCGCAACAAGTGCGAGCAAGGGTGACCAAAGTCTTAACATTAACCGCCAATATGGAAAAATACACTGCAAAGCAATTGGCGTTATATCACAGCGTAAGTCGAATCGTTGAGAACATGAAAAAGATGGGAGCCGCTAAAATCACCAAAGGAGTTCTAACTGCTCGGTTGGAATTACTGGAGAAAAATTGGAGTACGTTTTCGGAAGGACACGATCAACTAATGGATGTCGTGTCCGAGGATGAAAGGAAGCTGCCTTATTTTCAAGAAGACTATCTGGCCTTGTGCGAAGAGGCATATCTGGATCAAAAGGCAGCGTTACTGGACTGGATCGATAAATCAGCGGAAAGTACGACTGTCCCCTTAGTTCATTCCGCGACGCGATCACTACCTAAACTCGCTTTGCCACATTTATCAGGCGACTACCGAGAATGGGCAAGCTTTCGAGACTTATTCACGTCGCTTGTAATTAACAATAATACGCTTTCGGGAGTCGAGCGGCTCCACTACTTAAAAACAAGTCTATCGGGCGAGCCGACTCAACTTTTACAAAACGTTCCCCTAACGGAGGCGAGCTTCAACGGGGCGTGGGAAACAGTCACGGCTCGTTATGAAAATTTACGGATTCAAATAAACGCTCAACTCGCTGCCCTTTCTGCGCTGCCTTTAATGAAGCGGGAAGCAGCGCCTCAACTAAAACCTCCTCAACGGACTGTTGGACGCAGTTCAAGCGCTAAAGGCTCTGGGCCGACCGGTGCAGCATTGGGACGATTGGCTGGTCTTCATCACGGTCAGCAAACTGGACGCCAGAACTAGAATGGCGTGGGAGACGTCCATCGGCGCCTACACCGACCCTCCAACGTTCCAGCAACTCCACAACTTCTTAAACTCTCGAATGAGAGCAGTGGAAGCGATGGAGTATCCCTCTGCCAGCTGTACGCCTTCAAGTTCGCTGCCAGGACACCTGAAAATCAACACAACCTCAGCAAAATTCAAGGCCCACACAGTTACAAGGACGGAAGGGAGAAACGCGACATGTCCCTTGTGCGCGGAGGATCATTTCATCCTATTTTGTGCCAAATTCAAAGGGATGACCGTAGCAGAAAGGAAACACGTGGTGGCAGAAAATAACTTGTGCTACAATTGCCTGAGAGATCATTCCTCGCGTTTGTGTAAGTTAGCGAAGCGCTGCCAGCTGTGCGTGGGTAAGCATCACACTTTACTCCATAACAAATCTGATTCAAATGTGTCGCGTCAAGCCGATCACCGAGAGCCGGTGGTGGGGGCCAAAACGGCGCAATGCGCGCCAATTTCCTGGTCGGGCCCTCAAAATCGGCCTTCGATACTGCTGGCGACAGCTAAAATATTGGTGCAGACGGGTCGGGGCGAGAAAGTTACGGTCCGCGCTCTAATTGATCCGTGTTCCGAAGTCTCGTTAGTGGAGGAAAATCTTGTGCAATCCTTGAAGCTGCTTCGCGAAGCAGCATGTTTCCCGATTATGGGCGTCGGGGAAGCCGGGGTATACACGAGGGGGAGAGTAACAGTCAGTTTCTCACCCCATCAAAACCCCTCCGAAATCTCCACCACTACCGCGTACGTGCTGCCGCGTCTATCGGCTTACCGCCCACTCGCGCTCCAACCTCTCAGTTCCCTCTCTCTCACCTGTTAGATTTAGATCTAGCAGACCCCGATTTTCGCACTGCGGAGCGGGTTGCTATTATCCTGGGAGCAGACGTTTCTGCTCAAATAATTCGCGAAGGCCTGCGCAAAGGTCCGCGTAACTATCCCATCGCTCAATTCACCTCGTTCGGGTGGATTATTACTGGTCATTGCACACCGTCGAAAAGTACCGCATCTTCTAAAAAACGGTCAATCACGGTGCAATGTTCTTCTCTGAGGGACAACCTGTCCCAACTGCTTCAACGGTTTTGGGAAATCGAGGAGGTCGCCGCACCTTCCAACACTCTTACAGCCGAAGAGATATCTTGTGAACGTCACTTTCTCTCTTCGCATTCTAGACATTCTTCTGGTAACTATCAGGTACAACTACCCTTTCACGAACTTGCGTCGAAACTGGGAAACTCTCTGAGCTTAGCTCAAACTCTTCTTTTAAAACAGGAACGTCGATTACGACGAACTCCGGATTTGAAGAAACTCTATAACTCCTTCTTGTTGGACTACTTGCAACTAGGCCATATGGAGCCGGTTCCCTTAGACGAACTAACGTCTAAGGTCTCGTATTATATGCCACATCATGGCGTTCTTCGCGAATCAAGCTCTACAACTAAACTGCGCGTTGTTTTTAATGCTTCGCAAAAGATAACTTCGGGAGCATCCTTAAATGATTTGCTTCACACAGGCCCTAACCTGTTGCCGGAATTGTTTCCTCTCCTGCTGCGCTGGAGGAAGCACGCTGTAGTATTCTCTGCGGACATTGAGAAAATGTACCGCCAAATTAAACTCGCTCCCGAAGATTGTGATTTTCATAGAATTCTCTGGCGGAAAACTGCTGGAGCACCTCCTACGCACTTTCGTTTCCTAACTGTCACTTATGGCACTTCCTGCGCGCCCTACCTAGCGGTGTGCACTCTTCATCAATTAAGCAGAGACGAACAAGGTATCTATCCGCGAGCTTCTACTTGCCTACTCAACGACGTCTATGTCGATAACGTTATTTCTGGAGCGGACTCCATCACGGAAGCACTTTACTTGCAAAGTGAGCTGTTAGCGTTGCTCAAGGCGGGCGGTTTTAATCTGAGAAAATGGTCTTCTAACAAGCCAGAGCTTGTGACAGCCCTTCCCGAAGCAGCACGAGATGGTGTTGGTGAGCTGGCCTGCAACTTTGACGGTGTCGCCTCTCTTCTCGGTTTGAAATGGCAGGCGGCCACTGACTCCTTTCTCTTCACGGTACAACCTCGGCAATCCGACACTCCGGTCACTAAGCGAACAGTTTTTCGGGAAGTGGCTCGTATTTTTGATCCTCTTGGTTTTCTGGCACCGGTGGTGACCGCCGCCAAGATTTTTATGCAATCACTATGGTTGCTCAAAAATGACTGGGATGATCCTTTTCCTGATACGCTCGCACAATATTGATGCAACTATTATGAGCACCTTCATTCGATTTCTTCGCTGCGAGTCCCACGATGGCTCTTCTCTAATGCATGACCCTTTAACTTGGAAATCCACGGCTTTGCCGACGCCTCTGAGCAGGCGTACGCGGCAGTTGTTTACCTGAGATCCGACAATAATGGTTCGCAGCCCTTTTGTTCATTGGTGGCTGCCAAAACACGCGTGGCCCCTTTGCGGCAGGTTTCTCTGCCCCGACTCGAGCTGTGCGCAGCTTCCCTCTTGACCCGCCTTGTCGAGACGGTATTAAATAGCTTGAAAACAGGAGACTGCACTATACATCTGTGGTCGGATTCCACTGTGGTCCTGAGCTGGTTGCAGGGGCACCCCGCCAGATGGAAAACCTTCGTAGCCAACCACGTGGCTGAAATACA
Organism: Nomada goodeniana; assembly: GCA_963969485.1. Taxonomy (NCBI): domain Eukaryota; kingdom Metazoa; phylum Arthropoda; class Insecta; order Hymenoptera; family Apidae; genus Nomada; species Nomada goodeniana. The sequence goes on from OZ018306.1 coordinate 10,072,517, forward strand.
AACTTCACTTCCCTCGGCTCACTGGCGTCACGTGCGACCTGCGCTGAACCCTGCCGACATGGCATCTCGGGGTGTGCTCGGCAGCCAGCTCCAGGACAAGGAGCTTTGGTGGAAGGGACCGCCATTCCTTCCGCAACCCGGTTATAACTACAATAACCATGTGGTTAACGCGAGGGTTACCGAGCAGGAGGCTCGCTCACCGCATACAGGCTGGTTCGCTGCCACCACCGGCTCATGTTTTGTTACTGATTTAATCGCGAGGTTTTCTACGCTGTCAAAATTGCTACGCACAGTTGGCTGGTGCCTTCACTTTCTTCGCAACGCGAGGAATCAGGCCGCACACGCGCAAGTATTGCCACACCTAACCACAAGTGGCTGAATAATGCAAGGCTCACTTTATTACGTTGTTGCCAGCTCGCTGAATTGCCCACGGAGATGAAGCTCCTAGCACGCGGCGCCCACATTGCACGTGGACCGCTGTCTCGACTGGCGCCATTCATCGATGGCACCGGATTACTACGTGTGGGGGGAAGACTGAAGCATTCACTCCTCGATGACCTGGAAAAACATCCGGTCATTCTACCTCCAAAGGGTCACTTTATAGCTCTACTGATACGAGACACTCACCTCAAGCTGCTCCATGGAGGGACGCAGCTGACTTTGGCGTCGCTACGACGAAATTACTGGATAATCGCGGGGCGACGCGCAGTAAAACAAGCAATCGCCTCGTGTACAGTTTGTTGGCGCTGGCGCGCCCAAGCAGCGCACCAGCAAATGAGCCACCTCCCCTCTCCTCGCGTGCAGCCTTCGCGCCCATTCACGAATACCGGCGTCGATTACGCCGGTCCCTTCCTAATTAAAGTCGCTCCGGGGAGAGGCCATCATGCTAGAAAGGCATACGTTGCTCTTTTTGTATGTCTAGCAACAAAGGCGGTACATCTGGAGCTCGTCTCCGACTGTACAACTGAGGCCTTCCTCGCAGCCTATCGCCGCTTCACTTCGCGGCGAGGGATACCAACGGCGATGTACAGCGACCAAGGCACCAATTTCATCGGAGCTGACCGGGAGCTTCGTCGCCTACTAGACAACGCATTCCTCAACAGGCCAGATGTAGCTTCCAGCCTTGCTCTCCAAGGAACATCATGGCACTTCAATCCGCCTGGGGCGCCACACTTCGGCGGCATCTGGGAAGCTGCCGTAAAATCCACCAAATTTCACCTGCGCCGCGTCATGGGCGAAAACCGTTTAACTTTCGAGGAAATGACGACGCTTCTAGCACAAATAGAAGCCTGCTTAAATTCTCGGCCGCTGGCGGCTTTAAGCGACGAAATAGAGTCCATCGATGCGTTGACTCCGGGACATTTTTTAATTGGGGCTCCCTTAATGTCCGTACCCGCACCTTCCTTAACAACCACCAAGCTATCCCCGTTGCGGCGTTGGCAGCTCATACAGCAAATGCGCGATCACTTCTGGCCACGGTGGGCCACGGAATATCTCCACCAGCTTCAAACTCGAGGGAAATGGAGCACTAAACAGCCTGACCTTCAAGTTGGAGATCTATGCTTGGTCAGGAATGAAGTGATGCCTCCATCTCGATGGCCTTTGGGCCGCATCACCGCCACGCACGCCGGCGATGATCAGCTAGTACGAGTGGCTTCAGTGCGGACAGCCTTTTCGACGCTGACTAGGCCTATCACTAAGCTGTGCCCGTTACCGCAAGCCTGGCCGTAACACAAAGGGCACCGAGACGCACCACCACGCACGGAGCTCCTAGTTTCCTTACTCTTTCCATCTCCCTTTCACCACTAACTCGATTTTGACGCGCTACGCTCGCCAAGGCGGGCGGAATGTTGCGAATTTGAATATGTAGATGGCTCTCGAAATCTCCGCGCCAGGAGCTGTTTCTAGGCAGCAGGAGAGAGAGCCCTACCCCGCCTGCCTTTTCTCCTACATGCCCGTAAATAGGTATAAATTGTCAAGCACGCGAGTCAGAGCTCTCTTAATACTCCTCTCTTAACACGCCGCTCTTAAACTCCGCTTTCAAAACTATCTACTTCGACAACTACTACTACTGCAAAATAAGGTCGTATAAAACTCCGTACAAAGGAGTATTAAATCCTACACCACAATTGAATATTACTCCTAGACTATTAAATAAAATTATTATAAAGAAATTGATTTACTTAACAACCTAGTCTGTTACTTTACAATAAAACAAAATAATTGCTATCGGAAACAGAGAGAATCATCTTGAGAATCACTTGGGGAGTTTGTAACTTTAAAATTAGCAGAACTATATACGGGCCATGGGAGAAATATAACAGCTGACAATTTTTTTACAAGCGCGTCATTAGCGAGTAAACTTCTAGCAAAAAAACTACGCTTGTTGGAAGTATCCGCAGAAATAAAAGAGAGCTACCAAAATTAGCGAGACAGGCAAAGGATAGTATGACACGCTTCTCAACAATATTATACAAATCTAATGATTTTATTCTTTCAATTTGTAAAGCTAAACCCAATAAAAAAGTATTGATACTTAGTTCAATGCATTCATCCGTTGAAATTGAAAAAAGTGACACCCGTATACCAGAGACAATTAGATTTTACAATAGCCCAAAATTCGGTGTAGATGTAACCGATCAAATGGCCAGAAAATGTAGTGTAAAATCTAAATTTCAAAGATGACCATTCCAGGTATTTTTCAATATCTTAGATTTAGCCGGGATAAATGCTTAGATTTTATATAAAGAAACGACGGGTGAAGAAATATCCAGGCTAGAATTTTTATTTCATTTGGCCGAAGAGCTTAGGACCGATTATCGGAAGGAGAGTCAGCTAAGCAAAGAATGTTCATCGAAAACAATAATAAACACAGCTAGAGATTCTTCTGGACGGAAATCTTGTCAAATAAGACATTGTAAAGTCAATAAGACTAACAAAATTTGTATAAAATGTAAAAAATACGAATGTGGAAAATGTGCAATACATAATGCTGTAATTTGTAAAAAATGTGCTGAAAATGCATAAAGGTAAATAAAATGTAAGAGATTTCGGCTGCGAGCGCCCTAGCTGGGCATGTGGGGTACGTCAGCCCGGGGCCCGATAGCGCATGTACCCACAGGAAACCGTAGGCCGAAGGGAAATACGTGACCGAGGCCCTTAAAGCCAGGAAAAACCCAGACAACGGGTCTTTTTTGGCGATCACGATGCAACAGGGCATTCTGGAATCGATCGTCGAACGAGGCAGAAATCCCAGACGAGTACCTGCAGGACGCGGTACTGGGCGGCATCGTCGACGAAAGCGTCGCGCGTACGATACGGTCCAATCAGTATCGAGATGTTCAGGAGCTGTACGCGGCAATGATGGTAAAGGGAGCCATGCCGACGGCAGTCTTGGAGGGAAGGAGATCGGTGACGCGGCCGACGGACAGACGGCACGGGGCTCGGCCATTGCCAGAGACATCGTGGACGAAGACGCGGGCGATAGAACAGGCGGTGGCGTATCCAGGGAGGGTTCAGCGGTCATCCCTCGTCTGCTACAACTGTGACCGAGAAGGACACATGAGCCGATACTGCACTCAACCACGGGCTACCTGTGGCGTTTGCAAAAAGACCGGACATCTTGGCAAGTTCTGCCTGCGCAACCTTTATAGTGTAATGCAGGTGAGCCAAAACAATATGTATAGTATAGAAGCCGAGGTAAACGGACACAAGGTTCAGTGTTTATTGGATACCGGAAGCTCGAATACGCTGATGAAGCAAACGCCAGCTATTCAACTCGGAGTAAAAATTGTTGAGGGTCCTCGGGTTCAATTGCGCGGATTCAGCGGGTTAGAGATAGATACCATGTGGAGAGCGGAAATCCGAATTAAAATTATGGAAGTAGATGCGAAAGTCACCGTTGTCATCGTAAATTCGGAAGAAATGGCGTACGAGTTAATCGTGGGACGAGATTTCATAGATCAGGAGCATGTAATGTTGATCAAATGGCGAGATCAACTGGTCGTCAACAGAGTACCTGACACAGACGGTGTGAAACAGAGTACCGTGGAAGCTTGTCCGGTAAAAGCCATTCCCGATAACGCGGAGTGGGAAATCGGGGATATCTCGGAAAAGGAGCGGGAGCGTTGTGTGAATCTTATCACAAAGTACGCGGACCTGATTACAATTTCGATGGGCACGTTGGGAAAAACAAGTGGGGTGGAAATGGAGATTAAATGCACGACTGATACGCCGGTGGTGTATCACCCGTATCGAATGGGCGAAAGCGAACGGGCTATAGCGCGTAAAATGGTAAGCGAGCTGCTCGAACACGGGATCGTTAGAGAATCAGTCTCGCCTTACGCCAGTCCAATTATGCTGGTAAAAAAGAAAACGGGCGATTATCGGTTATGCGTAGACTATCGACGATTGAATACTGGGACCATAAAGGATGAATATCCTTTACTGCTAATCGAGGATCAAATCGACCGACTGGGAGGCTACAGGTACTTTACCGCCTTTGACCTTGCCTCGGGCTACTATCAGGTAGCGATGCATGAAAATTCGACCGCCAAGACTGCTTTTGTTACTCCTGAGGGACATTATGAATTTTTACGCATGCCTTTTGGGTTGACAAATGCACCAGCCGTGTTTCAACGGCTCGTAAATACGGTATTGGGAGCACTCCATTGCATTCCCATATATTAACGATATTATAATTCCATCGTGGACGAATTGGAGCGCTTACGTTTGGTGCTGGACCACTTACGCGAAACGAAGTTGACGATAAAATTGAGTAAATGCTCGTTCCTTAAAAATGGAATACAATACCTAGGCCGGAAAATTAGTGTGTAGGGTGTTAGACCGGGCCGGCGGAAGGTAGACGCAGTCATGGACATGCCCGACCCAACCACGGTCAAGGAAGTGCGGCAGTTTCTAAGACTTTCGGGATATTTCCGTCGGTTCATTGAAGGATATGCAACCTTAGTGGCTCCATTGACGATGCTTACAAAAATGGCTGTGCCATGGCTATGGATGGTAGCGCAGCAGGGGGCGATACAGAGAGTCAAGGAGGCACTCACGACCCGACCGGTATTAGCAATTTTTGACAGCGTACGACGAACCGAATTGCATACCGATGCGAGCGCGATATTATTTCAGTACGCGGGTGAAGGGACGCGACATGTGGTTGCATATTACAGCAAACAGACGACTGTTGATCAACAAAAGTATCATTTGTACGAATTAGAGACCATGGCGGTGGTATTTGCGTTGAGGCATTTCAGAGTTTATTTGCTGGGGACGAAATTCACGGTCATTACGGATTGCAATGCGTTACGTACGACGCGCACGAAAAAGGACCTTATTCCGCGAATTGGGAGATGGTGGTTCGAAGTTCAAGATTTTACATTTGACATTGAGTATCGACCGAGCACCGCGTTGCAACATGTCGATGCATTAAGCCGGAACCCGATTCAGACAATTGACGTGTATCCGGTGGATGTAACCGAGGCCAATTGGACGCTGACGGCGCAGTTACAAGACGAACAGCTGGAACGAATTCGGAAAATTTTGCTGGACGACGTGCGGAATAGCGAGACGAAGCAGTATTTCGGAAACGGACGAGTAGCGCGGGTTGTACCTCGAGCGGCACGTTTTCAGATTTGCCGTCTGTGCTACGACGAAGCGGGACGCTTGGGTTTGGAGAAGACGCTGAAACGCATTCGCCAAAATTATTGGTTCGCGGAGATGAAAGCGTTTCTAAAAGAAATACGTAAGCGCGTGCTTAAAATGTTTGTATTATAAGCGAAGCGGCGTACAAAAACAAGGGAAATTGCATCCCATACCGAAGACCCCGATACCCTTCCATGCGTTACACGTGGATCACGTTGGACCGTTCGGAAGAAGTCGGAAAGGTAACCGCTACCTGCTGGTAATTGTAGGCGGTTTCACTAAGTTTACGGTAATAGAACCAGTGAAGGATACGAAGGCCAAACGGGCGGCGAAAACTTTACTCGATATCGTGCATCTATTTGGGGTTCCACGACGGATAATTACCGACAGGGGTCCGGCTTTTACGGCGCAGTCGTTTAAACTATTTTGCACAACGTACCGTATACATCATGTACTGAATGCTGTGGCGACACCCCGAGCGAATGGACAATGCGAAAGGTACAACCGCACTATCGTGGCGTCTTTGGCTGCTATGACGGGGGAAATGAGCCTGACAGATGGGATGAATAGGTGAAGCAAATTCAGGGCGCATTGAATACCACCGTTAACAAGGGTATGGAAACAACACCGACGGAAACGCTGATGGGATACAGAGCGAGATGTCCGGCAGAAGTTTGGATACTACAGGAGATCCAAGACGAAGTAGAGCACATCGATTTGCGTAGTATCCGTGGACAAATCGCAGCTCACATCACGGAGGATCAACGGAAGCAAAAGGAGCGGTACGACAAGGGTCGGCGGGAGGCTAGGCAGTATCGCGAGGGAGATGTAGTGATAGTTGAAATCATGACAGAGGGACCGACTGGCGACAGCAGGAAGCTTAACGGTAAATTTAAAAGACCTTTCAGGGTATCGACCGTTTCGGGAAACTAAAGATACGAGGTCGAAGACTTGAGAGAGGGGGGGGGGGGAGCAAAAACGGTGGTGGCCGTGGAGCGTTTGAAGTCCTGGGTTGCAATGGTCGAGTAAATAACCCCGTGGTTATGGCCTATTCTCAGATCGACCTTGGTGAATAATAATGTTGTATTTTTCAGATTGCTCTAGGTATAGCGGAGATGCTGGCGAGAAGAATTTGGCATCATCTGGAGTACGTTTTGGGATGTGAGCACAACGGTGAGCAGTTCGTTGTGTCGTCACAGATTGTTAAACGGGTTGTGGGCTTAACGGCAAGTAGTTCGTTATGTCGTCACAAATCGTTGAAAGGGAGGTGAGCACAACGGCGAGTAGTTCGTTGTGTCGTCTTCAACTAAAGAAGAATGTAGTAGCAATCCTGACGAGCATGTGTACCAAATTTTAGCGCTTTTGGTCACTTCATTCTCGAGTTATACACGGTTGCGTGTGTAGCGTTCGTGGTACCTTGTACGTGCTCGCAAGATGGAACAAAGAAGCGCAATTAAGTTTTGTGTTTGGTTTAACAAATCCTTCGGAGAAACTTTTTCTATGATTCAACAAGCATTTGGTGATCAAGCTGCATCTCGTACTACAACACACACGTGGTGGAAGCGCTTTAAAGACGGTAGAGAGTCGCTGGAAGACGACGAACGAAGTGGGAGGGCCTGCTGCGTCGTATCCGGCGAATGCGGCCCAAGTATCGGGATCCGGGCAGTCGGACTCTCTTGCATGACAATGCGCCGTCACACACCGCATCACTTTAGACGCGTTATTACGCCCCCCCCCCCCTACCCGCCCGACTTGGCGCCGGCAGACTATTTTTTATTCCCAAAACTCAAGATGAAGATGAAAGGCCACTTTTACGAGGATATTTCGGCGATTCAAAGAACTTGCACCGAGCAGCTAAAGGCGATTCCGGAAAAGGACTTTTCCAGAGCTCTTGAGCAACTGTACGAGCGCTCCAAAGAGTGTATAACTAGGGAAGGGTTCTATGTAGAGGGCTAATGTGAATAAATTCACTTATCTTTTACCATGTGTTCTTATTAAACTTAGTTCGGGAACTTTTCAGACATACTGTGTACATTAAGATACATATGTTTCTTTGGAGCAGTCATTTGACCGCTCATGGTAGGATTAGGTATACATGAAATGTCGGTAGGTTTAGTGTTAAAACAAGCGGCAAGATGTTGGTTCGTAAAACGGGCACATTTAATTAATTTAAAACGACATATGACCAAAAACCATTTAGAAATGTACATAGAGTAAATGGATATGTCAGCGTCAACGTATTTTTACAGAATGATATAGGTCTGGTTGGTGGAGTACTATTCATTCAATGTCTAATTTATAATAGGGTCTTGGGTTACGGACGGTCGGAGAGATTGTTGTGAGGGTATGCAATCTGGGTGGCAGACGATGGCTGGTGGCTCGTCGCCTCTCGGCTATCGGATGTCCTAGGATTGACTAATTTATGGTACGTCTGGTCTAATGGGTCCAAACATTCTGTTGGCCGGCGATGGCTGTTGACTACATTGGGTCTTTCAGTTATCGGGTGTCGAAGGGTGAACTGTTTGACCCTTATGTTAGCAACCGAAATTTCAACTTCTATCTCGTAATCGGGTACCCGGGTACCCCATACTGTTTCCATAGGCACATTAACCAAATTGGTTGATTCCACCTATTAAATTTTTTACAATTTTTTCGTTAAAGTGCTTTATTGACACTTAACTTCTTATATATATAATAAATATACTTCTTTTTGTTTTGTGGACTTAACCGATGTAGCCAATAAGTGGCTGAAATATGAAATTATATTCTTTCGAGACTGTTAGCTTTCATTTCTATAACTCAACAGCTGGAGCTTTAACCGTTTCAGAGTGTGGTAAAATTACGAATTCTGGTCCAAAAAATTTCTAGTCTTTTCATGTTCGGAAATCCTTCAGCATGTAACAAAAAATGTAAAAAAACGTGTTTTATATGTACCTTGTTAGTAATTAGTCCGTGTATGATAGATTTTAAGGCACGGGATATATAAGCACTAAACTCGAATTCAAAACGAAACCACGTCTCCTTCTTGAGTTAAAATAATCTTAGAAAACGGAGGAAGCAAAGAATCTAGCCATAGTCTTAGATATCTTTGTGCGTGGCACGAGATAAGCTGAATGGTACTTGACGATCTGCCCGCGACCGTCACGGGATACACTGTCAATGGGTTAACCACTTGCGCTGGAAAGACGTGCCATGCACGTTATGCGATTGTCACAGAAACAAAAACGACGTACATAGCACGTCGGGTGGGAATGTTTGCCATAGCACAGATAGATTATCATTGCACTGTATAGCGTACAGTTATCAATATTTAACCCATATTCTAAAATGGAAAGCAAAAGTGAAGTTAACGATATTATTTCGACAAATAGAAAAAGAAAACACGATAGTGGTGATAGTGACTTCGAAGAAATTGTTTTTCGGCTTCGAAATCGGCGTATAATTTTATCTGATGACGAGGAAGAAAGCATAAATTGTGAAGATTGTGAAATTAATCTTATATCTAATGAATGGATATGGAAAGATATTGAAAATATAACTAAAATCTGGAAATGTTCACGAATTTCGAAAAGGAATATACCATTTGGGTAAAGTGTTACAGTTTTAGAAATGGTAAATAAAATACTAACCGAAGACTTTTGGAAAATTATTGTAACTGAAACGAATCGTTAGCCAGATACTCCAAAATGAAACTCACAAATTAAAAAAATATGAAGACAATTGGAGAGATACGAATGTTGATGAAATAAAAGCATATTTTGCTTTATGCATTTTGATGTCGCAAGTGAAGAAAAACAATATTCAATCTTATTGGTCAAAAAGAAGCATAATCGACACTCCGATATTTCGAAAAAACTATCTCGCTTTTTACACTTTTCTAACAACGATGTTGAAGACAACAATAATGATCGTTTATGGAAATTGCGAAGAAAAATTTATGACTATTTATACTCCTGTTAAGTAGGAAGTATTATTTCATTTCTTCCTTCTATGATGCCCTTATTTGGAAATCGAGGGTGCATGCAGTCGAGTCTGCCCCTTCCGCGACGTCGCGATGACGTGACCCTTTGGGGGAATCTTTCCGGACTCCCTTGGAATTTTCCGTGCCCCCACCAGCTTTTTGGTCCGGATTTCGAGTATAAAAAGGGCACGAATTCTGCTCTCGGCGGCTCAGTATTAATCTAGCTTCGAGTACGTTCCGTATCGACTATTTTGATATTGTTGCTCAGCGAGATCGGGTTCCGAGTCCCCTTCGAGCAAATATTACTAAATTCTTACACGTTCATTTCTTAAAGACGTTATACATATTTGACGGTATGTCGTTAGGCCTTTTTGTTGGGCAGTGTACATTTCCAGTCCGTACAGATTGAGAAATGTGGGTTTTGTAGTTTACAATTAGACTGTAGAATAACCAAAGAGTAGGAAATATACGCTTAATAATATCGTACGCATTTTTCTCATTGAATCTCCTCTACCAATCATTAGCAGTAACGTCCCACCAAACAGATACACTTTAACCGCTCGAGGTGTATCGCTATAAGTTACGAGTCCATTTTTACTAACAATCCTGTGGCTCCCGGTGATGAAAGAGGCATCGGTCTGTCCACAATAACCATCCTGTGGCTCCCGGTGATAAAAGAGGCATCGGTTTGTCCACGAAAACCTTCTTGTGGCTCCCGGTGATGAAAGAGGCATCGGTTTGTCCACGAAAACTTACCATCCTGTGGCTCCCGGTGATGAAAGAGGCATCGGTTTGTCCACGATTACCTTTACCTTCCTGTGACACCCGGTGATGAAACAGGCATCGGCAAGTTCACGCACTTCCTATCTACGCGGCTTCCAGTGACGAAATACGCACTGGCCGTCCGTAACTAACAAACTCTTAAACTACCGATCCTCGGCTCGCGCAGCTGTGCCCCTTAGCCCTCGGCTCGTAACACTCCCGAGAAATAGACAGGCCGTATGGCATATAAACAGTATAATCCATCGAAAAGAGCCCTCTTTGGAGTGAAATTTTATAAACTGTGCGAATCAAAATCCATTTAAGATATACACAGGTCAAGATAAAAATAAAAATGCAGACACAAGTGCATCAGAAAGTGTCACAATGTTTATGTACACGCGAATATCTGGTTACGGACACACTCTGTTTCTCGACAATTGGTATTCATCACCAAGTCTATTTGAAAAGTTACAATCTATAAAAACGAATGCCATAGGAGCAATGAGGTGTAATAGGAAGAATATGCCCAAAGAACTAGCCGCAGCAAAACTGAAACGATCTGATGTGATTTCAAGATCGTCTAATGGTATCTTAGTTGCCAAATGGAAAGACAAAAAAGATATATATGTAATGTCCACAAAGCATTCGAAAATAGAGATGATAGAATTAGAAGAGAGGAGGTGGAAAAATAACAGCAACCCTGTAACAAAACCCAATATCGTTTTGGAGTACAATGATGGCATGGGTGGGATCGATTTACAAGATAGTTACTTATCTTCTTTTTCTCTTATGAGAATATATCTTGTTACGAGCCGGGGCTGTGGGCAACGCCTAGACCGGCGAGGTTGATATAACCCAAGTAATACGGTTGAGAATTTATTAGTAAGGTGCACGGACGAACCCGATGCGAAATCGGGGAGCCGCTGGGATATGTGTAGCGAGGACGAACCCGATGCGAAATCGGGGAGCCTCAGGAATAGAGTCAAGCGCGGACGAACCTGATGCGAAATCAGGGAGCCGCAGGAGGGTGAAACGTCGTGGACGAACCCGATGCGAAATCGGGGAGCCACTAGGAAAGAAGTTCGCAGGCGAACCCGATGCGAAACCGGGGAGCTGCTAGGAGGTTGGCTTATTCACAGACGAACCCGGCGCGGAGCCGGGGAGCTGTTCGGAGGTTGGAAAACGTACGGACGAACCTGATGCGAAATCAGGGAGCCGTAGGATACAGACGAACCTGGTGCGAAACCAGGGAGCTGTAGGATGGGTTAGGTTTCGTGGACGAACCCGATGCGAAATCGGGGAGTCGCAGGAAATGTTAGTTTGTCTCGTAACTTTTAAATTAATATTCGATACAACTCGAGCGGTTAAGTTGTATCTGTGGGAACGTTACTACCGATATAAAGGATTACGGGGTAAATATATGTTTAACGAATTTACTCGATTTAATGGTGAACAAATTATAAATATATATTCAAATCAGTCGTTGGTACAAATGTAATTGTCGCGATGAAATAATATAAAAGTGTGTAAGTTACCTAAGTATTTGCACGGTGTTGACGCACTGGCGATGCGGGGTCTGAGAGCCGCTTTTAGAGTATGCCGAAAGAACTTCAACCGGACTAGCGGATTCTAACGGGTTAATCTATGATCCGAAAGGTGCGTTAAGCCCAATCTCACTAGATATAACTGACTCTGTACGAGCGTGGCACGACGTGACGTTACGCGTGACTATGTAACTCTGAACCGACGAGGGTAGAAACCAAAGGGTTTATATACCCCCGAAATGCACGGAAACGCATTAGAACTTTCCATATAAGGAAATTGAGGAGTCTTCGTCGGACCACGCCCGTCTTGGTCATAATGCAGCTGGTCGCACATGTGCTCAGGACCCCTTTTTCTGTTTATGATAACCGAAAGAGTTTTAGGGCGTTTTCCCATCACAGACGCGAGCTCGAAAACGCGTTGAGAGCGACGTATGGAATATTCTTCATACGTAACAATCTAAAAAGTTATAAACAAATATTTTTTACTTAGCGGATGTTGGGCTTTTTAGTTCTTATGTTTTATTCTGTAAGAAAATGGATATAGCAAAAAGCAAGAAATTTTCTTTTTCGAAGTTTCGATTAGATGTAGTAGAGCAACTATTACAAGCTGTTTGTATTTCCGATTATAAAAAACGCGGAACGATGTCTGTTGGAAGCACACCCGATCGTTTAGAGGCAAAGCAATGGGGACATTCCCCGAATAATATTCCACCCACAAATGCCAAAAAGAATCCACAGCGAAGGTGCAGAGTGTGTACCAAACACAAAAAACGAAGCGAAACTATATAGGAATGTAAGAAATGCCTTGTACCATTACATGTTCGAGACTGTTTCGAGAGATACTACAGTTTTACATGATTATTAATAAATAAATTTAATATTTATATTTGTACAATTTTATAACCAATTGATGCTCTATATTCCCTTCAAAAAACTATAAAAAGACCTAGGTCGAAAATAAATTAGTTTAGAAAATATAAATCTTTTTCCGATTTCTCTGTGGCATCGAACACTGTGACGCCTCCCAGCGAGTTACACTGGACCGTTCTGGTACACGCGTCGGTGAATTTTTTGCCAGCCGAAGTGGTTAAGCCATTTCGCTGCAATGTGACCGAATTGTCTACACTCGAAACATTTCATGCCTCTATCTCTAAAGGGTCAAACCCCCCTAGCATGACTGTACGCACCTCAATAAAAGCACCGCTTACCGCTCGCCACCACTTCTTTCGGTGCCGTCTCCTCCCCTGTACCGAACCTCGATGGTCTGTTGTACATCATCTTCGGGTGTGGTTCACTTGTTGGTTACTGGAATCTTTCGCGTAGCGAAATCTGCTCGAACGTCTGCAGCAACGATTCCTTCATGTCGTGTCCATGAACGCGTGCCTGGTCTCGTAACGCGATGTCCGGTATCCCGTCGATGACGTAGTCCAGCATCTCGTCTTCATCGATATTTATTCAGTTCGCTAAAATGGTCTTTCCGTGAAACTTTCGCTAAAACTCTCCTCGCGTCTCCACGTGCGTCCCTCAAATTGTCTCCGCTGCAACATTTTGCACGTGCGTCACCAAAACATCCTTCGGATCTCGTCCAGCAGGTCGTCAACCCCCATAAGCAGATACTCTGTCCTCGAATGGAACCATTCGAGCGCTACTCCTCGTAGCCGCTGTACTATCATTACTTTCGCTCCATCGTCCGCTAGCTGATACGTTTGTCTTAGGAAGTTGATTTGGTCTCTCAACGCGATAAAAGCGTCGCCGCTTCCGTCGAAGGGTCCTAGCAAATCGCTAATCGGCGACATTTTTAATCGAGGAGACAGGGGTACGGTCTGTGCCGGTGGACTCGCGGCGCTTCTTCTTTCTTCCGCACCCGCATTTATCGTTACTGGCGTGGCATTCTTAACACTTTACCGACCGGCAGTCGATTAATCGACTTTTTGTTCCCAGTGCTAACCGACCGGTAGCCGATTAATCGATTTTTTTATTGATTAATCCGTTAGATTCGGTTAGGTTAGGCTGACAAGTAGCAGGCATTTGTTACTCTGTAGTCAAATACTCGTTGCTTTGCTCTGAAAGCACCCATATTTTCATACAGTTTTTAAAAATTTAGCCTTCACGATGTATGAAAAGGATAGTGTTGATGAGTTTTATCTCGATGATCTGTCAGATTGTCTTGACAGTTCTTCAGCAAGTGATGGCGAAAGTGATAGCAGTGATGTAATGATTCACAAGCGACGTTCTATATTACCACTAATACAGTGATTCAGAAGACGATGATATAAATAATAACGTTGAAGACAGCAATGGTACATGGTCGACGAACGACAAGACAATCATTTTGGAACATTTCGAAGGCAACCCAGGCGTAAAAATTATGCCAAGTTCCCCTGAAAGTGTAATGGATATTGTCAATTTATTCATTGGAAATGACCTGTTTGAGCACATGGTGAGGGAATCCAATAGATATCATTATCAAGTCATAGAAAAATATAGAATGATACCAAAAACACAAAAATGGACAGACATCACAGTATCTAGTAGACTCACCCCCTTCTGTCTCGTTCCGCCAACTGCCCGACGGGTCTGCCTCCATCAGTCTGTGCAGCAATTCAGCTTTTAGGCCGACCGTATTCAATCCACGAACCATCAGTTTTTTTTTCAATTCGTTCACCGTGAAGTCACGCTGCTCACGCGGTACAACGCTCATTTTACCGTGTCTCGGTTTAATGTCACTGATGCAAAAATCTGTTCTCTAGAAAATCCCACTCGCTATGTTCACACGCTAAACACAATGTACTTTGTTCGCTATCTATTCACGCACTATTTCTAGCTCTTTCTCGCTATTTCTCACTATTTCTAGCTATTCACAATTACTCCACTGAACTTGACTCTAATCTATATCCTGGCTGAGCCCCCAGGTTTGTCGGATTTTCTTGCCCTACTTTAATTATTTATTGCAAACGTCTCTGTTACAAACTGCTCTCGTAGACGTCTCTCCACGATCTTTCTCTCTCACACATGCATTCGTTCTCTCTCTTTCTCTCACGCATCACAAGCAAAGGGTGGCACGTTCTTCGTTTGTAATTCTGCCTAATGACATTAGATGTCACACCGTGAGTTTATAATTCTGTATAATGACTTTAGATGTCACCCCGTCAAATGTCGAACCTGCCAATTTTTTGTTTGCACGAACGCCCGTTTCTTTGCCATGGCGCTTAGATCGATTCGGAGTTGGCACCAAAAGAGTCGGGGCCCTTAAGGGTCCCCCCTAAGAGTGGGAGGCCATAGTTGCCAATTTGCATAATTTGTGGGTTCTATCGCACTGTTGCCGCATCTGTTACAATCCTGGCCACCAGCAAAATGAATCGGCTCGAGGCGAGATTTTGAATCCCGCCAACGTAAACATTGCTTCTGTAGCGCTTGAAACTTTTTTGTAGGTTCGACCCCGTCGGATATATTTTTTTTACTTTATTTTTTTTTTAATTCCTAACTATATGACAATGATCAATATTTGCTTACCAATATTTTAAAAACATTTTTTAAATATTTTAATTTAATATGCATATGTAAATCTGAACTTAGAGGGCTTTTCATGCTACCGTTTCAAACAGTGCTATGTTTTACTACTATTTCGGCTTTCTTTTAGAACACACAATTATTTTTGTTTACATATATAATGAACAGTGTAAATGAAAGGGATTCCAGGGTCATGTTGAACAAAACAGGTTGATAAAACAATATTAATTTTGCAGTATATCCCGTGACCGTCACCGGGATACACTGCAATGGGTTAAACCCATTCATACAATTCCATACCTACCATAAATTAGTCAATCCTAGGACATCCGATAGCTGAGTGGCGACGAGCCACCAGCCATCGTCTGCCGTCCAGATTGAATACCCTCACAATACCCCAGGCTATGCGATGGGTTAGGTGAGATTCGCCAAACGCAAAATTCACACAGAATTATAAACGCTTGTGGACGTGCAGGGTGGATGGTCAGATCTAACCATGTATTAAAAAATCATTACTTCTTCGATGAGTTGACCGCGTATACAGTTTCTCATCGAAAAAGAAAAATTAACCCAAACATAACCCACACTCATATATGAGTAAATGAAAATTACATTCGGGTTAGGTTTGGGTTAGAAATTTCTTGAGAGTGAGCGCAGAAAATACCAAATCTGATATGATGTATCTAGTTCGAGAGATACAATTTTGATGAGTTCACCTTGGAGATTTACCAACAAATTTTCTTTCAAAAAGTTATGCAAAAGTTTTACCAAATTCTTTTTATCAATTTTTTTCAAATTGATTCTGGCCACTGGAAATGGGTTTCCATACCAGTTTTGCAAATATGGCTATACTTACTAAAAATCTGTCCTCGGGGATCCTTCCTTGCATAATCTGAAACAAATTTTTTGAATAAAACAGAAAGAAGGGTATGAATAAGTACAGATATTTTTCAGTTTGTTCAATACTTACACTTTTTAATTGAATGACTGGAAATATAAACTCTAGCTATATAATGATTAGATGTGTATGGCGTCGCGTAACTCGCGAGATCGTTTGATCCGCGAGTACAATTGCTATTCCATGCAATTGTCAACCACTAACAGAGTTAGTGGTACTTCACCTTACAGTACAGTGCGACGCCGGACAGTAGTATTATATTTTATTACTGTCCAAGGAAGATCTTTTTTTAATTTTCAAAGCGCACTATTTTTAAATGTGCATACCGGCGTCGCGTAACTCGCGAGATCGTTTGATCCGCGAGTACAATTGCTATTCCATGCAATTGTCAACCACTAACATAGTCAGTGGTACTGCACTTTACAGTGCAGTGCGACGCCGGAAATTATCAGTATTTGTACTACTTTCAGAGTTAGACCTTTTTCGCTTTTCTGAGCTTTCTCTCTCCTCTGTAATAAATTTAGGCTCCCGAATGGGCATACCTCTATTGTGCCGGCTATCTATTAATTCCGGTAACATGCATTGCATATAAAATTCAATTAATTTTTGCTCCATTTTGTTTTTCCAAAAGTTATCGTCTTTATCTATTTTAATATACTTCAACCCTTTACGAGTCCAGATACAAAATAAGCAGTATTTTCTGCCTGTTATATGTAACTGTCCTTGTATCTGATAGTAATAATAATGATTCTTGTTCATTCTGTTTCCTGTTGCATCTTCAAATATGCTGCGAATAACTTTAACTGTTTTTATTGCCTCCTCCGGCAGTAAATTCTCTGCCGTTTTCGGGCATTTTATTTCTACGATGCCCTCTTCGTCTAGTACTCCATCTGGAGAAGCCCCTAAGAATCTGTTGGAAGCATCAATGAATAATCCACATTTTTTAATTTGAACCCCAATTGTCGCGCTGAGTTCTTCACGTGCTAATTTTTCACACTCTTGCCCGTATATTACTGCAGGTGCATTAATTATCCTAGGATAAACAAATGCTTTCACTGCATTTGCACAGAACGTACCACTCCTACGCCGGCATACTCGTCCGAAATTCGAGGCCGTCAAAAGTTTTGATTTGAAATTTAACCATCTTGGATTATTTGCTTGACCGATGGTTTCTTTCTCAATGGCATCTGTCCTATATTGCCAATTGTGCAACATTTCCATGTGTTTCGTTTGCTCCAATTCATAAATATTTTTACCTATATCTGGCTTTTGGGCGTTCGGCCCGTAATTTAAATCCTTTTCTAAACGAAATTGTTTCCGCGCGTGCTTCGCAATCCTTTTTTCTTTCAGCTTTTCTGCGGATTGCTTATTTTCTTTCTTTGTTCTGTTTTCAATTTTTCTCAAAATTACTATTGGTTCCTTGTTCATCGCTATTGGAATATGGGTATGGAAATGATCCAATATAATGTTTAAACACTGAAATACTTTTATTCTTTATATTTTCTCAGGCACGTAGAAAGGCACGTCTTAGGGGCCCCGACTCCATGCGCCATGACCTGTGTGCGTGCACTTGCACAAACAAAGGAAAGCATGCACGTATACGCCATGCGCGAGAGAGAGGCTCGATTTCATAGAACCGATTTTTCGTCTCTATAATTTCATTAATGAAACTTTCACGGGTATACCACACACGGATAGAGTTCGCCACAGCCCAATTGATATGGTTGAACACCAATAAATTCAGCATTCGTTCAGGATAACGTTATTTATGAAACTGGCAAGCTTGAGACAGACATCGATGTAGGCAACAAGATGGCTGCAGCATCTTGACACACTTCACATTTCGCAAATATTTAACGATTTAATGGTTTATTTACTGCTTACACACCCTACCTGGCTTCCTTGAACTAGCACAAAATCACAAAAATTCGATTTTTCACAATCTATCCCTTCTGGAAAGCGGTGAAACGGTTCTACGATTTGCATCCGACGTGAGAATAGTTCAATGATTCTCCGTCTGTGGCGTTTATGGCACATTTTAGTTAATTTGGCCAGGTTATCGTCAGAGTCGATAAAAATACATATCAGTCGGTAAATGTAAGTTATAATTTCACAGCACGAACGGCGATTCATACGTGAATACCTGATGCGCAAACACAGACGCAAGTAAAACATAGTTGCCGGCACGTAGCAAGACCTCCGTGACGCTGTTGCCACATCTGTTACAATTATAACCATCAGTAAAATGAATCGGTTCGAGCAGAGATTTTGATTCGAGCCGTTGCAAAAACTTTTTTTTAGGTTCGAACCCAATCAAGTTCATTTTTTCTACATAATTTTTTTCAAGTTACTAACTCTATGTGAATTATATATATTTTATTACGTATGAAGAATATTTCATACGTCGCTCTCAACGCGTTTTCGAGCTCGCGTCTGTGATGGGAAAACGCCCTAAAATTCTTTCGGTTATCATAAACAGAAAAAGGGGTCCTGAGCACATGTGCGACCAGCTGCATTATGACCAAGACGGGCGTGGTCCGACGAAGACTCCTTAATTTCCTTATATGGAAAGTTCTAATGCGTTCCCGCGCATTTCGGGGGTATATAAACCCTTTGGTTTCTACCCTCGTCGGTTCAGAGTTACATAGTCACGCGTAGAGTCACGTCGTGCCACGCTCGTACAGAGTCAGTTATATCTAGTGAGATTGGGCTTAGCGCACCTTTCGAATCATAGATTAACCCGTTAGAATCCGCTAGTCCGGTTGAAGTTCTTTCGACATACTCTAAAAGCGGCTCTCAGACCCCGCATCGCCAGTGCGTCAACACCGTGCAAATACTTAGGTAACTTACACACTTTGATATTATTTCATCGCGACAATTACATTTGTACTGACGACTGATCTCAAATATATATTTATAATTTGTTCACCATTAAATCGAGTAGATTCGTTAAACCTATATTTACCCCGTAAGCCTTTATATCGGTAGTAACGTTCCCACAGATACAACTTAACCGCTCGAGTTGTATCGAATATTAATTTAAATTGTCTTCGTTAGATGAATACTGAATAATAAAAATTTCACAGCTGGCAGTGATTTTATCAGGACGTCCGCTACTTGATTATCTGTTGGCACAAATTCAAGTTTTATTACATTTTTCTCAATTTGTTCCCTGGAAAAATGATATTTTATGTCAATATGTTTTGATCTCTTGTGATTGTATGGGTTGTTTGCTATACTTATACAACCATTATTATCTTCGTAGATTACAATTGGCTTGACAACATCAATATTTATACTTGTTGCTAAGGATTTTAACCAAAGAGCTTCTCTAACTGCCTCAAAGAGAGCCATATATTCAGCTTCTGTAAACGAAGCTGCTACTGATGTTTGCCGTTTTGTACCACAGCATATTGTGCATCGTTCGAATAATTTAAAATGATACCTTGTTGTACTTTTTCTATTATTTAAATCATTTCCTCCCCAATCTGAATCAACATAGTCGATCAGAAGATTATTATAAGTTCTTTTTTTGTAAGGTAATTTGATATCCACTGAACCCTTCAGATATCTTAATACACGTTTTAAATTCTGCCATAGTTCTTTGTTATTTTTATCCGTATATCTACTTAAAATGTTCACGGCTATGCTTAAATCAGGTCTTGTACACACCATTATATACATTAAACATCCGATTAGACTTCTACATAGTCCATCATATATTTCAACAGCATTTAAAGCTAAATAATCTAATTTACTTGGGAGAGGTGTGTTAACCGTGTTACATTCGAGCATACTAAACTTCTCTAACACTCTTTTAATATAAGCACTTTGATCTAGTGTTATTTTCTCAGCATTTCTTTCAATTTTGATTCCTAAGATGGACTTAATATCCTTTAAATCTACCATACAGAATCTATTCATTAAATAATCTTTGAATCTATTCATTGTTTCATTTTTAGCAGTGGCAATCACAAGATCATCAACATATAAAATTACATATACATTTTCAGATATATTTCCTCTATGTAAAATATAAATGCATCGATCCACCGATGAATTTCGAAAACTTTTTTGTACTAGGCTTTTCTCGAATACCTCGAACCAACATCTTGCCGCCTGCTTTAAACCATACAAGGCTTTATTTAATTTGCAAACTTGACCAATTTTGCTTTCAATTCCTTGAGGTACTTTCATATAAATTTCCTCTTCCAATT
This sequence comes from Nomada goodeniana, assembly GCA_963969485.1. NCBI lineage: Eukaryota > Metazoa > Arthropoda > Insecta > Hymenoptera > Apidae > Nomada > Nomada goodeniana. The sequence continues at coordinate 10,093,064 of OZ018306.1, forward strand.
CAACATTTAAAAATGCAGTTTTAACATCCATATGGTGTATTAACAAATTAAATTGGTTTGCAAACGCAATCAAAAATCTGAAACTTGCAATCCTTACAACAGGTGCAAACGTTTCGTTATAATCAACCAAATATTCTTGACTAAAACCACGAGCGACAAGACGAGCTTTGTATTTCATTGGATTTCCAAATTCATCATTTTTAATTGTAAACACCCATTTACAATCAACAATATTTTTATTTTTAGGCATTTCAACCAATTTCCAGATTTTATTTATCAAAAGAGAGTTTATCTCTTCAGTAATAGCTTTCTCCCATTGAACTTTATCGCCTCTATTTTGAATTTCGTCGAATGAATTGAGAGTTTTGCAGACAAAATGTTGAGCACACATAATGTAATCATTATGAATATCACTCTCGTCATATGAAACAGGGGGAAGTTGTTTAATCCTACCACTCCTTCTCGGTTCCGAATTTTCTTGTATTTCATTGCTTTTGTCTTGAGATGAAGATTTATTTTTCATCTCTACTTCAATTATGGATTTATTCGTTACATCACCTAATTTTACGTCAGAGCTTACTTTCTTACTCGGCCTAACTATATCTGATTTATTGCTATCAGATTTATGACTATGTATCATATCTGACTTACCATTATCAGATTTATTTTTGATTACCACATCTGATTTACCATTATCAGACTTATTATCCCATTCCACTGATTTCGACTGCATTTCAGATGCATCAGTGTTCTTGTTTCCTTTTTCAGAATTTACCTCATTAAGTCTAGCTATAGGCCGAGATTTTAAGTAAGTTGCTTCATCAACTATTACATCTCTAACTGTAGAGAATTTTTCTTGTTCTACATCACACACTTTATATCCATTCGGTTCATATCCCACTAATATACCTTTCCAAGATTTTTCATCAAACTTTGTTTCCCTAACCTTGTTATGTATATAGACTGTGGACCCAATATTTTTTATTATTTATTAAATACGTAGCAGCAAAAACTGCTTCTCCCCAAAATACTTTATTCAAACTGGCACCGCTTATCATTGTGCGTGCTTTTTCGGTTATTGTTCTAACCATTCTTTCCGAAACACCATTCAATTGAGGAGTTCGTGGGACTGTTAAATGATAGCTAATGCCTCTTCGAGCACAATAATCTTTCATCTCATTTGACAAATACTCTCTACCGTTATCGCAATACAAGTTAACAACTTTTGAGTTAAAATGGGCCTCACTTTTAGCAATGAAATCTTTTAGCATCGAAAATACGTCGGATTTATACGTAATTAAATAAGTGACACAATAGTGAGTATAGTTATCCACAAATAGCACAAAGTAGTTTTTATTATTTACAGTTGAAGGAGTAATAGGACCAGAAACATCCGAATGAACAACAAAGACCGTCGCTTGATATAACTTTTATCTTTCACTTTTTCAAACGACAACCGTGCCTGTTTCCATTTATACAAGCTTCGCATAAATTGTCATTTGGTATGACATTAGCAATACAATTCATATCATCAACCATTTGTTTATTCTTCAGTTCCAAAAATTTGGTCTTTCCTATGTGGTCTAAACGTTGATGCCATAATACATAATTGTTATATATGCTACTATAAATTTTAAAATTATTATTTTCTATGTTTCTACTATTTATTTCAAAATCTATAGCACTTAAATAGTTGAGTGTCTTACCTCTCACTATAGGTTTACCGTTTTTACCTATTTCAACTCCTTTCTCGTTGAAGGTAATTGTCATTCCTGCCTCTTGCATCCTCCGTACCGATAATAGATTATACGGCACTTCTGAGCAGTACAAAACGTCCTCCAGCACGCCTCGTACACCCATAACGCTGGTTACGTGGATGTTCCCTTTCATCGTTGCCATTACGTAGGCTCCGTTCTTCGCTACCTAAATTTTTATCGGTGGCTGCAACTCCTCGGAATTGAAGAATACATCACCCTTACTGATAATGTGATCCGACGCTCCAGAATCCAGGAGAAAGGTTAATTTTCCATTTCCCTCAGTTTCAAATTGGTGATCCCCGGCCATGAAAGCAAAACCAGGAGAGCTGTTCTCTGCTATTACTGGCTCTGAAACTTCAACCGTTTGAATGGTCCTTTTCCGTTCCGTGCTGTATTGACAACTCTTCTTGAAGTAGTAACAATCTTTAATCTTGTGACCTTCCCTCCCGCAATGATGACACTTTAAAAATTCATCGGCTTTAGTTTTCGTAAACTGCCTTTTATTCCTTTTATATGGTCGTTTTTTGTATAATTTCTGATTCTCAAAACTATTTCCATTGTGATTACGCACATTTGCACGGTGTGCTCTAATCACGTTTACACTTGGCGAATTAAACTCAGACTTCAGTTTTACCGCGTGGTCAAGCAATCTTGTTTTTACAAACGCTGTTGTTAAGTTATCTTCTGTTAATGTTTCAATTGCGGTGATAACGCCGTCGAAGGTTGTAGGTAGTGTCAGTAAAAGATGCGACACCTTGTCCGTTTCTCCGAGTCTCGCGCCAGCTGCTGATAGTTCTGTTATCAGGTCGTCAAAAATTGTGAAGTGTCTCACTAGTAGTGTACCACTATTTTTCTAATAACCTGTTGAGTTGAGGCTAGAGTTTTCCTCTCGTAAATTACGTCCAAACTTTTCAGGATCTCTGCCGCACTGCTCTCGGGTTTTGCAAAACCAAGAAAGGAATCAGATAAATATTCGACGATTACGCCTTTTGCAACTCTTTCAGCCTTTATCCATGCATCAGTCTGTTTTTCAGGGGTTGCATTATCAATCACTTTGATCACGTCAAGTTCATTTAATAAAGCACGTAATCTAAGTTTCCACACGCTATACTTTTCACCATCAAATGGTTTAATGTTTCTTTTAGCTTTTGAATTATCCATTGTTATATTTACACTAGTGCGCAGTTCAATCGCGTTGTAGTTATTATCATTTAAACACTTAAAATTAACACTAAAATTCACACACAGTTCGATTAGTTATAGTTATTGTAGTTTAAGCACTTAATATTAACACTTAAAATTCAACTACGATAATGAGAGTACAACCTGGGCCCATAACCTATTGGAATATGGGTATTGAAATGATCCAATATAATGTTTAAACACTGAAATACTTTTTTACGATTTTCCTACGATTTTCCTCAACGGACCAGGTGCTGTCTTCTTTGCAATGTCCTTCATTTTCTTGCAAAATTTCTTAATAAATCGAATCTGCGTTCGGCATGGGTCAGCATCTACAATTTTTTTATATACACAGCTGTCCCCATCAGCAATCAACGTAGAATAAACGAGTCCATGTTTTTCGACGCTGGTCTAGAATCCTTCGAGTATAGCGTCGCTTTCCATAGCTGCTGATGCTTGAGTTGTGCCCCAATTTTTGAAGCACGTGTGCTTTCTGGGCTCTCCATTCTTTTTAGAAGCACAACGACAGATCAGGCAAACTGTGTTTCGCACGCCGGTAAATAAAACCTTCTTGGTATGATAACCAATTATTACGCCGATTCCAGACGCGGAGTCGTACGTTCCAGTCCTGTAGGATCGTTTCATCCAGCTTCCGTCGGCCATATCGCCTCTTTCTATGGCCAAACATCTTTCTTCGTCTGATGCTGCCACCATTTCTTCCTCTGCAGCAACAATTAGGGAATTCACGATTTTATCGTGGTGCTTCCTAAATTCTTTCTTAGACATGGAGGGTATGTCCATTGCTGCGAGGAACTCATCCATTTGGCTATAACTGCCTCCGTTCAAAATTGTCCCAGCAACGGCACTCTGGTTTGTTTCCATTTTGCTGCTTTCCTCAGGTTCACTGTGGATTTCACCTTTATATTGGCACATATCGCATTTTACGCTGAGGGTGATCTTCAGGCCCGACCGTCTCATGCCGGTTATTTGCATGTGTCCAATTCCACAGTCTTCCCTGTTTTTAGCATGGTCTCCCATTTTTTTAAATTCGGAAAATATGTGCTGCATATCCACGATACTGAAGCCACTTGATACACAGTCTTGTCCTTCAGTATCGTCCATTACCGCTTTTTCAATGAACAATTCTTCAGGGGTCGCTATTTTAAGAATTTCTCTCGCCAATTCTACAGGCGTTGCATTTTCAAGAATTTCCATCACCAATTCTTCGGTCGGCTCTTCAGAAATTTCATTTAAACTTTGCGTTTCTCGTTCCTCCAATGGCAAATAATTTTATCGGAAGGCTGCCCTTGATCATCAGCTGTTGGCGGTTGAGAAGTATGCTGAAGGGCTATGCGCCTTCTCCATGTCCTTTTTCTCGAATATCTCCTCTTATTCAATGTTAATTTTCTCCGAGATTTATTTTTTAAAACACAAAGATCCTGACAAATATTTATTTTTTCTTCGTGGTTTACAAACACGGATACACTTTCACTGCCACACATTGTCACACTTTCACTACAATTAAAAAAAAATCACTTTTTTAAACAAACACACTCAAAACTTAGAAATAGATTCTGATGCAAACCACTCCTTGGTTTGAGTGCAACTATCAAAAAAAAGAAAAGCGCGGACTATTTATTGCATTTTGCACTACAGCGGGATAGCCAATTAGCGGCCCGCGAGCCGCGATCCCCACCACCTATCATTCTGGGTGATTTTCAGCTTTAGCATCTGTAACAAAAGACAATCAACGTTAAAATGTCGACAGAAGAGGAAGTGCGTGAGCTACAGTTCGTCCAGAGCTAAATGAAAAAAGTGGAGTGAGAGCGGCCGATTGATGCCGCCGATCGGCAGGGCCGTAGCGCCTTGCCGATTTTGCGTTTTAAGCAATAAGATGCGAAGCTTATAAATTAATTTTTAATTATACTAATAGTTCAGTTACTACTAGTATAGCTATACATTTTATTCAATATTTTAAGTATTTGATAGAATTTTAATCCTTCGCGCAGTATTATCCTTGGTTTGTATGTAAGCGATAGCGCATTTTTAACAAAAAGAAAAGGATCGAGTGGCGAAGTGCTATTCATTCGGGGAAGAATTTATGATAGGGGCTTAGCCTGCGTATGGTTGGAGAGTGTCTTAGAAATAGGCAATCTGGACGACAGACGATGGCTGGTGGCCCGACGCTATTCAACTATCGAATGTCCAAGGATTGACTGTTTACGAGAGGTTTTTAAGAATGAATGAATGAGACTGAACATCCTGTTGGCCGACGATGGCTGGCGACCGCATTGGGTCTTCCAACCATCTGGTGTCGAAGGAGTGTTTATTTGAATGTGGAGTGAAAGACCAAATATGGCAATCGGCATGTCGCCGTATTACCAAGGTATAGGGACTCTGCTCCTGGAGGATCTGGCCACGGAGTGGGGAAGGTTATGCCTTTTGGTAAATGAACTGTGATTGACCGCTCAGTCTTTCCCCCAGAACTGTCCGGGAAAGATCTACCTTGCATACTCTTAAAGTATAATTTCTAACATGTAGTATAGGAATCACTTTCGGAATATAACGCTCATAGAGCTCATGTTTTAACAAACTCTACTGTTCCAACAAGCCAGTTTAAAACAAACTACAATTTTATTTCCGTTACTATTGTTCTATTTAGACTCACATTTTGAACTTCATGGCAAGTAAGGATGCTTGTCACCTAGTACACTATTTTAATTAATAAAAAAAAGAAAATAGACATCTGTATTTGTATTGTAACATCAGTATCTTTTTTAAAATTAGGGATATCTATATTGTAGGTGATCATGTGGTAATTTATTTGAATATCTGACGACTAAAACAAAAATACTTAATTATAAAGTATATCGGTCTCCCCGATATAATTATATCTTGTTAATTTATATATATTTTGTACATATTTGTACAGATATATGTATTGTTCCTGAATATTTATTAATGGTTTCGAAACATAATAAATTGAACATTGTATTTTAATTATATGTAATAAATGCCTTACTATAAAAATAAAGATACAATGTGGTGTGAAATATATCATGTTTGGTCTCATTTTAATCGGAAGAATTTCAACAACATGATCAAAAAAATTAAAAGTTGAAAAAACTAAAAATAAAAAAGTTAAGCTGTCGTTTTTATTATAGCATTGTTTTGCATTTGTGTAATCACGCCGACACGGTGGCATTTAAATTTCTCGGCTGCTTCGGCCATCGTTCTATCCTTGTTTTTTCCTTTACAACCTAGCGACACCGACAAAAGCGAGCCGCGAACTTCAAGAAATTGGGGTCCGTTCTACTGACACTGTCTCAAACCATTTACACATTCATCAACAGTATATCATATACTGTATATGTGCACCCATTTCAAATTGGCATGGCACTGCCCTGCTTGGTTCGACGAGCGGTCGAGCTTTGTACAGTAATGCCTTGATCAATGCGAAAGCCTCGGGTCTGAACGTTCGCTTCCATCGTGTAGTTCCTACATTGCTTGAAATTTGCCGACAGCGTCGAACGTAGAAAAGGACAACGAGTAAAGAAAGAGAACCGAGCAGCCAAGTCAAAAAACAATATCCAGCGTATCGGTGAAATAACACTAATGCAAAGGTAAAACTTTTTGATTTCTCATCCTTTTCTGATGAAACTTTTACATAGCATAGCTGACATTTATCTGATTAAAATGACACCAAATTACTACCGTTAATTAAGGCAGTAAATAAAGTCCAAATTATGTCGTGTTTAGTGTCATTTTAATCAGAAAATTGTCAGCTAGGCTGTGTAAAAGTTTCATAAGAAAAGGATGAGAAATAGCAAAGTTTTATCGTTCAATTAGTATTAGCTCACCGGTATACCCGAGCCCGCATCGCGTTACACTGAACGCCAAGTGAACTTGATGACGCCTCAAGAGGTATACCCCGCAGTGGTGGGGATAAACTTTTCGCTTGCATGGTGTAGAAATCTTTCGCGTCGATCAAGGCATTACTGTAGTTCGTTTAGTGGGGTGAGAAATCCCCACACCACTTTTTTCATTTAGCTCTGGTCGAACTGTACATAGGACAACACTACCGCCAAAACCTTACCAATCTTACTGTTACGAGCCGAGGGCTAAGGGGCACAGCTGCGCGAGCCGAGGATCGGTTGTTTAAGAGTTTGTTAGTTACGGACGGCCAGTGCGTATTTCGTCACTGGAAGCCGCGTAGATAGGAAGTGCGTGAACTTGCCGGTGCCTGTTTCATCACCGGGTGTCACAGGAAGGTAAAGGTAATCGTGGACAAACCGATGCCTCTTCCATCACCGGGAGCTACAGGATGGTAAATTTTCGTGGACAAACCGATGCCTCTTTCATCACCGAGAGCCACAGGATTGTTAGTAAAAATGGACTCGTAACTTATAGCGATACACCTCGAGCGGTTAAGGTGTATCTGTTTGGTGGGACGTTACTGCTAATGATTGTCAGAGGTGATTCAATGAGAAAATGCGTACGATATTATTAAACGTATATTTCCTACTCTTTGGTTATTCTACAGTTTGATTATTAACTACAAAATCCACATTTCTCAATCTGTACGGATTGGAAATGTATATTGCCCAATAAAAAGGCCTGACGATATACCGTAAAATAAGTATAACGTCTTTAAGAAATGAAACGTGTAAGAATTTAGTAATATTTGCTCGAAGGGGACTCGGAACCCGATCTCGCTGAGCAACAATATCAAAGTAGTCGATACGGAACGTACTCGAAGCTAGATTAATACTGAGCCGCCGAGAGCAGAATTCGTGCCCTTTTTATACTCGATATCCGGACCAAAAAGCTGGTGGGGGCACGGAAAATTCCAAGGGAGTCCGGAAAGATTCCCCCAAAGGGTCACGTCATCGCGACGTCGCGGAAGGGGCAGACTCGACTGCATGCACCCTCGATTTCCAAATAAGGGCATCATAGAAGGAAGAAATGAAATAATACTTCCTACGTAACATTACCAAAAAAATTATATCGATATAAGTAACAATAAAAAAGTTACACTGTTGCATTAGTGTTGCTTCACCGATACGAAGCATTTGATCTTTTAATGACGGCCGACTTCTCACTCGCCTCTTTCTTCCGCTCGCTGTCCCTTTCTGCGGCCGCTAATATCGGTGCCTCCACAGTAGCCCGGCTCTGACGGTTCCGCCGAAATTTGTACGAACCCAAAGTTCGACCAAATTCGTTTGGCGCTTACGGCCGGTCTCGAATAGTGAGCGCCAAGCGAAGAATTACTGTATTATTTATGTAACAAATAGTCACCATTTATTTCTACATCTATTTTCCAGCGTTCTATATTTTTATATATTGCTTGTTAGTAATAATCTGTAGGTTTACTTGCAGATATTTAAATAAAAACCGCGCGTTCTTTTTTCGGTATACAAAATTACAAAGTTACTTCTTGATCTGGATATGCAACGACCAACGACGACTCGAAATCACTCTCCCATTGAAGTGTTTAGAAATTCAAGAGTGTTTATATTAACACGAAATTCTGTATACACTTTTGAAGATAAAGGAGCCCTATAATGATATTAAGAGTAAAACACTGAAGCCAAGAGCATCTGTCTTCTTAGAGCAATTCTCCAGCGAACATAGTGCGATTTTATTATATTTTTCATTGCTAAATTTAATTTCATTTTTGTATTACTTAATTTTATATTTTTGTATTTTAATATTTTATTCAGTTATAATATTCAGCTTACTGTTGGTTTAGTGTTTTTCTAGTATTCACTTATTATTGGTTTAGTGCTAGTATTCCATTCTTTTTTCTAGTAAATTAAGCTGTTCCGAGGAGGAAAAGACAATTATAAGGGGTATTATTCACGACTTTTATGTCGTAAAAAAAGAAATTCCGACTCTGCGAAAATTGCTTGCTGCAATCCGTGAAACCATCGATTTTCCCTGGCAACGAACCACCTTATATACACTGTTAAAAGGTATGGGCTTCGCTTGGAAGAAAAGTAAGAATATCCCGACAATACTAATAGGACAGCCAAATATGGTCCATTGGAGGGGGCAGTATTTAAAAGCTGTGGATTGCTACAGGAAAGCGGGGCGAAATATAATATACCTCGACGAAAAATGGATGGACGACACAATTAGCTTTGGGAAATGTTGGCAGAGTGATAATGTGCCAGGGATTTTACAAAGCTCCAGTTCTTCCCATCGACTGTAATTCTTCATGCAGGTGGGAAGAACGGATTTGTCGCGGGGGCTGCGCTATTTTTTAAACCCGGTAACCCGACTGGCGACTACCGTGGCCAAATGAATGCCACAAATTTCGAGAAATGGATGCAGGATTTATTAATTCCGAATATCCCACCTAATACGGTAATTTTTATGGACATTGCCCCCCACCATTCTGTACAACTAAATAAACCACCGAACCAAGAAGCGAGGAAAAGTCTTATGACAGGTTGACTATTGCGAAATGGAATTCCGTGCACACAAGCAATGAGAAAGTTTGAGTTACTACAATTGATAGGGCAGAACAGAACGGAAAAAACATACAAAGTCAATTAAATAGCACAACTGCATGGCCACACGGTCTTAAGATTGCCACCGTATACGTGCGAATTGAATCCAATTGAACTGATATGGGCCGAAGTGAAAAATAAGTTAAGAGAACGTAATGTCTCAAGATTAACATATAATGAGTTAGAAAGTTACACAAAACAGGCAATTGAGGGTATTCCATCCCCTTCATGGGTAAATTGCTGCCGACATGTAGAAGATATTGAAAAAGAATATTGGCAGCAAGATACCATTTTAGAAGATATGTTAGATGATCTAACAGTTGATGCCGATGAAAGCGAAACAGATACCGCAGAGGGCACTTCGCAAGACAGTTGCTTTTCGGAAGATGGATAAGGTAAAAAGATATGGAAATTATATTTATTTTAATTTCAACATGATCTTTACTTATGTAAGAACGAGCTGTGCGAAATAGCGTGCAATTTTTTAATTTAGAAAATCTCTCCGAAGTTGCAGCAATAGGTCAAATATAAAAAATTGTATCTTTTAATAGTTGACACTTTAATTCGAAAGCTACGCCAATGCTTTGGAATCATTCGAACGTATGTGCACGTATGAGTTTTAAACTTTCTTTTGACTAGAATTGTATTACTGAATTTTTTTACGATTTTAGCATATTCTGGGACAGTTGAATTGCTAAAAAGGACTTCAGTGGGTGATAGTGACCAAATGCCTTTATGATTGGAGGTCCGAGGTATCTGACAGGGTTGAGTTCCAGATGTGTTAAAATATAAAGTTTGAATGCATCTAATAGAAAGTAGACGCGTTTCATAAGCCATCGTCATAAAGCCATTGGGTTTTCAAAAATGCTTTAAGTTCTTTTTTTAAACCACTATGCCCTTCTGCAGCTGCAAGCCAGAAATATAAAATTTTGTGGGGGCACTTCCCACATACACCGCTAGGGGACAAGCACGATGAGCACGACGATCCGGCTCCCGAAAGTGGTTGTATAGGTCCGCGGGACCATATATACAACCTCCGACCATTCCCTTCTATCCCTGTGTCTAAGGCAGGGCCTGCTAGTACGCCTTACTGATGAGTCCGCTAGCAGGCCTAGGACGAAACGCAACTTCTCCCCCTTCCTCTTTCTTTTCCCGTCGTACCTCCTCCCACCATCTGTACGACGGTCCGTCGACTACAGCAAGCCCCCCTCAATTTGTATACCTCATTATCTAAGGATTAGCATGTTATTCTTTCTTTCTTACTTACCCCCTTTATTAATTACCCCCAGGTCAGTCGGTACCTGTGGGTGACCGATAGGCAGGGGCGGTTATTTTCCATTTCCACTAGGTTTTTATGTAACCAATTGTAGATTTATTAAGTCACCACTCCACATAGAAAATTATAATAAATTAACAAATGCGCGTATTACCCCAGAAACACGCCCATCTCCAAACTTTGGCGAGTTTTCGTAATAAGGATTTGTACAAAGACTTGTCAGTCGCTTACCAATTATGGTCGGACCATTTATCAGCTGCAACCAAGTTCTTCTTGTTTCTGTGGGATATGGTGATGGAACTTGAGGAAGGTGATGATATAACTGTTCCGTCCTTAGACGGAATTTATATTTATTTCAAGGGGCCAGGATTCTGGAGTATGGCTAGACTTTTCATAGTCGAGGTGCCAGTTTGCCTGGCGTACAAGTGAAAGTCAAGGGCCTCTTGGTACTCAGGCGATAAGGGCTTGTGAGGCCCGATGACAGAATTAGCGGTCCTGCGGCGACGCTGGCGACGCTTCCAACGGTTTGCCGCGGCGAGTTTTTCCCTTTCCCTAATTATTAGGGGAAGGTATTATTTGGCACCCTTGGTGGCAGCTATGGTGGATTGCACCAATAAAGTACCTGTGTTTTAAAAAACATATATAACTCCACCCACCCGGAGTCCACCTTGAAGGACTTGATGAGCCTTTAGTTTAGTTTACCACTAACCAGCGTAAGAAACAGTTGTACCTAGCCATAACACCGTTGTCTACCTAATAACCGAGTTGTAGTTCTCAATAAAGTATATCACATTGATTAGGAGCTACTGTGGTTATTTCTTCAAAGGCTCCCTAATCGCCTAAAAGTTCTCGCCGCCATTAATTTGCCGTCGGGAAGCGCAGTCTAGGCAACTTAGAATTGTTAGACGCGCGCCGTCGTTACTGTTCCAAAAAAATGACGTACGGTCGAAACAATAACTTCCCCTACAATATTCGCACTAGCAATAAATTTTATTATACCGAGCCGTTGTACTCGCTCGCGATACCCGCGACTGCTCGTAACCAATTCTTATAATATATTCTAGAAAATAATGGCGGAGAGTTTTTTCCGGGCAATCCTGGTCAAATTGCGTAATTAAATAATGTTTGTATGACATTTATGATGAAGTGAACAAAGCTCCGTTTCCAATTTAAAGTTTTTTTTTAAATTTTGGAATTATTATAACTTCAAGATTATGTCCTGCACACATCTTAAGCAGAGTCGTAAAATAGAGGTAGGTACTAAAAAGCGAATAAAGGAAAGATTATATTTTACACAGGTTTATTGTTGGTTACCCTTAATTTTAATTTAATTCAATTATAAATTTAAGTTTGCAGGATTTTCCACTTTTTCTAACAATTTATTTAACATATAGAACATTTTTGAGTTGGGATATTTAAAATAGAACTACAAAGTTGATCGTCCACCATTGTTAAAATTAATTTTGGTTTAATATTTAATCGATTAATAATATTTTTACAAGTATTAAGTTTCCTATTTGAGTGTTAATATTATTAATTTCTGTTACTACTAATTCCGCTGTTTCCGATTTCATTACAAGTTTTATTGGCCGGCAAAACCTTGTACTGAATGATGTAAAATTTGCACAATACAACTTTCTCTTCCTTCTTACACCAACAATATAATTGTATGGAGACAAGTGATATTGTAAATATGGCATTATCTTGTTGATCGTCCCCATAGTTTTGAGTAAAACGTTGTTTATACTGCGAATGGTCAGAACAGTCATTACAACCCTGCTTGAAAATTAATCCGACATTTTGTAAAATATTTCTGAATTGTATTAATAAATTTGTTACGTCTTGAATTTCATTTACCGAATCCAGACTACTAAATTTAGCATGTGTGATGTACATGGCAAATGTAGATAACCCAAACTACGCACAGCACCTTCCACATTTGCAACATTGTCTGTTACTTCCGCGTTTTGTGAAATATAATAAATTCGATTAAAATGTTTCGTATTATTTGTGCTATGTGTTAAGACTTCGACGATTCGATCGTCGGCCTCTAGCTTTACAATGCGATACCTGACAATTCTATTCAGATACATCTGGCATATTAACCAGCGCTCCTCGGTCCTTTTACCAATAAAGCAACCCCAGGCAAAAAAGTATGCACCTTTACGCCTGCCGTCTCTGAATAGAAATTGCCGTATCATAAACCTACGCCGTTCCAATGGAAAAACCCACGTCCCACCCTAGGGCCCACGCACCCGATACCGTTAACTGCGGCGAGAATGCCTTGTTACCCCAAGCTTGCCCAACGAGGCCTCTAATTGGACGACACTGCGTGTCCACTATTAGTATATAAGCAAGCATCTTTTTTTAATGAAGTCATTATTCGCAAAGAACTACGAAACGAGCAACAACTCTCTTTCCCTCCGCAACTATACAAGCGAAGCAACAACCTACAAATATTAGTCGGCACGCACCTCGTGCGAACTACCAACAACGCTAGAACGATCGCAAGATCAACCGCTGGTAATTAACACTATGTAATCAAACGTATTGCTTTCATTTAATACCGAAGTGGCTAGTACCTTGGAAGATAGTTTATTTCGAAGAAACTAATGAGTACTAATTATTAACCCTTGCACTCGGTGCTCTCCCGGGCGCTAGCTACTAGCAACTCGGCGGCACTTTTTCGTGAAAACGGGGAACTAGTAGTATAGCTTTCGAACCAAGTAATGTGTTGTAATGATTTGTGAATTATATGAATGTGTAGACATTGAGGAACATATCTTTTGCAAACAAATCTAATTTTATTTCTTATAATTTTCTACAGTATGATACATGGTGAAGCAATTCCCAATATGCATTGCAGGCTGGTTTATACACGTTTCTTTTTTGCCGGCGTAGGAGCCATTGTGGGATACCGTACAAAAAATATACTGTACATCAGTGTGAAAACAAATTCTTCATGATTTTCCAAACAGCAGCTAAGGACAATGAAAAGCGTGCGAGCATCGCTGCTTCAAAACCTGGTGTCGTAACCAGAGTTCAACTGGCATGGAAAGTGCTGTTATTGTAGAAGGCTTCAAATGCAGCATAGTAATGCACGGCCTAGTATACAGTATATTAGTTGCTGATGGCGATAGCAGCGTGTGCAAGAAGATATTTGACAATGATCAAATACAGAGTATATGGCGCGTGTTCGGGAAATATAATTCACCAATCACCAGCTACCCAATTTCAGTAGAAAACTAAACGATATCGTAACAAAAAGCCGCTACAAAGATCTAAGAGCTACCGTAAAGCACGATGCCATTCACCTGCGAACTGGTATAAACAAAGCTGCAGAATACCGGTTCGAAAAAACAAGCCTCGTGAACAAATCAAAAACTTGCAGGAAGATATGAGAAATGTACCGAGTCACATTTTCGGAGTGCACAAGGAGTGTCAGAAGTTAGCATACTTCTGTACCACATACTCTGATCTCAACACCGTGGACTAGGCTCCAAAGCTCAAGGAAGCAGGTATTTGTCAAAATATCGATGCAGCGATGCAGCCACTTTTCGCTGAAGCTGAAAGTTTTAATAATATCATTGCAAAACTAATCGGAGGCAAAAAGATCAACTTTGGACGAAGTGGGTCGTACCAGGGTAGAGTCAACGGTGCTGTCGTCCAATACAACACAACAAAGGCGTTTAGCAGATTGAGTATGACAATGAATGAAGAGCCGAGAACCATCGCAAGAAAGATGGAAGAACGTCGGAGCGTGCGATTGAAGAGTATAATGTACCCGCAACTCCAAAATTTACGTGCTCTCGCATACGGAAGGGAAAATGAGGCAGACGCCTTGAAACAATTGCGAGAATTAGGAATCCATATTCTACCGTATGACCTCTTCATCGATGCCGTTGCGCCTTACTTAGGTGCAACTCCTGACGGCCCCGTGGTCCATGATACTATCGTCGAAATAAAATGTCCCGAATCGGCGAAGGATTTATCACCTGGCGAAGCAATAGAGAAACTTCCTGCTATACGGCGTAATTTGCATATTATCAAGTGCAAGAACAATAACGAATAGGCAAAATGCTTTCTTCCGTTTATGGATGCCGAAAGGAATAAGAGTTATAAAAATAGCAAGAGATGACACAATCTGGGCAAGAGAGATGGAGGAGAAACTGAGGAAGTTCTATGAGGATTGCGTGTTGCTAGAAATCATAGATACTAGATATTCAATCGACACCAGCCGATTAAAGAACCTCCGTACATAAAAACGAGAGTAGCATGTACGAGTACACACTAATGTACATAGAAAAAGCCAGCGAATAAGGTAATGTCCCACAATATAAGTACGAAAGTATGCAGAATATGCATATGGAGAGTGAAGTGGACCGTCTATGACGGGGCTGGTGGTGGGTTTCTTCGCACTCGCCTAATAATTTATACTTTGCACATGTATGGGCGCGTAAATATGTTCCTTATACTTTCCCTATGCACATACTTGAATTGATTGGAAGTCATCATGAATTTGCTTTACTTATTTCCAGCAACCAATATCAATGGCAAAAATCGTGTTCTATGAATTGAGGGAAGGAAGCAAGTGTTCGCAATGCATGCACAAAAATAAGTTAATCACATACATACATTTACATTTTTATTGCATACATATTGATTACAACTTTCGTTCTAACTTCTTATCACACGTTCTATGACAACTAACTGTAATCGGAAGATATCACTGACATTGGAAGAAAATATTTCTGAGAAATAGATAACTATAATAATGGATTCTTCGGGTATCAGTTTTTACATTCAAGTGGCGCGAACTGAAAAAGTAATGTTTAATAAACTTATTTATTTTTACAGATCAAACCAGGATACACAGCATGATAATTCAAGAGATGCAGTATCGTCTCCTATACATTCCATTCAACATCCAACATAATTTTATATACTATAATGTTTGGAGACAATTTTCCATACGCAACTGTAAACGCGTTTTTGAGCTCGCGTCTGTGAAGGGAAAACACTCTAAAATTGTTTCGGTAGCGTAAACAAATAAAGAGGCCCTGAGCACAAGTGCGATCAGCTGCATTATGACCAAGACGGGCGTGGTCCGACGAAGACTCCTCAATTTCCTTATATGGAAAGTTCTAATGCGTTCCCGCGCATTTCGGGGGTATATAAACCCTTTGGTTTCTACCCTCGTTGGTTCAGAGTTACACAGTCACGCGTAGAGTCACGTCGTGTCACGCTCATACAGAGTCAGTTATATCAAGTGAGATTGGGCCTAGTGCACTCTGCGAATCACAGATTAACCCGTTAGAATCCGCTGGTCCGGTTGAAGTTCTTTCTGATCCAGCATCACCAGTACGTCAACACCGTGTAAATACTTAGATAACTTACACATTTTATATAATTTCATTGCGACAGAAACATTTGTATTTATACTGATACGCAGAATATAAACTTTAATACGTTCACCTATAAATCGAGTAGATTCGTTAAACCTATCTCTACCCCGTAATCCTTGCATACTAGTAACAACGTACCCACTGATACAACTTTACCGCTCGAGTTGTATCAGATATTAATTTAGAGGTACGAGGCAAATTAACATTTCCTGCGACTCCCTGATCTCGCATCAGTTTCGTTCGCACGTCTTTATCCAAACAAGCAAACTATTCCAACCTAGTGGCTCCTTCATCTCGCATCGGGTTCGTCCGCGAAATATACATAACCCTTCCTACGGTTACCTGGTTTCGCACCAGTTTCGTCCGTGTCCTACGGTTTCCTGACTTCGCATTAGGTACGTCCGCGCACCTAATTAACAAACTGATAACCATATTCCTGGGTAATATACCCCTCGCTGGCCTGTCGTGCTGCCACACAGCCCGGTTCGTAACAAATCAATAAGTGCATTCTTCATAAGACGTTTAATTATCTTATAATAAGTATATAACTTTCATGTCTTGCTTCTGTGTTTTGATAATTAAAAAGTGTCTAACCTAACAAGCTTAATTTTTTTGGATATCCCCTTCCATCCATCTATTTTTTCTTTTCAGTTATAATTCTTTACCGGAATGAAACATATTGTAGCATAACCACATTTCAAGTAATTCAAAAGTACCATGAATTTTCAACGCGTGCACTACCAGCAGACTTTTCGTTTAAATTCTTTTAAGTTCAACCATGGTAATAATACAGGGAGCCACTAGAAGCCCGCTTCAGTAATCCTTAATAACACTGTTACCGACCTCCGGTGATATATCGAATGCATGCAACGCACCGACGACAGTTACAAGTCGAATTCTCACTACAAGGTCCCATCATGTCCGCCTATCGGGAACTCACCCACCGCCGGAAGTATACCAGCAGACGATAACACACCACGATCGACATGAATCCCAAATGTCGCAGTTGTGCCGTCTGCCGGCATCGCCTTAGACGTATTGATTTAAGATCGTCGTCAATAAGAGAACGCCCATACGTTCCACTTCTACTTCTAATTCTAGGCGCCTGTGTGGTACGCAGGGATTTGCCACCAGGTTGCCATCATCGTGAGTCAAATAACCTTTTTCCTTCCTTCACATGCCTACTCTCTCCGGAGATTATTACGGTCTGGACCAAACTGTTGGCCGCAGCGGGCCCCAGGTGACGTGGCAAAGATCCCTACAATTTACGTCCCACCTTAGAGGGCTGGGACGTAACACAGTTAAAAGTACCCTGCCAAGACCCGCCGGGTTAATCCTCCCGAGCAGGCATAAAACACACGACGACAGGCTACCCCATGACCAACAGACCAGATTTAGGAATAGACAAATCATCCAATGTATTTTTTCGGCCAGTTTTTTTAGGACCATTACCATTTCCGTGTCACTCACAACATTAGCAACAGATTAGCGAACACAATACGAAAATTAAGTAATTATATAGAATTCTCTTTGTTTGTCGTAATTAAAGGCAAAGGAGGATAATAAACAGTTATTGTTATTTAAAAATGTGTTAATTAAATAAACACATTATAACAAGTGTGGGCGGCTTCGTCGTCGTAGATATGGATAAGTAACAAACGACAAAAATACTGCAACTCACGGTTTGTAATTCGACAATAATGATATTGCTCGTAGAAATGTTCGAAACAAAGGTACTCGCCACACCAAGCACATTGCATAAAGGCCGCCTGGCCACAAATACTACACTTTGGTATAGTTTTTTCACTCCTATAGTAACAGAAATCTATGGGATTTTGGAACTCGCTGGGATGCGTTTCTAGATATCCGCTTTTAAACCAAGCATATTAGAAAAGATTTTTGAATCTGAGCGAAGATAGTTGGTTATGGGTTAACGACTGCAATTTAATTATTTCATTGCGTGAATGCAGATTGATATTTTCGTCCAGGAGAATTACATTATCTGAAAATGTCTGTACAAAATTTTTCCAAATACGGAAACCAAATACATCCGAAGGTTGAATCATATCCGTCCTTTTCTTTGGAATGATTGAAAATGCCACTTCTCGATTTTCTGGAATCAACTGTGTTCGGGCCCAAACAGTAGACTCATAAAGCCATCGAGTTCCTTAAAATATAATTATTTACGTGTCGGGTATAATTACTATATTCTACAGCTGCAAGCTATACAGGGTGACACAAGACTCAGGGAACATCGAGGATTGACATATAGCTGGGGTGTATGTAAGCAACATTTTCCTTGGTAATAATGTTATATATAGTTTCGTTTTTGAGTTATTAACGAAAAACACTGGCCAATGAGAGCGCCCGCCGGGCATCGGCCAGCGCGCGCTCAGGTGCGAACCGATAACTTACCGATGCCGAGGAAAGCATGCGGCAAATGTTACATCGTCTTAATAAAAGAATAATGTGGAATTATTCATTATTCGTGAATAAGAAATACACTAATAAGTCGTGTAATAACCGTGTCCGATACGTTTATTCATTATCCGAAAGGAATGAAGTGTTTTATTACTTATGAAAAAAATACTTTTTTTTATCAGTACGTTTTCAGGTGGATAAATTATGTTTTAAGAAAAACGATTCGCATACTAATGTTAGGAAAAGCTGGTTAAACTTACCCATTCGTTCACGAATTAACCTGCTTAACATTGTGTGAATCCTGACATATCGTCGTTGACATCCTGGCAACGCTCAGCAGCTGATGTTATGGCCGGCTTAGTATCCCTGCACGATCACTTCACTTCACGATAACTTCACTTGCCACTGTGAAATGTGGGGGTACTTAAAAACAATTTATTATTCCTACGTTTGAACATTTTGTAATATTCTGCGTTTGTACGATTTATGGATTTATGGCTTTACAATCTGCGAACCTTTAGCTGCACATATGAACCCCGCGCACCGTATCCTCAGGGCAGTCACTACCTGAGAGTGACCGGTAATTAGGGGCGGTAATTTCCACTTCTACCAGATTTTGGAATATCCCTTCCGTCACCTATTTACATCGACAAACCATCTGAACTAACCAATCAGCATATTACCAACAACAACACGCCCATCCCCATGTTTTTGCGAGATACACTTGGTTAAACCAAGTTTTGAAATGTTCTGCCGTGTGTTTTCCTGATTTCGAAGCTTCGATGTAAATATTGCTTGGTCGGAATAGTGTTTCTTGCACCTTCGGGCCAAATTTTCCTGTATGCTCTTTCAAAACTATGTATAAGGGTCAAAGCAGACGACCGCTTGCTGAAATAGTAGGCATAATACTGTAACTGTGTGACGTAGCGGGCACCGATTGAATCACTACTTCTACTCTTTTCACTCCTGATTTTGCCAATGTTCGTCCAGAATGTATTTCAAGGTTGAAGCCACTCTCGTCTGCATTATAAATTTCTTCAACTCCGATTGTTGGAATTCTAGATCTTACGTTCGAAACAAAAGTTGCTGCAACATTTTGCAAGATACCAGTATCTTGAAACGTAGATCGCGTTCTGAATGTTGCTATCTTGCGAGATACGATTCCATGCACATTCTTGAAATTCCAAATCCACCATTTACTTGCCTTGAATTCGGGTATGTCCACTAGTAGGTCTTTTGCTTCCAAAGCCCATAATCTCAAATTCATGTTATGGACAATAAGTCTCCTGTCAGAAACTTCTTCAAACTTTTGCAATACATATTCCGTAATAAATGTAAGTCTTCATCAACAATGCACTCTCCAGGGTCAAAATTATCTTCTTCATATTCTGTAGGCGTAATATGCTCTACAATTTGAGCACTATGTGGTTCTGATGTTCAATTGATGATGAATAATACGTACTTTGGAAACTATTTATGTTTTCGATAGCAATAGTTTTATTCCAAAGTTTCGATAACGGAGTGGTTTATTAAATAGATCAGTTTTGTGGATAATATCGTATTTTGTCTGGCTTGGATTTATAAATATGTTGGTCGTATGACTTCAATAATATAATTGTAATAGATTAATAAATCTAAGTCCTTAGTAATAAGTGTTCGTGTCGCTTGCCTTTATTTTAGTTTGATATGTTCCCCTGTGTAGTTGTTAGTTTAAGATGCAGCAGAATAGCAGTAAGAGTGTAGTCTCAAGAGAGATATTATTCGCGCGCTTGTGAATTTATACCCAATTGCCGGGCCGGAAGGAGGAAAGGCCGGCGGGGTAGGGCGCTCACTCCTGCTGCCTAGAAACAGCTCCTGGTGCGGAGATTTCGAGAGCCCTCTACATAGTCGAATCCGCAACAATTTATATTACCACGAATTTCATTATGTAAGTCAACTTCTACCGGCTTTATTGGTGTCTGCGTTACACTCGCGATTTGAAACGTAGTAGCTAACATGTTTATACGATAGCGATATTAATCGACTTCATTTTAAATAAATGGCTTTGAATGCAATGAACACTGACTTATTGTAATTAAATGGCACCATGTGCACTTGACTACTGTCGTACACGCAACTGTAAATGAGCTACATCCGCGCGAACAATATATGTACAAGCATCACCGGAAAACTGCACAAAGTACAGTGCTTATCGTTACATTCTGATACCGAATTGGAGTGAAATGTTCGTGGAGCGGCTGCTATTCGCCGATATGCGTGGTGTGGCGAGTACTTTTGTCTAACATTTCCATGAGGATTATTATTATTGTACTAATTATAAACCGTAATTTTCATTATATTCATCAGTAGCTTAAAAAAGAATATCTAAATATTTAAATAACCATTTTATTAATAAAAACTGTTTTACTGCTACAATTAAATTTAATATGAAGTGAACTTAAAATAAATGTAAATTATATAAGTATTGTGTTGTGAGAGCAGTTTATTAAAGAAATTCCGGCTTTTTTTCAAGGGCTGATTTCACCCCTTAAAACCGAGTTATGGCACAATTGGAAAATAGGGTTGTATTACGGATGACATACTGTACTTGTACGCAAAGTGTCATAATTTTCGGAATCTTCGGGTTGCCTAACCTTCCTTGTCAGTCCTTATCATACATTGTCGATTCAAGCTTGGCTGGAGCCGCATGTGACAGATTCCGACACCCTGCTTGGTTGAATGCCCAGCATAACTAGGTGCTTACATTTGATCAGTATCCACATACACAAGGTACTTACCATTAGGATAGATTTCTAGTTCTTTGCGTTCCAAATAGAGTAGTTGTTTACATTTCAAGTAGATATAATGCACCGAATGTATGCACAGGTTTTTCGTTTCACGCTTCACGTAACAGGGGAGGGTGAATATTTTCATGAAAGTTACTCCACGCTTGCTCCTTGAAACTTGTACTTATCTTATAGCCATGCTAGTACTATCGAAGGGTGGAAAATGAGTGGACGAACACTTTCCACGGCGCTGAAGCATGAATTAATTATACGGAAATTCTCCTATTCTCAAGGGACGTACATTTATAGTTTATTTTATTATATATTTTATTGTATAGTGTGCTGCTAAAAATAGTATAAAAATGTCGTAAAGGTGAAAACTTTAAAATTGATTGTGCCCTCCTTTTGCCGTAACCATTTTCGTTGTTACCCCCATAGTTTAAAACTCCACCCCTGCGAAGGAGTTTGTAGTCTTCCTTCAGTAGAGTTTGTGCCGTGGAAGTCAGAAGCAATTCAGAGTCAGAAGGAGAAGCTATTGTGGGTTACTAGGAGAAGCAAGTGAGAGATACATTGAGGAGCATTTTGAGAGTAAAAACGAGAACCATCGAACTCTGTGTGCGAGCAGAGTATTGTAACGTTGTTGTCACTTGTTCGTAGTAGAGTTATTCTAATTAATATGGAATAAGTGTTGCTAAAAGGACAGCTTATTAATTTATACATCAAGCGATTCACTGTACAGCTTACTGGAGAGTGATTTGAAAATGATGTCTTGATCCAAGCGAAAGATTTCTACACCATGCAAGCGAAAACTTTATCCCCACCACTGCAGGGTATACCTCTTGAGGCGTCCACAAGTTCACTTGGCGATCAGTGTAACGCGATCCGGGCTCGGGTATATCGGTGAGCTAATACTAATTGAACGATAAAACTTTGCTATTTCTCATCCTTTTCTTATGGAACGTTTACATATTATTGTTTTTAGGCTTGGCTGCTCGGTTCGCTTTCTTTACTCGCTGTCCTTTTCTACGTTCGACGCTGTCGGCAAATTTCAAACAATGTAGGAACTACACCATGGAAGCGAACGTTCAGACCCGAGGCTTTCGCTTCGATCAAGACATTACTCTACCGTGATAAGTAAAAATTGTCCAAACCATATCGCGTTTGATATACATTTTAATCAGGATATTGCAACAAATACTTTGGTAAAATTTAATTTAAAACGGACCAAAAATGAACAAGTTTTAATATTAGATTTTGATCGCAGTAGTGTTGTCTAACGTACACGGGTATTTAAACTTGCTTTTTTCTGGAACGCTGCCCCGTATCTCGGCTGCCACAACGTCAAAGGGGACCCGAACTCGCTCGAGAATCGCGTCTGCACACGATTAGTGTTCACATTTGGTCCCGAGCGAGGTACACTAATCGAGACATTACTGTATAGCTTCGATTTCAATTATCAGGATATTAAATTGTTCTTACGTGAACAACTCCTCACCGACAATTGTATAAAGACACGTTTTGAAAGCCTTTATCGCTGCCCCCCAAAGACCTCCGAAATGCGGTGAACGAGGAGGCGAGAAGTGCCAATTTATATTTTCATCGTTTAGAAAGTGTTGAAATTTCTTCCGATATTCGTCGGAAGCCAAAAGGGCCTGATGCTGCCCAACTTTATTCTTAGCACCCACAAATTTGGTGCCGTTGTCCACCTATATATCTTGCGATCTTTCTCGCCTAGCAAAAAATCGTTTAACGGCAGCTAAACATGCCCGGGAGGTCGGTGACCAATTCGAGGTTCACGGGCTTCGTTGTGAAGCAAACAAAGATTGAAACATAGACCTTTACACTTGCGCGGTTACGAACCTTCTTTCCTTTAATGTAGACCGGACCGCAATAGTCTATACCAGCATTTTGAAAAGGTCGAAACGACGTGACTCTATCTTTAGGCAAATCTCCCATAATATAATTCGATATCCTGGGACTCAACCGACAGCACCGCACACATCGATGAACGATACGCCTTGTCGCGGCTCTACCGTCGATCGGCCAATAATTCTGTCGTACGGCATTCAACGTTGACTGAATACCAACGTGCCAATGTCGTAAGTGTTCGCGCCGAATTATCAATTCTGTAATAGTATGATTACGAGGTAATAAGATTGAGTGTTTTTGTGCGTAAAGCAACGACGGTTGCTTCAATCTACCACCCTAAGTAAACCATGTTCGTCTAGAAATGGAACTAAGTTTAAAATTTTACTTCCTCTAGGTAGTGGGATTCCCTTTTTCAAGTTACCGATTTCTACGGAAAAAACTTCTGCCTGCATTTCGCGTAGAATTATTTCGTGGGCCTCACGAATATCTTCAGCTGCCAACTCACTCACGATCTTCGTTTTATGCCTAACATTATGATAAAAACGTAAGATATACGCAACGTCCAAATTCAGCAAATCATTTAACACCTTCTTGAAAGTCAAAGTAACTACGTTTCTTTTTCAGGAACACCAGCTAACGTGATATAACTGACGGGCCAAAATTTGTGTTCCCGTGACAACAATTTTTCCGATGCTCCCTCCTTAACCTCCCGACCTCGGCTTACACTTTATTCTAGCAACGTGACTAAAAGATAAGTTTTTATTGGTTTCGTATATGAAAAACTTTGTTGTCAATCGCTGTATCCTGCCACTAACCAACCTAATCGCGTTTTCTGTAATACGACCGAGCCTCGGCGTAATTTGAATTGACCGAAACACAACGGCCCATAAAATAAATTATTTCCCAATAATGCATCAATGGTCCCCGGTTTGTGAAATTCGGGGTCAGCTAATCTCAATTTCCTTGGAATTTTAATTGGGTTACGATCAACTTGTGACGACGGTAAATATCCAGTAATGGACGGAAGCGTACCAACGTAACTTGCGTTTCAAAATTACTATTGCTACATTTGATGGTCGCATTAACATAATGTTTCGCACGTGTCTCAACGTGCGACATTCGTTCGAATCAAACTGTGGCAGTAAATCAAATTTACTGTCACACCATCAGCATCCTTTTTTTCAATTAAGTTTTAAAATTAAAATGAAGTAACAAAAAATCTAAAAATCTGAGTTGAAATAAATTAATATTTGTAAAAATCAATAAAAATGAGTTTGTATTAAATTATTGGATTAATTATTGGAACGGGCCACCGTGCCGCCGGAGTAGCGGCAGTGAACGGAGCACTGCGCCGAAAAGTGTGCATGTTCCGCTTAGGTAAACTGGTGTTCGGACTTACATCTGTCTGTGCAGCCTCGTCATTCTCCGGATAGTACGATTCTTTAAGTGTTGTACAACAACATATTTTGAGATTTTGCAATTATTATCAATAAAAATATATTTAAAAATTAAAAATTACATTTTACAATAACAAACAAACACTTTCCAATAACAAATTAAAATTCTCAATAATTTAATTCACAGTGATGAATTTTAAAGCAAGGGTCGACACACAATCCCACATTACATTATGGCCAAGTGGTATCACGCTGACTTCGTCTATAGGCGACGCTCGTACACACAGGTCGTCGCGCGGATGGCGTCTATAGGCGACGCTCGTAGCGAAAGGGTTAAAGTGGTCCTTCGTACGACACCCGGCTAGGGTGCAGACGATCGTCGTGGAGAGGAAGGCATTCATTCGTAGAATGGCATTCGTATATGATCATTCGTGCATTGTACATCGTTAATTGTCCTGACAAGTTGTCTAATAAAGTATCGTTATATATCGTTTCATCATTGTTCATCGTTTTAATCGTTTCATCCAACAGCCGATTGTTTCCTAAATGGCTCCTTGAAGATCAATCCGATGTTCAGCAATAGGCCGCCCGCTTATGACCAGAGGCTTGTGTCCGATGCAGGCGTTGAATTCCGGAGTGTCCACTCCAGTGTATTCCGCAAAAATTTACGGCCCTGTCTTGAAGACAACATTCGCACAACGAAACATGGAGGGTAACATCAAAAATTCTCCTATGTCGCTCCAATTAGATGCCGGTCAACGGTTACACTTCGTTACCACCGGCCAGCATTTCAAGGGGAAAGGCGCTCAATGTCACGCTCAGAGTAATTACGGGCCACCCTGTATAGTCTGTAATATATAATAATGTATAAATATTTATCTGTTTTCATAATTTCTCGAGAAATATATTATTTGTTTATTTATTTATTACTGCGTAGTAGACATAATATTATTTGGTTATAACATTTTCAGAGACCAAACATGTAAATCTTTTGTATTTATTGCCTATTTTCCTTGTTTCCCGTAAAATGTTTTTAATCAAACAATAATGGACCTGTCATATGTTAAACGACTCTCACGTGACTGCAGGTGAAAGTAACTATGTACCACCGAATTGTTTTGAAAATTAAATATTATTCCAAAGTGGTGCACTCTGCATACGTCACCATAAAATGTACAAATATTTTGCAACCTGTGAATTGAAAATATATTGAAAACAGATACTTCCTTCAGGCAGCACGTTTTTCACGCATAAATAATTAAAATTTATATGTTTTTGTATATAAGAGACATGTAAATTACTATATGTTACATATGAATCGTATAATAATATAAATCACGCAGAACAATTCATCAGAAAGACCCAGAGCATCTGCTAAAGACCAGAGCAGATATGGACAAAATTGAACACAAACAGCAAATGAATATTATTGAAGCTCATAATTGCACAAAAAGACTCAGATACATTGTCTGAAAGCCTGAGAAATCATGGTAACACTTGAACAAGACAACTTAGTAAAAGAAGATTAGTGAAAACCATCGTTGTACATACAAGTTGACACGAAGTAATTGCTTGAAAAACGTTGACTTCTGAGAGTAAGAACTTTGAATATCGACCATCTTAAAATAAAGATGCTATTTAGTTTGATATGATCACTTGCACTTCTTGGACAGAATACATCGCACTAATAATAATAATTCCCATCATACTATATGATACACGTATACATAGTATGTATTGCATGCAGTATGCACATGCAGAAAGTGCAAGTCAATCTCTTCCATGGCTCGTGAAGTACCCCCAGAGACACTTTTTTCCTTTAACTGGTGCACACTTCGAGTAGGTATAAGGGACTGAATATGTGCAGGCGGTATCCGTTCCACGCATCACGTAGAAGGAAAGGTTCAACGTTTCCAAAACAATTACTTCACAGCAACCCTACCTTGCGCATTGTAATTTTCTTATAGCCATACTCACATATGCGAAGACAGGAAGAAAATTATACAAACACTTTTCCACCGAGCTGAAGAATGAATTAATAATGCTGAAATTGTAGATCGCGTCATTCATGTTGCTTTAAAGCTAGAAACTCTTTACACCGACTTGCAAAAATCCGTGAAAATAAAACAGAGGTAAAATTTGATGCAAAGAGTGGAAAGGAGAACTGTGGAATTAATAACGCCTGAGCTGGCGCCCGCAATGGCTGAACTAGAGACTTACTACAATTTCCATAAGTTTCTCTTATCGGTACTGGGTCTCTGGCCACATAATCGTTCAAAGTTTTTATTAATCCAGAAGACTATGTTCAGTCTCATACCAGTCTCTTTCATAGTTCCTCAGGTATGGTATGGTTACGTCAGTAAATCGAAGCCGATATAGTGCAGTCAGACCATCTCGTCTTTTTTCACGGAGATTACTTTCAGTGCCTAGTTTTGACAGTCTCAGACATAACTCCAAACCTCGTGCTAAAGATCCTATCGCCTATTACGATGTGTCTTGGTGCGGTCGTGAAATATACTGTGTTTTGGTATCAGTCAGACGTAGTGAGTCTCGCGGAATGCAGTTAAATTCGTATCCCAATATGCATAATTTAAGATCCATTGCTAATACAGATAGAGGGGTTTCTGGACCAAGTTGAGTACGATTGGAAGTTGAACCGAGACGAAGGGCTGCAGATTTTAAAGCAGCACGCTTCTTTAGGGAAATTTTATGGAAAACTATACGCGTGTAAGCGAGCACCATGATTCAGGTGTTGATTACCTCTAATATTGACCTTTTACTTGTGTTACAGTTTTCATTTATTCATCAGCAATTGGTTTAGTACTACTAGATGTATCGAACTTTATTGTGTGCGTCATTACCCATAAAAACGACACGTTTAGCTTCCCAATAGCGTTGGAATATCTCGTCGACGAAAGGAAATATTATCTCCCCATTGTCGTTCATAGGTGTGTCTCCATCCTCACCCTTGCAACTACTTTTGTTGCAACCGAATCGATAGTTATAATGCTACTTCAACACTGCGGCAGCTTATTTATAGTTGCAAGGTAAAAGCACAAATTATATTCTTTTTGTGTGTTATTCTTTTGTAATTCAACGTTAGTGTGTAGTGCGTAGTCACTGTGTTTGTTTTACTACCGCTCAAAAGTGCACCCAAGTGCACCCAACCTGCCAAATCTAGGGTCTAACATTTCGAACTAGTCATTATAAACTTCCATTTTACAGTAACTGTAATGCTTATCTATCATATCCTTTTAAACCTAATATTGAAAATATCGAACTCTTTCAAAGAAAAACAGAAGAATATCTCCACGAAGAAGACATTTAATATAATATAAATTTCTTCTGGAAGATATTCCAATCATTATAAGATATTTTGATACTTTTATGTGATGCGTGTAGAAAATAATAAATATAAAGTGTTAACACCTCCTATACAGTAAAACTCAAAGAATATTTCTTTCATTAGAATGGGTTCCGAAACTTTTAAGCGGTAACCTTTGACTATAGTCTAGGTTGGACCTTAAAGTATGAAATATTATTACTTAGTGTTTTCTATCATTTGCAGTTCACATATTGTAAAGGCAGTTAACCAGGATGCTTACTTAATCCACAACGAAAAACATTTAATTAATGGCAGTAAAGCTACCTTAATAACCGCCATAGTTCTACACAGGCGAGCAATGAAGTAAGTATCTTCAAACACTTCTCAGAATTCTCAAGATATGTATATTTACAAAATCTATTATTAGTGCCTAGCACTTAGCAACAACAGTTCGACACTCTTGCAGGTTTGCGAATGAATTTGTGGCTAGAAATACGGGATCCTATAGTCTTCTTGTTATACTCGGTGTCCTATTCCTAAGCGCCAACCTGTATGGTGTAAATAATATGTTCCTATTACCATCCGTGAATTAACAATCGTTGCCTCTATGTTGCTTACTGTTGCTTTCCAGTTGTCGCAATCGATATTTGACGGTGAAAACCTGGAAAATACTTTAACTTGTCTATTGTTCATCTTCTCTGAGATAGCATACATGTTTTGTTTGAATTATATGGTGCAACAAATGACAGATAGTGCTGACAATCTTGTTCCGTCGGTGTAAGCATACGAAATTAGAAAGAAATGGGGCGATAAAACTGAGGATGTATATTTTTACTAATACTTATAGGTATAATTCTAATTGGTACGAAGCCTCTCTAACAGTTCAGAAATCGGTACTCCTCATCATGTTAGAAGGCACAAGAGAATATGGTTTCAATTTTTTTGGCTTGTACTCCGCATCAATTGAAGGGTTCTCCGTGGTACAATATTTTTAAATTACGATTACAGTGGGAAATACATACGTTTCTATTAATACATTTATCACTGTCGCAATTCTGTTTCAGCTATTGCAGAAGTCAGTTTCCGGTCTAATGATTATGACTTCTATGCAATAACACTGGAATCGCAAATAAAAATGTAGAAAAAGTAGTAATTAGTAATTTTGTATTACCAATTATTATGTGTACAAATTAATTCTCAGCCTTTGTTCACCAATTTTTGACATTTATTTATAAAAAAACTAATTCAAATCTAATCTTATAAGTAATCTCCTTCGCATTCTACATATTTTTGCCATCTCTCAGGTAATTGCCAGATTCCAGATTGGCAAAATGATGGTGCTTTGATGCGGTAAATTCATCGGGAACTTTTTCGACCTGTTCAACTGACTTGAAATCAGAATCAGCCAGATGGTTTTGTAAAAATCGGAATAGGTAATGATCCGAAATGGTTAAGTCTGGAGAACAGGGCGCATGAAGAAGATTTTCCAAAGATAAATCTGAGATGGTTTGTAGGGTGTTTTTGGATGCGTGGGGCCGGGCGATATTCTGCAGCAGTGTCATCGCACTTCTCCCAGTGCTAGAATCCCGTCTTTTCTCTTCAAGTGGGTCACTCACAGGGATCAAACTTTATTGGAAAAAGTCGGAACTGACGGCCTCGTGGTTGAAACGCAATAGGAAGACAGTGCCTCGTATTATACCTCGTTTTAAAGCTAAAAGATGACTCTGTAAAATGCATATAAGACGGGGTATTCTTCGTAAGTATCGGCATTCTTCCTGCCAACACACATAAAACATCATAGGCCATACAGTGGTACGGTATGCTGTTGTCACGGGATTTCGTGGCAATTAAAATAAAATGAATATCCTTCAGAATTATTTCCGTAGAAATAGTCTGAGTGAAAATTCGGGCAGAATAACAAACAGTAACGTACACTTTCACAAGTAAAAACTCTCCTCTATTGTTTTTGGACTGTCCTTATATACATGTATTTCTGGATCCTGGGGAGGGATTATTTATTTCCTGAACCTTGTACTTCATCGGGTTGGTCTAGAGGATGGAAATTTATAGGGCGTCATACTGTCGTGGTATGAATCACCACTCTCTGGCCGCTCTCTGGCTTCTGCGTAGCACTGCGCCCATATTAGGTATGCATACGGGACTACCGACACCCACACGTTGTAGTTCAACGTTCTAGATTTCCTGGTTGGACCCTTGGCATTCGGAAGGAGCCCCGACGGGGCACCCATTATCCTCTTCGCCCTCGCGCAGGTTATAGCGATGTGGTGCCTGTAGTTACGCAGGTTGTCGAGCTCTACTCCGAGGTATTTCGCAGTGCTCTGCGACCTCATGGAGATCTCACACCATTCAAGGTCGATTGCTTTGTGGATTCTTTCTCACTCTCGGATCTGCCTCAAGCCGACATCTATCAGGAACTGGAGTTCTTCCACGTTCCTTGACCAGATCGTGAGCGGCAGGTCGTCCACATATGCGAAGGCTGCAGTGTTCCTGAGGCCATTCGCGAGCCTCAGAACACCATCGTATACCAGGTTCCGCAGCATCGGTGTAAGTACTGCACCTTGTGGAACTCCAGCGTAAATTGCCGAACCATCCCTAAATATTACAGTGGAAAAGAAATGTTTCCGTAGAAGAAAACTGACCGTACAGTGAATTGAGTTGACAGAACCGGCCGTAACATCTGTTGGCAGCTGTTGAGGGTTGCCTATAAAAGTCAACAATTCATGGGTAAGTTTAACTATCCTTTTCTAACATTAGTTATCCGAATGGTTTTACTTCAAACATAATTTATACACCTGAAAACGTGCTGTTAAGAAAAACATTTTTCTCGCAAGTAATAAATCACTTTATTCCTTTCGGAAAACGAATAAAAGTATCGAACCCAGTTATTAAACGACTTATTAGTTTAGTTATTATTCATGAATGACGAATAATTCCACATTACTCTTCATTCGAAACGATGTAAAATTTGCCGCACGGTTCCCCCGATGCCCACGCTGTACCATTGTGTTCAAAAATTGGGCTATACATATTTACTGGCTCAATAAACGATAATAAGCTTCGACCGCTGAAAAGGATAGCTAGTGAAAAGAAAATAGAAACTGCTCGGTCCTTTTTGTTCACTTGCCGTCTTCTACGTTGGACGATGTCGGCAACTTTAAAACAATGTATGAAGTAGCTGTGGCGGCGATAAGCCAGCGCCACGTCTCCGCCTTAGGTGTAAGGGAAAACCGTAGTGTGACTGGAAGTATCGGATGTAGCGTGAGGTACGAATGAGAAGTGTTAGTGGAGATGTCGAACGAATGTTTATTTCTAGGAAAGAGCGAATGCTTTCTGTGACACGAATGAGTGAGAACGAATGAGGGATAGAACGAGAGAGAAGCTGCAAGAGAGAGAATATATGGAGCGAATGATGCGTGCGAGGTTCAGTGTTGAGCAGAGTTCAAGAAGAGTCTTGGTTAAAGACTGGAGGGCAATAAAGCTTGTGTCAAGTATTGAATGGGAAGTTATTCCATTCCTTATCACCATATCCCACATATCCAATATAAGCGAACGTTCAGTCCCGAGGCTTTCGCTTATATTGAGATTTTACTGTAGTCTCAATTCTCCGAACGTCACTGTATCGTATCCGCACTTAAAAACATAGCGGGTGGGGATATCGGGTGAGTCTCTATCATGCGAACTGCCTTGTCCCCCGGACTGTTCGGATTAACGAGGCTCGACTGTATATAGCACTTATGATTATATGAAAGCTAAGCTTTTTACTGAATAAGTTTTGAGCAATCGTAACAAACCCTTAGGAATTTTGTTACTCCACTAAATTTTTATATACTTCATCTGTAACAGTTCAAGTGTAATTTTTTGTACAGGAGTGAGTCCTGTAAGACGAAAGTATTAAAAGGATGATACAAAATTCGTAAGAATAACAAGTATATCTGTTTATGAATCAATACAATGGTTCCGTTATAACCGATCTGCTCTATTCGATCGTTTACTCAAGAGTGTCTCGACGTTGTCTATTGCCCGCCGAGAAGGCGCGTCCGCGGTCCCACGATGCAGTCCCTTCGAGGGTCCGTTTTACGACCCCGAAATGTTTACGGGTCCCGCTCGCCTATCAGCCTCGTAGTGACATTTGCCAGATCAGTAAGCAAGGCGCTCCAAAGCCTCGGGTTTTCTTACAGTCCATAATAAGTTTGAGCTTGTTAAGTTACAAGAAAATATTTTCATAATTTTCTACAATCAAATGATCATGTTCAGTCTGCGTAAAATGATGATAGAACGTCGCTGTATGAAGTGACAATTGCAACTTCATTGAATTGTAGTTTTAAAATTATAAATACAATAATCGGTCCATGTCTTCTGTATTATTTGTATGATCTCGGGTACTGTTCCAAGAAGCATCAATGGCCGACCGACAAGAAATTTGGGGGGAAGATGGGAAGGGGTGAAAACAGTCGCTCGTACGAAAAAGTAAAATCATAGAATGTACAGGATCTATTTCGCCGCGCACCCGTGATGTATACCGTGTGGGCAGGACCGAGCAAGTAAAACAAAGGCCCTAAATCTTCCTTCCGACTAGGGTCGCATCGCATGGTTTTCCCATTCTTATTACGGAATAGGAATATTTGTTAATGTATGATAATATTTGGGGATGAATATCAGTGATGATAACAATGTTCTGTTAACGGTTGGAATATATTTAAGAAAACAACACTTAAACTATGATAAGGATTGAGTAATTGATGCGAGTGAGTGTTCGTGATTGGTGCTGACAAAGTATCCGGAAGATAACCTTTCGTGAGAGGGGATACTTCGAAGCCTTAGAGGCGATGTTCTCCTTGGAAACGTGAGTGTTCGTTCTTGTAGGGTCTTGCACGTTCAAGACTTGATTTAAGACTGTTGGGTTAAGGACCCTGATTAAGCCTTGACTTTATTCTCTCATGCGCGCGTGTCGGTGTGTGTCCAAAATTAGTGAGAACAAATGAGGAATAGAATGAGAGACAAACTAATTGTAAAAGTGAAAGAATATACATATTGGGCGGATGAGACGTGCGCGGGTCAAAGTAGAATGGAGAGTCGAATTGAGAGTTTCCAGTATTGTTAAAGAGACATTGTGTTTTACAATAAGAGTGTAGTGTAGAGTTATTTATAAATAATCTGTTATTATTGTATAAATGGACAATCACAATTTCCCCAAAACATAGACCTACAATTATGTAACCATTCAATTAGAACATAATCGAGAAACGTCGATTTTATCGGCAATTCATTAATTAATTTAATATTTCGGGGCTCAGAGACATGCTTTCCCGTTATCCGATCGGGCTCAAATTTTGTCCATATTATTTTTTTATTAATTGCAGCTATTCTGGGAGGTGCCGCGACGAAACACAAGCGTGAAAAATAAAAAAATAATAATGGATAAGGATTATACTATACCATACACATATGTAGGAGTTTAAAAAATAATTTACACCGTTGTCCCGTGGAGCATAAAGGTGTCGGTCGTTGCCTGTAAACTCGTGTGAAAAACATAAAAAGCGGCAATGGGTCGACGATCGCCGAATAAACAGGTGTGAGAGAGTGCCTGTGATGACGAGGGAGAGAGAGAGAGAGAGAGAATATCGAGGTTCAATAACCGTGGGTGGCCCAAAACCCATGGACCATCGGGAAATTGGGTGTAGCTGGGGTGATTTCAAACAAGTCCGTCCGTGACGGAAATGTTATTTGTAATTTCCTTTTTGAGTTATTAACTGAAAACACTGGCCAATAAGATCGCCCGCTGGCGCGCGCTCAGGCGCGAACCGATCAGCTGTCGTCATTCCCTCAACATTGTGCGAATCCTGACCTAGGCAATGCTCAACAGCTGATGTTACGGCCGGCTTAGTATCTTGCACGAGACACTTTTTCCTTTAACTGGTGCACACCTCGAGTAGGTACAACGGACTGAATATGTTGCATACGTTACTTCTTCGACGCATCACGCAAGAGGAAAGGTTCAACGTTTTCAAACCAATTACTTCACAGCAACCCTACATTGCGCTTTGTAATTTTCTTACAGCCATACTCACATATGCAAAGTGTGAAAGAAAATCGTAGGAGCCCTTTTCCACTGTTCTGGAGAATGAATCAATAATGCTGAAATTATAGATCGCGTCATTCATATTGCTTTAAAGCCAGATACCTTTTATATCGACTTTCGAAAAATGCGTCAAAATAAGATAGGGGTATAATTCGTTGCAACATGTGAAAAAGAGAATGTTGGAGTTCATAGCACCTGTACTATTGTCCGCGATGGTTGAACTGCAGACTTACTACAATTTCCATAAGTTTCTCTTATCGGTGCTGGGTCTCTGGCCACATAATAGTTCAAAGTTTTTAGCTATCAAGAAGACTGTGGTCAGTCTCATGCCAGTGTCTCTTATAGTTCCTCAAGTATGGTATAGTTACGTTATTAAATAGAAATTTGAAATCCTTTTTTCACGGAGATTACTTTCAGTGCCTAGTTTTGACAGTCTCAGACATAACTCTAAACCTCGTGCTAAAGATCCTATCGCCTATTACGATGTGTCTTGGTGCGGTCGTGAAATATACTGTGTTTTGGTATCAGTCAGACGTAGTGAGTCTCGCGGAATGCAGTTAAATTCGTATCCCAATATGCATAATTTAAGATCCAATGCTAATACAGATAGAGCGGTTTCTGGACGAAGTCGAGTACGATTGGAAGCTGAACCGAGACGAAGGACTGCAGATTTTAAAGCAGCACGCTTGTTTAGGGAAATTTTATGGGAAATTATTCGCTTGTAAGGAAGCACCGTGGGTCAAGTGTTGATAACCTAATATATACATTTCACTTGTGTTGTAGGTTTCATTTATGCATCAGCAGTTGGATTAGTACTGCTAGATGTATCGAACTACATTGCATACATTGTTACACCGAAAAACGATACGTTTAATTTCCCAGTTGCGTTGGAATATCTCGTCGACGAAAAAAAATATTATCTCCCCATTGTTATTCATAGATGTGCGTGCGTTCTCATCATTGCAACTATTTTTGTTGCAACCGAATCGATATTTATCATGCTACTTCAACACAGCGGCAGCTTGTTCATTGTTACAAGGTAAAGGAACACTTGCTATTCTTTCGCAATTCAACGTTACTGTGTATTGCATGGTCACTGTCTTCATTTTTCAATACGTGCTGTACCGCTCAAAAGTTTGGGTACACCTACAAAATTTTAGGATCTAATATTTTACAGCATTTATTACACATATACTTACTACTTACACTATACTTTAATGCTTGTATCTCCTTTGGATCTCGATATTGAAAACAGAAGTGCTGTTGTTACTTGAGCACCGAATAATTCTGTGGCAAGGAAATAAGAAAACCAAAACCTTCTGCAAAAATTGCCCACTAATGCAGAAGATAAAAGAATTCCATCTCTTGCAAAGAAGAACAGTAGGAAGTCGCGTCAAAGAAGACGTTTTATAGTATCGTATTATATCTATATCGGGCAGCGTATTTTATCACTGATTCGATACTATTCGAAGCTATTCACATTATTCGAAATTTAAGCAAAACTTAAAGAATATTTCTTTCCTTTGCATGGGTACCCAAACTATTAAGCAATAATGTAGCCTTTGACTATAGTTCTAGATTTGACATGAAACTATGAAATATAGTTACGTAGTGTTTCTATCATTTGCAGTCAACGCATTCTAAAGGCAGTTAACCAAGATACTGCTAACTTGAACGCCGACAAAAAACCTTCAATTAATGACGGTAAAGCAACCTTAATAACCGCCATAGTCCTACACAGACGGGCAATAAAGTTAGTATCTTCAAAGGTTTCTCAAAATTTTCAATAAAATCACATGTTCGTATATCTTCAAAATCTATTGTTAGTGCCTACCAGTTAGCAACGAACGTTTGACATTCTTGCAGGTTTGCGAATGAGTTGGTGGCTAGAAATACGGAATCGTATAGTGTTCTTATTATACTGGGTATCGTATCCTTAAGCGCAAACCTGTTTCGTGTAAATAATCTGTTCCTATTATTATTGCTGAATTAAAAATTCTTGCCTGTATGTTGACACCTGTCACTTTTCAGTTGTCACAATCGGTATTTGACGTTGCAAAACTGGAAGATACTTTAACATCTCTATTGTTCGTAAGTTCTGAGATGGCATATATGTTTTATTTGAACTACATGGTGCAACAAATGACAGACTGCACTGCCAATCTTGTTCCGTCAGTGTAAGCATGTGAAATTAGAGAGAAATCGGGCGACAAAACTGAGGTTGTATATTTTTACTAATACTTATAGGTATAATTCTAATTGGTACGAAACCCCTCTAACAGTTCAGAAATCAGTACTGCTCGTAATGTTAGAAGGCACAAGAGAATATGGTTTCAATTTTTTTGGCTTGTACTCCGCATCAATTGAAGGGTTCTCCGTGGTACAATATTCTTAAATTACTACTACAGCGTGAAATACATACATTTCTATCAATGCATTTCTCAGTGTTGCAATTCTGTTTCAGCTATTGCAAAAGTCAGTTTCCTGTTTGATGATTATGACTTCTATGCAATAACACTGGAATCGCACGTAAAAATGTAGAATGAGTAGTGTAATTAGTACTTTTGTATTAGCCATTTTTAGGTGTACAAATTAATTCTCAGCCCTTTTTCACCAACTTTGACATTTATTTATTAAAAAAAGCTAATACAAATCTAATCTAAGAAGTAATCTCCTTCGCTTTCTACATATTTTTGGATTCCAGATTGCCAAAATGATGGTGATTTGATGTGGTGAATTCATCGAGACCTTTTTCGATCTGATCAACTGCCTTGAATTGGGAATTAGCCAGATGGTTTTGTAAAATGCGGAATAGTTAATGATCCGAAATGGCTAAGTCTGGAGAACAGGGCGCATGAAGATAAATTTCCAAGGCTAAATCTGAGATGGTTTGCATCTTTTTGGAAGTGTGGGGCGGGGCGTTATTCTGCAGCAGTATCATCGTGCTTCTCCCAGTGCCAGAAAACGGTTTTTTCTCTTCAAGTAGGTCACTCACAGAGATCAACCGTAATTGGAAAAACTCGCAATAGGAAAACAGTGCTTCGTATTATATCTCGTTTTAAAGCTAAAAGATGACACTTAAAAATGAATATATGACGAGGAAAAAATTTCAATTTGAATAGGTTCTATAGTCGATGAAAGGTGGAGGCCGAGTATTAATTTGTGCACCTACGATATATCACTTATGATCTTTCGCATCGGTGTAGTTGTCCTATTAAGCAAAAGTCGAGCTTTTTACTGCACACCGTTTGGGTAATCGGGACGAACCCCCAGGAATTTTGTTATTATTGTAAACAAAATTTAACTGTTAAATCTGACATGTATAAAGGTTTACTGGGATTAATCCATAATGTATACAGGGTGTTCCGTAACTATGGGACGTCCTGGAAATTGGGGGTTGCTGGAGTAACTCTGAACAACAATTTGGTTTACCAAAACGTTGGTTGAGGCTTCCGTTTTTGCATTATTAACGAATGCCACAGGCCATTCAGAGTGCGTAGCTCTCATTCGTATTCATGTATCATTGAGTGACCGACTTGGTTACACGTAGGAACAATAAATCCTGCCGAATCATCCCTAAATCTTACAATGGAAAGGAAAAGTTGCCATACAAGAAAACTGAACGTACAGTGAAGTGAGTTCACCGAACCGGCCGTAACATCAGCTGGTAAGGGTTGCCTAGAAAAGTCAACAATTCGTGGGTAAATTTAACTATCGTTTTCTAACATTAGTTATCCAAATCGTTTTTCATAAACATAATTTATCCACCTGAAAACGTGCTGTAAAGAAAAACATCTTTTTCACACGTAATACAACACCTTATTCCTTTCGGATAACGAATAAAAATGACGAACACAGTTATTAAAAGACTTATTAGTTTAGTTATTATTCATGAATAACGAATAATTCCACATTATACTTGATTCAAGACGATATAACATTTGCCGCACGGTTCACTCGGTAACCACGCTGTACCAATGCGTTCACGACCACGACCGAGCGCGGTTGAGAACCACGCGCTCTGGATGGCCACTGTTTTTCATTAATAACTTAAAAACGAAGCTTCAAACAATATTTCGATCAAAGAAAAATTTATTCAGAATCACCTCAGCTGCCCCCCCCCCCCTGTGTGTACCATGGAATTGTTTTGAAAATGAAATAGTATTCAAAAGTGGCGTACTTTGCATATGTCACCATAAAATATACAAATATTTTGCAACCTGTGTATTGAAAATCTATTGAAAACAGATACTTCCTTCATGCAACACGTTTTTCGTGCATAAATAATTAAAATTTATATGTTTTTGTATATAAGATACATTTAATTACTATATGTTACGTATGAATTGTATAACAATATAAATCACGTATAATTGAAAAACTATTGGAAAAAATATACTTCTTCCATACGGCACGTTCTTGGCCCATAAAGATGTTACGAGCCGAACTGTGGCATAAGGATAAGGATAAGGAATAAAATTATGGAACAGTTATTAAACGGCTTGATAAGTAAATTGTTATTCGTGAGTAACAAATCATTACACATTATTATTAATTTAAGATGATGTAATATTTGCCGTACGTTGCCCCTCGATGCACCCGATGACAACCGCGCGCGGTGGTACCTGGGCGCGCGCTATACGGGTGCGCTCATTGGCCAGTCTTTTTCGTTAATAATTCAAAAACGAAGCTACTTACAATATTCAGACTCCAGACATAACCAATAAGCGTGTGGAGGGTTGCGGTAGTCGACGGTCCGTCGTACAGATGGTGGGAGGAGGTACGACGGGAAAAGAAAGGGGAAGGGGGAGAAGTTGCGTTTCGTCCTAGGCCTGCTAGCGGACTCATCAGTAAGGCGTACTAGCAGGCCCTGCCTTAGACACAGGGATAGAAGGGAATGGTCGGAGGTTGTATATATGGTCCCGCGGACCTATACAACCACCTTCGGGAGCCGGATCGTCGTGCTCATCGTGCTTGTCCCCTAGCGGTGTATGTGGGAACGGCCGATCCAAGTAAAAAGTACCGCTATGAGGTAACAGGACACACTTCACATTTCTTCCTAGACCTTTTCTAGACCACTTGACTAGATAACAAATATGTACGCACTTTTACGTGCAGAAGAATAAGAAATGGGTCCCACACCAAACCTTGTTTCCAAAAACTGACGTAATGGGTGTCAGTAACAGCGCTAAGTTACATGTGTGGACCCGCCTTAACGGGTGATTCGAAAAGTGCACTAAGCCCAATCTCACTTGATATAACTGACTCTGTACGAGCCTGAGGCGACGTGACTCTACGCGTGACTGTGTAACTCTGAACCAACGAGGGTAGAATCCAAAAGGTTCATATAGTCCCAAAATGCGCGGGAACTCACTAGAACTTTCCATATAAAGAAATTTAGGAGTCTTCGTCGGGCCACGCCCGTCTCGGTCATGATGCAGCTGGTTGCACTTGGGCTCAGGACCTCTTCATTTGTTTACGATAACCGAAATAATTTTAGGGCGTTTTCCCTTCACAGACGCGAGCTCGAAAACGTGTTGAAAGCGACGTATGGACAATATTCTCCATACGTAACAAAGAATTAAAATTTATATGTTTTTGTATATATGTAGACTTCGACGATTCTTCATTTGGCCTCTAGCGTCACAATGCGATACCTGACAATCCTATGCAGAAATATCTGGCATATTAACCTGCGCTCCACGGCCGTTTTACCAATAAAGCAACTCTAGCCCAAAAAGTATGTACCTTTACGCCTGCCGTCTCCGCATAGTAATTACCGGATCGTAAACCTAGGCCGCTCCAGTGAAAAAAACCACGTCCAACCCTTGGGTCCACGCACCCCATACCGTTAACCGAGCTAAACATGCCTTGCTATGCCAAGCTTGGCCAAAGAGGTCTGTGATTGGACGACACTACGTGTCCACTATTAGTCAATCACATAAAGTCATTATTCGCAAAAAAACACGAACGGAGCCAACAACTCTCTTTCCTACCGCAACTATACACCTGCCGGGATACTGAATATTCCGGCTGGTCCTTCGAAAAGCAACAATATACAACTATTAGTCGGCACACACCCCTTGCAAATACCAACAAAGCCAGAACGATCGAAAGATCATCCGCTGGTATTTAACAGTATATAAGAGAGATGTAAATTACGATTTGACACGTATGAATATAATAATATAAATCATTATTTGGTATATCGATTGTAAATTACATATTCCTTTATAAGTAACTAACTAAATGTTCAATTAATTTTTGCACTAGACAGGCCAAGAAAAATTTCGAAAACTATTGTACGGTTATAATATACAGAAAATTCTTCAGAAAAACCCAGGGCAATCTTCTACAAACTTGAACAGACATGAAGAAAACTTAATACAAATAGTAAAAGAATATTATAGAAAGCGATATTTGCACAGAAGGACTCAGGTAAATTTTCTGAAAACCTGAGCAACCATGGAAAAACTTGAACAAGACTACTAAAAGAACAGTAGTGAAAACGATAGTTGTACAAGATGGAACGAAGCAATCGCTTGAAAACCTTTGTGTACCGAGAGAAATACTACTTCATCTGACATACCCACATGCACTTCTTTCATAAAATACATAACACTAACAATAGTACGAGCAAATAAATTATACTATAATATACCCTTATGCATACAGTTTGTATTTATAGGCAGGAAGTACAAATCAGTCTCTTCAGTCTTCAGTCTTTCCTCTTCAATTTGTTCACACTTCGAGTACGTACAGCGGACTGAATATGTGCAGGCTTTACTTATTCCTGGCATCACGCAAGAGGAAAGGTTCCACGTTTTCAAACCAATTACTTCACAGCAAGCCTACCTTGCGCCTTGTCATTTTCATACAGCTGTTACGAGCCAGGGCTGTGGGCAATTGCCTAGACCGGCGATGTTGATATTACCCAAGAAACTAGTTAGTTTGTCTCAATACTTTAAATTAATATTCAATACAACTCGAGCGGTTAAGTTGTATTCGTGGGAACGTTACTACTAACATAAGGAATTACGGAGTAAATGTAGGTTTGACGAATCTACTCGGTTTAATGGTGAACAATTTATATATATTCAAATCAGTCGTTTTGGTACAAATGTGATTGTCGCAGTATTTAAATAGCGTGTAAATTATTACCTAAGTACTTGCACGGTGTTGACACACTGGCGATGCGGGGTTGGAGGATGGTTACAGTAGTATGCCGAAAGAACTTCAACCGAACTTGCGGATTCCAACGGGTTAACTTGTATTCTGATCGGTGCCCTAAGCCCGAACGTACTGAATGTAATTGACCCCGAACGAGCGTAACACGATGTGACACTCCCCGTAACTGTGTAGTTATTAACCCAGGATGATCAGAATGGAAAGGCTTATATAGTCCCAAAATGTACAGAGGGGCGTATTTGGGGTTTCCATATAAGGTAAGATCACGGAGAGCTCATCGGGTCGCGCGTGCATTTAATCGGGCTCGATGCAGCTAATCAGTATCAAAGGCCCTTATTGTCCGTGTACGATAATGATAGAAATCTTTGGGCCCTTCGTGGAAACGCGACTTCCCTTCTTACGCAAGCTTGAGCAGCACGTGCGAGAGCAGCGTATAGAAAATATTATTCATACGTAACACAGTCATACTCACATATGCGAAGAGTAGAAGAAAATTATACGAACCCCTTTTCACCGTGCTAAAGAATGAATTAATAATGCTGAAATTATAGAACGCGTCGTTCTTATGACTGCAAGCCAGAAAATTTTTACTCCGAAAAACATCCGAAAAAGTTTACTTACAAAAAAATCCGTGAAATAAAACAGAGGTAAAATTCGTTGCAAAGAGTGCAAACGAGAACTGTGGAGTTAGTAGCACTTGAACTATTAGCTGCGATGGCTGAACTGCAGACTTACTACAATTTCCATAAGTCTCTCTTTTCGGTGCTGGGTCTCTGGCCACATAATCGTTCAAAGTTTGTATTAATCAGGAATACTAGTGTCTTTTATAGTTCCTCCGGTATGGCAATAGCTACGTCAGTAAGTGGAAACCGATACAGTGCAGTCAAACCAACTCACCATAAAATCCTCTTTTCACGGAGATTACTTTTAGTGCCTAGTTTTGGCAGCCTCGGACATAACGCCAAACCTCGTGTTAAAGATCCTATAGCCAATTACAATGTGTGTTGGCGCGCTCGTGAAATATATTGTGTTTTGGTATCAGTCTGACGTAGTAAGTCTCGGGAAATCCAGTTAAATTGGTTTCTCAATAAGCATAATTTAAGCTCCATTGCTATTACAGATAGAGGGGTTTCTGAAAAAAGTCGAGTACGATTGGAAGATGAAGCGAGAAGAAGGGGTTAAGATATTAAAGCAGCACGCCTCTTTAGGGAAATATTATGGGAAATTATTCGCTTGTAAGGAAGCACAGTGGATCAAGTGTTGATGTTAATATTAACTAATATCAAACTTTTACTTGTGTTACAGTTTTCATTTATTTATCGGCAGTTGGTATAATACTATTAGATGTATCGAACTTCATTGTGCGGGTCATTACCCATAAAAACGACACGTTTAATTTCCCAATAGCGTTGGAATATCTCGTCGACGAAAGGAAATATTATCTCCCTATTGTCGTTCACAGATCTGTGTCCGGTCTCGTCATTGCAACTGTTATTGTTGCAACCGAATCGATATTTATCATGCTACATCAACATAGCGGCAGCTTGTTTCTTGTTGCAAGGTAAAAGAACAATTGCTTTTCTTTTGTAATTAAACGTTACTGTGTACTGCATGGTTACTATTTTCGTTTTTCAATACAGTAATGTCTACGATTTGTGTTCATTTCTATCCCCACTACTTGGGGTGGTCCCCCCTGGAACCACCGAAGCGTAAAGCGCCGAGCATATAATCTGAACCCAGGTCGAACATCGGTAGAAACCAACACTGATGCAAGCGAGACAAAAGTTTGGGTATGCCTATGAAATGTTAAAACCTAATATTGTACAACATTTATTATACACATACTTACATTTACTATACTACCGCTCAAAAGTTTTTGTATACCTACAAAATTCTGGGGCCCAACATTTTGTACTATTCATTGTACACTTACATTTTACACCATACCGTAATGCTTATGTATCCTATCCT
Source organism: Nomada goodeniana (assembly GCA_963969485.1). NCBI lineage: Eukaryota > Metazoa > Arthropoda > Insecta > Hymenoptera > Apidae > Nomada > Nomada goodeniana. Next base: position 10,136,235 of record OZ018306.1, read on the forward strand.
TTTGAACGCGTTATTTAAAATATCAAACTCTTCCAAGGAAAAACAGAAGAAAGTCTCAACGAAGAAGACGTTTAATAAAATATCAATATCTTCTAGAAGATATTCCAATTATTATAAAATACTATATTTCTATATTTCTCTTTGAAGCATGTACAAAACAATAAATATAAAGTGTTTACATTACAAACGACAGTAAAACTTAAAGAATATTTCTTTTATTTGTAGTGACGCCCGACAGGTGTCACTATACTAGGGGTCCCCAGCGCTTGCTCACATTGGCCAGTGTTTTTCATTAAGAACTCAAAAACGAAACTATATATAACATTATTATCAAGGAAGAAGTTGTTTGGAATCACCCCAGCTATACCCCAATCCTCGATGTTCCGTAAATTTTTTGTCACCCAGTATAATCCGTGGTTCGACATAAAAGTATGAAATATTGTTATTTAGTGTTCTCTACCATTTGCAGTGAACATATTGTAAAGGCAGTTAACCAGGATTCTGCTTACTTAAATACCAACGAAACACATTTAATTAATGGCAGTAAAGCTACCTTAATAACCGCCATAATCCTACACAGACGAGCAATAAAGTTAGTATTTTCCAAAACTTCTCAGAATTCTCCAAGTACCTCACATATGTATATTTACAAAATTTATTATTAGTGCCTACCAAGTAACAATAAGTGTTCGCCACTCTTGCAGGTTTTCGAATGAATTGATGGATAGAAATAGAGGATCATATAGTGTTCTTATTATACTTGGTATCCAATTCCTAAGCGGCAACCTGTATGGTGTAAATAATATGTTCCTATTATTCCTATTATCTTTGAATTAACAATTTCTGCCTCTATGTTGCTTCCTGTTGCTTTCCAGTTGTCGCAATCGATATTTGACGGTGCAAACCTGGAAAATACTTTATCTTGTCTCACGTTCATCTCTTCTGAGATAGCATACTTGTTTTATTAAATTACATGGTGCAACAAATTACAGACTGCACTGGCAATCTTGTTTCGTCAGTGTAAGCATGTGAAATTAAAGAGAAATAGGGCGATAAACCTGAGGTAAACTGGGTAAAAGCATATATGGAGTGGATGATGCGTGCGCGAGGCAGAATCGAGAGAGGATCCAGAGAGAATCGAGGGAAAATCGAGGCAGAATCTAAGTAGAGTTAAGAGAGCAAAGCGTTGTGAGAATTGTTGCGAGTATTGAGTATCGAGTATTGTAGAGTTGAGTGGTTAAGAGATATTTAGCAATAAAACATTATTATTATGAAAAAGAGTGAATTACAATTTCCCCTGAAAAATAATCCCACAACTATTAGGCGAAAGTGCTTTCCTATACAATGAAAATTTGCAGAGGTCATACTAGTACCCAAGACTACTAAAAAATATTCGGCAAAAGAACAAATACACAGAGTAATTGACACAATAGAGAAATGCTCCGAAGATTTAAAAACCTGCTGTACTACTTCCACACCTATGCGTATTGTCGTAGATGTCATGCCAACGTCACATTATTATCGCGTTTAATTGGTAGTGGGGACTCGGTGGACATTAAAGGAGAAAAGCTTGGCAGTCTCTGACGTAAGCTACTCCACCATAGAAAAAATAAAAGCAGGCGTTCCTGAAGGCAGCGTACTAGCCGGGTCTCGACGGTCTCGGGGCGGGGGGATTTTCGACTATCCAGGCCGGGACAGCCGAATGTGCTCGAGGGATGTACACCGCGGAGCCCCACAGGTGTCGGTATTGAGACAAACCCTGTGAGACATAGGTTAAGACGCGGTGCTGTGGGTGCTGTGGGTTCCCCTCTCTACTAGCGTCACCGTTACGTGTTACGCTGACAATGAGTAGTTGCTGCTGGCCAGTGAGTAAAGGACCTCCTCACTGAGGTCCGCCTCAAGTCCATCCGCCTCACTGTGACGGGACTGGCTTCCGTCATCGATGGAATCCGGGGGCTAGGGTTACAGATCACCCCACAGAAAACCGAAGATCAGAGAGCCGCGGACTACTTTAATTGGACTACTTGGCTACAAATCACCCTTATCTCTCCACATCAATCTACTACTCTACAAAGTGGCAATAATACCAATCTAGACCTATGGTATCCAGCTATGGGGATATGCCAAGAACAATAGCAGCCGCACCGAAGTTCATCAGCAGTGAGACACTTCACAGAAATTTACATATGAACTATGCACGAGATTACGTGAAACAGTACGCCAAATCGCATACTAGTAAACTGCAACAACACCTCAATCAACTGGCAATCAAATTACTCAACACCAACGACAACTGAAGAAGGCTCAAGAGAAGTAAACCTTATGATCTAATTTAATCTAACAGAAAGAAGGAAGGATAGGGGAACACATAGGTGTCATCTCTACACACGTCTAAACCTGTTATAGTAGTAAATAATTGTAAAATAATTAAAACATCCGTCCCTCGTGGCAATATCGGTACCTTGCGAGGCAAAGGCGACACAGTTCACCATGCGGTGTTCATATCTAAATTATCAACAATCGGAATTCACGGCTCCATATCCACATCACTTCAGGAATTCCACAAGGATCCCATCTTAGACCATTATTTTTCATACTGTTTATACACGATATCTCTGACATATTCTCACATAGTAACTGCTTATGGTTTAACAAGACGCATTACATTTGCAAACTGACTTATTAAGCTCAGAGACCAGGGCCCGATCTAACAAACTCTCTCTATATATAAGTAAATGTAATATTATCCGTTTCACACGCCGGAAAAGTTCTATACTACTTCCTTATACCCTCCAGCAATTTCCTCTGCCAGTGGTCAGCACCATTCGCGATCTGGGCGTTATCATAGATTCTTCACAATCCGTTTCAAATCGACCCCTCTGGACATCAGTATTCCCGAAAACTAGTCTTCATGGGAGACGATGCAATGGATCGCACGTTGCTTTCGGTGAAAGAGATCGAATATAAACAAGGGTTCACTAACCACATTAGAATTGACGCACTCCCACGATGTCATCATCAAGCTGCTTCAAAAGGTACACTTCTCCAAGGAATTGCGCTGCCTATCGAACCATAACACCTTAGTCGGGGGCACATTACAACGATTAGCTCCCTTCTTGGACAGGGGCGCTATTATACGAGTCGGCGGGTGGCAGAAGCATTCGTCAATGCCTTACCCACAACGTCACCCCATCATACATAATACCGGAGGCACGTGTCACAAGTCTAATCTTTGAAGCGGAGCACCGTGCTTAATTACATGCGAGCGTTCAAGACACGCTGTATGCTGTTAGACACCATTACTAGCCCAACGACGAGCGCAATCATGTATGGAAGGGGCTACGTGCCTGTATCCGTTGTCTCTGAGCCCAGCCACCAGCCACAAAATTTGTAATGAGTGACTTACCGGAGGCAAGAGTGACGGAATCTCGACCATTCACTAATGTCGGAGTAGATTATTGCGGGCCGTTTTATATAAAAGAACGACGTCACCGTAATCGCGCGCGGATCAAGGCGTACGTGGCTGTTTTCGTTTGCCTCGCGGTCAAAGCAGTCCACCTAGAATTAGTGAGCGACCTTACCACCGAAGCATTCATCACGGCACTCAAAAAATTCATTGCACGACGAGGATCTTGCGTTAATTTGCACTGAGACAATGGCACCAATTTCGTTGGGGCAAACAACGAGTTGCGAGGGCCCCGCGAGCGCATCAGTTCGGACGAGCACAGTAAAAAGATACAGACCTTTCCCGGAACGGAACGATCGGAACGCACTTTGAAGGTTTATGGGAAGCGGCTGTAAAGTCTATCAAACGCCACCTGGTTCGCGTCGCGGGACTGAGTTATTTACATTCGAGGATTTTAACACCCTAATCATCGAAATTAAGTCGATTCTCAATTTCCGCCCTCTCACATCCATTTTCTCAGACACCAACGATCTCGTTTTAATTTCCGGTTACTTCCTGATTAGCGACTCCCTCCCGATCCTACGCGAGAAATACTTTACAGATGCACCACCCAACAAAATCGTGCCAAGACGGTTAAGTCCGTGTTGAAAGTGTGACCGCTACGCACAAGAGTCGCAGTCACACGCTACGCCTTCAATCTGAACGCGTACGACAAAACAAGTACTAAAAGAAAATTTTTGACCACGGAAAGTAAGAGATATATAATAGGCATAAAGAATCACAGCTAGCCCTTATACAATACCATGGTGTTTATATAAACAATTCTCCTCTACTACTTACAATTTCTCAGCATACGTGATAGGCAGTAATTGAGGCCTGAATCTGTATCACGTACACAGGATGGAAATTGCAAAGCATTACAGACGAATATGTCCAAAAATATTGAGTATACGCAAAAATGTTTCAGATGAAAGTTGTTCAGAACCGAGGGGGACATCATGTGATGGGACTTTTGTTTTTCCCGGTGGACACTTCAAGGCGAGGTGAAGGTTAACTTTCTTTTTTTAAATGGAATTATATGTTTTTTTATCCACTATCAAATAGAGCGTTTTAAGATGGAGTTTGTGGGGAGGAGAGGTTCCGACGGTCGGTCGTATGTATGGTGGAAGGAGGTAACGGCGGGAAAAGAAAGAGGAAAGGAAGAAGGTTGCGTTTCGACCTAGGCCTGCTAGCGGACTCATCAGTAAGGCGTACTAACGGGCCCTGCCTTAGACACAGGGATAGTAGGGAATGTTCGGAGGTTATATATATATAGTCGCAGGGACTTATACAACCACCTTCGGGAGCCGGATCGTCGTGCTCGTCCCCTAGCGGTGTATGTGGGAAGTGCCCCCACAAGCTCAATGACCTATTACTCAAGGTCATTCAAGGTTAAACTTGGAGGGAAATGCAAAATAGGTGTGGTCGTTTTATTTGTACTTTAGTTCGTACCTTCTAACTTTCACACCAAAACAATAAAACAATAACGTGCAATGTGATTTACGTCCTCCTGTAGTGCGGCTTTAGACTTGGTTTTCGCAGCATTTTCGACCATCAAAGTTGTGATGCACGTTTCATTCCTTTGGCTGCACATCTCATAAGTAGCGTACGTTGCCTCCTCGTCAGCTTCTGATTTCCACCTTTAGGGCGGTTTTTACCATAATTTTCACCCAGATGTATGTAATTATTTATTGTAATTAATTATTACTCAAAAATAATAAATATACCATTTCTTCACGATATGTGTATCGTGAAGTCACGATATGTAGTAGGTATCCTTACGGAATTAGTGTACAAACTATGTGGCTTTATAGAAACTTCGCACTTAAATTTTGCTTTATGTCGGAAAAGGTCAAAACGGACCCAAAATGTAGACATAGCGGAGCAGACAAAGTATTCCATGTAGACTGAATAGCAAAAAAACGTAAACAGACACGAGAAAAAGTAGCAAATATGGTAATATTGTTACAATATAACCGAAAATGAAGGTGGCTTTATGGAAATTTCGGACATGGTATCAGTAAACAAAATTTCGAAAACAGTTTATTTTCATGGGGAACTTCGGGTCACCTTGGGTAAAACAAATAGGAACATATATTTATGTTTTACCATATTGTAGAGAACATCGAGACGAATTCAGAACATATATTACATTATATTTTTACTCGATTTACAGTAGTGGAAATGTGAAATATTTTGCTTCTTGTCGTATTTGAGTTTAAGACAGTGTAGGAATTATTTGACACTGGAGAAATCCACTGAGGCACAGTTTCTTATATCTATAGACTAAAATTTAGCATGCAAACAGGCTGCCATGGGTTACCGGTAATTGGCTGGGAGACCTTTAAAGAAGGTTGAACATATTTCTTCTTTGCCTCAAATATATTTACGTACTAAAAAGTGTTCTTTCAGATACAAGTATATATAATATGAGAGGGATAAACGTATTATAGTTGTAGCGGCGTCTAGAAAGGGGGAATTCGACTGCGACCATCAGAGTTCAATAGGTATGTATGGAGGGTATCAGCGATGCAGAAAAATAAGGGAAATTTCTCCCTGGGGACCATGGGCACCCAGCTTGTGTTTGAGATTCGTTAAGATGCCACATACTATTTTGCATGATTTTCTGCGTGAAATATGTGTTATGATACTTATACATACAGTATGTGTGTATATGCAGAACGTGCAAGTCCGTCTGTTCCATGGCTCATGGAGTACCCATAGAGACACTTTTTGTGTTTAACTTGTTCACACTTCGGGTAGGTGCAACGGACTGAATATCTGCAGGCATTACTTCTTCCACGCGTCTCACAAGAAAGGTTCAACGTTTTCAAAACAATTACTTCACTGCAACTCTACCTTGCGCCTTGTAATTTTCTTATAGCCATACTCACATATGCGAAAAGTGGAAGAAAATTATACGAACCCTTTTCCACCGTGCTGAAGAATGAATTAATAATGCTGAAATTGTAGATAGCGTCTCTCTTATTGCTTTAAAGCCAGAAACGTTTTACTCCGACTAGAAAAAAATCCGTGATAATAAAACAGAGGTAAAATTCGTTGCAAAGAACAAAAACCGTGGAGTTACTAGCACCTGAACTATTGGCCGCGATGGCTGAACTGCAGACTTACTACAATTTCCATAAGTTTCTCTTATCAGCGGTGGGTCTCTGGCCACATAGTCGTTCAAAATTTTTATTAGTCACGAAGACTATGGTCAGTTTCATACTAGTGTCTATTATAGTTCCTCAGGTGTGATATAGTTACGTCAGCAAATAGAAATTGATCTAGTGCTGCCAAAGCATCTCGTCTTAAAATCCTTTTTTCACGGAGATTACTTTCAGAGCCTAGTTTTGACAGTCTCGGACATAACTCCAAACCTCGTGCTAACCATCCTTCCGCCTATTACAATGTGCCTTGGTGCGATCGTGAAATATACTGTTTGTTGGTATCAGTCAGACGTAGTAAGTCTCACGAAATCCAGTTAAATTGGTATGCCAATAAGCATAATTTAAGCTCCATTGCTAATACAGATAGAGAGGTTTCTGAACGAAGTCGAGTACGATTGGAAGTTGAACCGAGACGAAGGGCTGCAGATTTTAAAGCAGCACGCTTCTTTAGGGAAATATTATGGGAAATTGTTCGCTTGTAAGGAAGCACCGTGGTTCAAGTGGTGATAACCTAATATACAGGTGACAGAACACTCGGGGAACATCGAGGATTGGGGTGTAGCAGGGGTGTTTATAAACAACTCTTTCCTTGATAATAATGTTATATATAGTTTCGTTTTTGAGTTATTAACGAAAAAGACTAGCCAACGAGAGCGCCCGTTGGACATCGGCCGACGCGCGCTCAGGTGCGAACCGGTCACTTGCGGTTGGTCGTGATGGGGGCATCCACGGTACCGAGGAAAGCATGCGGCAAATATTATGTGGTATTATGATCGTGCAAGGATACTAAGCTGGCCGTAACAGCATCAGCTGTTGAGCGTTGCCTAGGTCAGGATTCACACAATGTCAGGCAGGTTAATTCGCGGACGAATGGGTAAGTTTAACTTGCTTTTCCTAACATTAGTATGCGAATCGTTTTTCTTAAAACATAATTTATCCACCTGAAAACGTACTGATGAAAAAAAGTATTTTTTGCATAAATAATAAAACACTTGATTCCTTTCGGATAATGAATAAACGTATCGAACACGGTTATTACACGACTTATTAGTGTATGTCTTATTGACGAATAATGAATAATTCCCGATGCCCGGCGGGCGCTCTCATTGGCCAGTATTTTTCGTTAATAACTCAAAAACGAAACTATATATAACATTATTATCAAGGAAAAAGTTGTTTATAAACACTCCAGCTACACCCCAATCCTCGATGTTCCCTGAGTGTTCTGCCACCCTGTCTACATTTCACTTGTGTTGTAGGTTTCATTTATGCATCAGCAGTTGGATTAGTACTGCTAGATGTATCGAACTACATTGCATACATTGTTACACCGAAAAACGATACGTTTAATTTCCCAGTCGCGTTGGAATATCTCGTCGATGAAAAAAAATATTATCTCCCCATTGTTATTCATAGATGTGCGTGCATTCTCATAATTGCAACTACTTTTGTTGCAACCGAATCGATATTTATCATGCTACTTCAACACAGCGGCAGCTTGTTCATTGTTACAAGGTAAAAGAACAATTGCTATTCTTGCGCAATTTAACGTTACTGTGTATTGCATGGTGACTGTCTTCGCTTTTCAATATATGCTCTGCTGCTCAAAAGTTTGGGTACATCTACGAAATTTTATAATCAAATACTTAACTAATTCTTAACACCATTTATTATATACTAACGTTTTACATTACCCGTTAATGCTTGCATGCCCTTTGGATCCCGATATTGAAAACAGGACTGATGTTATCACTTGAACAATGAATAATTTTGTAGCAGGGAAATAAGGAAACCAAAACATTTTGCACGACCAAAATTGATCACTAATGCAGAAGATGAAAGAATTCGAACTCTTGAAAAGAACAGTACGAAATCGGGTCAAAGAAGACGTTTTATAGCATGACATTATATGTATATCGGGCAGCGTATTTTATCACTGCTAGAAAACAAAGGGCTCGCGAAATTCCTTAGGCGAGCTCGTCTGGCAGTCTTGAGTCGCAGTTGCGTCCTTACGCATCGTTTCGGCCACTACAATTTAATTAAATACCAGTTTTTTCCGGAACCTATTCAAATTATCCTAAGACACTTTGATATTTCTTCTATGAAACGTTTAGAAAACGACGAATATAAATTGTTAGCATGAAGGTGAGGAGACGCCTTGCTTTTGCCGGGACAGTCCCGATTTTTGACAATTTGGCCCGTGTCCCGCGGCGTTTCAAAAACGTTCCCTAATAAAAAAGAATTTTGGGATGTTTAAGATTCATAAACAACGAATAATTACACATTATTCTTAATTTAAGCCGATGTATCACGCTGGGCCAATGCGTTGGTTCAGGGCCACGAACGGGCGCACCTGAGAGCCATGCGCTTGAGCGCGCGCTGTATAGGCGCTCTCATTGGCCAGTGTTGTTCGTTAATAATTCAAAAACGAAGCTTCAACCAACCTTTTGGTAAAGGAAAAAGTTGGTCAGAATAACCACACAACCCCCCATTTCCCGATGTTCCCTGAGTTACCGGACACCCTGTACACATTTATATCTCGAGCCGCCGAAGCCCGTCGAATTCGCGCGGTCTGCATATTATATAAAAGTTTACAAAACTGTAAACAGCAAATCCATCATATTATATATCAATGGATGCGGAAACAAATTTCAGTTCTTTCTTGTTATTATGTAAATTTTTGTATCTCTTAAAATAATGTAACAATAGATTTGTTTGTTATAAATGTGGGGGCACTTCCCACATACACCGCTAGGGGACATGCACGACGATCCGGCTCCCGACGGTGGTTGTATAAGTCCGCGCGACTATGCAGGGTGACAGGAGACTCAGGGAACATCGAGGATTGACATATAGCTGGGGTGCATGTAAGCAACTTTTTCCTTTGTAATAATGTTATATATAGTTTCGTTTTTGAGTTATTAACCAAAAACACTGGCCAATGAGAGCGCCCGCCGGGCATCGGCCAATAGTGCCAACGCTCGCGCTGCGACGGAGTCCACGCAAAGCCGATGCTGCCCTGTGTGATCGGCATCTGCCGCCGATTTCCACTAAATTTGGAGACGGTGTGTGTGCGTGTGCGTGTGGAACCGAGTGCGAACGTTTAATCTGCCGGAGCCATGCTGCTCGCCGAGCGAGCAACATGAATCGTGCAAACGCACAATATTACAAAATGTTCAAACGTAGGAACAATAAATTGTTTTTAAGTACCCCCACATTTCACAGTGGCAAGTGAAGTTATCGTGAAGTGAAGTGATCGTGCAGGGATACTAAGCCGGCCATAACATCAGCTGCTGAGCGTTGCCTATGTCAGGATTCACACAATGTTAAGCAGGTTAATTCGTGAACGAATGGGTAAGTTTAACTAGCTTTTCCTAACATTAGTATGCGAATCGTTTTTCTTAAAACATAATTTATCCACCTGAAAACGTACTGATAAAAAAAAGGCCGATGCCCGGCGGGCGCTCTCATTGGCCAGTGTTTTTCGTTAATAACTCAAAAACGAAACTATATATAACATTATTACAAAGGAAAAAGTTGCTTACATGCAGGCCAGCTATATGTCAACCCTCGATGTACCCTGAGTCTCCGGTCACCCTGTATATATATAACCTCCGACCATTCCCTACTGTCCCTGTGTCTAAGGCAGGGCCTGTTAGTACGCCTTACTGATGAGTCTGCTAGCAGGCCTAGGACGAAACGCAACCTTCTTCCTTTCCTCTTTCTTTTCCCGCCGTTACTTCCTTCCACCATCCATACGATCGACCGTCGAAACCTCTCCTCCCCACATAAACAAATTACTTTTTACAAAATCTGCAATCATTTTTTCTTTTACCTCTAGAAACCATGAAACTTTTGCTCAGGAAGTTTTGTTATATCTGTAACAGGTTTCGAGATACCATTTTTCTGCTGAAACTTCAAGGGGTGATTTGACCCCTGAACTTACGATTGGACCGCTATAAAACAAAACGTGTCCTTTATTTCCGCTTGCTTAATACATCCACCAAGTTTCATCAAAATCGGTGACGAACAGTTCGGTATGTTCCCTTGCGAGATTCATCCATTTACATCAATAACACTGTTCAACACGGGTCTGATTTTGTAACCTTTAATATGCGTTTCTTGTAGACTTTAATGTGCTGAATACGAATATATAATCCGTTTTTCTCCAGAACGTACCATTTTTGAAAAAATCAATTTTGAAAAAGTCGCAAATCTTCAACTTTGGAACTGTTTTGTACTTTTGCGGTAATAGTTATTCAGTTGTGCTTGGTGCCAAATGATTCTTTGAAGTTTCACAAACAAAATGATATAATTTGTAATTTGATTATAAACATTTAAACGTCTTTAAATAATGTTCAAAGTGAAAAGGACACCGAAAATACACCTATTTTGGCTGATATCTTTCAATTTATTACAAAAACTAAGGGTCCAGGATAAAATCTAACTATGCCACGCAACAGAGCAGACCTTTCTACAAAGGAAAGCATCAACGGAAGTTACAACATGTTTGAGGGGTTAATTTGCCGACAGCGTCGAACGTAGAAAAGGACAGTGAGTAAAGAAAGAGGACCGAGCAGTCAAGCCAAAACAAAATCCAGCGTATCAGTGAAATAACACTAATGCAAAGATGAAACATTTTTATTTCTCATATTTTTCTTATGAAACTTTAACATGACATAGCTGACATTTATCTGATTAAAATGACACCAGACACGATATAATTTGGACCATATTTAGTGTCTTAATTAACGGTAATAAGTTTGGACCGCAGAAAAGGATAGTTAGTGAAAAGAAAAGAGAAGCTGCGATCGTGGCAATCGGCAAAGATCAAAGGCCCAGTACACCGTTTAACATACCAACTTGTTACCGTTAATTAAGGCAGTAAATATGTATAGTCCAAATTACATCGTGTTTGATGTCATTTTAATGGAAAAATTGTCAGCTATGCTGTGTACAGTAATGTCTCGATTAGTGTTCAAAACGGTGTCTACGATTAGTGTTCATTTCTATCCCCACTACTTGGGGTGGTCCCCCCTGGAACCAGCGAAGCGTGAAGCGCCGAGCATGTAATCTGAACCCAGATCGAATGTCGGTGAGAGTCAACAATGTTGCAAGCGAGATTAAAAATTAAAACTTCTTCATTTTTGGTCCGTTTTAAATGAAATTTTACCAAAATGTTCGTTACAATATCCTGATTAAAATAATACCAAACACGATATGGTTTGGGAGTATAAGGAGAATAAAATTATTAATACCGTGATAAGTAAAAATTGTCCAAACCATATCGTGTTTGGTATCATTTTAATCAGCATATTGTAACGAACACTTTGGTAAAATTTCATTTAAAACGGACCAAAGATGAACAAGTTTTAATATTAGAGTTTGATCGCGGTAGTGTTGTCTCACGTACACGGGTATTTAAACTTGCTTTTTTCCTGGAACGCTGCCCCGCATCTCGGGTGCCACAACATCAAAGGGGACCCGAACTCGCTCGAGAAACGTGTCCTGCACACGATTAGTGTTCACATTCAGTCCCGAGAGAGGTACACTAATCGAGACATTACTGTAGTTTCATAAGAAAAGGATGAGAAATAAACAAATTTCATCGTTCAATTAGTATTAGCTCACCGATATACCCGAGGCCGGATCGCGCTACACTGATCGCCAAGTAAACTTCTGGACGCCTCAAGGGGTATACCCCTCAGTGGTGGGGATAAACTCTTCGCTTATATAGAGGATTCACTGCATTATGTGTGAACTATAATTTAACAAATTCCTGCTAAAAATGTTATAAAATTTTAAGCAACCACAGCAATCTACTAAAAAAAATGTATTCAAATGAGAAATATGCCAAAGAATAAAGAGTTTTTGAAGATTTATAGTAGCATACATATTGTAAGACGAATAATTGAGGAAATCGCACAATTCGTCTACGATAATATGTATAACTATTTATGTATTGATACAATGGTTAGGATACAATCGGTCTGCTTTAGTCGATCGTTACCCAAAGAGTGCCCCGACGTTGGATTCTTGCTGGCCGAGAAGGCGCGCCCGCGGTCCCACGACGCAGTCCCTTCAAGGGTCCGTTTTACGACCCCCAAATGTTTACGGGTCCCGCTCGCCTATCGGCCTCGTGGCGACATTTGCCAGATGAGTAAGCGAGGCGCTCCAAAGCCTGAGGTTTTCTTACAATACTGATTATATTTGTAAATTTTATATATGTTGAAATCTAAAAAAATATAGTATAATACAATTTTTGCGCTCTTTGATAATAAAATTCTGTTGCTCTAGACCAATTTTGTTCTACAAGATAACCACTCCCCCCTCCGTCAATTTTGTCCCGCGTCACCAATGTTAAAATCATAGTTAACATTGCAATCAGAGTAAAACTTAAAGAATATTTCGTTCATTATCATGTGTACCCAAACTTTTAATCGGTAGTCCAGATTTTGACTATAGTCCTAGGTTGGTCATGAAAGTATGGAATACTGTTACTTACTGTTATCTATCATTTGCAGTCAACGCATTGTAAAGGCAGTTAACCAAGATTCTGCTTGCTTAAACAGCAGCCAAAAACATTTAATTAATGACAGTAAAACAACTTTAATAACCGCCATAGTCCTACACAGTCGGGCAATAAAGTTAGTATCTTCAATGGTTTCTCAGAATTTTCAATACAATCGCATGTTCGTATATCTACAAAATCTATTGTTAGTGCCTACCAGTTAGCAACAAAAGTTTAACACTCTTACAGGTTTGCGAATGAATTGATGGCTAGAAATAGAGGATCGTACAGTGGTCTTACTATACTGGGTGTTCTATCCTTAAGCTCCAACCTGTATCGTGTAAATAATCTGTTCCTATTATTAACGTTGAATGAACAATTTTTTCCCCTACGTTGGTTTCTGTTGCTTTTCAGTTATCCCAATCCGTATTTGACGTTGCAGACCTGGATAGTACTTTAACTTCCCTACTGTTCGTCAGTTCTGAGATGGCATATATGTTTTATGTGAATTACATGGTGCAACAAATGACAGACTGCGCTGCCAATCTTGTTCCGTCAGTGTAAGCACGTGAAATGATAGAGAAATGGGACGATAAAATTGAGGACGTATATCTTTACTAATACTTGCAGGTATAATTCTAATTGGTACGAAGCCTCTCTAACAGTTCAGAAATCGATACTGCTCATCTTGTTAGAAGGCACAAGCGCATTTGATTTCAATTTTTTTGGCTTGTATTGCGTTTCAATCGAAGGCTTCTCGGTGGTATAGTATCTTTAAATTACAATTGCAATAACGTGAAATACATACGTTTCTCTTAATGTACATGTCAGTATCGTAATTATTTTTCAGCTATTGCAAAAGTCAGTTTCCTGTTTAATGATTATGATTTCTATGCAATAACACTGGAATCGCACGTAAAAACTATATAAAAGTAGTGAAATTAGTAATTTTATATTATTAATTATTAATATATAAGATATAATATTCATATTCAACGTCGGTTATCCAAACTACAGTCGACGTAGTTTGCACAACGTGCGTCTTTTACGGTGCCGTTTAGAAAACTGAAGTCGAACACGCGTGCGTGTTTCCTCTACGCTGAAACATAATTTAACAAAATTAATAAGTTTACAGTTGAATAATATGTGTCGCCTGTAAATTATTCTCGAACATTTGTAAATATTAGGTCGTTCTATAAGTTCGTGCCGCGGATGCGTTTATACTTTGAATCAGTACAATGTGATTTGTTGCCACGATAATGCAAAACCACATGTGGCACAAAAAGTGCAAACAAAATTCGAGTCGCTAGAAACAAACACGGAGAAGATGGGAAGAAGTTGTGGAACGGGAGGGTGATTACGGTTTTTCATAAACCTTGAAGATGTTTCATACATCAATTTAAATAGCAAACCAAAAAGCAGCACGGACTTATGGGACTCCTAATACATTATACCTTACATTATACCTTAATTTTGCAATACAAAATACTTCATTCTAAATGACGTTGAAGACTATTGTTGATATTTCCAAAGCGAATTCAGAGGGTTTTGTTAGGTCGGGTTTATGACACTGTTACGAGTCGGGGCTGTGGGCAACGCCTAGACCGGCGAGGTTGATATTACCCAAGGAAACACGGTTGACAATTTGTTAGTAATGTGCACGGACGAACCCGACGCGAAATCGGGGAGCCACTGGGTTGGAGTATTTGTAGTTATTTTGTTTGGATAAGGCGTGCGAACGAACCTGATGCGAAATCAGGGAATCGCAGGAAATGTTAGTTTGTCTCGTAACTTTTAAATTAATATTCGATACAACTCGAGCGGTTAAGTTGTATCTGTGGGAACGTTACTACCGATATAAAGGATTACGGGGTAAATATAGGTTTAACGAATCTACTCGATTTAATGGTGAACAAATTATAAATATATATTCAAATCAGTCGTTGGTACAAATGTAATTGTCGCGATAGAAATAATATAAAGTATGTGAGTTACCTAAGTATTTGCACGGTGTTGACGCACTGGCGATGCGGGGTCTGAGAGCCGCTTTAAGAGTGTTCCGAAAGAACTTCAACCGGACTAGCGGATTCTAACGGGTTAATCTATGATTCGAAAGGTGCGCTAAGCCCAATCTCACTAGATATAACTGACTCTGTACGAGCGTGGCACGACGTGACGTTACGCGTGACTGTGTAACTCTGAACCGTCGAGGGTAGAAACCAAAGGGTTTATATACCCCCGAAATGCACGGAAACGCATTAGAACTTTCCATATAAGGAAATTAAGGAGTCTTCGTCGGACCACGCCCGTCTTGGTCATAATGCAGCTGGTCGCACATGTGCTCAGGACCCCTTTTCCTGTTTATGATAACCGAAAGAGTTTTAGGGCGTTTTCCCATCACAGACGCGAGCTCCATGGAATATTCTTGCCAAATATACGTTATATACGTTGCTCGAGGGAGATCGAAACGAACTTTTCGCGCCGGGAAGGCATTGCGACGAATTTGATCCGCCTGATTCTCGAGCACGGCCGACGGCTCTGTTTTCGGTGCTTCAACCATAACACACGTTTCGTTATTGTATTCAATTGCGGCTGATGATTTCAGTTTTGCATGTGGCATTTCATTATTACGTGCTTGCATGGGCTTCTAGAAATACATAAAACCATACTAATAAATGCGCATCTTACCTTGAAGAGGCCTATTGGAATATATCTTTAGATTTGGACTATTCTCTAAGCCCGTAAATTTATAGTAAAAACTGAGCACGACCGTTCGCAGGCTTTTCTTGTAAGGATCCTTGCCCATTACGTATAATATTACTAAGTAAGTAAATATAATCCAAATTCAATCGTGTTTGGTCTCATTTCAATCACCACAATCTCAGCAATAATTCCCCCCAAAATTATAGCGATATAAGTAACAATAAAAAAGTTACGCCGTTGCATTAGTGTTGCCTCACCGATACGAAGCAGTTAATCTTTTAATGGTTAAACGCGGCCGTCGCGGCCGCGACGTGTCGGCTAATCAAAAGGTGCCGAATTACTCCGTCGACTCAGAACTAGAGGGGCCCCTCCAGTGGTGGGGATAACTCGTAAGCATGCTCGGTAGAGATCGTGGTGAGCGCCAAGAGAAGAATTACTGTATATGTATAAGCTACTATATACTTAGCAAACACATCGTCTGGCCCTTGGCAGTAGTCATATCGCTGACTACTACCTTGGTGCATAATATTGACTCTGACTAGACCAGGTTGCGCGGGCTTTACATATTATCGGTAACTCAAGGGTTTAGTTTAAACGCTTATGCATAAAATATTGGTGTGTTGGGGGCGGTGCGCGCGCGCGCGTGTGTGTGAAAAATAGTTGACCTCGATAAAAGAACGAATATATAGTAAATGAATATGATAGGATATAGAATACGTAATTAATACAATAATAGAATAGAAATAATAAATATGGTATGAAATATGAAACTTGGATGACGACACAGATTGTCGTGTCGTGTGCTTTACATAGGTGTATTGCTTCTGCGTGGTAGAATTCTTCCGTGGCTTCCAACATTGATTGGACGTCTTCTTCTGCTGGAACAGTGTGGATTATTCGAGCGATGCCTCGGTTCCGATCGTAGACCACGATTTCCTGGGTGTGATCACCGTGTTCGGAGCGAGTGCGGAGTGAGAGTTGCGAGGATTCACAGGGTTTTTAATGTCTGGTGGAATCATGTCGCCATTACAAGAACTTCTAATGAAACAAAATATTCGTTTCTATAGATAGATCCATTCAAATCGACGGCAGCAGTTCAGACAAATTAGTCGATAGTGCCATCGTGTACTATTTGGTGTGTCCTACTACAAATGGTTTATTTAATTGGTCGGTAACTATTTTATCGAATTCGCTTAATTTCTTATTGGCATATTTTAATTCCGGGAGAACTATGTTGGTTAGCTCAATTGGAGCTAGTTGAACTGGGGTTGTTTTATTGAACTTTCGTGTTGAAAGACAACAATCATCGGTGGTGATGTCGAGTCTAGGAACATAGTGTATTATGTTGCGACTCGTTCTGCTAGTCGTTTCTAATACGAAGAGGTCCGTATATCCTTTACAGGACGGTTTTAATTGAAGGATTCCAATCTGGTGAAATGTCACGTCTTCCATGTGATTTAGTTGATCTTTGCAGATAAGCGTCACCGTGATGGGCTTCTGGAGTACGTAGATCGATTGGCTATATTTAATGTACTTCCAGGTCTCCATCTCAGCCTTGAAACTTTCAGTCCTGCAGTCTTCTGGTATCCAGTTGAATTGTGCAAATAAGAGTTGCGTTTCACACGTGAGTTGATCGGCCCTTTTATTGATATGAACTCTACGGCAGACGAAGTGTTGTTCTAAATACTCGATGCAATTTGACAGATCTTTGGCGAGAGTGGAGTAAATTTTGAATTGGGACAGTAGCAATGAATCTGTTTCTTTATTAGGCTCGGATCCCCTTCGTTAGGATTGTGGGGGCGATTAGCCGGCACCGCGTCTCCGACTTAGGTTTAAGTCAAAACCGTAGTGTGACTGGAAGTATCGAATGTAGCATGAGGTGCGAATGAAATGTGTTAGTGGAAACGTCGAGCGAATGTTTATCTCTAGGAAAGATCGAATGCTTTCTGGGAATGCACGAGAAGCTTTGAGTGCATGGTGACCCGTTGCCGACCTGTGACACGTGGCAAGGATGTGTGTGTCGGTGTGAGTCCGACTGAGTGAGAACGAATGAGGGATAGAAGGAGAAAGAAGCTGCAAGTGAGAGAATATATTGAATGGGAAGTTATTCCATCCTCTATCACCATATCCCACATGGTAGTCCGGCCATAATGATGGTGCGCTGAATGTCTCTTGAGCCTGACCCTTTTGTAAAAGAGGAATTTGATATCCCTGTAGAGGTTCGATGAATAGACAATATCTGGGGGCTCCCAATAGGAATATTTACTAACTGTGAAATATCATGGATTTCTTGTGTGTAAGAATTCCGAAGGATGGTTGATATGATATTTGACGCAATGTCCGACGTCGATATTAAATGCTGACTGTCTTTCAAGTCTTGGTGATTGATTGGATAACCACGAGATTATGTTAGTAGTCGGCGATTATGTTGCGCTGTTAATACCGTTTTTTATTTAAATTGTGAGACTGTGTGCTCTTGAACATAAATAATTGATTTATTTACGGTCGACGATTTTGCGCGAAAACAGAATTCGAACGGCTATGCTACCTGCACGGAAGTTTCCTGGATAGTCCCTTCTGACGAGTCGTGAGTTAATAGTATCTGTACAGGTAGGTTATCGTGGTGATGTTCGAATTCGACCGGTTCAGCTACCTGGACGGAAGACACGTCGACTGTCCCTTTTGGCGAGTCGTGCGTTAATAATTGGGGCGCAGGTAGATTGGATTTTTGCACATGGGATTGATTAGCGTTTCGATAGAATTTATTGCGAATATATAGTTCTTCTTGAGTATGGGTCTCGTCTTCGCGAGAACTCAGGACATCGGATTTATTAGCTATGGGTTCTAGCATACCGATCTCGAGATTAGCGATTGGTTGCTTCGCTCGCATTTTAATGTCGATATGAGGGTCTAAAGTGTTTGTCGGATTGACGTCGTCCATTGATGCTTGCGAATTATTACAGTATGATAAATGAATGTGCGGTTCCTTAGGGTTCAATGAGGAGCTTATTCGACTCTGCTCGATACATTCTGAAGGAATAATTGTAAGTCGCGGCCCGTACAACCGCAAGACGTTGGCCAAACGGGGCCATACATTATAGGCGTGACGCCGAATGACGTAGCGGGCTACCCTTTGATGGTGCCGAAACTGCGACGTCGACGGAGACGGTTGCCGGGAGAACAGACGCTTGGGTCTCCAGAGAAGGGACTCTGGGGCAGACGCTCGTGCGAGACAGACGTGTTAAGACCTTACCAAGTTAATAAAGTATTTGAATGGCTCATCCGACCACCTTACCTTCAATTCCCCAACCACCCATCCTTACATAATTGTAAGAGCTTGTACACGGTGGGATGCATTTGTTTGTCTAAACCAGAGCCGGGCAACTGGCGGCCACGGGTCACACGCTATTCCTTTTCCCTCTTCTCGAGTCCAACCAGCGTCGCCCAATGTGACTAGCATCTACAATTCACGCAAACTCTGTGGACTGTTTGTACTATGTATCTATATGTACTTGCAGTAGGACCATAACGATAAAGACAAGCGACGAATGGTGCTTACTAGTGGGAGAACCGAAAAACTAAAGGAAGAGTCACGTAGTTACCGCGGTGAAGATATTGCCCGGCTCTGGTCTTAACGGTTCGTAAGATTCAATGTAGTGTTAAAATCCTTGTTTTGCTGATAATTATCATTATGATAGTTTGTGAAGTTTGTCTGTCGTCTTGAATTATTGTATTCCCGTTTTCTACATTCCTCTATTACATGATCGAAAGCTTTGCAATACCTACATTGTTTTCTATCAGTAATTGAATTATGTAAAGAGGATTGGTTGAAATTTACATATTTATTAATAGGTGGTCGTGATTGATTTTGATTTCTATAGCATTCGTTTGTATTATGATTTGTCCTTAAACAGATTTTACATTTTGAGGTGGGAAAAATTGTCGTATCTTATACGTAATTCTTTTTCTTCTGCTATGGCTGCCGTAAGGGCACTACTAATATTACTACAATCTCTGTACCTCAGCATTTGGATATTTTAGGATGAGTATGATGAACGAACCGATTCAAAGTGATATCGTTGATTATGAGTAACCGCCCTTTTAAAGCTTCTTGGTTACTTTCTGTACTATGAATTGTGCCTAGTACTTTAGAGTGTAAATCTTTTAGTCTGCGATAAAATTGTGATACATTTTCACGTGTTTCCTGTTTCATGCAACTTAGTTCTTCTAATACCTGATCAAGGGATTTCCAGTCTTCGTATAGTGCAATCAATTGTTCGGAAATTTCTTCCCATGTAGTCAAATTACAATGAACGTCTATTTGTTCCCATGCCTTTCCCGTGACCCTACTGTTTACATATAACACTGTAGTGTTATACAGATCGTTTTCCGAGCCCACGTTTTGAGGGACGGCTCTTCGCCGTCGAAAATATGGTAATTGTTTTGAAGCATTAGTAATGAACTTGTAACCATTATCGTGACGTGAAGTGATCGTGCAAGGATACTAAGCTGGCCGTAACAGCATCAGCTGTTGAGCGTTACCTAGGTCAGGATTCACACAATGTTAGGCAGGTTAATTCGCGGACGAATGGGTAAGTTTAACTAGCTTTTCCTAACATTAGTTATGCGAATCGCTTTTCTTAAAACATAATTTATCCACATGAAAACGTACTGATAACAAAAAGTGTTTTTTTCATAAGTAATAAAACACTTCATTCCTTTCGGATAATGAATAAACGTATCGAACACGGTTATTACACGACTTATTAGTGTATTTCTTATTCACGAATAATGAATAATTCCACATTATTCTTAATTAAGACGATGTAACATTTGCCGCGTGCTTTCCTCGGTACCCTCGATGCCCCCATCACGACCTACCGCAAGTGATCGGTTCGCACCTGAACGCGCGCCGGCCGATGCCCGGCGGGCGATCTCATTGGCCAGTGTTTTTCGTTAATAACTCAAAAACGAAACTATATATAACATTATTACCAAGGAAAAAGTTGCTTACATACGCCCCAGCTATATGTCAATCCTCGATGTTCCCTGAGTCTTGTGTCACCCTGTATACCGAGTCAGCCAAAGCTGCCAGAGCAGATTCTGCTAGCACGTTCCTGAGACGGACTGGCCACAGATGTGATGCCGGATCTGTTAAACCCCGCTCTGGCAGTAGTTTAGCGTTAGAAAGGAACCTTTAGCCATTTAAATTGTGCATAGGAGAGTGACAATTGTGGGGAACTCCGTAATTAAACCTCACATATAAATATTTAAAGAACGTGAAAAAACAAATAGAATTTATTTATAAATTAACAAATAGTCTTCAGAGACAAAAGCAACGTATAAAAGAACAAATATATTAGGACGAAGTCAGATGGACGCTTTTTCGAGGAATGGCTTCCCAAGACGCTTTCAAAAAATCGGAAACATTCTTCCTTCTTCTTTTTTGATTCTGCCGCCCTTGATTGGCCGAGAGCATCCCAGCCAATCGTTGAGGGAGCGCCGGATGTCTCTCCAAATCCATTGGGCGAGAGCAGCGCCAAGGTGTTGAGTGCGCGCAAGCGAGTCGCCACACAATATGGCTATCTCCGCGCCTCTACAGGAGAAAGTTAGAATCTCGGATTTTCTCGACGCCATTACTGTAGAGAACCGAGAGTTCCACGTGAGTGGATTTTCATTAAAATCGCTCGTGTGTCATTTCGCGTCTCAACGGACATTTTGGACGCTACCTAAGAAGATTAACTTTTTTCCAATTACACAATGGCTCTAAGCAGATCACCTCCTTTACAATATCTGCTACGAAGTGCTGAAGCATCTCAAAGCCGTGGAAGCGACGAATTAATCAACAAAAGTGAAATCTACGCGATCCTCAAGCTCCAGATAATGCGTCCCAATCGTCGAAGCCGCTCGTAGCTTTGGCAGACCTCCTGGATGAGAATTTTAGTGCGAGCATCAGTAACCTACAGCTTCTGCCGTTCATAAAAGATAGTCCGGATCTTTAGTTCTTTCTAATAGAAGCGGAATTCTTGCCAAGCGAATGAGGACTGACATTTTGACACGGATATCTTACAGGAAGTCATGCACGTTCTCTACAATCCACCTACAGCGGACAAGTACGAACAAGAGGTCGATGATATTTTTGATATCGAAATAAAATCCTCTGCTTTTCATGTGTATATAAATGTAGTATTTTGAACATCGAGTTTTCTATTAATCGTACTTTTTTTTGTTTTCATGTATGACAATGCCGAGATTTCAAAAAGGATCAATTGGACACGTGGTGCATGTACGAGCACATACGCTTTAGTCCAAATGCACTGGAGAAGAGGAATCGTCACAACAATGAGGAAAAAAGCAAAATACTAGCAGTCACAATTTTAAAAACCGATTAATACTCTTATTGATTTAAAATAATTCAAATTCCTTCCCTTTATGTTTGTACAGCTTCTAAATCCTGATTTCAAACTTTTGACTGATAGTATATACGGTATTACTTCGCAGAAATTGTTAATGTAAAACTGAACACCAAAATTGTCAATCTGTATTTTAAATTAATAAATACATACATATATATGTCGGTTATTATAAAAGTGTAAGTTGAAATGTAAAAAACATTAAACTTGTCAGTTCTTGTGTATTATGTTACTCGATATAGTGAAAAATTTGATTTATACCGCTTTTATGATATTAAAGCTATTTAGTTCTTTCCCTTAAAACATATATGAGAATAATTTTGAAGAGCTCATTTAAAGGATCCCGGCCAGTATACGTATCTTCACACTACTACGGAAAGCATGCACGTATATGCGCATACGTATAAAATTTTAATGGCTGAAGTTGCAGGACCTGCTGCCAATCTGGCAAATAACTTCCGCTTGCAGAATCTGTTTGCGAATAGGACGCCAAATGCGGACATAGATGGATACCGATAGGGCCCCAGATTCCGGCGGATTGTGCCGGGATTTGACGCCAATCTGCTATCCATTTATAGACAGACTGGGTACTAAGTATTTATAACAAGGGATTTATTCAGTTTAGTCCAATCGGTATTTCGACAGACGTTCCGCTCTTAAGCTCTGAGAAACCGATTCTGTCCACAATTGGTATTCCGCTACTATATATATTATGAGTTTGAGGGGGGAAGGCTGACCTTAGACCTTGTTGTGTCGCCTTAGCCATCGCGGCGTCTTGCCCTTGGCAGTAGTCATATCGCTGACTACTACCTTGGTGCATAATATGGACTCTGACTAGGCCAAGATTCGCGGGCCGTATACACTATCGGTGACTTAAAGGCTGGTCATCCAACATATGCATAGTGGCCTAACTTTCGTTTTCTGATTACGTTTACGTATGCATACAATAATTCACGCTAAAAAAATTTAATTTGTCTCCGTCCTCGTAAGTGGATAAATGAACCGTCATACAGAGTCCCTATAAGTAGAATTTTCGGTATGGAGAATATTATCCATATGGCGCTCTCAACACGTTTTCGAGCTCGCGTCTGTGATGGGAAAACGCCCTAAAATTCTTTCGGTTATCATAAACAGAAAACTGGGTCCTGAGCACATGTGCGACCAGCTGCATTATGACCAAGACGGGCGTGGTCCGACGAAGACTCCTCAATTTCCTTATATGGAAAGTTCTAATGCGTTCTCGCGCATTTTGGGAGTATATAAACCCTTTGGTTTCTACCCTCGTCGGTTCAGAGTTACATAGTCACGCGTAACGTCACGTCGTGCCACGCTCGTACAGAGTCAGTTATATCTAGTGAGATTGGGCTTAACGCACCTTTCGGATCATAGATTAACCCGTTAGAATCCGCTAGTCCGGTTGAAGTTCTTTCGGCATACTCTAAAAGCGGCTCTCAGACCCCGCATCGCCAGTGCGTCAACACCGTGCAAATACTTAGGTAACTCACATACTTTATATTATTTCATCGCGACAATTACATTTGTACCAACGACTGATTTGAATATATATTTATAATTTGTTCACCATTAAATCGAGTAGATTCGTTAAACCTATATTTACCCCGTAATCCTTTATATCGGTAGTAACGTTCCCACAAATACAACTTAACCGCTCGAGTTGTATCGAATATTAATTTAAAAGTTACGAGACAAACTAACATTTCCTGCGATTCCCTGATTTCGCATCAGGTTCGTTCGCACACCTTATCCAAACAAAATAACTATAAATACTCCAACCCGGTGGCTCCCCGATTTCGCATCGGGTTCGTCCACGAAACCTAACCCATCCTACAGCTCCCTGGTTTCGCACCAGGTTCGTCTGTATCCTACGGCTCCCTGATTTCGCATCAGGTTCATCCGTACGTTTTCCAACCTCCGAACAGCTCACCGGCTCCGCGCCGGGTTCGTCTGTGAATAAGCCAACCTCCTAGCAGCTCCCCGATTTCGCATCGGGTTCGTCTGCAAACTTCTTTCCTAGTGACTCCCCGATTTCGCATCGGGTTCGTCCACGACGTTTCACCCTCCTGCGGCTCCCTGATTTCGCATCAGGTTCGTCCGCGCTTGACTCTATTCCTGAGGGTCCCCAATTTCGCATCCGGTTCGTCCTCGCTACACATATCCCAGCGGCTCCCTGATTTCGCATCGGGTTCGTCCGCGCACCTTACTAATAAATTCTCAACCGTATTCCTTGGGTTATATCAACGTCGCCGGTTATATCCACTCACCGCCGGAAGTATACCAGCGGACGATAACACACCACGATGGACATAAATCCCAGTATGGCAATTGTTACGTCTGCCAGCATCGCCTTAGATATATTGATTTAAGATCGTCGTCAGTAAGAGAACGCCCATACGTTCCTCTTCTAATTCTAATTCTAAGCGCCTGTGTGGTACCCAGGATTCGCCACCAGGTCGCCATCGTCGTCGTCATCTTCGCGCAAGTGGTTGCCCATTGGTCACTTCCTATATGTATAAGTTCCGATTCTAAATCCTTGCGTCTGGGGCAAGGGTCGACTGCAACCGTACTGATGAGTCTAAGCAAGTCGATTCCGAGGTTAAACTCAAATCCAAATCAAATATCCTTTTCCCTACCTTCACATGCCTGCACTCTCCGAAGATTATTACGGGCTGGACCAAGTTGTTTGTGGCCGCGACGGGGCCGGGTGACGTGGCAAAGATCCCTACAATTAAGTGTACCACCTTAGGGCTGAGACGTAACACAATTAAAAGTGCCCTGCCACGACCCGCCGAGTAACCCACCCGCATAGGCATAAAACACACGACGACAGGCTACCCCCCCCCCCCCCCCATTGACATAAGTCGAAACAGTTGTTGCTTAATTGTATTTTGGGATTTTCTACTTCCCATGCTAGAAGGGATAAATGTGTGGTTTTGCTGGACATTTTAGATTATGCTAGCAGATTGGGCCAGGTCTGTTAGCGCTTTTAGTTTAACGTTCTGTCTCGAGGTTTGTCGAGGCAGTTGTAGGATAAGCATGGTGTGAATGAAGAGTATTAGTAGAAACGTCGAATCTGGATCGGGTGAATGTTTGTCTCGACGAAAGAGCGTATGAATCCGTGGTGTGGAAGATGATATGTGTTTGGAGCTGAGTAGTTGAGAAGATCGTGTAGACGGAGGGTGCAGCCACCCGAGGAATAGGGTGTACGTGACCGACCATCGCCGAGGAATGGTTGCGGGGTGTATCCTAAATGAGTGAGAGCAAATGAGAAGTACAGTGATTCCTCGACATAAGCGACAGCCTCGGGTCTGAACGTTCGCTTATATCGTGAGGTTCCTACATTGTTTGAAATTGGCCGACAGCGTCGAGCGTAGAAAAGGACAGTGAGTAAAGGAAGAGAACCGAGCAGTCAAGCCAAAACAAAACCCAGTGCATCAGTGAAATAATACAAATGCAAAGATGAAACTTTTTTATTTCTCATCCTTTTCTTATGAAACTTTTACATGACATAGCTGACATTTATTTGATTAAAGTGACACCAAACACGATATAATTTGGACTATATTTAGTGCCGTAATTAACGGTAATAAGTTTGGACCGCAGAAAAGGATAGCTAGTGAAAAGAAAAGAGAAGCTGCGATCGTGGCAATCGGCAAAAGACAAAGGCCCAGTACACCGTTTAACATACCAACTTATTACCGTTAATTAAATCAGTAAATATAGTCCAAATTACATCGTGTTTGATGTCATTTTAATCGGAAAATTGTCAGCCATGCTGTGTAGTTTCATAAGAAAAGGATGAGAAATAGCAAAGTTTCATCGTTCAATTAGTATTAGCTCACCGATATACCCGAGCCCGGATCGCGTTACACTGATCGCCAAGTGAACTTGTGGACGCATCAAGGGGTATACCCCTCAGTGGTGGGAATAAACTCTTCGCTTATATAGTGCAGAAGTTTTTCGCTTATAATGTGGATTCACTGTAGAATGAAATAATAACTAAAAGTGGCTGATGCGGGTACGAGGCAGAATGGTTTGAGAAGCAGAGCAGAATAGTTGTGGAAGCAGGATAAAATAGTTTCGGACGCAGAGTCGAGAGAAGCGTGGATTTGAGAGAGACCAGGGAGCAGAGAGTAGGATTGAGTTTGAGAGTATTTACGAGTATAGTGTGAGAGTCGTGTCTTTGAGAGAATTGTCGTGTGTTGACTTCTCTATACTAATACAGTTATTAATGCTTGAAAGAAATCGGAATCTCACTATCCTACCAGTTGTCTGTTTGTATTGTATGTGAAATTTACTACAAATAACATCTACAAATGCTTAAGAAACAAGAAACACCCAAGAAATAGCTGGCAAAGAATTGCACGTACATAATTGCGATTCAAAGAGTAATGCTTACAGATCACGCACGTGAACCACTCTCTATTTTGTGGATTACTCCTTGCGAATCATACTAACGGTTTCGAAACAAGAATGGCCAAGTTTTTGGTACAATTTAATACATATTCATTATTCGCCACGTATGGTCACTATCAAATGCGAGGCTCAGGAGTTTATACGATTAAAACTGAGGGATTTGAAATTTTAAGGAAATCAAGCCGGTGTAAGTGTAATAATTATATATTTATTAGAAAGTTACGCTAGTCCACACTGTATCCACACTATACTATTCTACACTGTATTACGCTGTTCTACTCTACGCTGCTGTACTCGATGTACACTGCTCTATTCGTCAATCCACGCTGCTCCGCTATCGAATCTACTCTGCGTTGCTCCTTCCATTCGTACATCGATTCGCCCTCAGCCATTCTCATTCCTCTCTCTCATTCATATCCTTAAACCTAACGGTAATCCTAGAACATAGAAAATAGGGGACACGGTGCTGCAGGCCATCGCTGCTCGTCTACAGGCCATCTGTGTTCCAGGTAGCCCGGTCAAAAACGCCCTGTGTCCGGACGTTGAGCGCTATGCACTCCCACGAAACAATTACGTATCTTTATTGATTCAAGATCAGCAGGGCCATCTTGCTTATGGGGGGTACTCATGAAGGTTCCCTCTAAGTTACGAATATCCACTTTTTACTTTTTAAAAATATAACCAAAAAAGGATCCTTTCCGTATAAATACACCATAGGTACACTATTACGGTAGAATAGCATGGAAGAAGCCGTATATTTCTAAAATAATATTTAGAAATAAGCATTTAAAATTATAATTAAATAAGTCTAAATTTTCTAATAAAACAGATGCGAAATTCAAAGTTACCGAAATTTGGAAAGGTATTCCGTGTTCGATGATACAAAAATTATTCGATGCTATACCTAAAAAAAAAAATTATCTTTCAGTTATTTTTGCATAATTTTGTTCCCTGTACGCTCAATTTTATGACGATAAGTATACTTTTGTTTTCTTCTTGTTAAATAAAGATCAACAGTTCATTATATGTAAACATTTTTTCAAGAATGTTGATATAAGATACTTTATATATGTAGTAGTGTAGTTGTATCCGAAAGTGTGTGAGCATGAGAGAATGCGTGTATGCGACGGTATGTGCCGATACCGCGCGAGGCTCGACGAAGGAGCCCGAGAGAAAAGACAAAGGAAGGTAGAGGGGGAGTATGGCGTAGGCTGCGGAGGCGAGAGGACGATTGATTATCCCACTAAATATATTTCGATTTAAGGTTTCATTTTTACATTACGTTGGTTTACTTTATTTACAATCCCACATATATTATGTTGATACACGCGAACTATGACGCATAATATAAATGATGTTAGATTCAAAATAGCGCGCTTTAGCCGTTATGCGTTGTACAGTTACGGCGTGGCGCCACTTGTCTTCCCATTGTGGCGTTGCCAATAGTGTAATTCACAAAACCCTAGATTATATTAGGTTAAGTTTACCTGCTACGTATTTTATGTTCTATGTTAAGATCCCGGATAAATAGCGGGAAGATCCGACGCTCACGGTTCAGTTGTTTTTAAGCGTCGGGAAATCTAAGCTTGTAAGATCAGTGCTAAATAAAGTTAGAAAGCCAAAAGGATTGTTGTCCGTAAAAAAGCTCTCCCACACGAATATACGTTATTCAATTAGGTAGTGTGCGCTGGAATAGTAATACCAGATAAAGTCCTACACCATTGTGGCGATGCCAATAGTGTAATTCACAAAACCCTAGATTATATTAGGTTAAGTTTACCTTCTACATATTTTATGTTCCATGTAAAAAGAACCCGGAAAAATAGCGAGAAGATCCGACGCTCACTTTCAATTGTGTTTAAGCGTCGGGAAATCTAAGCTTGCAAAATCAGTGATATAAATAAAGTTAGAAAGCCAAAAGGATCGTTGTCCGTAAAAGCTCTCCCACATGAATATACGTTATTCGATTACGTAGTGCGCGCTAGAATAGTAATACCAAAATAATACGCCACACCATAGCGGGGACCGCCATTATTACTCGTTTCCTTGAAGCAAACGCACGTTATATCACGCTTAACTAGAGTTATTATTATCCTCGTACTATTCTACAATAAAAGTATATCAGTTATTCTGTCGTTCTTACTCATTTCATTCACGACCTCTAACAAATGAACCGTTCCGCTTTATAGACGACACGATACTGCACGCCAGAATAAGAAAAGAAACATAAGAAGTCACACTCGCTCTCACCTGTGTGCATGGACCAACCTGCTAACTTCACAGTTCCCAATAATGAATTATCTGTCAAAATACAGTAAAACACGCGCAAATGCACAAAATATTGCTTGAATAAACGCACGTTGACTACCCCCTTCACTTGGGGGATCCCCCTTCGCGATAGCAACGCTCGACCACGGATTGGGGCAATATGATCCGAGCCGGAATATCGGTGTGACTAATACTAAATCAACCATGAAACTTTTTTCTTTTTTACTTTTTATCAATTAACCTTTATTCACGTATTTGCGAGATTGTTCTGATTAAAATGAGACCAAACGCGATATAGTTTGAATTATATTTACTTATTAGAATAAGAATAAAGGGATAATGCAAAACAGTAACGTCTTGCACCCAGATTGTATACCTTCCAAACACGCTTCCTGCCGATACTCAGTCCTTACCGTACATTGTCAATTCAAGCTTGACTAGAGCCGCAGTGTGACAGATTGCGACACCCTGCTTGGTTGAATGCCCAGCATAACTAGGAGCTTACATTTGATCAATATCCACATACACAAAGTACTTACATTTAGGATAGATTTCTAGTTCTTTGCATTGCAAATAGAGTAGTTGTTTACATTTCAAGTAGATATAATGCACTGAATGTCTGCACAGATCCTCTATGCCCGCTCTGCTTCACGCTTCACGTAACAGGGAAGGGTGAATATTTCCAAGAAAATTACTCCATGCCTACTACTTCAAACTTGTACTTATCTTATAGCCATTCCAGTACTATCGAAGGGTGGAAAATGAGCGGGCGAACACTTTCCACATCCCTGAAGCATGAATTAATTATACGGAAATTCTCGTATTCTGAACGAATAACGAATAAAAGTACCGAACAGTTATTAAACGACTTATTACTTTTTTCCTTATTTATGAAATTCGAATAATTACTGATTATTATTAATTCAAGACCATGTAATACGCTGTGCCAATGCGTTGGTTCACGACCACGTCCTAGCGATGTTGAGAGCCACGCGCTCTACGGGCGCTCTCATTGGCCAGTGTTTTTCGTTAATAATTCAAAAACGAAGCTTCGACCAACATTTTCGGGAAGGAAAAAGTTGTTCAGAATCACTTCAGCAACCGTACATTTCCCGATACTACCACTAGTTACGGGCCACCCTGTATAGTCTGTAATATACAGTAATGTATCAATATTTATCTATTTCCATAATTTCTCGAGTAGATATTACTAGAAAAATATTTTATTTGTTTATTTACTTATTACTGTGTAGTAGCCATAATATGATTTGGTTATAACATTGTCAGAAACCAAGAATGTATCTTTTGTATTTATTGCAAATATTTTCCTTGTTTCCTGTAAAATGATTGTGGTGTCGTATCGGTCACGAATTTCGCGACTTACAATTAGAGCACGACAGGAAAAACGAAGAATGGTCATCAACCTCCGGAGCTCTTATTCCGTCGCGGCTTGCGCAGATTCAAGATCGAGGTTGTAAAGCTCGATCTTGCGAGAATTTTCAAAATCGAGGATGTAAAGCTCGTCTTGGCTTCTGTGGTAAAGCGATAGTACTCAAGATCAAGGCTCGGCTTGTCTCGAGGGTAGTCGGTAAGGAACTGACTTCCTCGTCGAACGTTTGTCAAAACGTCGACTCAGAAGTAATCTTCGGCACGCTGATTGGATATTAGGAAAAATTACTAAATACAAATCAGCGTGTTTTGGAGGGGCAGCCGCACCCTTCCTTTGCGCCAGAAGCGCGTTTCTAGGAGGTAAGGGTGTGTCTTTAAACATTGCCATCAATTTGGAAATGCAGCGGAATTTCCGCCAGGGTGACCAAACTTGAGCTGCCAGATATCTGTTGGGCCAGCTCCGAGGCCCCTTTGGAAGTCCACCTTTATGATGCATGCAATTCACTGTTGAGGTCGTGAATAACTTGAAGGCTTGTAGCTTCTTCACTAAAGACATAAAACGATTTCCTCAAAAACAGTCTTGTTACTTGCGCGTCATAAAACGTGCTAGCCATCTTCACATGGAAGGTTTTTCTTTTTGGCGATTGCAGCCGAATTTTTGGAAGGTACGGTGTTTATGGATCTGTTGAGTAAACCGTCGAACAATGCTAGCTGCTTCGTTTCGCGAAGCAACAGCGTCAGTAACTGGTCCTCGATAATCCATTGACCAATGCCTGAGGACAGCGCGGTCGACGTCTCCTCGTACGGCTAAAATGTTTTTAATCAAAGAATAATGGATCTGTGGTGTATTAAACAACTCTCACGTGAATGCAAGTGAAAGTAACTATGTGTTAAAGTATAAGTGTTAAGATATGTATCCACGCACAATAGCACAACGCGATCGGATCGGATCGGACGGTCCAAACTCAAACCATTCTGAACAAACGGCGATCGCTCGCCAGGCTCGTAGTGTACGCCGACGGAACCTCGTCTTAAAGTCTGAAATGTTATTCAAAAGTAGCGCACTGTGCATACGTCACCATAAAATATACATATATTTTGCAACCACATAATTGAAAATATAATGAAAATTTATATGTTTTTGATTTGTTACGTATGCATCGTATAATAATATAAATCACGCCGAACAATTCATCTTTTGGTAGTTCCATTATAAATGACATAATCCTTAATAAATAAGTAACTAAATGTTAAATTATTTTCTGCATAAGACAGGCCAAGAACAGTTCTGAAAACTGTTCAGCGGTTATAATATACAGAAAATACTTCAGAAAGATCCAGAGCAATCTTTTAAAAACATGAGCAGATATGGAAAAAATTGAACACAAATTGCAAATGAATATTATTGAAGCTCATGATTGCACTGTTACGTATGAATAATACTCTCTATACGCTGCTCTCGCACGTGCCGCTCAAGCTTGCGAAGGGCTCAAAGATTTCTGTCACTATCCTATACGGACAATATGGGCCTATGATACTGATTAACTGCATCGTGACCGATTAAGTACACGCGCGACCCGACGAGCTCTCCGTGATCTTACCTTATCTGGAAACCCCAAATACGCCCCTCTGTACATTTTGGGACTATATAAGCCTTTCCATTCTGATCATCCTTGGTTAAAAACTACACACTTACGGGGATAGTCACGTCGTGTTACGCTCGTACAGAGTTAATTACATTCAGTGAGTTCGGGCTTAGGGCACCGATCAGAATACAAGTTAACCCGTTGGAATCCGCAAGTTCGGTTGAAGTTCTTTCGGCATACTATTGTAACCATTCTCCGACCCCGCATCGCCAGTGCGTCAACACCGTGCAAGTACTTAGGTAACAATTTACACACTATGTAAATACCGCGACAATCACATTTGTACCAACGACTGACTGGAATATATAAATTGTTCACCATTAAACCGAGTAGATTCGTCAAACCTATCTTTACGCCTAATCCTTTATATTAGTAGTAACGTTCCCACAGATACAACTTAACCGCTCGAGTTGTATTGAATATTAATTTAAAGTATCGAGACAAACTAGTAAGATCTTTGGGTAATATCAATTTCTGCTGGCTCGTAACAGCACAAACAGACTCAGATAAATTGTCTAAAACCTGAGAAATCATGGTAAATCTTGAACAGGACTACTAACTAAAAGAAGGTTGGTGAAAACGATCGTGTACATAGAATATGACAAGAAGTAATCGCTCAAAAACCGTTGACATCTGAAAGTAAGAACTTTGATTATCGACCACCTTAAAATAAAAATTCGATTTCGTTTGATATGCTCACTTGCACTTCTGTGACAGGATACATCATACTAATAACAATTATACAGTATACTATAAGATACACGTATACATAGTATGTATTGCATGCAGTATGCGCATGTAGGAAGTGCAAGTCAATCTCTTCCATGGTTCGTGGGGTACCCATACAGACACTTTTTTTCTTTAACTGGTTCACACTTCGAGTAGGTACAACGGACTGAATATGCGAAGGCGGTATCTCTTCCACCCATCGCGCAGGAGGAAGGGTTCAACGTTTTCAAAACAATTACTTCACAGTAACCCTACCTTGCGCCTTGTAATTTTCTTATAGACATACTCACATATGCGAACAGTGCAAGAAAATTATACGAACCCTTTTCGACCGTGCTGAAGAATGAATTAATAATGCTGAAATTGTAGATAGCGTCATTCTTATTGCTTTAAAGCCAGAAACTTTTTACTCCGACTAGCAAAAAATCCGTGAAAATAAAACAGAGGTAGAATTCGTTGCAAAGGTCGAGAACCGCGGAGTTACTAGCACCTGAACTATTGGCCGCGATGGCTGAACTACAGACTTACTATAATTTCCATAAGTCTCTCTTATCGGTGCTGGGTCTCTGGCCACATAATCGTTCAAAGTTTTTATTAATCAGGAAGACTATATTCAGTCTCATACCAGTGTCTTTTATAGTTCCTCAGGTATGGTAATAGTTACGTCAGTAAATGGAAACAATACATACAGGGTGACAGAACGCTCAGGGAACATCGAGGATTGACGTGTAGCTGGGGTGTATCTAAGCAACTTTTTCCTTGATAATCATGTTATATATAATGTTATATATAGTGTTATATCATAGGCGGCGCGCGCTTATGAAATATTATGAAATGTTTTTTGTTTTCGCGCAGTGAAGTGATCGTGAAGTGAAGTGATCGTGCAAGGATACTAAGCCGACCGTGACAGCATCAGCTGTTGAGCGTTGCCTAGGTCAGAATTCATACAATGTTAGGCAGGTTAATTCGCGGACGAATGGGTAAGTTTAACTAGCTTTTCCTACCATTAGTTATCCGAATCGGTTTTCTTAAAACGTAATTTATCCACTTGAAAACGTACTGATAAAAAAAAGTATTTTTTTCATAAGTAATAAAACACTTCATTCCGTTCGGATAATGAATAAACGTATCGAACACGGTTATTACACGATTTATTAGTTTATTTCTTATTCATGAATAATGAATAATTCCACATTATTCTTAATTAAGACTTAATTTATAAGACTTAATTTGCCGCCTTTCCTCGATACCCTCGATGCCCCCATCACGACCTACCGCAAGTGATCGGTTCGCATCTGAGTGCGCGCCGGCCGATGCCTGGCGGACGCTCTCATTGGCCAGTATTATTCGTTAATAATTCAAAAACGAAACTATATATAACATTATTATCAAGGAAAAAGTTGCTTATATACACCCCAGCTACACGGCAATCCTCGATGTTCCCTGAGTGTTCTGTCATCCTGTATAGTGCAGTCAAACCAAACACCTTAAAATCCTTTTTTCACGGAACTTACTTTTAGTGCCTAGTTCTGACAGTCTCCGACATAACGCCAAACCTCGTGTTAAAGATGCTATCGCCTATTACAATGTGTGTTGGCGCGCTCGTGAAATATATTGTGTTTTGGTATCAGTCTGACGTAGTAAGTCTCGGGAAATCCAGTTAAATTGGTTTCTCAATAAGCATAATTTAAGCTCCATTGCTATTACAGATAGAGGGGTTTCTGAAAAAAGTCGAGTACGATTGGAAGATGAAGCGAGAAGAAGGGGTTAAGATATTAAAGCAGCACGCCTCTTTAGGGAAATATTATGGGAAATTATTCGCTTGTAAGGAAGCACAGTGGATCAAGTGTTGATGTTAATATTAACTAATATCAAACTTTTACTTGTGTTACAGTTTTCATTTATTTATCAGCAGTTGGTATAATACTACTAGATGTATCGAACTTCATTGTGCGCGTCATTACCCATAAAAACGACACGTTTAATTTCCCAATAGCGTTGGAATATCTCGTCGACGAAAGGAAATATTATCTCCCTATTGTCGTTCACAGATCTGTGTCCGGTCTCGTCATTGCAACTGTTATTGTTGCAACCGAATCGATATTTATCATGCTACTTCAACATAGCGGCAGCTTGTTTATTCTTGCAAGGTAAAAGAACAATTGCTTTTCTTTTGTAATTAAACGTTACTGTGTACTGCATGGTCACTACTTTCGTTTTTCAATACATGCATTACCATCCAAAAGTTGGGTATGCCTATGAAATTTTAAGACCTAATATAGTACAACATTTATTATAGATCCACATATTTAGATTTACTTTACTACCGCTAAAAAAATGTTGAACACCTAGAAAATTCTGGGGCCCAACATTTTGTACTATT
Source organism: Nomada goodeniana (assembly GCA_963969485.1). Taxonomy (NCBI): domain Eukaryota; kingdom Metazoa; phylum Arthropoda; class Insecta; order Hymenoptera; family Apidae; genus Nomada; species Nomada goodeniana. The sequence goes on from OZ018306.1 coordinate 10,171,326, forward strand.
CATTGTACACTTACATTTTACACTATAGCGTAATGTTTATATATCCTAACCTTTTGAACCCGATATTTAAAATATCGAACTCTTCCAAAGAAAAACAGAAAAATGTTTCGACGAAGAAGAGGTTTAATAATGTATCAATATTTTCTAGAATATATTCCAATTATTATAAGATATTTCTATATCTTTCTTTCATTTGTAGTGACGCCCGTCAGGTGTCACTATAAAAGATGTTACGCCCCTTTATATCATTCTTATGTACCGTTAAACATACATATATGCTTGTTATTCTTTATATTCTGACCCTATAATTTAAAGACCCCTACCGTAATAGTGTAACCTTTATTTAGTGATGCTACTACACATTAGTTTTGTATATAAACTTTGAAGCGGTAGTGTAGCTTTTGACTGCGTAAAACCCGTATATATGCACAAAAAATTGCTTGGATATAGGCACATTGACTATCCTCTCCACTTGACGGGATCACCCTTCGCGATGGCGACCCTCGGCGAAGGAGCGGTGTAATGCGATCCGAGCCAGAATATCGGTGTGACTAATGCTAATTCAACCATGAAACTTATTTATTTTTTACTTTTTCTTAATGAAACTTTACTAACGTATTTGCGAGATTTCTTTGATTACAACTTTGAGACCAAAGGCGCTATAATTTGAATTATATTTACTTATTAGAATAAGAATAAAGGATAATGCAAAAGAGTAACGTTTTCCACACAGATTGCATACCCTCCAAACACTGTTGGTAATTATTTAGAAAAGGGGGGGGTCTCACCGATTTTTATGATTTTTGAGTATGTCATAGAAATCAACATTTTGAACAACTTTTTCCTATACATATAACCGCCGCTCGGCCTTAGTTTCCGAGATTTTTCCCCAAGAAGATCGGTACTACTACATTGCATTATGTCTATACGTACGCGTCCGTTGTAGCGTATGCGTAAGCCTTCGATCGGCAATTGTCCACAGTTTTTTTAAATACATCGAGACGGCCGGCAATGGGCGCGTATAACGGGTGCGCTTAAAAACTCGATTTGGGTACCCGGCCGCTTACGGAATAAAAATCCGACCCGAACCTTACTCAAATCGGACTTTTCTATCTAGTAACTACTTTAATGGATTAAGTTCGGTTTAGGTTTGGGTTTGAGTATTCATTCCGGCCGCCTCACGGCGGCCTTATCATACATTGTCGACTCAAGCACGGCTGGAATCGGCACACCGCTTTTTTGCACAGGAGGTGCATGTACATAATAGAGAAGTGTGTCGAATCCATGTTTACATACGGCTCGAGCCGAGCATGAGTCGACACCTCGGGCACAATCTAAGGTCACGCTCTATTATTATTTATTGTAATGTAGTATTATATGTATTCCAATGTATTACAATATTTATTGTAATACACGTTACTATTTTGCATTAACCTCTTATTGTTATTCTAATAAATAAATATAATTTAAATTGCATCGTGTATATATCAATGTATTATTATATTTATGGAACAGAAATCACTAATACTCAAATCGAAGTCTCGATTAAGTATTAGAATAATTGCGTAGGCGTGTATATATTAACAAAGTATTCCGTTTACTAATACTGTGCTCTCTCGACCGTAGTCTATACAAGAGTGCCTTCCTTTGGCAAAAGCGTCGGTCGTGAGGACGCCTACGTCACCATGGCCCTTTTGAACCATTTTAGGGTTCGCCCCGAAAGAAAGCTACGCTAGACAAAGACAGCGTGCATCGGCGAAATGCACATGGCCTGCCTCGGCCGTTCCTGTACCTCGAATATTCTGTAGGATCGGGCGCCTCCATCAAAGAACAACGTTAAAAGGAACAAACGATTAACGAATATTAGGAAGGGGCCGCACAGTGGGGCCATGTCTCGAAAAACTAGCCATAATTCATAATTTCACACGATTTTGACAAGAATTGGTATTCTTATGTTTGTGGAGTTGCTAAATTCAAATATCTTATAGAAAATGCAAAATTCATAACGGACGATCTAATATCAGTGGTATAAACGTTGTTTTTAAGTTAGCTTTTGTCAAAATTGACTATTTTCCGATTTTTTACTAAAATTATGTAATTAGAATGTCTAATTTAATATAATACAATACAATAATTTCCAAATTTTGTGTAATTAATAATTCTGCCACAAGAAATAATAATTAAGATATTATGAAATCTTTCAATTATTGGTCGCTACTATTGTGAGGGAGTGGAAAGACGATTTGGCATTGGTTCTTAAAAACAGTACAGAAAAGAAAATTTGTGTTTTGGGAAGGAGGTAATTTATGGTCCGGATGTTGAGTTTGTTCAGTCCGTTTTCCGAAATAGTTGAATACTGCTAAAAAAGTACAAAGGGTCTCAGTGGGTAATAACGACCAGATGACTTCATGACTGGAGGTCCGAGGTAACTAACAGGGTTATAGTTTCCAGATGTGTGACAATAGAAAGTCAAAGGCATCGAACAGAAAGTAGAAGACAATAGTTCCGGCAACAAATACCCGGAAGTCCTGGTTCCTCTGTCGATTACACTGTATACTTTCCAAGTCTGAACTCAAAACTTCGTGATGTTATCCAATTGACTTATGTCAAGGAATCATGTTATCAAGCTATAATCTTGGACCCATCATTATTATTATTAATTATTATTTATTTATTAATATTATATTAGTAGTGTCTTCGATAGATTTCTTTATACCATATGAAATTTTTCACAAATATATTAACCTCTGCAGGAGATATCTACGCTCTAGTGGCACAGATCGAAAATTCCCCTATTTGATACTTTCAATTTGAATATCTTAAAAAGGGGCAAAAAGGGGCAAACTTTCTCACCTGGATATCATAGCTGACATGCAACTTTATATCAAGAGACTTGTCCCAGCGTGAAACCTCGTGAATAACATCTTTGTTTTCCTTCTTGTTCATTAAGATATGGCTAAGATTTGTGATATATTGAAAACGGAATTACAATAATAAATTAAAAGATATGTTACTTTACTTCTGTGGAAAATTTATGTTTATAACACTTTAATGGTAAAATGTTTCACATATCAATTTTGTTAAGGTAAACATTCCCTGACGCAATTAACAAGCTCCAATTTTCAAGATATGAAGGAGCATGAAATTTCTTCAACTTTGACGGCCTATATCGCAGTAACCAATCAAAATTTTTAAAAATTTAAGCGGCACTAAATGCATTGATATATATACAACAAATCTGCTATACTGAAAACAAGCTGCCGAATACTTCAAAAATTGAATTTTGGCCAGCTTTTCGAGAAATGGCCCCACTGTGGGCCGTGGCGTAAATGGACTGATCAGTGCCTAGAAATACGAAGATCTCGGGTTCGATTCCCGAAGCCTGCCCTTCCTTTTTATTCGGTTCCTACATATTCTAACATTTATTATAATGTACTTTATTATTTTACATTATTCTGTTATTAATAGTTTAAAAAGACCAACGCGTTTTCCTACTTTGTGGTGTGGTGTTAATCAGAAAAATCTCGCAAATACATTGGTAAAAGTTGCATTTAGAAAAACTAACAAACAAATATTATTATTCTTGCATTAGTATTGGCTCACCGATACGTTTCGGCGCCCCGCTTTGATTCTTTGGGCCTCCCTCTTTCCTCCACTGTCTGACCCTGTCGCCGTTCACGCTCGGCTGGAGCTGCTTCTGAGAATAAATTCGACACCCTGCTTGGTTATATGCACGGCTTGGGTCTCAACTTTGTGCATATATGTATACGGGGTTTACTGTATAGTTCTGTGTTCGACATGAAAGTATGAAATATTGTTATTTATTGTTATCTAACATTTGCAGTGAACATATTGTAAAGGCAGTTAACCAGGATGCTTACTTAAACCACAACGAAAAACATTTAATTAATGGCAGTAAAGCTACCTTAATAACCGCCATAGTTCTACACAGACGGGCAATGAAGTTAGTATTTTCAAAGACTTCTCAGAATTCTCAAAATACCTCACATATATATATTTACAAAATTTATTATTAGTGCCTACCAAGTAGCAATAAGTGTTCGACACTCTTGCAGGTTTTCGAATGAATTGATGGATAGAAATAGAGGATCATATAGTGTTCTTATTATACTTGGTATCCTATTCCTAAGCGGCAACCTGTATGGTGTAAATAATATATTCCTATTATTATCTTTGAATTAACAATTTCTGCCTCTATGTTGCTTCCTGTTGCTTTCCAGTTGTCGCAATCGATATTTGACGGGGCAAACCTGGAAAATACTTTAACTTGTCTAATGTTCATCTCTTCTGAGATAGCATACTTGTTTTATTTCAATTACATGGTGCAACAAATGACAGACTGCGCTGCCAATCTTGTTCCGTCTGTGTAAGCATGTGAAATTAAAGAGAAATAGGGCGATTAAACTGAGGATGTATATCTTTACTAATACTTATAGGTATAATTCTAATTGGTACGAAGCCTCTCTAACAGTTCAGAAATCGGTACTGCTCATCATGTTAGAAGGCACAAAAGAATATGGCTTCACCTTTTTTGGCTTGTATGGCGCATCAATCGAAGGCTTCTCGGTGGTACAATATTTTTAAATTACGATTACAGTGGGAAATACATACGTTTCTATTAATACATTTATCACTGTCGCAATTCTGTTTCAGCTATTGCAGAAGTCAGTTTCCGGTCTAATGATTATGACTTCTATGCAATAACACTGGAATCGCACGTAAAAATGTAGAAAAAGTAGTGTAATTAGTAATTTTGTATTACCAATTATTATGTGACAAATTAATTCTCAGCCTTTGTTCACCAATTTTTGACATTTATTTATAAAAAAAACTAATACAAATCTAATCTTAGAAGTAATCTCCTTCGCATTCTACATATTTTTGCCATCTCTCAGGTAACTGTCGGATTCCAGATTGGCAAAATGATGGTGCTTTGATGCGGTGAATTGATCGGGAACTTTTTCGACCTCAACTGACTTGAAATCAGAATCAGCCAGATGGTTTTGTAAAAATCGGAATAGGTAATGATCCGAAATGGTTAAGTCTGGAGAACAGGGCGCATGAAGATTTTCCAAAGATAAATCTGAGATGGTTTGCAGGGTCTTTTTGGATGCGTGGGGCCGGGCGATATTCTGCAGCAGTGTCATCGCACTTCTCCCAGTGCTAGAATCCCGTCTTTTCTCTTCAAGTGGGGCACTCACAGCGATCAAACTTTATTGGAAAAAGTCGGAACTGACGGCCGCGCGGTTGAAACGCAATAGAAAGACAGTGCCTCGTATTATACCTCGTTTTAAAGTTAAAAGATGACTCTGTAAAATGAATATAAGACGGGGGACAAAATTTCAATTTGAATAGGTTATATAGTCGATGAAAGGTAGAGGCCGAGAATTACTTTATACATCTAATATACAGAGTGGTCTGTAACTAGTGGAAGCATCGGGAAATGGGGGATTGCCAGGGCGATTCTGAACAACTTTTTCGTTTACCAAAATGTTGATTGAAGTATCCGGTATGTGGGATTCTGCGGCCTAAGGTGTTGTGTCGTAACTACCCACTAAAAACTCCTCTATCACACCATCGCGTAGGATACACACCCTCACCCCCTCGGCCCTATACAAGCCCAGCGATCACAGTGGAAGATGACGTGGTCTGCGTTATCAACCGCAGTCCGAGCAGTCCTCACTGGTCATTTTTCCTATTCTCTTCCTGAAACTACCAAACGAGCCACGCCCTGTTAGGAGCTGCATCGTATGGAAGTCCAGGAAGAGGGCGAGGGACTTCTGCGCAAAAGTCTTGACTGAGCCGACCAGCTTCCGGGTCCAGTTGTTTGAGTCGAAACTGTCCCATCGGCCCTGCCACTGGCTTGTGGCTCCTTCCCATGTCCCCTTCTTTAATCCTTGGAGGTGGGTAGCCCTTTCTGCGGGGTTCTTCAGATCTTCGTCGGTGGGATAGGGGTTGATCCTCTCCATGTAAATTTTCCAGAGGGCATTGGCTTTGAGATGTATCGGCATTCTTCCTGCCAACACACATAAAACATCATAGGCCATACAGTGGTACGGTATGCCGTCGTGGTATGAATCACCGCTCTCTGGCTTCTGCGTAGCACTGCGCCCATATTAGGTATGCATACGGGACTACCGACACCCACACGTTGTAGTTCAACGTTCTAGATTTCCTGGTTGGACCCTTGGCATTCGGAAGGAGCCCCGACGGGGCACCCATTATCGTCTTCGCCCGCGCGCAGGTTATAGCGATGTGGTGCCTGTAGTTACGCAGGTTGTCGAGCACTACTCCGAGGTATTTCGCAGTGCTCTGCGACCTCATGGAGATCTCACACCATTCAAGGTCGATTGCTTTGTGGATTCTTTCTCACTCTCGGATCTGCCTCAAGCCGACATCTATCAGGAACTGGAGTTCTTCCACGTTCCTTGACCAGATCGTGAGCGGCAGGTCGTCCACATATGCGAAGGCTGCAGTGTTCCTGAGGCCATTCGCGAGCCTCAGAACACCATCGTATACCAGGTTCCGCAGCATCGGTGTAAGTACTGCACCTTGTGGAACTCCAGCGTAAATTGCCGAACCATCCCTAAATATTACAGTGGAAAAGAAATGTTTCCGTAGAAGAAAACTGACCGTACAGTGAATTGAGTTGACAGAACCGGCCGTAACATCTGTTGGCAGCTGTTGAGGGTTGCCTATAAAAGTCAACAATTCATGGGTAAGTGTAACTATCCTTTTCTAACATTAGTTATCCGAATGGTTTTACTTCAAACATAATTTATACACCTGAAAACGTGCTGTTAAGAAAAACATTTTTCTCGCAAGTAATAAATCACTTTATTCCTTTCGGAAAACGAATAAAAGTATCGAACCCAGTTATTAAACGACTTATTAGTTTAGTTATTATTCATGAATTACGAATAATTCCACATTACTCTTCATTCGAAACGATGTAAAATTTGCCGCACGGTTCCCCCGATGCCCACGCTGTACCATTGTGTTCAAAAATTGGGCTATACATATTTACTGGCTCAATAAACGATAATAAGCTTCGACCGCTGAAAAGGATAGCTAGTGAAAAGAAAATAGAAACTGCTCGGTCCTTTTTGTTCACTTGCCGTCTTCTACGTTGGACGATGTCGGCAACTTTAAAACAATGTATGAAGTAGCTGTGGCGGCGATAAGCCAGCGCCACGTCTCCGCCTTAGGTGTAAGGGAAAACCGTAGTGTGACTGGAAGTATCGGATGTAGCGTGAGGTACGAATGAGAAGTGTTAGTGGAGATGTCGAACGAATGTTTATCTCTAGGAAAGAGCGAATGCTTTCTGTGACACGAATGAGTGAGAACGAATGAGGGATAGAACGAGAGAGAAGCTGCAAGAGAGAGAATATATGGAGCGAATGATGCGTGCGAGGTTCAGTGTTGAGCAGAGTTCAAGAAGAGTCTTGGTTAAAGACTGGAGGGCAATAAAGCTTGTGTCAAGTATTGAATGGGAAGTTATTCCATTCCTTATCACCATATCCCACATATCCAATATAAGCGAACGTTCAGTCCCGAGGCTTTCGCTTATATTGAGATTTTACTGTAGTCTCAATTCTCCGAACGTCACTGTATCGTATCCGCACTTAAAAACATAGCGGGTGGGGATATCGGGTGAGTCTCTATCATGCGAACTGCCTTGTCCCCCGGACTGTTCGGATTAACGAGGCTCGACTGTATATAGCACTTATGATTATATGAAAGCTACGCTTTTTACTGAATAAGTTTTGAGCAATCGTAACAAACCCTTAGGAATTTTGTTACTCCACTAAATTTTTATATACTTCATCTGTAACAGTTTAAGTGTAATTTTTTGTACAGGAGTGAGTCCGTAATAAGTTTGAGCTTGTTAAGCTACAAGAAAATATTTTCATAATTTTCTAAAATCAAATGATCATGTTCAGTCTGCGTAAAATGATGATAGAACGTCGCTGTATGAAGTGACAATTGCAACTTCATTGAATTATAGTTTTAAAATTATAAATACAATAATCGGTCCATGTATTCTGTATTATTTGTATGGTGTCGGGTACTGTTCCAAGAAGCATCAATGGCCGACCGACAAGAAATTTGGGGGGAAGATGGGAAGGGGTGAAAACAGTCGCTCGTACGAAAAAGTAAAATCATAGAATGTACAGGATCTATTTCGCCGCGCACCCGTGATGTATACCGTGTGGGCAGGACCGAGCAAGTAAAACAAAGGCCCTAAATCTTCCTTCCGACTAGGGTCGCATCGCATGGTGGTACGTTTTCCTATTCTTATTACGGAATAGGAATATTTGTTAATGTATGATAATATTTGGGGATGAATATCAGTGATGACAACGATGTTCTGTTAACGGTTGGAATATATTTAAGAAAACAACACTTAAACTATGATAAGGATTGAATAGTTGATGCGAGTGAGTGTTCGTGATTGGTGCTGACGAAGTATCCGGAAGACAACCTTTCGTGAGAGGGGATACTTCGAAGCCTTACAGGCGGTGTTCTCCTTGGAAACGTGAGTGTTCGTTCTTGTAAGGTCTTGCACGTTCAAGATTTGATTTAAGACTGTTGGGTTAAGGACCCTGATTAAGCCTTGACTTTATTCTCTCATGCGCGCGTGTCGGTGTGTGTCCAAAATTAGTGAGAACAAATGAGGAATAGAATGAGAGACAAACTAATTGTAAAAGTGAAAGAATATACATATTGGGCGCATGAGACGTGCGCGGGTCAAAGTAGAATGGAGAGTCGAATTGAGAGTTTCCAGTATTGTTAAAGAGACATTGTGTTTTACAATAAGAGTGTAGTGTAAGGTTATTTATAAAGAATCTGTTATTATTGTATAAATGGACAATCACAATTTCCCCAAAACATAGGCCTACAATTATGTAACCATTCAATTAGAACATAATCGAGAAACGTCGATTTTATCGGCAATTCATTAATTAATTTAATATTTCGGGGCTCAGAGACATGCTTTCCCGTTATCCGATCGGGCTCAAATTTTGTCCATATTATTTTTTTATTAATTGCAACTATTCTGGGAGGTGCCGCGACGAAACACAAGCGTGAAAAATAAAAAAATAATAATGGATAAGGATTATACTATACCATACACATATGTAGGAGTTTAAAAAATAATTTACACCGTTGTCCCGTGGAGCATAAAGGTGTCGGTCGTTGCCTGTAAACTCGTGTGAAAAACATAAAAAGCGGCAATGGGTCGACGATCGCCGAATAAACAGGTGTGAGAGAGTGCCTGTGATGACGAGGGAGAGAGAGAGAGAGAGAATATCGAGGTTCAATAACCGTGGGTGGCCCAAAACCCATGGACCATCGGGAAATAGGGTGTAGCTGGGGTGATTTCAAACAAGTCCGTCCGTGACGGAAATGTTATTTGTAGTTTCCTTTTTGAGTTATTAACTGAAAACACTGGCCAATAAGATCGCCCGCTGGGCGTCCGCTGGCGCGCGCTCAGGCGCGAACCGATCAGCTGTCGTCATTCACTCAACATTGTGCGAATCCTGACCTAGGCAATGCTCAACAGCTGATGTTACGGCCGGCTTAGTATCTTGCACGAGACACTTTTTTCCTTTAACTGGTGCACACCTCGAGTAGGTAGAACGGACTGAATATGTTGCATACGTTACTTCTTCGACGCATCACGCAAGAGGAAAGGTTCAACGTTTTCAAACCAATTACTTCACAGCAACCCTACATTGCGCTTTGTAATTTTCTTATAGCCATACTCACATATGCAAAGAGTGAAAGAAAATCGTACGAGCCCTTTTCCACTGTTCTGGAGAATGAATCAATAATGCTGAAATTATAGATCGCGTCATTCATATTGCTTCAAAGCCAGATACCTTTTATATCGACTTTCGAAAAATGCGTCAAAATAAGATAGGGGTATAATTCGTTGTAATATGTGAAAAAGAGAATGTTGGAGTTCATAGCACCTGCACTATCGGCCGCGATGGCTGAACTGCAGACTTACTACAATTTCCATAAGTTTCTCTTATCGGTGCTGGGTCTCTGGCCACATAATAGTTCAAAGTTTTTAGCTATCAAGAAGACTGTGGTCAGTCTCATGCCAGTGTCTCTTATAGTTCCTCAAGTATGGTATAGTTACGTTATTAAATAGAAATTTGAAATCCTTTTTTCACGGAGATTACTTTCAGTGCCTAGTTCTGACAGTCTCAGACATAACTCTAAACCTCGTGCTAAAGATCCTATCGCCTATTACGATGTGTCTTGGTGCGGTCGTGAAATATACTGTGTTTTGGTATCAGTCAGACGCAGTGAGTCTCGCGAAATGCAGTTAAATTGGTATCCCAATATGCATAATTTAAGATCCAATGCTAATACAGATAGAGCGGTTTCTGGACGAAGTCGAGTACGATTGGAAGCTGAACCGAGACGAAGGACTGCAGATTTTAAAGCAACACGCTTATTTAGGGAAATTTTATGGGAAATTATTCGCTTGTAAGGAAGCACCGTGGTTCAAGTGTTGATAACCTAATATATACATTTCACTTGTGCTGTAGGTTTCCCTTATGCATCAGCACTTGGATTAGTACTGCTAGATGTATCGAACTACATTGCATACATTGTTACACCGAAAAACGATACGTTTAATTTGCCAGTCGCGTTGGAATATCTCGTCGACGAAAAAAAATATTATCTCCCCATTGTTATTCATAGATGTGCGTGCATTCTCATCATTGCAACTATTTTTGTTGCAACCGAATCGATATTTATCATGCTACTTCAACACAGCGGCAGCTTGTTCATTGTTACAAGGTAAAGGAACACTAGCTATTCTTTCGCAATTCAACGTTACTGTGTATTGCATGGTCACTGTCTTCATTTTTCAATAGGTGCTGTACCGCTCAAAAGTTTGGGTACACCTACAAAATTTTAGGATCTAACATTTTACAGCATTTATTACACATATACTTACTACTTATACTATACGTTAATGCTTGTATCTCCTTTGGATCTCGATATTGAAAACAGAAGTGCTGTTGTTACTTGAGCACCGAATAATTCTGTGGCAAGGAAATAAGAAAACCAAAAACTTCTGCAAAAATTGCCCACTAATGCAGAAGATAAAAGAATTCCATCTCTTGCAAAGAAGAACAGTAAGAAGTCGCGTCAAAGAAGACGTTTTATAGTATCGTATTATATCTATATCGGGCAGCGTATTTTATCACTGATTCGATACTATTCGAAGCTATTCACATTATTCGAAATTTAAGCAAAACTTAAAGAATATTTCTTTCCTTTGCATGGGTACCCAAACTATTAAGCAATAATGTAGCCTTTGACTACAGTTCTAGGTTTGACATGAAACTATGAAATATAGTTACGTAGTGTTTCTATCATTTGCAGTCAACGCATTCTAAAGGCAGTTAACCAAGATACTGCTAACTTGAACGCCGACAAAAAACCTTCAATTAATGACGGTAAAGCAACCTTAATAACCGCCATAGTCCTACACAGACGGGCAATAAAGTTAGTATCTTCAATGGTTTCTCAAGATTTTCAATAAAATCACATGTTCGTATATCTAGAAAATCTATTGTTAGTGCCTACCAGTTCGCATCAAACGTTTGACATTCTTATAGGTTTGCGAGTACATTGCTGGATAAAAATAGGGGGTCGTACAGTGTTCTTATTGTACTCGGTGTCCTATCCTTAAGCTCCAACCTGTATCGTGTAAATAATCTGCCCTATTATTAACGTTGAATGAACAAGTGTGCCCGTATGATGCTTACTGTTGCTTTTCAGTTATCGCAATCGGTATTTGCCGTTGCAGAGCTGGAAGATACTTTAACTTCCCTAGTGTTCGTAATTTCTGAGATGGCATATATGTTTTATGTGAATTACATGGTGCAACAAATGACAGACTGCGCCGCCAATCTTGTTCCGTCAGTGTAAGCACGTGAAATGATAGAGAAATGCAACGATAAAATTGAGGATGGATATCTTTACTAATACTTGCAGGTATAATTCTAATTGGTACGAAACCTCGGGAACAGTTCAGAAATCGATACTCCTCATCATGTTAAAAGGCACAAGAGAATATGCATTCACATTCTTTGGCTTGTATTCCGGATCAATCGAAGGCTTCTCGGTGGTACAATATTTTTAAGTTACTATTACAACAACGTGAAATACATACGTTTCTCTTAATGTATTTATCAGTGTCGCAATTTTGTTTCAGCTATTACAAAAGTCAGTTTCCTGTTTAATGATTATGATTTCTATGCAATGACACTAGAATCGCACGTAAAAACTATAGAACAAGTAGTGAAATTAGTAATTTCATATTATTAATTATTGACATATAAGATATGAAATTCGTAGTCAGCGTCGGTTATCCAAACTACAGTCGACGTAGTTTGCACAACGTGCGTCTTTTACGGTGCCGTTTAGAAAACTGAAGATGGAGATGCATGTGAATTTTCTCTACGCCGATACGTAATGTAACAAAATTAATAAGTTTGCAGTTGAATGATATGCGTTGTGTGTAATTTATTCTCGAACATATTGTCAGTTCTCACGCCAATCCTTTGGAACTTTTGGGGTCCACCCTCGCACCGGCCTGTGCCTGTCCCCTTCTAGGGACACAACGGATGTGGCGAGGTTTCACGAGGTACACATTCGATTACAATTACTTTTATTAAACAAGCTCTCTCTCTCTCTCTCTCTCTCTCTCTCTCCATTCGTCGAATGGCGTCGTTAATTGCCAGTGGCAGCCGGGGATGGGACGACGCATATTTTTGTGATCGGTCGCAGTAATGTCGCGTGCGACGTTCTAACCATCACGACTCGAATGCGCCCCTTGAGGCCCGTTTGTACGGCCTACACGGATCCAATAAGCCATTTAGACGGCGCCACACAGTGGTGCTACTTCTCGAAAAGCAGGCCAAAATTCAATTTTTGAAGTATATAGCAGCTTGTTTTTAGTATAGCAGATTTGTTGTATATTCATATATCAACGCATCTAATGCCGCTTAAATTTTTTAAAATTTTGATTGGTTACTGCGATATAGGCCGTCAAAGTTGAAGAAATTTCATGCTCCTTCATATCTTGAAAATTGGAGCTTGTTAATTGCGTCAGGGAATGTTTACCTTAACAAAATTGATATGTGAAACATTTTACCATTAAAGTGTTATAAACATAAATTTTCCACAGAAGTAAAGTAACATATCTTTTAATTTATTATTGTAATTCCGTTTTCAATATATCACAAATCTTAGCCATATCTTAATGAACAAGAAGGAAAACAAAGATGTTATTCACGAGGTTTCACGCTGGGACAAGTCTCTTGATATAAAGTTGCATGTCAGCTATGATATCCAGGTGAGAAAGTTTGCCCGTTTTTGCCCCTTTTTAAGATATTCAAATTGAAAGTATCAAATAGGGGAATTTTCGATCTGTGCCACTAGAGCGTAGATATCTCGTGCAGAGGTTAATATATTTGTGAAAAATTTCATATGGTATAAAGAAATCTATCGAAGACACTACTAATATAATATTAATAAATAAATAATAATTAATAATAATAATGATGGGTCCAAGATTATAGCTTGATAACATGATTCCTTGACATAAGTATATGTATACCACACACGGTAGACTTCACCACAGCCCGACTGGTATGTTTGAACGCCAATAAATTCACCATTCGTTCAGGAGAACGTTATTTCTTAAACTGGCAAGCTTGAGACAGACATCGATGTAGGCAACAAGATGGCACCATCTTGACACATTTCACATTTCGCAAATATTGAACGATTTAACCCTTATGTTAGCAACCGAAATTTCAACGTCTGTCTCGTAACCGGGGTACCCGGGTACCCCATACTGTTTCTATCGGCTCATTAGCGAAATTGGTTAACTCCACCTATTGAATTTTTAAAAATTTTAACATTTTGTGCAAATCTATTATATGTATATTCTTATACTGAAATAAAGTATCAGTTTTTTTTAAATATTTTAAGTACATGCTCTTCTATGACGTCTCCCAGTTTCTCAAGTGTCTACTTTTCGACTTTTGATTCTTCGAACCGTTCCTAGTTCTATAACTAGAGGGGGATGCTTATCTTGTTTATGTAAACAAGTATAAGCTAGCATCAGAGACCACCTCCAATATGCATCAGTTTGTATTCAGTTTTCGATTCGAGACACACGATTCTTTGCAGTTAGGTGAAACGCACAGTGCTTTTGTGAAATATAATTTCTAAGCTTTAGAAATTTATAGTGTAAAAATGGAAGCATTATCAACAGAATTTCAGCTAAATTCAAATTTAGCAAAAGCATATACGCCTTCAGCGAATCTCACAATAGATGAGCAACTTTTCCCGTATAGAGGGAGGACTAAATTTACGCAGTACATGCCATCAAGACCAGCAAAATATGGGATCAAAGTATGGTAATTATGTGACCCGACAAAGGGTCGGAAAGAAATATTACGATGGATAATTTTTTTACCTTCCTCCCTTTGGCAAAACTTCTTTTGTCGTGGAAACTGACTCTTGTAAGCACACTTCGAAAAAATAAGAAGTACATTCCGAAAGAAATGGTGCCATGTAAGGTGCGTGAAGAATATTCGAGTGTCTTCGGTTTTTATGAAAACATTACGATATGTTCGTATGTACCCAAAAAGGGAAAGTCGGTGATACTATTATCATCAATGCATAATGATAGTACAGTGTCCGGACCAAAAAGAAAGCCAAAAGTTATTCACTATTACAATGAATCAAAATCTGGCGTAGATGTAATGGACCAAATGCTAGGGAGATATAGCACGAAGAGGCGAATAAACAGATGGCCACTAGGTTTCTTTTTCAACATTCTGGGTTGTTAGGAAATGTATCGATAGAGACTTGACCGCGGCAGCGACACCTGCTGGTGATATAGTTTCATACCTTCTTGTGTTTTCCATGCGACGCGATCGTACAAAGAAACGTAGTTCTAATGTCACATACTTTCACCTAAATACATATAATTATTTCCCCATGTGCTAAAGTGCGTGTCAATTTCATTTATATTCCAAACCCACCAAAAACACTGACATGGATATTGCCGCTTTTGCCGCCTATGTTATATATTCAGCAAATAATATTACATTGTCTCGTAAATCAAATAATCGTCGTGTGTTTCTACGCCAATTAGGGGAAGACCTTTGTTTTCGAACAATTCGAACTCGATTGGCAAACGCCCAAATTATGAGACACCTTTCCACAAAATTGGCTATACAAAGCATGCTGAATAGTCAAGTAGAAATAAATGAAATTCCTTCTACTTCTACACAAGAATACGACAACAGTGGAAGGAAAAAAGTCGTGGGATCCTGTTATATATGTCAGGCTGATCCCGAAAAGAAACGACGAAAAACACGAAAGGCATGCCACAAGTGCGACTGTCCTATTTGTGATAAACACGCAAATACTATAGCAATATGCAGAAATTATTAACAGAATTCTTAATTATTGTATTTTAATAAATAAATAAATAAATAAATCATTTTAGTTAAAAATTGGTTCATATTTATGTGCATAGAACACCTAACAATCTCGTCTCTTATATGGGTTGAAGTTGAAGCGCTTTTTTCCACTCTTTTACCAATTATGGTATTGTTTAATATTTCTAACATTTGGACGTGTATACACGTCAATCCAAAGCTCAAAATGTATAACTCAAATTGCAATCATTTGGTGGTATGTTTCATTTATATTACCAATAAAGCTGCTACGTTAATATATGTAAAATATATTAACTACATTATACAACAATAATATAATTGTAATATAATTAAAATATATATGAGATTATCGAAAGCGCTTGAATAGGTATTCAAATGATTATGTGGGCGTGTATGTGTTAAAAAGTTGATTTGTTTAGCTCTCATTTCCGTAGTCTATGCAACAATACAATGTCACCATGGTCGTTTTTGACCATTTTATGCTTCGCTCTAAAAGAAGAAAAGTTATGCTAGACAAAGATAGCCACAGCTAGACAAAGATCCATCACTATGATCGATAAAGATAGAGCTATGTACGTCTGATGGACCTATAATAGGCACAGCAAGACGGGAATCGATGTGACACCGCATACTACGACGCATGTCGCACGTGGCCCACGACCCGCCAGTTGGCTGTGCCTGACATATGTCAAGCAGCAATATGAATGAATTCAAATTATCAATATATGCACATTCGGTACTCGTATGTAATAAGTAAAAATAAATATTTTCTTTTATTTCTGATGCTATAGTTCCATTCGCAACAATAATTATCTGTAAAAAGAAATAATAGTGTGATCTAAAAGAAAGGCGAAATACATAGTAGTAAACCATCACACGAATTTTCCTGCACTTCATCTACGACTCCTCAATCTAAGACGTCTCAAAATGCGCTTCATACAATATACTTTAATGTTAGAAATATTAAACAGTACCGTAATTGGCAAGATACATGGCAAGAGAAACGGTAACACAAAAAGCGTTTTAAGTTCAGATTTACGTATATTAAATTAAAAGCGAGCTGCATACCGACAAAATGTGGCCCCAAAACGCGGTTTAGTAGGATTCTAATTATTTCTTTACATGACAATATTTTAAACCTGGTGAGGGCTCATTCGAAAAATAAAGGTTCAGCGGAGTGCGCCTGATATATTGGTGACCGAAATTGTGTTGATATTTAATAGTATGAGTGTTCAAAGTGTAAGGAAAGATCGACAAAATACACCCGCCGAATAACAGTATTTTTAGGTCACTAAAAGACACAATTTCGTTAAACAATACATCTGGCGCACTGCGCTCAACCTTCCCCTTTCGAATGAACCCTCACCGAGCTCAAAATATTGTCATGTAAAGAAATAATCAGAATCCAACTAAATGCATTCCCACAGACGAGTTTCACCGTCCGCCGTCCATATTGCCGTTAAAACAGAGTACATGACGTCACAAATTTAGTTGAGGTAGTTCTGACGAGATGGCGCCTACTCAGGAGGACTTGTGGCGACCGGGATTTACCGACGTTGGTCGCGAAGTAGCGACCTGTATTATCGTCGGCGGGCGTAACTAGATTTAACTAGGTTAGTGTTATTATAGTTAGTTTTAAGACACTAGTCTTTAGTTTTAGTTGTTTAAGTACCTTAGATTTGTAACACCAGGTTTAAGTTTTTGAATCTAGTCATTAGCGTCTAGCATACTTTTGTTTTAGAATTAACAGTTTAGAAAGAGCTACCAAAGATGTAAGAGTTCCTCCACGACACTTCGTGAGTGTAGATTACTTAATAAAGATCCATAGTCGGTAAAAGCGCAAGTGTTTCTCTTTCCATCAAGTATCACCGCCACAGGCTGCCAACGTAGAATCATAGCAAAACTGCATTGTTGGCTTGTTAAGGCTGGTCCACACTTGTTACCTCGCCTCACACCGTTACCAGGATAAGTACCTAGTTAAGTGACCTGGAAGAGGTTTGGGAGCAAATGTGGAGTGTTTCTTACTTCCGCATATCGTTACTCGTTACTTGGTTCGGCTGATCGAGAAATTGTCGGTATTGCGACCCGCCCCAAAGGAGCCAGTGAGTTGCCGCAGATGTGTGCACTCGTCTATTGCGCCACTGCCAATGTGTTAACTCGTCTATGAACTGCTGTAGATGTGCGAATTCGTCTGTGTAACGCTGTTCCTATGTATTGTGGACTGCTTAGTCTTGCGAGATAACGCTCATTGGGCCTATGCCTATGAGATAGTCAGGCCCCCTTAGCGACGTAAGGCTGTTATGAGTGCGTGCCAAGTTCGGCCCTCGGTCAGGTTTATGACGGCGTCGAAACTAACGCTATTTTTGCGGAGTAATTTTTAGCCTTTCAACAATCTGAGTGGTAAGGATTAGAATAAAATAATACATGGTAAAACGCCATGCAATTTCAATCGACACATCAGTTCCCTTTTTTAATACAATTAACGCCATTAGTATTGATCGACAGACACAACAGAAATCAATGCCGCAATATATCAGCAAAAAACTCTTTGTGAAATATTTTTATAAGTATTTTTATATTTTTATAAATAATGCAGATTTATTATATACGACTTAGACATTATTGTTTTAATAGAATTATCAACTTTAAGCAACTTAATCCGGCCAAAGGAGCCAGAAAAGATACAAATTTAAAGAAAGCTATAACTATTCAAGAGCGACTCAAGTACCTTCTTTGGAGCGGGTATATATATACTATACACTATACCGACAGCTCATGGAACGGCCGAACCAAGTAAAAAGTAACGCTATGAGGTAACAGGACACACTTCACATATCTTCCTAGACCTTTTCTAGACCACTTGACTGGGTACAAAATAACGAAACGAACACCATATGATATCGTTTTTAACCATAAAGTTATAGGGCTGCATGACAATCCACTAACGCGTGAAATTCATGAGTTGAATGAAACTTTAACCGCGCAGAAAGCGCATACGGAAGTCTCGACATTACTTGAAAGGAATAGGGAAGTCCAGCGTAGGCAACTCGACAAAGGACGTGTTAGCGCACGAAAGTTCGAAGTAGGCGACTTAGTTCGAAGTAGGCGACATTGTAGCAGATGTGGCAACTGTGCGACTGAAGTCTTGATAAGTTGCGGCAACTATGCCTTTACGCATCACGTATTCACGTATGAATGAAATACATCAGGGAGTCAACTGTTAACTGATTTGGAGACATTTTCTTATAATATGTTTCATACAAAATAGTCAACAGAATGAAAAAGGATAATAATGTAAGAGATTTCGGCTGCGAGCGCCCTAGCTAGGCATCTGGTGTACGTCAGCGCGGGGCCCGATAGCGCACGTACCCATAGGACACCGTGGGCCGAAGGGAAATACGTGACCGAGGCCCTTGAAGCCATGGCGCCGGGAAAAATAGATACAGCGCGTCCTTTTGGCGATCACGATGCAACAGGGCGTTCTTGCATCGATCGCCGTTCGGAACAGTCCTGACAACAGTTTAGCGGAACGGTTAATAAAGAATAGCTGGTTTAAGCGTCTTAGATAGAGCAGCCCTATCTATTTACGCGCAGCTACCTTCTAGAACGCCTTATATTGTATTGTTTTGGAATAAAGAGAAATAGTACTCTTACAATAATTTCAAATTATTGCTGTAACTACCACATTATGAAAATATGATATCTGTAAGAGAAATCACGGTAAAACTACGGAAGTGCTCCGACCTTTTCGATTTCGATGATTTTTGAATATGTTGTAGAACTGAGTATCCGGAGCAACATTTTCTTATGCACCTATGCCGCTCGGCCTTAATTTTCGAGATATTTGCCAACAAATATAGCTACTACTACATTGAATTTTGTATGTATGTGCCCGCTCGTGGCAACGCGTTAGGCTGCCACTTTTCCGGCGGCCGGCGAAGAATCTGTATACCGGGTGACCTCATACAAATTGTACCTCTAGAAGTTGATATATCATATCAGATTTGGTATTGGCGCCCCCCCCCTGCACCCCCTCCCCATAAATCTCTAACCCAAACCTAACCCGAATCTAATTTTTATTTAATTATTTTCGTATTTTCATTTATTATTTTCTACCCTCTGCGCAGAACGATCTAACCCAAAATCATATTTGATTAAATAAAAATTAGATCCAATACCAAATCTGATATGATATATCTAGTTCTAGAGGTACAAGTTTTATGAGGTCACCTGGTATACAGATTCTTCTCCGGCCGCCGGATAAGCGGCGGTCCCACACGTTGCCGCGAGCGTGCACTGTTACGAGCCGAGGGCTAAGGGGCACAGCTGCGCGAGCCGAGGATCGGTTATTTAAGAGTTTGTTAGTTACGGACAGCCAGTGCGTATTTCGTCACTGGGAGCCGTGTAAATAGGAAGTGCGTGAACTTGCCGGTGCCTGTTTCATCACCGGGTGTCACAGGAAGGTAAAGGTAATCGTGGACAAAGCAGCGCCTATTTCATCGCCGGGAGCCACAGGATGGTAAGATTTCGTGGACAAACCAACGCCTATTTCACCGCCGGGAGCCACAGGATGGTAATCGTGGACAAACCAGTGCCTATTTCATCACCGGGAGCCACAGGATTGTTAGTAAAATGGACTCGTAACTTATAGCGATACACCTCGAGCGGTTAAGGTATATCTGTTTGGTGGGACGTTACTGCTAATGATTGGTAGAGGAGATTCAATGAGAAAATGTGTACGATATTATTAAGCGTATATTTTCTACTCTTTGGTTATTCTACAGTCTGATTGTAAACTACAAAATCCACATTTCTCAATCTGTACGGATTGGAAATGTATACTGCCCAACAAAAAGGCCTGATGATATACCGTAAAATAAGTATAACGTCTTTAAGAAATGAACGTGTAAGAATTTAGTAGTATTGCTCGAAGGGGACTCGGAACCCGATCTCGCTGAGCTAAAATATCAAAATAGTCGATACGGAACGTACTCGAAGCTAGATTAATACTGAGCCCCTGAGAGCAGAATTCGTGCCCTTTTTATACCCGAAATCCGGACCAAAAACTGGTGGGGGCACGAAAATTCCAAGGGAGTCGGGAAAGATTCCCCCAAAGGGTCACGTCATCGCGACGTCGCGGAAGGGGCAGACTCGACTGCATGCACCCTCGATTTCCAAATAAGGGCATCATAGAAGGAAGAAATGAAATAATACTTCCTACGTAACAGCACGTATATACAAAATGCAATGTAGTAGTAGCTATATTTGTTGGCAAATATCTCGAAAACTAAGACCGAGCGGCGGTTATATGCATAGAAAAAAGTTGTTCCGGATACTCAGTTCTACAACATATTCAAAAATCATCGAAATCGGAGAGGTTGGAGCACTTCCGTACTTTTACCGAAATCACTAATACTCGAATCGAAGTCTCGGTTAGGTATTAGAATAATTGCGTAGGCGTGTATATATTAAGAAGGTATTCCGTTTACTAATACTGTGCTCTCTCGACCGTAGTCTATACAAGAGTGCCTTCCTTTGGCAAAAGCGTCGGCCCTTTTTAACCATTTTAGGGTTCGCCCCGAAAGAAAGCTACGCTAGACAAAGACAGGGTGCATCAGCGAAATGCCGATTATTATTAGTAAAAAAAAGCCCCAATCTCCCCTTTTTTATTTTAAATAATATGGCCACATAATTATAACATAAATTCCCCCAGAAAATTATCCCAGTCGATGTATGCCCAAAATGCATATGAGCTACCCTACAATCGTATGAAAATGTATACATTGCCTGCATCAAGCTTTTACTGTAGCACATGTAACAAGCCAACGCTTCTATTTTGCTATGATTCTACGTTTTTTTTTTCTATTTCAATAAGACCTAGGCTTGTCACAGCCCATGGCCGGGGTTACATATGTAGTGACATGCCTTGATTGCAGCGCTACTTCATGGCGACGAGTGGCGCATGTGTGATTCTTAACCTGTCTTAATTTATATTGCACTTTGTTACAGTCTTTGGTTTGCTAATACTGTTTCTTTTTTCGCCTTATTGGCTACTTATATGTATAAATTCTATATCTATACTTATGCGTTATGTGTATCCTATTTATCCTAAATAAAAATATTACATTGTTCTAGGAATCTGCTAATCAAACGCAGTTCGCAGATTCGAGGAGCTACTAGAAATATATCTATGCTAAGGGGGAGTTGCCACCCTCGTCGTCCTAGGTTTTTAATGAGCTGTGGGCGGTGAGAAGCCGTCCTCGGGCATTGCCAGATTATATGGTTTAGGTCTTGTTCTGGTGCACCGCACTCACACCTTGGGTTGCTACTGAGATTGACCATGTGCAGTGATGCCTTGAGATTGTAGTGGTCTGAGCGGGCGCGACAAATCCAACAGGTGAATTTGCGTGGTAATGTCTTTTTGTGGAACCAGGGTCTGGTGTTACTTGTGTAGTGATTGATAAAGTACTTTGTGCCCACTCTGGTAAGTGAGTGGGCTTTTGCGAGCCATGTGTTCAGAGAATTGGTCCACATTTCTTCTCTGAATACTGTGAAGAGGTCGTACACCGCTACCTTCCAAAACGAGTGTGGGTGGTTGCGCGTGGCCCCCTTGGCCAACTTATCTACTTCTTCGTTACCCACTAGGCCTTTGTGAAAAGCTATCCACATGAGCTTAATTCCATTTCGCATTTGGCTGCTTTCAATGGCGCTGTTGAGTTTGGTGATGGTTTCTCTGATGTACCCATTTTTGTGGTTCATGTCCCCTTGGGTTAAAACCTGCATGACGCTGAGCGAGTCTGTGCAGATCAGGAAGGGCCGATCAGGGAGACTTGAGGCAAAGTCTAATGCCCTGCCCATGGCCAAACATTCAGCAGTGAACACTGAGAAGTGCCCGTCCACGCTGACTGCCTCTGCCTGAGCCAACTCGCTGCACAACCATGCAAATCCTGTGGATTTTCCATTGGGTGTTTTGGAACCGTCCGTGAATATGGGAGTGAATCCCTGGTATCTTGCATCTATCAGGTTAGCAAAGTCTTTATTGATATCAGTGCTGTTCGTTAAGTTGACTCCGTCTTTTATGTTGAATATGTCTGTTCCAGCTGCAGCTAGAGTTTGGGCGGGATGGAGCTGAAAGCAGGTGCCTAGAGCTAACGTGTGGCGCAGTGGCCATACTCTGCACAATGCATCAGCAATGGTTTCCATCGTCGGTGCACGCGCATGCGTCTGGTCCAGTGTTGTGTGGTAGAGTTCTAGTTGTTCCTTTAAGAAGTGTAAAGGGTTAGACATGGCTTTGGCTATGTGTTTTTTCCCTGCGAACAGTGCTCGTTGTTCCAGAGGTGGTAACTTGGCTTCTGCGAATGTGACATTGACTGGTGTGGTCTTTCTTAGGCCAAGGGCAAGCCTGGCTGCAGCGAGTTGGATTCTTTCTATTTTGTGTAGTGTGCAGTTGTCTCTTGGTAGTGTTCTGTGTAGGCAGTATTCTATTCTCGATCGGATGAGGCTTTTGTAAATTGTGAGCAGGGTATTTGGTTCTGTGCCCCACCATGTGCCACGAAGGAACCTGATGATGTTAAGTAATTTGCGTGATTGAGTGCAGACTTTCTCCATGTGGTGTTGAAAGTTCAGCCTCTGATCTATGTGCACGCCTAAGAACTTTGCTGTTGGCACATTGCCTATGGATGTGTTTCCTAGTTGAATGACGATAGAGTTTATTGGATTATTTTTGCTATTGAATACCACAAATTCTGACTTGGCAGGAGCGATATCCAAACCAATTGTGCTTAGCCTGCGGAGGCAGTTGTTGGCTGCTGCCTCGACATTTTGGCATGCTGTCCGTTGATCAGTGCTCGTTGCATATATTGCAACGTCGTCGGCGTGTTGTAGGAATTTGGTGTGTGTTGGTGTGTCTGTGTCTATGTCAGCTGTGTCTAGCGTGTACGGGAGGTTTTTGAACATATTGTTTTCTAGCCCATCCAAGCCTGGTGCGGATTTTGTTTTCAGTCTGCTTATGGTGTGGTTCATTTCTTGGTAGGTGAATTGTGTATCGAGGAATGAGTCTGTTATGTCCCACTCGGGGTGCGAGGGGTTGCTGGCAGCCCAGGGTGGGCATAGCTTGTCGATTTGGTTGTGTATCGCGTTGAAAGGTGGAATTACTCTGTCGTGATCTGATGCATTTGTCCATTTGTTTTTGAATATTTTAATTTTTCTCCAGAAACTGGTAGTGTCTGTGTTTTGGTTCAGTTCTGCTGCCAGTTTTTTAAAGCTAGAGATTTTTTTATGCTTTAACAATTACTTGGTTTTGGCTGTCTGCTTCATGTAGCCTGCCCAGTCTGTAGATGCACCCGTGTGGCGCCATTTAAGGAACAGAGCCTTTTTGCAACGGATGGCTTTGTCACATTCTGTGTCCCTCCATGGGACCGGGTTTCTATAACGGTGTGGCGGGATGAAGTTCCTCCTGGGAGTGGCTCGTGTTGCTGCCTCTTGCATGCTTTCCGTGAGGTAAGCATATTGCCCCAGGGTGTCCATGTTCAGGAAGTCACCCGAAATCAACGAGTCTTGCGCTGAGACCAATATGGAGTTGTATTGGTTCCAGTCAGTTCTCGTGGAGGAGATTCTGTTGCGCGTGGACCTGTAATTGCGTTTATCTAGTAGTAACTCTATCCTGAGTTGGAAGTGATCTGAACCCCAAGGGTCATCCAATTGCTCTGTGTGTATGAGGTGGGCTATCCTGCTGGGAGATATTATCAGGTCCAGATTTCTGTTGCGGGTCCCATTGCGTCCTATATGGGAGGAGGAGTCCGTGTTGTGAACGAGGCAGTCATTGTCTTCTAGTGCCTGTAGTAGTCGTTCACCTGTACTGTCTATGGATGAACAGTTCCATACCGTGTGGTGGGCATTGAAGTCACCAAGTATTAGGAACTGTGGGTGCCTGTTCAGTCTGCATAGTAGTTGGTGCCATTTGTCTACTTGAAGGGGTAGTCCTGGTGGCTTGTAGCAAGCACATATTACTAGGTTGGATACCTTACAATGTATTTCAATTGTGAGAGATTCAGGTGTCCCATCGTCAACCACAATGTTTGGTGCTGTGGTCCACTGCAGGGAATTTCTTACGATGATGGCTACTCCGCCACCGCGACGATTGTTTCTATCTTTTCTTATGGTTTGGAAGCCGGGGATCTGAAATTTTGCGCTAGGGACGAGCCAGGTTTCAGTGCAGATGAAGATGTCATAAGACTCTGCCTGTCTCCAGAGCTCTGCTTCCTTGTTGGCTATTTGTCTGCAGTTCCAAAGTAGGATCCTAATATTATTGTGTGTGATCCATTGTTAATTTTGTCTTTATTGGTTTGATTTGAGTTTGATTTAGTCTTTGCTGGCATCTTGCTTCCCATCGGGAGCTTTATGCCAGTTGTCTTTAATTGGACATTTGTCTTATTGTGAGTGCTTGATGCGTGTTGTTTACCTTGAGAGAAGGTTTGCGTCTGTAATTTGTGTCGTTGAGTTGTACTGTCCATAGTTGGTGTCCTTTGTAACATGGTTGGTGTTATTCGTGTCGTGTTTCGTGTTGCTTGTATAATATTTGGTGCACTCTGTTGCGTGCTTGTGTTAGAAGTTATTGAGTGTGAACCATTTTTGTCATTTGGTGATTTGGATCTTGTCGTTGAGGTTGTTCTTGCATATGTCTTGAGACTTCTTGTGTTCCAGCGGTTATCTTTTTGGTTATTGGGGTTGGAAACACCACCAATAACTCGAAGTTGGTATTCACTTTCCATAGTGCGTTCTGGGAGAGGGGGAAACTCTTGTTGCGGTGCACACTGAAGGCGCCTGCTTACATTTTGTGTGTTCGTGGTGGTGTTATGTGCAGCGTTCTGCTTTGCTTGAGCGCAGGCCTCATAAATGCTTACGTTGTAGGCAAGAATGGTATTTACCTCCTTATGGAATGTCATTTGTGGACAGTTGGTCGAGAAAGTGGGGTGGTTGCCTTGGCAGTGGGTGCAGTTGTTTTCTGAGTTACACTTGTGTTCCAGGCTTTGGTCCTGCCCAGGAGAGGCAGGTTGCTTTACCTCTGGATTTTGTTTGTGTGTGACCCTATTTGCCACATTTTCTACATGTTCTTACCCTCTCTATGTAAGGCTCTATTGGTTTGCTTAGCATTCCGTATAGTTGAATCTTTGCTGGTGGGGTTGATCCTTCGAAGGTTATTATAGGACAGTCTCGCAGGGAATCCAGGAGACCTCCTTCGTAGTGGGTTCCACGAACCTTCTGTTCAGTCGTTTAGCATGTAAAATTTTGCAAGGGCTGCTTGCTGAGTCAATCAGGTCTTCAATGGGGTAATCTAGGCTGAAACCCTTTAGAATTCCTTTTTTTTCAATGAAGTGCCTGGGCACAAAAGCGACCAGGCTGCCTTTCTTATCGGGAGTCGTTTTAATTAGTTTGTTGGCCTCAATGCTGTTGTTAAAAACAGCCTCAGCCCTGTTGAATCCTCTCGGACGAAGCTGGTGAATGCCCGCTCGCATTGAGTGCAGGGCCTTTGCAATTGCCATCATGTTGTGGCACTTGCTTTTTTTTGCATCGGTTTGGTTTAGCCATACTTCTACCACGGCTGGTCCTTTGTGGGATTCTGGGTAAAGCATGTGGTTTTCGCCAATTTTTGACTGAGTTGCTGTCTTTTCCGTTGTGGTTTCTATGGTGATGCTGGGTGAGGGACACTTCCTCTTAGTTGATTCATGAGGCGTTGTGGAAACCCTTTTCTTTTGCTGGGACCTATCGTGGTCCAGCAAGCTGCGTCCTCTACTTCCATGGTGGTGGGAGGTCACTCCACCAGCCCCAAGGGGCCCGGTTGTTTTGTGCCCGTGGTACTTAGCAACAGGTTGGCGTGGGGACGCTAACCTAGAATCCTGACGCTTCCGCGCCGAGCAGCCAAGCGGCTGCTGTACCGCGTTTGTAATTTGTTGGGGAATTGTGGTGACATAACTTGTACGTCCTGACCGTGCCAGTTTCGCCGAAATTAAACTAAATTAAATTAAATATAAAATTATTCGTTCTTGGACTCTTTCCCATGTATCCACTCTCCTCTCAAGCCCCTCTCAAAATGATATTGATTCCACATTGGCAGTCTGTGGCGATGATATGTGATGGAAAAAGAAACTCTCGCACTTTCAGCGACTTAGGATCTTTATTTCTATCGACACTTACGAACTGTCGTGGAGGAACTCTTACCACTTCGGTAACTCTTTCTAAACTGTAAACTGTAAACTAAAGTATGCTAGGCGCTAATGACTAGATTCAAAAACTTAAACCTAGTGTTACAAATCTAAAGTACTTAAACAACTAGAACTAAAGACTAGTGTCTTAAAACTGTTACGAGCCGGGGCTGTGGGCAACGCCTAGACCGGCGAGGTTGATATGACCCAAGGAATACGGTTGAGAATTTGTTAGTAAGGTGCACGGACGAACCCGACGCGAAATCGGGGAGCCACTGGGTTGGAGTATTTGTAGTTATTTTGTTTGGATAAGGCGTGCGAACGAACCTGATGCGAAATCAGGGAATCGCAGGAAATGTTAGTTTGTCTCGTAACTTTTAAATTAATATTCGATACAACTCGAGCGGTTAAGTTGTATCTGTGGGAACGTTACTACCGATATAAAGGATTACGGGGTAAATATAGGTTTAACGAATCTACTCGATTTAATGGTGAACAAATTATAAATATATATTCAAATCAGTCGTTGGTACAAATGTAATTGTCGCGGTGAAATAATATAAAGTATGTGAGTTACCTAAGTATTTGCACAGTGTTGACGCACTGGCGATGCGGGGTCTGAGAGCCGCTTTAAGAGTATTCCGAAAGAACTTCAACCGGACTAGCGGATTCTAACGGGTTAATCTATGATTCAAAAGGTGCGCTAAGCCCAATCTCACTAGATATGACTGACTCTGTACAAGCGTGGCACGACGTGACGTTACGCGTGACTATGTAACTCTGAACCGACGAGGGTAGAAACCAAAAGGTTTATATACCCCCGAAATGCACGGAAACGCATTAGAACTTTCCATATAAGGAAATTGAGGAGTCTTCGTCGGACCACGCCCGTCTTGGTCATAATGCAGCTGGTCGCACATGTGCTCAGGACCCCTTTTTCTGTTTATGATAACCGAAAGAGTTTTAGGGCGTTTTCCCATCACAGACGCGAGCTCGAAAACGCGTTGAGAGCGACGTATGGAATATTCTTCATACGTAACAAAACTAACTATAATAACACTAACCTAGTTAAATCTATTTACGCCCGCCGACGGTAATACAGGTCGCTACTTCGCGACCAACGTCGGTAAATCCCGGTCGCCACAAGTCCTCCTGAGCAGACGCCATCTGGTCACCACTACCTGAACTAAATTTGTCACGTCACTTGCTCTGTTTTAACGGCAATTTTAACAGCGGACGGCGGAAATCGTCTGTGGGAATGCAATTAAAAGAATGCATTGTTTGTCCATATAAGAGAAGATTTTGAGCTCAGTAAGGGCTCTTTCGAAAGAGGATGGTATACAGCTCGCTGCATTATCCGTGTCTACCCCCTTAAGTACTTTAGATTTGTAGCACTAGGTTTAAGTTTTTGAATCTAGTCATTACCGCCTAGCATACTTTTTAGTTTAGTTTAGAAAGAGCTTCCAAAGAAGTAGGAGTTCCACCACGACAGTTCGTGAGCATCAATATTAAATAAAGATTTTGAGTCGGTAAAAGTGCAAAAGAGTTTCTTCATTTTCCATCTCGTATCACCGCTGCAGCACTGTAGATAAGGCAGCGACCCAAGTAGCTTCAAGCATATCTTTACAGATAGTAATTATTTTATTAATTATAATATATACGTGGGTATACCTGGTTCGCTGGTACGGGGCTGTCTAGCGAACCCAATCCGGGGATGTGATTTACCAGTAAATACCAGTTCATGCTCAAAGCTTTTTGGCACGCTCGGTTTAGACTGTGTTGGTCACACTTTTGTCCAGATAACGAAAGTGAGATGTATTGAAGGCTATTGATGATCGCAAGTGGAGATAACTCGGACGCTTGCTCTATCCGAGGCGATGCACCGGACAAGGTTGAAGAATAAGTGGTGATAACTCGGCAAATATTAATTATTTTCTACATAATTATCAAACGTATCTTATCTGTCTTGTGAGATTTTCAAAGCAATCGTTTAATAATTATACAGTAAATAATTGATTACCCAGGTCTCACCAGGTAGAGGTTACTGCGCATGCAGACTCACCCTAGCCACGACCCTTCCACCCTCCAATTACACGAAAACTAATTCTAATATTACTTGTGAGAAAGAAAAATCGCTTATTATTGTCAATTTGTAGAACGTTCACTAATTGACCGTAGTACAAGTAAGACAAGAAGAGAAGTAGTTAGAAAATTCACGATCGAAAGCTAAATTGAATACGAGAAGGAAATCTGAAAGAAAATGTGCAAGAAGATTCAATTTCCTGAAATAAAACTTTCTTAAAAATATATTCTATGATCTTAAAGACTAGACAACGAAATATTATTGCAGTTGTGAACACTGCTGTCTTAAAGACTAAGATACAACTTAAAAATAAATCCTCCCTTCTTAAATATTAAATTAGATTCAAATGCGCCCTGCCTGACTAAAGACCTAACTTAAAACTAGTATGACCCTACCTAGTATAACATCTAACAGTGCAATTAAAAGAATAATTTCAGTAATATCCTACGTACGTAGGAATGTAAATTATACTTCACCATACTCATATAGGTATGAGTATGCATATCCTTAATTCCTCCTCAATTAGTCCATATTAATTTCGTGGTCCATGACTTCGCAGAACAGACAGAAACTCAAACCAAAAAATTGCACCACCTGCCAACCAGGGTTTTATAAACCCTGCATAATTAAAAGTTTAATCATTTCAATTCATGTGAAACCTGCCTGTATAAAGATCTAAGATTGTGTGTTCAAACAAATCCTACCTAAATAAGCAGCTAAAAGTATTGTTCGATTTATAATTGGGCCTGCTTAATTAATTGTCTGACACCTGTAATTAGTTAAAACGGCAGGGTTTTGGAGCAGGGGCGGATTGAGGTTGTGGTCATATTATACGTATTTTCATGAACACGAAAACGAAACAAACACGGACTCAAAATAATTAGTAAAGTTTTATCAAAATTAATACTTAAACTCTCAAATGGACGACGGTGGATCTTTAATTGTATAGTTTCCAACCGTGTCCTTGATAATATTTCTGGATCTCTTTTGTATATATTCCACTTTTGAGCCTCCTGCGTATGTATTTACATTTGTTTAATATATCGTATTTGGGTTCATCTGCGAATCTGTAATAATTTAATTCGTAATAACCGAATTTTAGCGAAGATAATAAATCAAAAGTAATTGGATGTCGGCCAAGGTGGTATATTGTTTTCTACTTTCTAGATCAAGCTGAATGGTGGTATCCATTTCATCAAAAACTCAAAATTGAAGTAGTCACATTTCACTATAACTGATTCTATTTTGCTTCTAGCAAGAAGCGACAAATGATTATGCGGAAGCAAGACATCAAACTTCCACTATCATCATGCCGAGGGCCAACTACAGCCAAGAACATTTTTCGCGCAAGGATTTTTCATTAAACATTTGCGGATATCGTAAGTGAATTTCAATTTTTAAGAAGCAAGCACGAAAAGTTATAAAAATTGACTGTACTAAAACATAAAGATTAGAATAAAATTGACACGATTAAGAGAAAATATTTAGATGTTGAACTCATATAATGAACAGACACTAGGATTGCTAGATCTATTATCACGGATTATTTAATTATGCTTTCTTTTGTTTCTCTTTTCTTTTCTCTTATTTTATTTTAGTTTTTTTCATTTCGTTCACACAGTAATTTACTATTATGTATGCAAATTTTTAGCAGTATTACCATTAACAAACATTCCAGATAGTATAATTATTAAGCAAATAAAAATAAAAAGAAAGACAAATATAAAGCACTGAAAAGAAAAATTGCACCATATACAACAAGAATTGGTCAGCCATGATCTTTGGCTGACGATGATGTACTACCCTCCAGGGTGGCTCAGGAACAGACTTCCAATTGGAAGCAATTACGGACTGGTATTCGCAACTCTAATTAAAAACGCGATCATTAATCAACGCAACGCTAACAGGAACTCGCGATGCAATCATTTCGCAACACTATTTATTAAGACCGATAGAAAGCAAACATTAAATTATTTGTAATATCAAAAAATCAGCTAATTAAAGATCTCCTGAAAACACGGGTCTGATTTTGTTACCTTCAATAGGCGTTTCTTGTAGACTTTAATGTGCTGAATACGAATATGTAATCCGTTTTTCTCCAGAACGTACCATTTTTTAAAAAATCAATTTTGAAAGAAATAGCAAATTTTCAACTTTGGAAGTGTTTTGTACTTTTACGATAATAGTTATGCAGTTGCGGTTGGTGCCAAATGATTCTGTGAAGTTTCACGAATAAAATGATATAATTAGTAATTAAATTATAAACTTTTAAATGTGTTTAAATAATGATCAAAGTGAAACGGACACCGAAAATACACCTATTTTGGGCGATATCTTTCAATTTATTTCAAAAACTAAGGGACAGGGAGAAAGTCTAACTATGCCATGCGATAGAGCAGACCTTTCTGCAAAGGAAAGCATCAACGGAAGTTACAAAATGATTTTTATTTTCAATATCAAAGCGAAACAGTTTGGCAAAACACGTGGCGGCGGCAGTGGTGCCCTATGACAGCGGCTCCCCGCTTATCCCTCGACGTACCAGTCACTGGCGTATTTTCGGTATCCTTTTCATTTTGATCATATTTAAACACGTTTAAATGTTTATAACCTAATTACGAATTATATCATTTTATTCGTGAAACTTCAAAGAATCTTTTGGCACCAAGCGTAACTGAATAACTATTACCGGAAAAGTACAAAACACTTCCAAAGTTGAAAATGTGCGATTTTTTTCAAAAATGTCAAGTTCCGGAGAAAAATGGATTGCAGATTCGTATTCAGCACAATGAAATCTACAAGAAACTCTTATTGAAGGTTACACGTGCAGCCTCGAGCATAATGTAACACGTTTCCATTCGAGGCCTACATCGCGACCAAACATGACAGTTCACGGTTCTCAACGAAACACTTGGGCGCAAAAGCCTACACTAGGGAGACATCCCGGAACGCACCCGACACCCAACTGTTGTCACACAACTTGCACACTCTAAGGTACGTACCATTTACCTGAAATCGACTGACAGTGGCTGGGATCTTTGCGTTCACGTGGAAAAGCCACGTCGCGGTTGAGATATTTAATAGATATTTGATAAAATAATTAAATAGCACCGATACAAGAGGTACTTATAGCAATTGATAAGCATATTCGATTCTCTCTGGCATTTGGGCTTTGTCATCTTAAATGACAAAAACTTTGTGCCTCAGTATAGTAGGGATTATTAATGGCATTAATAGTAAAAATTATGTCCCTGTTTTAAATTAATGGACATCTGATCTTAGTCATAGTAGCTACATTTTAGTACGGAACGACGCAAATCCACAGCCTAAACACACACACAATTCGGATATTACGTCGTGCACGATACACCAAACACACTGTCAGTCGCCAACAATAAATCATTCAATAGCTTATCAACTAAAGAAATATCGTCGTGCTCTACCACCGTTGTGGTAGAACCTAACCCAAGTAGCATGGGGGCACGTGAGTGGGATCCGGGCAGTGAAACATGGAAAGGGTTAAACCTGGAAATCCTCGTCTAAAAAGATGATAAAGACATACTGATTTCCTAACGGGATAAATATACATTTGTATATATACCACATCAATATATGATTTTATTTTATTGAAGAGAAAATTAAATGAATGTACTTTATTAGAAAAGTTATGCAATGATTCTACTTTATTACAAAAATTATGCACTGACTCTACTTTATTAGATAAATTATTCAAATACTCTACTCTATTAGAAAAATTAATCAATGACTCTAGTTTAATATACTTTAAATTAAATTTAAACATCCTCGGGTGTTCCCGTCATCAAAGCATTGGTTCAAATACGCAAGGTTTGATTTTAAAGTAGATTGCTTTGATTTTGAGATCTACCCATTCGCGTATTGTCTTCTTGTACATTCAGGTTTAATTAATATCTTGTACGAAAGAAGTGAATTTATTGATATCTTTATACGCTAAAGACTAATTGGATACCGAATAATAAAATTATTCGATAGTTCCAACAAATCGACAAGGTATATAAGTACCTTTATTTTATATTCAATCAAAGCAGAAAATAAAAGAATACTACGTTCTTACTAACAGCAATCATTATGCATTTTATTATAACTGTGCACTAATTGCAACTCACAAGTAAACGAAGTCGAAGGGTATTCGACTTCTCCACTACAAACTAGTGCACGTATGATACTGGACGTTACTTTATATTCATTTAATAATTAGTAACAACTTAAATATTCGTTTCATACGTATTCAATTAAATGCTCTATTATAAAAAGATGCATAGTGATATATTTTATACTAAATTTCCCTCTAAAAATTTTCAAACTAATTTGAAACGCGTTGGACAAGAAGACCTACCCTCGTATAATATAAAACAGTATACCAGTTACTACTCATGAGTATATTTCCGTATACCCATGGTCACAGTGCTTGCCAGAAAACTCTACGCAATTACAACCAATCACTCGTGTCGGTTCGGAGCTTTCGTCCTGCGACATGATTAAGTGACCAGAGGAACTTTAAAGCATGCCACTCACCGGTTGCAGGCTCACCAGGGGCGCGGTTGAGCTCGTCGCCGTCTAAGCCATGGAAGCTGCTGAAACAGTAAAAAAGACCAGGCAACATTAAAAACTTTGTATTTTCAGTACTATTCAAATGTGTTAATTATCAAAGATTATTGCAATACAAAATTAAAGAAATACAGAGATACTTACTCGTCAAATTGATGGATGCAAGCCCGAACTAGCCGAACAGGACACTGACTCTAATGGAACACTTATAATTGACAAACAAAGTGATTCTAATCTCGCAAGAGTATTATTTCGGAGCAAACACTGACTCTACTTTTGCGTCTCCTTACTGTTATTTACGTTTAATTATTATTAGGAGGGGCTGCACCCAAAAAATAATGAAAAGAACTCTGATGGAGCAAGCACTGACTCTACCAACCGCAATACGCGCGGTCAACAAAATTTTCTGAAACGAAACCTGTACAAGTCAGTAAATGACGAGAAGAGAAATTGAAGCAACACAGGCTTGATTTTATTTGTCTTTCTTATTTCTTCATCCTGTCGAGTGCCTGTTATGAAAATACTACTCTTCTTTCATGAAGTACTACCGTATTATTATTCAGATTTAATTACTATTAGTTGTCTAGTCAAGATATATTATTATAGATTAATATCAATGTTTTATCAAAAGCATACTATAACTGTTCTTTGTCAGAGTTTTAAAGATGATCATGCTTCTAGTAAGTAAACAATATCGTTCATTTATAAATTTTTGTACCTGCTTGCAGAAATCAAGACTCAGGACTATTTATCATACTTCAAGGGCATGGCAAGAAATACGTAGTTACGCGGGCAATCCTTCGTCGAAAATACAATTTTACCATACTTGTGACTAGGTCACAGAGATAATAAAAGTGTCTATGAGAACACTAGTGAAGTTATAATATTATATAATATAATATAAGTTATAATAGAACGTATTTCAATTTTTCGTTTAGAATTAATCTCTAGTTTCAATCGCGAATGGTATATTTTAAGTTCTATTTGAAATGTTTCCATTATTTAATGAACATGGATATACGAATAGGGAGAAGTAAGTATTAAAATCTATTTACAATAATGAAAGTGTTCAATAACTTTCAACCGAAATCCAATCGCCAGATAACAAGAGATATACATAAACCATTGGGATAATAAGTTAAATGTTACCAATCCTTCATCATAGCTCATCGGACTGATTGTTATACATCGCAGTAATTGTGTCTCAATACTCCATCCCTGTAGACCCAATATATTATTCATTACCAGGCAATCATCCATTATACCTGCAACAAAAGGAATAGCTCTGTGATAGAGCTGTTCTAAAATCAGAATCGATTTTGAAGTCGCAAAAGCAGTGTGTAAGAGACTGAATAAAATATAATAAATATTCGAAGGACCATTCATACTAATAAATTAGTTAACACGATGTTACAACAAACGGCTAGTTAATCTCATATTAAAAAAACCTCGATGCCGGAAGAAGACGCGTCCATCCTCAATTGCATGAGCGGTCATCCGTCCAGGAAAGGAGACTCGAGAAAGATTTTAATCATTAATCTTTAATGTAGTGTTGCGATAGTAGAGCGATTATTAGTTAAACGCGTATTAATTAATAGAAGCTAATAATCAAGTGTACGCGATGGTAGAGTAAAGCCCGAGGTGCTATTATGTCGTAGCGTGAGGTATATACGTTGCTAACCTTCAACGACAGAGACGACCATACGCTACGACGCGACGCTTCAATCAAGACTGACGGCGTAGGGCTGATCTCACTCCGCGAGCCTCCCCACTCTGTTGTTGCGTATCTATTGGTGGGATGTGGAGAGTTTAGGTAAGTCCGGTTGCCCGTGGAGCGCTGAACCGCTCTGCTCGTGGAGAAGCGCGGAAGAATCAAACACAAATTGTAAAGTTAAAAAGAACGACTGTTTATTGTGTAAATCAGCGATGAAAGTACTGTTCGTAACGAGGGATAAAGAAGTTCTCCTCTGCGAGGCTTCTTCTTCTTTCCTTTTCGGCTCTGGTTCCTCTTCCTGAGTTCTTTGCTCCTCCTTTTGACTTCGTCTTGTCCAATGGGGTTGGTTCTTGTTGTGGCTGGGCATGTGGAGGTGGCAACGCTTCCGTTTCCGTGTGGCAAGCTAGGGTGCGCGCGAGTTAAGGGAAAAATGCGGCAAAACTAGAAGAAAACGCGGGAAAGCTGGTGGGGTTCTCAAGGGTTCCTTTGTTTCGGGGAAGGCCATGTGGTGACCAGCCCCGGATATCGTGGAGTCGACTTTTCAAGGGTTGTACATGACTTTTTAGACTTAGCTACATTTTTACGGTCTGTAGTAAATAAGCTTTAGAAACTTCCAAGTGAAGTGTTTTAAAATCTGTACGATAAATAATGTACAGCTTTACTTATCGTGTATTTTCCATCCTGTTTCGAATTTCGCTCCTAAGTTATTATCACTATCGATAGTTATAATTATATCGTCGACCGTCGATTCGATGTCACTAGATATTAAGACCTACTAACGCGATAGCGTAACAGTATAGATCGGGTTAGCGCATATGTTCATCTGACTTTGAATTTGTTACGCTATCGCGTGAAGCGAGCTTCATTTCCCTAGTAATCTAAAACTAGATATCACGGATATAAAATTGTAACCGACTAGAATGACAATTAGTTTAAGAGCGGATGCCGAAACCGGGAAAAGGAACGTTCGGCGACACGAAACCCATATATCACTTAAGTACCGACCATGGGTGGCCGAGAAAAGGGAAAGTCAGAGAACCCATGTCCAAAACAATACACTTTAGAAATTCTAAAGTCTATTTACTACAGACCGTAAAAACACAGCTAAGTCTAAAAAGTCACGTACAACCCTTGAAAAGTCGATCCCACGATATCCGGGGCTGGTCACCACATGGCCTACCCCGAAACAAAAGAACCCTTGAGAACCCCACCAACTCGCCGGCGCGCTCTCCCCGACTTTCCCGCGTTTTCTTCTAGTTTTCCCGCATTTTTCCCTTAACTCGCGCGCACCCTAGCTTGCCACACGGAAACGGAAGCGTTGCCACCTCCACATGCCCAGCCACAACAAGACTCAACCCCATTGGACAAGACGAAGCCAAAAGGAGGAGCAAAGAACTCAGGAAGAGGAACCAGAGCCGAAAAGGAAAGAAGAAGAAGACTCGCAGATCAGAACTTCTTTATCTCTCGTTACGAACAGTACTTTCATCGCTGATTTACAGAATAAACAGTCGTTCTTTTTAACTTTACAATTTGTGTTTGTTTTTGCCGCGCTTCTCCACAAGCAGAGCGGGCCAGCGCTCCACGGGCACCTGAATCCACGTAAACTCCCTATATCCCACCAATAGAATCGCAACTGTTGCGTATCTATTGGTGGGATATAGGGAGTTTATGCAGGTTCGGTTGCCCGTGGAGCGCTCAACCGCTCTGCTTGTGGTGAAGCGCGGCGAAATTAAACACAAGTTATAATCTTTAACAAGAACGACTATTTATTCAGTAAATCAATGTAGACAGTACTGGTTGCAACGAGTTATAAAAAAGTTCTGATCAGCGAGGCTTTTTCTTCTTCCCTTTTCGGCTCTGTTTCCTCTTCCTGCATTCCTTGCTCCTCCTTTTGCCCTCGTCTTGTCCAATGGGGTAGAGTCTTGCTGTGGCTGGGCCGTGGGGGTGGCAACGCTTCCATGTCCGCGTGACAAGTCAGGGTGCGCACGAGCTAAGGGACAAGCGCGGGAAAGCCAGAAGATTGCGTCGAGAGTAGGTGGGAGTTATCAAAGGCTCCTTTGTTTCGGGTAAGCTATGTGGAGGCCGGTTCTGGGTATCGTAGTACTCGACATTCCGAGGGTTGTGTACATTCCTTTTCCGGTTTCGAATTTCGCTCTTAAACTACTTATCGTTACAGTTTATATTGGCGGTATCTCATTTGGGATTTCTAGGGAATTGAAACTCGGTTCACGCGATAGCGTAACACAACAAATTTAACTCCCGAATTCCTATCGCTATCGATAAGTGCGATTTTACTGTCGATTTGGGGTTCGATGTTACTAGACATTAAGCCTGACTAACGCGATAGCGTAACACTGTGACGCGCCGGCTGCGCTCTGTAGTACATATTTGCTATTTCCGAAAATCTTCGATGGTTACCGATCGCGGCCATACGGCCACTCATCTTATTAATAGACCACTCATCTTATGGACTTTCGTGGCCCAACGTGACTGTCATACCGACTCAGCAATCCCACGCTGATTCGAGCGTCCTCTGCTCATGAACAGTGGTCACTTGAAGAACTATTATTTACTGAAGTAGCTGGGAACAGGACTCATGCGGCTGTGTGAATATATGTGAAATGTTTAGGGGGAATGAGGAAAGCTATTTCTCGGTCAACGTTTCGGTAGAAAAATTGAACTACGGTGCCCGGTCGCGAGATGCACTTCTGTTTGGCTCGAGTTGAGTCGAAATCACATCGGGGCGATGAATTGCGTGTGTCGCGTATGGCGCACTTTTTTAAAATACTTATTTTCTAGTCCAAAAATCAATTGTTTTAAACAACTTGAATATGCTACATTTCAAATAAGGTGTTTCAGATACCCCGCTTAACATTAACACACCTTCACATATAATTGCCACAAAATATTTAGTAATATAAGAAAAATAAAGTAATAATAATTTTCTGGAAAAAATGTAATTAATTGTAGTACATATTCTGTAATGTATTTTATTTTTATTCTAAATCGTAATATTTTAATACAATGCAATGTACTTTTACAGAATTAAATAGATTTTTTTATAAAAGTGAATTTGTAACACTTTGCTCATAAAATAAAAATTTGAGGATCTTTCTTCAGTTTCTTATTTTCCTTTTTTTCTCAGTTGCAAATAATCACGATAGTTGACTTCCAGCTAGGTGAACACTAAACCTGCGAATAAGCAGCTATGATTATTATTAACATAAAAGGAAAGAAATTATAAATACCCTACTTTCACTTTAGTTCCATTACGACAATATCTTTATGTGTATATGTACATAAGGACTTGACTTATATACGTATATACATAAATACGTATGTATACATATACATACATTACAGCTGTACTTGGTAATGTTAACAGGATTGGCCACGTGAAGGCATGAAAGAAGGACTTTACAATCCCGGAATACACTCAACGTTCGTATAATTAAAATCCATGCGTTAATTATATAAATATAAACATTGTATAACGAAACATGCGTCACCCAACAACATTCTCATATTATCCCACAAACCCCATGCAGGCATTCAAACCTTGAATGTATTCAAAATAAATATACAGTGGCTCACGAAACTATTCGAACGCTCGCTATTATGACTGTAAACAATAAAAATATACATGTTAGACTTAAGTTCTGAAACTAATGTTGTAACTACTATAAGGCACAAGTATCGAGAATACATATGTAAAATTTGAAGTGAATCGGATAATATTTGTAGAAGTTATGAAACATCAATTGCAAAGATGCTCTGAACAGAGTCACAAAAGTATTCGAACGGCATTAATTATATACACCTTATTTTATATTAATATTTAGTTGGGCCTTCTTTGGCTGCAATTACGCTTTTGAGACGTTGTTGCATGCTGTGCACTAGCTTTTTAGTTATTTCTGGTTCGATAGAATTCCATACTTCCAAAATATATATTGTGACGCCAATTTTCAATTATATAAACCTCTGTCGCCACAAGATTAGACTGCTGATATGATAGGCCACGAGCAGTTTTAAGCACTTCTTTATATAAAGCAGCCCCACGAATTTTCTTATTTATAAAATTAATTTATTAAATCGTATACTTGGGCGTGGGTAAGCTTTACAGAAAATGTGACTTGTCTTTTGTTTAACTAAATATGCAAAAGAATTGTTGACTCCATAAAATTTAAATTAGTTTACGTAATACTCCAAATATTAAGTAATTAAGCACATTATTAAAGGGCCGGGAAATATGAAATCAGGGAAAAAGAAAAGTATTAGGCTTAGCGTGAAATTTTATTGATAATAAGATACCTCTTACCGCTAAATTTAATACACATCACAAAATGTTCTTATTGTAATGTGATTGTTAGGAATATATACAAAAAGCCATTAACGGGGAATTCCTTGATATACGGCGATACATCGAAAAACGTGTAGAGTCCGTTTAAGGTACGTATGAAGACATCTTATTTCTCTAAATGCGAGTGGTGTTTTCAAAGATGACAGAAGTGTACAGTTAAAATTACGTGAAACCAATTTACAAATTGGTTTTGTTAGATAAACCATGTACAATTATTTCATCATATTTAAGCCGATCGTTAATTACATTGATATCTTTTCCTTTTCCTCCTTCGCTGATTCGACCATTTTACAAGATTTCTGGAATTTCGTTTGTCTCGATAAAATGATGTACACGTTAATTACAATAATGTCACAAAAAATTGACGTCTTTTAAAAACTAAAGCATGAAAAATTGGCTTCTTGAATGTGATTTCTTAATTGTAGAAAAAAAAAGAAACAAAAAGAGGGCAAAACTCCTTTCTCCGTCAACTGTCCTTTTTTTTGCTTCAAAATAATCCCTCTCTCGTTTTGTCGTTGCATCTCTTTTAATCAGCTTTCAGCTTATTGCTCTCTGGTGATTTATCACCATTCATAGGTGAACGTGAACGGCTGCGACTTTTGCTATGTTTGCTGCCTGATCTGGACCTTGATCTGTCGCCCCTCGATCTTTCGCGACTAGATCTATCCCTGGAAGAAGAACTAGAATTAAAAAAAAACGAATATGGATTTGCTTGTCTTGCGCCAATTATATCGATCGAACTCACTTCGAGGGAGACTTGGCTTTGGATTTGGACTGCGACCTGGACTTTGACCTCTCAGCCTTGGACCTAGAACGAGATCTGGATTTGGACTTTGACTTAGATTTCGACTTTGAGCGGTCTCTTGATCTGCAAAATTATAGTTCAAATGAAAGGGGATGCATGAAAATATACAAGTAAAAATATACAAATTTTTTGCGACTGCTTCAAAAAAACCGATAACCGTAATAAGATCTATATAAACGATATATAAGTATAAATATATGAGAATATAATGCGGTGAGAGGCTTTCGATTGAAAAAAAACCAGCCCAAACACAATGCCAACAGATGGGAGTAACACAGGTAAAACGTACAATTACATAATACTCTCGATTATTTATAATTGCGCAAGAAACAAAGCAAACGAATAAACGTTTAAAACAAAAAGAAAACATTGACCGCAGAGCAGGAAATGACGTGACGTGTATATCCAGC
This sequence comes from Nomada goodeniana, assembly GCA_963969485.1. Classification (NCBI taxonomy): domain Eukaryota; kingdom Metazoa; phylum Arthropoda; class Insecta; order Hymenoptera; family Apidae; genus Nomada; species Nomada goodeniana. Next base: position 10,212,022 of record OZ018306.1, read on the forward strand.
AGAGTCTGAATACTTACTTGGATTTGGATCGGGAGCGGCTACGTTCAGGAGATTTGGATTTGGATTTTGATTTAGATTTAGAATGTGCCCTGGATTTGGAGCGGCTGCTACGACGGCTACGACTGCGAGAGCTGCGACGACTCCTGATACAAAAGAAAATATCGTTATTATAGTTATTCCAATTATTTCTGAATAATTTATGTAATATTTATGTCGGACGCGATTCTTACTATCGATACTATGTACAACAAGTCTCCGGAAATTCTACAATTCGTATTATGCACGATAGAAACTATATCAATTAATTCATGACGATACACTAAAAATAATTTAATCCACTGCAATATAGGGAAGACTGTCTGACGTGATTAAATTAGAAATATGTTGGCGAGGTAAAAGATTAAAAAAGAAAAGAGGAAGAAAAGGTAAACGCAACGTAATTAGTGGTGAAATGAAATATGACCGAGACTGTCGCCACCGACAGTACCTTTAATCGAGTTCGAGAACGGTGATTATACCTTGAACGAGAGCGGGATCGACGACGGGATCGAGACCGTGAACGGGATCTTGATCTGGAGCTTGATGATCTTGAGCGGCGACCACGTCTTTTATCTTCGATCAGCCTGATTCTACGTCCGTTCAGTTCTGTGTCGTCCAATTTGTCGATGGCGTTCTTCAGGTCAGAGTATGTTGCAAATTCTACAACTCTGTAGTATTAAATAATATTATTAATTTAAATGGAATTAAAATAAATATTCCGGAAAAATTAATTACGCGTACAAAAGAAAATTGTAACTCACCCTTCATTTCTGCGCTGTTTGTGTGCATCTGCATATGTGACTTCGCCAGCCTGTCTCATATAATCCTTCAAATCCTGAGCATCACACAAGAACACGAATTAGTATATCGTAATGATGAAACAAGTATCTTACAATTATATCATAATGAGGTAATGATTAATAGTCACGTATGAGTAAGACTAATAATAATAATAATAAGTTTTGTGTTCCTATGCTAAAAAAAAGATTACACAGAGGTTAAAAATGTATCCTGTGCACTTTTTTTGCCCACTAATGCTTGCCTAACCACATATATAGAGAGTAATCATCCCTTTCTCCTCTCAATCTATGTATCGAAAAATCTAGCCTCATCTGAAAGAGCCAAGTAATGTCTCCTGTCTGTCCATAAATCTTCAATGTTGGGAATATATGTTGAAAACATGTGCTCGAATTTAGTATCTGCGATTGATGCAACCTTTCTTTTTATGCAATTCAATCTTTAAAACAACTATAGTCATTTCATTCATAATATACCTCCCTCCACCCTGCAGAAAAATACATATACGTATATATACTCTTGAGAATTTTATACGATTATTAATTAAGACCATTAATTATTACTAGATAAATAGAAATTTCAAAATTAAGAGTCATTTCTGCAGAGCAGCTCACAATAAACCAGTCGATCAGAAACCATAAAGAGCACATTAAAAAAGCTTCCCAAGACAGATCACGTCTAACGATTCACTTAAAAAAGTGCAAAGAAATCGTAAATTGCATGGTTCGATAAAAAAAACTATATGGATAGTTGAAAAGATGGAACTGCATAGGGCAGATAAAAAAACAGTTGTGAAATCGAACGTGAGTAAATGGAAGGTGGATTTGGTCCTGAATATGCTGAAAGAATATCAGATTGTTTTTCCTTTTAGAATGCCTTTCTTTCTGATTGCAAAACTTGCATTTCAAGCCTGCCAAACGTTAACATATGTTTTGTACACATAGTGAAGAATAGTATGTATAATATATACATCTGTGTACACTGTAACACAGTTGAAAGAAAATTTGAATTTGTGAGAAATCTGAAGAGATCAAACAACAAATGCTGAAAATAAAAATATTTTTCCACCGATTCTACATCGAGTGTAAACCGACGAGATGGAACAATCATTTTTCCTTGTTCAACTTCACTGATGATCTCCCATTCCGGAAATTTATAATCCTCTTGATGTAATTGTCCTTCTTGATTATGTCCTCTACGATATATAGCTTGGTTGTTCTTCGTGATTCATCGATCCTTACGTACGAAGAAAAATCTCACTTTGGTATCCATTGTATAACATTCATGGTCGAGACTTGTTCTTGTTTTTGTGGGAACCAGGTACGGCTTTATCTTGTGGACACTCGTGTTTGTTGCGTGTGTATAAAACACCATATTTCCCAAGGGAAACTCTCTCTATCCGTTGTTACATCTTGTAGTATCTTCTGATCATCGATGAATTCGAAAATCCTATACGCGATGATCGCGTTGGTTTCTGGCATTTGTGTAGTAAAAAAAAAAGTAACGAAGGGGGTTGTCACGTCGCTGGACACCTTAAATCTGTATTCTCTTATGGACAATCTGCAACGATGTTTCAATTGCTGAAATATTCGCCTCGACAGGTGTTTCGTTATCGTACACACTTTTCAGAGACGTAAGATAACTGAATCTGACACGATGAGACAATTGCCTTGCATAAAGAAAAGTTGGTACTTTGTTTCTCATTTCGAAAGGGTAGATAAAAAAACGTTCGTTTCGTGAAATAAGGCAAGAGAAAGATTATTGAGTAAAAAAAAAGCAAACGAACTCGATTCATGGTGACCAAAGGATATTGTCGCACAAGTTATATAGAAAATATAAACGAACTTAATATCCATTGTATTATCATTAACCAAACGAACGGATGCCTAATTTCGAGCACACTTGATATATTACATCTATGTAAATAATATTGTTAAACTGGTCCTCTGTCTCTGGTACTTGTTACTTTCTTTTTCTTTTTAATATATATATACATATATCTGCGTCTGCGCTGTTCCAGGCTCGTCAAATGTTTCAATTAGAGATCTATATTAATATAGATAGAATATTTTGATAAAGCACTCTGAATTATATATGGATGCACAGTTAACAGATACACAATATACATATTATTGTAGATCTTAATAAGATACCAATAAATGAGAGAACAAGTTACAAAAGTGTGTAAGTGTATATAAGATATATAATAGATATAATGTATATATCTAAAGATTACACTCGGTTAAGGTGACGCATTTACCTTGGGCCCAGGCACCACCTTGCTTACGGACAGAGAGAAAGGCCAGACACTACGGCGCTTGGTCGGGTCGAACGGATCTGTGTGGCGTAGTCGCGGATGGTTCGGGTTTCGGCCCGTGTATGCCCTCATGGGTGGCCGCTGCCTGACTTACTAGATGGCTAGGTTGGCGTACCAGTGGCAGTAACAGTCGTGGTGTAGTAATAAATGTGATAGCAGTAGCAGTAGAAGTGAATAGTAGTAGTATAGACAGTAGTAGTTATTCAATGGGACGGTCATTGTGATGTTAATTCAAAAGAATGATAAAGTTGAGTAATGGAACAATGTCAAGAGTATGTATGAATATAAGGAATGCAAGAACTGTGATGGTAATAGTAAGGAGCAGAAAATACAGAGATAGAGAGAGTATATCTGGTAAGAAATAGCGATAGCAATGTAGAGATAGAAAGAAAAAGAGAGTAATATAGTGGTGGTGGTGGTTGTTGTTGTAACACATCCAGGCAAAGATACAGGTCAAAGTCATTGATGATCGTAGAAGGCAGACGACGTTTTTCTCTCCCAGCGATCATGATGAAGAAGATCACAGATACGTAAGAACCTATCTCGTCACTGGGTTTCACCACGTATCACTGCGCAAGTAGTAGAAGGTGGTAGGTGGTAGGTGTACCCAGTGCCACGCGGCTATCTCTCTCACCCGGGACACCTCAGAAACCAACCTGGTGCCACTTGACCTTAAGGCGGGCCCATCGCGTGCATCGTCATCTTTATCATCGCACATCAGTCTATTGGCCCTACCGGTCACCCCTCCTCGGCGAAGAGGACATGGCTCTTCGGAAAGAACATCAATTTTATTGTTTTTCTCAACTGTTGGCCGAACGTAAATGAAATAATAAATTGAAAAAGGAACGTCGAAGAATCGAGAGAATCGACTGATCGAGAGGAATTCGTTATTGATATATATATATACTTTTTTTCATCAAAAGACAACCAATCATCCGAAAAGTATGACTATAAGACGATAATATATATATGTATATATATATATATATAATGTATATTGATCAAGTAAGACTTGGTCCACATGCACATAAAGGAGCTCTATTCGTGTCTGTTTCTTTTTAAATTCGTTGGCATGGACATTTAGAGATTTCTGTAATACAGATGAGTGTATATATATTTGTTTCAGGTCATTGGTATCGAAAGATAGATTGCGTCCTGGTATTTCCCACATCGTTCGCATTTCCAATCATTTTCCAAAGATTGCCCTTCTCGATTAATCTCTATCTCGGTGTCTATGTTTCTTCTTCTGCTTTGTTCGTTGCTCGACGTCTTCTAACCGTACTACAACCTCTTCCACGAAGCACACGTGACGAAGCAGCACGCTTCCGTTTTCCTCAGTAACTCTCATATGTCTGTGTTCCAGGGCCAATGCCACACACGTCGCATGCACATTAGATTCCTCGTGCCTCTTACATTATTAACTTCTGAGACAATATTCTCTTTATTCGTCACCTTTCTGTGTCCCTGGTATTCTCGCCATCTCTATCCCGGCCGTTTTGTTCTCACTTGTTCAACGTCATCATCATAATTATTTGTTTCGCAGTCGAACTGAAGTCAGCGGTTTTATTGGAGCAAAGAATTTGATTTCGAATATTGTATATTTGCCATAGACTTACTTGATCAAAATGTACATCTCTTTTATATTGTTTTTTTCATTTTTTTCTTTTTTGTAAACTCAGATTAGAGTTTTCTGATATGCGGAAACAAACTTAAAAGTGACGAAAGAAAAATGGAATAAAAAACATTAATGCTATTATAAAATGCCGCGCGTGTGTAAGTTTGGTTCAACTCGGGGATAGACGAAATGTGGAACACGCCAGCGAGAAAATATATAAGATAGACATATATATATATATATACTCGGCGTGCATATTCGCTGGAATATATTCCACCTCGGGAAAACCTCGAGTAGCAATCAAACTCACGAAAAGCTATCCAACGTGTATTATATTATAAGCGCGAAGCAACGGTACAGATATTGCTTACCTGCCAGCTGACGCGACTCGACAGGTTCTCCACGGTGAGGCGGTACTCGGTGCGTGTCGGTGGTCCATATCTAAAATAGGAAAACAAAAGATATTAATTTCTCTGTATTTTAATCCAATAGAAGCAGGTTTGTCTTGGACCTGACTTTAATATAATAATAGCAAAATTTAAAAAAATGTAAACAAGACTTTTGGTTATAAGATTATTGTAAATGATTTGATTAAGTTGAATAAAGTATAATATGTATCGTTAGAGTGTATCATTGGATGTATGTACCTGGGCAATGATTGCTTGTAGCTAGATGCAGTCCTCGTGTTTCTGTTCACACTATCTCTGCAAAAAGGGATGTCATGTGAACAGAAATAACGGATCGTTGATTAAACTTTCAGCAAATAACTACAGATCTGCACTCATTGCTCAGGCACACAATCAATCACCTGTTCCAATCGAATCAAATCTACTCAAAATGCAGCAATAGCGTACCTGTCGTGCCGCATATCGTCTCGGCTGTAACAAACACAATACCACACATCTATTAGTCGCCAATTACATCGATCCACCTCTCTTTCTCTCTCTCTTTCTTTCAACTACCAGTAAAATAAATATAACGTCTGGGAGGGTGTTCACTAGGCATTACAATTAGTTAGAGATGCTGGATCTGTTTTTCAGCCTGGTGAGATCTGCTTTTCTTTTTTTGTCTTTTGCTCGAGACTTCCATTTATTTCGACTTGCTCAGGAGAGCAGCCAAATCCAAGACAACCAATCCAAACTAATTAGAATTCGTCAGTGCCTGGACGAACTCACATCGTATGCGAATTGGCAAGCTTTTGCGACTCTCGTTCATTCCTCATTCGTACCCTCTTATTCGCACTTTCATTCCCATTCTCTCCAATCCACACTAATTCATTCGCACTATTTACAACTCACTACTGTCTTTCACATTTTCACAATCTATTATAGAGCTTATCATATCCAAGCTTACGTTCTTCCCTTGTACGAGCGACATGCGATATCATTTTTTTTTTAATTAATTTCAAACAAGCAAATTACAACTTGGTATGTACTAAAGATAAGAACCAGTGTTACGATATGATTCCACTAAAGTATTTAAAAAAAAATATCGTACTGAATGAAAAAGTTGCAATGATAATTTGATTTATCAAGATATCGCATGTCTCAAGCTGACTGCCATCAGGGGAGGAGGGGATAATGATCGCTCTGATAAAATAAAAAAAGGATAGCGTGTCTTACGCAGATCGCCTCGAGTCCCCATAACCACCACGGGAGTCACCATAGCGCCACTGGTCACTACCCCTAGGTGTCCCCCGGGCCCTCTCTACAGTAATTCTGTAACAAGACACATTGGATATGCTTACTTGTCTCTCCAGGAGCGTGAGCGTCCGTAGCCACGGTCGCCTCGCCTCCCTGAAACACCCCGTGCTATCTCCACCGCCACTCTGAAACACACCCAACAAAACCCCGCCTAAGTCCTCGACTAATTCTTACTCTAAAGCTGCTTCCTTCCTTCCTTCCATTTTCTTTCCATTCCTCAGCCTCCTCTCGAAATCCGTTCAAATATCATCCGCCTCGTTCATTATCTATAAAGTCCAACCATAGAGGCGCTGTCCCCTCTCATCATCGCGTTTGTCTTCATTCCCTTTCTATATTATTTTTTTTCTAGTTTGCTTGTCCACTCAGAACGCGCAACTTATTTCATTTGATCTGTTATACACTCATATGAAAATGTTTATATCAAGCCTTCTCATAATTCACTGGGATCAACGGCGAAACAATTTATCCCTGGATAAATTTCTTTCTATCTCGATATCTGTTATTCGTAACGATCAGACAAAAGTATCGTTGCGTTATGATCACCAGAAAATTATGAAAACGCACTTAATCTGTTCGAGTCTTTCTTCTGTCTTGTTTAAATAATTTCTTTTTTTTTAATCAAAGAAGCAATATACATTACTCAAAATTCTGAGGCATTAGAGAATATTATGAACATAGTCTCTTTATGTAACACACACACACACATATATATATATATATATATATATATATATATATATATAATATATGTGTAACGGGGAATTGATGGAAGTAGTTCAAAATGGCGGTAAGTCACATTGGCTATTTAAATAAGATGCACTTTTATTCCAGAACAAACCCAGTCAATAATTTGGAGGACAGACGCCGTTTCGTTAAAATTAAAAGCAATAATAATACAAAAAATATAGAAAAAAAGAATATAACGTCGCATTTTAAATTATACAGAAGCAACAGCAGATTAATAACGCTAGTACGAGACAAAATTTAAATAAAATTTGAAAAGATTTTTATATTATGAAACAAGTTGAACATACATAAGGAAAAATGAAATTACTAATGCGCAAATATTATATACAGTTTCGGGCGAAACTTCCTCTTTTGGACCCGAAAAATAATACGTTATTACTACTTTTAGTTATGTACAAATAAATATTTCACCCATTTCTTTTCTTATGAACAGTAAAATTCTACAATGCATCTTAATGCAAATGCAAATAACTGGGAGACGTCTAGAACGAAAGCACTTTACTCGGATATACTTGGAAGGGTAGTGAGATTAAATTAAAAGAAAAATGCTTAAAAGGAATCGTCAATGCTATTGCTTCTCGTGTATAATCCTACTGATTTTGTGCAACATCAACAAACCTTTTCCATACTAATTTCAAATATATCTAAAAACTGTTTCGAATTAAATTAATATATATTCGTATTACATAGGAGCTGTTGCAATTCATTGTTAATGTTTATGCTGCACCTTCATTGGTTTCAAAACGCAACTATAGTGACAAAAGAAAATAAAAAAATATTATCAATACATAAAAATGTTCATAATGCAGCAAATTAAAATCTTATAATTTCCGAACGTTGCATTTTTGCAAATGTGCCCTTGGGAATTGCAGGTTGTAATTAAACAGAAAAAATTCTGAATGAATAAAAAAATTAAATTAACAATGAAAAAAAAAACTAGTCATGCAGATCATGCTACCTACACCATTCTTCATACTTCTAATAAATTATTGTTTGTATGTATTAAATGTGTAGAACAGTAAAATAATAATGCATTACCTTTCTCCTAGAAGCTCCTTCCCATTGAGCTCATAGACGGCGTCATCTGCATCCCTATAGTCATCGAATTCCTGTGGACAAAATACATTTATTATAAATCACGATTAATGGTGATGGCAATAAATGTTAATTTTTCATGCAGCATTTATAAATATATCATTCATGTTGTTTCGTCATTAATTCTTGTTCCTAGGGTTACAATATGCTGTTGAAGTCTGTAATACTGTAAATATTTATGAGACTTTTCAACATTGTATTGTAACAAATCGGAGTAATAATCTGTACGGAGAAAAAATTGAATAATTAATAAATTAGATAATTTTGCTTGAGTATTATTACATATTCATATGAGTTTATTGCTGCAATTTTATTGCTTTTAATTTTGTAACTGGTATTTTACCTCAAGATTAATAGTTAGATATTGGTCACAAGTGATCCAAGTTCCTTTTGTTCTTACATAACTTACAAACATTTTGTAGATTAATCGATGAAAACCAGCACACAGTTCCATTAAGCAGCCACAGTTACCAATGTGTTCAGGGCTCAAGGTAGGTCAGATCAACTCACGAGTTCAAGTTATTTTCTTAGTAAAACACTTTACATTCTACGCATTTTGGTCAATAACAGATTAACCAGAAAAGAATGAAGACAAATGAAAATAATTGTAATATTTCTTGTAAATTTTTGCCAAGAATGTGAAGCACAGAATACAAGCACAATGCTCATATATTTTATTGGGACTAAACATTGGACCAAACTGGGTAGAGTAAAGTGTTAGATATGTGTATGGGAATTTGATTCATGTACTTACAACAAAGCCGTAACCATTCTTGATGAGAACATCACGGAATCGACCGTAGCCTCTGAAAAATCTCTCAAGGTCTCTTTCCCTGGTGCCGTATGGAAGCCCACCGACATAGACCCTTGTCCCTACCATACTGTAAAAAGACAATTGAACCACATTAGACTTACCACAAAGGCAAATCCATTCTTCATAGCGACCTCCTTGATTCTACCATATTTCCGGAAGAACTTCTCAAGGTCGCGCTCTCTCACCCGGTATGTTAATCCACCAACGAATACTCGGGTGCTCATTCTTAAAGGAAAATATAAAAACACCATACATAACAGGCTACTTTAAGAACCTGCCATTTAGTCGCATGACAACATAAGTACTGTTCTGTTAATTTTCCAATAATCTGGCCAAGAATGGCAAAACAACTTATAACTTGTGGATTTCTTATTAACTGAAAGCTTCCCAAGTAAAATACTATTTGTAATTATTAGATTTACTATAGTGAAATGTAAGTGCAATTCAGAGGTGCTGTTGTAATATTATGAAGTTGTTTTAAACCCCAAAAGTCCATAATCGATGTACATAGTTCAGCATACATTCTCCGATAACAGTCACACAGATAGTTTTCAATTGCAACAAAATTTTCCAACTTTTGAGCTGTATTTATAGTATCCATTTGGAATATCATTTGTGCGTGTAAATATAATTATATAGTCTACCATGCCATATATTATAAAAAAAAGAAAAGAAATGTGCACGCTGAATATATACAACTCAAAGCTGTAAAAAATTTGTTGCACATTTAAGGGGAAATATTGTAATGGCCACAAATATTTGCGAGGTAGTATTCTAAAGGGATGAGAAATATTTTTCTAGAAGTAATGCAACGATACTGAATGCTAAGCAACAATTGTGACGATAAATATAAAAAATGATCAAACATTAAATTTAATATTTTCCCCAAGTTAAATCAAATCGAGCTTATATTATCTCATGTAATTCGGGGAGAACAAAAAACCTTTCTTCGTTAATTCTGCATTTGATTAAAACAAAGTATGAACAATTTGTACCCTGATAAAGTATGAATCACTATCTTGAACAATAAGTTTATTTGCTTTCATGCTTACTTAACCGAAAGGTGTTTACACAGGTAATGACTAAGGTAGTACGAGCATTAGCCATGTTCGGTACGTGAATCGTACCTTATTGCTGTATTTCGAACAAACGGAGTAACGGGAAAATTTTATTATACTCTAACCTGTCTTAAGCCCACGATGATTCAGAAGCAATAGGTAAAGGATGGTCACTCATTAACATAATTCATTTTACCGGCACATATAAAATACTTGCGATTGGAACAATAATTCTCACGATTAATTTGTCGTTCAAATGTTGCATGTGAATTTTAGTCACTCTATGCTAATTCTATATAATCTGAGCTCTTATTACAGTTTACCGACGCACGAGGCAGTACCATTACCCCCCCCCCCCCCCCTATGCCGGAAATTCCATCGAAGAACACGAATATACATCGCATAGAAATTTAAAATTTGCTTATGGAAATTCAGTATCGCTGTTTTTATTACGCAAATGAAACTTAATTTAGAAAATGCTATGCTTCAAACTCCAACGACAAGCCATGTCTTCATTATGAGACTCGCCTCATAAAATGGCGGTCGTGTGATTGCTTATCGGCCTCCTTTTCTGCTTCGTAATTTGCCGATTACATGCAGTTCAAAACAAGCTAACTGCGGTTTATTAAGAAAGAGAGTAACGTTTTCTCAAAATAATGAAGTATTTCGAAATACAATTTCCACCCCTTGTGGAAGTCTCTCGAAAATGTGGCAATATAATACGTAGAAATTGGTAATAAACACCGAAATGGAACAGTAACGATTCATTAGCCAAAGAAACTAAAGGGTTAAATAAATGACTAATTGCGTTGTTGCAGGTAAATCTATAGATATTAATTGTGAAAAAAAAAACCTTGTGGGCGAGCACCCACATGACGTAGCATACCGAAATCTATTGCCACGTCACTAGTATTTAATGCAAAAATTTGGGTAACGGATGAGTATTGAAATTGTAATATCGAAAACGTAATTTGAACACTCTAATAACGAATGATTATTCTTAAACCACAATGATGCGACATATCAAAAATGCTATATACAAATCGCGGCTATGCAATCTTTGACGAGGTATTTGTAAAGAATTTACTATTTGTATTTACATATAATATTTGCAAAAGAAGAAACGTGTTTACAAACTTACCTGGATACACGTAAAATAGCGTTACTATCTCCACTAAAACCTTATACTTTCACGACACGACACTACTGAAATTACTAGTAGAAGTAATGATCGGCGTCTGGAGTAAGATGGCCTGCTGCAATAACGGAAACAAAACGGGGTTCACTCGGGGAAAACCAGGGAAGGTGGCTGTCCGAGTCTCGACGCCAGTCGCCTAGCATAAAAAATGTTCGATAATGTAGAACAAATTATAACAATTACGATAAATAAAATGAAATAATCGGGGCATAGAGGCGCATTTAAAAAATGTTTGAACCACAATATACAACAATATTACTTAAATTATTTTACTATCATATCTTATTCCCACCCCTCCGAGAATCTGATTTATGAATAAATAAAATGTTTGCCACGTATAAGACCGTGAAGTTCATAATTATTTATAGTATCATTTTTTCGGTGACTTCTACGAGCTTAACATATTTATTAATCATTTTTGTTACATTGGCGGGTAATCGTAATGTAATAGACCGGAAACAAGTTTGACAAAACTGGCGCTGCGGTGCGAAGCGCTAAATTTAAAACAAAAGACTGCATGTTAATGGTGGCTAAATAATATCTTATTCCGAAAAATGTGTCTAACACAAGGCAGAAATTTTTATGAAAATTGATACATGTTTTAGCATGAGTAAGGTGTTTTAACGTAAAATGGAAATAATGCTTTAAATATTTTCATCAAAAAATTGACTGGAAACTACGTGCATAAAGCAGTGCTTTCCCGTTAAATTAGCGATTGATTAATACAAAAAAACGTATCGAACATAAGTTGGACTGTCAATTTAAAATAATACAAAATTTCGACAATAATCTACATTTAAAGGGCAGTAGATAATGTTGCATAAAATTGGAATGAGCAACAAAATACATTTGCCAGCAACAAACGTTGGTAAAGCCGTGGAACTTCTATCTGTTGACTATGCTGGCGCCACCTATTGAAAACAAAAATGGTGGCCAACAATATGCCCTATCCCTGCCCTGGTTTTATGGCACGCCAAATGTCTGCGTTCTCTAGGCTTCTTTCTACTATGTATTTCCCTCCGACTGATATACCCAATTTCGATGTGAACAAAGAGAATCATTTTCTCGCGGTCGACCCTATCTTACGTGCTAAATAAGTGGGGCTACTTCTAACCAAACCGAAGGTGATCGAAAACTATCGAATATTTCGCGAAATTATAACCGCACCAGCTCGATTAGTCGTGTCGTTCACCTTATATAATGTAATTGGTTACACACAATTCCATACGGCGGTTACATGCCTCTAACATGTATTGCCCGTTACAGGAAACACAAAATAAACAATCTAGCATTGTGGCAATGCAGTAAGGGAGCAAAATCCTGTATGCTTTACTAATACAAAGCATAAAGATACATGTTTTATTTTGCTACACGCTATGTACGAATCTCATAAAAAAAATTACCAGTCATCCATGTAACATGTATCATCAGAGTTATTTAATATGTTTAACGGTATGTCCAATAATCGCAGAGTCGTTTTGTACTCCTAAAGATAAAGTATTTGTTTCCTTGACAACGGGTCTACCGACACTGCTATTTTAAATAACTTTCATTAAGTCATTTAGTGATACATTAAATACTGTTTGCGCTTCTGCGAATAACTTTTCTGTCGCAATGAGTCCGTTTTAAGTAATATTATATCATAGGCGATATGAACGAGGTTGATTTTCAATATTAACGAAGCTTTTATGTATCCATTGTATTGATCGAATATATATTTTCATTATTGTAGGTTGTTGAATCTTGTATAAATTGGTAATGACAGATAGGGCAAACACCATGAGGTTGGAAGCAGAAATGGCTGCTCCTTTGCATTTGCAAAGATTGGAGCACAGCCTTAATGTACAGCCCTTTTTAAAGCAAATTAATGAACTGTTTCAAGAGCCAACTAGGTAGCCATCCAACTTTTATTGAATCAAGCATGAATGCTATTAGATTTGGACAACGACTTTTACATTGATCATTTTTTTCAGTGAGGATGACAAGTCTGTGTCGTCAGAGTCTTCTGAAGGATCTGACAATTATCTTGATAATGTTCTGATTCGAAAAGAGGGTATGCAAATTGCTTTAAGACCTACGAGAATATATTATACGCTATCTAATCGTTATATATATTGTATATTAATGTTACAGAGGAAAGGATTAATAAACTCAGACTTTATAATATGTCAAGCGTGGGAGAGGAACGCCGTTGGTTACAGGATATTCTATTAAGCGATTCATCTGACAGTTCGGCATCAGGATCTGATACGGATAGTCCTATCACAGAAGATGATTTTCAAGAAATGCTAAAGTTTCACATACTTAGGAAAAAGTATCAAGCCCGTTTCTATCAGAAACCAGAGGTAAGCTGGATGTTTATGTTAAAATTTATGACGTCAATAAAAGAGTTAATAATATCGAAATTTCTGTTCGCAGAATATTCAGTATCAATATTACAGCTCAGGCTTACTATCAAACTATGATCGATTTCTAGAACATCAGAAACTAATAGTGGGAAATAAGAAGAAAAAGGAGAAAAAGCCGGAAAGAAAAGTTATGAAGATAAGGAAGGAGAAGGTATCGCGTCATAGACCATGCGACGATTATCCCGTAAGTAAAGTGGAAATTGAAATACTCTCCTTCGGAAACCGAAATATTATTGTATATTTGTTTTAGGAAGGGGAATACCCAGACGAAGAATGGGATCGTACGATTCCACGAGAAGAAGAGTTAGACGAAGCTGAATTGGAAGCAATAATGCGTCATCAACCGCGTCAACGCGGAAGAAAAAAGCATAATAATAAGAGTCCAGAAGTGATGGCAATGAGGAGGAGAAAAATTTGGGTAATGATGTCCAAGAAAGAATTGGGAAAAGTACAAAGGGCAAAAACGAATAACCATAAAGAAATGTTAATTAGTTGTAAAAAAGTAGCACAACATTGTATGAAATATTGGAGGCAAAAAGCAATGCAGGTGGGTATTGGTATATTTTCAAATAATTTATATTTGTTCGAAAATGTTTCGAAGTATTCGTATTTATATTTGTTCCTAATTTACAGTCGCAAAAGAATATGAAGGAGACCATATGGAGAGCAAAACGTCTCACTAGAGAAATGCAATCTTACTGGAAACGTTACGACCGAGTTGAACGTGAAACGAGAAGAAGATTAGAAAAAGAAGCGGAAGAGCAGCGAAAAATGGATGTGGAGCTTATCGAGGTGATTAAGATTGATGTGAAAGACAAATATATAGACTTTACTTATTTATTTTCATCATTTAGGCGAAACGACAGCAAAGGAAACTGAATTTCCTCATTACCCAAACTGAACTCTACGCTCATTTCATGTCCCGAAAATTAGGTAAAGCCTCCCCCGAAGAACAGTTGAGGATACTGAATCAATTAGACGAAGAAAAAAATCCGAGACTTGTTGGAATTGATGATTATGATTGGTAATACTGGATAACATTTCGTGGATATTAATAAGTAACATACGATGCAACGCATAATGCTACTTTTTGGGTTACAGTGACGTTATGAAACACAAAGCAAAAAGGAATGCCACTGAAGCATTCGATAATGAGAAAGCCCGGGCAAAACAGTTCGATACAGCAGCCGCGTCACAAGAATTACGGCTTAGTGATACACCTGAAACTTTAGAACACCCGCAACCTGCTATTTTTAAGGGCAATCTTAAAGGGTATCAACTGAAAGGAATGAATTGGTTAGCTAATTTATATGACCAGGTTGGCCCTATTTATTAAATCATTAAAACAGATACGTATATACACATACTATATATATATATAGTATGTGTGTATACATATAAAATTCTGAGGAGTGAATTTTTTATTTAATCATTTTCAATATTTTCGTTAGGGCATCAGTGGAATTTTGGCGGACGAAATGGGTTTGGGTAAAACTGTACAATCCATAGCGTTTTTATGTCATGTTGCCGAAAGATATTGTAAGTTAATGAATACGTTTACTATTCTTTTTATAGTTGTATGAACAATATGCTACAACTTATTGAACTAATGTTTTTGTAGCTGTGTGGGGACCATTTTTAATTATATCACCGGCATCAACGTTACACAATTGGCAGCAAGAAATGGCACGATTCGTGCCAATGTTTAAAGTAGTTCCGTATTGGGGCAATCCGCAAGAACGAAAAATATTAAGACAATTTTGGGACACTAAAGATTTGCATACAAAAGAGGCTTCATTTCACGTAGTGATAACGAGCTATCAGTTAGTCATTACCGATTACAAATACTTCAACAGAATAAAATGGCAATACATGATTTTAGACGAAGCTCAAGCCATAAAAAGCACCAGCAGGTTGGTGCTTATTAATTTGTACGTTTATATTTTAAACGCACGATGATTTACTATATGGCTTTTACAGTATGAGATGGAAGTTGTTACTTGGATTCAGTTGCCGTAATAGATTATTACTCAGCGGAACACCTATTCAAAATAGTATGGCAGAGTTATGGGCTTTATTGCATTTTATAATGCCCACATTGTTCGATTCCCATGATGAATTTAACGAATGGTTTTCCAAAGATATCGAAAGTCATGCTGAGAATAAAACTGGAATCGACGAAAGTAATATATCCCTTTATTTATTTATTCTTTATGAAACGGTATGGTAAAACACTATTCAACATTGGATGACTTTTATTCGTTTTGTTTAGAGCATTTATCAAGATTGCACATGATTCTGAAGCCATTTATGTTACGCAGAATAAAGAAGGACGTAGAAAATGAATTGTCCGATAAGATTGAAGTGATGGTGTACTGTCCTCTTACTACTCGTCAAAAGTTACTTTATTCTGGTAAGGGAATTATACTCTCATATAGATGTATTTAAATGTACATTTCCAACGAGTGAAGAAAAAAAAACAATATATATCTATATATTTTCTTTTGCCCAGCATTAAAGAAAAAGATTAGAATAGAAGATCTACTGCATTATACAGTGGGTGGTGGTGACACCGCTACTAACGATAAAAACTTCACATCAAATCTTATGAATCTAGTCATGCAATTCCGAAAGGTAATCGAATTTATTTAAAAATTCGAATATATATCTAATAATGAATTCGCGTACTATAGCAACATTGATTCTAGGTTTGCAATCATCCAGAACTGTTCGAGCGTAGAGATGCTAAGTCTCCGCTCTTTATGCAGAGCGAATGCTACGAAATGCCTGCATTACTATACATAAAAGGACTCATGCACCTTTCGCTGCCATCCAAAGATCACTTGTTGTATAATAAGCTGTTTATATTTGCTACCGAACACGTACATCGAACTCTTCACGGTGGCAGCGAAAGTTTCTCGCAAAATCCCTTTTCCTTCAGTAGGTTTATCGACTTGTCATCAATGGAACTAAATAAAGTGTTCGTCGCCGGCATTCTATTCAGGTATACAGCTGTTTATATGAAACGTTCAACATTGGAAGTTTCGCGGCATTTATTCCCCTGTTTCAATTTAGATTGTGTCAAGCAACCATAATGGAGAGCAGAATAAAAATGATGCGCTACTGGGAAGATTGGAATGCCGACGAACGAACAAATATACCGTCGAACCAAATATTCCTGTTACCGAGAAAAATTGACACTTCGTCGCGATCGATGCAGGATTTAATATTTACGCGAAAAACTGTCAGGGGTGAACCTGTATATACGCATTCGACACATGTAATTCATTCAATGCCCGAGACTGTGGCGCATCGGATTTTGCGAAGCAGCAAAAAGGCAGCCAATCAATTAATAAAGGTTTCGATCACTTGCGAATTACCTTCTCTCGTTGTTAATTAAAACGTCGAATTAATTGAATATATTTATTGCAGAGAATAATTCTTCCTCCTACCAAAGCGGAACAAGAAGAATCAAAGGTGACATTGTTGCCGGAACATCCACATCGGCCAAGATCGCCCATTATGCGACACTGTCAGCAAACCACCATTCCATCTTTTATCTCCGAGACTTATCCAAAGGTTGTTAATCTGGCACGGCAAAAGAATATAGAATAACGTTGCTTCCAGTAGTAAAGACCTGCGAACGAATATTAATTGCAGGTGCAAGTTAGCCCCCGAAAACTATACGTAAGCAGCAGCTCCGCAGCTTGTGCATGGAGAAGACACGAAGAATGTGGTGGGAAGTTTGGTCAACGACTTCTTTGGCTTGGTTGCGGACGAACTTTCTCTGTCTCGTCGTTGCAAGATAATTCCAGTTGTTGTATATCGCAAACGACGTCAACGTTTGCCGTTGAAGCACTTGGTGGAATATCTGCGTGCACTCCCATAAACGGATGGTCAAATATTATAGTCCCAGGCAAATATTTGATTCACTGTATTCCTGAAATATTTCTTAATCGAACTCTTATGAATATTTTTTCTTTCCCGTTCTCCCTTGCAGATAAACAAACTTTGGTAACAGACGCAGGCAAACTCTCGGTTTTAGACAGTCTTCTGCGACGTCTTAAAGAACAGGGCCATCGAGTTCTGATATACTCCCAGATGACTAAAATGATTGATTTATTGGAGGTATCTTAATTCAATTTCGATCTTCGATGAAACAGTAATTTGTGAAAAAATTAAACAAAAATGTGTAATAATCTTATAATTACAGGAATACATGTATCATAGGAAACACACTTTCATGAGATTGGACGGTTCTTCAAAAATCTCCGATCGACGAGATATGGTTGCAGACTTTCAAAAGAGGTAACTCTTAATCGGTCTTTTTATTCCACCTTTCGTAAAACAGAAGTCTAGATTCTGTCCTAGTACTTCGAATATAATTGGCATATAATTTGCTGCCGGTTAAGAATTGTAATATTTACCGATCTAAACGAGCGTCGGCGTCTACTTTAACGGGGATAGATCGTTAATAAACTGAACGAATTCTTTCCCGACGCTGCTTAGAATATGCATCAGCCACGCATCGTGTTGCATGTCTAAAATGTTGCCTGCCTTTTTGCCTGATTTTAGCATGTCGTTCCATTGTTCACTTGCGCATAACTAACAGGCGAATTGATTGGCGAATCGTCCCTGCCTCGTAGACAGCTGCGGTTTTGACTGCCTGCTACGAATACCCGATTCTAATAAAAGCGGGTTGTCATTTTTTTTTGATCCGTATCGTTACACTGCAACGCGTCTTATCGGAAATTAATTATTCCGTCAGAGAGAGAAAAAAAGGGAGTTGATAGAAAATATAGAAGGGAAATATGGGGAAAAATTGCTCTCCATATAAATCATAATTTTTTTGAGGGTGTAAGACCGAACAATAAACGTAATTGAATAGTCCTAATTACGCACGCAAGAAAATTAATTCGGCCCTGCGTATTTCGTTCTAGAAACCGTCTAACTGCACCAACAGCGTTTCGAATTAATTTACATACGAGACGCGCCCCACTCGACCGTTCGATCTACGTGAACTGTTTCATGTTTCAGGGCGGACATATTCGTCTTTCTGTTGAGCACCCGAGCCGGAGGCTTGGGAATAAACCTCACCGCCGCAGACACGGTTAGTAACTTTATCCTATGCTTTATCGGCCAGGTACCTTGTACGTATTCGTCTTACGAATTCACGAAGCCGACTGTCCGCCCCTTATTTATTCCTTCGACGTTCAGAGTAAATACATAGCTCGAAGCTTAGGACAATTGTAATTGATTGGGAACGAACGAGCATAGCGTGAGGGATCACCATTCGTCTTGATTGTTTCTCGCGGAGACAACGTTTAATCGTGATACTCATCATCGATTTAACAAGACCCGGAACGTGCCTGATCCGATGTCGTTTTGCCAGATATTTACATGGAACTTACATGGAGCGGAGAAAAATGCACACTACTTCGTCTGACTACGCTCGGTCTTATGGAAATTAGTTGAACATATTTGTGAACGTATATCATTATGCCGTACTAATAGAATAATCGGGTGAATCAATCTTTCATAACGCAAGGCTGTATTGATCTATGAGACAATCCAATTGTGAATTCTCGTTATGTATAACGTAACTTCCTGTCGTCCGGAGAAAGTGTATCAGTGGGATCGTGTAGCCTGATTGCGGACAGCGCGATACGACAGATTAATGGTACAATCGATAAGATTTTTTGGTCAGGGTCCCCCTGCATTGCCGAAAGTGCACGAACTGTCTACCGCAGGTATGCATTTGCACGGGCTATTTGCATATGCCCCCGTTCGAACATCTGCGGTACAAAGAAGTGGCCCGATTTAGGGCGCACATAGATAGTGTTAATTCTAATTCCAATTTAACTTTAACAGTAATATATTTCTGCTTCAAAGGTAATCTTTTACGATAGCGATTGGAATCCAACGGTAGATCAGCAGGCCATGGATCGTGCCCATAGATTGGGACAAACGAAGCAGGTTACAGTTTATCGATTAATTTGCAAGGGAACTATAGAGGAAAGGATATTGCAGCGTGCCCGAGAAAAGAGCGAGGTCTGTTTCAACGAACGAAACTATGCTATCCCCAAAATGCAATCCTTCGTTAAAAGAAATATACGTATACGTAATTAAAATTCGTCTAGATACAACGCATGGTAATCAGCGGTGGAAACTTCAAGCCTGACACCCTGAAGCCCAAGGAAGTCGTTTCCCTTTTATTGGACGACGAGGAAATCGAAGCGAAATGTAAGCATTCTATTGAGGGCTTATCAGAGCGTTAATTATAAAAAACCATTATGATACGTGTAACTTGGTAATCCCGCTGAATGAAAGTTTGAAATGCATTCCTGTGCTGGGGAATATGCCGTCGGCATGCAGAAATATATTCGTTGAGAGAGGTAGAACGACAGAGGATAGGAGGGAAGGAAAGAGCATGGATGCAATTACATTATGCTCGTTAGCTTATGCTAATGCCCTAATAACGAATAATAAGAAGAAAAATAAGTAATGAACGTCCCCGTACACAAGCCCGTGTGTTCGTATATTCTAGACAGCCAACGGAGCGAGGAGAGAAAGCAGCACGCGGAGGATGCCAGGCCTGAATCGAACCTATACCACAAGGAGAGAGACCGGAAGAGGAAGTTAACCGCGCTTCCTGTCAAGGTAATTCTGGCGCCCTTAAACCCGCTATCTTTATCTTCGTCTTCGTCTTCGTTCTCTGTCCCCACCACGTTACTCGGATAAATCTATTCTTCTCATCTGAAGACACCTGTCCCATGTTTTCTGATATACGTAACATCGTTTATCTGACTGGGGAATAT
Organism: Nomada goodeniana; assembly: GCA_963969485.1. Taxonomy (NCBI): domain Eukaryota; kingdom Metazoa; phylum Arthropoda; class Insecta; order Hymenoptera; family Apidae; genus Nomada; species Nomada goodeniana. The sequence goes on from OZ018306.1 coordinate 10,232,632, forward strand.
TTTACTTCGATCAGGGCGATGCAAAAAAACCTTGCCTGGTCGACGCGAACGGAGACAAAATTGATGACGGCATCCAGATGAATTCCAACGAGGGCGGTCAGGTTCCCGGCAGTATTCAATCGTATCAACTGAACAATCATCAGCAGATCCTCGATAACGCGGACGACTACAGCGTACCAACGAGCCCTGCCAAATCAGAGGTACATACGAGCTGACATAATTTCACAGCTAATAGATTCGTAAATACTCGTGCAATAGTAACGGGATTAACAAGCATTGAATTGTTTGTCACGTTTAGGACGAAACGAGCAACGACGGTCTGGTTGTCGACGTCGACGGTCCAGTGGGATCAACTTCCGGGGACTCGAGACAATCACGTGTGAGCCAATTCGCTGATCCTGGAAAAGTCAATCGTCTGGATCATCATATGTCATTCAGCGGCGGGTCCAGTATTCGAATGAGACCCACGATCCGTGGTACGAGTAAGAGGGGCAGACCACGAGGTTCTCGACGAGGAGGACCCGTTGGTGGAAAGGGTAGAGGTGTTCTTCTACTTCATCCGCCGTCCAAGGGTCTTGGAAGCGATCCCCAATCGCCCGCGTCTTTATCTCCGACCGGCAGCAGCAGCGCAATGAACGATCAAACTCTGCAACACGGTAAGTGGCACGAAAACTTGCTGAATTTATGGCCGCGCGCACACGTCGAAGCTTACCGAAAGGTTTCGTTCCAATGCTTGTTAAATCGGGCCAAGGATTCTTGCGCAACGACAATACAGCAATACAGATCGAATCATTTGCAGCAATACAGTGTCCCTCGATGAATATTTAAACGTGCACTTCGCACGCAATATTATACGCAACAGTAGGCGACAAGCGTTCCAAGTCCACGAATCGTATAAAACGTAGATAATCGACCGGGTCAGCATTTACCCTGCACCCCTATCTGTATCTCCGCGGTACGTATATAAGCCGGGGAAAACGTACTTCATCCATCCGCGCCCTCCTTCGAAATTCTCACTCGAAACACGAGCTTAAATCGGTGAGAAACGAGCGCTGACTCCGTTACTGTATCCTCTGATACGAGTTAAGCGGATTAAACGTGAACTCGCAGGGGTCCGGCATTCGAAATACCCCAAATACGAAATGACTTTTCGTGACGCACCCTCCGATCGATAGACCGTTTAATCCGGACTCTTTCATGGATCCAAGGGTTCCCCTATCGCATTGGACAACCACTTGGTACAGTTCTCATGGGATATCTCGCTCTCCGCGCAAAAAGAAAACGCTCCCGGGTCCCTTGGCTGACGTGGGTCTATCGAAATTCCCTCGCGGTTACACATGGCCGGTATTGCCACGAACAGTTGGCGCCCTTCCTGGGGGTACACGATTTCACCCTTCGAGATGTCCGCACCCTCTCTTTCTCTTCGCGTGACTCACCTTTTCGCTCGCGGTTTTCATGCGCTGTTTCAAGTGCTGTTCCGCGTCTTCTGGGACGGGGTTGTCTTGGTTTTCTCTGATGGTCGGGAAGTGGTCGTGTTTTGGCCGGTTGGGGATGGAGTGCGTGGAATAAATTGAACAGGCTGATGGACTCTCGGCGGGGTTTTATCTGTTCCTATTTCGTTTTTTGCTGTGGTTACTCGCGGGAATGGTCAGATAATCTACAGATATATACATACATGCTCACATATATTCTAATAATGCGAAACGGAGGAAACTAGATCGGAGCTATATATATTTAAGGTCTGTTCTTTGTTATTGCCACAAACGCTTCCTCATATTATTCGTAATATTTCTCTGAACAAATCGAACAGTCGGACGCTCTGAATGTCGAATGAAAATTGCTACGATATAGAATCCTCCGTGTTTCGCATTACAAAAAGGATTCGTTCGGGACCAACCAAGAATTTCTCCAAGAACGAATGTTTCGAGCACCGTGTCGACCATTTTGGAGAACAATTTGGTACCGCGCTCCTATCGTTGCGTAACTTCTACAGCGCCGTGATATAAGGTGCAAGCGACGATCAGGGGGGGGGGGGGCGAAGATAATGGGTGGAGAGCGGCCGAGAGAGGCGACGGAGAAAAGGAGTAGAGAGAAGGCTCGACGAAAGCGAGTAGGTGGCCCTCACGCGACGACACGTGGACCGAAGTTTACGCGGGCAACGTGCACCTCGTGCCCGCGCGTATACCCCGTTTCGTGCCACATATACGGAAAGGAAAGGGGTCGTTCTCTCTCTCGCTCTCTCACTTGTCGTCGACTGGAAGGCGAGCGGACAATAGCAGGTGCGGAGCGAACGCGACAGCTGCGATCGATGATGCTCTTCTTAGGTTTTTGGAACTCGCTCACCCCTCTCCTTTCTCCCTTCCCCTTTCTACTATCGCTATGCTACACTCCTGCCCCCTCATCCATCGTCCGTTCGTTTTTCTTGTCCGTTCATTTCGAGGCCGATCCTTCCTCCGTGATTTTTATCTCCCATTTTTTTCTCGTCTTTTTATCTCTCTATTTTTCCAGCTATCCCAGCCCGATGCAATGACAGTGGCGACTCCCCCCCCCCCCGGTCCGCTTTCTAGAATTTGATTTATCGTGCTAGGAAATTTTATGCACACGATGAGTACGCAATATTTCTGTGAAAATTTGAAGTTGAATCGATACTGTCTTTTTCCTCGAAATACCTGCAGCCGCTGTACCGTTCCGTGGGCGAGAGCAAGACGTATGGTCCATGCATCCGTGAATGCCAGGAATACGATCGTCTCTGCTCTCATTTCGATTGATAAAATTCAGGCGCCTGCACGGATGCTCGGTTGAAAGTTGATCTACCGGCAAATACCGCGAGGCCTGTTAAATCTCTCTTACTACGGTATTGCAATGATGACGGGTATTTGAAATCTTCTCCGAGCGTTGGCTGAGCATTGGGTTTCATTGTTTCAATTGCGAACGCTCGGGTACGATCGCTTCCGTAATTCTTTCGATACGGCTAAGGTAAGGTAAACCCTGGCCGTGGTTCCACGAGACCCGGCACCAACGTCCAGGGGGGTGAATTTCGTGGATTCGTGCCGTACCTCACCGTGCCGCACCGTGTCATCCTGCTCGTCCTCCGCATTGCTTCCATCATATTTCCGTGTCGTGTAACGGAAAGTAATTCCAACCAGTTCGAGAGCATGAGACAGCTCCTATAGATACGAGCTTCCTACTTCCGCTGCGACCCGGTCGTCTGGGATCGAGCACGATTCTCTCCTTCTGGTTAACGTATCGAATCAACTCGAACGAAGAAGAAAGAAGAAGATTTTCTGAAAAAAAATCAAAAACACCATAATGGTCGTGCCACGAATAAATCCATGAAATAGCTCTGGCAAAACCGTGTCGCATTCAGCAACTGCAACAACACTCTGACCGTTCCAAGATCCGCGCCAAGCGTCCCGCACTATCCAGACACACCTTTTTCCCACCCCGAAAGCTCATCCCCCGCCGTTACGATAACGAGAAACGGACGATTCATTATCCTCATTGGCTCCGAACGACGGTCGTTTAACCGGCCGGGCACCGGCGAAACTATTTCATTGTCCCCGCTTTAGAATGCAATAATTTTCTCCGGTTCCAGGGTGCCCGAGGCGAGAGACCGTCTCGAGGCACCGCGAAAGAGACGCCGCGCTTGGGCAAAGGGGCACAAGAGTTCGGCTGAGACACGGCAGGATAATGCTGGCAGATAGGACGAGGCAAGGATATTGCCAGCCGGACGGTCGGCATTCCGCGGATCCTCGCGTTCCATTCCCTCCTTTCGCCCTTCCAGCTATCTCGAAACTTCTTTGCACGGCCGCGCATGGGTAGATAGGACTCTATCTCCCGCCTGGGATCTCACCCACGCGTGCTTTTTCGCGGAAATCACGGTCACTCGATGGGCGAGAACGTTCCGACCGAAAATCTTTCATAGAAAAGCTCCGTCCCACTTGTGCAATGCTTGGCGCGGAGACTGTTTCGATTTCGGCTTACCGACGGACCATATGGAGGAATATTTGCGCTGTTTTATGAAGTTTTAGAGGGGGTTCATTTAAAAGTGCGTAATTTATGCGGTTCGTATCGCATATCGTACCCCACTTCTATTATCTGGCGAATCTTTTCGTTACGTCCATTACAGTTGATTATGAGAGCGTGCTGTATTTGCATGTACAATATTTACCATTACCATCAGATTAACTCGGGTCAGTTTCGTTTCCTTTACCCCGCGGGCAACGCAGCTTCCCCGGTTTTTGCATCGGAAAATTTATAGAGTTCACCGTGTTCCGTCCTGTCACGGTCGCGCTATAACCGCAACCACCGTTTCGTTGTTCCTCTGCGCCACCCTGGAAACCATAGAAAGTCCTCCGCGTCAGCGTCTCGCGGCAGACGTACACGCATACGCCTCCGGGACTCTCCCGCCTTAGTCATACGAAGGACCTTGTGCACACGTTCGACAATCTCCGCCGGGGTACTCCTGCGAAATCTCGCCTCTGGAATCGCGTGCACGGAAAAGCTGGGAAGCACCCGTATAACGAGGAAACTGCGCAGTCCCTCGAGCTTTTCTCACCCTGTTGGTAGCTTTTGTTCACGAGTGGCCACTCGAACTTCCTCGCCGCGGCGATGGTGGTTTGAAGTGCGCGTTCTGAAAGGATCGAGAACGTGCCAAGGAATGTCGACGGCTCGACGAGCGGAACGTGTGCGACTGGAGGAAAGAAGATAGGGAGCAGGTCCTCTCTCGTACATCCTTGCTCGGCTACTGACCTTCGACCCTGTCACTCACCCCCCCCCCTTCCTCTTCTTCTTCTTCTTCACCGGCGAGGAGAACGTTTTTCCCTCGCTATCTCATTAAATTCTGCTTTTCCCTCGCGTCGTGCTCGTCCTCGTGGCCGGCTCCTGTGCTTACGATCAGCCGAATAGATGCCGTGGCACGATCCTGGAGTTTGTCTTCGTTCCACACCGCGGTGTACCGGTGAATAACCGATTAACTGGTCAGACCACTCCACGTTAAATGGAGGGCCCTTCTGGTACCCTGCATCTGCCATTATAATCGTGAAAAGTTGCAGGGGCCTCGCGCGGTCGTCCCTTTTTCCCGCGAAATTTCTACCTCCGGGGGTATGCAGCTCGTTATCCGAAGGCCTGCGCCTCGTTCGCTCGTCGAACAATTCGCTTTGACGATTTCGTTTCATACGGGCAAAGCGTTCGCGTCATTAAACGTCGATGGAAACGATTGCGGAGAAACTCAATTCGCTAGTCCGACGAACCGCGTTGAAATGCAAAGCTACGGAAAAAAACAATCCTTGCTTAACGTTCCAGGAATCCAAGGGACTTCCGGTCCAGCTGACGGCGACGGCCCTAGCACGGTGGGTCCTCTTGGACCGGTCGGAACATTGGGACCACTTCCTGGACGAGGAAGTGCCCCGACGGTTCGACGCGGCCCAGGCCGACCACGATTAAGGCCGACCGGCCCCGGGCATCAGGGATACCGCAATCCTGGACACCATCACGCTAGAAAGGTTCAACGACCCCTTCCGGTTCCCCTAAGATCTCAGCAGACCATCGCCACCGTGAATCAACAGAAATCGACGGCGCAACGAGCCTCCGGATCCGGCGCGTCGATCTCCTCCGGCACTTTAAACGCGACAGCGTCGTTCCAATCCGCAACAGGCGAGTCCAGGCCGTTCGGTTTTTACACGCAGCAACAACAGCAACAGCCGCGTGGATCGTCCTAGCTCCCGGAGGGAGAATTCCTCCGAGTGATCCTCGAAGGAGATTCGTGAACAGTCCGCGGATTGGGAAGTCTCGCGAGATGTTGGTGGTAACAGTTGAGCCGGAATCGCAGTGCTACTGAAACAACATTGACAGAGGGTTCACGGTTGGGGGAACGGATACGCCACGGGGCCCGATGAACGAGTCGCGCGAGAGAATCGATTCACAGAATGGTACTTTTAACGAAAGCTCCCCGCCACTATCGTATCTGACGATCTTCGAACTACGGGATTCTTCGATGGACCAGAGCGGATTGATCTTTCGACGAATATCGGATAATGTGTTCAGCGATAACGAACGAGCAACGTGGACAGCTTGTAACACTTGTCTCGTTGCTTTGTTATTGCCATTAATTTTTTGTTCTTTTTTCTTTTTTCTCCTTCTGTGGAACCCTGGACACGATTTTGTTTGTAGGAACAGACGCTACACGCGAGAATTCTATGGTCAAATAGTGCAGTGGAACTCTTTCGAAGAACTCTTGGTGCTCGTTCATCGACCGTCTCCCTCTGCACCGGGTGAGAATAGCACGAGGTTAGTGGTGTTAGATGTTAATTAGGTAGCACGGCGAGGATGTCTGGAGGACATTCGAATTTGCACCGGGATCATCGTGTTACGGTGAAGAGACAAATCCCGCGAACGGCGACGTTGAAGCGAAATTTGGTTAGACGAATGGGGGAAGAAGAAAAAAAAAATGAATAAATAAAAACGAATGGAAGGATCTTTATCGTACAAGCACCCGCGTATTTTAAACGATTTCTGAGAGAATGTGCTGGTAGAATGATCGACGAATTATTTAAGGATATGTAAAGTATGTGTATAAAAGGAAACCACTTGTCGATAATATTGAATAGACCGTTAAGGGACAATTAAAATCGTGCGCATCTTCTTAAGGATAGGGAAAACAATGAAAAGAGCAACAAAAAGATGAATCGAAATCAGAGAAATCGGTGGAACGTAAGTTAGCCCTGAAATTGTTAACAGGGCGCGCGTTATGGTTTAGGCAATTTGTACAAATTAATCGCGCCACTCGTTATTAGGTACTTAATGAAATAGAACAAGTTCGAGCTAGCTGGATTAGATGCAAGCGAAATTCAACGAAGAAACGGAACTCACGGCTGAGAGCGAAAAGGTGTAGGAACGTGAACGTTGGCAAACACGAGTGGACGAAAAAAATCGATCGATTCGGGCACGATCTCCAAAAGGATGGATAGAGGAAAGAAAAGAGAAAAGCCTTGCCGAGAAATTGTGCTGTACGGTTTCGAGCGCCACAGCGTGGAACAGCTTTTAGATTTTCTTTCGCGATCGATTCTTCCTCGCGATTAGAATCGAGAATGTCGAGGTGTTGCGCGAAATTCTAACGAATACCGAACGAGGGCGATCGTCGAGCAATCGGGTAAAGGGAAGGTAGAATGGATCCTACTCTTTTTTCAAATTTTTTTCTTTTGTATTTCGTTCGCCGCTAATCGCGACCACGAATGCTCGCACCAAACGGAGACGAAGGAAAACAGATGCTGGATTTCGTACTTCGTTGGTCCTCGTCCCTTTCACCTCTCTCTCCCTCCTTGCCTCTCATGTCTCTCTTTCTCTTTCTCTCGACGTATTACAATTTCTCAAACGCTGTAGCATTGTTTCGTCATTTGGCTCGGTTAGACGATATTTTTTATGCGTGTTATGGACCGCCATTGCGTCGATTCGATTTGTAAGAAAATGGTATTTATATTAGCAATAAATGATTCAGATGACCGCTAATGTATATTCAATTGTATCTCATTCCAAACCTTCGTTTATATTTTATTATATAATGGTATTAAAATTAATTTCAATTTGTAACTAAATTTACTGGGAAGAACGGGCGTTTAATTTTATTAAAAGAATTTTAAGAAAATATTTGGATTTTCATTTAAGCAGATGAAATTGATGTCTGGAGAAGCGCAAAGTTTCGTTTGCAGTTTCGCCCGCGAATTTCAAGTACAATAAAGGGGGAACAAAATGCTGGACAACAAAGAAAAAGGGGAAATTTTTTTTTTTCGCGAGAATAAGATTCCTATGTCGTTTCGTTTATTTTCAACGGCGAATTCCTTGCATTGCTACGTGCGCGTTACGAGTGTTCGGCTGCCCGTTTTTGCGACGATACGCCGAAGTGAACGAGGTAAATGAAGTTAAATGGATGAACGGTGAATAATGGATGAGCAATGCAATAGTATCACCGACGTACGAACGTGTCATCCGCTTTTTATCTTGCTCTCGGCGCAAGGCAAACGACGGGGAAACTCGAATACAATTTGTGCCTGGTCAATTGCAAATCAGGAACGTATACAACGATTCACGTAATTGGTCAATCTTGAAATTTAATATTTCACTATCGACTGGCGAAGAAAGTAGAAAAAGAAAAATTCGCGGAGCCATCATTTGCACGAAATACATGTGCGTTCCTAATTATCGCGAATAAAATGGAGGAGCCTATTTTTACTCACCAATAAAACGATGTAATTAATTAAACTCATCGATTAAATTATACTGACAAAGTGAGGATGAAAGGACGCTGCAGCAGTTTCGATACACATTGTAACTCATTGGTGTAGACAGCCGCGCCTCCAGTGGAAGATGTCAAGAGAAAGTCAGACAGTTCAGGGTTTTAAATGTTCCTTTACGGCACGATTGATCGCGATAAAAAATTAAACAAAAATAAAAGAAAGTCCAACGGGAAATCGTTAAGTATCGTTGCACAGCGACGAATCGATATTGCTGACACTACTCCAAGCCGGTTCAGTGAAAATTGCGACGGCGTTTTCAGCCGTACACCGCTTTCTACGCTTATTTACATTACGACGAGAAAATACGTACATAGCACGCGAACACGGAGAACCTGTAATTCATTTGGAACAGTTATTACCAAATTATCGACCACGGTTTACCGTCATCGGGTTCCATTAAATCGTGCACTCAATTCCAATTTTACAAACGAGAGGATGGATCGAATTTTCAGTTGTCCGGCTTCGACACAAGAACTACCAAGGAAGTCGAAATCACTTGCTTCAGATTTCTTGCTCTAAAATTATCAACACACAGGTGTCGCTCTAGTTATTTACGGTGACTTTTAATAAGACAGAACGACAATTATAGGTCTCTATTTAATGTCCATCGACGACTACCGTAGTTCCAGTGTTAATCTAATTTTGCCAAACGATTCGAGCAATGTTTTCATTCGTCGTTACTTCTCCATAATATAATAATATTCACTGAAATGCCTGTAGATACATTGAATTGTCCGTTTTCCATTTTCATTCCATCGGCATTTCGTCCACGTCGCAGGGAAACTCTGTTCGCCGAATCTCGAGCCATCGCCACCGGGTGGCGACCGCGGCTTTATCATCGTCGATTCGCACGTAGCCGCGCGAAAGAAATGAGGAATTCTTTGGAATCGAAATTCCAGCACGACTCGAGGAGACGCCGCGACAAAAGACGACAGAGGCATGTCTGAAACCCGAGGGCGATGATCATCGACGCGAGCAAGCTGGCAGCTGCTGGCCGTGGTCGCGTCATCATCTGCGTGATTGCTTTCGATGCTGATCATTCTCGCTCCTTCGAAGACACAGGGCCAACGAGGTTGCCCGATACCCTCGGGATCGTTACAATGTAATGCATCGTCCGCGTCCCCGTTGAAGCGGCTCGGTCACTGTACGATTATTACGTTTCCGTTTACACGCCTCCTTTTTTTTCCTTCGTTTCGATTCCCTGTTAGCAGTCCCCGATCGTCGGGACGAATAGAAGCCCCCTGTGGGCCTCAATTATCGTCACACCTGGGGAACAAATTGTGCCGATGCTCGGCTCGATTCAACCTACGTAGTCAATTTTCCTCTGCATCGCCGTGATTTTCTTCGGCCTCTGCGTTCTTTATGATTACTGGGCTCTTCGAGTCTCGCAGGCGTAGACGTTCGATAGGTGAGCACTTCTGAGCGTTCCATCGAGAATAATCGATAGACGGTAGTTTCGTGAATTTTTTTCATCGCCGAAGGAATTTTTACGTTGCTCGTTACGATCGTCGTATATTTTCGTCGGAAGAGTTGCCGCCGCCGACGAAACGTTATCCACGCCCTTTCTGTACTCGCGCAAGGAACTATGAGCTGCGAAGTGGAACTAATAGTGACAGCTGGAGAAATAAATTGTTCCATCGATGCGACAAGGCGGGAGGCGGTGGTCTAGCATGCCAGTGTTCGGCTGCCTTTGTCCGGACGAACGAAAACAGTGATTCTTTCTTCTTTGAAAAATCATGGCGTCTATCCCTCTCTCTCTCTCTCTGCGAGATGATCGAACGGGCTCATAAACGTTCAGCAAAGTGGACGTGCGAGCACGATTCGTGGAATCGTGGTCAAATCGACGCAAACGCGTCGGCAGTACTCTGGCCCCTGGCCCCAACATCTTTATTCCGAGGTGTTTAACACGTGGACATGGCGAATACGTGTTAATAGCGGGAAGGGACCGCACGGGAAAGACGAATATGTATAATTAAGCGCCCGCATGTATGTTATGCAGACTGCCAGTTCACGAAGGTCGTACGAGCCAGAACAATTCGTAAAGAAAGGGGAAAAAGTGGCGAACACATATTGGAAACCAACTGCGACTTGCCTCACCTTGTGTGGAGCCACCATGTGCGCCATTTGGGAAGAGATATTGGTTTTCTGTATTTATTGTCTATCGTATACTATGGGGCTGTACGATAAACCTGTAACAATAATAATAATAACAGTCATTCAACGAGAATACTGCGGCGTCAGCTTTCATCTAAATTGTGAGCTGTTAAATAAAAATCTTGTCCCAATAAGAATACGAGGGTTTGATGAATAATCTAGTTAACGGGAACGGTGAGAAGAAACGTCCACACTACCACAGAGGATACATGCTTTCTTTTTCTACTCGATCCGAACAAGGAAACCAGAAGCAATCATCCATTGCAAATTCAACAGACGAGCTTCACGCGACGGAATACCACGAATACGAAATTCTCTGTCGCGCGAAGAACCGAATTATCCTCGCTAACTTCTCCCTTTCTCTACAAAGAAAAAAGGAAAGAAAGCAAGCCGTCCTCCATAAGCAACCAAGTATGCAACTCAGCAACCTCGAAACCAAGCTATCCACCAGGAGCAGCCGCGTTAAAGTTGTACAATTTTCCAATCGATCAGCCGGGGGGAAAAGTTCGTGGAGGGAAAGAAAGGAAGCGAGACGAATTCAGGATCGACGAACCAGACCCGATCAATTTTATGTCCTCTGGATCAACCGATTGTCCGGCACAGTGGCACGAAAGAGACAGGGAGAGGAGAGGACCAAGACCTTGTGATGCACCTGCGCTCAGGTGTACGTCCGCACCTTCGATCCGCGCGTGCAATGCATCCCCCTTCCATCATTTCTTATCTCTCCTTTACTCTTTCTCCTTCCTTTCCTCCTTTCCCCCTTCCTTTCTTTCTCTCTCCTTCGTCTCTCACTTGCCACCGCGTGCTTTCTTCTCGGCAGGCCGAATCTTACCTGGCACATTGCGACTGGATCCGCGAATCGATCGACCATGTTAATCCTTAGTTGAGGACTCCACGTTGGCGCTTAGCGATGGGCTTGATCCTTTTCGATTAGTTTCGGCTCGCTGGAAGCAAAGTGTAATTGCAATGAAAGTACGAACGTGTATCTTATGTGAAAGATATATCGAGGGGTATCGTTTTATAGGTAACAGCGTTGCTATCGAATTGATATTGCAATTTTTTAACTTGCCTTTATAATTAGTGAACCGCGTCAGAGAAATTTTCGTGCAATTAAAGTGGCGATTAACTCGTCGATACCGGTATTTTTGGCGTCGCGTTAATATCCGTCGCGGCCAGGTGTTCCCCGGTAATTTGCGCGTGGGTGTATTCTCGTATTGCTTCAATGTGAAGACACGCTGGCCCACGTGGACCCAAGAAGTCGGTGCACAGTTTGCGAACTGGTTTTTGTGTGGAAAATATTTTACGCCGCAATGAACGGAAAGTGGATAGAAATTTAAGTACGATCAAATAATAGGGGGCTAGATATCGCTGCTCTTAAAAACAGATAATTCTATGAAAGATTCGTTCTATTACTGTATAAAAATAAGGGGGCGGGCCAAATGTTTGGGATAATAATAATTTCTCTCTACCAATGCTAATCTGAAATGAATGAATTGTCAACGAGCCATTGAATTAAAGAAAAAGGGGAAAACTTGAGGAAACATCTAGACTTCACTAATCTACTTAATAATATTTCGTGCGAAGCTGCAAAGCTATCGACAATAAATAATGAATACCTGTGCGTAATCGTTTTTCGGAAGTATCTGTGTCAAACGCAGCGAGGAATAGAAAGCACGTGCCAGACAATGAAACGATCTTGTAAATTAAAAGCGTGACGAATAGAAACCGGTTTATTAATATGTATGAACGTAGCCTGGCATTTAATATATACTCCTACGATATTAAAACCGCGACGGTGAGCAACGATGAAACGGTTCCTTCGTCGCGAAAACGGCGTGGTTCTCACGATACCTTGTGTCACAATGTGTCTTAGCGGGATCCAATGGATCGTGATCCAGATGCGATCACAGCGAAACGACTGGCGAGCTACGTGTAATATAATCCCACAATTCCTTTCAACTTAATTAAATCCAAATTGATTTACCCGACCGAGATGTTTCTTCGGCAAACATGAATGACGAATCGGTGACCGATGGCCGGCTCAATCCGAGAGCCAGGAGATGTAGATCGATTATTACTCCAGTAGAAAGACCGTGAGATGATGAATCGAGTGTCGAAAAAAAAAACGAAGGAAGAGCAATTAGTCATACACTGTCCGGCGGCATTCCTTTCGAATTCCCCGAACAGAGTCTGATTGGTTCATTAAACCAAGCAGAGGTGTAATCGATTCACGATCTCCACGAGGACACGGTGCAACCACGACTGACAGGTGTTCCGTTCGATGGCGAATAATTTTCATCGTTTCTTGGAGGTCGTCGACAAAATATCCAAGAACTGCCGCGGCACCCAGACCGGGGCTGATCTCCGTTTCCTTGATAGGTCTCCTGCTTGAAATTAATTTCGGCGTCCCTTCTCGATCAACGTCCCCGCTCGCGACGGGACTTTTTTTCTCGACACTAATTGACCGACCATTTAGTTCTCGTTGAGCTGTGTCGCTAAATGACGACGAGGGTACAAGTTCAACGTGCTTCCGAGCGACGTTTCTACCGTGCCCGATAACGATCCGTGGATCTCGTTCGATGACAAGGCTGGAATATATTAGATTCGTTTTCTCGCCAGGTGCAATTACTCAGATCTTACGGTAAAGAGATAGTTATTCGTGAGTTGTAGTTCTCGAATATCCGAACGGATCGTCTTTAACGTCTCGACCCTTCATTTCTAGAATATCGCGAAGCTAATTCGATTGCAATTTCGATACCGCGAGGGGAATCAGAGCGGACGAGTCACATCAGGCACATCGGACGAGTAAAAGATTTACGAGTTAACCGGATCTGTAAGTTTAAAGAAGCGCGTTTCCGTGAACGGACAGGAAATTATCCTGAAGGATCAACAGGTGAATCGTCGCGTATAGAGGAATATCTCTCCCGGTCGACTTGTCCAACTGAAATTCGGGCAATTACCGAGACAACGATCGACGTTGCGTGATTAAGTTCTGTCGAGTGAAATGTTGTCGCTCTTGTATCATCGCTGGATAACGACACAAAGAGAAAATTCATGGAAACGTAGTTCAGTATGCGATTAAAAAATTTGAAAAGGCATTTCCTCAATAAAACCCAGGGGACAACGGTTGATTTCCAAATTCAACCGTCCTACACCTTAACCCTCTCACCTGAACTCTCCAACCATACCGATGCAATCCGCTTTCACGAAACAACACGGGTGGTGGCTATGGGACCCTAGAACGACGTACACCGTTGGTCACGGTGCTCGACAACCGTTCAAACTTTTTTCGTTACGAAAATTCGGGACCCTTCACGCTGTGCAGGCCGCATTAGAATTCAAGACGTAATTATCGGCAGCCTAATTATAATTTGGGAGGGATAGAACGTTGAACGTTGCCGGCCATAACGATTTCGATCGCATCAGAAAAGTGGCGAGCTGTGCGTCAGACGGTTCCCAGTGCTTTTCGGTAGGCAATTATAATGTTCTGCTGGGCACGCAGCCGAATCGAAGCTTTTATTTGGCCGTGCCAACGAAAAACCAACTGAAGACACGAAATTAGCCGGCTGAAACAGTACACCTAGCAACCCTTTTGGTCTCGTTCGACTCACTGATCGAACGAGCCAGCGATTCGCGGAAGGAAGTCGTATCGTGATCCCGATCCGACTGTTCTGTTTCGAAATTTCCGCTCCGAACTGGGTTCGTTTCGTTAAAAAGTTTAAGTTTAATTTTTTACCTCACAGATCGTAAAGTACCAGGGTCGTATCACTGATTTTACGATGGTATTAATATTTTGTACATTGTTCGAGAGTCGTTAGGAATTAAATGTATTAAATGAACTGAATGAATTTTAATGAAAAGGGTTAAGCCCTAAGATGCATCGTTATGGTAATCCACGAAGGATCATTATTGAGACACCAGTTTCTCTAGACTGCGGTATTAAAAGTGTCGACAAAAACTGTAGCTCCATTGAAACGGGGCTCGTGAACGTGGCTTCCACTTAAATATTTGCCTACGCAACGAGGCAACGAGGCTCTTTTATGCCGAATCCATAAATGAATGACGAATGTTCAACAATTTTTTTAGAAACGCTCGTTGATTGTATTATGACGTTCGAGTGTCCGTTGATCGATACCAATAAGGCTTTCAATGCTTTTCAAGTTCCACCGAACAAAACTCGTATATCCGGCAGCGGAATAATTTCTGAAGTTATCACAAAATTGATTTCGTGGCCTGAATATTATTACTATATTGAATCGCATTTACATTATAGCTGATACACGCTTCGTTAGTCCAAGACGGAAATGAAACGGTGAAAATGAACGACGCAAGACTCGCCGAACCAAACAAGACAGGGGGAAAAAAACCGACTGGCGATGCTATCTGACGAATTAACAATGCCCGAAAAGGTACGAAAAGCAATGGAACGAAGGAAAGGAACCGAGGTGGGAGAAAAAGACGAAAAAGAAGAGGATTATCGTATCCCAATTATAATTAATCTCTTGGTAATTATAGGGTTCACTTTATCGCGTGAGATTATTGATACGACAGATGCGGGATTTTAACGCGGCCAATTAGCGTCGAAGAAGCGGAAAGCATATCGCTCGATACAGCCTGCACTGCATACGCGTACCGATACAATCGTGCGAATGCGGTTTATCGTGGATCGCATGGAAAAAAAAGAGAAAAGAAAAGGACCAACTTACCGACAAATTTGCTTATCAATCGTCATCGCCAAATATATATCCTTTCCCTTGCTACAAATCTTTCAACGTGATCGCCCAACTGTCTTGTACCGGACACAACGATTGAAGAACTGATTGCAGAGCCGAATGCAATTTCGACCTTTTTAATATTCCAAACGCGAAGCATTATTACACGCCGATGCTCCAAAAAATATTGTCAACCCTTCGTCCCATTCCCGCGATCCAATCGATCCCTCCTCGCCTGTTTTTACCTGTACCTCGCATGCGTTTTTCTATCATCTAGCTGGCCAGCCTCGAAATACAGTTACTACAACGGTCGAACAACGTGGAACAGGTTTAACGTGCTCGCGTTTGACAGAAATCTCGCGGGCCCGTTGTCTCACAGCGGGGACAATTAATGACGTCGTTAAGTCGCGGTGGCTCGTCCGCGATCGTGGAATAAATACTCGCGAGGTTTTCGCGGCTACGCAGCAATGGGGAAGAGTGAACGAAAGAAAAAGAAAGATAAAGAACGACGGGAATAGGAGGATCGTTTCTTTCGCGAGCGGGTCAATTAACGGCATCGTTAAGCGACGTGGCTCTCTCGTAACCGCGAGAAAGATTCCATCAAGAGAAATGGAACACCGCGTACACGTATGCAAACGCGCTCCTTTCATTATGAATTAGTTAATAGGCACGAGGTGAAGAGCCTGCGAGACACCAGGATATTTTTTGGACACTTTCGAGACTGCTCGGCGATTAATATTGGAGACCATTCTTTTGTGGAAACTTCGATTTCTCGAGCTTGTGTAAATTGCAAATCGTTGATAACTATTTATATTGTCAGAGGCTGGCATTTGTGTGTAGTTTGTACGGTATAACATGGCGTTCGATAATATTGAGAATAGATATTGACCGTCTCAGGATATTTTAATGATAATTCTTTTTTCTTAAACTAGTCGGATGGTTGAATCTAGATCCCTGGTACGAGGATTCCAGTCTGAGATTGTCTTTGGACGACAATACACTTTCGCTTTCCGCTTCTGCACGGTGTGCCTCAGCTGCTTGTACAGGCGCGTCTTAGACTGTTAGAATAGAGATTGTCGAACGACGATAGAAAAAGCGAGGGCCGCTTCTCTTTTACCTCACTGGTATAGAATACAAATTGATTTTCGTCCATTAAATACCTGCTCTCCTTTGCAAGTTCACCGTTGCTGAATACTCCTCTTCGGGTTGTGCTCGTAAAGAGGATAACAGTTTTACGACAGGGTCGCCCAAAATAAAATTAAGTACGACAATATAAGTACAAGCAATAAGGCATTCTCTGGTGCAATTAAAATAACGAAGTGCAATAATTATTTACACCATCAATCGAGAAGTTTTATTTGGAAGCGAAAATTGACGGCACCCGTAATGTCGTAAAGAAAAACTTTACACAGTCGCAGCATACAATGCCACGGTTCCACGCTTTGCCACCCTGTTTCATTACTCCTTTTATCACCGTGGCGCCGAGTGCCGAACGAAAATGAGCGACAATCTGTTCCTAATAAAAAAGGCGAAAATAATATACTGACGCTGTAATATAAGACGTACGTTACACACCCACTCCTCTAAGTAAAAAAGAAGAGAAAAAAAGGGACGTAGAAAAAGAAGGCTGAAGGAAACGGAGAAAAGGTTGGCCCGGATAGAAGGAGTGCGACCTTGAAAGAAGGTTCCTCGAGCGAGAAACGCCGAAGGGCCTTCCTCGAGAGAACAGCAACGAGCAGAGGAGGAACTGGGTAGCGAGACGGTGTAGATACGCGTAAGGAAGCGTAACGCCTACGTAGAGCCGAGCCTCTGACTCGCGACTTCCGGTCAAGCGGCAGGAAGCACGCTCGGTGCGTCGCCGCCACCGACGTCGACTTCGCGTCCTTAGACCTAGCCACGAGCTACGAAATATTTATTTAGTCTTCGTACTCGCCTCGAACGCCGTTTTGTCACGAGTTTCATAATTAATCTGTCGCGGTCGCGCGGAACGAAAAGGGAGGAGGAAACGAGAGAATAGAAAGAGGAATTAATTTTCCGTCACATTTAATCGGCGCAAGAAAGCCTCCGTTTCGCATCCGTCATGTAGACGCGACGCGGCAACGGTGAACTCTCTTTCTTTTCTTGTAGATAATGCTATAGAAGAATAAGTTATTCACCGTTCGGGGTTTGCGCTTCGAAATTGTCTTCCGATTAACCGAAGCGGTCTTGGAACGTCGAGAAATTAGTCCTCGAGGTTCGAGGATTTGATGGACGTATTTTGAGGAACAGAAGCTGCTTCGATGAAGTAAAGGGATCCCGAAGGTTGCGCAAATATTTCTATTCGCTCTTTATTCCACGAAATGATCGATCGTTTGTATGGGAGCTCGATTGCGCCACTTTTACGATCCGAACGTGATCGTTCGCGGAGGACACATCGGCAAGGAAATGAAAAATCGTTTGGACCGATCGACATCCGGGTTCCTCTTGATTTTCCATCTTGATGGCGGCTCGTTAACGTTAACTCGTTGCTTTACTACGGGCATGAATATAGAACGAAGGGGAATGCCACGAAGGTGGCTTCAACCGTGCATCCGGACGATATAAACGAGAAGTCGAACTTCCTTGGCAGCCGCTGTTAAAGTTCATCCAATGTCTACGATATTGGTCCAACCCCCGATTGGTATTACTATATTCTAATTGCACCACCTGTTTATATCACCTTCGCGGAATCATTTTACGCGCTCGTTCATTAGATTCTCCGGGCGAAAGGCAATGGGATTAAAGTTTCGTTTCCCTCGGGCATTGTTCAAGCAGAGGTAGCTCAGCTGGAGTTCCCGAAAATGGAGGCTCCGGGCCGAATTGAATGGGAACTCTTCGAAAACCGACAAACCGTGTCGTAATGGATAAACTTTTCCAATGAAGACGGAAACTTTTCGATGGAGGTACGACTGGATCGAGCAGAGATGGCGAATGGAAATAGGTCGATCGGTTCAAAGGGAAACTTTCCCCAGGCTTTAATCCGTGCCCGGGAAACTTGGTCGGGCGGCAGAAAGAACGGCCGCCGGTGATAAGAGAGGAATAATTTCTCGTTCGTACGACCGCGCTGGTTCGAATGGAATTATCTCTCGGTCCCGTGCACTCGGCAGGAAACCTAATTTCAGTCTTCCTGTCATGGGAAGGCGCGCACCTTGTATCGCGTCTTATATGAACACGAATCGAACTCGACGTCGAGTTTCGTTCGGATCGACAATTCGCCGGGTTCGATTGCATCTGCGAAAGAACCACTTATCGCGGTCGAATTTCAGGGGAAACAGAATTGCGGAATGAGGATAAATGGTAGGTGTTGCGGGAACAATGTTGCCCCGGACAATCGTGGGAGTCGCCGCGACGTCAGAGACTAAAGAAGTGGCGCGAATTCGATGCAATATACGTACACCCCGTACCTCGTACTGAAGGCAGGGCGGGAAAGATTAAATCAGCTTGAAATCTGCGGCGCTTGTATTCCTCGATGTCATAATGCTATTAGTGTCGCCGTTTCCCTAAGAAGATCAATCTCCCGTTCGTAAGTCGGCAATTCACGTAACACGAATTGTCAGAGCAATTGCCGTCCGTGTACGTTGGGTCGTTCGAAGTGAAACGATCTATGTAAGGGAATTAACAGACATATTTCTTTCGCGCCTCTGAAAGTTCGTTAAACTTGCGACTCGCCCGGACGAGAGTAGAAATATACGCGCGTAACTAACAGCGAAACGGAACAGTAATGCGACGACCCCAAAGTCCCGGAACCCAGCGGCGCGCCGGTTTATTTGAAAATGAAATAAAATCGCCAAGAGGAGGGACGGGCACGGGGCTGAGTAAGTTAGCCGAAAATATGGCGACAATTGAACGCGACGAGGGAATAAAGTGATCAAATTTATTATCGCCGTGGCAACGAGCGGACGATACGAATTGGCAAGATCAATTCCAAGAATCAAGAAGATAAGGATCGACTTAACGATCTGGTTTAATGACTTTCCCTCGGCTCGGGCTGTGCACGGTGCGCAAATTCATCTCACGAAGTCTCCCGGTGCCTTTCGATTGCCCGTTTTCGGGCAACGACTCGAACGATTTTATCGTTGCATCCTTCTTCTTCGCCTTCCTGCTTCCTGGCCGTGCGTGCACCGGTTGTTTCGAGAGCGCTCAGTTAACCTTACGCATACTTCGTTACGGGAATTAACAATTCACGGTCGAATCCGTCGCACGAATTCTCCACAGGTAATTCGTTAATTGTTACCTCCCCGAAAGCTGGCCCGCTCCTGTTCGCCGCGTGCTGTCGGCATACGTGTTATTACCGTCGACGCGGTTATTATCGAGTATTATTGCAACACGGTATCGTCGGTATCGTTCCCTTAAAAAATGAACAGCACCGTGCGCCGACTGCGCTGCTGCCGTTGGAACGCCGGTCACAGTTTACCGAGGCCTATGATTGACGCGTCGATAACAGGTGCGGGCAATATCGAACGCATCTATGCATCGCGCAAATTCCTTTTCGCCCGCCCGAGCTACGGAATTCGCGTATTCACTGGCGAGAATGCGCCGCGTTTCCAAATAATGAGCGAACGGGGGCACTGTTCGAATCGATCGATCGAGCCGGAAACGCGCGTGGAAAGGATGCGAGGAACGGCGCTCGTATGCCGTGAGAGGGTCGGTCGGGCGGAAAAGCGCGAAAATAGGAAGAGGAAGCGAGCGATGAAAGAATGAAAAGAGGGGCGGAGAAGTGGAAGTGGCGCGTGGCACTGCCGAATAAGTATCGGATGCCGCCAGATGTTGCGGCGAGGCCAGCTGCTGCACCTCCGCCACTCTGCCCTCCTTTGCTTTTCCTCGCGGTTTTTCGAGAGGGCCGAGCAGGTACGCGCGTGCACACCGACCGAAGGCGAGTCTCCTGCACGCTTCATGTTCACTGGTGGTATCACTGCTGCTCGCTTCTTCTTCCACTTGTCGCCCGCCAATCTTTTTCCGTCGAAACCTTGCCGACTAAGCGCGAGTAAGTTCGGCCCGACTTGTTTTGCCGTTTCAGTTTCGCTCTACGACTGTCTTGGACGAGTATACGCGTCGGGTAAACGGTTGAACGCGATCCACATTGGCTGCAACGGGGACAATCGTGGGAGATTTAAGCTGGATCGGATAACTGCGACAAGCGTAATTAGATCGCGTGACGGCTTCAACGAGGCTCCCTGCAAGGATTCTTGGAAGTACGTCGCACGGACGGGAAAGAATGTAGCAGCGCGGAGTACTTTCGGACGAATCGAAACTTTCTTCCCCTGATTTCTCCCCTATTATTCCCCTCGAGATCCGGCAACATTCGCGAACAAAATAACGAGTGATCAGAATCGTTCTATCCGACGCAGACCGATCTGTAATACATTCATCCGCAAAAGCCGAATGAAATCGGAGTGACCAACCCGCGGGCATCGACACGCTGGCTGCCCTCGCGTTTCACCGTCGAAGCGCTGCGCTGCGCTGGCGTGAAAACCGAAAAGGGACAAGAAGGGAGAGAAAAAGGAGGGCCCTTCCAGCGAGGAGAGCAAGATGGGAAGGAAGTGGCGGAGAGGGTCGAAAGCGAATATCCTTCCTGTCGGAGCAGCAAACAGGCAGCTGCTCGGATTTGAGCACGTGCTACCACCGTGTTGTACGACGAGCCTCGTCTTCGATAGCCGAGGTTGGTAGGTTGCCGGGTAAATAGGTATAAGTGTTATACACCGGCCTCTATGCGACCGAACACGATCCAGGTATCCAGGTTATAGACGTATTTTCGTACGCGTCCCGGTCGATCCCTGCACGTGCCGCACTTCGTTCCTTTTTTCGTATTCAAATTCGGCCGCGAGCCTTTCACGATCGTCGCTCCCTCGGTGACAATGAGTCGTGGTTGAATACAGTTTCTTCGCCTCGTCGTTCCCATTCGGTTTCCCTTTCGTTCGGCCCGGCAGAGATCGGTTCGGCAGTTGCTGCGTGTCCCATTGATTCCGTCCGGGGCTACTCGAAAGGTATCGTTCGTCGACATTTTATAGCACCACCCTTGCATCGAAACGTTCAGGTAGAATAAATTTTCACCGGATTTCTTGGAACAAGGGGGAACGTCCGGAGTTTAATAATGCAGGAATAGGAGCGAAAACGTTCGAGGTATGGAGAGCACGTGCTCGCAGTTCCACTTTGCAGCTCGCATGGAAAACGTGTCTGACAAAGGTCGGTACATGGGTTGATCGCGAGGTGTTACACACCGACCGTCCGTGAGTACGTGGCGCACACGAGCACCACGTATCCCCCCCCCCCAGAAGGGGTACGTTCGAGCATGCAACCGTGTCTCCCATTCGTGGTATGGCGTACGCGAGTTTTCCTTTTCGGGCTGTTAATTCGTTCTCGAGGTGGACTCTGATCTCGCAATTTTTTTTTTCACGGCCTGCGTATCACGCCCACCCCCCTCTTTCCTCTTCTCGTATCGCACACGACATTAAGAACGATCGAGGATAATTAATCTGTTCCGGAAATGACGAAGATACGCGTGCTCGGAAGGTACGGGCGCAACGTGTCGGTACCTTTTTACATATGGCTTTGGTTCGTTCAGAATGTTTTTTTCCCGCTCTTCTAGATTGGTTGGCCTTCTACCTGGACGGAGGAAGTCATAGAGCGATCGGACCTTCGACTTCTTAAGCGATCACGAGGCAAACAGGTTCGCTAATTTTTCATCTGTCCGCCGGTTAATTAAATCTTCGGCAAATCAGAGAGCTCCCTTATCTGATCCCGTACGCGCACTCCCGGCTTTATTAATTTAGTAGAAATCCGCAGGTGCTTCTGCAGAAGCTTGGTCGACGGCCGATCCTGCATCCGTGCTGGGCGTGCACGTGATCGTGGCCCGCGTGCAGGATCTCTTCGAGGGAATCTCATTATTTTAATTGCGGACGGTCGTACGGAACGGAACGGACGCCAATTATTACAAAGTTTCAACCAGCCAGTCGAATTGTCAAGCCCCGATACGAAACTCAGCGATCATTATTGTTGCATATTAATGTGGTCTTCGTAGCTGTTGGAATTGGAGCGACTCCTGGCATCGTTTTTAGACGTAGCCTGCGAACGTCGGCCTGTCGCATCAGTTAGAATATCCCGAACGATATTTATTAGCCGATCCCGCGGTACCTGATAATCACGCGACACCTGTTACGACACAACACTTACTTAATTGGAGGCTACGAACAGCTGCCCACACGGCGAACCAATCACGGCGGTTCACCTGAAATTCTTCTTTACCCGCGACATCCCTGGCGAGCACCTGTTCCAATTCGGAATACACCGAGCCGTGGATCCTTGACCAGGATTTCAGAGGAAAGGAAAGTCTGCGCTGATTGTCGAAGCCCGATTTATTTGCCTCCAGTCGACGCAACTGTTCAATTAATTAAACCGCTCTGCCACGGGGCTGTATGTCCGTCGCGGGAATTCGAATCAGCTAGCGGCTTCGCGGTATGATTTTAATTTCAATAATTCGTATTCAACGATTGCACGCGCGGACCACCGTGTCCCGCTGCACGTTGGAGAGTTTCGTCGATTCCCTCGCCACTTCAGACCCAAGCTGCTTGTCGAAGCAAGCGATTGCATTCGGCGTGGATATCTTGCTACAACGTTTCACGAATTCCTTATCGCGCATCGTCGCTGATTCCTCTGTATACGCTTGCATCAAGCGCGCCTATACACATTTCTGCAGCTGGCACACGCCCGGAAATCTAACCGCCTCGTGGAACCGTATCGTGCGCAAATATCCAAGGTGGCTCGCTGCTAAATAGTTTCTCAAGTCCTCGGCCACTTACGCCACTCACTTCGTTCCGCGGGACAGCTGTCAAGCCGTGTCCACAAGAGGACCACGCTCGAATTCAACACCGTTCACGGTATCATACACAAATATGTATATTCGGTTCGGCCGCCGTTCATGGCAGAATTTCTCGCAGTTACCTCACTGCGCTTAACGACGCGTAAGAGGGCCCATGCGTATTACACCTGTCGGGCCACCTTTTACCGAAAATTGCTTAAATTCTGTGCGCTGCGACGCGACAACGAGGACCAAACCAGCTGGCATCGCTCGGGTCCTACGCGATTTCATAATGCTCGATCGACGAGGTCGCCCTCGGGGGAAAAAAGCCCCGTCTCTCGATCGCGTCTCGCAACAACGAAATGGGGTGGTTCGTGATACGCAATCAGAGCTGAAGCTGTGACGCGGTCGTCTTCTCAATCTCGACGATTCCTCGACGATTCCTCGACGATTCCTCGACGATGTCCACGATTATCGTCCGCTCGAACGTGCGACAGAACCAGCGCAATTAAGGCCACGGTAACAACAATTCAACCACGTTGACGCGCTACCCCTAAAACAACGCCGTCGACGCCCGGCCGAAAGTTATCCCCGAAAAGATTCACTTGCCGCCGTTCACGTGTCTCGCCCACCTAAAAATAATTCCATCCGCCCCCCATCCCCCCACCAGCAGAATCCATCCATCCACCGCCGTCGCCGCCGTCCCGTGGATCCACCGGTAACAAGTAACACATGCCATCTCGGGTGCACATGAAAATCAACCGGTGCAACAGATGTCGATGCTCGAACGAGCAGGCGCGCGCCTCATCTCGCGGCATTCTTTCAATGTTCCCGGGTAACGTTAAACCTTCCGCACGGAACGAACGTACGAACGGCCGTACGAAGGAGGCTGGGCACGCGCGCAAAACTTCTCCGGCAAAATGCCGGAAAAGAATTCGTCCGAAGTGGGCCAGCGGGCTCGGTTTACAGGCCGAGAGGAGCAACAGATGGTGCCGACCTTGCGGATGCTGCGCTTTTTCTTTGTGCCGGGCACGCGCCACGCTTCCTTGCCGCCGGCGATCCGCGGCCAAGCATATTCGAGCAGCCAGGTTAAGCCGGATCACGTTCTCGGCTTTCGTTCTATCGTCGTCAATGGGGTTTTCTTTGCTGCCCGATCGACGAGAGAGAAAAGGGAAGAAACAGGAGGAAAGCCGCGCCGCCATCTGTGACCCGGCTGGATCATCCGCGTCTCTCCGCTTATCCGCACTGTGGGATTGCCGGCTACCTGCCTGCTCGAGTTCGCATTCGTTCCACCTTCTGTCGAAATTCGAAAGCAATTACGGGACGCATCGGGACCACTGCGATCCTTTTACCGACTTTTCCACGTAGACCTTATGGCGCGTGCACGGCCGATTCCGAAACGAGGATCGAATGCGGGAAATGTAAACGATACCTGGAGATTTTTTTTCTTCACGCGGTTGGGTAGCCGGGCTGGGAGATTTTCGTGAAATATTGAAGGATTTTTTGTTTCGGGGGTGGGGCCAGGTATTATCTTTTTCAATATAGTTAGAGAGAGATTTATGCGTCCGCACAGTTTGTTCAGTCGAACAATAAAACATTGGAACAGAGCGACAGCTACGGTTATTTAAGCCATAATATCAAAAGGAATACTTGACTCTCGTGCGCCTCTTTTGAAAAAAATATCGCGTTTTAAGTACCTACCTCGAGGGTTGCTAGAGTAGCGTTGCATTATCGCGTTTCAGAACGCAGTATATGCACTCGCATGTTTGAATTGCATTTAAGAACAGTGGTCGCGTCGTTTGAAATCTCCAGTTTCGTTCGCGACCCGTCAACAGCCTATCGTTTTCGTCATTGATAACGCAATGGTTCATTCAGCAAAAGTCGTCGGGAAACGCGACACGCGGAGATGCGTTCGACACTGGCCCCGTGTAAACTCGAGCGAACGACCGCGGCTGTAAAATTAGACGGGGTAAATAATACGGAATCGATCGGTTTTAATTCAGAGGGACTCGTGCCGGACTACAATAACGCGGCGATAATAATCCCTCGGTGTCAGTTTTGCCCGAGTTTTCAATTACTCCGATCGATATTTCCTTCTTGCGGTTTTCTGCCGTCGCGAGCAGACCTAACCGACAATATTCCACCTTGATGTCAAGGCCCCTCCAAATCGACTCCCCAGATTCTCATAATCAGAATGCTTTCGATCAAATAAGCGACCAAATAATCGTGCAATCAAATAAATGGCAAGACGATGGTTAACAGTAATCGAATAATGCAATGGCTTTTTCATCGATCAATAATTGGTACATTTTTCATGCTCGTATCAGATTTCAATGGTAACGCGTCGAATAATTATTGACACGACGAAACTGTGCGACTGCGCTTATCTATCGAAGGATAAATGAAAACCAATATTGCCAAGCCATTCACAGCATTCAATTACAACCCTTCGCTGTGTCGTCGAGTCGCCCAGCGAACTCGACAGAATCCACTGGAATGAAACGTCTGCTTCTCAAAGCCGTTCCTTAATTACCTTAATTATATTAATCACCTTCCCCGATTCCCTCGCCACTCATAACAGTCAAAATGCCTTCTTTCCGCGATCAGCGCCGTCGAAGCGTCCACTTAAGCGCGCATACGTACAGACGTGCCTCCCCCTTCGCCCAATATGTATATGTACATGGGTACGCGCGTATAATTTGCTCACCCTCTCGATGTTCCTTCCCATAGGAAACAGAAAAGCGCGGTGCCTTGCTCCCTTATCTCGCTCGCCATGCCAGTACAAGGCCCTGCGGTATCTTAAAAGCGAAAAAAGGGCGGGGAAGCGGCGATATCTGGCCGGGAACAGATATTCCGTATCAGTGCAGCCGTGCAAGAACGACGCGACGGCGACGGCGGTGTATCGTGCAGAAATGCATAGAAGAGGAAGAAGGTGAAGAAGGAGGATGAGGTCGAAGGGGAAGACGAAGAAGGGGCAGATGGTAGCGTCTTCTTCCCAGCCAAGTGGCAGCGGGCACGCGCCAACCGAGTCGAAACATCTGCTGCTACTTCCCAGGAGTACAAGAGAACCACCGACTTGCAGGCAACAGGCCATCTTCTAGCAGCCAGTCAGTCAGCACGAGTTTCTTCTTTCCCGTGTCCTTCTCGACAACCACCTATACATATACATATATACCCCTTGTACCACGCGCCAGAATATCCCTGTCCCCTTTTTTTGTCCAATTTTCCACCGCCCTCTTTCCTTCTTCTTTTCTTTCCTCCCCCTCCGATCCCGTGGAGCAGCTTCTTTCAAAAAGTTTTCACAGATGCCGAGCACGATCTTCGTGGCTGAGCCGAGGAAACGCGGGAGAGGGAACAGTTGCAGCGGTGATTTTTCAATCGGAAAAGGTGGTTAACAGACGGTGCCTGAGGGGGAGGTGGCCGAACAGATTTTTGTAGGAATTTTTTCTTCCCCTTCTCACGTTTTTTCTCGCGAGGCCCGACCGTCCGCCGCCGCGCCGCTGAACATCCACCGAGGTGTGGAAATGTATTATTTTTTTGTAATCCTGAGCTTCAAGTACGGCGTACAATTATTTTCGGGACATTTATCTTCAGCCTGTTCGAAATACTAGCAGGTTGGAATCTTTTTGCGAATATCACCGTCAAATGTTTGTTGATGTACGCCAAAATTATCAATCGAAATCCGACCAATAACTGCGTACCATAGCTCGAGCAAAATAAAGTTATTCGAACATTTCGGCTCGTTTGCCATGAAATATTTGCATATACGAAGTGAAGGAAAACTTGAAATAAAATAATCGTGTTTACAGTCGACTGAAATGTTGCAATATTTTTGACCGGCGAGTGGCAGATGCACACTCGTGCGTACGTACGAAATACTCGGTAGCAAATATTCTTTGTTCACCTATTCTTCGCGGTGATCCTTCTTAAAAACTGACACACCGACTTTCCGTTTTCCTTCATCTTTTCTTCCCGTTTCCCTCCACCTTCGCAGATGCAGTTCTTCCATTATGCCCGCGGGGTGTCGTGCCACCAGTCGCCTCTCCCGTCATCCCTTACCCTCCGACGACTTTCGATTCTCGATCGTCACAGATGCGCACGTGCTCGCTACCCCCGCCGCCCCATCGGTTTTCTCTACCTTCTCGATGATCCTTTGTATCATTCGAGAAGGAAATCCGTCGCGATCTTGGGCTCGTCACGGACGACGTTGAACCCTATTGTGACCCGGGCACAATGAATCCGGGGGGGGGGGAGACCACGGACCATCTCGAATTCAAAATTCTCAAGTGGCAGCACAACTGTCAAGACGTTCCCTTTCTTTTAATATATATCACGTATGAAACACCTTTACGCGAGGGGACGGACGACACGGTGCGCAGCTTTCGGAGAATAATTCAGGGCGGAAAACGTATCAATGGGGAATTGAAAAATGGTCGGACGTTCGCCGCGCTATTAAAGACGTCTTAAAATGTCGTTTCCCCTTCAAACGATGTTTCGAAGTCTTGCTTATATATATGTTTCGTATTGAATGGACACGTTGGAGCGAGGTAAAATTGATTTCTTCTTTCTTTTTTTTCGTCTTGTTCCTCGTGGGAAGAGAATTAATTTCTGATTTTTTGATTTCTTTCTTTTTGTATCGGGGTCAATTAAGTGGCGATAAACTGCAGGAAGATATTATTTATGGCGAGTAGCCGCTGGCTGCTCTTTGTTTTTATTAAGAGCCCGTAGGAGGGAGAGAAGGTTAGAGAAACGAGGGTCTTCCTGGCTGTGGCTCGATCGTATATACCAGATGTAAAGTGAAGGTATAAGGAGGAACTCGGATTTCCGATCGAGGTACCTCCCTTAATGTGGCCTCCCTTTCCCACCCTGATTGCCTCGAAAGATTTGATTACCCTTATGAAACCGAGCTACCGCAAATCGCGTTGCCGTATCTTCCCCCCCAATGTCCTGGAGGATTTCTGGAGAACGATAAGTTGCTAAATTACTCTGCTACCGGATGCTGCTGTGCAACATTTGTCCGTGTATGATAGTTGGCTGTTCGCTATAACGATTCAGCTGTCGGTATCGATCGACGCATTTTGTTATTTATC
The DNA here is from genome assembly GCA_963969485.1 of Nomada goodeniana. Taxonomy (NCBI): domain Eukaryota; kingdom Metazoa; phylum Arthropoda; class Insecta; order Hymenoptera; family Apidae; genus Nomada; species Nomada goodeniana. The sequence goes on from OZ018306.1 coordinate 10,260,692, forward strand.
CGACTGCGTTGATTAATACCATTTTTTGGTATTGCGTACAGAAAAAGCCTTCCTTCGCCTGGAAATATTATTGCTATGACCATTGGATTTGAAGGTATACTTTTTCCTGGAGCTACAGTAAATATATATATGGTCGTTGCAAAATGTTGAACGAGATCCCTATATAATTTCCAGAGGTGTATTTAAATAATGTAAACGTAGGAAGGAGCCGGATTTCCGCAGGAAGGGAATTCTAAAAGTGAAAGGACAGATATAAGCAGGAAGTCCAGCGTCAGTCAGCTTCGCAAAAATGACTAAGGTACCGCGGCCACGGTGTGCGCAGGTGTCACCATTGCCATCACGAAATCAGGCGAAATGCATACGTGTCAGCGGGATCGCTGGGCCCGCTAATCTCTCGACGGTGAAAGCTGCATAACGGCAACGGAGAACGAATCTCTCACAACTCGTCTCCATTTCACCCTCCGCGCTCGTCCCCGTCATATTTCTACGGTTCACGCTGCATCTGTCTCGGCACCGGCCGTCCAAACATGCTTTTGTCGTTGGTGCCTATCGTTCTGTAAGTAAATGTGTCGTACCTGCCGGCTGCGTCGCACGGCACACCGTCCACGACGTCTGCGAGAAGGTCTTTACGATTCTTCGAGATTTCGAATCGGGAAAATTCGTCGGACCCAGAGCGCGTCGTTAGTTGTTAAGACTTGCCTCTGGCAGTCTTATAGTCACCGTATCGCAGAGCCTATTCTCCCTGCTGGAATTTTTGTTACCGCCCTTGTTTGCAAGCACGATGGAAGAATTGTTGCACCTTGTGCTCGACAGTAACAGGATTTTGTATTTATTGAAGACCGACTTGAATTATCAGAGCGCGGGGGGATAATTATAGGAATTAAAGGCAGTGGTTGTCCGCAAATTATATGCAAAGCTTTGGTTATACGGTGTTAGCAAAATATTCAATACGCAGCCAACCTTCGGAACAGAAGCTCGATTATTCGTTGAATTACGTAGCCGTTTTTTTTTTCCCTGTGCAGCTATGCAGGTTGACTCGTTGATAGAACGCCCCTAACGAGCGATCATTAAGCGCTATCCTTTAGACATCTATGACTCCAGATTGCTTCATCACTGGATATAATCTTAATCAACTGCAATCGCACCTCCCCTCGCGTAACTTTCCGAGGGGGGAAGAATAGGCGCGTCTCTATTAAAACGTCCTCCGGCGAAACGAGTTACCCCTGCACGTCGATTCCAAGCTTTACAGTTCATACGGCGTAATTGATCATTCGTTGTTCGTACCTCGGCGCGCCTATAATTTCCATTCGAAAGATTTACTTAGCCTTTATGCTTCGAGATTCCACGCAACTTTTCCAGCCGGGCGGACGAAGCATCTTTCCATGATCAATGTCAGATGGGATTCTTGCGTGCACGTCAATTTCGAAGAGTCGGAACTCACGCGGCCCTTCGGCGTTGGCCGACGAAAATTGTACAAAATTGCTGAATTAATTGAAACTCGCACGGAAATCAGAAATTTCACCTGCAATCGGAGAAGTCGCGCGTGAAAATCGCCACGGGAATCCAGCGCGATTCTCGGGAAACAGAAATCCCCAAAAACGATACACCTGGAGATTCCGATTCATTCATAGAACGCCACGCCGACGGCTTGCCTTCCGAGCAGCGCAAACAATGGACCACCTGAGATTCCACGACGACCACCCGTTTCCCTGCCGTGAAACGGAGATGGAAAAACAGTGGACCACCGAGGACGGCCGAGGTTCCGCCGGTTTTGAAAAATGTTCTCGATTCGTTAGAAGGGAGCCTGTTGCGTTAACGAGGCCAATAACGGTGCCGGCAGGTGCCACGTGTCCAGCCACCACTGTCGCTGCCCATCATCGTACACTTGCTTTCTTGTTTTCGACGCGCAATCTTTTGAATGAAACCTCTTGATCGCGGGGCCAGCTACGTGGTGCGCCGTATCGTGACGCTGAATGCCGTCGTTACCTGGGGTTCACCGAGAAAGCGGTCTGCAATGGAACCGAAGAGGCGAAGTTAATTAAACGCCGCCACGCGAACCAGCGAATTAATTTATTTGGGGCGTTTACGATCCACCGCCGTATAATGATTCGATTAACCACTTTCCTTAAGCGGGATCCTCGTTCTGGCGCAATCGTTAGTGTTAGTATCGGCTGCTTGGATACGACGAATGTTGTTATCTGAAAAAATATGGACATGATCGGTTAGAGACGCCACTTTCCTATATTTGATGCACGAGAGGGTTTGTCCCTGTAAATGAAGGAATATGTGAGCGTACTTTGAAATAATTTCACACACGAAATCGGTAAATGCGAGAGATCCGATTGATGGTAAATCGATTCGATTTAGCTTTCCATCTAGTTTTTCCTGGCTGGAATTAAAGAATGACTCTCATTCTACGTAGGATTAACACAGGACCTTCTTTTTTTCGCGACCCCAGTTACAATGCGACCGAGCGCGCTTTGATTTCCAATTTTGTGCCCCGTTCTTTTCCCCTCCAGTGTCCTCTTCCTTTCACGCTTTTTTTTTTGGCGTCTCGGTATTTTTCTATTTTAATAGCGGTTTTTTCTGTCGTTTCCTTTGCAGCCCGAGGAAACCCTCGTCGAAGTCTCCTGGCAGCTGCTCACCCTCGGTTACGGAAGTGATCCTAAGCTATCGGCTTCTCTGTCACGAAAAAACGGAAAGGGAGGCCGGCAAATCGGGTTAAAAAAAAAAAATTGATTCTACCAGCGCGATCGTACCTCGAGCGAATAAAATCCGATCGAGCCACACTTCCTTGCGGTTTAAACCGATTAACACCCAATCAAATCGATTACAGAGTTCCGCTTTCCCTTTCTTTCGTTTCCTGACTTCTGGTAGAAACACGGATTATTGGACATGTCCCATCCTTTTTTTCTTCGACGTGCGACAGATAGAGAGACAATTTTTTGTAAGTCTTTGGGTAGAAAGCTAAATACGTGAGCCGAAATATGAATGTATTTTTTAATAGAACCGATTGCTGCGGTTGGTCCGCGCTTGCCTATTATATATTTTAGAAAATTGGTCGGCTGTATCTGTGAAAAGATGTTTAATCATTATCGACGTTTAACCAACTTCGGGAACGAAACCCAAGAGGAAATCGTCTCTCTAGGCAGAAACCGGCGAGGAAGTAACGAATAGCCGCGGGACCACTGCTTCATTAGTTACATTCGATCACTGGGAACGCCTGTCCACTCACCTGTCACTCGAGGCTCGTCCACACGCGTGTACTTTAACGCAAATGCCCGATAATCGACGCTGCGAGAGCTACTTTTCCCAAACGTGACCGAACGTCAGTTGGCGCCTTTGGCAGTGGACCATCGACGTCGGGTTAATGCAGCCATTTAACAACGAACGAGTTAAGAGAAGATCATTACTTTATCAGCAGAACATTGTAGCATCGGGCAAGAATATTTTTGGCAGGTGGTTTTATAATGATCGATATCGATTAAATTTATATTTCGCTATTATGAAAATGCTCCCGCTCTTAAAACGTATTTAAATAATTATAAATATAATCGTTTCTTTTCTTTCGAATAACAAACTCGTGCAAACATGAAATTCCCAATGATTATACCGAGATCGTTCATCACCCATCCGTTCTGCGTTATTGCCGTGAAGAACGCCGACCATATAATTACCATCCATTGTGCATGAAAATGTATGCAACTTTTAAGCAAGCATTTTTCAGATCCACCCATTATATGGTATTCGCCTAGGATTGCTTCGTCGACCTTTTTAGGAAAGATTAAGACGACGAATATTGACAACGTTTCGCCGGGGAATCATAAACGGGTCTTGTCCCGGTTGTTCTTTGCGATTCGACGCGGCACGTAATCGTTCGCCGGAAAGTCGCAGAGCGTTGTCGAACGGTACGTCGCAGCTGTTACAATACGAACGCGAGAAACTTCGTGCCGAATCGAATTGCACGCGGAACAAGAACTCAGAATCGTGGCCGTTTATTAAACCGTGTTCGGCGAATTATCCGCCGATAATTCGATCCTTTCGAGTTTCACCGTCGATTATTATTTAAGCGTACAATGTCTGGCGCAGCCGCAGATGATCGAAGGCTGATTGATTATTACACGCACGCGCTTTTAATGGACGTAGTCGTAACGCAGCGATTCGATGTGTATCGTGGCGATTAAGCGATATCGTTTTTAAAACGCCAGGCAAAAGTTGTATGGTAAAATTGGTGAAAATTATTCACTCCCCGTTCTCTTTTCGCCTTTCGCAGCCAGACGTATTATATATTCTCGTTGCGATCCAGCGAGAAACTTCAGAAAGAAGCCTTGGCGAAAATACGGTTGGGCACCGTACATAATTATAGTTATTCGAATTATTCTGCTAATTGACCGCGGATACGAATTTCCTTGTACGCCATTCTCTCCTTCGCAAAAACGCGCGGTACAGTTTTCTCCGAATACAATTTTCAAGTGATTTCATCCATGCCTGACACCTTTCTAATTTTCCATTTTTCAAGATTACGATTCTATCCTATCCTGCATACGCGATCGAATTATTATCGCCCATCATTGTCGCGACAACAACGTGCAAATGAATCGAGGAATAAGCTGTTCATCGCCACGATTATCTTACCAGGAGGCACGAAATGTATTCCTCACAGCGGCGAGAAAGGTTGACTTATCCAGAGAGAAGTAGACGAATCCTTCTTCGACGGTTCGCCAACGAGAAGCGGACGAGAATTCGCGGTCACGTAATTAACTTTCGTTGGCGAAGTGAAAGGCTGGCATTATTTGGCAATAAACAGGGCGTCGTAATAACACGATATCGTTGGGATGCCTGTTTCCTTGTACGCGTATATTCGCTATTTCCCCGCACGATATAGCTTTGAAAAATAAAAACCATCGGCGATCCTCGATCCGTGACAGGCAATTAATTACCAGAAGGCAGAAGGGAGAGGGAACGTTGGTCCCTCGATGCGTGCCACGTTTTCCTGCATTTCCATTGTTCGCGCGCATAAACATCTCTAACAGTCTTCCGGATCCGTTTGTACGCAATTCTGTCGCCCCATGCGATTCGACTCCCCTATGGAGGATCGTCCTCCATACGCAAACGATCTGCTGAAATCGCAACGGTCGTTTCCGATAGAGAAAAGGACTAGGTCAAGGGAAACAGGATTAAAGGGTCCAGGTATGGGGCAGGTGTCGATGACTGGTAGAACGATGAGAGTCGAAGGCAGGACTCGGTATAAGCTGCACCTTCGGGCAGAGAGATTGTGGCGGGAAATTGTCGACTTGGGGAACGATGAAGCATTAGGGCGTACGTGGATCGGTGGAATTACGAATATCGGAAGGTTTCAGAAGGGCAGTGTGCCTGGGAGAATAATTTCAGGTTACTAAAACAGTGGAAAATCGCCGGACAAGATAACTGTCGCCCCGATGCACAGTGGGGTATTTGGCCCGAAAACGAGGACAAAAATATTGTAGCGTTGTTTATAAGCTCGAGGTCATAATGTAGTTGGTCGTTGAAATCGTCTTAACGTCAGCTACAATGTTATGAAATTAAATATAAATTTCAACATTATTTTATAACGTTATAACTTAATTTTTTATAAGAACAAAATTGTTTTCGAAATGGTATATATTAAAGTTTGTAGATGTCTGAATACCATTTGCCTTTTGTTTCAAACATTTTTCTTTAAGACTGTTCAAACCCCTAGAGAAATAGGGTTAATCATCAATAGTAGATTTGATCAATTTGATGCGTACTCTCAGGCTAAATGCTGCGCAACGTTAACGTCTTAAATGCCGATACAGTAATTTTTACTTTTTGGGAGTTGTTTTATGACAAGTTCAGGAAAACCCGATGATAAAAAAAGTTTGCCCGGTAACGAAGACCGTCGATATGATCGGTTCTTGCGACCAAACCGTTACCCTATACATATAACATAAATTAACTATAAAACGTGAAACCGGACGAAACCGGAACCAATTTTTCTTGCACTGTGATCACAAACCTTTATCGAATGCAGTGACACCAGAACGAGCTTCTGAACATGCTAAATACCATAACGAAATCGTTCATGAAATCTTGTAACCGTACAGAAAAGTACTGAAATATTGATTATTTTCAAATATTAATAACTGTACAAATATATGTGCAAACAGTGTATAGTATATGCCTACCTAAAAAGCTTCCATAACGGCAGAATTTACACAAATTCCTTAAAGGATTCATAAATTGCTAATAAGCAACGATGTTTTAGAGAATAGTTAAGAGAGAAACGGGTGCCATCAAATCTGCTAACTTTCGACGAAGAATGCTGGTCCCTAAGTTCGTATATAAGGAAACAAAAATTGTTACATTGTTCCTCACATATTCAACTATCTCAGACAACCAAAATTTTTGTCTTTCGCAAAACTTTGAAAAATGACTTTTGTCCGATTTTTCGGGTCAAATACCCCACTGTGCGATGGTAATATCGGGAGAATGTTCAGAAATCTCGTTTTCTAAGAGAGGAAGAAACTGCGATTTTTTCGAAATGATAATTTCCTTTGCCAATAAAATACTGAAAAATGTCCGAATATAAAGAACACAGGTATCTACATACATAAAATATTTTAAGATACGAATTATATCGGACCAATGCAAAATAATCGATAAAGAGAACATTCTCCTTCAGCGAACATTGTTAAATCTCTCTAGTCATTGCTCCAGCAACTGCCAAAGCGCCATAAATATCCCGAACGTTGCCCAACATTTTCCCAAGCTCTCCACGCTTTTCGGAACGATAAATCGCACGACCGTAAGCGCGTACGTAACTCACCCTTGTTATGTATCGCAGATACATAAGTATATCCCAAACGCAAATCGATTCGAGACAGCGTTCGTTCCGTATTCGGTGTTGCGCTGTTGGAAACGACCGTTGCGCTGTCGCGAACGATGACGATGAAGAAGAAGACCGGTGGACGACAAGAGGTACGAAACCCGGGTAGTGATTCAAAAGATTCTTCGTACTTTTGGGGTGTCTTGCAGCTGTTCCTCGCCCTCTACCTCCCCGACTTCGAACGCGGCTTCGTTCGAGCGTCTTCTTTCTTATCTGCGAACCGTTCGGATGCACGGGAATCTCGGAAGCAGAGGGGGGAAGGGATCAATATGATGCAAAAGTTCAACGAACACGCATATAAGCCTATGTATAATATGGATCTCACGCGGCGAGGTGCTTATTCAGAAAGCTCACCCCTCCGTCCCCGTTTTTCACGTTCGATCGCAGCGAGATCGATTTTGGGCAGCGCGACGCCCGCGGAAAAGTATGGAACAGTAATGATTTGGGACTCCCTTGAAAGGGGTAGGCCAAGGACGCGTTCTCAGGCGTACAGAAATGGGCTGAATTCGGGGAAGGTAAATGGACCGATGGCGGTCGTGATTTCGGCGGGAAATTCACGGTGTGCCATGTGGGACATCGTCGTCGTTTTAATATCGATGATAGGGATCGATAGGATTTTCGATTAGGAGCGACGAGACGGGTGCGTTTGCTCCGAAGGAATGGACAAAATTAGGAGGAGACGAGTAACGAGAAACGAAGGTAAGAAAGAGGCGAGGGGGCAAGGTAGGAGAAGGTTAAGGCCTTCTGTTGGCCCAGAAGGTCTCGCAAGGGTGGAAAGCTCGCCGCCAGAAAGGAGTCAGTCGTGTAGCGGAGTAAACGAGAGGCAGAGAAAGAAACGAGTCGAGCGGCTGGCAAACCCTTCGACTGTCTCGATCGAAGCCAGCAATCTGTCGTCTTTGCGCCCTCCTCGATCCTCCTCCGAGAATCTTTCCCTGAAACCATTGCCAAATCTCTCTACTCTCTGGGGGCCCCGGCCGGTTCTGCTTCCATATTTCATCTCGTTTGCCGGACGCCTTGCGTTACCCTTCGAGGGAAGATCGTAGATAGCCGCAATCTTTCTGGTATCTGGCAGACCTTCGTAAGAATTTGTCGGCAATTACGAAAAGGGCAGACGTATGTACGGCGTTCTTGGAAATGGAAATCGGTAAATTATAATCGAACTTATCTGCCACGATCTTCGAGAACGGAACAATCTGGTTTCATCTTCGCTTTCGATCCGTGTGATAAATGTGCTGGTAATAATGATAATAGTACACCCCTTTCTCCGGTATCAACCACTTTCGTCCAGCTAAAAAATCAATTTCCACGGGATGCCGCATTCGACGGAAGCGGAAGAAAATGTGGAGGAAAGAGGAGGGAAAAATCTGTGTACGAGAAATCTCCCGTCGTGGCAAAAGCAGAGGAGGGTTGAGCAACCCTACGAACCTTCTTTATTGAGGAGACTTATTCTCGGTGCCAGACGGCGCGCGGCGTCCAGTAAAAAATAGAGAAGGGTGAAGGAGAAGTCCTGGCAATCCTTTCCCCCAGGAAGACGCCAGTTCTTCGCATACTTTACGACCTTTCCACTTTCGTTTTCCTGCTTCCACGTCCGTTCGTCGCCGTAAATGCACGGGACCGCTTCCAAGGAATCCCTGCATCGATCGAACTCCTGGAATTGTTCGCTAAATGGATTGAAATCGTTGACAGGGCGAGGCTCCTGGAAGCCAACGCTCTGTATACTCGCCAATTTCATTTCCACCCTCGGAAAAGATTTGTTGCTAACAGTTTATTGTAGACACTAAAGTCGACGACGTATTGCAGCCGACTGGCAAATCGATTAGAAAAAAAATTGAATAACATATTTACAAAGTTATTAATCGCAAATGCGTGCAGCATTGAAACCGTGATTCCTCTAAACCTACAGTCGTTAGAATCGTTGAGGTTTTCCTCTAAATACGTTTATTTTTTGGATCTATAAATTAGAGGGAATTAGTTCCCCTTCTTTTTTTTCCCTCCCCCAGATGGTGCTCGATCCTGTTGCTCTTCGACGAGAAAATCTCAGCGGTCCACCTGCCTGGCCATCCGGATGGGAAACGAAACGTGGGAGGACGTCCGGAAATGAATGTACAGAATTTATTTGAGAGGTCCAGTTCCCACTGCACTCTGTTCAAACATAACGCAACAGCCCGAGCTTTCCACGAGCATCAGTTTTCATGCTACCTGCGTGGAAAAGGTTCGCCATCCTTAATTTGCTTCCGACCACAAATAATTCCTCTGCCCCGTCGCCCTCGGTCAATCTCGTTTCGAAAATATCAGACCCGCGATTCAATCTATTCCGTAGATCATGGATCATAAACGGATCAGCAATTTATCCCCGCGTGTATCTCACGGCGCCCTTTTCCACCTCCCCTCTGAAGCATTCGGAAATTGCGAATAATAAAATGAGACGCGCGGCGTTTCGCTAAATAGGAAAGAAGATATAAGCGTCGACTCGAACCAACTTCGCCTCCCCTTCAAGGTGTATTCACAATGTACATGTCGCCGAGCAAACCACCCTCCGTTCCCCGTCGATAATCGCCAGGGATTATATCCGTCAGTATATTCGGCATAGAAAAGAGAGCACGTCGCAAGAAAGGAAAAACCTGTACGTGCTCCCCATACGATGAAAGAGGGGCCATCTAAAAAGATGGCACGCACAGAGAACGAGAGCCTCTCTCTTGTCGAAGCATCTGTTGCATCGTGCATCGACACCACCACCACCAGAAGGCACCATCACCACCACCGGCCTCTGACGACCACCAGGTGCTACCCACCTTCCGTGTCTCCCCATCGTCGTCTTCGAAAAAACCTTCCTTCTCCCCCTCCGCTCCCCCTTTGCCTTTATTCCCCGAGATTTCCACCATCTGCGCCCCTGCGCTACCCTTGGCTCTCGCTCTGTCTAATATTCACCGGTCGCCGTAACAGCCATCTTTCTCGCGGGTCTTCCACAACTTCTGGCAACCACCTTCTGCCGAGCACGAGGCTAATTGTGACCAGAGCAGGGATGATTTCTTGCCGGGAGCTAAGATAGGTTGACGGTGCCGTAGCGACTGTTGATGGATGCTGTATGGAAATGTGCGTAAAGATAACAGATTTAATGACACGGAAGTTGGGGTGATTAGTGGTTACGTATGTGCGAGGGGGTCGTATGAGGTGTACGTTCCTGCGGTGGACAGTATAGCTAGGGTGAAGTTTGAAGATTGCCTGTCTTATTACTGGCTGTATAATATTTTCGTCGCGCGCTCTTTACTCCACATGGGGGTTCGTTTCGTAGCGGAGCTTGATTAAAACATTTTCATTTTTATTCCTGGAGAAGTTGTGGCAGATTTTAGGGAGATCATACAAAAAATGCGGCTCACCTTCCGCTCCTTTTCCAAGTATCGAAAATTTGGCAATCGTTCGAATTCGACGCGCCAATACACTTCTTTCGTCCACTATCTCTATTCTCGTGCACATACTTATCGTTCTCCCCGTTGCCTTCCTTATTGTCCCCTGAATTCTCGTTCACCTCAAGGTTCAAAATGCAAGCCAGAGGTGACAGAACCTTCTTCCCGCTTTCAAACGGCCACCATTGACCGGTCCGACTGTTCGTTTAAGTTTTCGAAGTTTCCACCGGGTTAATGGGAACTGGCTGTTGTGTCGCGAAAAGAAAAGGTGACAGAAGGGAGAACGAGCACCGAGGAAGAGGGAGTGGCGTACCACCCTGCATTCTTCGTAGCCGGGTACAGGTATGCGGCCCATTGTGATTACGTCCCCGCGTGAAACCAAGTATGTATGCAGATTCCCCTCTTTTCCTGTAGAACGACTTCCTCTTTGCACTCTGGCACACCTGATGAAACGTATTCTTCCATGGTGCACGCGATGTTTTGAGAACTCCATCGAGGAATATCGTTTCTATCGCCAGCGGTCGTTCGCCGCGCTGGCGACCCTCTTGCATTAATATTGTTAACACGTATTTCTGCTTAACGTCCATTCAATTACTCTCGTTTTTATCATCAATGCCAAGAACGACGTACGCGTGCTCGGTATACCTGTGTTCTCCATTACTCTTCGGTCCCTCGCGTGTTTTCTGTGCATCGTACCGCGCTCGCAGTAGGTGTCTTACCGTGTTACGCGTATAGATCGAAAGCGTGTTTTGCGTTAAAGTGACATTTTCTGTGCGATCTGTTGTCGATTCTGAATCTGTGTTGAGACACCGTTGACCACTCGCGTGCAATGGCGGGGCGAAGGTATTCGACCATTCACGGTTGCTACCCTTACTACAATTCCTTTTCATTCACGCACATAATTCACTCCCTGCTTTATCCTGTCTTTCGTTCTTTTCTCCCGGCTGAATCGACACTTCGATGCTGAAGCGTTCACTGTTGATGCAATAAATAAACGAATCGATGCGTCGAATATGATTCAATTAGACACGCGAACTAGGTCGTATAATAATTACCGATACTTAGTGCCGGCGTGCTGTGTGTATTAATACTATCTATATTACTTGTATGGTTAATAGGTAACCAAGGATGTCGTGCACACTAATCGTAGTCATGGAATCATTGGGAACGCGTCATCCTCTATGATTATCGTCTTTAACTGTCGATCGCATCTACCTTATTCACTCGGCGATAGCGTGATACCTGTACGCTAGAGGAACAGGTCGTGGCGCTGTGGAATTCGATGCCACGTGGATTTCATGGCAACTCTCTTTTTCGTAATATATTCCAAATTATTCGACGGGGGAGAAAAAGGATTAGATATATGTAGCAGGAAATTTCTCCAACCCTTATAAATTAGCTTCGCGAATTAGAAATTAAACGACCCTCACCATGTTATCAGTAATTTCATTATCATTGTTACTGTTACTTTTACCCTTACTGTTCCTCCTAGTCTTCGCATCGTCACTGCCACTATATTTCTCTCGTCGTCACTGTCGGTTTATTCATTTCCAAAACTACTGATTATATTACTGCGATTATATTACCAAATTGAATGCGCGCTGTTATTCTAGGTCCGTTACATGCCTCGTGGATTTCGTTAGCCGCCCGAATTCATCACTGTATCGCGCAATGGAGGCGACACGGCCGGGACCAACGAGAACGGAGATAATTTCGCGGGGCAACAATCCACCCCCCGTCCATCGAAATTGCGTGTGCGATGAAACGCTCCGAGTTGCAAGCACCCTTGTTATGTCTGCCGTGGAGCCGGCTAAAAAGTTTCTGCTTTCACAGCTGCTGTTCCCTGTGCACGCCATTGGAAAGTTGTTTATACTTTCGCGTGCCCGTATACACGCATTATCACGACACGGTCAGGAGAACGTCGTGAGAGGAGCACGCGGATGAACCGCCGAGGAACTCTCTAGCCCGGGACAACTTTCGTAACAGTAGCGTGGATTCGTTTTTCTCCAGTTTGCACAGGTGACGCAACCGTGTTGCCGGCCATTCAGTCGGACGTGCTGCAGAAAAGGGACAGATTATGCACATCGGCCCATGCTGCAACTCACGTCTCGATTATCGATCACTGACCATTGTACCGGGGCCGACCGAATGTTTGACATGGACTGCGATTATTTGCGCGAACGGATAATCTCCCGTAGGAAATTGCACGGCGACGCAAGGGACGCGGATTTGTCACCGAGCAAGCCTTGATAATAGTGCCGTCTATTTTAGAGGAACAAACAACCATAGAATTTCGCTGCGCTGCGCTGTGGTAAATAAATGAATGGAATATCGAAGTGACCGGAAGTTGAATATTCGGCCGAGGTATTCGGAAAATTGTAAATATAATATTTATTTTGTTCAATTTCCATTGAAATCGTAGTGACGATTGTGATAATATATTTTTGAACAAAATTTCATCTTGTGACGGTGTTTAACGCATCGATCTCTTGCCGCTTCGACTGAAATCTCAATGTATTATTCGATTGCAATTTATTGCTATTTATCATAGGCGGTCGACAGAACTGAGCATAGTTTTGGATACCTAGGTGAAACGACGGCCAACGAGCCGCATAGGCGAAACTCTTCGTGGCTAATTAATCGCGAAGCGCGAAATACCTCCGTTACTGGCATCGAGAAATCGATTGCAACTGTACAATCGTGCTCTCTATGGCGATGCATACGGCTCGAACCACGCGTCGAACTTTCGTTTCCATAATGCCAATTAAGCAAGTTCGAGAATCAAGCGCCGAGTAATCAGGTGCCCATTGTCCCTGGTCTCGTCGCGTGTATCAATTATTCGAAGGCCGGAAATTGGGTGCGCGGAAACTGTGCACGATGATCTTCGCATCAGAAGCGAGCGAACAGCTAATAAAGATATCTAAACAGTGACCTAGTAAACGTCTTTTCAAAGGCGCTTTCCACAAAAAAAAAGAATAAATATCGGTGACATCGACGCCTGTTTCGTAATTAAAATTTCAATTTTCCTGCAATCTCCATTTCAGCTGGGACGAAACATTTCTACAGTTTGCAATGAATTTTTAACGGCCTCCAACAGCGATCCTAAACTTTCCGAAAACCAGGCCCACGAGGACTACGTATAATTCGGCGCGTGCCTAATGAATTTTAGAAGAGCCACTCCGCAGTTTCCTCGACTACTTGAGCGCGTTCGAAATTAATCAATTACGGGGCAAAATAGCTTTGCTTCCGCGCTACATCTACCTGTGCAACATCGCCCGCTTCACTTCCCTCCCTTCATGCTCCAATTCGTTCGTTCCTACCGCGGACAACGGGCGTCAAGGGAATTTAATAGCTCGTCGATTCAAAGAAACTCGCGTCGACGGCCATTAACCGGCGTGAAAATATTTCCCGTGAAATTTCCAAGGGTATACGAAGCTGCGGCTCAATTTTACGCGATTTGCATAATCGATTCATCACGACGCTTAAACTGTCGCGTCGTATTTCGATATCGACTCGTTAATTCTCCGTTCGCGTTGCAAACTTCACGCGTGAACGAACGTCGCCCTTAATTGCCGATGCTTTAATATATTACCGTGCGCCCGAGAATTTCGTCGTTTCAAACCAACAAGGTAACAAAAACGGTAACAAATATATGAATAAAAGAAAAAAGGCAAGGAGGAAGTTAACGACGGTTAATTTATCGGCGCGTATTTCCTTACGACAAATGAATAGCACTGTTTTTTTTAATTAGCCCGGCTTTCGCGATAGCGATCGTAACACTTTCGCCACGTTTGAAAATTTCGATCGTGCCCGATGAACAGTCAATTACGTACCGGCGAATCGTTGTGGAACGTTGCAAAACGAACGCTCCGCGTAACGAAGGAAGCTAACGAACCGCGCTAAAAATGACAGAAAGAAGGAGACGTGGAACGAAGCGGCCGTTCACCGGGAAATTTGTTTCACGGGGGGCACAAGCGGTATGCTCTGATCGCTTTCCAACCGATATACATGCACACATACACGCGTGTATGCATGCATCCGTGTACACACTCGTTCGGTTTCGATTGAAAAGAAAAAAAAAGCAGGCGTCAGCTGTACGCACAGCAGAGGTGCAAAAGTTCTACTAGAGGTGAACAAAAGAGTTAGAAGGAGCACAATAATGAGGTGCAGGAGGGAGAGAAAGGGTGTGAAGCAGAAAGAGAGAGAGAGAAAGGGTGGGGGGGGAGGAGATGCACAGGCTGCCCAGATCGCGGGTTCAAGCTGCACCGGCGAGGCGCGGCACCAGAAACGTCCCACGGTTTTCGAGGTTCAGAAGGGTTAAAAGGAATTACATTATCGTGAAGCGTTTCGGGCGTGGGAGCAGAAAACCCAGTTCTCCAGGATCCGGCTGCGATGCACCCGTTGCACCCGTTGCACCCGCGACCTACCTTCTGCACTTCCTCCGCCACCTTTTCTTTCACCTTTTCATCCATCCCCTCGGACAAGAACACCCCTGTACACCGTGGAAGGATAAGGGGCTTTGTCGGGAGCTTCGCACGGTGGCGAGGATGGAGGATATAACGGTGGAGGATCCTTTTAATCAGGTGGTTAGGCAGGTAAAATTGATTTTTTTTTGTGTATAGGTGCCTACGGGGAGGGTCGATTCGTAGGGGGCCCGAATTCGGGCAATTTTTTTCCCAGACGATACCATTAACATTTCGTTAAATGTAGCAAGAATATTATTGTTACTTTTACATTTGGATGAACACTGTTGAACATGTCCGAGGTTGAAAAATAAACCCCAATATTCACTTGCTTCGCGCTCGATACTAGCCAACTTGACGTTGACACTTCTGTTATGAAAAGGAGGGGGCGTAGCGCAGAGAAAGGTGGAATTATGCTTTATTCACGCGGCATACGCACAGTCATTTTGCCAACCCCTGAAAGAGTGTCACGATTGGGCTTGATTCCCGTGTCAAGGGGTCCATGCGTTTCCAGCTTCCACTCTTTCGCTGCCATCAGCCTCCAAAAGGAGACAGATGAGCTGGACCAGCGGCAGGTAGCCGGTGTATGCGTTGCAGCAGGTGATCAGTAGGTCAACTCTACTCACATGTACATTTATATGCGTGCCTGATGCTCGATACAAGAAAGTTCTTTGTTTCGATGGCGAACCACCGTTTGATCCGCCTCCCATAAAATTAGCAGCCTGTGCGAACTCGCCGAAGCAGGGAAAGGGAGTTGGATGCAACCTCGCAGTACAATGGAATACAGGGAAGAAGAAAGAAAGAGGCACGCGAAATTAAGACAAGGTCGTCGAAGGTTGCTCGAAGCGACACGAGGTCATCTTCTTTCGATCGTCGACGATCATTGAAATCGAAAGGAAACGTTCGATCACATTTTTTACCATCTACATGCGTGGTGTGCATCGATTAAATAAGATGTTCCCTATATCGCGGAACCCTAACGTAACTGAGAATCACGGTGACTCTGTTCCTCGAAAATTCTCTCGAAGGGAAGCGAATAAGAAAAATGTCTGACGCCAAATGATATACAGGAGCCATCATTCGTGATCACCTGACGCAACCACACGGTCCTTTCTGTACAAAATTTCGCTACCTTCGAGAAATTTCAACGAGCTCGCTCGATCCTGAACGTAGGAGTACCAACTCGACCTCCGCTCGAAATCATTCGAGTATTCGGTACAGCCGGTACAGGCACACCGACGGCCATAAACTGACACTAACACATAGTCGAGAGTCAGGTAGTAAGGTGGGTAGGTGGTAGGTAGGTAGGTGCATACGCGTAGCGTGGGAAGGTCCGGCAGCTGAGAGCAGAAGGGGCCCAAAAAGCGGCTGCAGCTTCTTCTTCTTGCCTGTTGCTGCCGCTGCCCTCTGCCCGGGCCCTTCCTCGCCCGTGGGACCTACACACCGCTTCTTCTTCGTCGTCTTCTTCTTCTGGATATACGAACCCTCGGCGCAGAACCATTCGTATAACCGTGGAGCGCGATTTTTCCGTTTTCCTATGGCCCTGTGCTCGACAGTTGATTCTCAGTCAGCTGCGCCAAAAGTATACACGATCTCGGTTATACGTACATATACGCGTGCATAGAGGCTGTCGTTCGATGATGGATTCTATGGAAGCTGTGCGAAACTTTTTTCTACTACGCAATGGGAGATATAGTTTTTTTCCTCCCTCGTGCTCCTGCCGTGGAAGGTAGAATTCGAGCTCCGACTTTGAATAGATTTCCTTACAGAGCTAAAGAGAATAATGATTATTGAAGGCCTGTCGAAGCGGAACCGCGTGGTGTCACTGTTTCGCTTCGAAGTTTCAACGACGCACCATCGTTATTTAACTGCTGCAAATTGTTCTATCTGCGGGCACGACAGAAATTTTGCTCCCGTCACGCGAACGCCGAGAATGTGGACCTCTCATCGGCTTCGAAATGTGCGGGGGTAGTTTCCACGGTGATTCCCGATCGCGGATGCGAAACGTCGCGGCGACAAGGACAACGACAACCACGACGACATCCTGTCCCTTGGAATTGAAAGGACGGCCATTCGGTGAAGGTCTCATTATTAATTGTTCGAGTTCCTGCTCAAACACTGGAGATTAAATCCGGGAGGAACTAATCCGGCACGTAGTGGCTCTTTCTTCTGTCTGTCCCACGTACGGACCCCGACACACGTACTCTCCCATACGTATACGTGTATTTTCTTCGTACGCGAATCGTAGATGCGCGTGCACACGTGTATATCCTCCTCTACCTCTCCAACCATTCGTGTCTTCGTGATAATAAAAGCAAGCCAGGCTGCGCAACGTGTCTTCGTGAATGAAACTTCAACCCTTGAATCGCATTTCTACCTGGTTTGTTTTTTCTACCCAGCCCCGGCTTCATTGTAAAAATACCGCGAGAATGTTAATCGAGGCCAGTGAGGGGTAAATCGTCGCGGTACGATTGGGGCCGAGTGTAACGCCTGCAGCAATGATGGCAACAACACGGAGAAAATAATAATGTCTAATAAAAGTGATAAGATCTTAAACGTGATCCATAATTTATCAAAAATAACAAAATATAGTTGCGATGAATAATTTCAAATATTCCCAAAGCGACACGAGGCAACAAATATCAGCCAAACTAAGTTTCAACGCTGTCCCCAAAGATGCTTAACAATTCACTCATCCAAATCAGCAGCCAGAAACATCGCGCGCGCATGAACATACACCGCAGCAAATTCTTCTCGAAACAGTTTCATCCCTACCCCGCGGAAGAAAGGGCGATAGGGTCGTCGAAAAGCAGGCAAGCTGAATGAAACCACAAGCAGTCGTATAAAAAGAGCACGAGCATTCAAAACATCCGGAGCGAGGAGCCATTCGAAACGAAGTCATCCACGCAAAAATGCCCCATCCCCCGTCGTTCTCTGCGCGCAGTGGACGCACGCGCGCAATACACAAACACCCGCAGCGAGAAGGGAAAGGTAGAAACGCGGACAGCAGTCGGAAACCAGCGAAATCCAGTTTTAAAACACAACCGTGTTTATATACGCGAAATCATCGTGCGTTTGGTCCTGAATTCGAATGCGGGACAGGAAGCGCCAACCTCCCCAGTTCGTCGTTCCTACGTACCCACAGGAACGACCTTCCTCCATTACCTTTCGTTCCGCTCTTCGCGCAACATCTCCCTCGCTCTTGCTGCCGGCCAGAAAAAGGCGCTCGGCAAACACAATAAAAAGTGCTTCCTTCCGTTCCGTCTGTGGATCCTGCATCTGGCACACCAAGCCGACGATTCACCGCTCTACTCGTTCGATACTCGCAATCAGTCATTCCCCACCACCACCACCACCACCACCACCCCCCTTTCGTGTTCTTCCTTATCGCAAGCTCGTTTTTCATCGAGTGTTACAGTATTCGTAGGAAACCAGCGTGCAAACGGTAGTCGCGTCTCCTTATCTTTTACTTTCGTCCGTTAATTGTTGGCACTTGGAAGCACAACGATACTAATGATATTAGTGACAATAATATAAGGGAGGAGCAATGGTAATAATTATTGAAATATTTGCATCGAGAAATTTCTATCCACCAAACTCTCGGACGATATTGTAGGTGTACCTGTGCAACCCTTTTCCATTCTACGTCGAATCTGTTTCGGGCTGCCTTCTGGCGCGCCAGAACTGGCCGGCCGTCTGTCGAATCTCCCTCTTCCTATTGTCCCGTTCCATCCTTATCTAACAAGACAGTTTGGCCAGCTCCAATCTGGTCCAATCTGTGGAACGGAGTGTTTTAGGTAGGCAGTGCCCGCGGAGATTCATCGTCGGATGGGTGGCCGGCTCCACGCCCACGAAATGCAGGGAGGCGTTTAAGGGAGGCAGATAGGAAAGTCTGATAACGGACCTTGATTTACCCCGGCGCCGTAGGTTCCCGGCTGCCGCTTTAATCTCGTGCGAAACCGCCGACCGCTCGGCCGAAGTTTCGCTATCGGTACAGCGGGCCAGGTATTCGATGATTCGAGATATTTTGATGTGCGCAGTCGGACGGGCGTTCGATACAGTTGGACCAATTATCGGCTCTCGAATATTCCCTTTAGTCGAGACGCGTGTACATTTCAATTCATATTTCAACTGAATGCCAAACACAGTCTACGCGCCATGAAATGAACTGTTACGAAATGATGACGTAACACCCGGCGCAGAAGCAGAAAAATCCCAGAAAAACACTTTTCCACGACCCCCGTGATAAATCGTAGGCCGCTTCGTTCCCACAATCGGTCGCGGCCGCTTTCGTTCTTGCCGCCGTGAGTAACGCGAAATATAAATATCGCGAGAGACTGCGAGTGGCGTCGTGAAAAGAAAATGAAAAGAAGGGAAGAACGGGAGAGAAAAAAAGGTGGAAAAAATGGCTAGCCGGGGAAAGATTTCGAATGCGAGGAGGGGGGAGTGTGAACGTGGAAGACAGAGGTACACGCGTGCACCCGGGAAAGAGAGAAAAGCACATTATGTTGTGAGAATGGTCGCGGAAGAAGGGAGACGTAGAACGAAGGAGGAAGAGGGAGGGATTTGGAGGGCGGAAGTGGCCCGTACAGGGAGGCTGCAACCACCTTGGCTTCCGCTATATTGAGGGCCACCGATACACAACGCGCAACCACCTTGTGTTTTTCATCTTTCTCCCGGCGTTCTCTCACACGTGTTGCGTAGAAGCTCTAGAGAACGTGCACTCCACTTATACTTCTGCGAACAGAGGACTAAAATAAGTGGTCCTCTCGCGTCTCCCGTTTCCTTCCTTGTTTTCTTTCCCGTACACGCGTCGCGCCGACTCGACGGTCGCCTTTCAGCGGACGATTCCCCGGTGAGTTTCTTCCGCCTTCTGTTCGTACGTTTGTTTCTTTCTTTTCTTTTTCGCCTCCTTCTGGACATTCTTTTCTTCCTGTATATTTGTAATAACGGAGAACGATGCGGGTGTTTGCGGTTCTCGTCGATAGTCTCGAAATAATTTCGATACTGGCTTGCTTCTCCTCCTGCAGCATCTGTCGCTTCCTCTTTGAACCTTCTTCGCATTCGGTTCCCTCCTTTCTTCGCCCCGGTAATCTCTTGCGATTGCTCGCGTAGGTAGCAGGCTGACGAAACGAAATTGCCACTCGATTCAGAACTGATCGTCCGAATGTTCTTAAAAAGGGAACCATCCGAATGCATATAGAAGCTTTCAGGTCAAGTTCCGAATTCCAAGGCAATTAAGAGAAAATAATTAAATTAGGGAAAACGTTTTCTCTTCCATGGAAACGCTGCTTCTCTATACCACCAGCGTTGTTCGACGTTTAACGGGAGCAATTAAAATTCGATCAGACCGTTCGGGGGGGCGGGGGGGGGGGGATAACGTTAAGCATCAGTCCACAGCTGACAACATAATCGTCGTGTACCTCCGTCAGTTGGTCAATTTCGTTAAATGGATGAATGCGCGTTAATGAAGCCAGAAGATGGATCGCTCGCACGCCTTATTTATCTTCATTGCTTAAACATTGCCGCTCGATCTGTTTCACGGCGAAACATCGCCCTTCTGTCTTTCACTCGTCAGCTTGAATTCGTCCCGCAACTGTTGACGGGTTTAGCAGCGTGCCATTGTGGGCCTCATTTATTTATTCATCGCCGTCGATGATGCTCGAAGATATTGAACAGGCAGTATTTGTTTACCAATTTAGCATCGTTGTTCTCTTATTTTTCATTTTAATGCCATTCTTCGATTCCCTGCCGCATCTGCTCCCACGGGCGTCTACTAAAGCGCACTGGGTTCCAATGGTATTTAAACATCGGGTATCGTACATTTCCATACCCGATCAACGATTCAGCGTTTATGAGTCATCGTCAATTAGCGATTCAACGAGTGCTACTAGCGACCTGATCATTACCATTCCGTATAAATTAATCGTCCGACCAATTATGACTTAACACTGGCGTTTAATAAATGCGCGGTTACGGTCTGGTGTTAATTAATAATTTACATTCGCGCACGTTTCAATGGCAATCAGCGATTCAATCTTTAGAGTTGGTTACCAATTAACGATCAAGCTTCGGTATATGTATATGCGATGCATGTATATATATACAAAAGTCGCACAGAAGGAAACCCGAGGCAACAATACGAGGAGGAGGGTATTTACCCGAAGGTATAAAGGAAGGTAGGGGAAAATAAAAGGGACGTTTACCACAAAAGCCAGTGTACTTCGGAAAAGTCGACGGTGGTCATACCTAATGACGATCGTGACAACGTCATTGAGTATGATTTCACGTAGGTGCGCAACGTCCAACGACACGTCTCGCATCTTTACTCTAAAGTGGATATCTGGAAACTTCTTTTGACCAAGTCTGGCGTGCACCAACGTTGCGCAATAAAAACAGCAATTTCTTCTTATAAATTGCGAAAAATAGGGGCACTCTCTAAACTCGAATACACGTCCGTGCCCCTTTGTCACGCAAACAAACGCCGAACACCCACGATCAATCGTGACCCTCAGCCGGAACCACGATTTTTCGAAAACCTCGAAACAATTCTGTTCCTCGACCGAACGCCCGGCGACTAATAGATAATCTGTTCATCGCCAACGAGGGCCGAGACGATCGCCGTGGTGCGTCGAAGGTGTGCACACGCACGAAAAGAGAAGCCGACGTGGCCGGGGCCAGGTGTATCGTCGGAATAATTTCAAAAATCACGAAATACGAAAAGAGAAAGGCTGCCGACGCGTGTACCGCGTCGGTCGCGAAGCGGTACGCCGCCGATGATTAAAGCGGCAAGGGAGCCACGGGATTTTTACCATAACAATGCACGGTTCGTCATAGCCGTAAGCGTATTGTTCCATTGCTTTCCCACACGCGGCTCCTACGTGACGCGAATTCATCGCGCTAATGGCACCGCGTGTATACACGTAGACGTAAGCCGCTCGAAACGCAACCACGTCGCCTGTCCGTGATTTATCTTCGTTCTCCGTGAAGTCACCTGGAAATCGTTATACGACGAATTAATTTGCTATTGCGGAATGAACGATACCTGTTTGGTAGTCGGCCGTCTCGTGTCTTTGGGAACGGATGCTATTGAAATTCTCGGCCCTATGAATAGCGACGATGTTCACTTGCGCGGTTTCACTATTCCCGTTTGACAGAAAGTTGAGCAGAAAAATGGAATTCGTTAGTCGTCCCTCGGATGCCTTTATTATTCTGGTCCGCTGAACAATACCAAGTTTCACAGATAATAGAAATATCCGTGATATTCTGGATTTTTTTGAAGATACTTTCATGGAAGCCCGAATGTATTGGGCTGGCCAGGGGCAATTATATTTATTACGCGCGCCCAAAGGTGTTTAGCTCGCTAAGGTGAAGCTTGTGGAAGTTTTATCAAGCTTTCTGGATTTCCATTTCGGAATCAGAATTTCTTTCACCGTCCTTTGTCCGTCCGTCCCGAGGCCCGGTATTGCGGTTTACAGAATCTCGTTTCCCATCGACGCGCATAAAGGTGGCATTGTGACAGCGACAATGTCCGTCCACGGCTTGTCCCGCGGAATAATGGTGAGCGGTTCATTCCGAGATTCACGTGTTCTTCGTCGATTTCGTGATGGCTGTTTGTCTCCCCGTGCGGCTTCCCGTTGTACACGACGGTGTAGGTAAATAAATGGAAATCACCGACACGTTTTGTTCGCTGCGCGACCAAAATTCCCCTGTTCCCTAAAAAAAATATATGTTCAACCTGTGCTTCGTGGCTCTCGTGGAATGTGACTGAATTGTCGACTACCTTTCGAATGCATTTCGAATTCTTTATTTCTACCGGGCAGCCTTTATTTCTCACGCGGTCGGAAGGATTTCTTTCGGCAGGAATCCAACGAAGAATTTCGAGAATCGAACCGCTGGGGAAAAAGAATAATCTCCGCAATTAATCGACCGGCATCATCCCTTATGACGAAGAAGACGATGGTTGAAACGAAATAGTCTCGAGGTGCTAGGGAGTAGAACGAGGAAGAGGTGGCAGGCGGAATAATTCGAGACAAGACAGGGTACTCAGGCTACTGCATCCAGCTGTACCGCAAAATTCTTCTGGTGTCTCGTCTTTCTTCTTTTTTTTCTCCCTTCTTACTCGATGCCTGCGCATTCTTCGGGGTCGCTGAAGAGAAGGAACAACGGCATCTTCGAAGGCATCTTTTCAACCCGTTACGCCGGATCGCCTCCCTTCTGTGCGGTCACTCTATATAGAGGCCTATTAATTTCCAATGATCTTCTGGGGTAACCAGCTGCTTTTCAAGCAAAGAGGCCAGAACAAAAAAGGGGAAAAACAAAAAGATAAAGGAGAAGGAGAGGGGAAAAAATGTTCGGTATCGGTGCTCCTCTTCGCCGCGTCCCTTTCCCTTTTCCCCTTTGTCCTTCTCCACGAGATGCGTTTCGTTTTAAGTGTAAGAAACCGAGCGCAGCAGGCTCCTTTGGTTTCTTCCCAATCTCTGTCTCTGTCCCAGTTCCGCCAATACATTTATTGCGCCCTTTCCCGTTCCTTCTGATGGCCTCGTCCCGAAAAGAAAAGCGACGCGAACAGATGCCGCGTATACCTCCTTTGGCATGAACCTCTTCTTGCACGGTCGTTTCTTCGTTGTGCCCCAGGTAAACGCCCAGTCAGATGCAAATCGTAGCTTTTCCCGTGCACGCTTCTTCGTGGCTTCTTCCCGGAGCGTTCGAGTGCCTCGACGCATTGTTGCTTTACGTGCCTTTTTTTCCCATTTTCACCCTCGTAAGCGAGCGGGTCAGACGGATTCAAATACTGTATCGGAGATGTGCTTTGTTACCACTGGGCAGGGTGGTATCTTTTGTTTTCGCTGGCTGCGGTTGCTGGCGTTCCTTATGCGCGTACAGCCACCGATTGCGAATGGACGCGTGCATTCCCTTCTCTGGCGATGCATAATTGGACGCCGTATGGTGTCTGGCTGACGGTGAAATGAGAGGCCCCGTGACGGCGGTACAATATGGACGAGATCAAATTTGTCCGGGCTAGGTTCGTTCGCGTTACACGCTTGGCAAAACGATCCCACATATATAAAGTAATAATGACAATAATAGTGCGATCTTCGTTGAGCGAAACCGGCGGGGAGACGGTATAAGATTAAGGTTGCAAAAATCGCCCAACTATCCGACAACTTTTTACCGCCGAAAAATAAATGTCCCATAAGGAAGCAACTCGCTAAAGAGCCTCCACGCTACCCCCGGAACGTGTTAATCGAGTTACCACTCGAACGATTCTCGGGACGACTCGTCTGGCCCCAGCTCTGGGCCCGAAACGAGCGGCGGCCATGTTCGACGCACAAGTTATTTGTTTAGGAAGCTGGTCGGCCCTGAACGAGAAATCAGGCCGCGTAAGTAAGCAGGAAGAGCCACCGCGAGAGGAAGGAAGGAAGGAAGGAAGGAACGAAGGAAAGAAGCGGAAGGAAGAGGGAAAGAAAGAAGGCCCGTCTCGCTCGCGACGGAAGAAACAGCAGCTGCAACACCCGATACGTATCGTGTTGGGTCCGGGTCGTAGTGGGGAACATGCCCGGCAGGGTCACTCTGGAGAGATTATTATCATTTGTATCGGTCCGCTCGTGAGTCTCCGCCGAGGATCGGCCGAGTTCGGGCGCGTGGCACGCGTGCCGCATCCCCACTACCAGCAGGCCGCGAAGAGCAGGCCCATTCTCGGGCCCAGGCGTATATGTATATGCTATATACACTGTATATAGATATGTACTAGGGTGTATTGGATATTACGCTGGCTACAACGCTGCTGCTCGTAAAACTGGGACATTGTGCTTGAAATGAATGCGGAACGATTCATTGGGCCACTGCACTGGTCTCCGCTCTGCTCCATTTTATATATATATGTATACATAACTTACTTTGGATGTCATTATTATCTGCTCGTGAATACCTGATCGTATGGGTGGTGTGGTTTTTAGGTTGACCGATGCGTCCATTCTGAACAGATGGGTAGGTATCGATGGGGCGAGAATCTGGAAATAAAGATATTTGGTACTTTTTCTAAGAGGGGTGGGATTTTCCTGTGAGAATCAGGGGCTGATGTATATGTTTCAATAGTACTGCGCGATGAAAGCTAATGCGTTGTTACAAAAAGAAAAAACAGCTTACTTAATAAAAAAAGAAACCACCGAACGTCCTTTTTATCGACACTCTTCGATCCCAGAAATATAACTTACCTGGTCACCTATATACGTAATTTGTACTTCGTTGAATCGAATAATGAAACGCCTATAAGATCCCCAGATAGGGTTCGTCTTCCAGCCCGATGATGCATAGAAACGATAAATCGCTCTCCACTTCTAAAAGATCATTAAAAGGTGGGCTGTATCTGAGAGGGCGAATAATAGCGTTTCTTTCGGCTTGGATTCACCGACCGGTCAGCCGGCAGCTGTAAAGAGACTTTAATTCGGACATCGTGACTAAACTGGTCTGGCGGAGCTTTCAAATGTAGCCGAGAAACGCGAGATCGCCTTTGCCCGCGAGGGCTTCTGGAACTGGCCCCTCTTAAAAGGTAGCAATCGACCCTCGATAAATCTTCGCCAATCGGTTGGAAACGTCGCACAGGCATTAAGGGGATTCTACCGTGGATTACGAGTCATTACATGAATCACCCTGATCCAACGGGACACCTAATAAACGAGAGTCGAACGAGCACGACTAAATACGTATACGTATTTCGTGTCACGGAACGTTTTTAGTCCTGTATAATTTCGTGGACGAGAGTAATCGGGGGGTACGCGTCCATTTGATAGGAACTGAATGGACGACCCTTATACGTTAATGGAATACAGCATCGAAATATAGAGAGATCCCTTTGTTTTCGAATAAAAATGTACGAGAGAATTGCGGAACGAGAAATGTTGATACAAATGTTGGGAAATGTTTGCCACGTATGTGTGCACATACGTATGAAGTGTGCACGAAGGATTAAGCAAGAAGATGGGAAAGCAAACAGGGGAAAGGATTAAATAGAGTGCTTGCAGGGTAAATAAACCACTTCGGGGCTATTCTCTGGACTGTGAGAATTTCAGAGGGTCCTGGAAACGGAAAAGCAACCATTGTCCCTAATGTCATAAAACTGTCTCGGTTGCACCGACTGACAGTCAGCGTTGCATTGCGTCCACCTGTCTCAACCCAAACGTTTCCCTAATCCCAACGTATATCTTTGTATCAACGTGCACCGTTCAATTTACTACACTTCTAATTATTATAATCTGATAACAGATAGTACCCTTACGAATTCTTTCAAAAAAAAAAACTCCTCTTCCTCTAAAACTGAAAGCGGCTTCTGTTTTCCGTACCTTCAGGCCGGGCACGCTTCTAATTAGCGATATCTGCGTGTAAATTAGGGGTAGCAATGATAACGCCTTAACGCCGGGCGAATGGGACGAAGATAAGAATTATGTATTTAGGATAACGCGACGCGTGACCCGTATTTCCGTGACCGAGAGACAGATAAGTCGATATTTAAGTGGCTGCATTTCTTTCTTCACTCGTCTAATGAAAAAAGAGAAAGAATCAACAAAACGATCGAGGAGCGTCAATTAATATAATCGGTGCGTATCTACGATCATTCGTGCGTGTATTTTAAGATCGGCCAATTTGCGCTCCACCTGCATGCAGCCGCGGCCGAATGGAAGCGATTGTTGCCTCTCACCTGATGAAATTTAAACCTGGGCATACCACGCGCGCGTGCACCACTCTTATAAAAGCGTAATTAATCGAATCATCGTCGTGTGTCGACCATATTGTGCATTCTTGCATTTTCCTCATCGTTGCAACTGTTCAGAAAGACAGAGGATTGGGTGGTTCGGGCAAGAATTTTGCCGAAATATCATCTTACTTTTTGCCAGGAAAGTCGGCCTCGCGTAATTCTTACCTATTCAAACGGAACGGGAAAAAATAGAAGATAAAATAAATTCCTTCCTTCCTAGATCGATTAAAACTTTTTCTGAAAAAAAAAAAAAAAAGAAAGAAAGTACAGCGGCCATTCTGTAAAATAAGCAAATTCGTTCTACGGTGGTCGGATCCAATTCGACGGTGGAGCGTTTTCAAACCGCCCCGATCCTCTTTTTACCGTCATTTCCACGCGGCAGATGCTGCAATCAAACAGAAATTAAGCTCAGCAAAGGACCCGGAATAAACAAGCAGATGGACGACATTGAAACAAAGAGGTGAAAAAAGAAAGGAGGAAGCCTGGTTGGGGATGAATTAAGGAAATCACCGGCTATTTGCACCAAGGTACGATCCTCCCGTGCCGTCGATCGATCCTCAGGATTAACGAACCGATAAAGCGTCGGGACGAAGCAAATGGCTGGTCTCGCGGAGAACCGTAAAGAATGACCACAAACTACCAATCATAGCCCGGCAAGAACGTATACTAGACACGTACGCAATATGCTCGCGTTTAGTTCACGATCGTTGCCAATACACGTTTACCCATTTGCCAGACCGACGTCGTTCTATAGTACACCGTACAAGCGTCAGCAGTTCATTGAGTCCGGCCTAAGTACGCGGACTAGTACAACGAGCGCATGTGCCGGGTCGTCACGGTCTCTCTTTCTCCCTGCCTCACCCTTTCCCTCTTCCTCCCTCTTTCTCCCTCTTGTTCGCGTACATACACGGGCGCTCTTCTATATGCCAGCACGTATGAATGAAAGAGCGGCGAACGAAGAAAGGAACGAAGGGACTCGCGTGACGGATTCACGTGTTCCGCGCCTATCGACCGAACCCCCACGTGAGGACTTTGCCGGAATCTGATACGGGCTGGCAGGTGACAATTGCAAGGAAAAATTCTATACGGGATAATTGAGTTAACGTGTTGGATAATTAGAGCGGGGTTTAACCCCGTCGATCCGGCACGCTTCGAAAGGAAATTCATTTATGGAAATAATGCTGCGGCGAAAGTAATCGCAGAATATCCGAATGAGTATAGAGCGCGACGGGAGGTATTTTCATGTTCGAATTCATCCCTTGCCGAGTATAGTGAGAATGGTGTTTCTAAACGGCAGGGAATTTTGCCGAATGTACCAGAAACGAGTATGTTCAATTCCTGATAGGCATCGATCTTTTGGATGCAGATAAGTACAATAGCGCGTAGTTACCATCGGGGATTGTTTGGGTGACAGAAAAATCCTATCTTAATCTGTTTGTATACAAGAAGAGGGAGCACAATCGCGTCCATACAAGTGTCATCGAGGATGAAGCGGTGCGAGATGGCGCGTATGCAAAGAGTACGTATGCGGAAAAGGATAGAAGGAAGGGACTACTAGCGACGTAGTGGTTGAAGCGAGGCCGGAAGTGGTTCCATCTGGCTCCCCCGTTGGTCTGACCTGTTGAACCACCTCGTGACCGGAAGTATACCATACACCTACGGGTACCATGGTCACCGTTCGTCCCTGTGGTGCACACCATGCAAACAACAAAGGCTTCTTTCTACTTTGCGACACCTTATCATTCTTCCTAGGTCTGTTTACTTGCCGGCGTGGCCACCACCTCGTCCACCATTATTCGGTGTACAATATGTACCTTCTCCGTACCGTAAACGAACTACTATCAGCAAAGTCTCCCGGTCCTAGACGAAGGATAACAGGATAGTCTGGAGGAATTTTCCGAGCCAGACATGTAGTTAACTCGCCGGTCCTATTACCTAGCGTCAGATTTACGATCGCACCATTGCTCGCGGCACTTTGCGCGGCAGCCTGCGAAAACTAAATAAAAGGGCGAAGCAGGGGACGAAAAATACGATTCGCGCCGGGGAACAATGGGAGACAGGTCCGGAGCATTATGTTCCGAGTACAAAAGCCCGCGAGGAGCAGTATGCGCACCGTAATAATCTGTCACCCCGTACACCGTGCCCCGTATATATACTTATGCGTTTCAGACATAGGGACCAACCAGGGACGGGGAGGGATTCACCGCACCCCAACGGATTTTGCAACGAGTGACGTCACTGGGGCCCAGGAGACTCGAGCGTATCACGCTGAAACAATCGGGAAGTGTGTCGGGCTCGAAACGCGTGGCAACTTCTGTTTGAAGGAAATCGCGAACAAATCGGCCTACGCTAACCAGCGTGCAGATCCACGCTTCGCTTTCAGCGCATCGCGGCGCGCAAGAAGCGTAATACGCTTAAAAAGAAGTGTATGACGTCACGGGGTGGTGGTACGCGGCGCGTGCCGTCGGATGGGGTACGAGTTATCGTGGCCCCTGAAACAGAGACAAGAGACAAGAGACATGAGACGCGAGACAAGCAGGAGAATGTAACCGGTGCAACTGGAGACAGAGGGAGGTAAAGCAGGAGAAGGAGCCCGAAGGAGGTGGTCGACGTTGATCCAATGGAGGTGTACAGAGAAGGGAAACGAAGAGAAAGAAGACAGGCGCCCCGAGGAGTCTACGGCAGACAAGCAGGCAAGCAAGCGGGCAAGAAGTCCGCACGAGTGGCTGGGGTGTCGTACAGGGGATGTGGTGGGGGTGGGCGCGTGCAGCCGGCCTGCAGCTGCCTCTTTTACCGTCCCCTGCCCCCCCGAAACCCCGTGCCCCTCTAGTGCTCCCCGCACCGTGCCGCCGGCGCAGCCGCTACCCACCACCCCTCTAGTTCGCTAACCCCTCCCGACGGGGACCCGGCGGGACCACAATTATAAGTAGGGGTGCTCCCGGCTTACTACCTCCAGTCGAGGGTTGTACGCCGTGGTATACATGCGTGGACGCACGAAGCGTCGTATCATAGGTTAAAGCGCACGCGTGTACCGAACGAACACCCGGAGAGTTCAGCTGAGAGAAAGACGAACGGAAATTATTCTAGTACCATCGAGGATACTTTTCTGTCATTCGTCGTTGAACAATAGATATATATATACATGCATATTGCATTGTACAGTAATTGTTTATAGAGCCCGCAGTGTACAGAGTTCTACACGACGGTCATCGAGATCGGACTCGCCATCTGTCGATCGCGCGCTGCTAGTGTTTCGTGTGCAGTCGATGTTACAGTGCTATCTTCGGTGACCAGCGTGTGGCGCTAGTGTAAGCTGTTAGTGGCGCGGAACATTCAACGATAAGCGCGGCTATTTTTTTCGTTCCGTGGGAGTTGTAACGTACATCTGTACATCGGTGTGTGTTAAGATTCGTGGAGAACGGAGAAGGATACGAGTGCATTTAACACCGAACGAAAGAGTGAGATCGAGCTGTTTTACGCGCGCACCACCGACAACCAGAACTTTCACAAAGGAAAATACGGGCACCGGTACCACGAGCTAAGAGGCGCATCTCTGGATCCAGTAGTAGCCGAGCCGTGGAGTAGTACCTTTCGTGACGGTTCTCTCTAGTGTGTAACTTCTCCTCCTTTTTGATCCCTCTCTCCAGTGCGACGAAAATTCTTCCCCTCCGTTAGTTTTGCCGGCAAAGCACATTGACTCTCTCGTTCGCTTTGACTCGTCGCAAACGCCAAGGGTATCCTCGATCCACCTCCACCTTTGCACCTTCGCTCCTACTACCCATCCGCTTTTCCTCCCACTCTTTCCATTACCACCACCGCTTCTACCGCTTCTCCTCCCGTGCTACTCTTGCCGCCGGTCGCCGAGGGAATATTCCTCACGGTTCGTCGACGGCCAGTCAGTGCGCGGCTCGTCGTTGTTGCGACGGTTGGCGAGGAGGAGAGTGTCGATATACGTGCCTCTTTTTTTTCCCTTCCGTGGAAAAAAATTATGATCGTGGCGAATCGTGCTCCTCGTCGACGTAGTGACTCGTGCGACGCGAACGAACGCTCGACCCGGGCGTAATTATTGTGCTACCATTAACATCGATCGAAGAGCTTGACGTGTAATCAAGGAGACTCGAGTACGCATAATTCTTCTGTACGGACACGGGGAATCGTAGAAAGGGCAATCAGGGGAGATAATCGAAGACATAGATCGAGAAAAATAGAGAGGCGTCGCCCGAAGGATCGCGCAAACCGGTGTGTCCCTCACAGATCCTACGCGCAAGAAGTATATCTATCCCGTCGTCGATTCCGTACCCTGTTGGACGAAGCAGTTCCACGACTATCGGCGTCCCACGGATAATGGAATAAAGTGTGTCACACAGTGTTCAGTGATCGCGCGTGATTTTTCATATATATCTCGCGGCAATCGTGAATACCATACATACATACGTATTCCATCGTTAAATCATATTTCCGAGTGTATTTAATACAAGTGTGCTACAGACCATCAGAAGTGATCCACGCGGAGTTAGCCTTCGTTCCGATCCCAGCTTTCGTTCGGCCTTTGCTATATCTTCTTTTGCATTCTGTTGCGTGACATATATATACACAAAGTTCTCGATCGTATTATTTAAACGAGGATTACGCGTTTCGGAGGATAAAGCAGTAGCTCGTACCCCGTACGGTACGGTGGCTATGCAGCCTCGCGCAATCACGACGAGGAGGTAACGTCGACGAACACACCGAAGCACCACGGTCCACACACCTCCGCTGACGACGCACCGGCGGCGTGTAAACATCAAACCAAACAACCACCAAACATGTGGACCACGATGCTCGTGTGGACGTTCGCCGTCGTGCTTCTGCCGGCACCTAGAGCGGTAAGTTATCGATTTTCCTTCTCCTCCCTCCGTATCTTTTATCGAGTTTCTCTGTCTCCTTCGAGTTTGACGAAAGACCAAGGAGGACGGACGGGTAAATCGTGCTCGACGGAACTGTGTAAAAAGAGAAGTTTATTTAGGCGCGAAGTGTGAAATTCGAACGGGCGAAAATTGAAACGAAGTCATCCTGTTTTTTTTCCGCCACGAGTGCCTAAAAGATGGGCAACGGTTTCGTGGAAATGTTTCTGTTTATTTTTAGAGGCATCCGTAGGCCGCTGTGTGAGCGCGTTGCAAAACGTCTTTTTTCACAACCGCGTCTTGTCTTCGGAAAATGTCTCGCGGGTGCACCGTGCTCCTTCCGTCGATTTATCCGCATCGCAATTCCATTTACCAAGGATGGGCTCGATGCGCGCCGTCAATCATCTCCTCGATCGATCTCGTGGGAACCTGGGTCGAACCGTAATCGCCGTGCCACCTTCCCGTAATACGTGCTCGCAAAAGGGAAGAAAAGAAAAGAAAAGAAAAGAAAAGAAGGGGAAGAAAGGGAAGGAAAAAAAATCAGAAACGTATCGATCGATCAATAACGCGCAGCCCAAGGTGATCGATCGGGGCTTTTGCAGTTTCGCTTGCGTGCAATTTCATCGTGGAACGAACGGCGTACATCTCGCACATGTGCGCACATGTACGTGTACGTCGATAGTAATGAACGAGTTATTTTGTCAACGGAAGCTAATCGTATCGCGTGTTGTGAAACGAGCATAGAGTAGAGGAGATACGTTTGTCAACTCGAAGGCACATCGTAGGCGACCTTCGTCGCTGTCGATGAATGGCGGGATGTTTTGGTTCGCGATCCTACGGACGTTCCCGTCTGTCAAACCGGTCGTAAGCCCTGCCGGTATTTATGGTAAAAACGATGACACGCCATCGATGGGTTTCGTTCGGAATAGAAGCGCCGTCGTCTTCCATGTGTTTACCGTCCCGCTTCTGCGTACACGCAACACCGAGCCGCTCTTCGCCACGCAGCCACACGGTTCCCCCGTGTCCAATTGAGCACTTGCGAAAGTGCGATTTATATTTATCCAGTCGAACGGCGGAATCCGCGAGCGTGCTCCGTGCTCGATCGAGGCGGAGGAGCCCCCGGCGATTTTAACGCAACCGCGATACATATTGCACCGGTTTCTTTTCCTGCGCGTGTGGTGCCACGAAACGGAACAGTTCTACGAGAGTTCGCGCCGAAGGGCGGCGCGCTCGCGTTCGAGGGACAATTTCGTTCCTTATGCTCGCGCGTCTAGTGTATTCTTCCTGGGAGAGATGTTTTTTCACGCCGCGTTCTCTCTATCTCGTCGGAGAGTCCTTGCGTCTCTTCGCCTTTCATCTTCGTCACTCCGGGGACTTGGGTCTTCCCTACTCGACGGTGCCTCGAACCGTCCCTCGAACCGTCCCTCGAACCGTCCCTCGAACCGTCCCTCGAACCGTCCCTCGAACCGTCCCAACGAGAGAGGAGTAAAAGCAGTGGCAACAGTATTCGCCGGCGTACAACAACTCTAAATCTGGATCATACTCTTTTAGACGTGTCTAGCTTCTCCTCGTTTCCTTCCCGCCGCTGCCCTCGTTCCCCTGGATCATCGTCGGCGTCCCCCGGTAGATACGTGCAACTTCTTCTCGACCTTCGCGTCGACGAGCCTCGGGAATCTTCAAGACACCCACCCGCCCCGTCCACCGATAGCTGCACCGAGAATCGTCGATGTTTGCGTACGCAACGCCGCCGCGTCGAGTGCAGAACGCCCGCGGTGTTCAAAGGGTGATGGTGGAAAATTGTTCAGTGACGAAATAACGCCGGTTGTATCCGTAAATACTCGTCGGCGGCCATTCTCGTTCCGAGAATAGCGCTCCAGCGCGCCAAAAATGAGAATTCCTCATCGAGGACCGCGGCGAACAGCCTGCGTGTGTACGCGCACAAGCGTATCACCTCTAATCTGGTGTGCTGTTCGCGGCTCGCGATGGCGAGATTCTTCTTCCGTTGGTCGCGAGCGACTCATAAAATGCCTCCGGGCGATGCGCAAGTTTCATTTCCCGCGCCAAAAAAAGGGCACCGTTCAACGTTGCCACAGACAACGAATTTCCATTTCGCGAGGGTAAAAAGGGTAACGTCGGCGTCTCCGCGCGAGACGAAATTCGAGGACCGCAGCCGGGGGTGTAACGGGCGAACAGGGGGAGATCGTAAAACGATCCACAGCTTCGATAGTATATAAAGTATATGGTTCGCGCGAGACACGATACACGATACACGATACACGTATAGCTCTGCTTGGCTGTACGCAATGTCTCGTGGGAAGGCTGCTGGCTCTGCGTGTGCGTGCACTTGCTCACCTGGGGACGCCTCTCCGTGCGCACAGCCCGCAAGCCATTGTCCACGCAGTGGTCAAGAACTCTTTTCGTTGTTCGAACGACGACGACGACGGCGGCGGCGTCAGAGAGGGCGGTCTAGAACCGAAGAGAGACGTATCGACGCGTCGGCTCCGTTTACATTGGGCACCGTCGTCGTCGCAGAAGTGAACCCTACCCCCTTTCCGTCGGGCTGCTCTTCGTCTGCAAACGCGTCACGAAAAGCCTCGAGAAACGGCGTCGTAGAATGGCAGCTTCGGTTCGTTACAAAGTATATATACAATGCATCGATTCGCCAAATTCAGCTTTATTCGATGTTCCCTGCTCTGCTCGACGCGCGTATCGTTCAAGCGTCGCGATTAATTCGACGCTTGGCGCCGCGTAGAAGAGCGGTTGCATACGTTAATACGTTTACGACTGGCTTGCAGAGTGGTTTCTTTTCTCCGTTCTTTATTTCTTCTTCCTTCTCTTTGCTCGAAAACGCCCCTCGTGTTCCACGATCGTCGGTCCTCGACAGCACGCGTGGCGAAATGTCCATCTGCGCCTCTCCTGCCTCCCTCCTCCTCCTCTGACTCCTCTCTTTTGCCCATTGGTATCTCGCCGCTCGCGTCTTGCCAAGCGTGAAAAAAAAGCAGTTTTTGCCCGGTCATTCGCACAGATATCTCTTCTGCTCTCCTCCTGGGAGACGTGCAGCGTGCAGAAGCACACGCGTGCGCAAAAACATCGTTAAACACGTGCTACCCTGGCGGCGTGTTCGGTCGCTGGGCACGAGACGACCCCCGACGTAGGCTTGGCCGAGTTTGCTTTCTCGCCCGTTCGCCCGGAGAAAACTCGTCGGTTCTCCTTTGTCCTATCATTCTTTCTCGCTTGAACGGACGACGGTTCGGGGAAACAAGTGAACACGGCTTGCTAGGAAGAAGTCGGGAGAGGGTGGTGGTGCGTTTAGGCCAATCGAGACAGGCGTGGCACCAGGCATGCACGAAATTGATCGTACTTGGTCTGGAATCAGTTTCGTCGAGCTATTATGTACGTACATGTATCTGCAGTGAGAGTTTTAACGAACAGAACCTAATTGTTTTCAGGTAAACGCCTCCGGGGTGTTCGAGCTGAGGCTGAAGTCATTCGTGAACGAGTATGGAAAAGACAGTCTGGGCAAGTGCTGTTCAGGCAGCACTTCCAAGACCGGCGAGTGCTCCGGCGTTTGTAAGACCAGGTTCAGGGTCTGCTTGAAACAATATCAAGTGAAGATCGACACGACGACGCCGTGCACATACGGCGACGTCGTCACACCCGTTCTAGGCGAGAACATTGTTAATCTCAGCCCGAACGTCGCTATGCCGAGCTTCACCAATCCCATCAGATTTCCATTCGAGTTCACGTGGCCGGTAAGTTTGTCCACAATTTAATTCCACTTTAACGTATGTACCTACTTTGGGACGAAAGACGGTTGCAACAGCAGTATCTCATCGGTCAATTGCGCAAACGTATCGCGCCGGCTACCAATGTCTGCGAAGACGATACCGCGATTCTTTTTCTCGCCTGTTAACGTCACTGAGAATCAGCGCGTGCTACGGGGGGCACCGTCTACTTCGGGATACAGTTAGTCGAGTCTGAAGCGGAGAGGCGAGGCAACGCGAAACTTTTGATCCTTGTCTCGAATAATGAGCGCGCGCGGAAAATTAAGAGCCATTCGTTGACTTAACCCGAAGGTGAGACATGTACGAGCTCGCTGGGGGAATAAAAATCGTCCGTCCCTATCGGGGAATCTTTCCACGTTCCTGGCGAATTAGCCGCGGGCGTGCATACCGTTCGCAAAACTGTGCAAATGTTTTCTTTATCTCCTTCGTACGCTGTGCTCCACCGGTGCGATATCGCACTCGTATGTATGTACACGCATCAGGTTCCCTCGAAAGAGCGGTAAATACTTTTTTACGGTTTCCGTCAGTTCCGCCGGGACAAGGGATAAGGGAAAATTGAAAGATAATTGAAGCCGATTGGAGAGCATCGTCGCAATTTCCTTATTCCCGCAAAGGCTCGCCATTGTCGAGCGTGAAACAGAGTTGCGTAAAAATCTTGGGAGTACACGCGTCGCACCTGTCCCTTCGCGCGTAACCGGTCGCCGTCGAGCAATTAACCACGTGGCAGAGGGGGGTAAAGAAACGGCGGAAGAAAAGGAAGAAGAAATCGTGGAACGAGGCAGAAACATTCAGACCCCTGTCTTCTTCCTACTTTCTCGCGGTCGCGACGAAAGTGAGGCAGGTTTGATCGCATTAAAAACGAGCGTTCGTGGCACGATGCACGCGTGCAGCGCGCATCCGTGAGCCATGGGGCGAGGAGGATGACCGAAACCAATGGCAGATGGTGCGAGAATCGTGAGTGCGAGGGAGACGAACGATGGCACTTGTCTCTCCCTCCCGCTGTTGCTCGCTATCGCTTGCTTGTTGTTGCTTTCTTAATTCGTGGCGTCTGCGGGAACCGTGAGCTTTTCTCTCGTCGGTTCGCCGTTCCTTTTTCAGACGAATAATCGTGGAGCAACGGTCTCGGATTGTATATTTTATAGCGCTCGATAATACCGCCATGTCGCGCATCAAACTGTTAAGCGGGTTGACTTTCAATCGGGCGTTTCAAGACTTCCTTTCCAGGGAGGAAGTCGAACGTTTTCCAATCAATTTGTCGTACAAATCGAAGGGCGAATGCCGTCGGTCTCGTTACACCCACGGTTGCGTATACCCGTAATCGCGTCTACGCCAATGTTTTTGCCCGCCATCCCTGGTGTGCACGTCGGTTCTCCGATCGCCGTTCGCATACTTCTGCCTATGAGACGCACTACAGGGCCACTGGCAGATGGCTAGGCCTTTTGTGTGCTTCTACACTTCCCTCGTAATCTCTCTTTCGTTCTCTCTTGCACCGCCCATTCGTCGTCCTCGTTCGCCTCTCGTATTCTCTCGCGTTCTCTCGCGTTCTCTCGCGTTCTCCCGCGTTCTCTCGCGTTCTCTCGCGTTCTCTCGCGGGCAGAGTTAAATTTACTAACCCATATGGCGCCCCTCCCGCCAATCTCCGCGCCCGAGTTCCCTCGGACCCTCTTCAAAAGTGCACCCTCTCCCTCATTCTTTTCCCTCGCTTTTCGTCGCGTTCCCTTCTCCTTTCTGTTTCCCGTTTTTTTTCCCGCCCTCGCCGCTGTCCATTTATTCTTTCCCCGGCACCTTTCCTTCCCCATACCCTTCACCGTCCCGATTCTTTCTGCACCCCTTTCGTCGCGAGCGGGGCGCCTCGACCAATATCAGAAACTATTATACGTTATACCGGTCTGGCGAGGAAGGCTCTCGCCGGTCCCGAACGCAGGTCCCGAACGCAGGTCCCGAACGCCGGAGAAACTCTTCCCGGCGACGAGCGGAGAAGGAGGGAGAAAAAAAAAGAAGAGGAGCGCGGCGTTCTCGGAAGAGTGGCCGGCCGACAGGAATCCTGCGCGCGGAGAAGTAACCTTTGAATCGACACGGTAGTCTCTCCGTCTTCTTTTCTATGCTGGCGTCGGCGTCTTACGGCGTCGCGCCGAGGGAAACGGAATAGGCGGCGTCGTAACGTGTAATCGCTATTTAGAGTGCCGGATTTATTTTCGTTGCGCCGCTGCGTGAGAATGAGTTTCCGTCTGGCGAAAAAGTACGAGGAAGCCTCTCTCGGTCCAACCAACGCATAGACACGACGCCGGCAGTCCGTGAAATCTTGTCGCGTGCATGCGTTGCATGCGCGCACGCATAACGGGAACGGAACGCATAAAGAGCCGCGCAACGAAATCAATCGTGAATCTTGAATCGCGCAATCCCACGGGCGGGAAAATCGTGCGGGGTCTGGCAGCAGATCGACGCGCCGGAAATGCGTTAATTGCAGGTAGTTACGGGGAGCCTCCGTTGCCCACGGAGGTGAGGAAGGGGGGGGGGCAACAATGTATCGTTAATAACAGTTGATCGGAGAGCGGCGAACAGGATTTTCGCGCATTCCATTCTTCGCCGGGCGTAATTATACCGAGCATTCAAACAATAAATGGGAGAGAATGATTAGCTGGTTAAGCTAAAAAGTTCACTGGGAAAACAGCGAGGTAGAGTTGCGCAAGCTGTTTGTCTGGGGCACGCGTGTCTGCCGTTAATTAAGAGGCTGGAAAAGACAAGAAGAGCCGAGCTTGTTACACGTAATCGTAACCTTCGTCTGGTTGCATCAAGATCGGGAGCCGTTCTGCTCTCTCTCTCTCTCTCTCTCTCTCGCCTGCCCCCATCTATCCCCCTCGGGTTAATTGCTTTACGTTACAACGTGGACGGGTTGCGGGACTTATTAAAACAGCACGACTCGCGACAGTACGGCCACTGTGCTTCACGGCGAAGGAATCCGCCCCGTTCTATGGTGATCCAGAAATTACAGAATGCACGTAACGCACGGTTTCACCGTTTCCTTCGCGCCGATACGTACCTGCTACCGTCGCCGAGGTATTTCACGCGCCACGTATATAAATAATTCGCTCGACCACGTTCTAAGAACTGCCAGGACGTTCGTTCTACGTACAGAGAGACTTTCCAAAGAATATCGTCGGGCAATCTGTATATCGTGCACCGCGTATCCGAGAGAGTCATTACAAAAGGAGAAGGAAAAACAAAAAATTCCTATCCTTATCCATCCTGTGCATTCGCGGTCCACAAAGCAGCGTACATACTCGTGCGTATTCGTACGTACTCGAGGATCGTGGGTACGAACGTCTCGGGCACGGTGAAAGAAAAAAAAAAGAGAAAGATGAATTAAAGGTTCTTATCTACGGGATAGACAGAGAGGACCAAGGATACGGAGGGGCATGAACGTGGTAGCACACGTACGCAGAATGCATGCACATACATGCATACGTGGGCACGCGAGGTAAAGGCTTGGAAGGTGGTGAAACGACGAGGCGCGTAGAAGGTGGGACCGAGAGAGACGGAGATTCGTGGTCCCACGGCCGAAAAGGCTGCGTGATTCGCGTCCCAGACGAAGGTACAAGCCGAGAAGGGCGTCGGATGAATGGCTCGGGTGTACACGACGATGCGCGACTTCCACGACGTGAAACGTTTAGCATAAATTATATACGCGCTAGACCGTGGTGGACTTGGACTGGACGCTGATCTGTACTCCGCTCGTATCGGGCCGGGTCCCCCGATAATCGCGGCACCGTGGATACGTGCACGACCGCGATTGATACGTCTAGTTCGAGTCGACACGCAGCTAGAATTTAATGGAACTTTCGCGGTAATTCGTTCTGGCTCGCGATTATCACCGGTTAGTAATCGTCAAATTCATTGCTCGGCGTTATCGGGACGAGCGCGTTTATTTGTCGGTCGAAGTGTGAAAACGGGTTGCATTTAAGGTTAAACGTATTGGCCCGACGGGACGGCGAATATGTTTCGATTTCAGCGGATCGAACGAGCCAGCCAGACTGGCGGTAACGCAAACTTTATGTATCGCTGGGTCCGTCGGGGTTTCAGGTGGCCAGTGCCTCGAATAGTATCTTTAGATCCACCCGCGATCGACCTCCTTTACCGTTTCGCATTTTCCTACGTCTCTCTATTCGCGGGATCGATGCATCGGAAGACCGAGAAGACCGGAACGTTATATAATTTAAGCGACGCGTTCTCCGCGTTCTGCTATTGTCCCGATCGTGGGAAGGCTGGTCGCTAATTAACCGTCAAAATCTAATTAGCGGAATAACTAATTAGAGCGTTGCACCGTCTAACGATTACAAACTCATCTACAAATAGCTACTAAAAACCGTAGGCGCTTGTTAGTCGAAGCGTGTCGGGGGTGAGGAAGAGGGAGCACTCCTCTCGCTACTTAGCTAGTACCCCTTTTACTTGCTCCTCCTTTTCTCTTTTTCCCATGGCGAGAAGGAAGAAGCCTCCGCTTCTTTTATTAAGGACGAAACGGCTATCTGCTTTGGGCTGCATATTTCTTTGTCGCGTCGCTTCTTCATTCGCACCGACGATGTCGGGAAGAAAGAGAGAGCTTGCATGTGTTGCCTGCATCGTGCGTGTATATATGGGCCACGAGCGCCGCTGCAAAGGGACACGTAAACGGGAGTGTATCTGCCCCACCTTGGTGGCGCTACACGTGGTCATCGAGCCAGGTACGCATCAGCTGATAGACCTGCTGTCAAAGCTTATTAACATGCCCCGTGGAACGACGCGTCGTTCACGCGGAATCGTTTCGTTTCGGTTCGCCCTTCTGCCCGTTTCACGTTTTTGTCGGTACGTTAACCAATTCTTCCGTTTCTCCTTCCTTTTTTCTCTTCTCGCTGTTTAGATCACGGGCCCAGTTGCGCACTTCGCGCTGCTGTTTCCTCTTTCTTGCGTTTTTGTCGGCACGGCCCCTGCTTCTGTTCCAGGGCGATCGTGAAAGAAAAAACGGAACAAAAAAGTGCCCGTGTTTATAGTGAATGGACGGGTTTTTTTTTTCCTACTGAAGTTACCTTTTTGTCCCGCGCTTTTCTTTGGCAATGCATTGGACATTTGTTTCTTTGCCGGCACGTTTCACTTTTTTGCGCTTCCGCGGACGTGTCGCTGTCTCTCTTCTGCCCCTCTTCTGCCCCTCTTCTGCCCCGTACCCTTCTGTTCGTTCCACCGCACTCGGTTTTGCTTCGTCCGTATAGCTGGCTGCAGTCCTCTCGATGCGCAACGGACCTCGCGTCGAGACGGACCGAGAGAGAGTTCATGTTTGCGTTTCCCGGTGCAATAAATCGGCGACGCGTCGCGACGGTGCGGTTCCATTGACCGGTCGTTCGTCGTTCGTCGATCGTCGGAAATTCTGTTGAATAATTGAATAGATCTCGCGGGAAATAGAAACTCGTGAAAGGGGTAACATCGCGGCCGGTGGCCACCGTGCAGCGAAATATCCATTAACAGAAGAACGCTCGCGAGTTTGACGAGGGACCGTGAAAGCGTGACTTTTGTTCGCGTTACTCGAAACGAGGAAAGGAACGAATAAAATTATTCGGTTGGCGTAATAATTCGGTGTAACGAGTCGCGATTAAACGCACGCCCGTTCGGCTTATGTGTTGCTTCGCGCTTTTTAACGAATGTCGTTAGAAAGGAGCACGTTCGAACACTTTGGCGGCGCGGCTTTCGTCGACGGGACAGTGACAACTTTAGCGAACGTATCCCTTCATAATTGGGCTGAAGCAGACTCTGAAATGTTTGTCGAGAATAGGTGATCATTTCGCTGAAAATTCGCGGAGGATCTAACAGGGTCGGGCCGCACTTTTCGTGGATAAGGGCGAGAACAGTCTCGACGGTTGTCGCCGCTCGTTATCCACGGCGTTTCCTCTTCCTCCTTTCCACTCTTGTCGGAAATGGAGGCCACGAAAATCTCTCCATGCGGAAATGCCACGCATCTCGTGCTCGCGACTACGCCGCCTCTTCTCGTCCCTACGTTCGCTAGACATTAAAGGGTGAACGGTTAAAAATAGTGCCGCCAGGACGCCCGGCTTTCCGCAATGCGCGTATGCACAATTCTTTCTGTTCTCACGCGTCCCTTTTGTAACCACCGTTGCTCAATCGATGTCCACGCGTAGAAGAAAGATAGGCGATACGTAGAAGAGGCTATTTTGTCTCTTTTATCAGCACGGGGAAAAGCATAAAAAGAAGCGACCAGGCTCCACATGATATATACGTACAGCCTATCGAAACGAGGAAGCAATGTTTTTCGTGCAAAGTAGAGAAAGAGGAACGGGTTGCAGAATAAATGGGAGAAAAAAAGGAAAGGAGAATATCGCGACAGGGAGCATTAGAGCGAGAAAGAGTTCGAGGCGAAAGAGGAGCACGGGGCTGAGAAAGAACGACGAGCGAGAAGAAAGAGAACGCGCAGAGAGGTGAGAGAGAGAGCGACGGGAGAAGGTGGAGGTATGCTGCGCAGCCGTGGGAACCGACTGCCTAGCGAGCGAGCCTCTCCCTGCTTCTCTCTCTTTCTCCCGTCGGTTTCACCGCTTCTCTCTTTTCTACCTGTCTCTCTCTCCTTCTCGACTGCGCTTCGTTCATTCTCTCCTCGTTTCTCTCTGTCGGATGAACGCTGAACGAGCCGTAGCCGTTTCTCTTCCTTTTCATCATTCAGTTTCCTTCTGCGCGTTATACGCGACTCTTTTTCCTTACCCTTTTGTCCTTCCTTCGCCTTCTTCCTCCTTGCTTCGCGCTTTTTCACCTATACCTCTCCTTCGCCACGCTTTCGCTTCCCTTTTCAACAGTATACACGTACGCTTGCGCGCGCGCTCTCTCTCTCTCTCTCTCTCTCTCTCTCTCTCTCTCTCCCTCTATCTTTATTTCGTCCCTTTCCTCTTCATTCAACGTCTCCGTCCTTTTTCTTCCCCTTTCCCTGCCTCTCCCGTTTCACCGTGGCAAAACTGCGAACCAGCCACCAAACACACCCAACACATTGTTCTACGGATGCCTACGCGGGCTTTTTCAGCTTTTTGTCGGCTTAATTCCGATCCCCATAATAAATTAGCCGCCGATCACGGTGGCATTTGTCTCCTCGACAATTTATTTCCCTCCACCGACGATTCGTACACTCTACCCGTCGCTTGTCGTCCCTCTCGTGCTTCGTGGCCTTCTTTCTGGCCACCGCGAGCCTCGCTCTTTCGTCCTTGCCGCGAGAGAAATGGGCGGTCTGCATCCTCGTCCCTTCTTTATCCCTTGGGCCTCTTACACCTTCCGCTTATCGTCTTCCTTTTCACGTTTTTGTTCCTCCTGTTTTGGTTTTGTACCTCTCGCTGCCTTTCTTTTTGTTTAATCTGTTCTTTTGCTTTCGTAAACCTCTCACTGCTTTGAACCAACAACGGGCGCGTTCTCTCTCGACGAGATCAAGGTACCGCGGAATTCACGCTGGAACTCGCCAACCTGTACGCTCGGGTGACATACCTGCGCTCGGACCGCCATATTCCTTCTCCCCTTCTTCTCCGGAGACAAATTGCCCTGCGATTCCACTCGATATACCATATATATATATATGGTATATCCAGTGGAATCGCCCGACTTCTTCTTTCGTGTACCCTTCGCATACAGTTGAAAAATCCACGAACCGAATCTTCTTTTGGTCACCGTTCCTCCCTCATCGTTCGTGTTCCCCTTGAATTTGCCACGTTCAATCGTACGAATCACTGTCTACTGTAACATATCGCACGCCGCGCGTCGTTCGCGAAGTGTATCCAGCCTCTCGCAGTTTCTCGATTACCATCGCGGTGCACAGATCGCCCGGTCGGCCGTCGCGTGCTATCGGGAATCGCGGAGAAATCATGCGAAACCGCGCCGAGGTCCGGGAGAGGTCCGGGAGAGGTCCGGGAAAAATCAAGAATCTCTTCGAGCAAAGAGTACGCGTGTGCGTGCGCATTCTACATGCGTCGGCTCGTTTATGCGAACGCAGGAACAGCAACAACGATGACGACAGAGAGGGCCGGATATAAACATTTATTATTCACGCCGCGACGACGACTAACGAGGTCGTGTGTAATACCAGCCGCTCCTCGATGCGCTCTTTCTTTCTTTCTTTCACCCCGTCTACACGCGATTGTACGAAGCATGCGGCAGTGTGGGTCCGTGTGGGTCCGTGTGACGTTTAACAATTAAACGTCGCATTATCACTGCGCGCAGACAAGCAGCCAGGGGACGCCGGCGTGTACGGCACGTACTCATTACACAATAATCCACCGTTGGACGATGCGTGCTCTTGGTGCGTGTGCCGCGTGGGCTTTGCACGCTCGTCCACGGGGACTCTGGTATCGTTGCTGGATTTATGGTCGTGCGGAGCGATTCGACGCCCACGAGTGCGCCTTTCGCGCCTGCAATTTCCACGCAGGACACGCGAAACATTTGGCCGAAGACACCCCGAGGGCGCTTCTTCTTTTTCGGATTGTCTTGCCTCCTCGTCGCCGTGGATACACCGGCAACGGCTGAGGCGGGTCCGATTGGATCGATTCGGCGCCGAAGAAACGGGATCGACCCGGCTTGCGTTCAAATTGTTAATGCGTAGTCGACTTTTTGCCGTATCTAATTATTATGAACCGTCCGTGTAGTACCGAAACGTATCGGCGGCAGTTGCAGCGTCAACGCCAGCCGGGCATCGATTTGCGTTGATCAATGACTCGCGCGTCTCGCTCTTGAAACAGAGGAACCTTCCGAATAGTCATCGCGTTCGGCATGAATGGAGCTCGCGATCCTTGTCCCGCCCTCGAGCGTCTCGCTTCTTCGCTCCCGATGTTCGAGGCATGCGTAATTCGATATTTTCCTCGTTTTTCGATCAATCTATCGTGCTCATTCATCTCGCTCGTAATGGGCACATCGTATTATACGAACGGGTCTCGTCCCCCTAATTTCCCCTTTGACGGCGTCAAGTTTCTCTTCTTACGATCGAAACGTGCGTATTTCTTATCTTCGACAGATCGAAGATTTTACGAAGTCGCGTCGCACATGTGGACATGGGCACGCCAAACAGTGCATCGATACAACCGCGATGCAGGATGCGCGGTAGGGCCCGGTTGCGTAAGAAAGAATTGCGCGTACCCCGGTAACATCGTTGACGCTCTAATCGTAGATTAGTGCTAAGAAGATCGATCAATTGCCAAGAATCTGTCCCTTAATTCGAATCAGACGTTAATGGTCGCGGCGTGCGCGGGAATTAATAGATCGCCGGTTGCGTGTCGACCCGAAGAGACAAGCGTAATTTCTGTTACACAATACACAGTCGCGTGTTGGCCGCCCGTTTCTGCATACACACGCGACGACGGCTGGTATCCATAATGGATAACGCAAACACGGTGTACATATGTACTTAAGTACATGTATATATATTCATACGTGCGTGTAACAGGTTTGGAACGACGACGACAGCATTCCATTTAGAATTTTAGAACGACCACGTTCGGAGCGCGTCGATCGATTATTTATTTATTTTCGCGTTCGATTAACCATCCAACCCCCCGGCTACACTCGGTCGCCGCGCCAGCGAGGAGATTCATCGCATCTATATCCGGTGGTCGGTTATAAAACTCGAGCATCCCCCTTTCGAGGAAGCGCGCAACAACCCTCTCGAAC
The DNA here is from genome assembly GCA_963969485.1 of Nomada goodeniana. NCBI lineage: Eukaryota > Metazoa > Arthropoda > Insecta > Hymenoptera > Apidae > Nomada > Nomada goodeniana. Next base: position 10,305,537 of record OZ018306.1, read on the forward strand.
GGACGCGTCGGTCGCTTTCGAGCTTCGCGGTCAATTCGTGACGGGGATGAAAGACGGGCGGGTCAACTCGTCGGCTGGGAGGGTTGACGCACGTCGAGGGAAGTTTCGCGTGCGTTGACACGCTCCGTTCGCAACACGCGACCCGGACCAGTTCCGCCGGCTTTTCGGGCACGCTTCCTCCACACCCGGGACACGCGCACCCTTCCAACGCGTGGCAGGTGTGCGCGTGACGCGGCAAACCGCCTCCGGAACGTTTAATTTATTGTTAATTGCGAGACGCGACGGGACGCGCAGCTGCCTTTGCGTTTTCGCGCCGAGAACCGGACTCCGCTCTCGAACCTCCCGCGTCCTTTCGTCGGCTTTTCCCATTCGGATATTCGCGCAGCGGCGGCGACAGCGAGGAAGGAAGACCGCTTACCTTGCGCGCAATTTTGCTTTGGGGTACACATAGCTCGGTCCTGATTTCGCACCCATGCAACGTTTTTTTCTTCTTCTTTTTTCAACAATGTTGCGTGGATCGTCGCGGTTGGTTGGTCCGCTCTTTTTGCACGCGACTCCGACGTCTCCCGATACTAAATTCGGAGTGGCCGAAAGTTTTGCGCTAATCAACAAGGGGTAGCGTTTAAGATATACAGGGTAATAGGATTAAGCCAGCTGTAGGATCGTAGTTCACCAACCTCTGTTCTCTATGTTCCCAGGGCACATTCTCGCTGATAGTGGAGGCTTATCACGACGCAGACAACACGACGCACCACTCAGCCGGTAAGTAACCTTCTTCCCTTCTCTCTTGGAAGTCTCTCTTTCTCCCTCGCTTCCTATTAAGCCTTTCGAAGACTACACTTGGTATCTGGTCCGCGGCGATATAGACGCCGCCGCCGCGTCTGCGTGTGTATCTGCGGGGCACGAGTGCGTTCCCGCACGCGCTCTCAATAAAACTGAAACCAGAAGGGGTGAAACGAGTGGGTAAAAGAAGAAGAGGAAGATGATGCGGGGGAAAAAAAAGTAAGAAAGAAAGAAAGAAAGGAAGGAAGGAAGGAAGGAGGATGATATATATATATATATTTTAAAATTAGTCCTCTCTAATGCACGGATCTAAATACGGAGACGATTTTTAGAAGTTTGGGCATGTGCGGTCCAGCTGGGTGTCGTGGCTCTGGATCGAGTCCGAGCCAGTCGAGAAGCCACTTCCGGTCCCTGTGCACGACACTCACCAGAGGCGTAACCTCCTTCCACGTCTTCCTCTCGACCTGTAAACTCGTCCCGTCTCTCGTACGCTTTCGATAGACCGAGCCACCCGGGGGGACTCGTCTCTTCCTGTGCCGTCCGTTCCCGCGGACAAATATTGTTGCTTTTTTTCTTCTTTCTTCTCCCTTTTTTTTCCATCGCCATGGTTTTTTCGCGTCCCCGGAGATGCGCTGCTCCCTCGGATTGACAGATGGGAAACAGTTTCTTACCGGCACGTGAGACTAATAACTTCCTCTTTTCCTGTTTGCGCCAATCCCAAGTGTGGCACAGATTCTCGTACAAACGACGGGCTCTGCGGGCGTTTGAATTCCTCGCGGACGCATTCGTCTCCATCTTGTGCAACGCAAACTCGCGACGACGTCGGCCACGTTCATCGCCGATGGTCCATTTTCACGTTTCTCCTGGCCGTACTCGACCCGTTTTGCAGTCATGCTCCTTGCTCGTTACCGCGACGCGTCCACGTGCACAAAGTGGTCGCCGCACTCCGTTGTGTCATAGCGTACAGAGAACAGGCAGAACGAGGGAAAGAGAGGCGGGCCGGAGGCGCTAGTGTTTCCTTCCTGTGTAACCGTAGCACCTAGCTTCCAGCAACGCGCCACGGTAACACGAAACCCTCTTTGCACGAGGATATGGATGTATCCTATGTGTACGGGCCTCTCGTCTATCGAACTCCTACGTGCCGGCCGATATTTCGTCGAAACGGGAACGGATGTTTCGTTTCGTCCTCCTCGGCGTCCCGGCGAAATCGATGCCCGACGCTCGTGACGGATCGGTTTCGATTTGATTTCTGTTTACCAATTTCTGGACGCGACCAATATCATTCGACGACGAAATCTCGGTAGTTGTATAACTCTCCGCCTAGTATAACTATTGAGTATCAAGTAACCGCGTTGCATTCCGTACTTTCAGTGACAACATGTATCGTTCAATTTTTCGCACCGATTACCAGAATCGTTTCGCGCCATTTCGCTCTTTACCATTCGAAAAATATTCGAGCCGCGTCATACGCTAATTAAACAGTCCCCCGGAGAAAGAGAAAAACGCGCATGCAAATGACTCCGGTCGAGGATGTACGTATGTAATATCGCTTCCGCGTCCGGGGAAAGCTTCGCATCGAGATCCGTCGGATAATTGAAGCGGTCGAACGCGAGCCCCCGAAATATGTAATACGAAATTCCATTACGTTCCCGATCCTCCGCGTATCGAGGCGCGTTAGGTGAAGCAACGTGTTCTGCGGTGCACACACAAGCGACATGCATGAGAGAGCTACACGGCCACGTATAGCTTCCGGTCTCCGGTTCATTCTAATTGGCCAGACGCGGGCACAGGCAGAGGTCTCCTCGTCGAAGGAATTAAGCGATCTGGTTTTTTCTTCGCCCGGAATGAAAAAGTTCACGATAGCTGCATTGCGGTGAATATTCCTCGATCCCCGTTCGCAAAGCCGCGATGCAATTTAACTCGCGACCTTAATTAGAAAGCATCTGCGATTAAAATCCACTTGCGAGGGGACGAAGCGAAAACACCGCTATTGTCGATCGATCTCTACTTGATTCGATACCGGTGATGTGGCGGAGTGACGGCACATTTGAACGGCCCCCGAAAATTCTCTCTCTACTCTCGCCAAGTTACCGTCCGACCATCAGCTGGATGCGACCAGAGAAAAAAAGAAACCTCCTCTCCGTGGTCCCCGTCAAAGTGGCTAATTACGAAGGGAATCAAGCTTGGCTTCCTTTGTTTCGAGCTCGCCCGTGAACGGAATTCCTACCGTTATCCCACAGATGTATATACCTGCCCCGGCGCATCCGCGGTTGAAAGGAGACAGAGCATAGGCAAAACGTTCTCTCCCGTTTTAATACGGTGCACGAGAATTTTCGTCGGTCCCCGTCCGTCCCCGTCCGTTTCGGACGTATCCCCTGGCCCTTTATCGCGGAAGCACACCGCTCGCATTGTACTCGCATTCTCCGTTTCCCTTTCTCTCTCTTTCTTCGCCCACCGCGGAACGTCCACGCAATATAATGCCCCCAACGTGCTGCTCAAACGAACCCTTTATTGCTGTTCGCGCTGCTCGGATGTTGCTTCCTTTCTCAGGCTCGCACCGTTCTCCTATCTCTCTCCGGTGCTCGTCACTCTTTTTCTTCTCCCTTTCTCTGACCCGCGTTGCGCTGCTCGGTGGCCACCGCGTCGAAGATATCGCTCGAAAGCGTGGACCGCACCTGCGCCGCGAATTATCCCTGGAATTATTCCTGGTTCCGGTTATGTGGCGTTTCGCTTCTCGGGTCTCTGCGCTGCGGACAACACAGTTTCAAGATGTTTCGGGATTCACGGTCTCGCTTCGGGGGCAGAAGTTTGGTCCGTGTGCGTTTTAGAACGATTTGCTTGCTTCGCGGAAGTTGCGGGACAGTTCCGACGGGTCTCGGTACAGGACACCTGGGGAACGGAGTAACGCCGGAGGTTTCTATTGAAATGTGTCCAGCCCCGTTGTCCCACTTTCGCTAACCGAATCGCGTCTCCGCTTTTCCTTTCGTTCGAGCAACGAGGCGTCGGCGGTTGCACGGGGAACGAGACTCTCGTTTTGCGGTAACGCGGTTCGTTAAACGAAACGAGACGCGGCTGCGTTTACGACGATCCCTGGTAGCGGCCAGCAATTCTGCGGTGCCGGTACTCCCCTGTCAACGGGAAACCAACGAGAGTAAGGCTTACGTCATCGGCTGATTGTCAACCGCTTTTCCCTTTTGCCTCGCCACGACAGGGGACACGCTGCTGCACGCGTGTGCACGCCTCGCGGCACACCTGCCCTCCTCGGCGAACGATAATGAGGCGGCAGAGTAATTGGCCCGCGCGTGTACCCGCCGTGATAAGCCCGAACGTTCCTGGAGCTCTATAATTCGACGAATCGAAGATGCGAGCCCCGATCGGCTTTCTACCGTGGTGTATATTCTTACGCGATTCTCGAGATCCTCGGGACATCGGGATCTCGGGATTTTTCTTTGGAACACTTTGATGCTCGGATGTGTCGGAAATGTTGAACGCGGTTCGGGGAATTCAAATGTAGCGAACCCCGAGCTATTATTTTTATGCATACTATCCTGTCGGGCTCAGCTCTGCACGGAGTGAAAAAAGTAGCCGTAGGAAAAATAGAGCGAGAATCGACGTGGACGGTAATGGGTTAAACGTCGAACCAACCGCAATGCGGAGGCTCTAATTCAAGAAACCGCGAAATAAAAGCCATTCTCCCAGGCCGATCCCGCAACTTCTCGTCTTACGATGCCGCAAATAGAGCCGATCCCGACGCCGGGGGCAAACGATCGTCTGCAACTTGTTTCCAACGACGCGACGCGACGACAGTCGCATGGAACGGCGTCGTTCGCGGGGTCAACCGTCCAAGAGGCGATGATCCGGCTTATAGCAAAGTTTTTTCCCCCGCGGATAGAGGAGCCGCGAGTAAATGCATCTGGCTACCTGCCAGCTCGGGGCTATCCTTCGACGGCCGCTCGTTTCTGAATGAACAATAGAAAATGTCTGGGCCACTCGCGGCGCTGCCCTGCCCTGCCGCCGCGTCTTTAATGAATACCTTGAATCGGCCTGGCCTCGAGTTCACCGTGGCTGTTTTACAGGTGCACACGGTTGTTCTGCGTACACGCAGCCGTTCCACTTGCGAGCACGGTACTAATGTTGCGTAGCAAGTCGAGTCAAGAATGATCGCTGGGCGAATCAGAGAGGCCAATGTCGATTGGAATTTGTTTGCTCTCGTCAAAATTTCGAATTTCTGTACTCGTTTGGAACGGGGACCATTCTCGCGAATATCAATTATCAAGATTACTCTCAAATATTTGCGGTCCCCTCCGAAGCCGGCTCGGTGTTCAATTAACGTTCTCTCGTTTGCTAAATATTCGTTATTAAGAATAATCGTCTTGTTCGGCCGACGATAAATGATCCGCGCATACGCGAGCATGAATAATTCCGTTTTAATGAAACATGTTTAATGCATGAAGCTAACTGCAAAACAATTGCGCGGGGCGCCGCGTCTCGTTAACGAAGCTCTAGAAATCGGTCTTTTCATTTTTGCGTTAAGCAAACGGGCCGCGTGCGAACCGTTTCATCGCCCTTTGCCCGGTAAAGAACAAAAGAAAAAATTGTTAAAATTAGAGTGCGCGCGCGACTCGATCCGCCAAAATACGATCACGCGTGCATGTGTGTACCGCGTGTCCATCTGCGGGCGGTGGCGTGCGAACATCGGCGTTTTCAGAACTCGTAACAGCATCACCTGGGAAGATAGGCCTGGCAAACTGCTTCTCCCTCGACTCCCGTTTCGCCGACAGCGAAACGTTACTTCCCTTCTGGGAACGGAGGGCCCTGGGTATCCTGTTTAAGTATCGTCGGGCACGCCATGGGCGAATCCTGCGTCTCGTCCTTCTCTTTTCACCCCTTTTTATCTCGACGTTCGTTTTTCAATCATTTTCGCCTCGATTTCTGTTTCGCCGCGATCGTTGTTCGACTCGCGTCGCGTATCCTCCACCGACCCCTCGATCTCGACTTTTCGCGACCCCATTGCAATTCACATGGTTGGACGAATTCATTTTCTACGGTTCGAAAAGTATTCCAGGACTGGAAGAGCGGCGAACAATCGCCCCTCTCTCTCTCTCTCTCTCTCTCTCTCTCTCTCTCTCTCCCTCTCTCTAAAAAAAAATATATATATATATATTTCAATCGAACTTCCCCGTTTCCTATCGAAATCCGGCGATCGTCGCTGTTCCTCTCGCCGAACGGAACGGAGAGAAATATACATCGAAGGGCTGGAAATTCGGTCGAGTTTCAAAAATAGACCCCCGGCGATCTTGGCTGGCTGGCTGGGCTGGTGAACCCTTCATTAGTGGCATCTCGGAGGGAACCGAAACGGAGCGAAAAAAGGAGGCACACGGAGGCTGACCACTTAACTCTTCCTTACGCTACCGACCACAACGTAACCATACAGCACGGCCGATACTACTCGACCCATTTGGACGTGCCAGAGGCTCTCACACGCACACGGTAAACTGGTCCGCCAAGCCTGGCCGGACCTTGGTGCATCGTGAGACGCTGGTTTATTCTGTGTGGCACCTGATCGAACGAAAAGGGGTGGGGGAAAGCAAAAACGAATGGAAAAAAGGGAGAGGCAAGGATCGTTCTGAATCTTGCCTAATCTGTTGGGCCCATTACGATAATACGTTTAGTAGGAAGCAACCTGCCGGTGTACGCGCTCCTCTTCTTGCGCTGTTGTGCGAAAACAGGTAGGAGGATAGTAGGAGGATAGTAGGAGGAAGAGGAGGAAGATGTTGGCGGTGGAGGGAGTAGCCGGCGGCGAAGGAAGAGAAGGAAGAGGAAAAGAAGAACGCCTCTTTCCCAGAGCCAGAACGTGGTATACGCTTACTCTCTTTGTGCCGGATGCGTGCCGCCGGCGGAGTAGCAATAGCGGACGAACGTCCGGTCTGTCGTCTCTCTTTCTCCCTTTTCCTATCCTCTTTCCTCTCGTCGGAGGCCGATGCACTTCAATCGCATCATTGGGCGCAGCCAGTCGTCGCCGTTGCCCTAGTGATGGACATGCCTAATCGCGTTTCCGTATCTAGCATTTACCTATCGGTTGCTCATCTTGGAATAGGACGACGCGTGCTGCCCGCTGATGCAGGATTCACGGCGGGGTCGTTGGCGTTCCGAGTTTTTAGCCACCTCTGGAAAGTGTGCGCAGTTGATTCCGATTAATGATCGAGCACTGTTCGTCAGCGACTAGTCTGCCACGGGGAGATACACGCGCAGCGCCGTAGGGTCGAAACGGTGTCACCGTGTGCACGGTTGTTGGACACCGAAGGGTAGACGGTAATTGTTGGGGTGGTTCTCGGGGAAATATTGACACAAGGCGAGCGTATTGAAGTCACAACGGGCGGGAAATTGAAATTGATTTCCAATGGGACGCATGGAAACGCGCTGTGCACAAATTGCGTCGACCGAGTCGAGGACGACTCGAAATATCTGTTTCGGTATTATCGCTTTGATTCTTTCGCTGTATAAAATCGGCAATCTTTTCCAATTTCAGAGAAAGTGTTGATAATGAGGCTGACAACGCAAAAGTGGCTGGACGTCGGGCCAAATTGGACCGAGGACGAGTACAGAAGCGCTCACGCGAAAATGGTGTACGAATACAGGGTGACTTGCGTGGCGCACTATTACGGAAAGGGTTGCGAGAACCTGTGCAGGCCGAGGGACGACAATTTCGGCCACTACAGCTGCAGCCCGACCGGGGAGAGAGTGTGCCTCTCTGGATGGAAGGGTGACTACTGCAATACACGTGAGTCTCTTTTCCTTCCACGATTATTATCGTCCACGTAATATGCGTGCACTCCCACGCTTCCCATCGCGACTGCACCGCGCGTGACATCCCTCCTTTTGTAGGAATTCCGTGTATGAAATTACAGAGACGATCTCTCTCTCTCTCTCTCTCTCTCTCTCTCTCTCTCTCTCTCTCTCTCTCTCTCTTCATCCCTTGCCCCGTCCGGCTGTGTCTCGCGTTCTGACCGCCGCGTAATTTATACCGTTCACCGGTAACCCGAGAGCTTGTCGAATTTACGATTTTTTTTCTTCCCCATTTTTTGTCTCGCGTTTTCGGCACGCAGGGTGGAATGTTCAAAGGTGAATCGATAGTTGGTTAACCCCTCGGGTTCAAGATCCTCGGATACGCGCACCGTATACGTTAGGATACTCTTATCTGAAAGGGTGAAAGTTACGGAGCCTGCAGAATTTCAAATGGAAACGAAAGAAACCCGGATAACCAACTCTCGAGCAGACTCGTGCAGAATCCAACGTACATAAGCAGAGTGCATATCGCCTCACCCGTCGCTTATATAACATTCACTCCAGGACGTTAGTCCGTACACAGTGTACAGCGTTCTCTCTATTCTCGTTCGTAGCACGAAACTCGACAAACTCGACGAGTCCACGAAGGAGAGGCCCGGTGCAGTGCCAGTGCAGTGTCGGGTCCGAGCGTGCAGCAGCTTCCCACGCTTGGCTCGCGCGCGCAACAGAGGGTAGTCTCTCTTTCTGCTCCGGTCTTCTCTTGCTCTCTCCTTCGCATACACACCCATATCCGTTTGCCTGTGGACGTAACGCGCGTCTATACGTGCAATATTCTCCCTCCTGGGTCGTTCGTTCGTTCGTCTCTATATACATCCAGCATCCTCCTTGTCTCGCGTTCTCGTGTACCTGAGCTCTGTCAGGATTAATCCGTACCTGCGCAATCGTGTGTGTATATATACATATATATATATATATATATATATATATACGTGCGCCTTCTCGCTACTTTCCACATGCACGTTCAGCTCTCCGTCTATAGGCGAAACTGTTCCATCGTGTGTGGTTCGTTTCGTCTCCACCGTGCTGGAGGCTTGTCTCTCTTTTAAGAACGCGTGTAGGTGTACTTACGTGTGCCACTCGATCGGCTACGTTGCTGTCGCTGCGAACTCTGATGCCTCTAGTTTACGACCAGCAGGTTACAGCTGGTGCCAAGGACCTTCTGCGAATCTGTCCACTTGCATAGAAAACCTTTGCGTATGGACGTGTGTATATATATATCTTTCTTTCGATTTTATTGTATACCTTTTCTAGCTTTTCTATTTATTTCTTCCTTCCTTTTCTTCCTCTTGTTTCTCGTTGGCATTGTCGGGAAAGAATTTTTTTGTTGTCTGCTGGTACGACGGAACGGTGGAATGGATTTGAATGGGCCCCAAGGTTTCGCAAGGTTCTGGCGCGGGAGTCTACCACGGATCTTTTCTTCCCCGACCCGATGGCATCCGAGATCTCGATCTCTCCTTTTGCTCCCTTTGCCTGCGTGCCAAGTCATCGCATTCCCGCGCGCGGCCAACATTCGAGGGAACTCTCGCGGTCGTCAGCGGGAATGGTATTCCTGAATTTCGCTCCTATCGAGAATCGTTCATTATTTAACGCGGGATCGTCATTCCCGACCGATTTCACTTTGATTTCGTCCGCCATCACGTGCGCGCACGTCGAATTCGCAATCGATTCGCGGGATTTACCGGTCTCGCGCCGCCCGACATCAATTTATTTCACCCGCGATCCCCAACCGATCGCGACCCCGCGATTCCCTTTCGACCGAGCGGACAGTGTGTCCAGAATTCGACCTTCCCCTAGCTCCGATACTCCACGCACCGGGGTCTTTCTACGTCGATCGGTCGTTGCACCCGTGGTCGAGAGCCGGCGCTCGACAAAGTTTCTCCGCGCATTGATTACTAATAGACTACTTACTCTTCATTTCGTGACATTCCCTGGCATTCGTGGAATCGTCGCTTCGTGCCGTGAGTTCTGTTTCGTGACGAAGCTTCTCGAACCGTGGCCGTCCGACCGTGCCTGCCCGGACACCACTCGTCATCCTCGTCATCCTCGTCCCGTCTGTCGATCGTGCGGGGCGAGGATAAGGAATAAAAGGGAGGAACAAATTACGAAAAAGAATAGAACGCCCAAGCACGACGGCCTTTTCTCACGTGCCCGGGCAAGCTCGCGCCCACGCCACCGTTTCCAGGATTTTCGCCGCCTTCCTGTTCCTCCTGCGGCCGCCTCGACGCGATGAGAATGGGCCATTGTTGCGATTTATACCGTGTGCCAGTCCAGTGTGCATGCATACGCGTATGTACCGGGACGCGTGCTACGAAGCCGCTGCGAAGAAGAAAGGAGATTGAACGATTAGTCGCCGCGGTAATAGACGTTCCGCTCTTGGGCGGATTCTGCGATTGTCTGGCCGCGTGTTTCTTCATTCGTGTATACGTGTACCTGGACGCGTAGGAATGCAGAGATTCTCTTTGCAGAGAGAGGGACGGAGAGTCGATTAGTTCTAAAGATAGAAATAATGGCACGTAGTCGAGACATAAATAGCGCAGCCGATAAAACTGTCCGGTGAAATTGTTGTTGCATCAACGCGTCAAGAGTTGTTCCGGTACTGTCGATTGTAACCGCGGTGGACGCGCGGTTAACTCTCTCCAAAAAAAAAGACGAGACAAAATTGAGCAAATAGCAGAAACGGGATTCGTCTGTTAAAAACCGAGAAAACGGAAAATGGAAGCAGTTAGGTTTCCATTGCACGAACGGTGCACGCATGTATCTCGCCTGTGTACACTCGGACAAACGTTTGCTCAGCTGACCCGGTGTGCCGGTTTCGATGTTATGAAAAAAAAAAAGAGAAGCAGAAAAATGTGTCGCCTCGGGGGCCACTTTTTTCTAGCTTATCGATTAGCCGTTCGATCCGTCAATCACGTTGCCGTAGCACCACGTTTCCCCAAATTTCACCACCGAATGTAAGCAAGGGTCGAGTCTATTCTACGGTTAAATCGCTCGTGGAGACACGCGGGGCAAGAGAGAGGCCAGCACACAAAAAGCGTTTATCTTGTTTCCTACGAGCTATAACACTTTGTACCCGATCATCCTGCAAAGGGGTTAACGAGGCCGTGGAAGGATAGGGGTGGCTGGCAGCCAGGCAGGCGCATTTTCGGGGGTGCCAGGACGTATTACAGGGGTTGGTTGCAGAGAAGCAGCTGCAACACGACGAGTAGAGCCGAAAGAGGCCGAGTGGGCCCCTGACAGCTGCACGGAGAGGTCGGTGCTTTAACCAACAGCTGCACCGACCTCACGTTCACAATCCACTTCCATTTCAACCCCCCCCCCCTCCCCCCCCTCTCTCTCTCTCTCTTCCCCGTGGTCCCCGACAGTCTTGCATTTTTCCACCTTCCATCGGCTACCTCTTTTATTTTTTTCTCCCCCCAGCTTTCATAGTCTATCGCAACCGAAGGGACCATTCAGTCTCTATGGTCTACCTGCGCCAAAAATTCTGACGATTTTCACCGAGTCTTGAATAGACCGTAGAACCACCGCGCGTATACCTAGCTATCGGACGACAGGTAGAATCGGAGAGGTAGGTTAGGGGAGTAACGTTGCACAGTTGTTCGATTCGTGTATTAACAGTCATTGTCGCCGTTCCACGAAAGGTCAGGCACGAAACAACGTCGGTTAACGGCCGGTGGACGAAGAAAAATCGATACGTTACGTACGTTGGCCACGAGCCGTGAAATTCGTTCGGAGGAGATAGCATGTGCCAGGAGCTACGACGACCTGCGGGGGCCTTTGGCCGTTTAAAGGGAACAACGGACCTCCGGGACCGTTTTGTAGGGCGAAGGAGGGACGGCGAGAGAACGGTCGTTGTAAGAGTTTGTTGCGTGTGTCGCAGGTTGCGGTTTCCTTGCTCCTCGGTGTACACCGATCAGCTGGAAAGCTTTCTAAGTCCCATTGTCGTCGTCGTCGAACGGAATCGTACCTGCACAAGGGACGCTCAAGCAGAAACGTCCGAAGCTCCGCAAATTCCGTCGGGATAATGGTAATAATATGTTGAAGTGCACGGTCGACGGGTACCAGCTGCGGAACTATTGTCGCCAATATTCGACGCCAGAGCTGTGTAGTGCCCGTCGAAATGACGGTGTTCCTATATATCTTGTCCCGAGAATTATACGAAAAAATTTACGATGTCCTTCGGCAGGGCAGAACAACAGTTGCGCGTATCGTTTCCCTTCGGACACTTTTATTTCCCTGATCCCTCGGAAATTGCAGCGCGCCGGTGTCCCAACAAGGTCCGCGCAGACACGTTCGAAACACTTTCGACACACCGGTCCGATATAATTGACGCTAGTGTGACACGTCCGATCAGCTGACAGTGGTGCCCGTCCTGGGGATTACCACACAGCAACGCCATCGAACAGGGGTGATCCAAGTTTAAACGCGGCGTCAGACGCGTTGCCGTAATCCTCGGGTTAATTCAGGAACATCGCTCTCCACCGAACGTCTCGACCCTATCTTCCCTTTCGATTCTTCTTTCCTCCGCGAGATCCGTGGAATCCGCGCGATTCGACCGTTCCTCGGGATCGGGGCTGTCGTTGTAGCAGCCGAACTCGGGCCCTCCGGTTCTCCGCTCTATAAATACCATACGCTCCTTAGCGCTTCGAAGCTCGGCGAGTTCCATCGGGAGGCCAAGAGAGAGCTGCTTCGTGGGGCGTTGCGCTCGGTGCCAAGGTCACGCGGCTCGTCGGCTCTTCTCTGTCCTCTTCGTGGACGGGATTCACCTCCTGCGTCCAGGGACGGTCTACGCGGAGCCACGTTCAACCCCTTCATTCGGTAAAATCTCGGTCGCGCTGAGTTTCTTCTTCGTCCCCCTTGCTTTCCATTCGCACGAATCTTTTGTTGCATCGAGAATTTTCTCCCCACATTTCTTTCTCTGCGCGCGCTGGACACCGTTGCGTGTGGGTTAGCGTTCCTCTTACGGAGAACGGGGAAGATATCCGCAAGTCAAGGAATTTACGGGGAGCTTCAGTCCCGATGAATTGTACCAACGATCGAATCGCCGGAGCGAAAATCGCCGTCCCGGCCTCGAATGGCTTTCGTCGATGAAATTCAGAGGGGGCTCGTTGCTGAAACTCCTCGCAACTGTGCCCCCGACGCCACGTGTACGTGCGTACGGTTGCACGCTGTCCTGGGAACGAACAAGTCGACGACGCCCGTGTACGTACGATCGAGACGACATGGCTTCTGAGACGCTTGGTTAACGTACACGCGATCTATATAGCCGGAGTCGTGGCTGACGGCCA